>OX381581.1:15404041-16707072 GCA_947458855.1 Monopis laevigella
GGCTATTATATTGCAGCCATCTTGAAATACACGAATTCTTCGCAAGTTTGAATATGTATGGAGCATTGGAATTTCAACTTTATAATTAACAGGATAGAACTTACATTTCAATACCCGTACTTTACGCAAAATGCGCGACGGTGAACGTGTCAAAACTCGGAATAAAGCCCCTGCGGCCACATTCTGTTTCTTATAACGTGATCGTTAGATTGTCAAAATAACGATTTCCGTTATTAGCGCCCTTTCCTCCAATCAGAGCAGTTGTTTAACCTTCGCTGATTGGAGGAGAGCGCGCTAATAACGGAATTCGCTATTTTGACAATCTAACGCTCACGTTATAGGAAACAGAATGTGGCCGCTGGTCTCTTGCCGTATCACGAAAAAGACCTTGTGGCTCTAAGATTGATGGAATATGTATGGCGGCAAGAGACCGACGAATTTTTATTTAGTCGGGTTATATCTCATTGCAAAACAAATACGGTTGTATTGCTAAATTTTCAAAAATATTTTTTTAGTGTTCTATAGTATAATAATACATGATGTAGTGCTATTTAGTGATAGATAAATGGTTTGGATAAAATATCAAACCAGAACTCACTTCTCAAGGAAATAAAACAGAGCCGAAAATATTAGTTTCCAAAGGTAATTATTTTTGGTATTTATCCATTTATGTTATAACTTATAGTTTTAAATAAGATTGTAAATGTTATTTTTTAACTAGTTTAAAATGTCTGAAACATTATTTCATTAGAGGATAGACTTTTTGGACTTGAAACAATTTTATGTTTTTATTATAGGTGAAAATTCATAAAATATCAAATATCGATACTCGAGAAGGAGCCTATAGAATATAAGCTCTTTTTGTTCATTATCATTGATATATATATATATTTATAATAAAAAGAGAATGAAAGCAACTTAAGGTACGGCCAAACCAACGCGGTGGCGGTGGCGGTGGCGGTGGCGGTGGCGGTGGCGGTGGCGGTGGCGGCCGCGGTGGCGATCAGTTACTGCAGTAGTACTTGTATCGACAGGTTCAAACCAAACGCGTTCTGCGGCCGCCCGCGCGATCCGTGCAGAGTCTGCACGCGCGATCACGGGCGGCCGCCAGTGTTGCCAACTTAGTGGATTTTCCACTAAAATTGGTTGTTTAGACCAGTCTCTCAACGGGGAAATTTTGTTTTAGTGGCTGGTGGTTTTTCTTTGTGGTATATAACCACAAAGAAAAACCACCAATCCTAATAAGGAATTTATAAATATGCATAAATATAAAATACTGAAAAAAGTAAAAATAAAAACACTTCCATCTGGTATTAGAAACTAGGACTTCTAACTTCACTCGTATAGAGTGTGTAGTTCGTGGGTTCAAGTCCCACCCACCAAGATTTTTTTCTATGTTTTTATCTTTAAAAATTTAATATAAAAAAGGAAGATTAAAATTGTTTTATTGAAATTTCAATGCGTACTTTTTTTTTTGTAGATTTATATCCAAAATGCGATTTTTTCTAGTGTTTGGTACGATCCCTTAAAAAATAATGTTGTTGGCAACACTGGTTCACTCCGCCCGAACGCAGATATCCTGAACGCGTTGGTGTGAACCGCTGAAATCGCCACCGCGGCCGCAGATTGATCGCGTTGGTCTGTGCGTACCTTTATATTCCCATTCTATTCGTATGCGAAAATTGCGTGTTCGCAATTACTCTCTTTCTATTTTTTTTTCAGATTTCCTAGTAATTGCAGCATACTAGGCAATTGGAAGTAATTGGAAATATGTGATGGACCCCAAAACATCACAACCGAATTTGCTCAAGGCACCACACGGGAGGGAGGAAGGAAAGAGGGATGGGAACGACTTGATCGTTGATGTCTTCAACTATCTCCTATTTATTTAAATAAAGATTGTTTTGAATATATCTAATTATGGTCCTTTCATCCTATAAGCTTTCATAGAGAAGTGGGGATGGGGCTAAGAGGGTCTGGGGGCCTAATTTCGGATTCGAGTTTATTTCGTTCCTTTGCATTTTAGAACATTTACCATTGTAATGTATTTTTTTCACCATCAGATAGTAAAGATTTCAACAAAATAAAAAGCCTGCCAAATAAAAAAAAGCAGATATTTTGACGTGAGAATTTTTTATTGAAATTTAGGATGCTTTTTCGATATTAAGTCAAAATAAGATGAAAAAAGAAATATTTTAAATCTAAAAAATTACAATGTGTTTGGGACATAAAAAGCTAAGTTTTCACCAAATTTAGTGGAAAAAAAAAATTAAAATATAAAAAACTAATAACTTGATTATTTGAAATTTTCACATAAATTTTGAGGTTATGTGAAAAAAATCTAAATACAAAAGTTGTAGATCTTTTTATTACCTACAACTTTGTTACAGGTACATATCTACAGCCGGGTACTTGTAGCGTTATGCCTAAAGCGTAGAGCTTAGTTTGTGACCAATATGTGTAAATTGTCCTACATATTATTATTATTAGATGTTATATTTTGCTCTCCATATTATATTATATAATGATCACTTTTTGGAATTTGTTAGCTTATTGTTAATCCGGCGAGCGTAAGGTTAAAATATTTAACACGTAGCATTATCATACATAATATTTAGCACGTAGTAGGTCAAACAACCCTACATTTATTTTTATATTATCTACTCAAAGTGCGCGTTCGTTTTGGGACAGAAACATGTTCACATTCACAACGATTACGATGTATATTTATGCGTTTTTTTTTAGATTTCGGCGGCAAAAGTGGCATTGTGATCTGCCACATTGGCCGTTTTTTTGGCCCAGAATGCTATCGTGAACTGGGGCTCTAGAAAAGAAGCAGGCGGCGCGACATGTCGCCTCGCCTGCTTTTTCTCTAGAGCCCCTCACAATGACACAAGTCGATAAGTGAGGCGTTGTGAACATATTTTGACATTTGTGGTTGTGACAGTTGTTGTTGTTTTAAACGTCGCAGCCGTCTTATATTTTTAGGATCAAATTTATTGTATTTAAAATCGAAATGATTTTAGAAAGATTTCGCAAATAAAATTAGTGGATTGTACGATTAACCTATATTTTACTTGACAAGTGACAGTTGACATATTCGTGATAACAATGCGTTCGATTTGGATAGTGGTAATTGTGGCATTATGAAACTAACCAAAAAAAAAACGCAAGTTATGCGATAATGTCATCATGATCATTGTATTGTGATCATGTTTCATTCCCAAAACGAACGTAACGGCCAAAGTAGTAGGTAATACCTACCTATTTAATATTTTATTTAAAAGCGACTGCTCGCTTGAAGTGAAGCTGGATAGCGAGCAGTCGCTATCCAGCTTCACTTGAGCTGTATCCCGAGTATATAGACAATTTTAAGAGACTTGTGCCTTCAATCTGAGACAATAAGCCAGCGGTGTTGCATAAGAGCAACAGCTTGAGTGGCTTCTTTAGGTGTGGTTTTACGAAACGATGGATATCGTTAGTTAGCTGTGTTTTGTTCATCAAGAATAACGCATGAAGAACTATAAGTCCCGGATTTACTTTCTTTTGTGACTAGATAAAATGTTAATATTACAATGTTATTTTGCGCTATATAATTCCATGCCATATAATAAATCGTTAGTATAAGTCATTAATTATGCATTGTATTAGGCACAGAGCACGGAATCCACGCGCCCCGGCCGCCGCTACTAGAGACGGCATGTTCAACATATTTCATACAAACCAAGCGTGGGGGTGGGCGTTGCCGTTAACTCACACCTATACGCACACTACTACACAGATGACGTCTTGGAGTGCTGTGGCTGGGTCGATATTTTTTTTATCGACATAATTTTTTATGGGCAGAAATATATAATAAGTCTGCCAATTAATTATTAAAACATTTTTAAGTAGACAAAGTTAAGTGACACTAATAATTTTTCAATTTGGCAAAATTAGTGATTGAAACTGGTTTATAGTAAATCTTCTACATAATCTTAAATACAATTTGATTTAACAGTGACTTAGTTAGTTAGACCCAGACTTTGTAATATTTTGATCAAATAATAATACATTTTTATTTGATAGACTTGTATTATATTTGAGTTGCGTTTTTTGGAAATCCAATTAGGGCATGCAATATCGAATAATTTACACTCACGGAACTGATTTTCGATACTGAAGATGTAATTCCGGAACTGGTTCCGAAAGCGGCGATATCTAATAAAAATAACCACTTCTAAATAAAACAAGCTATGTTATATTAAAATAATATTTTTATTGTCACATAGCCGAAGAAATTAAAACTTTAATGTAGATACAATATACAGATTATTTACAAAGTCAATCGCAATTCATTATTGCCCCAAAAATAATACATTTTTAATAAAATGGAATTGATATAATATTTGAAAAAAAATATCTTATCACTAAAAACATTTAACAAGCAATATAGCTTTCTTTCGATATGACTGATTTGCCTCAACCTGTTTATTTATTTGTATATTGTTTACTTAGACCATGAAGCTAAAAAAACGCGCCCCGCGCCAATGGAGTAAGCATGATACATAAATTGTTTCATAATAGTACGATACCGGTGTCGCCAATTTCTGAGGCGAACAAATGAAGAACGGGGAAAAAGGTGTGGCTTAAAATGGCAGCTCAACGCTTCTGACACTTAAAAAACTGCTTGAGAAAAAAAGAGATACAAGCAAACACGAATGTGTGCGCGTGTCTATGAAGTGTATTGTTTTTTTATTATAAAAAGCTAAATATTTAATTGCATACTTAATAGTTTCGATAGTGTTGCCACCGACAACAAATATTATTACTTATCGATATAAACCAAATATTTTGGGATTTATAGAGATCATCAAAGATTAATAATTATTTATCGATATACAATTGTAATACACACACATATCATCAAGGTAACCAGCGGAGGGGTTTTAATCCCACCTCGTCGTAGCCGATGGTATGAGTCTACACCGAACAAGTGGCTAGCTCGTCTCGATTTTTTGAATAGACTCAATAACTTTGAACAAAAAACTACTAAAAAACTACTTTCTACAAAAGAAAAAAAAATGGCCTTCTCCATACAAACTAGTAACGTTAAAATGACCAATTTGTATGGGGAAGTACATTTTTTTTTTCATTTGCGAAATATGGTTCCATAGAAAAAATTGTTAGATTTTATCAGCAGAACCTCATATTAGCCCAAAGTACATCCTTTCAAATCCACCCTGATAGACATTTTCGCATTTATAATACTAGTGGATTTAAAAAATGTAGGTATATAATAATAAAAATTCTAGTATTAAGATCCATTCCTGCGGAACGAACGATTTCAGTGAGAACTGCCAGTGTAGTATTATCGAACGTGTAGAAGAAATTCGGTATCTGGGTGTCATCATTGACGACAAGGTAAATTGGCATAAACACATAAACACATTAATACCAAAAATAAGAAAACTCATGTACATATTTAAGAGACTGCGCTATGTAGCCGATGAATTATTATTAAAAACTGTTTATCACACATTGTGCCAGTCCCTTATCTCGTACTCGATTACAGCATGGGGTGGAGCTGACAAAACATGTCTTCTCCCCCTGGAGAGGAGCCAAAGAGCAGTCCTTAAAGTGGCCTTCTCCAAACCCTTTCGCTACCCCACTCACCAACTATACAAGGATACTAAATTGCTAACAGTGAGACAAATATATATTCTAAACACAATTCTTAGATTCCACCGTTGTTCACTTACATCATGCCCCAATACAATGAGAAAGAAAAGGCATGACATATGGAAATCTCCACGGACAAATACCAAATTTGCACAACGCTTTAATCGTTTCCTGGCCCCTTATTTATATACAGAAATTAATAAATTACTTCACTTCAAAATGTTAACTAAACGCAAATGTAAAAAAGTTGTATTTGACTGGCTATCTGACATAGACTATAACAAGACTGAGAGACTCATGACAATTACGACATGACTGATTGACATTCACCCATTACTATATACCTAATACATCACACTTTTACTATACCTAACTTACATCATACTTTTTCTTTTTACTTTTAATTATTATATACCTACAGACCACATACACACCAATCATACAATTACAGAACCATTAGTAACCAGATGGAGAACTGGCTACCCATAGTACAGAGAATTCTAGTTTGGGAGCCAGGAACCCCTCGATACAAAAAAGCTTACAACCCATCATTATAAACGAACAAACACATTCTTATAGTAATATGTAAACACCACAATCTATATACATATACTACAACCGCTCGCCACATGGCATTACTATATACCTATATATATTTTTTTTTTTTGTTAAACTTAATATTAACCATTTTGTACCCTAGATATAAGACTTTTTGTAATATTTTAAAAGAAATAAATATATTATTTATTTATTTATTATTTATTTAATATAAAAATAAGTTAAAATACTTTATTAAATTAAATTATTTATTAAATTAAAACACATGCACAACTAACTACATGTACCTACTAAACGCAATCTCAACATTTTTGACCGACCTCCAAGAGGAAGTTATATTCAAACTACAAAAGGCGAAAAACAATTAAATCGTATTGATTCGTCAAAATGTACTGAACATACGGGCATTCTTGTTGGTTATCAATTTTCTTCTCTTTTAATTGCCTCCCCATTTACGTTTTAATGCCGGATCTTTCGGGAAACTGTATCATGTATAGAAAATATAATTAGTATTATATAAAAAAAACAATAATTGTATAATATCTCATAACTATGAAAGTACGAGTATTTACAAAAATCGAGTATATCAACTATAAAATCATATCACTAAATAGTAACTGACAAACCTCGTTGGACGCTTCTGTTGTCGCCATACCTTTTGATTAAATTAAATTGAAAAGATTATAAATTATTTTAAAGTATCGAAATTCTCATTAAAAATAAAAACACATCACTAGTTCTTCAACTCTAAACGTCTAACTGATGCACATAGTTTGACAGTTACCATAGTTACGACGTTAGATTTTGATATTTTAATTATGGGTTTTATTATAATTTTTTATTAAGGTTTAATATAAGAAAAACATGTTAAATACATACTTGAAAAACGTGACACTAGGTACTTTTTTTTAATAGTAGTTTCTACACAGCTTTAATGCACAATTAACCATTTTTCCGACAATAAAAGCGGAGCTCTTTTCGACTTTCTCCGCCGAACGCACAAATCAGACTGAGGATGTAAAAAATGTAAAGGTGTGTGTGAGTGACAAATTTGTCACTCGCGCGGCACCCTGCAAATTGAATGATGCTTACTCCAGTAGGGGCGCGCGGACGGGCACGGTTTTTACCTTCATGACTTAGACCATGTTTAACCTGAACCCAAATGAAAATTATACTGGTTGGGATACATGTAGTTAAATAAAATCTGTAACCATTTCAAATCGGATCAATAGGTTTTAAGATATTCCTGCGGAGAGACAAACAGGTATCTAAGTGTCACCTTATGTGAAGCGGCCAGTTATTAAATGTTTTTTTCCGAAGCCACATGTAATAGTACAAAAGATACTATAAAAATAACAACTTCACAATGACAATTAAAATATACTGGTACTCTATGGATACGTTAACTTGCATTATCGACATGACGCCAATCAACGCGTGCTTTCACTAATGACTTGCGGCTTTCGCACGGCTGAGGTTTTGCGTTCCAACATACATCGACTCACATTTTTAAAAAAGCTAAAAATTAACATTATTTACTTACTTGTGATATGATACTCCAGAATTTTGTTTGTTGATGTTTTTACTTTGGTTCTTACACCAAATCACAGCGCAATGAGGCATTTTTACCGATTTAATGTTAATGTTTATTCCGCAACGTACGAAGAGCAACTGGCGGCCGATTGCGCTCATATGTGCGCGCAACGCATTTCTTTGCCACGACTATTATTATTACTACCGTCTCTAGGAGTGGGCAGCGCGCGGCGATTCCGTGCTCTGTGGTATTAGGCCTCATTTTTAGTGATGTACATTTTCTCAACATTTGGTTTATCGATAACTCGACTAGGTTCGACATATACATAAAGAAAGACAAGAGAGACAATGTTCTTAGCTATCCATGGATTCACCGTGCGGGTGCCGGGTCCATTGCGTGGTTGGAAGGCAGGGGAATGAAACGCAGCGTTCCCGGACTTGAGACTTAAAGGCCTCTTGAACTTTCACCTGACCGTGTTCACTACCCTCAGTACTTAACCAAATACTATTTTGTATTAAATATAGTTTCCATGAATATTTTCCAGTCCTGTGCTTTATCCAGGATTGAGAAAGGTTTACTTTGAGTATTCTTGAATTGTCTCTACTTTACAAAAGTCTTTCTTCCGTTGATAATCCATTCCTGGCTCTAGCAATACTGAGACTTACAGCTTTACGAACACATATATTAAAATTTATTAATATTTTGTATTTAAAATTCTTATTAAACATACAAAATATATATTTGTTATAAAACTTAGAAGATAATAGCAGAAATTTAAAGCAATATAAAGTTATATGAACTCATATAGTAAAACAATGTTCTTAAAAGTGCTGATGTAAAATTTTATTGAAACAAATATAATAAATGTTAAACAAATGTATTGACTTTCTCTGATTGTTGGTAGGAGAGCTTGCTAATAATAGAAATTGTTATTTCGACAATCTAACACTCACGTTTTAAGAAATAGAATATGGCCGCTCTCCCCCTCACTAATTTATACAGAAGATTTTAGCGCTTCCCACTTATACTTCCTACTATATCTCAAGGGACTTCCTGCCATTTATACTTCTTTGACTAATTTAAGTCGATCATTATTGTACTGCGTATTATTTATCCGTATATTATCAATCCGCATATAAATCACGAAATGTCATCATCCAATTGACATTTTCATTATTATTTATTTTTCTGAAAGTTCTCTTTTGATCTTCGGGGCGTTCGGGGCGGTGCGCGCGTGTATTTTTCTTTATTTATTTTATTATAGCTGTAATTGATAAATCCTTTTACGAAACATGAAAATAATCTCTTAAAAATAGACGTATTAGTATTTTTTTTTTCATTTATAAATATGTAAACTGCCGAGTTTTTAAAGTTATTTGCGGGTATTTTTATTAGTTTCATTTTATAAACTGTTATTTAAAAAGCTAATAAACAGGATTTTTTTATTAAAGTGTGGTAAAAACAGCTTTAAAACCAAACTTTATTAATATTTGTGCAGTTTTTATAAACATGGAATCACAGAAAAAAAAAGGACGACCACCACATCCTAGGGCTTCTAGCAATCCATTCTCTTCTCTTACATTTGCGTGAGTTCTACAAACTTCATACCAAATTAATATTTAAAGTAGTATTAATATTGTTTGTGGCCAATAAAATTATTTTAAAATTCCCTATAATATAATACTACGGTCTTTATATAATTATAGGTGGCTGTAAATATCTGTCCAACAATTTTATTAGGAAGGCCTTCATAACATTTTTTATTGCTGTCCAAATAGTGGTATTTAGTAGTTTTATAACTTGTTAGAATTAATAACAGTCTATATAATATAAAATTTCACTTGAAGGGTTCATTATTCCTGAGATTTTAAAATATAAAAGTTAAATAAAATACCCCTTTATGTCAATCCACTCCTGCCAAAAAGGGTGAAAATAAATTTATTTGTTTTATTGCCACAAAATTCTCATAGCTTATTACCAGATAGTCTATACATATTCTTATACAGAATATAAGAGACATGTAACCTTTTCTAAACTAAGTTCAAAAATGACTTACTGAATGGTGGCTCTTGTGGCAACTTCAGCAAAAAGTTCCCTGGGTACCCAAGGAATGCAATATCTTCATTGTCTTCTGAACCACTAACATGCCACGCAATTATGATTTGTTAACAATACTATGTTGGAACAAATATATAATAAATAGAAACTACCAGTTTTCTTAAGGCTATAGATAGCAAGTCTTGGAAAAAAGCCCCTAGGGCCCCACCCAAAATAAAATCCTGGATTCTTCCCTGCTCATTAAAATTTATTTTGAATCTTAATGGTAGTGCCTAAACAGTCTCATGTTGTAATATGGACAGAAACAGAACAGAACAGTAATTATGTATTGGCATGCACCTGTTTACACAGTGGGTGGAAACTAATAATTTTGCCATCTTATAAGATTGTGGAATCTAGTTATTATTAAATGTCTAAGTACTTAAATTAACTATAAAGTAATTTAAGTTTTAAAAAATAACTGGAGGGCATTACAAATCAGCCTTCCTTGCCTATTATTAATTTATTACATACATATCATCACGGGAGCCTAGACGGCCCCAGGGTACCCAGCGGAGGGGTTTTAATCCCACCTCGCAGTAGCCGATGTTATGAGTCTACACTGAGCAAGTGGATAGCTTGTCGCGATGTTTTAAATAGACTCAATAACCCATCTATAAACAGTTTCACAAGTTGGTATAGTGAAACCAGGACCGACAGCTTAATGTGCTCTCCGAGGCACTATAGTGGTGTTGTCAAACAAATGTACATAATTTTTTTAATTAAAAACTTATTGGTAACCGGGATTCAAACCAGGGACCTAAGTGTTTATAAGTCCAAGGTCTAACCAACTCGGCCACCACATATATATTTTTTTTTTATTATAATTAAAATTTTACCTAAATGCTAATATAGCAGAAAGTAAGTTTTTTTATAAAGGTCCCATCGTACTTAGTTTATTAAGCTAAATAGTCACTTTCTTTTTGCTAAATGCTGGGAAGCCTGACTCCAAAAACTGAGTAAGTCTAAGGTCTAAAACATTTTTGTTTACAGATGGACACTGCCAATGTTTTGGGGAGGTCTGAAGAGGGAAATGGAAGAAGAAGATTTATATGAACCATTAGATGAACATGCTTCAGGTAATAATGATTACTCAATAACTGTGCACTTTGAATTGGTAAAATAAAACCATAGTATCAGAAAAAAATATGTTTCGGTGTGTTTTTGAAATGCACAGTTACAAACAAAATTTTAATATTCAATTAAGTTGAACTGTTATCACTGTATTCTTTGGGCCTAATTATTAGTATATTTGATAATAACATTTAAAATTAATAAAATAAAGTTATGTAAATTTAATTATGAAAACACAAACACTCACAGAAAAAGAGCCCCATCATACACTCCTCTTAAAATAAAATCGTAAATAAAATAAATAAATACTTAGATATAAAATATAAATTGAGTTTTATGTTATTTATATTAAAACTATTACTATATTTATATTTAAAGTAATAATACTTTTGAATACATTATTATAAGTTAAATAAGTATTTAGATATTATGAGGAAATTTTTTTTTAAAGGTTCTTCTTCTTTTAAATGATTGCCTCTACTCGTTATGTTCGAGTAATTTTGCCAGTGTTGAGTGTAGGTAGATTTAAAATTAAATAATTATAGTAAAAGTGGGATAACGGGACGGACAGGAAAAGGGAAAGTACTAGGTTAGAAAAAGGAATGGCGACATGACCGTATGTGAGGTATAGTTTTGCCAATGTCAAGTGAAGAAGGAAAAATAATCTACAGTAAAATGTGTACCGCAATTTTACTGAAGATTGTGGGATTATTTGAGATAACACAAACACCGAGATCACTGCGTAAATGCTACACTTCTCACACTTAATATTACTATACGAATGCCTATTCTACAAAATTAGTACACTTTTGCACAATAATATTCAATAAAATAAAATTTGAAAAATATAATTTAAACACGCGTCTACAGTGTTCGGGCTACCCTCAAAGAATCTTTTTAAAGGTTATTAATCTGGGTTTATAAAATATACCTAATATTTTATAAACCCAGATTAATACAAAACTATACAGAAAAAACATACTAATTTATTTTTTGCCATGGGTGGGAATCGAATCCACAACCTCCGGATACAAACCCAAAGGTGCAATCACGAGTCTACAGGGGCTGTCTTTGGAACACCTAAATGTTCAGACATAATGCTTTGATCTTATGCTTAAGGACACTGCATTCATAATCATAAAATCTGCATTCTCTATAAAATATGAGTTTTCTCCTTTCCAGTAATACTCGATTACTGTTTGTCGCAAAATTAAAATAATGTTTTTATCTATCATGTATTTATTAATCTTTCTGTGTTAGTTTTTTTTTTCGTAATAAGAAAAAACACGTTTTAAATATTATAATACAAAAATATTTATTAGGTAAGGTACCCACACGAGATTTTTTTTGCGTACAAGTACAATTACCAAAATAAAAATAAAAAAAGAACTTCGACTAACAGCCAAGTTGTAATATTGGAAGTACGTTTGTATGGGAGTCAAGTCGACTACCTTGCCCTTAAAGAAACTGTGTTTTATAGGTAGTAGTACTATTATAGGTAGAATGTGAAGGTATGTAAATAAATTAAAACCCATTTTAAAACAATGTCACCTCTAGTATTGAGGTTACAGACCGCCTCTGATCTATCAATATTGTTTGAGGAAAAATCCTTACGCAACAAGTTGGTATTGATCTTGAATTGTATTACTGTCAATGCACCATTGTCACTGATAAAAACATACCTACTAGAGAAAATAACTAAATCAATGTAATGCAATAAATAGTATGTTGTAAAATATTGATTATTATATCTATGTTATCTCATACACTTAAGACATCTACTTATGTAATAAAATTGTAAATAAAACTTTGATAAAAAAAAATACGAGATGGAATCTAAATAGGCTATAGAATAATAAACTATCATTTTTGAAATTCGTGTCGTGTCTGTTTGTTTGTACGGGCATAACTTAAAATCTATTGGCCCGACCGATTTGTATGCATTTATTTGTGGATTTTTTTTTTTTAAATTATTTCGATATACCTACAGCGAGCACCTACAATAATACCGGGTGTTGGTGTTTTAAGAGTCTTAAGAAAAGTTTTAAAATACCCCAGATAGAAAAAACATCTAGGATGAAATGAATATTATCATTATTATATTAAATTGACCAAACTGCACTAAAATGATAAAACTGCATTAACTTATTTTGGACTTTATTATTAATGTATAAAGTTGACATTTTAATTCATCTTTTTAGCGACTACAGTGATGGTTAGGTAAGTATTTACTAAAACCCACAATTATACCTATGGGGATTATATACATTATGATGTGCTTGGCTATAGCCATGGTCAACATGTTTACTTTAGCTTAGTAAAAAAAAAAGGAAAACTTACAAGCCTAAATATTGATCATATTTATAACGCCTCTAAAAATCAAAAAAATCTACGACTGTTAATTACATTAATAACATTTTTGATAAGACGATTCTCTAGATTTGTAATGATCATGCAAAATTTCCTTTTATTATTATTATTGTTCTACAGCAGAATTAAGATGCAAAGGACGTGCGGTCCATGACCTTCTATGTACTTATACACATTTTGCCTCAACTCTATAAAGCACTAGCTGACCTGAACAACTTCATCTGCTCACGCAACGGAAGTTTTTTTTATATGTGGACAATTTACACATATTGCTCTGGTCACAAACTAATCTCTAGGCTTGTACTGTGTGTGTACGGGAAACAATGATATAATACATATTATATTTTATAAACACCCAGACCATGATAAACTGTACAGAAAAAAACATAATTTTTTTTTTGCCATATAGTTCTCAATAGGGACTAATTTTCCCCGTTTTCTCAAATTTTTTTATTGATGCTCCGCTCCTATTGGTCGTAGCGTGATGTTATATAGCCTATAGCATTCCTAGATTATTTATCTAGGCCTATTTAACACAAAAATTATTTAAAAAATCGCTTCAGTAGATCCAGAGATAACCCCATACAACCTCACAACTTTACCTGTTTATTATATTGTTAGTATAGATTAGGCAGAAATACCTTTTAATAAAAATGAAATGTACAGTTTTCTTTTTCATTTACAATTTTATTGTACATCTTTATTGCCTTGCGAAAAGTACGAGGGCGGACTTAATGTGGATAGGCTTATGAAATAAAAAGTATAGGTACGCACTAATTATACTTTACCAAGTTAAACATATTTATAATAATTATATTTTACCAATGAAAATATTTATTTTACCAATGAAAATATTTATTTTACCAATGAAAATGTTTATTTTACCAATGAAAATGTTTATTTTACCAATGAAAATGTTTATTTTACCAATGAAAATGTTTATTTTACCAATGAAAATATTTATTTTACCAATGAACATATAGTTTCAAAAATCCTATTATAATCAACGAGGAACATAGTGGTAGGCATAATAACTATGAACTATTTTTGCAGAATTCATTTCAATTTATGGGTTTCTATTCTGCTAATATCAATAAAGTGTCTTATTGTTTTCTTAATTTCTTCACACAAAGGGAGCACATCAAAAAATACATATTATACCTACTATACAGTTAAATTATAACAAATATAGTGATATATATTTATTTTTATTGGCGTAGGACAGCTAGTTAATTTTAAAATATTTTGTCACTGATAAAAACATATACCTACCTACTAGAGAAAATAACTAAATCAATGTAATGCAATAAATAGTATGTTGTAAAATATTGATGTTATCTCATACACTTAAGACATCTACTTATGTAATAAAATTGTAAATAAAACTTTGATAAAAAAAAATACGAGATGGAATCTAAATAGGCTATAGGATAATAAACTATCATTTTTGGAATTCGTGTCGTGTCTGTTTGTTTGTACGGGCATAACTTAAAATCTATCGGCCCGACCGATTTGTATGTTTATTTGTGGATATTTTTTTTTTTTTAATTTTTTCGATATACCTATAGCGAGCACCTACAATAATACCGGGTGTTGGTGTTTTAAGAGTCTTAGGAAAAGTTTTAAAATACCCTAGATAGAAAAAACATCTAGGATGAAATGAATATTATCATTATTATTTTTAATTGACCAAACTGCACTAAAATGATAAAACTGCATTAACATATTTTGGACTTTATTATTAATGTATAAAGTTGACATTTTAATTCATCTTTTTAGCGACTACAGTGATGGTTAGGTAAGTATTTACTAAAACCCACAATTATACCTATGGGGATTATATACATTATGATGTGCTTGGCTATAGCCATGGTCAACATGCATTTACTTTAGCTTAGTAAAAAAAAGGAAAACGTACGAGCCTAAATATTGATCATATTTATAACGCCTCTAAAAATCATAAAAATCTACGACTGTTAATTACATTAATAACATTTTTGATAAGACGATCCTCTAGATTTGTAATGCACATGCAAACATTTCCTTTTATTATTATTATTGTTCTACAGCAGAATTAAGGTGCAAAGGAAGTGCGCTCCATGACCTTCTATGTACTTATACACATTTTGCCTCAACTCTATAAATCACTAGCTGACCAGCGGCCTCATTCTGTTTCTTATAACGTGATCGTTAGATTGTCAAAATAACGATTTCCGCTATTAGCGCGCTCTCCTCCAATCAGAGTAGTTGTTTAACCTTCGCTGATTGGAGAAGAGAGCGCTAATAGCGGAAATCGTTATTTTGACAATCTAACGCTTACGTTATAAGAAACAGAATGTGGCCGCTGAGCATCTTCATCTGCGCACGCAACGGAAGTTTTTTTTTTATATGTGGACAATTTACACTTATTGCTCTGGTCACAAACTAATATCTAGGCTTGTACTGTGTGTGTACGGGAAACAATGATATAATACATATTATATTTTATAAACACCCAGACCATGGCAAACTGTACAGAAAAAAACATACTATATTTTTTGCCATATAGTTCTCAATAGGGACCAATTTTCCCCGTTTTCTCGAATTTTTTCATTGACGCTCCGCTCCTATTGGTCGTAGCGTGATGTTATATAGCCTATAGCATTTCTAGATTATTTATCTAGGCTTATCCAACACAAAAAATATTTAAAAAATCGCTTCAGTAGATCCAGAGATAACCCCATACAACCTCACAACTTTACCTGTTTATTATATTGTTAGTATAGATTAGGCAGAAATACCTTTTAATAAAAATGAAATGTACAGTTTTCTTTTTCATTTACAATTTTATTGTACATCTTTATTGCCTTGCGAAAAGTACGAGGGCGGACTTAATGTGGATAGGCTTATGAAATAAAAAGTATAGGTACGCACTAATTATACTTTACCAAGTTAAACATATTTATAATAATTATATTTTACCAATGAAAATATTTATTTTACCAATGAAAATATTTATTTTACCAATGAAAATGTTTATTTTACCAATGAAAATGTTTATTTTACCAATGAAAATGTTTATTTTACCAATGAAAATGTTTATTTTACCAATGAAAATATTTATTTTACCAATGATCATATAGTTTCAAAAATCCTATTATAATCAACGAGGAACATAGTGGTAGGCATAATAACTATGAACTATTGTTGCAGAATTCATTCAATTTATGGGTCTCTATTCTGCTAATATCAATAAAGTGTCTTATTTTTTTCTTAATTTCTTCACACAAAGGGAGCACATCAAAAAATACATATACCTACTATACAGTTAAATTATAACAAATATAGTGATATATACCTATATATTTATTTTTATTGGCTTAGGACAACTAGTTATTTTAAAATATTTTAACAAACGAAATTAGCTGTTTGGCATTAGTTCTAACTTCCTACCTTATCATGTAAAAAATACATTATGGCAATTTAAAAGTAATTTTGTTGGATTTTGTTATAAGACATAGTGGTCCTAAATTACGTTTGATTGATGTAATTATTTGCAGGTCCACTCGGCGACAAATTCTGTCGCCTTTGGGAGGAGGAGGTCGCTTCAGCTGGAACCAAACGCACCCCTAGTCTGTTGCGGGTCATTTTGAGAGCATATGCAGCACGATGTATGGTATATGGCTTCATCTTATTACTAATGGAATGCGTTATACGGTGAGTTATAGTTTAAAACTGAAGTATATTCCACGAGAAGTGATAGTGACGTGATCGCGTCTTAACGTACTCCGTTTATGCACGAGAATATAAATATCGTTTTGATGTCGCATTAAATAGTAAATTTTACAACAAGTGCACAAAACGAACCATTTTTATCCAAAACTTTTAGCAGCGAGGCGAGGGACTCTGCTTTTCACTTCGATTTCGAGGAAATAAAACAGTAGTATAACATAACATTTCTTTAATTAAAATTCAAAGTAAATTTAGTACAGTTTTGAATACTGAAGGAAATTGTTTTTATGTCTTAAAAACACATAAGGAAATTAAATTTAAGTAAATATTATAAAATAACAAATTTTATCTATGAACTACTTATTGTGTTTGGCTGTATGGCTCATTTTCTTTGCCTTATATAACGATCTATAGTTAATGCACTTGTGCACAAAATTCGATTTTGTGCAGCCTATATCCTGCACTCTGGGACGCTATATGGTCATTTTTACATGGTTTACTATAAAAAAACTCTTTTATAGCAAACAATGTTAATATTACATCTATGTAAATACTTACTTAAAATACTCCATACCCTGTCAATGTAAAAATGTGCACTAGTTGACGAAATAAACGATTTTTTTATTTTATCTAAATGAACAAAAAATGTAGAACCTGTCCGTGTTTAGCCATGCATAGTGCATTGTTAAAATCTGATGACGTCACTATCAGTTCTTGTGTTTAATAGTATACAAAACTGTAAATTGAAACATACGATATGCATTCTTCTATTGTTTTTGTATCTCGCTTTCTTAATAGGCTATTTGACTACATTAAAAATATACTATATATTGTGGTCATCCTATCAGACAATGGCGTAGAAAAACATATTTCACTTTATTTTAAGCTAAATTATGTATATCTTTTGTAGATTACACGAAATAAAATTGAATATTTTTTACAATTTTATTTATAACAAAAACATCTTTGATTGGTTGATGACTGGTGACGTCACACGCAAGTAAACAAAACAATACACAAATTATAAATTATGTGGATGAAATAGAATAGAGTATAATATACCTATAGGATTTAATCTGTGCTTGTTTGTTTACTTGCTTGTGACGTCACATTTGACATAGACTGCGAAACAGCGTTTTTAGCGCCATTGAGGAAATTCAAACTTTAACATTGATTTTTATTAATAATAAGAGTAGATATCCCGGAAATATCAATATAGTGTGCTTATTATGTAATGAAGAATCATATAAAACGGGTTTCAAAAAGGAGTCAAATACCCTATTGTCAGTGTAGATGTATTTAGGGTTATTTAGTACAAACTTGTCTAAAGGTCCAGACCGTATATGCTTACCTGCTTTGAGATCCGTCCATGTTGTTACTAAAAAAGAAGCTGCATATTATGTTTCTTATAAAGGAAATGTTAAACGTTGTTAAAACAATGAAGTCCTTTATAATATACCCGAAATATTAGGCTAAATATGGTGCTTTAGCTTTGAACGTCTGCAACATCCAATATCCATCGATCGTGGCCATTTTACAAAAAAAAAAAGGATTTTGGTATTTTGACATTCTAATGTTTTTTATAAGTCCATGAATGGGTCGATCAATACATTGCTGTTTAAACACATTGATCGCTTACAGGTAAAAGCGGTATAAATAGGCGGTTACAAAGGCGAATTTGCATTACTTATAGTCTTATTAAATAATATCCTCGCTGCTTTATCGTCAAATCCCCTGCCCGTTTCGTAACCGCATCCTGAAAGAAACTACCTAGAAATCGATGCAGTGGTCTCCTGGAAATCGGTGATGGTTTTGCATGATCGGTAACGAGGCAGTCAACTTTAAAAGAAACAGAATTAATTCAATCGTCGCGCGTTGCAGTGCTGCAGTCACGTTACAGCAGTAGCTCAACCATGAATTTTTGCTAACTGTGTTTACTATAATCGCTAGTAACTATAGATATGAATCAATCAATAGGATCCCTTCATTTTTCATATTTATAAATCTGTCTTATTGGTTATTCTTCTATCTAGTTACTAGCGACTATAGTAAAAACTCATGGTAGATCTACAGTTAGGTATATATAGCATATAGGCAGCTTAAAACAGTTCATAATGTTCAGGCAGTCAATAGATGATGAGTCATGACATACGTGGGCTTCCCCGCCTGTTTTCCTATGCTAATTGGTGATGGAGTTGTCGCACAATTGTTTGGTTTATATTTTATACTAATAAACTAAAATTCGATGATGTGATGAACTTATTCACCGTATTGATGAACTCATTGTTATTTTAGGTCTATAGGTTCATTAAGAGGATAAAACAAATCAGAAATCTAGATCTCCGGTTATGGGAACGCCTTAAACCCAATAAATATATAAAAAAACATAGTAATAATACAAAAAAATTGAAGTAACTGGCTTTTTGAAAAAGCCTAAACATTGCCTCGATAGAAAAAAAATCCTATCACTCCACTATAGAGCAATTATAGAGCTATGTTCTTTTATATATTATGTATAAGATCTAGTGTTTTTGTAAAATTCAACATATTTTGAAAGTTATAGCAAAAAAACCTTTCTTTCCAAGAATTCCGCGCGAGATTTTTTTTTGTTTCTCCCTCGCACGCTATGTAAAAGGCATCTTTTATTTCATCTGTTTTATACGCATTTTCTTCAAAAGGTTTCAAATTCAAAGCAAAATATAATATAAGAAGTATATAATGTACGTACATACTCGATTTGCCTACACGTATAAATTTGTTTAAAAAACTAGTTTTTTGTTTCTAATAGAACGCCTTAAAACCACATAAAATTGCGATTACCTAAAATGCAAAAAATATATTTAAAAAAAAACGCCCAAAAAAATACATGTAACCTTTTTAATAATAAAATCCTTATTTTCCTTAAGAGAAGTCTCTTAAAACACAAAACCATCTAACTGAATTACCTGTCCGTACGTAAATCGATATAAGTATATATATACCCTATTAGTTGACTCCTAAGATTTAATTTACCTATCAAATTTTGTCGAAATCGGTTTAATAGTCAAACTTCTGCAAACAAACAGACATATTCAATTTGTAATTTATACTATTAATATGGATAATATCAAGCATGCCTTAAACAGAAACTACTTAATTTAAAACGTACTTGAAAATGTTTGTAATCAAAGATTACTTTAAGAAAAATCTCTTTTAAGAAAACTTTTATCTTATCTTGTTTACAACAGATTGATCTTACATGTTTAACCAAAATACGAGTACCTATTACTTATCTTGATAATCAAATTCATTATTCACATTAACTTCTTACCTACGATCCCTATATATCGTTCACCATTTTTTGAATAAGGGGAGGAATACAAAAAAGAAAAAAAAAGAAAGAAGTACCTACCTACCTAAGCAAATAATTAACAAAATATACATACCTAGACCTTAGAAAATTATGTTTCTAAGACCTAGACAACATGTACTCCAATAGTTGCAGTGCATTCTGTTTGAGAAATTTGTAGAAAGTCAAACCTAAAGTAATTTTAAAATGTACTTAATTTACCATATGCGACTCAGCTTATAAAACAAATTTGTTAGTACTTTTGATGTGAATAAATAAATCTATACTAATATTATAAAGCTTAAGAGTTTGTTTGTTTGTTTGTTTGTTTGTTTGAACGCGCTAATCTCAGGAACTACTGGTTAGAATTCTAAAATTATTTCAGTGTTGGATAGCCCATTTATCGAGGAAGGCTATAGGCTATATAACATTACGCTGCGACTAATAAGAGCGAAGTAACTATAAAAAATGTGCAATAATGAGGGAAAATGATTCCTTTTGAGAGCGTACGCTGCGTAAACGAAAGTTACGCAGACGAAGTTGCACGGATTAGCTAGTAAATAATAAGGGAAATGGTATTTTCAAAGGATAGCTGGTAGAGAATGCAAGAGCTTTTGTGCAATTAAAAAAAAAAAAAGGTATTATGGCGGTCAACAAAATCTATGTTCTATTGTAAGTAAAACGGACCAATAGTTCGAGATATTTGATGTGGACAGACAACCGAAAAGGCACTAGAGTCTTATACGATAAGGGTTTCCTTATTGATTATTTTTCGGAACCCATAACTAACGTGACCATTTTTATTTTTACTCAAAATAAGACATTGTCAAAATTATGACTACAGTCCAATATTGAAACATTAGGTATTTGTTTTGTTGAAAAAAGTATTGAATGAAACAGGAATAATAAATAATACCTGGATAATTATTTAAAAACAAATCTTTCATTTTATTTTTCTGATAAGCATGACGGATGACTATAAATACGAATTAAATTCTTGGCATGTTTTTTTTTATATTACATTTCTTTATCAACATGGCTTTGTGAACAGACAACAAAAGCAAAGTTTTTTTATGTGCCTACAGTTAATTAGAACAATAGATCCACGTTATCAAAGACTTAATTATTTGTTATACATTTAGAAAAAGTCTATATTCTGTATTATAACTTTTTAGTTTTTGTCAGTATTGATGCCTATCAAACTGAAAACGGGGCACTTTGGCGTCGTTTCGGGGACACAAACGGGACGTATCGTCACTTTACCCATAACATGCAATATTTACGTCTTACCCTACTATTATTATTAGAGTAGTGGATGTCAATGTTATATATTTTTTTTTTACACTTATATAATAAAATTGTCAAGCCAATATTAATCTTAATCGGTCACTTGTCATGTTACCGTTATTTGCATAAATACAATATACATTTAATAAAAATTGCGACTAGCTGGTCAACAGAATTATTTATTAGGTAGTAGGGCACTTAACAATTTCACAAAAATATAAATTCAATGATCTACAACTACGAAATCGAACATGTTCTACAACTACCAAATACTATATTCTACATACTTATATAATCTACATAATATATATATATATCATCACGGGTGCCTTACAGCGCCCGAGACCGCCTAGACGGCCCCAGGGTACCCAGCGGAGGGGTTTTAATCCCACCTCGTTGTAGCCGATGGTATGAGTCTACACCGAACAAGTGGCTAGCTAGTCGCGATGTTTTGGATAGACTCAATAACCCATCTATAAACAGTTTCACAAGTTGGTATAGTGAAACCGGGACCGACAGCTTAACGTGCTCTCCGAGGCACTATAGTGGTGTTGTCAAACAAATGTACATACATTTTTAAATTAAAAACTCATTGGTACACACCGGGATTCGAACCAGGGACCTAAGCGTTTTTAAGTCCAAGGTCTAACCAACTAGGCCACCACGTATACAGGTGCAAATACCGTCAAGTCATGTTTCGGTTTTAGTCTGTGGGTTCAACGGTTTTCAGGAGACTACTGCATCGATTTCTTGTCGATGTGGTAACCTCCTTTCAGTGTGCGGTCACGAAATGGGTACGAGTATATTAAAATATACTAGTAATGCAATTCGTCATTGTCACCCCCTATTTCGTAATCGCATCATTTAGCTGGCATAGTGGGAGCGATCAATATTGTTTAAGAACAATTATTGATTTACCATTCCCATTTATGGATTTTGTAGGTCTGCTCACCATCAGGTAGATACAAAGTTACATGTCGTGCTCCAATAAAAAATAAAAAAAAACATTAAATCCCGTAAAAAAGGAAGAGACAGAGTAAATTAATATTTTAATTTTGGAACAGCCCCTAAATGATGATTGTCATTTAATAAATAATCGTGGTCATTAACACCGTGGTGGCGTAATAATATTTGTATTAAAAGTATTTAATGGTCTAAGTAGGTTTATAAACTATTGACTTTCCTCCTCAATTAGATAATAATTAGGGGCAGTGACCAAGTGTCCTATTGACTGGTGTTAACAAATCTTTTGTTACATCCCTCTACGTAATATTATCTCATAATGAACTCTGTTATCGTTTATTATTTTAGACGTAATAATATC
This sequence comes from Monopis laevigella, assembly GCA_947458855.1. Classification (NCBI taxonomy): domain Eukaryota; kingdom Metazoa; phylum Arthropoda; class Insecta; order Lepidoptera; family Tineidae; genus Monopis; species Monopis laevigella. Next base: position 15,426,986 of record OX381581.1, read on the forward strand.
TAAGTCAAAGTCAAATATCTTTATTTTTGTCGCAGTTTATTTGTAAAGGATTTAATAAATAATTTGATACCTACATCTTTAGAATATAGTACAAATAAGTATAGTTTATAACTTGGCTAAATCACCTGTTTCTATGCACCTAAGTGCCGGCAAAAATAACTTATTACCTACATTACACGTGTGTTACAACGAGATTTAATTTAAAAAAAAATAGTTTCGTCCCTGCTGTTGGTCCCAGTTTCACTTACCAACCTGTGAACGAAAGTTCATGTCACTCCAGGTGGGCAATTCTCGCGCTTTCGACATTCATCTCGATACGAGATTTTTTAACGAAAAATTACTAAATATATATTTATTATTTATTTATTAATATTTATTTCGTTTAATGTTCGATGTTTTTAAACAAAAAATTACATAATATGCCATTTTTCGTTCAAAAATATCGAATCGAGATGAATGTTGAAAGCGCGAGAATTGCCCACCTGTAACCAAATTGTTTGTGTAATAACATTTCGATATATGTATAAAAGTGAAGCTTTTTAAATTTATTAAAATAAAAAATAAATTGCCACAAATTTGCTGCCCCTAAAATCTGTCGCCCTAAATCCACTTATTTCCAAAATATTTTATTTATAAGGTTTCTGAAGGTTTTAAAGGTGAACTGACCTCTTATGAGACCATCAGTCAATTTGTGCGCCATCAGGGTTAACCACAGACTTCGATACCGTGAGATCTCGTTGGAGTTGAGATAGAGAACGATATTTTTGGTACTACGAAAAGTTAAACATGGTTGTTTGAATTGACCACTTCATAACTAGTTCGTGTACCTAATTAATTACAAAAAAATATACTATTGTAAATATCATTTGTATGAAATGATGTCATTTTTAATCTCAACTCGAACGAGAACTTACGGTATCGGAGTCGGTGTATTTACCAACCAGACAGTATGCCCCAAAAACTGGTGAAGGATAAAACATTAATCAAACAGTTTTTTTTCTTCATTGTTAATAAACCAGACGCATCTTCACGTCCTCTTACAAATTTATAACCTCGTCTCGGATTTACTATTCGCTACACATTTTAACTATTTACGTCATTAACTTTACCAATGCCATTTTTTATACGTATGATATGATGTAGGTAAGTTACGCATGGATGCTTGCTAATGATGGTTTATTATACGCTTTTATTATAAACGTATGTGAAAAACTGCAGTGTACCTAAATCTTCATTGTTGTTAAAAGATACTTATAATGTATCAATTAACAACATCTTAAACACCATAAAATACAATGTAGACTAAGAGACAAAATATCTAATTTGAATTACCTATGATTTTTTTTTGAAAAGAATATAGAGCCATAGGTACTCGCTTGCCATAACTAGAAAGTTTACTGCATCTGATGGGGAATGCCAGCGAAATAAATGCAGATTTAACAATCAAGTAGCTGAAAATCATCATGTGATATTTACAATGCAACTTCGTGGCAAAAACAAAGGATGGCGTTTCTGAGATCCATATAGAGTAAATGTAAAAAACAAATCCTGAAAATTTAACTTTATTTTGAAAGGATTTGTAAGGAGAGACTCGGGCGTCGGTTCCTATGACTACCCACATAATATAAAGGTTAAAAAAAAAATCCTATCAAGAACCTCTGCTGGCAAGTTTTCGGACTTGTCCAATCGAACCCATGGACCGCCGGATTGAACGCCAACAACGTAATCAATAGACTAAATAGTTTAATACTAACCAAATAATAGGCAATTAGTTTTCGCATCTTAAATTTACTAGACTTTTGGCAGACATCCCGAAAATTACGTACGTATCTTTTACGTAATTTTTTTACAACAATCGTCTACGTTACGTTAGATACACGGAAATGTGAGCTGTATAACCAAGTAGGTAGGTAGTTAACCTAAAAACTGTAACCTTGATCTTCGCATGTGAATTCTAAAATGACTGTTCCACTGTTAAGCTGAGTTGCACGACTTTGTCTTAACGTTGGAACTGATGCGAAATAGCTAATTTCGTATATTTAAATTTAAAAAAAACTACGACTATATAAAATAAAAGTTTAATAAATCATTGTTCGTTATTTAATTGTATATATTATCACTGAAATTATTGGAAAATACAAATTTAATACTTTAAAAATATTAATAGGTTTTTAAGTATGTAATAGGCCAGGCTACTAAAATTAATAAGCTCATAAATATAAAATATGGTACCAATAAGTTTTTCTAAATAACTATCCTAATACTACTACCTAATATTTGTTTGATTTTTTTTACATTTGATTTAATAAAATTTTACATCAGCACTAACACTAGGATCTATGTTTATGAACTTTATATTGTTTTACATACATACATATTATCACGGGTGCCTTACGGCGCCCGAGACCGCCTAGACGGCCCCAGGGTACCCAGCGGAGGGATTTTTAATCCCACCTCGTCGTAACCGATGGTATGAGTCTACACCGAACAAGTGGCTAGCTCGTCGCGATGTTTTGAATAGACTCAATAACCCATCTATAAACAGTTTCACAAGTTGGTATAGTGAATCCGGGACCGACAGCTTAACGTGCTCTCCGAGGCACTATAGTGGTGTTGTCAAACAATACATAATTTTTTAAATTAAAAACTCATTGGTACACACCGGGATTCGAACCAGGGACCTAAGTGTTTTTAAGTCCAAGGTCTCACCAACTCAGCCACCACGTATATAACCACGTATTGTTTTAGACTTTTGCTATTATCCTCTAAGTTTTTTAAAAGATATACATATATTTTGTTATGTTTAATAAGAAAAAAATATGAATGAAAAGTATCAAAACACAACGGTTGAGTTACCTGCAGGATTGAATTTTCTCGACCAACTTAATTTATTTATTTGCACAGTAAACAAACGTTATAGTATACAAAGGCGAACTTAATGCCTTAGGCATTATCTACCAGTCAACCTTTAAGATTGTGTACGAAGATGAGTCGGGTGCTTAGTTAAAAAAAACTAATATAAATCAATGAGAATCAATTTTCTATGAAGGTCTCTTTTATACTGTTCATTCTAATTGTATATAATAACTTACGAACACTGCTTTTCATGGTTTTAGAATTAAAAATAAAGAATTTTCACAATAAAACTAGATTTGGTGTAGATAAACAAACAATTTTGACAACATCTGTGACAGATAATAAACTTGCCAGAAAAAGGAGTTGAATAAATAGCTGGTGACAAGATACGGTACACAAACTCTATAAAAGTCACACTTTAAAATATAGGTATATTAGGTAGGTTTGGCTGTGAGATCGTTTTTACATTTTCTAATGGAAGATTTATAACTTTGTTTCTGGTTTAAATTAGCAGTGGAGCGAGATTTTACCACAGACAAACAGTATTGGTGACTAGAGCTATAACACAGCCGTACTCTGTTTAATTGAAGATAAATGCTAAAAGACATCGGTTAATTAAAAATTATTTAGCGTAGTGCAATCGAGCCTAATTGTCTCTATTAATAACGCAAATTGTAGAATTGGAACGCTTTTGTGTATTTGTAGTTGTAGTATGTCATTGTTACAATATGAGATTCTTCTATTCGATACACATGATTTGTCTCGATTTGTTTAAAAAGTTGTACTAAATTCTACAAGCGATTTTGTTCAATATAAGTATTCTTTTTTTCAAAAAACTCTAGAATTATACTATGCGCTATAAATATACGTGGTGGCCGAGTTGGTTAGACCTTGGACTTAAAAACACTCAGGTCCCTGGTTTGAATCCCGGTGTGTACCAATGAGTTTTTAATTAAAATTATGTACATTTGTTTGACAACACCACTATAGTGCCTCGGAGAGCACGTTAATCTGTCGGTCCCGGTTTCACTATACCAACTTGTGAAACTGCTTATAGATCATCTAGGCGGTCTCGGGCGCCGTGAGGCACCCGTGATGATTGTATACTATGCGCTAGGTGTAGCTACCTAAAACAATGTTTCTAAATAAATATTTCATAAACACCATGATTATGGTGAACTATATAATTATATATAAAAAGTCATTTGGGAATCGAAACCACGACGTCCGAATACAAGTTCAATGCCGTTATTTTTATAGACTATACGGAAGCGGTAAGTCAAGTTAAAATTAAATTTTTCTTACGTAATTCTAAAATTCTAATAAAGAGGATTTAGGCATTGGGTTTGATATTTTTTTCACTTGTAGGTATGTATTTAGGTATTTCAATAATAATATAATAATATGTAGGACAATTTACACACATTGCTCAAACTAAGCTCTATGCTTTTACTATGTGTACCAGAAACAACTATATCTAAGCTCTATGCTTTTACTATGTGTACCAGAAACAACTATATAATACTCGTACATATTATATTTTATAAACACCCAGACAAATTGTACAGAAAATAATACTAATATTTTTTTGCTATGGGTGGGGATCGAACCCACTACCTCAGGATATAACGCCAAAGGTGCAACCACTAGTCTACCGAGGCGGTCCATTTATCACGAGTCTAGCTATATGTAAATTATATGACCTACATTCTATATTTTGTTCTATAACAATGTAAATTAAGTTATGCAAAGTTTGCCCAAGTAATATTGATTAAACAAGCCATGTTCTTCATGACACAGCATATTATATGCGTTGATCATTTACGAGGATTATGTATTTGATTTGCACAGCTGATTGTATTCAAAACCTTTGTTAGGTATAAGACAATAAATCGCGAGTTGATGACTCGATATAGCCTTGGTTTACAGTAATCAGTACGCATTTTTTTTTCATTTGCGACACATGGTTCTATTGGAAAAGTTGTTCGATTTGATCAGCAGAATCTCATATTAGCTCAACATACATCCTTTCAAAGTCACATTGTATATTGGCCGTCTTAGAAAACGGAAGAAAGAAAATATTACCTAAAGCTTACAGCATAAAAATATTTATAGGTAAATCTAAATAGGTTAAGATTATAACATACGAGTATAAACTTAAATATAAAATTAAAAACATTAAGTAAAGACGATAATATGTAATAGATTTTGATAGCATTGCCTATAAAACTCTACGAGTTACGTGTGTTTCAATTCAATCATATTTCAATGGAATATAATTTATTATTTATTATTAGCTAGGCTATAAATATTACTAACCTTGGTTCTGTCAGTATTTCCATCAGACGGATGCTCGGATCGTTAGCGACAAAATCTTCATAACCAAACAAACATTTTTCATGTGAAAATTCCATAGTTTATTTAACTGGCTTTTGATTTAAATTTTTACTTGGAATTAAAGTTATGCCACAGCATAATTATTGTGTCAAGATTAGAATATTTTCTGTTAGTCAGCTGGACAAAATAGTACCAAGAGGTTATACGTGACATTTATTACAGCGTTACATTAAGGCAACTTTGTCCCAAATGTGAAATTTCCATATATATATATGGAAATTTCACATTTGACATTTGGGGCAAAGTTGCACACGAGCTACTCGACCATCAATGCAGACGGTGTTAATGATACTCGGCCATCAACGCAGACGCTGTTAATAATACTCGCCCACCAACGAAGATGTTTATAATACTCGGCAACCAACGCAGACGGTTTTAATAATACACGGCCACCAATGAAGTCGTTGTTAATAATACTCGGTCACCAACGCAGACGGTGTTATTAATACTCAGCACCAACGCAGATAGTGTTAATAATACTCGCCAACCAACGAAGACGTTGTTAATAATACTCGGTCACCAACACAGATAGTATTAATAATACTCGGCCACCAACGAAGACGGTGTTAATAATACTCGGCCACCAATGAAGATGTTGTTAATAATACTCGGTCACCAATGCAGACGGTGTTATTAATACTCGGCACCAACGCAGATAGTGTTAATAATACTCGGCCACCAACGAAGACGCTGTTAATAATACTAATAATACTCGGCTACCAACGCAGACGCTGCGCTGTTAATACTCGGCCAACAACGCAGACGGTGTTAATTCTCGGGCACCACGAAGACGATAGATAAATAATATCGTATTTATCTTTGACTATTTCCCTTCCAGATTAGCGCAACCGTTGTTCCTAGGAATGCTAGTAGAGTATTACACACCAGGCCAAACTTCTGTTACTCAAGAACAGGCGTATTGGTTCGCAGGAGGGGTGGTCCTCTGTTCTGCCCTCAACGTGTTCTTTGTCCACCCCTACATGATGGCCATTCTGCACATGGGGATGAAGTTTAGAGTGGCTTGTTGCTCACTTATTTATAGAAAAGTGAGTATTTATTGCTTTTTTGAAATATAAGAGATTGATATACCTATATTTATGTTTTATGTATGTTAATAAACAAAACTAAATCAAACATTTTTTTTAGTGTTCTGACAAAAAAATAATATACTTTATATAATATAGGAGGAAGAAAGGTCCTTACAACTTCGGTAGGCCGACCGATCGGTCTCATTACCATCGCCCGTACAGATGCAAAAACCGTCAAGTGACCTAGTCATGTTTCGGTTTTAGTCTGTGGGTTCAACAGTTTTAAGGAGGCTACTGCGTTGATTTCTTGTCGAGGTGGTAGTCTCCTTTTTCAGGGTGTGGTTACGAAACGGGCGCAGGTTGGATAATTCCAATTCGTCTTTACCGCCGCCCTTTTCGTAATTGCATAATTTATCCGGCATAGTGGGAGCGATAATTGTTGTACAACAACAATGTATTGATCGACCTCTTCATGGACTTTGTAGGACTGCTGATGAAGGTAGATACACAGTCACATCCCGTTCTCCAATAACAAAAAAAGTTGATTTAAGGCTGTATTCTGAAAATCTAGAACTACAAAACTAAAAATGTTTGTTAAAGGAATTTTCTCGATACTCACAGACAACTATTATTATGCAAATAGTAACTCTTTAACTTGAAATGTATGAAGAGATTAATATAGTCTCCCATATATTATTTCAATAAAAAATGTATTTATATTTTCCAAAACATGAAAATTTTGTACTTTTTAACATCGCTGCAAGCGACAAAACTACAACAATTTATAGTGGTAAAAAAATAGATATCAATAGTTTATTATCTATTCTAAAAATGGATGTAACTTTAATAGAAAATTATTAATTAAATAATTACAAAAACTTGCCAGACAGAAATCTTCATACAAAATCCATGACAGGCCGTCATTGTGCGGGCGATCCCGTCTGTGAAAGGTGGCTCCGCGTCGCTTTTTTCTATTTCACTATCGGAACACTAAATATTCACTGTTGGGAATTTTATAAGACAAGTACATATTTATTTTGATTATATTCTATGTTTTTACACTTTTTAACACGATTAACCACAGATTCAGCTAAAATAAATATGCAATTTTCACCAACTGTCACTGTCAGTATAACGTTACAAAAAAAAAGACAGACGGTCCTATGTAACTAAAACTACGCAACAGCAATTTATTTTGGTCGCTTTTATATTTTTAATAAAATGTATAGTCGGGCGCACATTATTTTACAATTTTTAAACATATTTTACCTATTTATTTTAATTGTTATTTTTTAATTTATTTTAACATAGCACTTTAATTGTTATTTTTTTTAATAAAGTTTTTTTTTATATCTGTCCAAAGCTAAGCTCAATAGGGTTCCATCCATTATCCAAAACTTTATTTTTATAAATGGCAGAGTAGTTCAACAATTTTATTATCTACCTAACATTTAAATACTAACATAATAATATATTGTCTTATTTTATAATCATTAATATTATTACAAAATCAAAGTTTTTTTTATTATAGCATGTGTGACTGTTTGTAACTCATGACAAACATACAATATTTATGAATAGGGACCAATACGATGTAATTTCTATAGAATTAGACCGATTTACTATGGCCTATGGATTCATTTGGCCAATGATGCTGTTACCGAATGGGCGGCGATAAAAAAGAACAATACGAAATAATAATAAATAATTTCTAGCATAGAATAATTCGAACTGTGTTTTAGAAACTGGCGTGGGCAATTTCTAGAACATTGTTTGAATTATTTTACGCTAAGTATAAAACTAAAATACATATTGAAAATATTACGCTAAAAAATAATTATTATCATTCCATCTGATTGGTGGAATGCCAGGTCTCTGAGTTTTCAACAAATTAACTGCTACTGCGTTTTATAACTACCCACACCATGAAAGGAGACTACCGTCTCGATAATCGAAAAATTCCACGCCTGATCCAAATCATAACTAGCGACCGTTCTCTATAATCAATCAATATTTTTTGACGGATAATAAACGGATAGTTTATATTATATTTGTCTGTAAATGTAAATAATCATTTTTCATATATTTATTGGTGGGTATTGTCATACTTAGTAGGTGGTCTCACACCTACTAAGTATGACAATACTTCTGTTAGACCGAGAGCTCGTGTCTAATACAACTATAATAGTAACCAATATTTATTTTTTAAATAGTGACAGCTGCTTTTATAAAATAATATTGCATTTTACAATATTTAAATAAAAAACATTTTCCAACGCTGAAAAGATTTTATTATTTATTTTTTACAATTTTATACATATACCTACCAGCGGCCACATTCTGTTTCTTATAACGCGAACGTCAGATTGTCAAAATAACAAATTCCGCTTGTCCTTGTCCTCCAATCAGAGTAGTTGTTAACCTTTTCTGATTGGAGGAGATCGCGCTAATAACAGAAATCATTATTATGACAATCTAACGCTCACGTTATAAGAAACAGAATATGGCCGCTGGTAGGTAAGTAATTAAAGTTTATAAGAATTATTGATAAAAGTGAATGTGTATGGGTGTAATATGTTTAGTGCACGTCTGTGTGTTGTATGTATGGTGCGTGTGTGTAATGTATGAAGAGTATATTTTTGTAGGCTATGGTGTAACAGTAAGGTCAATTTTATGATAGTATATTATGTTATGTCAAAAAACGATAGACTAATTATTGAGAATGGACATAGGTATAATATCTAGGTGATCGAAACCGGTAAATCGAAGATATTTTGTAAAATGTAAGAACGTGATACTTAACTTGCATAATTTAGTACGTGCAGATTTTAAATGTCAATTTTTGTTTCATATTTTCCTACGTATCTTTTTATATTTAAGCTTTATGAGTGTTAATTAGAGACAAGTTCAAAACAAACGGACAGATAATTGATATATATAATGTAGAGATTATGATTTCTTTGAATACCCTGAGTCTAGGTACCCTGAGGCCGTGTAGAAGTTATGTATATAAATTTAAATGTATGTGTATCTAAGTTATTTTACTATAAAAAAAACTAATTTATTTAAAATAAAATATTTTACATAAAATTATTCCAATTAGGTAACTCCGGAATATTTTTAATGTAGATAGATGGGTAAGTAGATTAAAGTGACGCAGACCCCAATCCTTAGTAATGTCAATTCATATGATAGCATTTTTTAAAATAAATACATAGATTGGCTGAATTAGTCCAAAATAAAAATAAAGTTTTGTTTAATATAAATTAGTTTATTACGGAGCGAAGTCTAGTAATAGTCACTCTTACCAATGCCTTATAATAAATTTAAACTGTTAAAATTAATATATATTAATAAAATGTACCGGTAATATCACACTTTGTACGCATGTCTGGAAATTATAGTAATACATCAATTTTATTGAAACATTAAATCCTCGCATATAAAATTACATTTCTTGACTATTTCGACAATACATTACTTAAAATAAAATAGTAAGATTTCTAAAAGTAGATATCTAAAATAATGAACTCCATACAATGAAATTTCAACAGAGTGACTTTTGGGCTCAACTGTCCATAGTTAGAATAAATTGAAGAAACAATCTCAAAAATTTTTGAGTGAAATCTGACAGAAGGTGATGACGTCACATATACGAATTCCCCCTTAATAATAAAATAAAACTCTTTAATCTAAATAACATAAAAAAAGAACTTGGAACCCTTAGGGTGAAACTCATGTGTCTGTCTGTCTGATTTAGTTTGGAATACTTATAGATCTTATTCAGAGTTATAACTTATTTTTGTATACAACACGATTGATTTTTCAACCTTTTTAAAATTTTGTCTAAGACTTTTTTTTATCTAAACTTTTTAGAAAATTTTGACTTGTACCTTTTTGCTATCCTGAAAAAGTCTGAAAGTTATATAACTATGCCAATAATATTATAGTATATTTGATGATAGCCACAAAGAAAATGCGATTACTGCAAGCCTTGTTATAAATAATTGATATTATTTCGACAGAGTTTAAAGCAATCAACTTTATATACGATGGTGATAGGGTTCATATTTGTTTGTCATCTATTGTATGTGCATTCATATAATCGAGCATTTGTCTTTGAATTGGCTAATATTGATTTTCAATTGAGCGTACTTTGATCTCGTTTTATTGCTTTGTATCAATATCGAACAATAATGCCATGCTCTATTAAAAAATAGTGGGGTTCCGTACAACAAAAATAGATGTAAGGGGGAAAGTGTTCTTAATATTTAATTAATTGTACACTTATTAATGAAAAAAAAAAAAAAAATGTTTATCAGTTTACATAATCTGAAAAGCTTTATATAGCCATACTTTTTTTGTGATTATAATGTTATAAATTTTGTTAACTTGTATCGCTGTTAGCTTTGTAATAAACTTATAAAATAAAAATAAAGAAATGATTATATTAATAAAACTATTTAAGTAAAAAAGTTAAGTCTACAGAGCTCTGGCGATTTTGTTTTTCAGGTTTTATAATTAATTACACGTGATGCCATATTTCTCAATATTCCGTTTAGAAAATATAGATATACATATTTTGGAGTTTAAATAAAATTCGTTTAAAGTTTTTATGGGTCATACAAAAAAAAAGACGATCTCCTTTCAACTTTTAATCTGAAATGGTTAATGGCTTCCGAGAAAAATTAAATAAAGTAAATTTTATTTTTATTTCGAAAATATAACCTAAAATAAATAACATTTCCTTTATTGTCAAATAAAAAATACTGGTTTTTAAGTTTTTCATGTTGAAAATTGTAATCTATTATTTTTGTGATAAGCCACGATAACAGAACACAGGCTTAAATAAAATATTATGCGAAGTTGACATGTCATGTCAATGTTACACGCAAGCGTTTCTATTGGTTACCGCGAAGCGAAGTGACAATTTGAGTCCGATAATACTATACAGTTTATGGGTACTTTATACGTGTTTCATGAAACTACGAGAATTCTTGTCAAGCTTCATTTTTATCATTACCTAGCAATAAAATTTAAAAATAATACCTTTTTATTATTACCATGCAGCAAAATACATAAAAAATATTAGATTATATTAGTCAAACGTTTCTTAAACAAAAAGTGTTTTTTTAATTTTTTATTGGAGCACGACATGTGACTTTGTATCTACCTACAAAGTCTATGAATGGGTCAACCAATAATTGTTCTTAAACAATATTGATCGTTACCACTATGCCGGCTAAACGATGCGATTATGAAATAGGGGGCGACAATGACAAATTACATTACGAGTATATTTTAATCACCCTGAAAGGAGACTACCACCTCGACAAGAAATCGATACAGTAGTCTCCTGAAAACCCACCCACAGACTAAAACCGAAACATGACTATAGGACAGGAATATAGGAATTGAGGATAAACCGGTATAAAAAGACGAACCGGTCGGATGATTCGGCGATATCGGTCTGAACAGACAGACAAGCAGACAATTGAGTGACCCGGAAATAATTTTAAGGGACTAATGCCAGATTTCACCAACGATCCCTAACTCTAAAGGAGCCCCTAAACAAGAATTTTGACATATTTGCTATGAAACAGCTGACTTTAATTGTCCATTAGAGTTGGTGAAATCGGGAATAAGAGTTCAGTTTTTATTTAAATGCGTACGGAACCCTTAAAGTAATAAAAGCTTAACCATCGTTTAATAGCATGCTCGTATAGTTATGGCTTCATACACCGCAATTGGTTTCCTTTTCAATTGTTTCTAAGAACTATTTGTTATTGACACGCTATTAATGAAAAAACCGACAAGTACGAATACTCTTCCGTGGTTGGTTCCGACATTTAATGATCTTTTACAATGTGATAATCATATTACTAAGGGACTGGAGGGAGTCGACTTGACGCCCATACAAACGTACTTCCAATATTACAACTTGACGTCGAAGTTTAATTATTTTTGTTATGTTCGTAATTGGACGCAATAATCTTTTTGTTGTGGGTATTTTTTTTTGTATAATAATATAAACAAGTTCTTTATCTCATTTCGAAAAAAAAATTATAACCCATCACAGAAAGATTAATAAATACAATGGCCGACAAAAATATTATTTTACAAACAGTAAACGAGTATTATTGGAAGTGCGAAAGCTAATTTTGTATGGAGAACTTAGAGTTCGTGAATACGAATGCAGTGCCCTTAATATCCTTGATTAATAAAAGCGGTTCACAACCTTCAGAGATAAGGGGAGAATGGGGACAAAATATTTTTTTGACATTTTTAAATTTAACTGTAAAACCCAATTAAAACTAATATTAAAACGTTTTTCTAAACTTAAATTGTTTTTTATTTTTATACCACATATTTATGTGTTAATAAAATGTAAAAACGAGTGCATTACAAATTTCAAATAAAATAGACTCGTACCTACTTCTAGAGATATTTCAGAGTTTCACCAGAGTTTCATTGATGATAATCCATTTTTTTCGGTCCCTAAAAATCAATTCATACTACATATATCTATTCGAGAAAAAAATAATTTGGTTTACAATGCGAATTTTTGCCCGCTGCTTCCCAATAAATAAAAAAAAAAGTTTTTTGTATTGCTTTAATATTCTACATTTTATGATCTAAAATATTTTTTTGGGATTATACATTATTTTTTGTTATAAGACATTCCCATATACCCTAAGTGAGCGAACAAGTTTCGCGATTGATGATGATGATTAATATAATAACCTTATTTTGTTTCAGTCATTAAGGCTATCAAAGACAGCCTTAGGGGAAACGACAGTGGGCCAAGTGGTAAACCTCCTATCGAATGATGTGAACCGTTTTGACGTGGCAGTGATCTTCTTGCATTACCTCTGGATCGGTCCCCTGGCCACAGTCATCATCACTTACCTCATGTGGCAGGAGATCAGCTGGGCAGCCGTCGTTGGTGTGGGCATTATGTTGGCTTTTATTCCTTTGCAAGGTTAGTCAAGGAATATTTTATCTTCCTCTATTATCTTTGGATTGGTCCCCTGGCTACAGTCATCATAGCTTACCTCATGTGGCAGGAGATCAGCTGGGCAGCCGTCGTTGGTGTGGGCATTATGTTAGCTTTTATTCCTTTGCAAGGGTAGTCAAGAAAAGAGATCAGAAGAGCAGCAATCTGAGGTGTCTCTCTGTTTCTTGGTATTAACATTTAGAGAACTATTGGTCCGATTTACTATAAATTTGGAATTGGAATAGATCTTCTAGAACGAATGGGTTACTATAGGGTATGAATCAAAATTTACTAATAAGTTTAGTTAAAAAGAGGTATAAGCTTTTTTAACAAAACACTTGTCCAGCAAATTGTATTTTTTTGCTGCAGCAAATATTGACAATTATTAATATTGCAGCATATATGGGGAAGCGTACATCAGTATTACGGTTGAAGACGGCGCTGCGCACTGACGAAAGAGTGCGTCTGATGAACGAGATTCTGTCTGGAATTCAGGTTATCAAGATGTACACCTGGGAGAAACCCTTTGCTGATCTCGTGGCTAAGGCTAGAAAGTAAGAATATTTCCTTCATTAATGACTATTGAAATTGATTGAATTCTTTTTGTTATTTTAGTTTTCATTAGCTGTTTCTCAAACCCTAATAATCTCTCCTTTGTTAGGTTGCATTGATAATTTAGAATTAATTAAGAATTCGTTATTATTAAGAATTCTTTACATTCTACTTATTGTGTACAAAAAAAATCTTAACATGTATAAAACTAAATTCATTTGTAAGTGTATTTCTTTCTTTTTTGTAACACAGATTGGTCGTTTTTAATACTTATTATTTAAATGGCTAAATATTAAAATCTATATTATAAGTAGATACATGCAACATTATTATCCCAATTTTAATATAAGACAAAGAGTCCTTCCTAATGTAAAAAAATATGAAATATTTATCCTTACAGGCAAGAGATAAAGCAAATCCGGGCCACATCATACATTCGCGGAGTTCTCACATCGTTCATAATGTTCACGACGCGCGTCTGTCTGTTTGTGTCAGTGCTCGTCTACGTGCTGCAGTTCGACATCATCACCGCCAAACAGCTGTTCGTTGTCACCAGCTTTTATAATATACTGCGACAGACCATGACAGTCTTCTTTCCTCAAGGTAAGTGTGGATTGTTACTTATTGTTTGCGTGTTAGGGTCTATTTTCCACATTCGCGGTGTTCTCACATAGTTCATAATGTTCACGACGAGTGTTTTTGTCGTCGCTGTCGTACTGGCTTATGCTAATAGCATAGATACTACTTCAATATGTAACTAATAGTGAGATATTTAATGGCCTGATAGAAGGTCGGCAGTGATGTGACAAACGCTATATAAAGTCTATTTCACGAGAACTGATAGTGCCGTCGCGTCTAAAGGTACTCCGTTATACACAATAATGTAAATAGCGTTTTTAAATCGCTAATTGTCGTATAGTAAAAAAGTGTAAAATGACATTCAAATAAAAAAGCGACATTTCGTGGTACCGGTAGGTGTTCAGTCATGCAGAGTAGGTACACCTGCATTGTTCTGCATTTCGTGTTTTTCATTTTCTACATTTTTTCACTGTCAGTTCTCGTGGAATAGAGTATAGTTACCTATGTTTTATTATAAATTAATTTGATTTTCCTATAAGAAATTGACTGTTAATCTATACTAATATTATAAAGATGAAGAGTTTGTTTGGTTGAACGCGTTAATCTCAGGAACTACTGGTTCGAATTGAAAAAGAAAATAGTGTTGGCTAGCCTATTTATCAAGGAAGGCTATACAGGGTGAATTTTTCAAGTGTGCCTTCAAGGCCAAATCCTAAACTACAAGGAATATCGAAAAATGCTCAAAGGAGTCACGGGGCCGATTTTGATAAAAACTAAAACTGCATCATTAGATTTTTGAAAAAATAGTTCTCCTAGCCGGGAATCGAACCGATGGATTTGAAAAAAAAAGTCCGCTGTATTATTGCACCAGCTGATAGTGTCGCTTATAAAAACTAAAACAGCATCATTAGATTTAAAAAAAAATCTAGCCGGGAATCGAAACCGGGAACCGGTTGATTTTGGAAAAAAACTCATTCTACTCTACCAACAAATCAAATTGTTAAAAATAATGCTCTTCAAAACCAACCGGTTCACCGGTTCGATTCCCGGTTAGGAGAATTTTTTTTTCAAAAATCTAATGATGCAGTTTTAGTTCTTATAAGCGACCCTAAAACAGCTGGTGTGATTTTTGATTTCGAAAATACAGCATGACTTTTTTTTTCATAATCAACCGGTTCGATTCCCGGCTAGGAGAATATTTTTTTCGCAAATCTAATGATGCAGTTTTAGTTTTTATCAAAATCGGTCCCGTGACTTCTTTGAGCATTTTTCGATATTCCTTGTAGTTTAGGATTTGGCCTTGAAGGCACACTTAAAAAATTCACCCTGTATATAGGCTACATAACATAGGCTACGGCCAATAGGAACGGAGTAACAAAACGGCAGACGAAGTTGCGCGGATCAGCTAGTTAAATATGTATTTCTCTGACAATATCATAAAAGACTAATTAGTTATAAATATTAATTAATTTGTTCAAGTAGACCTGAATATCAAAGAAGAATGATCGTATTTTTAAATATTATATATTACAGGAATAGCACAAGTAGCAGAAGCAATCATATCAATAAGAAGGCTTCAGAATTTCATGCTCTATGAAGACACAAGCAAGCCAGTGCCCGGACTGGCGGAAATCATATCCTGTACCAAGCCAGACAAGCGGAAGAAGAAACCCGAGCCCTTCGCAAAAGACTTGGCTAGTATACCCAGAGATGACTCGAAAATAAGTGAAGAGAGCAAATTGTCTCCCGATTCTGAGGCTGTGGAAAATACTAAAGCTTTCTTAGAACACAGTGGAAATGGTAAGTAGTTTCTTTACTGAATGTTGTTAAAAACTACTTAAAAATCTCACTTAAAAAAAGTTATTAGGTAAGTACTGCAATCTGTTAATATATGGAGTTTTTAACCAATATCTTGAATGTTTTTTAATATCATTTCATTTTTTTTATAATTCCTACAGTCGATATTTATGCCAGACAAACGAACTTCTCTTATGATTATTGTAAATATTGACAAAATAAAAAATAATATTTAATCATTATTGGTTCATGATTTTCAAGTACAATTACATTACAAGGTAGTGGGTAGGGTAAGTAATATATTTCTGTTTACAAGGTGTTAAACGAAGTTAAAATTTAAATATAACTTTAAGATATATGATTTGGAAAAATATATGGTAGGTAATAACAATGCAACATAACAATTGATAAAGTGCAATTTTGTTAAACATTGTCGATAATTGGATTAATAATAAATATGAGAAGTGCGTTTATATGGCAGCACTGACGACTGGAGAAATCTTAATTTGTCGCTAAATAATTTTTTCGCCTTTATTAACAACAAACTGTTGTTCTTAAAAGCATATTATTAACTATTTGGTTGTAAACGATAAACAGACTTTATTTTTAAACAATTTTATTTTAGGAAATGCACCAGCGCCTTTAGCTTCATTAGATGAAGATATCGGTATAAATGTAGAAGATAATACAGTATCACGAGGCGTCAGACTGCGAAACGCGACCGCTAAATGGGTCGTGGATCATCCGGAAAATACTCTCACTGATATCTCGTTGAATGTTAAGCCTGGAATGTAAGTACCAAAACTCTGGCCCATTGTAGAACCTTTTCAATTTTTTTTTTTAAATAAAGTACGGCATGTTATTTTGTATTTTACTGGTGTTTTACTACAAAGTTAATGAATAGAGACGACCGATATAAAGTGGCTGTCACTCTCACTATGCCGACTTTGATGCTGTTGTAATCGTGTGGATAAAGATGACATCAACCGCCCGCTTTAAAATGGTCCTGAAAACCATCCAGTCAGAAATAGAAAAAATGAAATTTTATTTTTGATTTCGAAAATATAGGCTAAAATTAAAACTCATTTCGTTTTTATCAATTTAAAAATACTGGTTTTTAAGATTATGTTTGTAAATTTTAATTTGTTATATTTGTGATACGTCATTATCACGACGGCAAAGAAAATAGGCTCTTTTAGAAAATATATATATAGCGAAGTTGACATGTCAATGTCACAAGCAAGCCTTTTTATTAGTTACCGCGGCTTGCCGGGAAGCGAAATGAAAATTTGGGTCCGATAATACTTTACAGTTTATTGAGCGGTAAACGTGTTTCTAGAAACTCATCTTCTATACAAGAAATCTTGTGGAGCTATTAGTATTATTATCATTACCTATAAGAACAGCAATAACATTTAAAAATAATACTTTTATTACGCATTCATATTGTAAAGGTTATTTTGGTCGGAAGCCCATTGTCGCCATATTCTGTTCTTGAGCTTAATTGTTATAATCATTTTTGTTCTCACTTTTTGTTTTGGTTTGTATGGGGGCGGCCATTGCTTGTTCTCTTATTAAAAAATGGCTATTTAGTAGGCTTTAGGGCACCTACCATTACGTACTTCAATGGGTCATACGTATACTTTGTTCATAATTAAAAAAAATATGTCGTTGTATATTATTGTTAAGTTAATCAACGTTTATTGTTCAGGTTAATAGCAGTGATCGGCGCCGTGGGTGCGGGCAAGTCATCTCTGCTACAAGTGTTGCTGAGAGAGTTACCGCTGCAGTCCGGATCAGTCCACGTGTCGGGGACTGTCTCCTATGCCTCTCAGGAACCTTGGCTATTTGCTGGTATGTTATTTTGTTACATATCTTAAACTGAGAACACACTATACAAAATCATATGCAAACAAACTTGTATGTATGTACTATGACGGCCTCAGGGTACCCAGCGATGGATTTTTTCCCACCTTGTCGTAGCTGATATTATTATGAGTTTAAACCGAACAAGTGGCCAGTGCCAAGTTGATAAAGTGAAACTAGGGCTGACAGCGTATCGCACTCTCGGAAGCACTATAATAGTGTTTTCAAACAAATGTATATAAATTAAAAAAAGTAAAACTCATTGGTAGTACACACACGGATCTAAAAACTGACATTATAAGATTAACCATCTCGGCCACCATATATTTTGTAAACATTTGACAAGATAATTTTCGTTTATTATTTTTACCTGACATACAAGTTTGTATATAGAAGAGAGCCACGCGGGTCCTCTACTGGTATCATATGAAGTTTTATTTAATGATTAAATAAGGTATAGAACATTTTATCTAGGAATGCTCAAAAATGTGATGTATATGTTTTGGTATTAAATAAAAATACAATTTTAGTTCAGTAGCTCTAGTGTGAGGTTTTTTTCAATAATAACTTTCGAGTTAACATTTTCACCGATAACACCCTCGCATATTTAGTTCCCAAAATTTCCGGTTGTTGCGCTGCGCTACTTTCTATACTAATTTTAGTTAACTCAAAAAAGGAATAGTTAGAAATCTCACACTAGGGCTACTTATATCTTTATAAATTAGGTATAATAAAACATAGAATTGTTCTAAAGATTTGCAATATTATATTTTTGTTTATGTGCTGTATATTTTGTGAAGAAATGGTTATTATGATTTTGTTAATGTTTCAGGCAGTGTTCGACAAAACATACTGTTCGGTCAGTCGATGGATCGTCCGCGTTACAACGCCGTAATCAGGAAATGTGCTCTAGACCGGGACTTCTCCATGTTCCCGCACGGAGACAAGACAGTGGTTGGTGAACGTGGAGTTAGTCTTAGTGGAGGTATGTATATTCTCATAAAAGTATGAATAAATAAGGAACTCACACACTAGTTGGTAGTTGGTCAGCTTATATGTAACATATTTCCAAGATGGCACTCAAAGGATCATATATCAATATTTGGTTGGGTAGAGAGGGTAGTCAACACAGTAAAGGGGAGAGTTGATATCGGATAGGGATTTAAGTCTGCTTCGCGGTCTTAAGTCCGGGAACGGGTTCCTATATTTTTAGTTTCCGTTTCACTGCGCGTTTAAATTCGATATCAAATATCGCGCAAACTGAAAACAAGATTTACAACATTTATTGGTGTATGTGTGAGAGGAATGGCCAACCAAGCCAAGTGCATACGTTTTGAATTGCCTTAAGTCGCCTTTTCAAACATGAGACCAGTAGCTCTACCACAAGTTTTTTCAAACAGTTTCTACTATAGTCGCTAGTAACTGTAGATAGGGATCAGCCTATAGGATTGCTGCCTGGAATAGGATTTTTCAAATAAACATCTCTTATTGGTTGATTGGTATCTATAGTTGCAAAAACTTGTGGTAGAGCTACAGAAGATGGCCGCCCGCCAAAAAATATACACCATAAGTAGGAACAAAAACTATTGTAATCAATTAATGTTAAGGTTACTTCTTATCATTTATTGAGAGCTATTTACTACCTCTCAATCAATGCAAATCCTTTTGTGTGAAGTTAGGCAGACTAAATAGCACGGTCAGCTAGTTAATTATATATGTACTATGTAATTAACTAGCTGACCGTGCCACTATATATTTACCATATAATTAACTAGCTGACCGTGCCTCTTAGGCCAGGTTTCTTGATGGATGGCTAAATTTGACTATTTGTGTCTTTAACAATTAGTTAAGCAACTATAGTAAGTTCATTAATCATTAGTCATCAGCAAAATGTGTTTCTTAAAACAAAATTAACTATAGTTATCAATTGGTTATCAGTAGACTTAAGTTAACCATTTGTTATTATTATTTTTAATATATTAAGGCATTGGTAACCATTTATGAACTAGTGTTGCGAATTTTGTGTTTTTATTTTTAATTCTTGAAGCTATGGTTAGATAATTGTATTAAAATTTAATTAAATAATCAATCCCAATTATTCCCAATGCCAAAAAAAATAGAATTTGAAAATTGGGATAAAAATAAATATTTAATAACCTATTCATTATTGTTTCCTATATTATACCAATTTTCTAACCTTTTTTTGATTGTTTTTTTTTTCAGAACCCCTATAATGAATATTATTTATATGTATGGATTTGTATTTTATATACCTAGGATAACATATTTACTATGGATTAATATGTTTACATTTATATCTTAAATCATCAATTTATGTTAATTATTATCCAATATTATATGGCTGGATTATTCAGATAAAAAAAAACCTGTATGATTATTAATATTTTTATTAGTATATGTATACTTATAAACACTAGACAATTTTTGTATCCATCTGAATCTTTGAATCTCTATGTGGGTGCTGGGCCCATCGCATGGTCAGGGGGCAGCCAACCTGCAGTGTTTCTGGACTTGTGACCGCAAAGCAGGGTTATTGACTTTTCACAATATCTGTGGCTTTTCCACACCTTACCAGATTGTTATGATCAAGTTGGGACATTTGAAAGACTATGAGACAATGTTTTTAGCTATACATGGATTCTCTGTGGGGGTGCCGGGTCCTTAGTGTGGTTGGGAGGCAGGGATTGAACTGCAGTGTTCCCGGACTTGAGATAGACTACTCTCTCTACTCAACCACATACTATGATCCTGTAAGCTCCATCTTGAAAATAATTTCTAGAACTTTACCATGTCGGTGTGAATACTAGACTTTTTTCAAGTATATGTCTAGCAGTCCCTACGACAACTCAACATGTCTTATTCTTGTTACTTTCCCCCCATCTTAAAAAGGCATCATCCCTGAGTTAATTTCATCTTCAGTATTTATATTATGTAGGCCAAATAAATATGAACATTTCTGTATATTTCCAGTTGCATAAAATCTTAAAGTTAATAATATTTGATCCTCTATACTGACAGCATGATTTCTGTAACAATAATTTAAATAAATATCCAGTAAGTGGTAAGAACTGTATGTTGGTGATAATTCAAAATTTCAAAACTGCATGACCATAATAAGAACATCAAATGGGCCATTAAAAAAAATATAGATAGGTACCTAGTTTTATTGTGATTTTACCCCTTTATAGGGACCCTGTCCTAGTTAGGTTTTGATACAGGACATCTTGAATAACCTCAATTATTGTTTGACCTAACCTCACTTCACTATGCATATAAAGTTATTTTCTTACCTTATTGTTTGGCGTTAAAGAAACATTTTTAATTCTTCTACAAGCCATAAACATGTTTTTTTATTAACTCTAAACCTTTCTTTGAATTCATTTTCATTCCAAATTTTTAAATGTTCTTTCCTGGGACGGAAAGTTTTTTTACGTCTGTATGTCCCAAAACATTCTTCATCCTGAGTTGCTATGAACTTTCAAAATAGGAAAAATATTTTTCAATGCTCAAATTCATTTTAATTAGATAATTTGCAAAAAAACGCAACACAAACACTTTAATTTATAACACCAAATTCGTATCTTACTAGAGATTAAATGGTTTAACCACTCATTTTTGAGTAGTCAAAATAACTAACTATTTGTTAAAATCATAGTTATTATTTTATTATATTTAACAGATAGTCAATTTAACTATCCATCAAGAAACACATTTTTTTCGAAATTTAACCTTTAGTAAGTTATCTGTCATTATTTGACAATTAGTTGAGATAACTATCCATCAAGAAACTGGGCCTTAGTCTGCCTAACTTTAACCGTTTACGCACCGCACCACACACAAGGAAAACATTTTTCCCCATTTTTGCAACATTTTTCATTGATGCTCCGCTCCTATTGGTCGTGGCGTGATGTTATATAACCTATAGCCTTCCTCATTAAATGGGCTATCCAACACAAACATATTTTTTCAATTCTTTTAGTGATGAACGCGTATCTCTGTAGTTCCTGAGATTAGTGCGTTCAACTAAATAAAAAACTCTTCAGCTTTATAATATTAGTATAGATTGAATGTGGGTATATTTTCTCAGGTCAGCGCGCCCGCATAGCCCTAGCACGAGCCGTGTACCGTAAAGCGGACGTATACCTGCTAGACGATCCGCTGTCTGCTGTGGACGCTCACGTGGCTCGGCATCTGTTTGACTTGTGCATAGCGGGCTACCTGCGACGGTCTACTCGGCTACTGGTCACGCACCAGCTTCAGGTCCTCAGAGATGTAGATCATGTATGTACTGCTTATTATATTCCCTGCGTTCCGAGAGCTAACGCGGGCAGTTTCTCGTGCTGACTTCAAAAACCAGCGCGACCGCCCGTTTCAACACAGCCATGTCATTTTTTTTAGCGATGCTAAAATGCAGCTCGGAAACGATCGGTGTTGATTTTTGATGCCACTTTTTGACAAGAAGCACTATTTTGAATTAAATAATTGAAATTAAAAATATTACTACCTTATCATTATATAATAAATCAATATTTTTTAATTAACTATTTAAATACAATAATTTTATAATATCACAATATTAATTTAATTAACAACCTCAAACTAAACATACCAAAGCTGAATTTAGTTACACGATATTTATTTTTTAGGTTTAATCGAACTTTTAAAACTAAAACAGATATGAATATATAAAATAATTAATTAAATTCCAATTTGTAGATAGATATTCACATGTAAACAAACATCTGTCAAAAAGTAGCCGTGCTAACTTTTCGTGTTAAAATTTCTGGTCGCGGAACGATTGATGGTAACTTGAATTGCTAACATTTCCGCGCGGTGAAACGACCTTGGCTAAAAAAACCAGCGATCCGTGGCAGCGATGCTAAGCACGGAACGCGATGCATGTGTTTTATACATGAAACTAATAATAAAATATGTAACCGCCATGTGCCTTAAATGGCCTATAAAATGAAATGTCAAACGAGTTCGTTGCCGCCATATTCTGTTCTTACTTCAACCAATCAACGCTCACGGATTGCTTGTGTTCTCATTTTTTTAATTTTATTTATATGGCGGCGGTCATATATTTATATTAATTTTATTTTATTTAATCTTATGTTCTCAAAAATTGGAAAGGCGATTTAAGGGCCATGGGCACCCTATTATATCTCCATGGTGTTATATCATGGAGGTAGTAGAGAACACAAGATGGCCGCCCGCCATATAAAACTGAACAAATAGTGAAAACAAAAAATATATCAATAACATAATAATATGTAGGACAATTTACCCATATTGCTCTGGTCACATACTAAGCTCTAGGAATATAATATGTATTATAAACAGCCAGACAATGACAAACTGCACAGAAAAACGTACAAATATTTTATGCCATGGGTGGGAATCGAACACATGACCTCCGTATACAAACCCAAAGGCGCAACCACTGATCAAGAAGTGAGAACACAATATGGCGGCATTGTGCATGTTTGACATTTTGTTTCATAGTCAATATTAGGCACTTAGAGTTTAAAATGTTAAACTTTTCCATTTATTCCTCAGATAATAATACTAAAGAACGGAACAATATCAGCGGCAGGTAGTTTCGACAGTCTGTCGGCGTCCGGGCTGGACTTCGCAAGTCTTTTGGCTCGCGAAGAGGAAGAAGAACCCAAGGCTGCGGTTACAGAATTTGCGACCCCAGACCACTCGGAAGATGTCAGTCTGCAGGGGAGCTTCCGCAAACGACAGATGAGCATACATTCAGTAAGTTTGTGTTAATATTTTACTTGTGGAGTATAAAAAATGGAAAATATACAAGTACATTAGCATATATTTAGGTAAGTAGTTTTTTGGCAATACCCCTATTAGTGCAGTGGAAAGCACGTTTAAAGCTCGTCGGTTTCACTTGCTGAACTATTTATAGGTGAATTATTGAATATGTAAAAACACCGCGACGGGCTTGCCAATGTTAAAAAACTTAATACTCCAGTATTAAGTTATTTTTATATTTTGATATTATACGACATATGACCGATATCTCCAAGATTTTTTTTCCTGATCTTTACAGAAAAGCTTACTTTATATGCTTATTATTAAACATAAGATGCTATTATCTTCAGTCGATATTTTGCAATTGTTTAGTTATAACTAAAACTGATAACAAATAATAATCAAATTGAGGATTTTTATAGGACTCTGACTTTGACTCTGAGTTAATAATATTATTAAAAAACTATTTATAAAATCCGCCACTTATTTGACAGTAAAGTAATACTTTTAAATTAGGTGATAAATAATCAAGGTAGGTAGTAGGTAGACCACCATATACCGACTTCAACCATAGGTTGAAGTTCATTAGCACATCATAAAACAATAAGGTTGATTTTCTCTTGCAGTAATACTCTATTAATTAATACTATGTTTATTATTTATTGTAGTGACGTTTTACACTTCATTCACCCTTAGCGACATTTTGGTGACACGTTTTGTCAAATTTGATGGACCATTTTCTTGGCTGACTGTATGAACCGCAGGGGTCGAAACTGATCAGTTAAATCAGACAAAGTAAACTTTTTGTACATTGGTCAGATTTTTGCGAAAATGGTCGGTTTTTGTAGATAAAACGATGTAGATAAAACATCTTTTACTAAAAAATCTCACAAAACTTAAAAAATGGTTTGTCATACAATTTTTATAATATTTTTGTCAGTAACAGTAAGGAGTGGAGAAACACTGGAAGTGCGATTACTTAATTATTTGGTTTTGGGGAGTGCGACGCGACAGCGATCGCAACTGGCGTGTTCTTAAATAATATTTCAATAGTACCTACACCATTTATCTTACTTTTTTTGACCAATGTACAAAAATCTGTCTTTGTCTGATTTAACTGACCAGTTTCGACCCCTGCACTAGCAGTTAGTTCTTCTAGATGACATATATGGTCAGTTAAAGTCAGTTTTTTAAAGATCTTAGTCAGTTTTTTTAAAGATCTTAGGCCCGGTTTCTTAATAGATAGTCATCTCGACTAATTGTTAAATGATGACAGTTATGGCGTCTTTTATATGAATTTGAAATCTGTTTTGACAAAAATCTCATAGAACACCCGCCATTTTTAACTATAGTAAAGTAAACTATCCATCAAGACCCGGCCCTTAGTCAGTTTTTTTAACGATCTGAGTCAGTTTTTTTGGCTTATAATGTTGTTATCAACCCCTGGAAATGGTGAAACATTTTTTTTTGTCCAGGTGAGTTCAGTAGACAACCTAACGGGCACAGCTCCGCCAGCCGGTGGTCGTGAAGAGGCCGAGATGCGGGCTTCTGGAGCGGTGTCCGGCGCGGTGTACGGCCGGTATTTGCGCGCGTCCGGGAACGCCGTAGCTGTGCTGTGCATGTTCGCTGTGGCTGTGGCAGCTCAGCTACTGGGATCCGGATCTGATTGGTGGACCAGTTATTGGTGAGTGTATATCATTAAAGTATGAATAATAGGAAATGAACACAAATTGATGATGCTTATATATTGTATCTATAGAATTACTTTGCTGCGAGTTTAATTTCTTGATAAAATTCTATATATAATATTTAAAGCTAATGAAAAACAATCTTACTTACCTTTACAAAAAATTTTTTTTAGACTTTATAAATATCTGTAAAGATTACATGAAATGAAATAATGGAGTACGGCATGTAGCAGACGTATATTACTTTAATAGACTCGCTGCTTTATCCCTAAATTAACTGCCGGTTTTTTAACCGCAACTTAAATGGAGAACTACTGCTCGAGTAGTAAGTCAACAATCAACGCAATAGTCTCATGTAAACTGGTGAATTCACAGACTAACTGAATCATTACTAGATAACTTAATGCATCTGTATGGGCGGTGTTGATGAAACCGGTTTCTCACCCAAAAGCACTTTCCTTATTTTGACATATTTTTAGGGTGAATTTAGAAGAAGCATACCCTACTTACAATACTACGGAGCTGCGAACAAATGTCAACGGGACTTTGCAACTATCTGATCAGCACGTCCCGCTCATAGACAACGTATACTACGACAATGGACTATCGCGATACGACGCCATCTATGTCTACTCTGGTAACTACATCGCTAACTGTAACTCTACCATGAGTTTCTGCTAACTGCCAACCAATAAGACAGGTTCAATTAAAAAAAAACGTTTCCTTTGGTCCACCCCTATCTATAGTTTAGTACTATCTGTACTAGCGACTATAGTAAACACAGTAAGCAAAAACTAAAGGTAGAGCTACGGCTAAACCTATTTTCATAAACTTATAATTAAGAATAACTATCCCTGAGAGGTCAGCTATAAAAGTAAATTAAAAAATATATACAAACAAAATAAACAACTATTTTTGTCAGGCGTTAAAAGTCCTTAGATGGTGGTAAACGTCTTGTCGGCCCTTTTAGACTACATAGGCTGAGTTGTACCAAAATAAACGCGTCGAATAACAGCTGTTTTCAACTTTAATTGTTACAATTACTTTAACAGACACTTTGGTGCAACTCAGCATAAGACTCGTCTCATAATATCTGCGCTGAATGCTCCCTCTATAAAAAATGTAAATAAATTTAGATGTTTCATATTTGGATGTGACACTTAATTTTTTTATTTTAGAAATTACTATTTTGTACAGAAATTTGTTCCATGGTAGTAGTATACCATGGAACGTGAATTCCAAGCACAAGTGGTATTTTTTTGTAACATATAGCCCGGGTAGCATTTCGACGTCCCTATGACGTTAATTACGTCGAGAATGACACTAAGTTAACGTCATAAGGACGTCAAAATGCTACCATGCAAAAGGTACACTGATTTTGAATTTATTCAGGCAGTAACCGCGTAATTACGGGTATAAATTCGCCAAACTCCGGGTAAAAGTTAGTATAAATATATTTTTTGGTATTATTTTCAGGAATGGTAATCGCACTAGTAATAGTGTCCCTGTTTCGTTCGTTTATGTTTTTCTACATGGCGATGCGAGCTTCCACGCGCCTTCATAACTCCATGTTCAGCAGTATTACACGAGCGCCGATGCGGTTCTTCCATACCAACCCTTCTGGGAGGATCCTTAACCGGTTCTCTAAGGACATGGGCGCTGTGGACGAAGTACTGCCTTCGGCTTTATTGGATGTCTTGCAGGTTTGTTTAAATATTAATTTATTATTACAGGATATAATGCCATTATAGTGCCTCAGGAGAGAACGTTAATTAGTTATTCCAGTTTCACTATTCCAATTTGTAAAACTGTTTATAGATGGGTTATTGAGTCTGTCCGAACACCGCGAAGAGTTGACCACTTGTTCGTTGGAGTGAATAAAGCTTCACCGCTGGGCGGGGGTTTATTCACACAACTGTTCCTGAGGCCGTCTTCGGTCTCGGGACTTTATTGCAGTACTTTTACAACAGACTGCTACTTTGAAAAAAAAAATCACATCACTCAGCTCTTATACTATTTTATAATTAACCCTTTCCGCAACCATTGTAAATAAACTGTATATAAGCAAATATAGTGTTAAATGATTATTTCCATATAAAACAATAATTTGCATGGAATTACTTATTTAATAAACAAGTGCCCTAAGGCTATTTATATATATATATATATTAGCACAGCATGTGACCTTGTATCTACCTAAAGTTAAGCAGACCTACAAAATTCATGGGGTCGATCAATTAATTGTTATATTGATCGCTCCCATTATGCTGGCTAAACGATGCGGTTACGAAATGGATGGCAACAAGGACGAATTTGCATTATGAGTCTATTTTAATAATAATATCCTCGCTGCTTTATTGTCAAATTAACCGGCCGTTCCGTAACCGCAGCCTCAAAGGAGACTACCACGAGATAACGATGCAGATCCAAAGACTAAAAATAAAACATGACTAGGTCACTTGACGGTTTTTGCATCTGTATGGGCGGTGTTAACGAGACGATCGGAATTGTCATTCATGCTTAAGCCTTGAGTGCGTTTCCAAAGCCATATTGTATAAAATAAAATCGATGAAATTTTGTTTTTTAACCCTAACACTATTTTCTCCAGATAGGTTTATCACTAATCGGTATCGTAGTGGTAGTGGGGATCGTTAACTACTGGCTTCTGCTGCCGACGTTGGCCATCGGTCTGGTGTTCTACGGACTGCGGATCTTCTACCTGGCCTCCTCCAGAAGCATCAAGCGGCTCGAGGGTGTGAGTAAGTTATATAGCTTCGTAACACTTGTGTTATTTGGTATAAATACTTTCTATACTCTAAATTATATTTAGTTACTAAATAAAAGTTTGTACCAATAATCTCAGCTAGGTAGAGATTTAATAAAAATGACAAAAAAATATATAATAAATATATAATGTCTATTAATTGTGACATGGATAGTAGTAATGAGACAATGTTCTTATCTATCCTTGGATTCTCCGTGCGGGTGCCGGGACTATCGCGTGGTTGGAAGGCAGAGCAGTGAACTGCAGCGTTCCCGGACTTAAGACCGCGTGGTAGGGTTAAAGACCTTAACTCTCCCCCTTCACTACCCTCTCTACTCAACCAAATACTATATGATCCTGTTAGCACCATCTTGGAAATACATTGTTGTTTAATATTGATCGCTCCCAGTATGCCGGCTAAATGATGCCGCTACGGGGGCGGCGGAGTCAAGACGAATTAGTGTCTACTTTAATACCCTTACTGATTTATTATCAAATTATCTGCTCGCCCTGAAATAAGACTACGGTCAGGAAGAAATCGATGCTATAGTCTTCTGAAAACCGGTGAACCCACAGTCTAAAACCGAAACATGACTAAGGACATCTTTGAGTATTGTCTATACATTTTGTGCTCGTACTTCAGCAAAATTTCAAATGCTGTTTTTTTCTATAGTTACATATTACATGTTATATGTGTGAGTTCATATGTAATGTTATGACCAACTTGTAACGTTAATATATAATTTATTACAGCGCGTAGTCCCGTGTTTTCTCACCTAAATGCGTCTCTGCAAGGCATCACGACTATCCGAGCGTTCGGCGCTCAGGAGGCACTTATAAGGGAGTTTGATCATCACCAAGATCTCCATAGCTCTGCGTGGTAACTATATATATATTCATTCTACCTTCAGCTGTCATCTAATTAAGTTTAACGATTTTTTACTGCTAAATAAATAAGTGATTTAACATACGATATATAATTTTTAAGTGTTTAAAAAGTGACGAAAATAGCCAAAAAATACATAATTGTGCTGTGAAAACTATAATATAGCAATTACCTGGGATTTGTTTTACTGTTCCATCGAACATGTTTTATCTTAATATTATGACTGTACGTACGGTGAGTTCATGAAGATAATACAATTTGTAACACTAATCCTGTTTCTGACTCCTTTTAAATTAAAATAATATGAGGATTGCACATAACTGCTTGATGCTGGAATTGTTATTGTATTAAGTATTTGTATTGAACGAGTTTTATATCCTCTGGGGAAACATTTAATAATACTTTAATATCAATATACTCTTTCATGATTGTATATAAAATGTATAGTTTGCATTGAGTGTATACTAGGCACATAAATATAAAACTGAAAACCACTGAACAAATAACTGAAAACTACAGCAGTCAGCTGTTAACCGAACCAACCAAATAACTAAAGACAAGATAGAAGTATGTCAATTGTCATTGAAAATTCTGGTATTGTTTTACTAGGCAAAGGTAATAAACTATTCAACCTTGAATCGTGAAACAAAGACCATGTTTCAAAAAAAATAAAAAATAATATTATAAAATAAGTTAAGACGGGAATATACTTTAATTTGTTAAGAGTATCACACATCTAAAATCATAATGTCCTTGAAAACTACTCCGTCTAACTCGCCTAATATGGTGGTTGAGCAAAGTTCGGAAGCTGGTAACATCGACAAAGACATTACATATGAAGAAATAAAAAGCACGCAAAGATCAAAAAAGCGCCGCTGTGACGAATTTTCTTCTAATATGACCCCATTTATGGATCGTATGCAGGAAATGTTTGAAAACTTTAAAAGGGATCAAAACGATAAATATGAATCAATTCTGTTGTCTATTAAAAACCAAAATAATGAATTTGCAAAAAACTATTGATTTTCTTACTAAAAAATATAATGAGGTTATGGATAGGGTGGTTAAGAATGAAGAAGAGAATTCGAAAAACAGAAAGTATATGAAGCTATTGGAAGATAAGGTTGAACGTCTAGAATATAATTTATGCTCTACGTCAATTGAAATTCGTAACGTACCTCATAAAGATACTGAGACTAAGGAGACGTTAAGGTCCATTGTAAAAAAGGTTGGTAATATCCTTCAACGTCCCATTGAATCGCAAGATATACGCAATATATATAGAAGCAAATCTGGAAGAGATACAGATAGTCCTATTATATATATATACAATTTACTACAACTGAAGTAAAGGAATCTTTTATAACTTTATCAAAAAAATATAACATAAAAAATAATTCAAATCACCTCAACACATCTCATTTACTTTTCAATGGACCTCCAAAACTTGTGTATATAGGTGAGAATCTTACAGCAAAATCAAAACGGATTCATTTCTTATCACGTCAATTTGTTAAGGATCACTCATACAGATACTGTTGGATATCTTTTGGCAAGATTTATCTGCGAAAAGAAGAGGGAGCTCCAAAAATTAAGATTAGCAACGAAGAAGACCTCAATCGTTTATTTACCATTAAGTGACTACTTTTCGATATTTTATCAATAAAAAATATGTATCTAAATGATAATATTAAGCTTTTGTATCTTTTACTTTTTAAACTTCACTTTACTATAATTTATTTTAATCGGATAATGAAAATTGATATTTTTTTATATTATAATAATATTTTTTTAATATGTTTTATGTTTAACCATTATTATCTTTTTAATGCTGCATGTATTTTTATTAATTAGCAATATTTTTGACTTTTTAAAATTTAATGAATTATTGATATATTTTACCTTCAGCCTATTGGGTGTTTCTACTGCTTATTTTTTTCAGATACTAATATTAACTTATACAATAACTTCAAAATTAGGTAGTTATATCAACATATCTGATAATTTTATTGCATACATAGCATACCTTATTTTTAATGTTATCATGTTTTTCATCATCATATATACACAACATTACACAAGCTCATACTCAACACTTCTAAGCAACACAAGTGTATCTTTCCTACTCCACCTTAAATCTTCTTATACATTTTCTGCACATTATAGCTTGGATTGCCTTATTATATGTCCATTCCATTATTATGTATCAGATTTCTTTCTTTTTATTCTACTTAATATATATAAAATTTTCTTTTTTCTATGGTTTTGCGATCGATTATTTAATGAACTACTGTTTATGTAATGGACACCGTACACGAGGAATTAGTCTCTGATCTCGACACTATCTCTGTATCTGATTCAATTCTCTGCGACCCGGAATCGTGTTATAAACTGATTGCTAATCCTGATAGATGCCTAAAAGTCCTTCATCAAAACATTCGTAGTATATCGCGTAACATGCCGGGGTTACTTACACTAATAGCCAGAACCAAAATTGAATATGATATTATCGTGCTCTCTGAATGTTGGTTATCCTGCTGTCCAAATATTCCAGAAATTAGTGGATATAATTCATATGTGTCTAGTATCAACTTGTCTCAAAATGACGGTCTAGTGCTTTATGTAAAAAATAATTTTAACATTACAGTGGAAGAGCCTCATATTCGTGACGCCAACTGTTTAATTCTTAAGTTAAATAATGACATTGCTGTTGTCGCGATTTATCGTTCTCCTTCATATTCTAATATTAATCCTTTTATGGAATGTCTAGATCGAATATTAACTGAATTAAAACACTTTAAAGAGGTTATTATAACTGGAGATCTTAACATAGATATTAAGGAGGGTAATCTTGACCGACGTTCTGATGACTACCTTAACTTAATGGCTTTTCATGGCCTCTTACCTGCTCACATACTGCCAACGCGATATGAAAATTGCCTTGATCATGTTATCCTGAGATCACGGCACGCAGCTCTTACGCTAATTATCGAAAATACAGTTACTGACCATTTCTCAGTCCTCTTGTGCTTGTACTACACTAAGAAATCCCCGAACAAAGTATTAAAGTATATTGATAAAACGGATGTGCAAGGGCTTTCAAATGATCTTCAAAATATAAATTTTCAAAATATATTGGAAGAGTTGGATTGTAATCTCGCCGCAAGTGGATTTGTTGATATCCTGACTCATACTATTGAGTCCAATACAAAGAAAATTAAAGTTTCTAGACGGAGGCGTTTACTCAAGTCGTGGATGACTCCCGGTTTACTTCGATGTTTGAGAAATAGGGATTGCTTATTTAAAAAATCAAGAAAATTTCCAAATAATTTAATTTTATTAACGACGCATCAACGGTATAAGTCTTTCTGTACAAATCTGCTAAAGAAAGTAAAGAGAGAATACGAAAGAAACGAGATTAATAAGGCTGGGTCAAATTCTAAACTTCTATGGACATCCATTAAAAATAACCTCTTTAATGCACATCTGCAACCGAACATTTTCTTCTGGTGTTTTCCCTAATATTTTTAAAAAGTCTCAGATTCTTCCTATATTTAAGGCGGGAAACAGGGGCTGTGTCAATGACTACAGGCCTATTTCAATATTGCCAGCTTTTTCTAAAATTATTGAAAAATTATTGAACAAAAGACTTAATTGTTTTCTGGAGTCCAATAACCTCTTATCGCATAATCAGTTTGGTTTTCGTTCAGGAAAATCTACTAGTGGTGCTGTTCACGAACTGACTGATTATCTCGTGAGGAAATTGGACTCTAGTAAGAAGACAATTGCAATATTTTGGATCTGGCTAAAGCCTTTGATACGGTCTCTGTTCCCATCCTTGTGAGGAAACTGGAGAATATGGGGATAAGGGGAAGCCAGCTGCAACTGTTTTCTGACTACCTCTCACACAGGGTCCAATGTGTTAAAATAAACGATCAAATAAGTGACTATGTCCCCGTTACTTACGGCGTTCCTCAAGGTAGCATATTGGGCCCTACTTTATTTCTTATATATATCAACGACTTGTGTGAACAGAATGGCAAGATTATCACTTTCGCCGATGACACTGTGCTATTATTTAGTGGTAACAACTGGGATGAAACTTATAGATTTGCTCAAGCTGGGTTTAATAAAGTCTCCTCCTGGCTAAGACTGAATATCCTGACATTGAACTCAGTCAAAACAAAATACTTGTCCTTCTCTATTCGTCCATCAGTGCTCAGCCATGGTTCTTATAAGTTATTTGCTTATTCGTGCAACGATCCTAACCGCAGCGACTGTTCTTGTCCCATGTTAGAACATACAAACACCATAAAATATCTGGGCATACAAATTGATTCCAACTTAAACTTTCAGTCTCATGTCAAAATACTCACCAAACGATTGCGAAAGCTTATTTACGTATTTAAAAATCTTCGCCATGTGGCTGAACCTAAAATCATTAAAATTGTATATTTTGCCCTGTGTCAATCTTTACTATCCTATTGTGTTTCTTCGTGGGGTGGAACAGCAAAATCATCGCTCCTACAACTGGAGAGGGCTCAGAGAGCGGTTCTAAAGGTCTGTTTTTGTCTTCCTTTCAGGTATCCGACTACCTTACTTTATAGCTCCTGCAAAGTCCTAACAGTCAGACAATCTATACTAATATTATAAAGCTGAAGAGTTTGTTTGTTTGTTTGTTTGAACGCGCTAATCTCAGGAACTACTGATTCGAATTGAAAAAATATTTTCGTGTTGGATAATCCATTTATCGAGAAAGGCTATAGGCTATATAACATCACGCTACGACTAATAGGAGCGGAGTAACAAAGAAAAATGTTGCAAAAACGGGGAAAAAATATTCCTTTTAAGAGCGTACGCTGCGTAAAAGGTTTAATTTAAACGCGCAGACAAAGTTGCGCGGGTCAGCTAGTTATTTATAATAGATTGTGTCTTAAAAATACACTCCTTAATAGAACACAATCCCTGCTTTATATCTTGTAGGAGAAGAAAAGATATAGTATGTCCTAACGCCAAATTTAAAACTACTTTTGCCCAACGTTTCTTTTGCTTTCTAGGTGGGTTCCTCTATAATAAACTAAATAGAATATTATCTATCTATTCGCTTTCTACAATTCGTTGTAAGACTAAAGTGTCCGAATGGCTGTTTGAGCTAAACTATACTGACACTGAAGAACTTTTAATATACTTTAAATAAAACTAAATTCTCCTCCTCTTTTATTATATACATCTAAACTTAAATACATACATACGAATTTCGCACATTTTCTCTCATACCCTAACATTGCTACACACATTCTACCACAATTAAGCACACACGCTCTCACAACATGCACACACACATACACACACACATACTCACGAACATGGCTATTTTATTTTATTTTTTTATTTTGTCTTTTATTTATTTTACCATTTTAATGTTATGTATGTTAATTACACATCTTTAATGTACTCATAATTATTTGTAATTGTTTGTAATAAGTAGTAAATTGTTTTTTTCGATAATCAGTATAAATGGTTAATAAGGTTGGGATCCTGGAGACCTGAGACACAGGCTTTGTGCCTAATTCAGGCTCCAGTCTCACAAACTTTGTTTTAAATGATGTTGTGAATTACCAATAAGTATTTTTTTTTGTGAGAAATAAATGAATTATTATTATTATATTACTCTAAATGTTAAAAACTATTGCTAGACGGCGTGTTATTTTCACTCTTATTATCCCTTTGTTTTTGATATTTTTAGGGTGTTCTAAAAAAATGTTTACATGATGTCTGGTTAAAAATTGTTCTTGACAGGTCGATTTTTTCAAGAGGGCCTTCAAGGCCAAATCCTAAACTACATGTCGCAAAGTACATGATGCGATGCTCTGATTTGCCTGGGCATAATTACTTGTCACATTCTATTCTTTAAAACACACAGTATACATTATAATTAGGTTCTCTTAAGTACTTTGAAACTTCACTATTATCACTATCCGGTACCCAGATAGACTGTGGGGATGTTCTGGTTCCCCGAAATGGCCTCCGACCTCCCCTATAGCCATCCCGAACCATCGTTCTTATTTCTTGTCTTCTGAACTTGGGCAATGTATTTCTAACCTCAAAGCGTTAACCTTCTAAACTATTTACGTAAAACATATAAAGCATTTCCTCATATTCTAACAGCTCTCCTCGTTCTATTCTCGCGTTAATTTCTCATACTATTACCCCATTTTCTAAGCCGGGCGGCGCCATGATTCTTGCCCCTCCACCGAAACAGCTGATTTCTATCTGTCTACATAACAAATTTTCCTCCCACGTTCTCTAATATTGCTAACCATCATGTATCCTATTTCGCGATAGACACTACAAGGAATAGCGAAAAATTTTCAAAGCGAGTTTCTGGGCCGATTTTGATAAAGACTGCAACATAAAATTTAAAAATCTCCTGGCTGGGA
The DNA here is from genome assembly GCA_947458855.1 of Monopis laevigella. Taxonomy (NCBI): domain Eukaryota; kingdom Metazoa; phylum Arthropoda; class Insecta; order Lepidoptera; family Tineidae; genus Monopis; species Monopis laevigella. The sequence continues at coordinate 15,462,626 of OX381581.1, forward strand.
ATCGAACTTGTTAATTTTGAAAAAAATAACTCGCCTGTATTATTGCACCAGTTGATAGTGTCGCTTATATGATCTGTAAGACGCGAGAAATAAGTATAGAAGGTAATAATAATTTTTAAAATTTAGTCAAAAACCTCATAACGCCACGTGACAGTTACTCAGATTACGTACATGAACTTGTTAACTTAATAAATATACCTACATGTACAGAAATAATGTATGTTTTTCCTTATGTCAGGTATTTGTTCATCGCCACGTCCCGCGCGTTCGGGTTCTGGCTGGACCTAGTGTGTGTGGTGTACATTGCCATCGTCACTCTAAGTTTTCTCGTCTTTGGTCAAGGTACGACTATTTTAATTTTATATACATGGTGACAAAATCTACACCGAACAAGTGATCAGCTCGCTGCGGTGTTTGGTAGACAACTCCATTTAAAAACAGTTTCACATGTTGGTATAGTGAAACTGGGACCGATAGTTTAACGTGCTCTCCGAGGCATTGTAGTGTAATATTAAACAGGTGAACATTTAAAAAAAACCTCATTGGTACATACCGAGATTTGAACTGAAAACCTAATGACTGTAGTATTTTTAAGTCTAAGGTGTTCTTATTTTTAACCATCTCGGATGTATAAAAATAAGAAGTATAATAATAATATGTAGGACAATTTACACAGTTTCTCTGGTCACAAACTATAAACTCTAGGCGTGTACTATGTGTACCAGAAACAATGATATAATACATATATTTTATAAACACCCAGACCATGACAAACTGCACAGAAAAAGGTACTAATATTTTTTTCCCATCAAACCCACGACCTCCGGATACAACGCCAAAAGCGCAACCTCTAGTCTACCGAGGCGGTCAAAGAGTATAAATATGAATTGAGTAACTTTGTTATAGAGGAGTACGGAGGCAATGTGGGCCTGGCCATAACACAGGCCATGGGGCTGACGGGGATGTTTCAGTGGGGCATGCGGCAGTCCACCGAACTAGAGAACCAAATGACCAGTGTGGAGAGGTAAGTTTTATTTTATTTTATTATAGCACGGCGTATGACTTTGTATTAAAGTCCTTGAATGGGGATGATCTATTATTTTATTTCTATTGCAACAAACAATTAACTACGTTAAACACGAAATATTTATAAGTAAGTACTAACAACAACTAAAAATAATAAATTAAATACAAAATAAAAATGTAAACCAGAGAAAAGAATGGAAAACAAATAATAAAGAAATACCAATAATAATAAAAAAGTAAGTTCGATCATTCTTCTGTATGAGCAAGCACTTGAATGCATGAGAAGATATCAATGTTAGACAAGTTATTGTTGTAATATTGTAACAAACGATAAAGTGGTGCACGCACTCCAGCATTAATAATAATAATAAAAGCACCTGAAAGGAGACTACCACATCGGCAAGAAATCAATACAGTAGGTACCTACTCCTGAAAACCGGTGAACCCACAGACTAAAACCGAAACATGACTGGATCACTTTAATGGTTACTCCCATTTGTTTGAGCGGTGGTAATAACAATAATAAAAATAACGGTCGGCGCTAATATCAGTTATAACTAACAAAAAAAAATGGGTAAATTAGACACAACTTTAAAACTTTTCTTTAAGTTTTTCAAGGACTCAATAAGTTTTTATGAATATGGCCATTAATATTTAATGTTGTATAATTGTCTATTACAGAATAATCGAGTACTCAAACATCGAGTCCGAGCCGCCATTACAATCCCCGCCCCAGTCGAAGCCGCCGCCATCTTGGCCTCAGAGCGGACAAGTCACATTCTCACACGTGTCGCTATACTATGCGCGCGACGAACCGCCAATACTGAAGGAACTAAGTTTTTGTGTCAACGACAAAGAAAAGGTCGGCATAGTGGGACGTACTGGGGCTGGAAAGTCTTCGCTTATTAATGCTCTGTTCAGGTAAGACTAAAATTCTTTGTTTTCGTGTGTATCTTTTATGGAACGCGTTTCCAAGATGGCGCTGATGGAATCGTATAGTATTTGGTTGGGTAGTGAACACAGTTAAAATCGGAAAGGCCTCCTGCTTCGCGGTCTTAAGTCTTCACTTACTGTGTAGTTTAAATAAACCCTTCCTATTAGTGGGATCCCTATCATGGGTATTGATATTGTATGGATTCATATTGACAGCCTTCGTAGACTAGTGGTTGCGCCTTTGGCTTTGTATCCAGAGGTCGTGGGTTCGATTACCACCCATAGCAAACAAATATTAATACGTTTTTTCTCTACAGTTTGTCATGGTCTGGGTGTTTATAAAATATAATATGTATTATATCGTTGCTTCTGGTGCACATAGTACAAGTCTAGAGCTTAGTTTGTGACCAGAGCAAAACGCTCTTTGAAAAAAAAACATACCAACTTGTGAAACTGTTTATAGATGGGTTATTGAGGCTATCCAACTTGTTCGGTGTAGGTAGACCCGAGGTGGGATAAAAACCCCTCCGCTGGCTACCCTAAGGCTATATATGTGCGGTCCCGGCGCCGTGATATTTATTATTGTTATTTATGGAACTATTTTTGTTGTTAAGATTGGCGTACATAGAGGGTGAGATAAGGTTCGACGGGCGTGAGACTGGTTCGTTGGGTCTGCACGAGCTCCGCAGTCAGATCTCCATCATCCCCCAGGAGCCGGTACTGTTCTCCGGTACCCTCAGACACAACCTGGATCCCTTCGACGAATACCCAGACTCGGTGCTCTGGAGAGCGATCGAGGAGGTAAGTACTTCTTCCAAACATATATTCAAATCAATATTATGTTGTCATTGTGTTACTATCTGGTAGATACAAAGTTACATGCCAAGAAGCTACATAATAAAACAATGTATTTTTTTTATCCCGGGATTTTTAGACATTCATTTTATGACCACATGTCGCAAGTACCAAAAACAGCACTACCTATTCCGATCACTGGTGATAATACGACCGTCTTCGTAGACTAGTGGTTGCACTTTTGATGTTGTAACCGGAGGTCGTGGGTTGATTCCCACTCATGCTTAAAAAATATTAGTATTTTTTTCTGTACAGTTTGTCTGGGTGTTATAAAATATAATATGTAGTATATCGTTGTTTCTGGTACACATAGTACAAGCCTAGAGCTTGGTTTGTGACCAGGGTGATTACGCGCACCAAAGTTAGCTCGCACGCCGATCGCTATGACGCGTTTTCTAAGAATTTTTAAAGCCGCTAGGCTTGAACTACGCCATTATGACGTCAAAACGATTGGCGTGCGAGCGAACTTAGGACGCGTAATCACCCGCCAGAGCAATATGTGTAAATTGTCCTATATATTATTAATATATTTAATTTTTTTTTTGTTCAGGTAGAGCTAAAAGAGGCCGTAAACGAGCTGGCAGGCGGTCTAAACGGTCGCATGAGTGAGGGAGGAGCAAACTTGTCAGTGGGACAGAGACAGCTGGTCTGCCTGGCGCGGGCGCTGGTGAGGAGGAACCGTCTGCTGTTACTGGACGAGGCGACTGCCAACGTCGACCCGCAGTACGTTACTGTTATTGTTCATGGGACATACAACCATAGAAGAAGACAAACATATAAAACTTTACACTATAAAAAGATACAACAAGATTCATTAAGGACAGCCCAAAGACTGTTTTTGCCCCAATGCCTACAATCACATATAAAGGGAAATGTCCGAACATATTTATATGTATTGTGTTCCCACTTCAACCAATCAACGCTCGATGTTAGTCTATACTAATTTTTGTTTTTAGTTTGTGTGGCAGCGGCTATCTAGTGTTGTCACGTTTGGGTAGTCCATTTTAGGCATTAGGGCGCCTCCTTATATCTACATTAAAACAAAGTTAACGTTACAATATGAACTAAATTAAAAATAACAAATTTAATTCAAAATTAAAACAAATTCAAGATCAGATAAATAAAAGTACTTACAATTTTAATTTTATTATAAGTACCTACTATATTTAATACTTTTCCATCTTGGTTTTTAATTTAGTGTTTGTTTAAAACTAGGTGGTTATTAAGACTATTAATATTTATGTTGTAATATTTTAGAACTGATGCACTAATCCAAACAACGATCCGGACCAAGTTTGCGGAGTGCACTGTCCTCACCATAGCCCACCGACTGCATACTGTCATGGATTCTGATAAGGTATAACGTCCTACATTACAAGAATGATCAATGAGGCTTATTAATAGAGCAGTATTTATTAAATTTATTTTAATTACATTTATTTAACAAAATTTTATATTTATTGCCGAAAAAAGAGTGTATGGGAAATTGTTAATTTAGTATCCGATAAGAAATATACTTTTTTTAAATATAATATATTAATTATTATTATTAAATATTTTATTATAATAAAATAATAATTTGTCATATAATCATTAAGTTAATTAACCCTGCGGTGCTCGCTAGGTATTTACAAACGTGAATGCGGCACCACTACTCGCTAATGGATAAAAAATACCACAGTACCTTTATTTGGATGGATTTGGAGTCGTGATTGTTCTAGCAACCCTAAATCCTAGGTTAATATAATCAACTACTTTTAAATGATGGTTCCATTCATGGAAGTATCAATACTAGGAAAAGCTATCAAATACAAAGGACTAAAAACGTCTGCCTAAAAATGTTAACAAAAGATGGCCTCCATTCAAATCCAAAATAGAAAATGGCGAACACGGCCGACATTTAACTCATAAATTAAATCTTATCCTTTTTTTATATGTAGATTTTAATGAGAGCGAGATAGATATATTAAAAACTCTTTGGTACACACCGGGGCTTGAACCAGGGACCTAAGTTTTTAGTCTTAGGTCTAACCAACTCGGCCACCACGTTTAATAATTCACGTTTAGTTACGTTAGTTAGTATGACATTCACCTTTTCAGAGTTCCAACACCAATACGTAAAATGCAAAAAAAAATCGACTAGTGAGATATCCCGCCGGATTTCGACCTTATATTTTATTGGTCTTTTATTACAATACAATCTTTAATAATAGTATTTGACCATCTTTGATTTTCAGGTATTAGTTATGGACGCGGGTCAGATGGTAGAATTCGACCATCCTCATGTGTTACTGCAGCGCGAAGACGGAGTGCTCCGGGGGATGGTAAACAAGACCGGCCGCGGTATGGCAGATAACCTTACCAGAGTCGCTGCTCAGGTATATAAATAAACTTTATTTTATTTTTAATTAAGTTAATAAAAAAGATCCGCCTCCGTCAGGTAGCCCAGGCCAGAGCCCCTTCGGGTTCTTGTGGGTTCGATTCCCATTCTATGCTACGTGTACGTTTTCCTGTACAGTTTTGTATTAGTATCTTTGTTTCTGGTACACAAGTTTAAAGCTTAGCTTTAGACCAGGACAATGTGTGTAAAAAAATATGTCGTATATATTATTATTGTTACCAATACAGAGCACTAAATATAGCAGCAAATGTTCTAACCAATATGCCTAGAACATTTTTATATAAATAAGTAAATGCTTAACTTAGTAACTTCTAAAATTTGTATTAAATTACAGATATTTTCTGTCCATCAAAAAACATACATTGATTATTGAGAATACCTACAAGTGCATTGAAATAAAATTATTTTTGCGTATTATTTATATTGGTTTATATTATATTATTTATTTTTTGACAGGCTTACGAGAAGAAACAAACAAAAACTCTAGCTGCGGAAAGTGAATGATCATCAATATTTATTTTGGTGTATTTCAAACCTAGCTAAGTGGTATCAATAGAGGGGCCCTACCGGGAAGCCACATGAAATACCGATCGCCACGTCGATCGATCGAAAGCGAAAATAAAATGTATGTGATTTGACATTTCTCGGCGATCGAGTTCTATCCATAGACAATATTTCCTATACAATTTTATCCATCGACGAGTCGATCGGTTTTTCGATGTGGCTTCCCGGTAAGGCCCCTGGTTTCGAAACATTTACGACATGGCTCAAATGTATCGATGCATTTATAACGCAACTATCACTAGATGTATCGATGTATTTTTAACGCGGCTATGAAAATATATTTTGCTGAATTATAACGTGGATATTAATAGATGTTTCGATGTATTGTTTACGCGTTAATCAAAACATGTTTCGATGTATTTATAACGCGGCTATCAAATATGTTTTGATGAATTGTAACGTGGATATAAAAGATGTTTCGATGTATTGTTTACGCGTTAATCAAAACATGTTTCGATGTACTTATAACGCGGCTTTCAAATAGGTTTTGATTAATTATAGCGGGGATATTAATAGGTGTTTCGATGTATTATTTGCGCGTTAATCAAAACATGCTTCGATGTATTTATAACGCGGCTATCAAATATGTTTTGATGAATTATACCGGGGATATTAATAGATGTTTCGATGAATTTTTCCGCTTTAATCAAAACATGTGTCGATGTATTTATAACGCGGCTATCAAATATGTTTTGATGAATTATAACGGGGATATTAATAGGTGTTTCGATGTATTATTCACGCGTTAATCAAAACATGTTTCGATGTATTTATAACGCGGCTATCAAATATGTTTTGATGAATTATACCGGGGATATTAATAGATGTTTCGATGTATTTTTACGCGTTAATCAAAACATGTTTCGATGTATTTATAACACGACTATCAAATATGTTTTGATGAATTATACCGGGGATATTAATAGATGTTTCGATGTATTTTTAAGCGTTAATCAAAACATGTTTCGATGTATTTATAACGCGGCTATCAAATATGTTTTGATGAATTATACCGGGGATATTAATAGATGTTTCGATGAATTTTTCCGCTTTAATCAAAACATGTGTCGATGTATTTATAACGCGGCTATCAAATATGTTTTGATGAATTATAACGGGGATATTAATAGGTGTTTCGATGTATTATTCACGCCTTTAGCAAAACATGTTTCGATGTATTTATAACGCGGCTATCAAATATGTTTTGATGAATTATACCGGGGATATTAATAGATGTTTCGATGTATTTTTACGCGTTAATCAAAACATGTTTCGATGTACTTATAACGCGGCTATCAAATATGTTTTGATGAATTATACCGGGGATATTAATAGATGTTTCGATGTATTGTTTACGCGTTAATCAAAACATGTGTCGATGTATTTATAACGCGGCTATCAAATATGTTTTGATTAATTATAGCGGGGATATTAATAGGTGTTTCGATGTATTTATAACGCGGCTATCAAATATGTTTTGATGAATTATACCGGGGATATTAATAGATGTTTCGATGAATTTTTCCGCTTTAATCAAAACATGTGTCGATGTATTTATAACGCGGCTATCAAATATGTTTTGATGAATTATAACGGGGATATTAATAGGTGTTTCGATGTATTATTCACGCGTTAATCAAAACATGTTTCGATGTATTTATAACGCGGCTATCAAATATGTTTTGATGAATTATACCGGGGATATTAATAGATGTTTCGATATATTTTTACGCGTTAATCAAAACATGTTTCGATGTATTTATAACGCTACTATCAAATATGTTTTGATGAATTATACCGGGGATATTAATAGATGTTTCGATGTATTTTTAAGCGTTAATCAAAACATGTTTCGATGTATTTATAACGCGGCTATCAAATATGTTTCGGTGGATTATCGTGGATATTAAAAGATGTTTCGATGTATTTATAACGCGGCTATCAAATATGTTTCGGTGGATTATCGTGGATATTAAAAGATGTTTCGATGTATTTATAACGCATTAAAAAAATGTTTTGATGAATTATAGGTAAAGTGGATCAATAAATAAATTTTGATGTTGCTATTAATAGATGTTTCAATGTTTTTATAATATAGCTATCATTAAATGTTTCGAGGCATTTATTTGTAAACATATATGCTCTATATTTATGTTTTTGTATTATTTTTATTTGTATTATTTTGACATCAAAAAATCCTACTCCATGTAATGTATGTTAATTATTAGTAGCAATAATAGTTTATAATTTTAATTATATTATTTAAGTTTTACCTATTATGATAAATACTTAATTATGAGTTAAGTATAGTTCGGTGATAGAAAACATACCAAAATAATCGTGATAATAAGCTGTTATTTATCGAATATACAAATTTGTCAAATAATTCATTGGTAAATAATATATTATTTAGATATTTTTTTTACTCGTGGGTAATTTGTAATAGGCGTCATAAATGAAATTGATATACTCGCTCTCTAAAATTTAAAAACATTAATATTTTATTGTAAAAAATTAAACCATTTCTCTGCATTCAAAGCATTCTATACAATACATCTATTATAGTATTTTAGATTACGGTTTTAATAAATATTAAAAACTGCCAGTATGTAATACAAAAGGTGCTAACTATGTACTTATATTTATGATGCCGTATTATTATATAAATGTGTTTATATTTATTTTTAAAATTGTACTTATATTATAACTTAGTACTTAAGCCTACGTTTAGAATTTAAAACGAAAATAATGTTTAAATACGTAGCTCCTTATATGCAAGACTAAAATATTATTATTGGCAGGACCAAACAAGCACTACCATTTTTTATTTAATACTTGCGTGATAGCGATTAGTGCGCCCAATGTGATTTTGTGCCTGAACGAATAATTTAGTTGCGAAATAATAATGTATGTTTTAGTGTTTATTGTAGGTAATGAATTTATTAAAAATAAATTGTTTTATTTTGAAACTCTTTCTTTTATTATAATTCGGCCTCCGAATACCCGCCGAAGGCATTTTATTCCAACCTCGTTCATTGTCTACACGTGGCGAGCTCCAGAACTTTTTATTTATGAGGTTCTACTTATCAAAATGAACAACTTTTCCTATGGAACCATGTCTCGAAAATGAAAAAAAGCCTTCTCCATATAAACTAGAATATTAATATGTTAAAATTACCAATTTGTTTGGGGAAGCCAAATTTTTTTTTGCATTTGCGACACATCAGTAGAGGCTCATATTAGCCTAAAGTACAACCTTTCAAATTCACCATGTATTTACTGAATATAAAATAAATAATATAAATAAAAATATAATGGAATTATGCAAGTGCTCATGATACGCTAGCGCGTTTGATATAAAAATACCTATAGGTTCTCGTTTCATGAATATAACTTAAAATAGAGAAATATAAAATATCGGCACAGATAGCTGTCCTAAACACCGCTATAACGGATCATTGTATGGTTTTACTTAAACTAGCTGACCTAAAAATAAAAAAACATTGTCCTAAAATAAAAAGTATAACTGACTTTGACAAGGCACTAAATACACTCATAGAAAAAAACTTATCTGACTTACTAACATATCACGATCCTAACATTATTGTACAAAATCTTATAGGTAAAATATCAGATTCGCTAGAAGAAAATACTAGAAAAATTAGAATACCCAAAAATAAACGTACAATAAAACCATGGATAAGTCCGGGGATTCTACGTTGTATTAATAATAGAAACAAAATGCAAAAACAACTAAAACGTAATCCTCATAATGAAATCCTTAACATAACATATAAAAGATATCGCAACTACTGTAATAATTTAATTAAAAAGCTTAAATATAAATATGAATCGGAATTATTGGCAAAATCTACAAAAAACTCTAAAAACCTTTGGAAAAATATAAAAAATATTATACAAACCAATTCAAACAAAATTAATAATACAGAATTGCTACATATAAAGTCATCTCCCTTAGAGTCGGTAAATTGTGTTAGTGACTACTTTGGAGGCATTGGGAAGAAGCTTGCAGAAGATATTCAAGTAAGTGCCAGTTCCCAATCGTCTTTAAAGATGCGCCATACACAAAAATCATCTTTTGTTTTGCTGCACACTACACCTGACGAGGTATATGAAATACTCATGTCCTTAAAGTCAGATAGTGCTCCTGGCTGGAACAACATTACAACCGCTTTTTTAAAACTAGCTAGATTCGCCATTGTTCCGGTTATATGCCATCTTGCTAATCTATGCTTTGACAAAGGAGTGTTTCCCCTACTATTAAAACAATCGATCATCACTCCAGTATACAAGGGTGATGACAGAGGCGATGTCAATAATTATAGGCCGATCTCAGTCTTACCCTCAATTTCTAAAATATTAGAAAAATTATTAAATAATACTAATAAATTACTTAGATAAATTTAAAATCTTATCAGACTCTCAATATGGCTTTAGATATGGAAAATCTACAGAAGATGCCGTATTAAAACTCAGCTCACAAATTGTTAACCAACTAGATCATGGGAAAAAGTGTTTAGCGGTTTTTATAGATTTAAAAAAGGCATATGACACCGTCTCTGTCCCCATTCTTGTACACAAACTTGAGGAAATTGGCATTAGGGGTACACCTTTAGCCCTATTTGCAGACTATCTAAATGAACGGAAACAGAGAGTTAAAATTGGTCAGTATATAAGCAACGATACACACATATCCTTCGGGGTTCCTCAGGGAAGTGTGCTGGGCCCCACGCTGTTTCTAGTTTATATAAATGGTTTGTGTAATTTAAACATGAGTAACGGACAAATAATATCTTACGCCGATGATACAGTCGTTGTATTTACTGGTGCATCGTGGAGCTCAGTACAAAGAACTGCAGAGAAGGGACTTGCTGATATTGCTGACAGGTTACAAATTAACCTCCTAACACTAAACGCTCATAAAACTAAATATATGTGCTTTTCTATTAACAACAGAACTCAACCAGAAAATAGTTTTAGTATAAAAATTCACATTTGCGGTGGTTTGCAACATAACTGTACCTGCCAAGAAATTGGCAAAGTAACATCTACCAGGTACCTTGGTGTTATGATGGATCAAAGGCTGTCTTGGAATGTACAAATAGAACTTGTTACAGGAAGAGTAAGAAAACTAATATGGATCTTTAAAAAACTAAGACATGTATGTACAAATGAACTCTTAAATAGAATTTACAAAGCCTTGGTTCAGTCTATTTTAATATACTGTATCCCAGTATGGGGAGGTGCTTCTAAAACTAAGTTTATCGAGGTAGAAAGAGCTCAACGGTCACTTCTTAAGGTTATGTTGTTTAAGCCGTACAGATTTCCTACAGACGAGCTTTATCTAACCAGCGAGATACTTAGTGTAAGAAAATTATTTGTATTGCAGATTACCTTACGAACGCATAAATCGCTAATCTATAACCCTATGTTTTTAAGTAAAAGAAGAAAATATAATGTTGCTCCCACACATATAACTAAAACTTCATTCGCCAATCATCAATATGATAAACAATCAACTCATATTTATAATAAAATTAATAAAACACTGAACATATATAGTATGAAATATATAGATTGTAAAAACACCCTTGTAAAATGGCTAATGAGTATAAATTACAGTCAGACTGAGGATCTTATGCAGTTTATTTCATAAATTGCATAGGATCCTACTACAGAACTTAAAAAAAAAATACCTACCCACTCTGTTTTAAACTATTATTTCACTTTAGCTTAAAAAAATATATAAATAAAAATCAAAAGGAATACCTATTAATAATAATGAAAAAAAAAAAAAAAAAAGTTATATATATCCACGCATAAATTTACACATTATAAAACTATGCACGCATTCATACCCACAATCTTTAGGTTTTCAAATAAAAACCCCTAACTAGCACACTTTTACAAACGCATACACCCGCAATCACACACACCACACAAAATTACACACACCACATACACCACATACACCACATACATCACATACACCACATTCACCACACACACCACATACACCACACACATCATTCATAGGCATATTTTATACACTTTAATGTAATTAAAAATAAACTCTGTTAACAATAATTCTATTGGTTAAGTAATTTTAATGTTTATATTTCTGTACTTGATAAGAAAATCAGCTATGGAAGAGTGAGGTCATTTGACACAAGTGTTAATTTACTTAAAAAATGACCTCAATCACAGTAAAGAAATGTATAATTTGGAAAGAAATAAACATTTTATTTATTTATATTATTATGAATTCAAACATAGTTGTGGCAGCTCCTTGACTCAAACGTCTAGATTCGGATTCCTATAATCTAGGGTAACGGTTAGTTATTCCCGTATAAGGGTTAGTGAGTCTATTCAAAACATTCCGACAAGCTAGCCACTTGTTCGGTGTAGACTCATACCATCGGTACCCTGGGGCCGTCTAGGCGGCCTCGGGCGCCGTAAGCGTTGATATGTATGTATGTAACTAGCTAATAAAAAAAAAAAAAAATCTTATGAACAAGGACATAAAAAACAATAATTTTCTTACGCCTAAGGTTTTATAATATATTATACATACACATATAAAAAAAAAATTGCCGCATACCGCAGACAAGCGCACGCAAGGCTCACTCGCCTAGAAAATTGCAGCGGTAGGTACCTGTGCTAATTATTAACTACTTATTAACAATTATTAAATTAGCTAATTATTAACTACTTACTGTACCCCTTATGTGAGTTTTCTAACTATTACTTTGCGTTTGAGTTAACTAAAATTAGTATGGGAAATGGTTCAGCGCTCCAAGCAGAAATTAAAAAAACTAGAAATGCGGTCGTGTGAATGGTCAAAATTATTAACGCGGAAGTATAGTTAACGATAAAGTAAACATTAAAAAAACTTACACTAGGGTTACTGAACTATAGTAATTTGTCGATTGTTATTCGAATAATCATGGAAAGTAAATACTAAAATGAATGCGCAAAATCACAAATTTCGCTTCAGTCGATTGTTTTTTTTTTGTAACAATCGCCCATCCTTAATCTACACATATTATTAAAAGTTCTTAATACCTAGACCTTGCCACTAGATGGCGCTCTCAATTTACGTTCTACAAATTGGACGTAAAAGTAGGCTCAAGTATGCAAGTGATACCACCGGGTCCACTCCCCCACCTTTGTGCAGTGAACCCACAACCTTTGTAGGCTTGAGTACCTACTGTTCTTCCTATAACTCTGTGGTAGATTCTATTGGATTGTTCATATAGCTCGCTTTAGTCGCTTAGGAATGCTGTAAAGTTTACTATTAGTGTATGTCAAATTGTACCTATACATAAAAACGAATTTTGACATGATAATTATGTATATAATACGATGGTAATTGCAGTTGTTTTGTACAAGGCTTGTATTGTTCCAGAACAGTCCTAGTGAACAGCGATATAAATTATGAAATAAGCATTATCTGAAACAAATAAAGTGTGTTAGATGTGTTTCTTATTAGGTAAAATATATAAATGGAAGCTATGATATAAAATTTTATTGTCAATAATTTCGCCTCTCTTTGGAGCGTAGTCATCAATGACCTGTGACAGTGACTGAAGGTCTCTATCATAAATTGTGAAGAAGTCATTTTATTTCTTTTAGCAATGGTAAAGGTAATGCGCTACTATACAGTTTTGTATTTATATTTTTAGAAAAATATCATCATCACCTAGCCCATCATGGAAAACATCATCAGCATGTTATGTCAATTGTTGGTTCGATATTAATAAATTTACAAAACAAATTAGATAAAATCTAATGCATTACATTCAGATCAGAGGCTCTACCACGGGTTTGCGCATTGTAGAAACGTAACGTATTCATTTACGTATACGTGAGCAACAACCAATAGGGCTAAAATAGGGTAAATGAATACGTTACATTTCTACAATGCGCAAACCCATGGTAGAGCCTCAGGGCTGCAGGGGCAGAGGAAATATTGAGAACTAAAAATGCGAGTGTGTGATTGGTCAAAATGTTAACGCAGTAAACGCGAAAATAAATGTAAAAAATACACTAGTACAGAAGCCCTAGTGTGAGTTTTCTAACTGTTACTTTGCGTTTGAGTTAACTAAAATTTGAATGAGAAATAGTTCAACGCTTCAAGCGGAAATTTTGAGAACTTAAAATGCGAGCGTGTGATTGGTAAAAATGTTAATGTAGTAGTATAGTTAATGCGAAAGTAAATGTTAAATAAACTCACACTACTGGAGTCGACTTGACGCCCATACAAACGTACTTCCAATATTACAACTTGGCTGTTGGTCGAAGTTTTTGGTATTATAATATTTTTAGTTTAGTTTTCGGATTTCGAAAAAAATAAAAATACAATGACCGACAAAAATATTATTTTAATTGACATTATTTTATAAATAGGTGTACCTACTCGACCCTTAAGTTTGGCTAACCCTCTACAAAAACACCCTCTATAGAGGGCGCCGCCCTAAGGCCTAAAATCGCCTTTCTTCTCTAGTTAATTGTTTGTAGATAGAACAGATTATGGCGGCAACGAACATCTTTGACACTTCCTTTTCTAGGCTATTTTAGGACTAGGGGGGTTTCATATATTCTTTTTATTTTCATATATAGTTTCATGCTAAAAACAGACAACAGTTATCTATTCCCACCCATCCCAACAGTAATCCAAAAAAAAAACATGAGGCAATAAAAAAACTACAATATTTATATTACACATTTATTATTTCACAGTTTTATACAAATGGAGAACAATACTTCGAGTATATTAATTTAAGGTAAGTAATTCTTTCAGGGAATGTGTTTTAAGTATAAAATAACAAAACGAAACATAAAACTAAAACCTATACAGCTTATAAGTTCTGACATATTTACAATCGCCGAACGTAAACAAAGTATGTACAGTTCCAGCAACTTAAATGTGAAATGAAATGTGTCGTCATCGTTGTCATGTTAATAGAATAATAGCTGCTGCCGAACTTTTCATTAGAACATGATTTCACTTTCCGGATATCTAAAGTTTATCGCTGACAATCGAAAGCAATTTCAACATGGCAGCCTTCATAATTAGTTCCTATTTTCGCCACTTCACAGATAATTTGGTAGGTCTGTACCTATAATATTTCATTAATTTATCACAGGCATGTTATTTTTGCCAATTACACTTTGAAATTAAATTCTAGATTAATTGAAATAAACGTTGCCACTTTATAAAATTACACTTTCAAAACATTGTGTTAGATTGATTTACGAGTACAAACCATATCAAACAGGTTAAAACAAATACATTTCAGCTTTAAATTAACTCAAAACAATAATTTTCAAAAACAAGTTTTTTTTTGTTTACATTTTTGATCTCAAACTTTGTATCATAGTTTATAGTTTGAATAAAAATAATGTACGATGCCACATGGAAATATATATAGAATAGTTTTTACGACACGGTCTTTTAGTTCTTTCCCATGTTGTAAAGTTACATATAAAGTTATAGTTAGCATATTACCGTCGTTATAGTCCGTATACAACTGGACCAACAAACTATTAATAATAGGTAAACTCCAATAACAAGCGAATATATAAAAATAATCCACAAAACCTGCGGTCTGATTCACGCCGTAATCATTTTTAGCGCTGTCATAATATTTTTTGTCTCTTTCGTTTTCTTGTACTTAAATGAGACGGGGCGCATTTTGACAGCGATGAAAGCGATTTTGGATTGATTCGGACCGCGTCTCAAGTATCATCATATTTCGAACATATTATCAATTGCTGCCATCTTGTTCGCGTATTTAACCATAACAGGTGTTATTTTGTATATTATTCAAGGTCTCATTACTAGTGATCGGAAATTCGTGTAGAAAAAGATGCCCTTCTGATTTTTAAAGATTTAAACATTATAAATATCCCGGGAAATTTGGTATTTTTTATATGACAATATTAAAAAAATATATATAAAGGCATTATCTTCTCGGGAAAAAAGTGAAGTTAGGTATAATTGCATTTGAATTTCCGAACACCACTCATTAAATAGGCTTTAGATACACTTTAATATTTCACAAATATTCTATATTTATTACAATACGGCAACATTCACTTGCACAAAATATTTTATACTTTATAAGGCTACTGCCCTAAAAGAACTTGATTAGCACTTTGGAGACTGGGATATTGATAATACAAATAATATTAAATATATTAAAACTAGACACATCTACTTTATAAATAACAATTTAAATAAGCTACATTTGAAGACTTAAGAAAGTATAATATACGAAAGTGGTGGCCTAAGGTAACCTATCGATTAAAATGTCAAACAAGTTCGTTGCCGCATTCTGTTCACTTCTTGAGCATTGATTTGTTTATTAGTTCTCATTTTTTGTTTTGTATGGCGGGCGGCCATCTTTGTTCTCATGTTTGGAAAGGCAATTTTAGACTTTAGGGCACCTCCCTGGTAAATTTTTTTTTTTTGTAGCAAGGTATGTGACTGTATCTACCTGATGGTAAGTACAACTAAAAAGTACATAAATGGGGTCTATCAATACAATGTTGTTTATTAACATTGATTGCTCCTACTATGTCGGCTAAATGATGCAGTTACTTACATAGTCAAAAGGTAATTAATATTTGTTAATATTATACAAATGAGACTGCGTTGCAAACCACAAATTTACGGTAGCGCTTTCTCATCACAAATTATTGGCCAAACTATATTCGTTTAGATATTATAATATAATACTTTATAGGTCTGTCAGTATTACTTTTATACAAATAATATAATTTTATATTTAATAAAATATCTTCTTTTTTATACGAGAATCATACAAAACGATAATACTGCAGTAAATTTTTCACAAAGTACATATACTTAATGCCGCCAATGACCTATTTTCTAAAGTTATAATACATTGCTTTGTGTAGTTAGTTCAATATGAATAATACAAACTAAACAAAGCAATGTTTTTTTTAAATATTATCATTGTAAATTACAATTGTCACGTTTAAGCTGGTATAGATTATAATAATAAATAACGTCACATTTAAGCGACGCAGCTTAATACAAAGACACATACATTTTAACCTAACTAGTTTGTGAACTAGTGAAATAAAAAAAATCGTACAAAAATATTAACCATATTGAAACAAAATACATTATTATATAAATTCTAAATGTAGATTTACAAACTTGACTACTTGTATTATTTTACAATATTGAGATATATTATACTGGTGTTTAGACTTAACTAATGTTATATATTATTCCTCTCTTTACACCTTTGCTAAGGCTGATTTAGGAGTGACCAAAACTTACCCAGCATAGAACAAACTTATACAGCATAGGTTAAACTAATACAGCATAGGTTAAACTAATACAGCATAGGCCAAGCTGATACAGCATTGGCTAAAGTGATACAGCACAGGTCAAACTCATACAGCATATGTCAAACTGATACATGGCAACAAATTTCAATTAACTACTATGGATTTGAGTCTGTTTATTGGTTATTCATTTAATAATATATGCAGTTATATATTTTTGCGCTGACAGGAAAGGAATTTATTTTCTCAGGCCTGGTGTCAAGATTTTTAAAGAATTTTTGTTAGAATTATTTATTAATACTTTTCTAAATTCTACCATATTGAATTTGAATTAGTATATTAATTACAACTGGAAAATTGCTTGTTCTTTTATGACCCCTGGATCTGGCTGGTACAGGTACTAGAGATGAAACTATCTATCGGTGAACTTAAAAACTTCAAAATAATTAGCATCAGTTACTCAAATGCCATGGTATTTAATTCTAATGCCTCTCGTATTATCTATATTACAATAATATATAAATAGCACAACGTTGATTTACTTTATAGTTACATACATAGTCAGGTTTAGTCGCTCAGTGTTTTAAATCTTCTGTTCGACACATAAAGTAGTAATGAAAATAATCGACGACTAAATTACACCATGCATTAATATATATATATATATATATATATACACAGGGTGAATTTAAAAGAATGTACTTCGGGCTAACATGAGGTTCTACGGAGCAAATAGAACAACATTTTCCATGGAACCATGTGTCGTAACGCAAATGAAAAAAGTTTTGGTTGAAATGTTCCCCATACATTAGCAGAAACTCATATTAGCCCAAAGTACGTCCTTTCAAAGTCACCCTGTATATATTATAATAAATAACGCCACCTAGCGTGACTTATTATAAGATGTTTCCTTAATTTGAAATTTCCAAATAACATATAAATTTTGTTTTCAGTGATATTAAAGGATTTTTTTGTAAAAAAAAGAACTTTTAATGGGCAGATGTTAATTACTTAGGGCTGATTTATCAATGCTCTGATAAAGTTATGCAACAGATAACTTGTATAGAGAAAGAATAAATTTGACAGTTCTTCATACAAGTTAACTGTTGAATAACTTTATCTGACGATTGAAATATCAGCCCTAAGTAATTAACATTTGCCCATTAGTCTCTTATACATATAAAAAAATCGGTAAATTTTTGAAATGACAACTATTTGATTTTTAAAATAAAAAAATATACTTTTGTAGTCTTTTTAAAAGTTAATAGTTGTGTTTTAAATATACTATTTAATTAGGATCGAGTAAGTAATATTTGCACTTATATTACTCAAAGATACGTTATATACACTTTTAAACTATCGAGTTCGCGAACGAAGCCAGAAAGTGGGCTTCTTAAGGTAAATTTCTTAGGAAATCCCTTAAGTAGAGAAAGTATTTAACAGATATAGCATGTCTTAAGAAAAAATTGAGTCGAGGGAACGTCATAAAAAAGGTTTTTTGCTCTTTTTACTAATTGACATTATTCTCATATAGCATTTTTGAATAATATCGAATTAAGGAGCAATTATGGGGCAAATATATAATACATATTGTATGATAATAAAGAAGAAAATTTTGCGCCAAATGTCAGTTCTGTACATACAAGTTATTAAAACCAAACAATTTAGGCGAAGGTTTTGAAGAAAAACTTGATGTGACATGAACACAAAAAAGCACTGAGATCTTAGAAAACCATACAAAAAGCACTTCCAAAACTTAACATAACTTAATATTACATAGTGTTGTGACGTTTATTCAAACAGTTCAATTAATAGCTACTCACAGTCTTCATACAATTTGGCAGGATAGGTTTTCTGTATTTTGTTTTTATAAGTAAAAGAGTATTTACAAAACTATTAGACATCTAAAGAAAATAATAATAAAGCTGCTAACAGACGTCCCAACTGTGTCGGGTCGGGTGCGCCGGCGATCCGACCATTGCCGACCAGTAATAATAATGTTGGGGCGACCACACGTTACAGAATGGGTCGTAGTCCCAACCAAGTTGGGATGTCTGTTAGCAGTATTAGACCTAAATATTCAATAAACAATATATTTTTATTGAAAATTAGTGCATTGAGTGTAAATATATATATATTTTGGAAAACTGGTTTAAATAGTAAATTAATCTTTTTAACTTACCAATACAAAAAATAATTATTAGAAAAGTATCTATTATTTTAATTTAGTTAATGATAAAAAATCTGGTATATTTTCATATGTGTGACCTAACAGAAAACCCATACATTCATCCAGTCGATTTAAAGTGTTAAACACTGTATTCCATCGGCCGCCGCGATAAACAACATACATTTAAATCACTTAAATTAAATTACTTTATTAGAAATTCGGTTTGTTAAGTAACGTCGCCTCACACCAAGGCATCTAGACTGCCGCTGCAAGACTTCCTTGGCTCATCATTTACCTGAAAATATAAGGATAATGTATTCAAAATGAAGAAAAACACAAAGAGGTTATCAAAATAACTTTTTTTATCGCAGAGATTTTACAAGCTTGATATTAATTTGGTTATACGAACGTTATCAAGCATGGGCACATAACATCAACACCGTTATTCTATATTAATAACAGAAATATATATAGGAATAAATGACTTTTAGTTTGATGTCTTTTATTGACATTTTTTGTTATTATTTTTATAGAAATAAACAGAGAATATTCAACGATAAAGAACACCGCCATATTGCGGATTACATTGAAACTAATTTTTCATTTATATTTTTATCCATTATTTGTGTGAATTTTCCATGGAGATATACACTCGTACTATAGAGAGCCGCCCTTATACCGGCCGCCGTACAAACTCAAAACAAAAAAATATTATAAGAAATCACTGCGCGTTGTTTGGTTGAAGTGAGAACACAATATGGACGCAAATAAACACGTTTGACATTTCGTTTTATAGACGATATTGAGCATTAGAGCGGTTCCATATTTGTGTTATTCTTAGTTGTCGTATTTTCTCATTTTGTAGAAAACTTTTATCTACGAAGTTAGTAAATGCGCTATATTATGACTTGTAAAATTAAAAGTCGGGGCACAGTAATCAGCAGTTGACAGTTACAAGAAAAATTAGTTCCAATGTAATCCGCAATATGGCGGTGTTCTTTATTTTACTTGTCGATTTTTATGTGCATCAGTGTGTATATATATATATATCTATGTTAGTAAATAGCCTTGCCCATTTTTGAAACTTTAATATATTGTGACAGTCTGTATAGTATACCTGTGGTGGCGGTAGAGGCAGTGCCAGTCGGAGTGCGGTCCAGAACGCGCGGTCGTGTAGATGTCTCCACGCGAGCGGCCTCAGTCCGCGTAGAACACTTCCAGGGCATTCGCCGCGACTCTTACATGCTAGCTTCAGTTTTGGCAAGTCCTGTTAGTAAATGAATACGGTTTTAATATCCATTGCATATATATATAAACATATATCAGTACATATTTTTTTACACAGAATAAAAAAGAAGCAAAAAAGATATCCAACGTTTTTGACGAAAATATAACGTTTTCGAGATTTACCAATAATATGCTGAATATAAAACCAAATCTATATCGCAAAAGTTGAAATTGGGGAAAGGATTTTTTTTAGGTTGTTTCAATAATTACCTAACTTATTATATTAGTAGTTAATCGCCAGTATTTATGCGGTATTATTAGCTTAGTGCGAATATTAAATGGGAATGTTTTTTTTGGCTTCATTTAAAATAATAATAATAACCATAGTTCTAATATTTTTTCTGATAAAATCCAATAGTTCATAAAATAATGTAATTGTGTAAATGATATGTAAGTTTAATAATACTAACATTACAAGATGTGTTTGTTTTTAAGTTAATCAATGGAAACATCAACTCTATTGCATTGGTTAACAGTTTATAATAGTTTAGCTTTTAAAACGGTGATCTTGTTTGATATTTCGTTCAATACGCTTTTTGAGGCCTTAGGACGGTTCCGCGTATTATTGTTACTATCTTGCTATAAGTATGGTACCTGTAGGAGCACGAGTACAGGAGAGTGTGGGAGCGCGCGCAGCTGCCTCAGCGCCTCCAGCAGCGCCGGCGCGGGGTACTGCCGCGGGGAGAGCACGCACACCAGCGCGCGCGCGCGGGATGTTACCACGTTTAACTCCGCGTACCCTGCGACAAAACAAACTCATTAATCAAAATATATACAGGGTAAATTTGAAATGTACTTTGGACTAATATGAGGTTCTGCTGATCAAATCGAACAACTTTTCCTATGAAACCATGTGTCCCAAATGAAAAAAAATGTTGGCTCCCCATACAAATTGGTCATTTTAACATTACTAGTTTGTATGGAGAAGGCAGTATTTTATTTTCATTTGCGGCACATGGTTCCATGGGAAAAGTTGTTCGTATTGATCAGTAGAACCTCATATAAGCCCAAAGTACATCCTTTCATAGTCACCATGTATAACTCGAAGGTGACTGACTGACTTAGTGATCTATCAACGCACAGCCCAAACCACTGGACGGATGAAATTTGGTATGCAGGTAGATGTTATGACGTAGGCATCCGCTAAGAAATTTTGATAAATTCTACCCTCAAGAGGATAAAATAGGGGATGAAAATTGTATGATAAAAAAAAAACTATTCCACGCGGACGAAGTCGCGAGCACAGCTAGTTAGATATAAAGGTATACGGAAAAAGAATCTTCAATCAAAGCATGTTATATGGCGGAAACAATTATATGTAGGACAATTTACACATTGCTTTGGTCACAAACTAAGCTCTAGACTTGTACTATGTGTACCAGAAACAACGACATAATACATATTATGTTTTATAAACATCCAGACCATGACAAACTACATTTTTCCTACCATGGGTGGAAATCGAACCCACGATCTTCGGCTGACTGCAATTATATTTTGCAGATGTACTCGTTAAATTAAATATACAAAAGTTCAATGAAGTGAACGATCTAAAGTTTCAGCCTCTCAACATTACATCGAGATATAATGAACGAATATATATTTTAGGATATTTAGCGCTGATTTTTCAATTTTCAAATAAAGTTATTCGACAGTTAACTTGTATGAAGAAGTGTCAAATTTATTAATTCTCCATACAAGTTATCTGTTGAATAACTTTATCTGATCATTGAAATTTTAGCCCTTAGTGAATGACTTACAGTTTTCCGGCGCAGAGAGACAGAGAGGCAGCACTCTGTAGTTATATTTGACTGCCAGCGTGTGCGCCAGCGCCCCGCGGACTAAAGCCTCGTCCACCGCCGCGAACGATATCGCCACGTCAAACTCTTTCTCTAATACTAAAACAACATAAACACTTGCTATAGTATTTTTTTATAGCTTAAAAACTGTCTTTAAAAAATTTTTAAACAAAATAAATGCCTAACCTTTAATTATAAAAGTTAAATAGTATAATCGATGTACATCATTATTACATCGTCTATATTTAACAGTATACTCTGCTTGCGTTCGTTTTGGGACATAAACATGTTCACAACGATCACGATGTATATTTATGCGTTTTTTTTGAGATTTCGGCGGCAAAAGTGGCGATGTGATCTGCCACAATGGCCGTTTTTTTTGGCCCAGAATGCTACCGTGAACTGATCACAATGACCCCAATCGATAGGTGAGGCGTTGTGAACATATTTTGACATTTGTGTTTGTGACAGTTTTAAACGTCACAGCCGTCTTATATTTTTAAGATCAAATTTATTGTATTTTAAATCGAAATGATTTTAGAAAGATTTGGCATATAAAATTAGTGGATTGTACGATTTATCCTATATTTTACTTGACAAGTGACAGTTGACAGATTCGTGATAATATTGCGTTCGATTTGGATAGTGGTAATTGTGGCATTGTGATTGAAATTAACCAAAAAAAACGCAAGTTCGCATAATGTTATTATGATCATTGTGAACATATTTCGTTCCCATAGCACAACTGAAGACAAATCATTCAATATCATTCGTTCTTTTGTTCACTAGCAAAAATTAAGGAAAAAAAGGCTTTAATACGAATGTTTTTGTGCACACAAATAATGTTTTGACAAATGTTACCGATCAAGTGTCATTTAACAAAAGTATATATAAATGATGCTCGTCGTTTGACATAGAAAAAGATCTTGTAATGTTAAAGTTAATAAGCTATGGTATGAAAGCAAAATTTTAGTAACTTGTTCTAGTAAAAAAATACTATATTCACAAAATTTAAAAACATTAATTTATAAGTATATTTGTATAAAAATATTAATTAAAGTATTAATTACATTCTTAAAATTTAAAAAGCACAAGCACGCTAGTATTACGTTATTTGGTTTATTTTTGTATATTATTTATTTTACTGAGTCTATCTTAACACTAAGACGAACTCTCCATCTGTAGCCCTAGTGTGAGTTTTTTTAATGTTTACTTTCGCGTTAACAATAATACTGCGATAACAATTTGACCAATCGCATTTCTAGTTCTCAAAATTTCCGCTTGGAGCGCTGAACCATTTCCCATACAAATTTTAGTTAACTCAAACGCAAAGTAATAGTTAGAAAACTCACACTAGGGGTACTGTGCAGTGTAAATTCAGAATTATCATCGGCGACGAAGATGGCGGAAACAAAAACCCTTCGATTTAATAACACAAATTTATTTTAAATAAATAAAAAATAACATTGAAAAAATAGTTTACCTCTATTTCTATGCGTAACAGGCGTTGCACGAGCGTGCATGAGCCGCACAGAAAGCAGCAGTCTTGGTGTAAATTTTCTGTGTAACACGATCAGAGAAACCAAGATGGCCGCCCCGAACACCGCAAACATCACGATGTTACGCCACGGATACTCGAACATGTTACTTTCGAAATTTGTCACTGTCGCTGTAGGAACATAAATAAGAATAATTACTATTTTTCTATAATATAAGTGATACTTTTCTGTGTAACGCATGAAACTAAAAATAATATGGAACCGCCCTAAGGCCGAAAATTGCCTACAAAACAAAATGTCAAACGTGTTCGTTGCCGCCATATTGTGTTCTTATTTCAACCAATCACCATTCAATGAATGCGATCTATTGAACTAAGATGGCCGCCACGAACTCAAAAACAAGTGCTAAATTTCCGCCAATCGCAAATACCGCTTTCACGCGTTTTGTAATAGTTAATTGAGCGATTGTTCTCGGTTGTATCTAACCGAAGGTTAAATTAATATTGACAAGGTAAAAAATAGTTAAAAAAATAAAGAGCGTTATAACGATAATACATATATATAATAGGCGTAAATAATAACTATTTGTGGTGGAATTCATTTTTTAATGTGCTAAGAGTTTTGTTTTATTTTTTTAATTTGATGGAGGATTCTACTTCTACTTAAACAAATTGTCTAGCAACTCGACCAAAGAATTCCTCACAGATTAGATATTAAGGCTTTTCAATTTTAAGTCATATTTGAGTATTTTATTACTTATTATTGTTTCTGGTCATAGCACAAGCCTAGATTTTAGGTCCGCATCTACTAAATGAATTGGATATAATCTGGGTATCAAAGTTAAATTTTGACATATTTTTCATACAAAGTGTCAAATTTTGTCTTCGATAAACAAAACATTTAATAGAATAAAGCCCCTGGGCAATATGTAAAATATTATTATTAATTACTTTAATAGGGTCCTACTATTTGAAATTATTAATATTAACATTAATTTCATGCGTTGGGTCTAAGTCTATACTATTGTTAGCTATTCCCGTTTACACAGTTTACGGGAGCGGACAAGTGCACGTTACTGTAATTCTTATACAGAAATACCTTAGATATGTATATATACTGATCTTAATCCTTCTACTAAATGAGTAAAATAGCAATGTTAATAACATGGTAAATATATTGCGATAAACGAGTATGCATGGTGTATTACAACTAATTGCAGATTAAGTATTAATTAACCTTATATATGTTAAATAGGCATAATTAACTTTTATAAGATTATTTATATCTGAGTGCGGTTATAAAAATGGAAATATTATCTTTTTTAATAAAAAAAAAAATAACAGATCATGCTGTGGACTTTAAAATTTTTGAATGTGATAAAACTTTATACTTATTTTTGTATGGGTGACAAAAAGAAAAAAAAAAACGTGTTTCATTATTTTAATCATACATCGAGTCAAATTGTCAATGGATGTCTATATTATATTTCTGAACTTACCCTTATAGTGCAAAGTGACGTATCGCTTTGAGATAATCTCGTTGCAATGTATGGCGCAGACATAAGCCCCGTAGTCCACTGAGGACACCCGAGGGATGTCCAGGTACGAACCCAGGATATCTGGGTTGTCTTCTCTGTAACAACAATGTTCACATTATTATACGACCGGTCTCGTTACCACCGCCCTGTATAGATGCAAAAACCGTCAAGTGACCTAGTCATGTTTCGGTTTTAGTCTGTGGGTTCACCGGTTCTCAGGAGACTACTGCATCGATTTCTTGTCAAGGTGGTAGTATCTTTTCAGGGTGCGGTTACGAAATGGGTAGTTGAATCGACGATAAGGCAGCGAGTATATTAAAATATACTCGTAATGCAATTCGTCATTGTCGCCCCCCATTTCGTAATCTCATCGTTTAGCCGGCATAATGGGAGCGATCAATATTGTTTAAGAACAATTATTGATTGACCCCATACATGGACTTTGTAGGTCTGCTCACCACCAGGTAGATACAAAGTCACATGTCGTGTAATAAAAAGAAACTCATGTAAGAGGCCTTCAGGAGGCTACTGTATAGATTTTCTTGTCAAGTGGTAGTCTCCCTTCAGGGTGCGGTTGATCTGACGATAAAGCAGTGAGGATATTAAAATACACTCGTAATGCAAATCGCCCATTTGGGAGCTGTCAATGTTGTTAAACTACAATATATTGATCGGCCCCAATCATGGACTTTTAATGTCTGTTTACCAGCAGGTAGATTCAAAGTCACATACCGTTATTTAATAAATAAAAAAGTATGGTGCTTACCCTTAAGGCCGATTTACACATCGGTAAGGACAGTAGCGAGTTAAGTTACGCCCTTGGCGAGTTAAGTAGTTATTGCCGTTTGAATGACAAAAGCGAGTTAAGTAGTAAGTTACCAATTAAGTCCGTCGAAATAGACAGTAGTTCTATTTTCTCGGCGAGTTAAGTGCGAAGTTTACCCTCCCTCGCCTTTCCCACACCGTCAACATAACTCGTCCGCGTGTAGACGAACGAGTTTAGTACAATACAAACAAGGAAAAGACAATTTCTACTAAACTCGCCAGGCTGAAGTGTGGACGCTACTTACTATTTAACTAGCTATTGATGTGTAAATCGGCCTTAATCGACTCCATACGTTTATTAACCTCAGTGATTTTGAATTTAATTTTTAAAGAAATATTAATTATCATTTGAATTCCTAGGTGCTTGATTCTGCTAAATGAATTTTATATTAAAGGCAAAATTTGACACATTTTGTTTGGAAATATGTCAAATTTTGATGTCCAGTTGATATCCAACTAATTTAGTAGAATAAGGCTCTGATGACATATCAATTACTTTTTAACGGCTTTAGGGTTTTCTTGAACGCAACTTAAAATCAATTATCCTTTTGTAATCTTATGTTTATGCTGATGGGATTTCCAAAGACTTAAAAAGAAACTAAGTGGTTAAGCAATTATAATGAGTACTTTTTTTTAAGACTAAAAACACAGAGAGCTCGCGACTTTTTCGGTATAGACGCAAAATACCATCAGGGACAACGAGGTAGGAATAAAACCGCTTTGCTGGGGATCTGGAGGCAGTTCATATGTAGTGGTCATACGTTAAATATACACCTAACACGCACGTTAAAGATACTGCATTGGTAATCGCGAAGCTTGCGTTCTCTATACAAAATAAGCTTTTGCACTTCCAGTAATACTCGATTACTGTTTGTCGCAGAATTCAAATAATATTTTTGTTGGTATTTATAAATCTTTCTGGTTGGGGTTTTTTTTTTGTAGAAATAAGATTATTCGATTTTTAGGTGGGTGGAAGGAAGGTCTCTATAACTTCGTTAGGCCTACCGACCGGTCTCGTTTGCACTGCCCATATAGATGCAAAAACCGTCAAGTGACCTAGTCATGTTTCAGTTTTAGTCTGTGGGTTCACCGGTTTTAAGGAGATTACTACATCGATTTCTTGTTGGGGTGGTAGTCTCCTTTTAGGGTGCGAAAAGGTTACGGTTGAATTGACGATAAGACAGCGAGTATAGTAAAATATACTCGTAATGCAATTTGTCCCCACCCATTTCGTAATCGAATCATTTAGCCGGCATAGTGGGAACGATCACTTTTGTTTAAGAACAATTATTGATCGACCCCATTCATGGATTTTGTAAGTCTGCTCACCAACAGGTAGATACAAAATCACATGCCGTGCTCCAATAAAAAAAAGAGAAAACCTTTTTTAATATTAACACAATATATATATGACCCACATCAGAGAGATTTTTGCGTACAATTACTTGCTATTGGAAGTTATACGTTTGTATGGGCGTCAACACGACTGCAGAGTCCTTAAAGAAATATTTAGGTATAACAATATATGTACCTGGTGGTTCTAATTTCCATTTGTGTTGGTAAAAGTTCTCCCTCAGTATTGTTGGCCCACACTTTTCTCCAACGCAGCTCATTTTTAGAATCTGCTAAGTACGAAGGTCCTGGAATATAAAAAATAAAATCATAATATAGTAATATAATATTAATAACCGCAACACCGCGAAAATAGTTCAAGTATCCAGCGAAGAGGTTCTATTTCCGACCCATTATAAATTGTATGGATTATAATGCATTGGATTTATTGCTGAAGATAGTGATCAGTCAGTATCTCTGACATGAGCTTTTTAAATAATAATAAATAAATAATTTATTGTTAAACAAAATGTTGTTAAATTGCGAGTTCACAAGGCGTCACACTAAGTCATAACTTGAGTCATGACGCCTGTTTACAAATAAGAATGATAATGTATAAATTAAAGTAATAGCAGGGGTTTTCCACTCCGCGCTTTAGGTATGAAGCTACAAGTACCCGGCCGTACCCATGGATGGGTTTTATTTTTGAGGGCTGCCGCAGTGCGCTTCCGCGATCCGGCCAAGTTGCGAGTTCACAAGGCGTCACACTAAGTCATAACTTGTGTCATGACGCCTGTTTACACTGTTTACGGTTTACACTTAAGAATGATAATGTATAAAATAAAGTAATAACAGGGGGTTTCCACTCCACGCGTATGTATGACACTCACTAACGCGCCGTGCCGCTATATTTAATATTAACTAAAATGAGGTATAAAGCTTATTGTGCCGCATTCGGTTGCTAGTGGTCAACTATTTTCATATTATATTTTAAATCCTATCGTGGAAATCCAGTGAAAAATAATATTTTAAATCCCTGCTGATAAGGTAGGTTTCAAAAGGTGGACTATATTTTTAAATCAGTTCATTACTTTTTAAGTTTATTCTGAATAAACAAACAATTAAATATTTTCTCAATTCAATATTTAGTTTCATAGAAAATGTAGTGTGCCTTATGGCTTCCGTATCTTCTTAGTTTAAAATACCTATGTAGCAGACATCCTAAAATAAAATTGTTTTATGATCTACGTACTTACTACTAAGTACCTAACCTAGGTTTTCTTTAAAAGAAGACAACCCTAACGTCGTCAGAAAAGTAAAGAATTACGCGATAGAAAGAGAGACAACTTAAACTGAGATTTATTGTGTCGGTGCAAGAGTCGCTATTTATTTAATTGATCTTTTGGAGTGGAGCTTCTGTTCTTGTACAAATACTATTATTTCTTCTGTGGTAATAGCAAATTTAAATACTTAATAATTTAGCTACTGTAAATTTTATAGCAAAGTCTTACCAACTAAAGCTTCGCAGAACAGGCGGACTTGCCTACCTTCCTCTGCCCAGGTATCCTCGGATATAAACATAACCTTCGGCGACTCCGGGGCTTTATCTGAAACCATAGATACGATGTCAGTAAGCGTTAAAGTGTGAAAAAAACTTAATTTTGTTTTCGCGAAAATTTAACGGCAAGCAAACGCCTAAGGCATTCAGTTCGCCAATGTACAATTTTATTTTGTAATTTTGTGCAATAAAGTATTTTAAATAAATAAATAAAATGTAATATGATTAGTTTTAACACATTTTTAAACAAATATCGTATCCAGGGGTGCGATTGTTGAATATCGACACCAGGGGTGCGATTGTTGAATATCGACACCAGGGGTGCGATTGTTGAATATCGACACCAGGGGTGCGATTGTTGAATATCGACACCAGGGGTGCGATTGTTGAATATCGACACCAGGGGTGCGATTGTTGAATATCGACACCAGGGGTACGATTGTTGAATATCAACACCAGGGGTGCGATTGTTGAATATCAGGGAGTTTGATATCACCAGTGACTAGGAAATCACGATTTATCAAAAGCCCTATTTTTTTAAATCTTAAGTGCGGTACCTTACAAATATTTTTTATTCACAAGAGCTACTTGCGTTTCGTTACACGAATAAAATATTGTTTGTCGTTCAATATGTCATTCTTGTTTCTCATAATAATTGACATGTCTAAGCTAAATCATAAAACTCAATGGTGGAACGGAACTTAACATACATTATTTGTGATGATTATTATCTGGCATCGGTGACTTTATTTACGAGTAGCAGGAGGCACTCGTATTGATATCATAGGTATGATCTTTGAATCACCCGATTCTCATCGGGTGATTCAAAAATACTAACTTAAGAAATCAATGAATTTTTAGTGATATTTAGACATCTGCTGATATTCAAAAAACTCACCCCAGTAGGCCTATTACGCCGCACAAGGTTAACCTAAACTTTAACCAAAATGACGTAGCGGTCTTGTCAATTTTTAATGTCACCAGGTTTGCATTTAACATAATTGCATCATATCGATTAAAGTTTAGCTTAGCGTTGTGGGCGTAATCACCCTGCTGCTCTTTATTATCTGTCATCGGTTTCAGTTGTAAGGTAAGAAGCAGGAGTTACCCATAATATTGAGATGCACGGTGTGGTACTGAGTGTGTGTCTCGTTACTCATCCGACAGGTGTAGTTCCCAGCATCTTGTCGGGTGGACCCCTGGGTGTACAGGGTTTGGTTCGCGGCCTCAGGGTACAGGATTAGGGTAGACACGTTTGCCGGCCATGGGTACGGCAAATCGTCTTTGAACCTGTGAACATTTTTTTTTAATTAATATTTTTGTTGCTAAAACATAATAAAAGTCTAGCAGCGGAAAATAACGCTATTTTGACAATATAATGCTTACGTTAGGAGAAACATAATGCGACCGTTTTCCAGCTTTTTAGTCTGATGTATTGGACAGTAATTTAAAAAATCCTACAGGTTAAGGTTACACAGACTTAATGCCTTTTTATTAAGGTTCAGTTAACGTTGAACGTTTTTATGTACAACATAATACATTATATTGGGTGTTTTTTTAACAATGATAATATTTTTTTGATGCCTCCAGTATCACTTTTACCCCCGTATTCTAAGACGTATCCTTAACTCCACCTTACACTCAAGGAACGTCTGTCTCTTTCCACCAAATGTCAACTATAAAAAGCAAGTTGAGACAGACGCTCCTTGAGTGAAGAGTGGAGTTAAGGAAACGTCTTAGAATACGGGGGTTAGATCCCACTTTTAAAATAATAAAAGTAGGTAAGTATTTTTTTCTTCAAAAAAACTAAATTCCAAAAAAAAAAGTTATTATATGAACAAACGTCTATATGCTGAAATTACTCCTACAAATACATAATAAGTCTTCGTATCTAACACGTAAAACACAATTAGACAAGTGATAGGCTTTATAATTCGTGAGTTTAGTATGAAAGTTAACGTGATTTGTGCATCTTTTTTGTTAGTTGTCTTTGTTTTTGTATAGGTGACACTTAAAGTAAAAAATACGTGTTTCATTATTTTCATCATAGAACACAATATAAACAATTTATCACCGTGACAAAAGACCTACGCACGATAGATAGTATGTCGTCTAACATAAATATTTCGAGTTTCACTATACTAAGTTGTAAAAAAAGTAATAGTTTATTGAATCTATACAGCCACAGTGACGAGCTTCCCACTTGTTTTAGTTAGAGTCAGAATACCATCGGCTAAACCCAAAAGTATTTTAGGCGATCTAAGACACCCATGATGATTATTATCATCTTAGGTATTCGTATGGTTCCCCATTTTAGTAAAGAGTTTAAAGTTTAAATTAAAATTAATTAAACTAAGGAGAACTCAAAAAGTCAAGTAAAATGAAGAGAAGTGGTAAAGTGAAATTTGGGTGTTAACATAAAATAACGTGCTATATTTCAGGTAGCCGTTATATTCCGTGTTGCTATGAATAATAATTTAGCTAGCAAACAATGACGCGCGAGATTCTGACGAAACTCATCCTTCTCAGAAACATAAATTAATTCACCAAATTGCAACAGAAACGTTTCTCTGATTAAAATGATTAAACAGTTTTTTGCGGTTAAAGTTTTCAGAATAAAATTCATCTGGTTTTTGTTTATAGGTATATTTGGAAGTATATAATTATTTTCAAATTCAATATTCGCTTTCTAATATTTTTCAACACTATTTTTCTTGTTAAAAAACTCATTTAATTACCTACTCCTGAAAGCAAGTTCGGTTACATAAAACTTGGTTTTTTAACATAAAAATATAACTTTTCCTGGTACTCCATCTCCATGGCCAAAGTACTTTTTTTTTGTGTTTTTACTTTAATATGAAACGCAGACAGAACCCTTTGTTTAGAACTAGCTTTTACCCGCTACTTCGTCCGCCTGGAATTTTGAAGTTGATCCATAGATAGTAATTGTAGACGGAGTGATTTATAGATAATTCCGATTACCGGAAATATAAAGTACTAGCTGACCCGCGCAACTTCGGCGTTTACGCAGCGCACGTAACGGAAGCTCTCAAAAGGAATAAATTATCCCCGATTTTGCAATATTTTTCATTGATGCTCCGCTCCTATTGGTCGTAGCGTGATGTTATATAGCTTATAGCCTTCCTTGATAAAATACCACACTAACATTTCACGTCGTACCAGTTCCTGAGATCGCCGCATTCAAACAAACTCTTCAATTAAATTAGTATTATATGTCATTCACCTTACCTAACTTTTATACTAGATACATTAGTAGGTATCGCCGCCCCCGGCTTCGTGATAATAAAGTAATTTAATTAATTAAAATGTATCTTCTCAAAAAGCTGACTGGCATATATTCCATTACGTAATGAATAATGAGGTAAACACACTAAACGAGTTTTAGAATACATAAAACGGTTTTTCCGCGAAGCTTACCCACGTCCACATTTTGTGCAAACAATCTCTAAGGGGAAAGATTGAAAATAACAAAATTTGCGGTAACCATTCCCAAAATGTACAAAAGTAAAATAAACATTATCATCAGTGAAGAGCACACAAACTGATCAAGCTAGAGTGTTCACGAGGCGTATGGTCGGTCATACCTACTACTGTTTATACAATTATTAAATAATTTATTTAAATTTATTTAAAGACGTTTCAAAAGATTAAAAAAAATAATAATAATAATAATCTATAAACTTTATCTTAATCTATAAACTTTATTTTACATATAAATCTAATTATAAAATAAATATTTGATCCAAATCGCTGTCTATCGGCATGGTGCCCAATACGCTGGCAGCATTTCCTCTCTGAATGAGAATACTCATTTTCTGGGCAAAAAAGCTGCCAGCTCTATTGTCACTTGAGATGTCTACAAGCTTTGGCGTAATTTCATTATGTTTATAATAATATTGTCTGGTGTTTGTTTGTTTTTGTTGTAAAATAATAAATGCTAATACTTTAAGGAGAGGACACTGCATTTGTAATTAAAAGAGTCGTTCTCCACACAAAATGAGCTTTCACACTTCCAGTAATGTAACCTATACGATTTCTATTTGTCGTAGAATTATAATAATATTTACGACGGCCATTTTTTTTTTGTATTTCTGTGCCGGTTTTTTTTTGTTCGAAATCAGAAAAAGAAATTTAATCAAAAATTAATAATTTTTGCGTACAATTACCAACATAAAAATAATAATTGAACTTCGAATAAAAGCCAAGTTGTTATATTGGAAGTACGTTTGTATGGGCGTCATGTCGACTACAGAGCCCTTAACTAAAGTATTCTTCAAGGACTCAATAAGTTTTTGAATACCTGTGTAAGTTAATTACCGCTTTGGTGGTCTAGCGGTTACGCCGTTGGCGTTGTATCCGGAGGTAGTGGGTTCATTCTCACTCATGAAAAAATATTATTATTAATAGTATCATTACTTCCTAGAGCTTTGTTTGTGACCAATTAATATTATTTTTCTATACCTAAAAAACTCTCAGTGCCTAACGATGTAACGATTTCATTTCCCGATACTGATACCTACAGACTGGTACTAGGAATTTTGAAATCCTTTACAGTGCCGGGACTGCAATCCCAAAGTCTCCGCATGTCTATATACTGATCGACAGATTTAGGTCTGTAGTGGAGAGCTTCTAAGAACTAACTTGCATGCTCGGCGCAGATGGTGCTCTAATTGCGTTTAAGTTTAGATATAGTTTCAATTATTATTATTTATACTTATCATTATTTACATCATACATTTTAAAAGATGGCATTAACATAAATTAGCAAATTTTAAGTATTATTTCATGAAAATCTTTACAGATATTTATTATTAGTAAAAAAAAAGATATCGTCCTAAAATAAAGTTATAATTTAAATTTTTCGCTACATTAGAAATAGACAGAGTCCATCTAATAATGAAAAATATTAGATGAGAACTTATATTTTGAAAGAATCAAACCCCGCTTATGGATAAATAATAAACTTTAAAATGTATATTCCTATAAAAAAAATAAAAATATATGCTACTTAATCATTAGACCATGAATAGTGATATCTCATCTCACAGACAAATTAGAACATTTTTATTTGTTTGATGTAAAAGTAAGCACCTATGTGTAAGAATTTAATGCGTACCGCGACCAATATTGTTCTTCTATAAAAGATCTATGTATATTGTTAAAACCTAACTGGTAACAAAAGCAGATTGTCCAAATATGCTTTGTTATTATAAAAAATGTAATGTAAAACCGTTCAGTTAAGGAGAAGGATGTTTGAGGTGTGTGTGTACAGTCCTCATTCCTCGAGACACCCATCACACTGTTTCCTTGAACTTGTGACTCAATCGCTAATACTATAGCAAATAAGACTGGAATACTCGGTCACAAAGCGAATGGCCGTACTACGACATATACATCAGGGATAAGGATTTAACTGAGCGCACTGTCAAGCATTTTTTTTTAAATGGTGTAGTTACACATGCAGGTAACTTAGGGTAAATTAAATTAAATTCAGGTAAATAATTAAACAGCTCATTAGATTTGGTAAAAATGTGAACACATTAGAGAATTTTATGGAATCGGATAAAATAGCTTTTTATTCCGGTAAAACATTCTCTAGAGAAAACTTGGATTAAAAAATGCACCGACGATATTAAATGTAGAAAGTAGATATATAATAAGTGTATTATAAAAATCCGTTGAACTTATCCCGGTGAGGTCCATGATAATGCTTCATCAATATAGATATACTTTCGTTATTTTATGTGAAATGTAATCTAGTACTGGTAAAAGTCATGATAGTGCATCATAAATTTTAAACGTGAAGAGTAGAGTATATTCCAAAAATCACATTGATATCCCGGTAAGAACCAATATAATGCATCATAGATTTGGAATGTAAACAGCATGCAGAAGACAGGAAGACACATTCGGAAAATACAAGGCACGCGCGATTTCTACTGGAGTTGTTGTACTCCGCTATCTACAAATACAATGGTCGTAAGATGAAACCAACTGGCCTCTAGCCGAAGCTTTGTTATGAGATGATCAATTTTCCTTTTAAATTAGGTAAGTAATTTTTATTTCTTTGTTATAAATTCAATTTAGTTAAGCTGGATTACCCCCAATTTTTCAAGCGTTATTTCTTCAGTTTAATTAATTATATTTACCCTTAAGTATAAAAAAATAAAATAACGCCTAACAGAGTAATAATAACTTTGATCAAATTAAAAAGCTAAATATCTTAAATTCAATGCTTTGCGTTCTTTTATGTTTTTAATTTTGGTTTTCACATTCTTTGCCGTCATTTGTTCATGTTCATTGCGGCTCGTTTTCCGCAATTAGCCAAGAGATTAGGACCTTTTGCGTGAGTCAGCTGACTATTACCAGCCAGCCCAGCTCCTTCCACCTCTGGAAGACCCATGAACCCAAGGTAAAGCCTCCTCTACCATGGGTTTGCGCATTGTAGCAACGTAACGTATTTGTATACGTATACGTGAGCAACAACCAATAGGATCGCTTTATTCAATCCTGTTAACAAAAATAAAGCGCCCCTATCGGAAACCCATGGTAGAGCCTCAGAAGGCGACAAGAAGTCCGGGTCTTCCACAGGCCTCAAGGAGCGACGTCGGCGTTCCGATGATTTTCGCCCGTTGTAAAGTCACCCCGGTGCAATGAAGCAGGACACGGGTGGGTGTTTCATCAGTTTCATTTTAACATGTTAGATAAAAGTGTTAAAATACAGTAATACGCCATGTCAATACAATGGACCCATAATTTCCATGCGTAATAAAAGCCAGTCTGAGACAGTAATTTCTTCGGCATCATCCATTATCCGATCTCCTAAGGAAAAATTGTAGAACGCTAGAACCGACACATTAGCAAATGAATTGATGTACCTATTATTTTTATTCAATACATACTGCCACAAACTGATAAGACAAACACATAAAAGTACTAAATAAAATTATGTATTTCTTTCTCTTAAATGTTTTAAGATATTTTAATACACATTTTTTTTTGGTGCAATCGCTGAGGAGATACTTGTTATCTTGAGATCCAAATCATCAGATTACGGCTGTTGTTATTTTACTTGAATCTGATTATTAATTAAATAATATCAGAAAAATAAATAAGCTTATACTGATGGAATTTAGGAGTTTCCCTAATATTCTGGGTTTTTATCATTAGATCTTGGAAATTCAGAATAATATTTTTATCCTATTAGGAATATCAATTTTTTTAATGAACGCACTATCTATCCAACATTTATAATAGTATCGAAATTATACAATGATACAATGTACTATGCAAACGTTAAAAGCTTCGACGTGTCCACTTGTAAACTCCTGAAGTCGGTTAAAAATAGCCCTATTAGGTCATAAAGACTAATCTAAATCTAATCAAAAAAGCGATGACGTGATTAATATTTTTGAATGAACAAAACGACGGTCATTGCAATATTTAGATTATAAATATGATACGAAAATGTGTGGTGAGATTATGAGGTCATCCTCCCTGGGAACCCGTCTGGTCGAAAAGGAACGGATGCGAATATTTTCCAAAAAGCCGCGAACCGGTCTTTGACCTGCGTCTCGGGTTGCAAGTTGATGCATCGTCGCAAATCACGCAGACAGCCTCCACGTTTATATGTATATGAAGTCTGTATATATGTACATACCTTTAACCTACCTTATGCACCGTTCGAGAAATTTGTGTAACTTGAGAGATGCGTTTTTTTTAAACATGACAGGAAGGTATTTTAATCATTGTTAAGGTGAATTAAGCTTTAATTTAAATGTAAGTAGGTATGATCTGGGTGCAAATGTCTCTCGATTTATACTCGTATCTCTACTTGCAATTTTTATTCTGTTTAATTCCCTGAGCATCTTGGACGATTTTTATTTTATTTGCGAAGATGCTAACATACTACTAGGTCCGACAGTGTTCAAATTGTTTGCCGCTTCTATACCTACAGTGTGCCTTCTTACTATTGTGTTTAAAAAAAAGATTACTATATGTATTATTATTAGGATCATTAAAAATAGCTTGATTAGTAATGCAACGACTTGTTATGAATCAGAAATGACCGCTTTTAGTTACGTACATATTCAGAAATAAAATTAAAAGGACAAATCTGTATTTAAAGCATATATATTTTTATTTTTCGCTTAAAAAACTTTTTTCCCAAGGTAACAAACCTTGGGAAAAAAGTTTTTTTAGTCGATCAGTAGAGCTTTATATAAGCCCAAAGTATTACTTAGGGCTAATAACTTTTCAAATGGAACCATGTGTGGCAAATATATCAAAAAATCGCTTTTTCATACAAACTGTTCAGTTGTTCGATTTGATCAGTAGAGCCTCATATTAGCCTAAAGTATTTAACCTTCCAAAGTCACACTGTATATTACTATAACCACGTGCAATGCAATGGCTGAGTTTGGAATTAAACTCTAAATAAAACTTAAAAAAAATTACAAAATATATAAAAAATATGTTATTATTAAAATCGATCGGTTCTACACAGCTTTGCGTGGTTCCAGGCCGATTAGCCAGCCAATGAGAGCAATGGAGGCACCTCATAATGACATAATTAACCAATCATGAACCACTTTCTCTGGAACCGATATCACGAAGCACCATTTATGTTGTCAATTTTGACGAAAGAAATTCGTACCTATAAGCTAATATTAGCTACAGGATAAAACTTTTTGAATTCGCCAAAACAATGATAATTTTAGGCATTGTATTCTCGAACAGATTCTGGGAAATCCTCGAGTTTTTTTCTCCTGTGACGCTCTTTGTATTTGTGTATGCTTAAACAATTACAAATCCGGGTTTTTTGTACTGAGCTAAAAAACTACTTGATGATCTCTAGGTACTGTTTCTATATTTAGCAAGTGGGTATCAACGAAGCTAAAATTACTCGTTAGGTTGGTCAATGTTTGTTTAATCTACCATTCACAGATTACATAGACGGCACCATCGTCTATGAAATCTATGAATGGTAGATTAAAAAAAATATATATATAGACAGAGTCTGGGTTTGACCTGATGGAAAGAGAAGAAAAAACGAGGTCGAATGGAGAGTTCACCTACGTACTCTACGGCAGTCTACGGATAAATATGAAGAGTTTTTGGATAAATTTTGGTAATAAAATATATACTCGTATATGGGTACCGGTTTTTCAGGAGACTATTGGATCGATTTCATGTCGAGGTGGTAGGTCCTACCGTGTACATTTATAAAACGGACAGATTAATTGGTAATAAAGCAGCGACATTGTAAAGTAGTCTCTTCTCTTTGTAGCCGCCTATTTCGTAACAACTTTAAAATTAGCGGGCATAGGGAGCACCAATGCTGTTAAAGAATAATGCATTGATAGGCCCTATTCATGCACTTTGTAAGTCTGATTAGGAAGAGACAAAGTCATAAGCCGCGCTATAAAAAAAATATATACACCGCGACGAGATGTTCGATGTAGCTTCAGAATACCAACGGCTACGATGAGGTGAGAATACAACCCCTCTTCTGGGTACCCTGAGGCTGTCTAGACGGTATAACTCTATATAATGTATTGTGATAGATAAGGTTTAAAAAAAAACTAACATGTTAATTCTAAAAACATTTTTGTTTTAAAACCTTTGCGGTTTTAAATCTCCATCATAAACAGGCACGGCAGTTGTTTACCCCCACAAACAAAACAGCGTGAAGGTCCCCGGTGCACTGGAGCGGGTAGTGAGCGGCACGGTAATGACAGGTCCTTATTGCATTTCTCCGAAGGGCAATTAGGCCTAGTCGGTGGCCAGGCGCGCCAAATTACCGGTGGGAATGACATCGCCCACCCTAACCGCCTTGGTATGAAAATATATATAAATTATAATACATATGTTGCTTTATTAAAGCTGTATATACTTGGTGGACGAGTTGGTTAGACTTAAGACTTAATAAAGACTA
Source organism: Monopis laevigella (assembly GCA_947458855.1). NCBI lineage: Eukaryota > Metazoa > Arthropoda > Insecta > Lepidoptera > Tineidae > Monopis > Monopis laevigella. The sequence goes on from OX381581.1 coordinate 15,501,716, forward strand.
CAGGTTTTAGGTTCTCGGTTCTATAACCCAGGTGTGTACAAGAAAAAAATATTAGCCTCGGAGACCCCGTCGTTCCCTGTTTCACTATACCAACTTGATAAACTGTTTATATATACAGGGTGAATTTGAAAGGATGTACTTTGGCTAATATGAGGTTCTCCTGATCAAATCGAACAACTTTTCCCATGGAACCATGTGTCGCAAATAAAAAATATTTTTGGCTTCCCCATACAAACTAGTAATGTTAAATTCACCAATTTGTATGGGGAAGCCAAAATTTTTTTTCATTTGCGACACATGGTTCCATGGGAAAAGTTGTTCGATTTGATCAGGAGAATCTCATATTAGCCCAAAGTACACCCTTTCAAAGTCACCATGTATATTGGTTCGGTGTAGAATACCACCGGTTACGATGAGGTTGCAAATAAAACCCCACCGCTGGGTACCCTGAGTCCGTCTGGGTGGTCTTGGGTTGAAAGCACCAGTTTTAACTTTTATTAAAGCACAAGTCTTTATCCACCTGTTGACTTCTTACTTCTTATTTAAATTATGAATCAAATAAATTTTATCCTTCATAAAATTTATTTGATTCATAATTTAAATAAGAAGTAAGAAGTCAACATCTTGTCTTGTCTCGAAATCTTACTGAAATATAGAGCTGTATCAAAAAAAAAATCACCACTCCACTGCTCTTGCACGATTTACTTACCTATACATAGAGCAGAATAAAAAACAATCACATCTAATTCATATTTCGGAAAGGGAACTTTCTGGATAAAACAAATCAAAAACAAACATAGGAAAAATAAATAAAGTATGGACAAAACGTAAATGGAAAGACAACTATAATACAAATAACGTATAGGTATAATAATCTAATGATACCGCAACAAATAGTCTCATCATAATGAAGTAAATAGCGACGCGAACGGACTCGGCTCTGCGTTTACAAAACAACCACTCACTCGCAAATGCACACCGTCATTAGGGCCATGATAATAATTTCTACCTACGTATCGAGTACCAATATGTAATTCCAAATGATTAAATAATTTCCGTAAAATATGTAATTTTATACTTTTCTAAGGTGAAAGAACTTCCCTGGTACCTACCGGTATTTTCAGATGAAATTTATTTTTTTAGATATTTCACATAGGTACATTTGTCAAATTTTGTCTTAATAAGGCCTCGTGACCATTCGTATTTTGGGATCCTATTCAGACCCAGACAAAGACGTCATACCCAGCCCCCGCTCTTCTGGTACATTTATTTATATATGAATGTTTAGGGCCGTCTATTCCCACGTTAGGTAATTTAGCCTTCCCTCATTTAATCTATGGTGTGTTCTTAGAGGACGATCGATGGATATATTTTCCCCACATCCTTTTTGGTACAAATTTCTATATTCTAATCAATTCTACAGTACCATTTTATTTTTAGCTAATACGTCTTAGCAGCATACAAATCCACTCCTAGATCGTCAAATAAACGAAAAAGAAATCAGTGCAGTAAAACTCAAAGACCGTTTTCGGGTCCTAAGAAATAAAATTATTGAATTATAAAGAAATCATAAAGTTGTTACACGACAAAGCATACGAAGATAAATACTGACTTCAAGAATCTTTTATATGTCTGTTCATTTATCATTGATGTTATGAATGTAATTATCGAAAAGCTTTTAAAGTAACGGTGAGCAGTATAATAAGAACAGAATACTCCTGCGCACGCGATGGTCTCCGGTCGCTACACGCGCAACGATTCGCGATATTAATGTTATTTATGATCTTTTGTAGTGAAATTTATATGCGTCCTTTTTGTAACGGTACATTTTGTTTAGGGTATCGATGACCCCTGCCTGCACTACCGGGAAATATGTATATAAGATATATTAGGTTATATAGAAGGTTTACTTTAAACGCTTTCTGGCCACTGAATCTATCAGTTCTAGTAAGGGACATTAAAATATCCGGCAAAAATAAACAAACAAATAGAACACAGGAATGATAACCACCAGCGGATGCATACTAGACTAAATCCATACCCATAAAAACGTGCAGGACAATTATGAGGTTCCTAACAAAAAAAGTACAGTTAAACATAACTACACATTGGCAGTAACTTAAGTAGTCAGTACTTGTGAGTGTGTAGAAAAGGCATCAATCGACAGAGCACCTGCGGTTGCAACTGGTAATTCGATACAAACGCTACCACAACGGACGTGTGTCAAGAACAGGGTTGAAGCCGCCATAGGAATGCTAAGAAAAACCGCAAAGCACTAACTATATAGCAAGAAAACCTGATCGCATTACACGCGATAGATGGACCGCTTGTTCTGTGAACATGACCTCCTATACATGATGTGTCGAATGGGAGATATGTTATACCTCATGTATATTTCTATATCTTGTAAATCATATACCTATGGTTTTATGTGCTAAAGAAATAAATTAAAAAAACGAATATATGTAAGCGTGGATTAGGTAAATTTATTTAACAAATATAATTAAGCTAAAGTTAATTTTAGCGTTTAGTTAATAATGCTATAATATTTTTTTTATGATGCAGCACTTTTCCGGTCACCCATAGCAACGCCCAGTTTTAATCATGAGTAGTAGCAAAATACAAGATCTGTTTAATCAAGGTTTATATCAAATGTAGTTAATTAATATGAAATTTAAAATTCATGGGACCTCATTTTAAATCCAAAAAACAAAATGTCAACAACTCAAAAATTAATTACTATAAAGACACATAATAATCATAAAAACCAATTAAGGTAAGTGGCATTGATGCAAAGAAAGTCGGTGTCTTTACGGCAGCGAGCGAAGGGGTCAGGCCTCCCGAGAATGCCACTCGGAGCGTTCAATTAGCAGTCCCGGAACCTCTGCATCAGCTGGAAAAGCCTCGCTATGGTCAAGGAATGCTCGTCGCAGCCTGGGAACGAGCCACCAAGCGCCGACTGACATTTGTACTGCACCCAAGCGAGCGAATAACGGCATTCACAATTGCAATCAGGATAAATCTATATACCGATGTTTTTCACAACGGGTCTAGTACAGAAAATTACTGTAACTATGTTCTCAGCAAATCAGCTAACGTCGTTTATTCGCTTGTCTTTCACTCTGCATTGTTTTCATCATGTTACATATTGATTATAATGATTGCATAATTGTTTGTGGATCGGGTCATTGGCTGACAATTAATGTCTGTAAGAATTACGACAACCATTATGGTTTGGAGCTATCAGAATATAATTTTATTCTTTCCGGTGCTTGAGTTTGCGGATATCGTGCCCATATTGGTAATCGTTATTGTTAAGACATAACAGTTTGCTGTCACCTGTCTCAAAATAATTTCGTTAGTTTATGTTTTTAGGACACGGTGGTACTTAAGAAAAGTTTGTTTATGAAAATTTTTAATTAACAAATTTTAAGAGAGCTTTATAGAAAAAAGTTTTTAGTTGTTAAAAGCAATTCATTGATAAATTTTATTCAAGCATAATCAAATAAGAGTTATTCAGTACATAAATTTTTCATTAATTTTCAGTCAATAAAATAGGCAACTACTAACTAGTTAAACCAAACGTTGTAATAAACTACAAAAAAAAGTTCGCAAAACTAAGTTTTATTTATTTTGGATTTGAAAACTTTAGGTACGTAGGAGTACTTTAGGTGTTATAACTAAGGATATTTAAAATGTAAATGAAAGAGCCGATGTAAACTAAGTCTATCAATCATTATATATCTCTAGGTAAGCCACAGGAATGCGTGATTATTATTCGTCCAGGGAGTCGGTTGGCGATACGTAAAACTGCAAGTGCAGGAATTTATTATTGGTTTTAGACACGCGACGACTACCAAACGATATAACCCGTCCGCACGTGAGGGCCTATCGATTATTCAATTGTGCGAAATATTGTAGTTATATCTGATTCCGAGAATGGGAGGAAATGGGTGTTTCATTATGCCGCCGGAGTGCGTGGTGAACTCGTCGGCAGTTGGAAAGATGCCTATATATGATTAATTCTAGTAACTGAGAGATAATCATCGTTTGGGACGAAGCCTATAGTTTTGATTGATATGCTTAAAGCGTACCAATGTACCTAGAAACTAGATATGTACCTAGATTTCTAAGTACCAGTACTTAGAAATCTGAAGTCCAGATTAAATATTGATTGGTTTTATGTTTATTGATAAGCTAATGCTTTTGTCTGTAGGTCGTGGGTTGGGTTCCCAATTGGGAAAATGTTATGCTTATGTTCGTTTTCTCAACAGTTTTTGCCAGATTTGAGTGTTTATAGGTGACTAGGCTTTATTAAGCAAAGCCAGTTACTGTTTTAGTGAGCTAACAAGACCAAGTCATTTGCCCCCACAAACTAACACTTGACAATTTTGCGCCACCAAGAAAAAACTTGCATCATTCATGATATATATTTTTTGGTATGCCTAATCAAACTATATATGTGATAGGTATAATAAATTGTAGCAGTGATAAGGGTGAAACACGAAATAACCTATTTTATTTTGTTGGTCATAAATATCATCACGGGTGGCTTACGGCGCCCGAGACCGCATAGACGGCCTCAGGGTTCCTAGTGGAGGGGTTTTAAATCCCACCTCGTCGTAGCCGATGGTATGAGTCCACACAGAACAAGTGGCTAGCTCAGCTAAAAGTTTCACAAGTTGGTGTAGTGGAACCGGGTCCGACAGCTTAACGTGCTTTCCGAGGCACTATAGTGGTAAACAACCTGGTTTAAACCAGGGACCTAAGTGTTTTTAAGTCGATGGTCGTAAATTGTGCCGGTGATCAGATGTCGCTGTAGGTACCAGGAGCGCATAACATCTGCGAGTCACTTACTGTACAGTTTAAACTGTAGGGATCTAATTATATAAATTTAAACAAAAACCATAAACACGATATGATTTTGTTGAATGTGCCTAACTAAAACAAGATGTCTAAGGGAAATAATAAGTGATAAATCGTGGCGGTGATCAGGTACGTCGCTGTAGGTACCAGGAGCGCACGACGGCCACGAGGTCTGCATAATAAGATGGGCCGTGAGCATTGTGCTGGAGATGCCGCGATAGCATCGAAGCCAAGAGCCAACCACTCAATACTACCTATATTGTTTCAAATATGTTAATAGTTGAATTGAAATTCACTACGGAATCAACCTGAGCTTGGTGAAAATTTCTAAAGAATTACTTCAGTAATACCACAAAATAAATAATAGTACAAGTAGTAATACATTAATTGTTAAGTACCAAATAACAACATTGGTATTTGCTTGATAAAGGCAGTTGGTGATGATGACACATATGTTGATTAATAAATAAATTCAATTAACGTTGACTAATCTAAGTAAACAATAGCGTAGATAATTAATCTATACTAATATTATAAAGAGGTAAAGTTTGTGAGGTTGTAGGGGGTAATCTCTGGATCTATTGGACCGATTTTGAAATTTATTTTAGTGTTGGATAGCCCGTTTATTGAGGCTATAGGCTATATAACATCATGCTACGACCAATAGACCAATAGGAGCGGAGCATCAATGTTTTTTTTTGGGAAAACGGGGAAAATTTGTTCGTTTTGTAAACGGTTAAGCAAACGAAGATGCGCAGGTCAGCTAGTAATAAATAACAAATTTGGATGATTTCCTTTTATTATATACAATATTCAAACATAACATATCAAAGCCGTTAATGATGATAAAATACAACATACCTAGGATCTCGTTTGCAGTTTTAAGCGATACTAGGTCTGTGACTAATAAAAACTTTAATAAAGGCGACAAAGAAGCAAACAAAGAAAACGTTTATAATCAAAAACATAAAAACATATCACAAACAATTAGATAATATTAATACAGATAGTGATAAATACTAGGAAACCACAAAATATGTAGGTCTAAATTTTAGCTGGCGCCTTAGTCATTGCTGCAATTTTATATTTCATATAAATATATAACCTCATATAACAAAGTAAACAAAACAAAATCGCATGAGAGATTTAATTGAGCATACGATTAACCGAATGCAAGTGCACATGGCGACGGCGGCAGATGCAAGGGCTGCACACGCATCTTCTTGGTAATCTCTGTCGGTATCGACAGCCGCAATGTGCATCCAATACCACGTCATGGTACGTCTAACTCTAATTACCTCTACTTTTACATATAATACAATTATCTACAGATAATAAAAACTATTGAATTGCATAGTTATGATTCTTGGTTTTTTAATAATTAGTAATAAAAAAAATATATAGTGCATGGTCACAAACTAGGCTATATGTGTATCGGAAACAACGATATAAATTCGTACTAGTAAATTTTAATAAACACTCACGACCTATGGCAAGATGTACAGAAAAACGCACTATGTAATATTATTTGTCACGAGTGAAAATGGAACCCACGACCCCCAGAGACACTGTAATTGCACTAGATCACGGAGGCGGTCATTGTAAGAATGTTCACTAATTATAATAATATAAGTGTAATATTTATATTAAACATGTTGTTAATAACATTAGTGTAAAATAAATTTGATACAAAAAAAAGCTTAAAATGTTATTATGCTATATATGGTTCTCTGGTTATTGAAATTGATGGCTCTATTAACTGATATAAAGTCATAATAAATAATAAGAACATATGAAATCTATTATGCACAACAAGGAGAACGGTTTGCATGCAACATAGCCTTCGACAGGATAATGCGAGTGTGCTAATGGAGGGGCATTTCCAAGAATTTGCAGAATTATTAAGCACAATGACAGAACGCCGAGCAAAAACACTATGTAAATTAACTAAATTACTGCAGCAGATTACTCTTAGCATGCTATTAAAGTAATTAAGACACATTAACATAGTAATCCAAAAATAGTACAAGTAATTGCATTGCCAGCATGACGTAGTGCAATCATTATAGTAGAATGCAAATTATATATAAATTACGCTATTCAATGTGAAATCTAGATAATATGGAATGGGAGACCAGAAGCTGGTAATTCAAACGGACTTAATAAGCTATAAAATAAGTAAGAGTGTATATGTAAACAACGACACGAACAGAAATAAAAAAATTAAATTTAAGTGAAAATAAATAAAGCAGGTAATTGAACTAGTTCAATGGTGTTGTGAACCTAATTTACATACAATTTTTAATTAAGAACTCATTAATTCAAACCAGGGTTTAAGCCAGTGACCTAAAACTAATAGTTTGTATGTCTAAGGTCTAACAAATTTGGTCACCACGTATTAATAAAATATATTACTTGTTAGGTAAATAACAAATACCTTTAGTGCAATTTATTTAATATAACTATAAATAAAGGTACCTAAACAACACATAATAAATAGCAATAATATCTTAATAATCAGTATCTAGAAGTGTCAATACAGTTCGGTCATCAATTAGTCACCTCAATTCTTTCTAATCTCCAAAGCAAATTAAGGCAGAAGATATTGATTACGTGTAAGACATAACGGTTATAGGTTCCTAACGAGTTAATATGAATATTTTGCTTATAAATGTCAGATGATTAAGCACCGGAGGCGCAAAGCTGGCTGTAGGTCAGAATAGGAGTGACGTCAGGCAGATGAATCATGCGCACAGACCTAAGTCAGTAGAGGCGCAGTGTGTTATCTCAACTGCAATGTCCCGTGCCTAAAATGAGCTTGACGGCCATTATCCTTTTTTGTATTAAAGCACGGCATTTGACTTTGTATCTACCTGATGTTAAGCAGATCTACAAAGTCTATGAATGGGCTCGATTATTACATTGTTGCTTAACAGCATTGGTCGGTGACAAATATAAATTTGCAATACGACTACTTTAATATCATCTCTGCTTTATTGTCATCGACTGCCTGGTTTCACTGTACCCAAAACCTCATCCTGTCACCAAGAAATCGATGAGTAGTCCAAAACCGAACCTAGAGAGAGTAGTCTCCAACCAAGTAATTTAGTCATTTTTCGATAGTAGTATCGAAACATTACTTTATGGTTTTTGCATCGCGGTTGGCCTGATGAAATTATATATAATTTTTGACCTTTCCCACCTAAATATCCGTTTAATACTAAAAGTTTCCTTAAACTTGTCAATAGATATATTTGTCGTAGCTTGCAATGGTTGGTTTTTTTTTCTTAGACCTGCTTTCCATGAGGTGGATGTGAGGTAACATGCCGATATCTTATAAAAATAAAAAATTTAGTCATGTCTACTTTATGCTAATTTATATTCTGTGTCTGGAGGGTATTACTATCTATCTAGCTAGTCACCCACATATTAACTCTTATCTTAATATTTTCTTGGACTAATAACTTAGTAACACATATTAAGAAATTATAACAGTAATTATCTTTATTGCTTAAAATATTTACAACGGAAGCTTAAATATTTTTACAGATAGGCAAACTTTACTTTTATCCGAATGTTTCAGGATTTTTTTTTTATCAATAAATATAATAATTTTCAAAACTTTAAAAATATTGTATAAATTAGGCTACAGTGTCACTGATAATAAAATATATAGACCCAGAAATAGAGATTTATGGTCCATACATTTCTTAGTGATAAGTATACAACATGAAATATATCATCATAATATATTGCTCCGACCTTTTTTTGGATAAACCTAGAAGATGACGAGCATTGAGAAATACAAAATTTTTATAACACACTCGATCTAGTTGAACCTGTAAACAAATGTAACATCTCAGCGGAGGTCCACGCTCCAGGGACAATTCAATATTTACTTTTACGACTTGTGAGACGTATCCCACTATGTCCCTCGAATAGTAATTTTCACGACGAAGCCCATTCAAATCGGAATTGTTAATTGAAATAGATACCGCACTTAAAATTATGTTTTTCACAAAGACCATGATAACTAGAGAAACTGGTAGGTAGATAAATATATGCATGAAAAGAGAATTGGAATGAACAAAATGAAAAAGTCTAGACATAGCAAATAAACACATCGGACAACGCAATAAACAAACAATGGTTGTGTGATATAAAATGGACCACGGACAAGGGTAGACGATTCTTATAAATTTTGAAATAACATTAATAAAATTAAGATGCTAGGAAATAGTCAAGCCTAAAGCTTAGTGTGACCAGAGCAATATGTGTAAATTGTCCAACATTATAGTAATTTGATATATATTTACTATTATTGAACATTTTTAAACCCAAAATATATGTCATCTAAATAAACCATACGTAATACAAATCTAAATAATACAATGCTAAGGTCGCAACTTCTAGCTAGACCGCGGAGGCAATCATGGGGATGCGGTAAAATTAATATGAAAAATCATTATTGCCATCACCTTGATGGCAATAATGATTTTCCATAATAATATTAATATCAAAAAAAGTATAGTGAATAATCTTCTATTGTTGTGCTATCTATTTAAAGTATAATATAAGCTCGATGCAGAAGCCATAATCTGCCATATTGAAAACGTGCAGCGTCGTATCAACGAGTGGTTTCTTGAAACTAAAGCTCAAAATACTTAAAATATCATTTGCACAATGGTAGATGCCATATGAATTTATAATGCAGGTGTGATGTGTCGCATGCATTCCAGTAGAGAATCATACCGCTCCAATGAAATAAGAAAAGTTTATTGTGAATATTTAGTAATTCACTTGTAAAAATATGGTTTTAAAAGAATCTAGGTGCGTTATATATTGCGTTTTTCCTGTACAGTTTGCCATTGTTCGGATGTTTTTAAAATATAAAATGTTAGTATCGTTGTTTCAGGTACATATAGTACAAGCCTAGAGCTTAGTTTGGAACTAGGGTAATATGTGTAAAAAAAGTGTCCTAAATATTGTTTTTAACTTGTGGTTACGTGGTTGTATTCGGAGGTCGTGAATACGTTTTCTAACAGTTTGCCTGGTCTGGGTGTTTATATAAATATAATATTAATAAATTAGTATCGTTTGTTTTAGTTAGCCTAGTATAAGCTTAGAACTTATAAATATTGCTTATGAATGTCCTTATCTTAATTATTAGGAAGTAATAAAAAATAACTTTATTGGGAATATGGTTTGCAGAACTTGGATGCAAAAAGTCGTAAGCCGTTATAAATAGTGTTCATAAAAGACCTTAATATTCCAGCGAAGTTGATAAGAATAGGTTGAGATTTTTGGACCAATGTGCATCACAATAAATTCTATAATTAATTAGGTAATACAAATTAATATAGAAGGAATAATTATACAGAAAGACAGTAGATAAGATATGAATGAATGAAAAACATAAAGTATTGCACTAATGAGATTCAAACGGAACTATCAGTTTGTCGACATCGGATGCGCCTGCACACAGTTCACACGAGTCCACCTTTCTCAACCACCAAGCAAACATTACTCGTTTACTTAGAGCCTTTGACATCTCTTTACTATTCCTTGGTATTGATTATGTGTTCTGGTTCTGGTATTGTTCTGCGGAAAATTAAATTTTCAAACGTTTGTGTAAACTTTGGTCTATCATTACTGTTGGTTTGGCCTCCAGAACTCAGAAGTGATTGTGATATAACATCATCTTTATATACTTGCATGAGTATTTCTTTACATAAAGGCTAATAAAATATAAGAACAGGAGTTATTAGTACGTTTTTCTGTACAGTTTGTTATGGTCTGGGTGTTTATAAAATATAATATGTATTATATCGTTGCTTCTGGTACACACAGTACAAGCCTATAGATTAGTTTGTGACCAGAGCAATATTGTGTATTATTATATAATATCAGGGTTGTTTTAATCTGTGATTTTCGATTTTCCTCATTGGTCACTAAAAATATTATGACTAAAAGTAAAATCATTGCTGTCGGTTAAAATAATTGTACACGTAACAAGAAAATAATAGAAAACTCGACTATTATAAGAATTAATAGGTAATCTATCATGTGACCCACAATGACGTGATTGGTATTCAAGGAGGACCCTTGAGGAGACATGACGGTCCCCGGAGCAGGTAGATAATGATGATAATCTAATTTGGGAGGCATTCGGCAGCCGTCGCGGAATGTGAACACGCCCCTGACCCCAGGCTTTTCCCATACAACTCGGATCTCGTGATCGAATTCCTCTCTGAGGAGAAATAATTCCCCGATTTTTTTTTTATTTACAAAATACTATGACTGTAAAGAAGCAAAAATAAAAATGTCACAACTCGTGACAACAATATTAAACTTAATTTTTTTGAAACAGCAAATAATCCAGCGTGTAAAGCAACGTAAATAGCACTTCGGAATAAGGACTTCACACCAGCGAGACCCCCTCCTGCAGGGACAATACAAAATAATTGAGCATCCCATTCACGGCGAACGAGCTCCTTACAAAATACAATAAAATATGGGAACAAAAAATGTTTATACAAAAGAATTCTGTTCCATACTCGAAATAAAAAAAAGGAGCACAGAAAGATCAATACGTTAGATAAATAAAGCGGGCCATTGTGAAAGGAGCGCTGCCGTGTGCAGGCTCGACCTCCGCGACATCGTCTCATGCACTATAAATAACTATAATAATAATATATTATTTCATGTAGGTAATGGGACAGACACTGGGATTACAGTTATTGTAATACCACCTTGGATGCCTTTACTTTGCCGTTTTCGAGGTAATTGTAAAATTTATCTAGAAATCTTTGTTAAAGATATATATGTATATGTATGTAGGTTAAAGTAAATTTCTAAAATGAGATCACTGCTATATTCAATTATTAAATTATATACATTACAGGTCAACGTAACAAAAATAAATATGATTCACATTCACAAAAAACAAAAAAATACCTAACTATATTGATTATAATATTAAAAGAATCTTATCTTGATAAAGCCCATCTATAATATGCTCAACACAAGCAATATAATGCTGATTCTTCCTTGCATCTTACCGATACGAACCAATCTTAATCGGATACAAATCGTTAGACATGTTGGGACATGCTTCGGGTTTTTTTGCTGGAAAAGGTACAAAACTACAATCTCGCCTTGAGGACGATCAATAGGCGGTTTGTAAGTTTTATAGCCACCTCATTATAGACATCGAACGGACTTACTTTAAGGAGGTAAATTAACACGTCAAACATTTTATGAGGATGATAAAAATTCTACTTGTGATATGGAAATTGAGAACTGTAAACGAAGTGCTTCATAGCATGATACAACTAGTTAAATTAATGATTATGCTGTAACTGATATTGTTTAAACTTACTTCAATTAGTAGTTACCTTAAATTAGGGTTGTCATTTTTGGTCACGTTTCAATTGTAAAAAGAGTGTTACTTGAGAAACAAAGAAACGCTGTTTATCTTAAACGTCACTTAAGAATATACAATTCAAGGAAAAACCTCTTTTTTTATTATAATATCATTGGGAAAAAACGATTCTGGCCATGACTTGACCAGTGTGATATGACCTCTCGGCGCAATGGGCGCCAATAACCTGCGAATGATTGCGGGACCCAACTCGATGGGAAAGGCTGGAGATTGTGGTAATTGAGTCCAATTACTCCAACATTATCTTGAAAGAAGCCTACGCCCTAGGTTGGTTATAACCAGATGATAATAATGAGAAAATTCTTCATGAAAATAAAAATAAACAGGGTAGAATGCTTGATAGCTAATCTCCTCTAAATAATTCTATATACTTGGTATATAAAAGTCCTTGTCCTGACTAATTAATGGCCAGCCAAAACTACTATTGCTAGGAATATTAAATTTGGACAGTGGCTGCAGTTTAAGTTGTAAGGTCCCACTATTTTTATTTTTAATTTAAGATTTCTAATGGCTTCTGGAAAGTTCTCGGCACCAAAACAGATGCTTGTTTCGCTTTTTTAAACTAATAATAAGGTTAATCATAGGGTGTTTTACACACAGTTGTTTTTTTATTATTGAAGTGGGATGTATATTTAATACAAATAACAAAACAACAAACAAAAGTTATTTAAGCAAAGAACTTTCCCCGATTTGTTTCTATAATCCGCTCGGTAACCCTACCTGCGACAATACTAAAAACCAGAACGGCAATAAACGGCGTAACATCAATGAAGGCGTTTGACAACAAATATTCGAATAAGTTGTCTGGAACGAAAGCAAACAATACACAACAATATCTGGTGACAATATAAATGCCGAGGCGTTACTTGTAAATAAAGACCAGACAAATCCCAAGTAACGGAACTTTGTTTGAGTAAGGCAGCCATTAGGTAGACTTCCTGTTAAATCGAACTAAGATGTTAAATAGAGATATATCAATTGATACAAATTGTTGGCTTTATAACAGCAAACAGAATGAAAAATTTCTAACGAGTTCACTATAATCGTACGTAGGTAAAGATTGAACAACATCTCGTTAAATCTAGGTTTCACATAAAAACAAGTCATGTGTCCTCAAGATGATGGCATATAATATAATAGATCTTTAAGATGTATTGGTAATTGTGTTTTTCTAAATGGATCTTATAGATCCATTTAGAAACAACAATTGCTAATATTTTTAATAATTATTTATCTAATAAAATCCAATAGTTCATACATAATTGGTTGCGATAATTCTGATAAAATATAATTAACAACAATTAAAGACACAACTGGGTTAAGAAATGGCATAAGAACCTACTTGTAACTTTTTTAAGTAACAAAAATCTCATAATCATCCTCATCATCCCATATATTCAATTACGATCCAACAAAGAACTGTGCCATAGCATGGGTCTGGTTAATTAAGCGAGGAAAACAAAGTAATGACAACCGTTACAGATGCCTCGCCGTGGGCGGTGTGCCAACCAGTTTGACGGACCCTGCAGGAGTCGCCATAACAAGCATCCCAATCAAATTGCTACTCATTGAGCAATCGCAATTCGAAGGATTTGAAAGATATGCTCTGTTTCAACCACGTATTCCATACCCGTATCGCCTGTCGTTGTTTACGTTTGACGTACTTATCATGATACTGTTCCGCTCCTGTGGATCGTGGCGTGATATTAGTCTATAACTTTCCTCAATAAACGAGCAATGTAACATTTTTTTCAGACCAGACTGTTAATTCCTGAAATCAGGGCGTTCAAAGATAGGGTTTTAAGATTATTGACTTCCGTGGCCTAGTAGTATCTTTGGAGTTGTATCTGGTGGTCGTAGATTCCCACTCATGGTAAAATAAAATTAGTACGGTTTTCTGTACAGTTTGTGTAATTTGTAGCTTAGGCAATATGTGTGAAATGTCCTACATATTATTATTATCATTAGTAGAAATGATAAGCCGAATATTATCCAGATATTGGTAAAAGAAATAACGGATGGTTTTTAAAAATATATTATATCTTTAGACTTGACAACTATCATTGAACAGAAATCACAGATTAATTTGACCCTACTTATTATAGAAGCACCGATTTATTGTAAAAACAATATATATATTATGTCTTTTTCAAGAGTCTTTAAAGGCGTTTTAATTTTATCATTTTGATCTTTTGGACAAATATTCTGATGATGCAGCGTGTTGATCTTTCAGAATAAACTTTCAAATTCATATTTTTCATCGACACTAATAAGTAGCCGTAGAATAATGCAACTAATGTAGGTATATATACGTTTATGTGTAAGGAATGTTTAAAAACTTATTCTCGCTTAAAATAATAGAACTTTGTCTAATACTAAAATATAAACCATATTTATATATGTTGGACAGAAACAACGATTTCAAGCGACACTTGAAAAAAGTCAAGTTACAGTGAACCGTGGTTCCCACAGCAGAACAGCGCTGCCCTGCGCGCTGGAGCGGCGCCGACAAAGCGGCCTTCCTGGAACCCGTCACAATACAGGTTCGCGGGCTGGATACGTGCGATACCTTTGCAGATACACAAACCTACAGGTAAGCGAGACGGGCAGCCGCTGTATTGCTGGGTTTTATAAATATTGGTAAAGGAAATGATATTGAGTTGCGTGACTGGAATATAATATGCAATATAATAGCTAAAAAATAAATTACTTTTTTATCGAGAGGACGTTCCTCCTCCTAGGATACTGAACAAATTACAATCACAAGTTCTAAGAACAACGGAGATTTCAAAGTTCACCTATAAGATTAAAATTAAAAAGGATTGTTAGACCAGATGAATCGAACATAGTTTGATAATTTTAATCGTGTGGGGTAACGATGGGTTGCTATGATTAATAAATAAGTCAACATTTAATTTTAAGACAACTAATTAAATGCCATTGCTTTGTTTATTTTTAAAACTATGATTAATAAAGTAAAAAAATCACGTCCGGACGGTAGGGGTCAACATGGTGTAATTGTTTTTTTTTTCACCAATAATAAAAATCTCATCCTTATCGATTTATAATAAAATCGTAAACTTTCCGTGACTGTGCAATAACGTACTGAAATATTGTCGCACGTACATTTTTTTAGGCGCACACCACGTAAAGCAAGTATTTAAAAAAAATACTTTACCAAAAGTTTTATTGTGAGTGAAATTTATAGTTTATTTCATCAAAATCAACCTAGAGAATCGAAACCTCAACCACGTTTAAATGAACAAGAAGAAGTTGCGGGCAACAGCTAGTATATATATATAATAAATTTATTAACAACATAGTTCAATTAAATAATTCCGAAAAAAAAATGTTACAGCAAGCTACATAAAGTAAAGAAAATAAAACAAATGGTCGTCATGGCGAGGTAAACAGCGAATTCGTGCCCACTGAACCATCACTCTTGTGTGGGAAGCCGGCTTGTAAAAGTAAGAGTGGAGTAATAAAATAACATTCTTGAGTGTTGTCCACGACTCGTCTGAGCGCTTCTACTCAATATCCACTCTCACTCATTGTCTATCGTTTTGGACATAAGGAATTTATTACATTCCCACGAGGGTCTAGCCAGAGACAAGTCTATCACATTCAGCGCAATTGGGATAATACAACTTTGTAGGACATTTCAGAAATTTTTAGACACAAACTAGGATTCTACTAAATGAATTGGATATTATCTGTATTCAGATTACATCGATTTCTTGTCGAGGTGGTAGTTTCCTTTTAGAATATGGTTACGAAATAGACGGTTAATTTCTGTGAAGGTATGAGCTGGTTTTGGGGCTTTGATAATATTGCAAATATCTTTGCTATTATTGTAATGTTTACTAAAACTTTTTTATTTTGCATTGTACGATCGGGAAAAGTGGAAAAGTTTAAAAGTTCTACTAATAAAAAGTGGCATATCATACTACTTTTTTTTTTAAACCCAAGCCATCACAATGAAGTCTAGCACAACAGATGCTTACTATATAATTTTAAGTCAAATAATACGAAGGTAGAATACCTAGAAACAGAAACAATGGAACTAGATTATCAACATAGATAGCCGGTATAGCAGTGACAATCACTGGTTCCTAGAACTATAATTGTTTTACCATACCATGTATGACGATGACATATTTTATCTATACACCTCTTTTTTGCTGGTATTAAAAAAAACCCTTTACAAGCTAAATGGTAAGCCCCACTCTTCCGCAGACTTCTCTGGTTTTTTTCCCGAATAAATAGGTTCTACTAACTCGCGATTGTTTATACTCGTAGATACGGCAATAAATTATTTAAAAAAAATCTTTATTGGTATATTTTATATAATTTCGAAAATTTTCTTAGTATTTTTATATGTATAAATTTTATCAGTATAAATAAAATCTAATAAAAAAGAGGCCGGTGGGGCTAAGTCTAATTACTTTGACGTTGGGTGTCGACTAAATAAATTATTAAACTACTTTTCAGATTTTTTTTCTTTGGCGATGTTAAGGTTTTTTTATTTGTTTTAATTATATTGTAATGCAAATACAAATATTTTTATTAAATTATTTATTGCCTAAAGTGATTTAAAATTTTTGTAAACTTAATATTTTTTTACTAAAAAAGGTCTGAGGAAAGCGAAATTTAACTACCTACCTAGAATACTGTTTCGTTTCAACTAAAATACTGCATAATAAACATAAAATTTCCCTATAGCTATGACAAAGCTTTGTGGTTATTTGTTAGCAATCACCCAGTTCCTGGTATACAGCTTTAGTGGGTAGACCAACCGGCATGATCGCGACCCACTATCGTTTCCACTTGCCATTTTCGGAGAATTGGAAATCCAATTTCAACACGATTCTATGAAAAGATGACCTCAGCACGACCTTTGTCTATCAAAATAAATCTACACTTATTTTAATAATATTTAGGCTCCCAATAATTTTAGGAAAAAAGGGGGCGTCCATAAATTACGTGAGGTGTTTTTAAAATTTTCTGTCCCTCCCACTCCCTCCTCCCCTGGTGAGATGTCGTGAGATTTTATTACCCCTCCCCCATCCCCCAATCTCACGTGAAATTTTTCAAAATGTGGGTTTCTTACATAAACGCGTTGGATTGTTATTGTAAAAATAATTAAAAAAAATTGCTTCGTGCTTTTATTTACGACTAGTTAAATCTTAAGCATGTGCAATCTGGATTAAATGGACCAAAATAGATATTTTTTATTTTGTTTAAATCAGAAAAAAAAAATTCGTGATATTTGCCGAGACCCCCCCTCTCTCCAACGTAAGATTAGATGAGATTTGACTCGACCCCCTCCCCCCTTAAACAGCTCACGTAATTTATGGACGCCCCTAAAGCCTTTAAATTAAATTAATACTTTTAATTTTATATAAAACTTTTTCCTTGCACAAAAAAAATGTATTTATGTATTCAGCGAGGAAATGTTGCCAGCGTTTTGGCCACTATGCCACACGGACAAATATTCGATGATATAGTTGCAGTAGGTATTAATTTTACTCTTTATTGTTTTAATTTTATTATTTTTAATTTTCTACATAATATTTAATTTTGTTATGTAAAAATAAAATATTTTATGTAAAAAAAAAATTATAATAATAATATGTAGAACAATTTACACAAATTGCTATGGTCACAAGCTCGCAAGTCGGTCGCAAGCTCTGGGCTTGTACTATGTATACCAGAAACAATGATATATTATAAACACCCTAACCATGACAAACTGTACTTACAGAAAAACATACTAAAATTTATTTGCCATGGGTGGGAATCGAACCCACGACCTCCGGATTTATTAGTCTACGGTCTAAAATATCTTACATATAATATTTTTGGATGTTTAAGAGTGTTAAAGTTGAAGAAACTTAAACACTCTATTTTAGACTATTTTAGTCAAAATGGTGCTTTACCTCTTTCCTGTTAAAATTACTTTTATTGGTAAGAAAGAGACAAAACTCCATTGTAACTATAATTATGTACAAGTTTTCATAAATACTTTTGGGGTATTTTAGGTATTTCTTAAGTATAAATTAAATAAATGCGTGCTAAGTAGCGGGCAAAAGGAAGTTATGTAGGCATAATAGAAAAAAAAACAAGAAGCAAACAGAAAGGGAAGTAAAGGTTCTGGCGAATAAAATAACAATACTTGTTAAATAATAGGTATAGGATGAATCACGATAAAGGGTACACAGCATTATCGGCCAACGAGTATTGTCGCAAGCGTTCCATCATCATTATTTTTGTGATAATAATGGTGCGTTTCCGAGAATTTTTGCGCTGGCTGCGTCCACACCTGCGCACGCGCAACCGACCGCCTGCTCTACCGGGGGACAGAGAGAGACCGAGAGAGTAAATTACAATCATTATAATAATGCGAAATGCTTTACAACAAAAAAATACATATTATATTACTGTACTACATTATTTCTTATTTTCTTAGAAGTAATAACTAACAAGAAATAAACTGGATTGTGTTAGAACAGAACTACGAGTATGTAATTCGCTATTTGTTTGCTTGCACGCTCTGTTAGCATGCAAATAAGTACCTACTTAAATAATAAAAGTACATAAAACAAGATTATTTTTAATGGAGCACGGTAAGTGACTTTATATTTACCCAATGGTAAGCATACCTACAAAATCCATGAATTGATTAATCAATGCATTGTTGTTTTACACCATAGATCACTGCCACTATGACATATTTATATACATATATAAATGTTTATAATATAAGATAAGCTGTCATACAACTTGCGGTTTTCATTAAAATTTAATAAGAAAAGAGAAGAAGTATTCATTTTTATAGATTTTTTTTATTATACTTTTTTAATAGGATGGTTGTTAATTTGGTTGGCAGCTGCCAAATTTAGAATGAATTGATGTCCGTATTGGCCAACTTTTTTGGCTTTTGGGAGTAATCACAATTACTTAGTAACTTTTTGCAAACTTAATTCATGCAGTTATGTACGAGTACCTACTATCCTATTTAACCTATGTACACGGATATAAAACACGGAATATAGTTCCAATACAATTAAATATGTTTTAACTAAATTAAATGTACTTTTAACTCAATGTTTTTTTCAATACTTTTTTTTTCAAATATAATTTATTTTAGCCATATACGAAACAATATTTATCTGGACCAAGAGAACATTGTTTTAATCAAAGATTTTTTTATGTAAAGGATGAGTACAAATTACAATATACAACATGATATAGCCTCCATCCTCAACGTAAATAGAAGCCTAATTAATTAATTAACAAATAACTTGGTAGAGTGGGCGTAAATGTCAAAGCGTAGGTATTTTTGTATAGAAATCTCCCGTCCGAGCCGTCGCGTCGTAGGTCGGTTCCTCGACAAATGCAAAATGTCTATTTTACTTACAATAGAGGCTCTATCTATTATCATGAGTTTATGTATAACAACCTTTTACTAACTTTACAGTTTAACTTAACTGTAGGGATCCACTAGAATCGCTTTATTTTTCTCGACAATTTAAATCCAGTGACAGCCTTCCCGAACGGTATATATAGTACACCCATCGTGTTTGGATGAGAGTACCTTGTTTTTTTTTACTTAAAATAACTTTAATTTGGTGATTCGTGTACTATTAAAAACGTGGAAGGAAAAGCTCTATCTCCTTGCGTCTTTCCTTCATCTTAAAATCTAAAAGCCTTAAAATGAAACTTGATGCACCTTAGGCCGATATATAGTGTGCATACAACGGTTAAGAAGCTAGTAATTGTTGGTTGCATTTGTTCTTGGACCTGCATAATGATTTCCATCAGGTGATATAGGATCACCGGGATCTCATAAAAAAAACAACAAAATTAAACACTCACCACTCAATACTCCGATATCCCTTTCCGCAGCAGTGTATGCTCTTAAAGCTGCTCTCGAAAGCATACTCTGTGGGAACTGGTTCTTTGGTGAACTGCAGCCAAGAAGTGTTGGAGGCAAAATTGTTGCTGGAGCAGTATCCGGCAGCATTGACCACGGCAATGAGGGCCACAGTCGGCACCACCAAGTTCCACATTCTGAACTCACTCATTCATAACTCTGTGAACAAACGTTATGCTTTTATGCGTCTTTCTCATTCCTTGGAAGTAACATCTGATAGATTTTTAGACTGATAGGACCTCACAGTCGCCGATGGATGGTATTTGTCGTTTAATCGTTTTGAATAGACTGAATAACCCATCTATAAACAGTTGGAATCACCATGTTGGTAACTGGAACCGACAACTTATCGAGGCACTATAGTCTATAGTGGTGTTGCCAATAAACAAATGTATTTTTTAAAATAATTAAGGTCTAACAAACTCGGCCACCACGTACCTATAATATAATAGAATCTTACAGTGTGCCTTCAAAATCAACGCGTGTCTTTATGACTCCATTTGGATTATCTACACAAAACTTACCTAAATCTTTAGATGATCTAATCCTCCTAGAACATGTTATACGCACATGTTACCAGAAAACGACACGTAAATCAAATCGTAAACGTCAATAACTATTAATATGTAATAGGTATTTAGTGACTAATAAAGCAAACACTTTTTTCTTTGCCTGTCCACTTCAAACTGTTAATAAACAGCGCAAGTTCTATTCTTTATAGAAAACTGAACAGTCCTGTTTACCAGCTCCAGGATAATCTGAACCTACTAATTACTTGGGATTGCCGCTAACGAGGGTCGGTTGAACCATAACTGGTAATTAGGTATTAACTACAATAATCCGTTATTTACTGGTAGTACCTTAAGAACAATTGAATATCGAGAAAGCCCCAAGGATTAAGATAATAGTTTACGGATTTTCCAATTCCCAGTAACTAAGTTATTGTGACACTATCTTAGCTATTCATTTTAGAATCTTAGCTATTCATTTCAACCTTAATGAAACCTGACATAAGGTATATTTTCTTGTGTATTTGTTGAGTAACAAGATGCACGTTGTAACAAACTGGTAACAGTTGTTAGTCACAGGTCGTTAGATAGTTATTGTCGGGGTCTAGGAATCGGTTATCGTCACCTCATTTTAACTATGATGACAATAGAGCGGTCCTCATTTTTTTTTATGCTATTGGAAAGTACGTAAGTAAATAATCTTATAGTTAACTTTAAGTTCTAAAAAATAAATAAATAGAGTCCTTGTGAAGAAACCTTATGGTAAGACCCAGGAGTCCGTATATATGTTCGCATCAAATACGTATCTCAAGAACTACTGGTCTGCTTTAATATAGTTCATGTTGACCCAAAAAAATATGAGATGAAAAATAATCTAAGACAAAAATAATAAAAAAAAAATTGACAAAAAGTTAAATAGCTCATTTAAAAAAGATGTTTAATATTTATTTAATATATACTTAATTCGGTTTATGTTACTCAAAAATATCTGAAAAAATATATATCTGCGAAGTATATAATTTCGCAGATATATATTTTTCGAAACCGAATTTGGGATTATAGGTAGGTAACCAAAATATGGAATGTAAAATATTGACTGAAAAGTGAAAGATTTCCGAGAAAAAAAAAACAGGACCGGAACAGTTTTTGCACTGTCGGTGGTTGTTAAAGGATTGAGGCTTTTAGGTAGGAAAGTTTTGGTTCATTTTAACTTAAAAGCTAAAATAATGTTTTTTAACGTTACTACCATGTTTGCAGGTTTATTTAATTATTTTTAAATACATTTAAAAAAATACTCAATGCGCATTGCGTCGGCTATTAAATTTTATTTTCTATAATTACCTTTTGGTATTTTATCACAGCAGCTGCGAAATAATTACCGATTGGTCTCACCTAGTTAACTAAAACTACCTACTTATAAGGTAAGATAAATTCTACTGAACTTAAAAAAGTTGACGCGTAATCCGGCTTGTGAAATAAAGAGGCAAAAACTCTAGTAAATTAAACCAAGTCCTCAATCAAAAAAACCTTAGGCCGGGTTGGTCGAAACGTAGTTAATAAGTTAACAGTAAATTTCGGGCAATACCCATACCTACGTTATAATAACGGTTGGATATCGTCTATATACATATATATACAATTGAATTTAAAGGTTATTTAATAAAAACTCACTATTAAAAGGCAATCGGATACGAAATACTATAAAATTGAATTATTTTTATTTAGAAAACTTGTTTGGCACCTCCAGCGTTTTAAATGATCTCTTTTTGGAGTGAAACTTTTCGGTAATCTCTCATCACCCCCATTTTCTTCGCCCTGATGATGAAATATATGATGCTTAATAGCAGTTCTTTCCCTTTAAGCTAGAACTTACCACGACACAAATATGATTTAAAATTAACTTGAAAACGAAGGATTGTACTAAAACCACGCCTCCAGCAACTCTTTACCTTCGTGTCATAAAGCGTAGTTGAGTAGCTATTTGATATTCAATTTAACTGAAGATAATGATTGTAACCCGTACACCGTACGTGTGTGGCGAGTTGTTTAGCAATTACAGTCAGTCAGAATGGCAGCATACATAGCTGTGTGTAATTTGCAACGTTCACCGCCAGCCGATGAGAGGTTTCTCGGAACAGATGTTGCATCTACAGGCGGATGATTAATGTACTAATTACCGTCGGTACCGGTGTCCAGCTAAGTAAACCACTGCATGCATGCAACTGTCATTAGCTAGGCTCGGTTGCTTCAATCTAACCAACGTTAAATATGTTTTAAGGGAGGCCGACTTGCCTATAACAAGCACGGAGGATTTCGTTCTGTTTAAGTAGTTTATTGACAAACAAACTTCAGAGTTAATTGGGATGTTTTTTTTTCTTTTTTGGTTATAATCATAGGTATAAGTTTATATTTAAAGAGCGTTTTTTGTAATATACCTACCTCATTTAACTAGGAAAAACCGTTTAAAAAAATGTTACAAAAACAGCCCTAAATTAAATTAGACACTAGCGCTAGATTTAGGCAGAATTAAAAGAAAAAAAGCGCTAGAATTATTTGAACAGTTTTATTTTTACTATTTAGAAGAATAGGTGGAAGAATGAGTAGAATCCAATAGGTGGCTCCCCAACTGTAGAAGCTAGCGTCTATCGTAAAGCAATCTACAATCGTATATGGTAGAGCTTATACTACTTACTTCATTGTTCGTCTAATTTATTATAGTTTTGATTTAAAACAATTATATACATATGAAAGTAGAGGCGAAGAATAATTTAAAACTTGTAAAAGAAATAGGTGTTGATTTTACCTACCAACCAACATATATAAAAAAAAACAATCAAACGACTCTTCACTTCAACGTAAAAATGAATCTACAAAAAAAACTTAAGTAGCTATTGTGTTCCATTTAAGCAATTTTTCTGTAATGTTTTTGTGTTCCAGCTTTGACAGAGGATTTTACGATTACTACTACTTGCATGCAACTGCCATTAGCCTCTATAAGCTAAGCTCTGAGAAAAACGCTTGTACAGCTAAATAGAGATCTTGGTAATAAGTACATATGTGTGGACATACGGACAACACATAACTTGCATCTGTTATAATAATAGTCAGATTGGTATTTACTAAGTACTTAGGAATTTTTACATAAGTAAAATTGCAACCTAATTGCTGATCCACCGTGAAAACCTGTCCTATCAAGGTGGTAATTTAACTTTTTACTATTTTTTTAGCAGAACATTGAAGGATGTGAGTTAGTTACTAAAACACATTTAATTAATGTTATTTTACTATTTTAAAGAGAACAATTAAACTGCCCTAATATATTAATAACTACTTACTTTTACTTATAATAATCTTGCATACAAATACTTAGGTTCAATAAAGTAATAAAAAAAAATATTGAAAAACTAAAATTATTTTTCTATTTAGTAATTTATTATTAAATTTTATCACATATTGACAATACTAAGAAGTACTATCAATTGCTAATATAAGTGTCACGTCACTCACATCACAGTTATCTTGAAATACTTACCTGTGTATTCTAACTGTGAATAATCTCTGTCCAAATATTATTATAAAAAACAGGATATTCTAAGAAAGTAGGTAACTATATTCATTAATTTCAGCTTAACATTTACCTTATTTACTTCATTTATTTGGTTTTCTTAATAATTTTGGATTAAGTAAATTAGTGGACAAAAAAAACTTGAGAAGTGCAAAATTTATCTGAAACTGGTTTTAGAATATCATTTTTTTATATAATAATAGGACAGAGATCTACAGTTAGAATGTAAAATAAGTATTTTAAGATATCTATGATAGAATTGTTTATATTTGTTGTTGTTTATATTTTATTTTAGGAAAATACCTACAATACCAATATTTTTAGAATATTTTTATAAAAATAAATTGTGTAAACTTTGGAGATAAAGGGGAGAATAATAATACTTTATTAACACTAAATGGGTATTTTGCAGGTTTTCTTACCTTTAAATAGTATTTTATGTGTGGAGTATATAACATACACTTAAAAATACCTACCTTACAATATAATACTACCACATCGTTCAAGAAAACTTGCATGATTATATTGAATACATTTTTAAGTCTACAAGTAAATTGTATTGGGTTTAACATATATATTATTATGTTTTGACAAAATTATGAGAATGTGGAGAAATAGATATAATAAATATATTGGGTATAATATTTATTGACTCACAGCAGACAAGCTAGCTAGTACATACTATTATAGTAAACATCCAACCACTCTATTTCCTCTATACATAACAGCTCCCCTGGGCATCATGGACATTGCTATCAATCAAATATCTTGATACCCACCCAAAATATATAGAGATGACATTTCACTTCCATGGTGAAGTCATTCCAAAAGTCAAATTCTTTGTTATCAATATTTCTATAAACTAAAACTCTGAATCTCCCTGTTACATTTATATGAAAGAAAAATGACAAAATATTCTAAGTTTAGGCTAAATGAATAGAGCAGTAAATGTTTAAACATGGTTAATCAATTAACATAGCTAGAGTGTTTTTAATTAGTATCTTTCTTTTTCCTGAAATACCATAATACTATATTATAATATGTTGTTTGTTATATTATACAAAGAGTTGATGAAATATATGAATATTTAAAATATTAGTTGTAGTGTTAAGGGTAAAAACTACAACCTAATTGAATGCACATCTAGTTGATTAAATACAAAAAATAATTTTAAAGATGATCACCTCATTGGTATTTCAATCATTGTATGTGAAAGACAAAACCCTTATGGTCTTTTTCATAAAAACTTATTGAGTCCTTGAAGAACACTTTGTGTCTCTTTTTTTAGCAACAAAAATGAATATGTGTGAAAGAGACAAAACCATTTATAACTAAAGTGTTCTTCAAGGATTCAATAAGTTTTTATGAATAAGGACCATTGGAATGTAAAAATACTGTAACTAATCATTTATACAAGTTATATATTATCTGTGCCACGGTGGTCAGACCTTAGACTTAAAAACCTGAAACCTAGGTAGGTCCCTAGTTCAAACCCCGGTGTGCACCAATGAGTTTTTAATCTAAAAATGAGTGTACATTTGTTAAACAACACCACTATAGTGCTTCGGAGAGCATGTTAAGCTGTTGGTATGTTTCACTAAATCAACTTCTGAAATTGTTAATAGATGGGTTATTGAGTGTATTCAAAACATCGTGACAAGCTAGCCATTTGTTCAGTGTAGACACAAACTATCAGATTAAAACCCCCTCTGCTGGGTACCCTGAGGACGTCTAGGTGGTCTTGGCTACTGTAAGGCACCCGCGATGATATTTAAATAATCCATAAAAAACATACAATTTCACTTGCACCACAACATGCCTTGATTGCATAATATTAAGTAATGGAGTTTCCATGAAAATGGAATTCCTTTTTTTAGAAAAGCAACTAGTTATAGTTTGTAGATGTAGTTCATGACTTGAATCTGTATAAACATTGCTAAGCACACTAGAAGTTCCATGAAGTGGAACAAATCAATATACTAGCAGCATTTGGCTTTGTAACCATAGGTCCTTTTATTATATTATATATAATAATTATTTAGTTACAAAATGAATTTCTTGTAATATCAAATCCTGGACATATTGAATATTACTTTATATCAGGTGGATGCAAGGTCACATGTTGGGCTCTTATAAAAAAGAACTAACTTAAATGTTGTAAGTTATCAATTTATCTATTATTGTTTTTTACAACTAAGAAATAGGTATTAAGTTATTTATCTATCATGTGCTATCACATTTACCAGGCATGCAGTGGCAGTCCATTCAATTCTGGTAAAAGGTACAATGGTAAATGTGAATTAGCCAATTTGGAGATAACTAATTATTAAAATATAGAAGAAATTAAAGTTAATTTTTAATAAAAACGATAAAGAAAAATAACGTATACACAATACACATACAGTAATTTTGTGAAACTTACCGGCAAATTAACTTTATGAAATATATATCACTGGAAATGTTCTTAATAATATAGCACATACAATTTAATATTTAACACTACTTTATTACAACTACATATGCATAAATATCAACACCAAAGTAAATGATTATTGAAAATTTTCGTCTACTTTCACATGAAAAGCGAAACAACCTATCTCTTAGACGATATTATTCTGACTGATCATTTTCATTCATTCTCTAGTTTTCGTTGTGTTCATTCCATACATTTATCCATTCAATACATTCACTCTTCTTTAAGTCATTACAAAAGAGAGGAAGTAAGTATTAACTTTTAACGATATTTGTAATTATTTGGAGTAGACTAGGTAGTAGAACATTTAATTTTAAATGAAACATTCCTGTTTTGAAGCTGTCCTTTTAAATGGACAATTTTAATTTATATTGAAATATAAATTATGGAAAATATTTTAATGTACGTGGAACATATAATACCTAAATAGTATACTTATTTATGGTTTTTACAACAAAATAGGAATACTGTTATTTTAGTTAAAATTATATTATTATTTTTAATTAATCGTAATAATAATCAGTCCCTTTTTTTGATGTTCAACTTTGGAGCAAGGAACTTAATACTCTCTACAAGAAAAGAAAGCCAACTTCATAGTAAATAAATGCCGACAAGTTTTAAGCGCCACAGCGTTAACCCTGGGAACTAAATATTTAAAAATTCAAAATGGCCTCCCGATTTAAATATTTAAGTCTTATTCATAAAAAAACCTTAAAACACTCTTAAAGAGCTCAATAGTTAAAACGTTCAATAAGGCTATTGGCTCGATAACTTTTTTGTTATTCATAAACCTCCAATAAAGCTCCTATAACTATTTGACGTTTATTAGCTGAATTAGTGATGTGTTGATAGAAAAAAATAATTGATTGTCAAGAAAGTTGGCAGAATCGCGGAAAACCAAGACCATAAAAGTAAAAAAAAAAAACGTTTTTGACACTTCTAATGAAATAATTATAATAAGGTTTGGCGCACACTGATAGAAAATTTAGTCTCACTAGCTGTGCCCCGCGGTTTCAGCCGTCATTTAAATTAAAATAATTTGTATCAAAAATAGAATACATCTTTGTTTATCGCGTATGTTGCATCTCTCTATATCTGTACCTATGTGATTTTTTATGATTGCATCTCTGTATGATAATATGTAACTTGCAAGTCGCAATACTTGTTTCACATACAACAAAAACTGTCAAGTGACCTAGGAAGCCACATGAAATACCGATCGCCACGTCGATCGATCGAAAGCGAAAATAAAATGTATGTGATTTGACGTTTCTCGGCGATCGAGTTCTATCCATAGACAATATTTCTTATACAATTTTATCCATCGACGAGTCGATCGGTTTTTCGATGTGGCTTCCCGGTAAGGCCCCTAGTCATATTTCTGTTTTAGTCTGGGTTCACCGGCTGGTTGGTACCAGGACTACTGCATAGATTTATTGTTGAGGTGGTAGTATCCTTTCATGGTGCGGTTACGAAATAAGCGACTGAATTTATGATAAAGCAGCGAGGATATTAAAATAGACTCGTAATGTAAACTTCTTTGATTTTTTTTTCTTTTTGATGCGGTTACAAAATGTCAAAATTTTGTAACCGCATCATTTAGCCAGCATAGTGGGAGCGATCAATATTGTAAAACGACAATGTATTTATCGATCCATTTATGGACTTTGTAGGTCTGCTTACCATCCGGTAGATACAAAATTACATGTCGTGTAATAAATAAATAAAAAACAGATGTAACGGCAGTCGGCACCGTCATTAAATTTTGTAGTTTGAAGCGGCACAACTTTGTCTTTTTGGACAAATTACCGCGGTGAAACATGATTAAATGTTAATATTTTTTTGTTACAAATTTCTGTCAGTGTGTGCCCAACCTAATTTGGTTCAAGTCCATTCGAGTTGTAAAATTTTGAGAATTTGTTGATCGGAAGCCGACTGGGCATTATTATTTTTATTTGTAATATAATTTTATGAAGTAATAGAAGTCATTTAATAAAATTTTAAACCAAAAAATAAAATATGTATAAAAAGTGAGGTTAAAATAGGTTTATAGTGGGCTCCTGCCTTCAATAAAGTTATGGAGCTGTTATTTGACGTTTATTACTATTAGAGGTTTATTGTGCGTTTATGAATAACATTTTGAGGTGTTTTGCTATTGAGCTGTTATAAAGCATCAATAAAGGCTTCGTAAGTTTTTATGAATAAGACCGTTAAAGTTTTTTGAAGTGAAATTTAATTGTGTAAATATCTGATTTTCATCAATCAAATGCGTACTCAATTAAACTTCACTTCAAAGAAAAATATTTAAGGGTAAATTAAGTAGGTACAGTTGAATAAAACATCTTTTCATAATACGTTTTTAATTTAATTAATTAAGCATATTGTAATAGAAAATGTAACCGAGTTAGGCTTAGTAGCTGCGGGAAACCTATGAAAGGTTCAGTATACGAGGATATTAGTCCGCACTCTACATTTACTACACTTTCCTGTTTCCATTACACAGAAATTAATAACACAAAAACATTCTCTAAACGACACAAGTTCATAGTCACTCAACAAATGATTAATGCAAGACAATTTCAAGTAGACCTGCGTCGATCATAATCGATCGAATCACAGTGATCGAGTCACGACCCACGGGTGAGTAACCCGATGACGTATTCTAAAAACACCCGGGTGTCGCGTGACCCGTGACCCGCGGGCTCTTTCGAGTCGGGAACTCAAGAGACGGGCGACGACACAAATGAAGAGCGCTAGCGAAGGAGTGAAGGAGAAAGAATTATTTGCTTGGTTGGGGTGACGAATATAAGACCGCCATACATGAAAAAGATTATAATATAAATATTAGGTACCTCATCATAAAACCGCAAATCACTCTTGCCAAAATATATTTCCATAAGGTGCATATAATTAAAAACGAACGCGGCTACCTACATACATACCGAACGATATAGGTAGATTAATAAACATAATTATTATTATAAAAAGATAAAAAGTTGATCCGTGGGTCCCAGCGATCGATGCGGCTTATGATGTACTGAGGTTTGTTTACTTCACTGGGTCGTCGAGACCCGTGGGTCGCGGCGATCGAGTGTTTTAACCCGGGTCTCGAAACCCGTGGGTCGTGATCGACCCGGGTTACAAAAAGTGATCGACCGACCCAGGTCTAATTTCAAGTGTAAACATTAGCAAAAGTTTAAGAACACATCACAAATAAATAAACATTAATAAACAATATCCCGCTCTTTCGTAAAATAAATAAATATCTTTCTTTTTCTTGTTGAATGGCTTCTCGCTTTGCACGTGATTCTGCCATGTTTAGTTAACAAGAAATTAATTTACACTGTAATTACGCCGTAGTTTAATAAAGAAAGCGTTTTATTCATATATTTATACCAAAAGTACTTCTTTGTTTAATATTAATAAAATAAAACCATGTTTTATTAAATTAACAATTATTCAGAAAAAATAAGTTCATTTGCTTTCCGAGTAAAAAAAAAAATGTATCCGTTTTGTGTCCGTGTTGTTGTATATCATTCTGTCTCTCTTGTTTCCGTATTGTTGTATATAGTCTCTTTTTCGCATATTTTGCCCAGAGGTGGCGCAAATGCACATACCGTAGTTGATACCCCTTGCTTTGGAGTTAGTTTTTAATATAGGTATATTTATATTATTATGATATTTTGTGTTGCTATGTTTTAATTATTATTTAAAAAATCGCTGTTATGCTTGAACAAATATTGTATCAGTTATCATTCTTACTTAATAATTAATTTATTTATTTTTATTGAAAAAAAATATATTGCACATATATAGTACAAAGGCGGACTTAATGCCGCTAGGTATTCTCTACCAGACTAATCTTATTATTATTTTTCTAGTTTGTCCCTGGATTTTTTGCATTCCGGACATGTATGATTTTAACAATTAGTCATTAGGAATAGAAAAACATACCCACCCTAACCATCAGACTAATTTAAGTGAATCGTTCATTTTGCAATCAGTGTAAAAAAAGTACATTATAAGCGGATGGACCTATTATTCGTTTGTTTAGTAACGTAATTTTGTATATTTTACGAATATTAGCTTACATATAATTTTATTATTAATATTAATAATTATAATCAATACTTGCATTAAGAATATATTTTATGCAATTAACTTTCGGCATGATAATGATTTTTTATGATATTCGAGTAATTTTTAATTTATTTCCAAATGGGAGCATTTTTGAAACGTCTTTGTTTTGTAATGTTTCAATAATATAGAAAAAAACGTTACACAGCAGACAAATAAAGGGCACAAAGGCATTTTATTAACTATCCGAGTGTGACTGTGTGTGTGTGTGAACGCGGACTTCGTGGACTGCTATTAATTTGGTAATTGAAAATAATGACCAAAGTAAAACATTCAACGAATACACATACATACATATCTTCACGGGTGCCTTACGGCGCCCGAGACCGCCTAGACGGCCCCAGGGTACCCAGCGGAGGGGTTTTAATCCCACCTCGTCGTAGCCGATGGTATGAGTCTACACCGAACAAGTGGCTAGCTCGTCGCGATGTTTTGAATAGACTCAATAACCCATCTATAAACAGTTTCACAAGTTGGTATAGTGAAACCAGGACCGACAGCTTAACGTGCTCTCCGAGGCACTATAGTGGTGTTGTCAAACAAATGTACATAAATTTTCAACGAATACCTACCTATATTAAATTTTGTTTTTAATTAGTCATAAATAACAACCTAATCAAATACGCAATCGATATTTCCAGACTGTATAGGGTAGATTTTACTGAAAACCAAAAGGTTATAGCTTTCATCTATTTAAAGATGTACTAAAATAAGCATTAATTTATTTTTGTGCCATTTCAAAATTAATTATACTTCCCCTTCATTTTGGTTCAATGCTTTGGCTGAACATGATTGAATGAATAATGCGAATAAATCAAGACAGTAATGCTACAGAAGAAAATATAATAGTACAAGTAGTAATGCTACATAGTACTCTATTTAATAATTTAATAATAATAATAATACCATGTAGGACAATTTACACAAATTGCTGGTCACAGTGGTCACACACTAAACTCTAGGCTTGTACTATGTGTACTAGAAACAATGATAGGTATAATACACTAAGTATATTTTATAATCACCCAGACCATGGCAAACTGTACAGAAAAACGTACAAATTTTCGTAATAAACGTATTTATTTGCCATGGGTGTGAATCGAGCCCACGACCTCCGGATTTAACGCCAAAGGCGAAACTACTAGTCTACGGAGGCTGTATTTAATATGTGAGTAATGCCACAGAAGAAATAATAGTAACTAACGCGATGAGACGCTCGTACTAGTTAAAATCCGTACTTGAGTCTTGCGAGTCTAGTAGTAAACTACGTGGGAAAACCAAATCCAAAACCTAGCTCCATCCACTAGTATTTTAGAAGTACGAATTTTCGGGGCCTCGAGTCGATGGAAGAAAGTTTTTACATCACATTTGCAAGCTAGTTATTTTAATTATGACCAAAACACATAGAAGTATTTTTTAGCCACGATTGAGAATCGAACCCACCAGATACAACTCCAAATCGTAACCACTAGAAAACGAGGTCAACTTTGTCAAACAACACCATTTCTTGTTTAATTATTATTTATACCTACCTATGTATAAATGTTGACTTTTCTATTTACTTTTTTCAGTTTTTTAATTCAGTTCTAAACAGATAAAATATTTTTTATTGATTTAAATTGCAATAGTAATGGTATTCTATTTGATTTTACGTAATAAAAAATATTTAAAACCGGTTTTGCCGTTGACAATACTTAAAAGTTTTTGAGTATGAGTTGCACTTGAGAGTCGCGTGTGAGTTTCACGCAGCATAATTATTTATCGTTTATTTAGAGCGCGGCATACTTTTCAAAATACTTGATACGCGTTTCTACACCGAAAGGAAACCAAGTTTGCAGACGTCCAGGGTGAAACCTGGTTTTAAAACTAGTTCCAGTAAATACGTCATAGGCATAGAATGGCAGTGGCCGATACGGGTGGGGCCAGGGAGCTATGGCCCTCCCCGAAACCATCGAAATTTAAAACCTACTATTTTGCAATAGATATTACAAAAAATCCTAGGGCCTCTCCCAAAAATCAATTCTGGATCCGCCCCTGAACGGTGGCCTTAAAAATTGTAGAATTGGAACGTAGAAAGAGAATTATTAGAATAACGTTTATTTTATAAACTACCAGTACAATAATCTGATCACAGATGTCGCTAGTATAGTTTTATAACGTACAGATGTTTGTTTGGATTCATCGGGTATATACGTGACCAAATTATTTTTCGTTACTGCTTACCAAAAGGTGGAGTCACATGTTAAATGTATTCCATTCATGGACTTTGTATATTTTTTTCAAAAGCTGCGTAGTTTTCGGACTGTTGCTAGCTTTTTTTTAAACAGTCTTCTATTCTTTCTTTCTTCTAGCTACCTAGTCTTACCTTACTAGTCTAGACTAAACTAGACTTAGTGTAGTGATGATGGATGGAACGAGTCGTAAATTTTTCTACTCGTACCGACCGAGCTGAAAAAAATGCTGACCTACCCTAATCGCGCAACTCAGTTCAGAGTTGACTGACTCACTTCGACGACGCTCACCGACGACGCTGCGCTGTATCCAGTTAATTTGCACCTAACTCGGGTTGACTCGGTAGATACGAGAAAGAGCTAAACTTCCTTGCCTTTTTTTTTTGGAGTATAAATATTAAGATGTTGATTGTAAAGTTCGTTTTTTCATTAAAATCCTGAACATTATTTGTCATTTTCAGATACAAACATAGAAAACTAATTTTGATATGATTAAGTTAAATTTAATAAGTAGCGCATGTAGGTACTTACTTATTAAACTTAAAAATTATTCACATCAGAATAACTTTTTTATATTTGTATGCAAAATCTAATTTAACTCTTCTAATAAAATACGAAGATATTATTTAATTTAATAATCGGTTCATTTAAATATTAACGAACGACAATATTAAATGCGTACCTACAGCGTCGACGATGCAACTCGCCAAAATATTAACGCAGTAGCATAGTTAACGCGAAAGTAAATGTTAAAAAAAACTACACACTAGGGCTACAGGGGGTCTAGTGTGAGTTTTCCAACTATTACTTTGCGTTTGAGTTAACTAAAATTTGTATGGGAAATAGTTCAGCGCTCCAAGCGGAAATTTTGAGAACTAAAAATGCGAGCATGTAATTGGTCAAAATATTAACGGAGTAGTAGTTAACACGATAGTGAATGTTAAAAAAACTCATAGTACAGTTACAGTAATGTAAGTGAAACCATAAAAAATAGGTGATATTGTGAGGATGTTCTTTAATATTTCTACCAGTGTTTGGATGCTGCTGTTTACAAAAATCCCAACTTATTACTATTTTTATCCAATAGATTTTACAAAATTCATGACTTAAAACTTCTTTCAGCCCATAGATGGCGCCTTTTACAAAAATCGATTAAAAATGTGCATTTTACATAATTGGTATGATAATTACGATTTTTATGTTTTTGAAAATCGATTAAAAAATATCGATTAATTTGAAGAAAATAATCGATTATTTTAATAATCGTTTTTTTTCACATCCCTACTAGACTCCAGTAGAGAGTAGATAATAGTAGACATAGACATGCTCACTACAGTATCCCTATGGTACGTTTGAGTACTGCTGAAAAGGCTTAGAAAGCTAGCTTAATTTACTTGACAGGTGTTTTTTAGTACTTCGCTTTGCTTTGGATTTTTGATGACGTCACAGAAAAAAAGCAAATTACGTCATCGAATTCGCTGCGAACGCTTTGAAAATACGAGTAGAGCAATCAAAGTAAATTGTCTGTGGTCACAATTGTGTATCAAATACTTTTTTTTGTTTATTTTTATTGTTCCCTCCCCTTTCACTTATCAGTTTTTGAACTCTATTTTGTATTCTCTAATGATTTTTTTTACGATTTTTATTTATGCACATAAAACCGTTCGAGTACTCCTGCAAACGCTGTGATTGCTTTGCTTCGCTTTGTGTACTTTGACGGCTGATTAGATTGGCTTAAAGCCAAAGCGAAAAACAGTAGTAAACGAACACAATGCTAGTGCGAGTTTTCTAACTATTACTTTGCGTTTGAGTTAACTAAAATTTGTATAGGAAATAGTTCAGCGCTCCAAGCGGAAATTTTGAGAACTAGAAACGTGGTCGTTAGGATGGTCAAAATGTTAACGCGGTAGTATGGTGGCGCTTCGTTAACATTTTGACCAATCACATGCTCGCATTTTTAGTTCTCAAAATTTCCGCTTGGAGCGAACTATTTCCCATACAAATTTTAGTTAACTCAAACTCAAAGTAATAGTTAGAAAACTCACATTAGGGGTACAGTGGCCCTAGTGTGAGTTTGTTTTAACGTTCTCGCTGCGTTGAGTGAGTACTCTCCACCAATAGGATCGATTAAATTCCTAACCCTGCCAAAATAAGATAATCTGATTGGTGGAAAATGCTCACTTACTGTGACGAGAAAGTTAAAAAAACTCGCACTAGGGCCACAGTTCAAGACATTTAACCACTAACACTAACTGTGAAGTAAATTTCTTTAGTTAACTTTAGTACCGTTGTGATTTGAGACTCGATGAAACGAATAAGCAACACAAAAAAGAGACAAACATTTACCTACCAGGTAGGTAGGTAGGCCCAACCTATAGAATTTAGCTTGCGAGAGAATAAGATATATAGCCTATCCAAACATTAGATCAGTAGCTCTACCACAAGTTTGTACACTAAAATCGGCTTCCGCAACTATTCTGGTATAAGTAGAGACGTAAACTATTTTCGAGCGCACAAATTTGGTACCACAAGTTTTCCAGTGACAATCCGCAATTAGTTAAGTTTTGACTGTACATCCTATCGAGGCCATATATTTAGGTTGCCATCTTGGATCTATAATTATCTCTTTCTGTTACACAGGAAAAAAAGAAGACGCAAATATCAACAATCTTTTGTCAGTGTTTTATTTTTAAATTTTAATTTGTATTATTTTTCCTGTTGGAAAGGCAAAGGGCATATTAATATGGAACCTAGTCGTAGATTATTTGTAGATGTTATGGAGGTGTTTTGTTGTGGTTGTGATATTGTATTTTTTTTGTAAAATCATTTTGTACAAAACAATCTAATGACCAGAATACAAATTATAATTAAGTAGGTACATATTATAGTTGTAAATTTACTCTCTGGGACGGGTTTGTAGATATCGATATGAAAGTGCTCTTGGTCGGACAATACAATAAAAAATACTCTCAATAAATTATCTTAGATAGAGTATCTTTAACTTGAAAACGTAAATATCTTCGGAGCTTTTATTGAACTCCTAATTCCCATCTTTGATTATCTAATTCATGTTCCACTGAAAATATATAGGGAAGTGCCCTAAGGCCTTATTTGCCTTTCTAACTGAAAGCACAGAAGAAATAATAGTACTACTGAAAGTAGGTGTAAAATCGCCTTTCTACGGAAATGTCAAACATGCTTGTGTTTTAACTTCTTGTGCATTGATAGGTTCATGCGCATAGTTATTTTTGTATAACGGGCGCCCCTCTTACGTTCTCACGTTTGAAAAGGTAACTTTATGCCAATCATGCTACAACTGCTCCAGGGGGAAGTTAGAGAATATTTTTATTATGGTGGGAAAGTGGGAATTATAGGAACATGGGTATTGAGGAAAGTTGTCGTTATATAAAAGGAGGAAAAATCCCACTTTACGGAAAAAGTATTTTTTTTTAATTTAAATGTGGAGAAAAATCACATTTTATAAAAAGTAGGAAACAATTCCCACTTAATTAAAAAGTGGGAAAAAGTCCCACTTTACGAAAAAGTTTTGAATAAAAAAAAATATGTGGAGAAAAATCACATTTTACCAAAAGTTGGGAAATAATTCCCACTTAATAAAAAAATGGGAAACAATTCCCACTTACTAAAAAGTGGGGAAAAGTCCCACTTTACGGAAAAAGGTTTTTTTTTTAAAAATGTGCAGAAAAATCACATTTTATTAAAGTGGGAAACAATTCCCACTTAACGAAAAAGTAGGAAAAACGTACCACTTAAAAAATCAAACTTTAGTGGCCAAAATCCCATTTTATGAAAAAGTGGGGGAAAAAATCCACTTAATGAAAAAGTAGGGAAAACGTCTCACTTTACGATAAGTGATTTTTTTAATTTAAATATGGAGAAAATCCCATTATATGAAAAAGTAGGAAAAATTTCCGCTTAAAAATTCCAAAAATAATTCCCACTCTTTGAAAAAGAGTGGGAATTTTACGAAACCGAAGATTTCTTTTTTTTTTAATTCCCACTTTTCGATAAAGTGAAATATTTCAATTTCTACATGACTACTTCTTAAAAATTCCCAAGTTCCTAAAATGCATACTTTCTCTTATAAATATTTCCCCACCTTTACGTTGATTACTTTTTACATTCCCAAGTTCCCAAAATTACTTCTTTATCATAATGGTTATTTTCCCGTAATTCCCAATTGTTTTTAAACAACATTGATCGCTCTCACTATGCCGGCTTAGTGATGCGATTAGGAAATGGGCGGCGACAAATACGAATTACATTACGAGTATTAAATGTTAGCTGGTAGATAATGCTTAAGGCATTAAGTTCGCCTCTGTACATAACTTTTGTTTACTGTGCAATAAAGTGTTTAAAAATATAATTTTATAATATACTTTTAGCCTTTTCGTCAATTCAACCACCCGTTTTGTGACTGCACCCTGGAAGATCAACCTCGATAAGAAATCGATGCAGTAATCTCATACTTAACATTTTGTTTGAAAATTAACAGAATCAAAAAGTAGATATTATTACTCTAAAAGGTACTACAGCTCTTCTATATTATTCATACTCAACCATTCGTTCAATAATTTTATTATGGTCCAAAGAGACCTTTGTCTCTTCAATAATCGAGAAAACCAACAAAACCAAACCGAAAAAAAAACTAATTATTTCTAGGTTATATTTTCCAAAACACACTAAAAAAGCTATTTTTAAACAGTATTTTATAAAAAGAAATTTTCTTATTAAATAAATAAAATTAAGAAACACTTTGCCAGTAAGATAAATATTATTTGTTAATCTATCTAACTCTCTCACCGTGGAAAAGGTCGGTGAGTGCCGTAACTATTTTGGTTATAGTTGGCTGGTCAAAAATAACACTTGTGGTACCGATTTGTATGAATTTAGGCCTCAACTACGCTACTTTTTACGCTACAGCTGGTGTAGTCCGGATGAAAATAGTTGCTCGAGAAGCCCGTGGTGCCGATTTTAGTTCCTGTAGTAACCAGTAGAGGCGCTGAACAAATTTCCATACAAAATCAGGTCGAAACTCGCTAGCGACCTTATTAGGCAAAAACTTGTGGTAGAGCTACAGGATACATGTATAGTTTCGTATTTGTACCGCTAAGGACTCCTGCGCTCCTGTAGCTCTACCACAAGTTTAAACACTAAAATCGGCTTCCGCAACTACTCTGGTATAAGTAGAGACGCAAACTATTTTCGAGAGCACAAATTTGGTACCACAAGATTTCCAGTGACATTCCGCAATTAGTTAAGTTATGACTGTACATCCTGTAGAGGACAAATATTTAGGTTGCCATCTTGGATCTATAATTATCTCTTTCTGTTACACAGGAAAAAAGAAGACGCAAATATCAACAATCTTGTTTATGTTTTGTCAGTGTTTTATTTTTAAATTTTAATTTGTATTATTTTTCCTGTTGGAAAGGCAAAGGGCTTATTGATATGGAACCTAGTCGTAGATTATTTGTAGATGTTATGGAGGTGTTTTGTTGTGGTTGTTGACAATTTAATGACCAGAATACAAATTATAATTAAATAGGTACATATTATAGTTGTAAATTTACTCTCTGGGACGGGTTTGTAGATATCGATATGAAAGTGCTCTTGGTCGGATAATACAATAAAAAATACTCTCAATAAATTATCTTAGATAGAGTATCTTTAACTTGAAAACGTAAATATCTTCGGAGCTTTTATTGAACTCTTATTTCCCATCTTTGATCATCTAATTTATGTTCCACTGGAATTATATAGGGAAGTGCCCTAAGGCCTTATTTGCCTTTCTAACTGAAAGCACAGAAGAAATAATAGTACTACTAAAAGTAGGTGTAAAATCGCCTTTCTACGGAAATGTCAATCATGCTTGTGTTTTCACTTCTTGTGCATTGATAGGTTCATGCGCATAGTTCTTTTTTTATAACGGGCGCCCCTCTTCCGTTCTCACATTTGAAAAGGTAACTTTATGCCTATTATGATATACTCGTAGGTACTTTCGTCATACATGCTACAACTGCTCCAGGGGGAAGTTAGAGAATATTTTTATTATGGTGGGAAAATGGGAATTATAGGAACATGGGTATTGAGGAAAGTTGTCGTTATATAAAGGAGGAAAATTTTTAAGTGGGGAAAAATCCCACTTTACGAAAAAAGTATTCTTTTTTAATTTAAATGTGGAGAAAAATCACATTTTATGAAAAAATAGTAAACAATTCCTACTTAATTAAAAAGTGGGAAAAAGTCCCACTTTACGAAAAAGTAAAAAAAAAATATATGTGAAGAAAAATCACATTTTATCAAAAGTTGGAAAATAATTCCCACTTAATAAAAAGTTGGGAAACAATTCCCACTTACTAAAAAGTGGGGAAAAGTCACACTTTACGGGAAAAGTTTTTTTTAATTTAAATTTACCGAAAAATCACATTTTATGAAAGTGGGAAACAATTCCCACTTAATGAAAAAGTGGGTAAAACGTACCACTTAAAAAATCAAACCTTAATGGCTAAAATCCCATTTTATGAAAAAGTGGGGAAAAAAATCCACTTAATGAAAAAGTAGGGAAAAGGTCTCACTTTACCATAAGTGATTTTTGAAATTTTAATATGGAGAAAATCCCATTATATGAAAAAGTAGGAAAATATTTCCCACTTAATGAAGGAGTAAGGAAAAATTTCCGCTTAAAAATTCCCAAAATAATTCCCACTCTTTGAAAAAGAATGGGAATTTACGAAACCGATGATTTTTTCTTTTTATAATTCCCACTTTTTGATAAAGTGAAATATTTCAATTTCTACATGATAACTTCTTAAAAATTCACAAGTTCCTAAAATGCATACTTTCTCTTATAAATATTTCCCCACCTTTACGTTGATTACTTTTTACATTCCCAAGTTCCCAAAATTACTTCTTTATCATAATGGTTATTTTTCCGTAATTACCAATTATTTTTAAACAACATTGATCGCTCTCACTATGCCATTAGGAAAAGGGCGGCAACAAATACGAATTACATTACGAGTATTAAATGTTAGTTGGCATGACATGACATGAAAATGCCTAAGGCATTAAGTTCACCTCTGTGCATAATTTTTGTTTACTGTGCAATAAAGTGTTGAAATAAATATTTTAATATACTTTCCGCCTTTTCGTCAATTCAACCACCCGTTTCGTGACTGCACCCTGGAAGATCAACCTCGATAAGAAATCGCATACTTAACATTTTGTTTGAAAATTAACAGAATCAAAAAGTAGATATTTATCTGTTTTCCATTATATTTTATGTTTATTACTCTAAAAGGTACTACAGCTCTTCTATATTATTCATACTCAAACATTCGGTCAATAATTTTATTATTATCCAAAGAGACCTTTGTCTCTTCGATTATCGAGAAAACCAACAAAACCAAACCGAAAAAAAAACTAATTATTTCTAGGTTATATTTTTCAAAACACACCAAAAAAGCTATTTTTAAACACTATTTTATAAAAATAAATTTTCTTATTAAATAAATAAAATTAAGAAACACTTTGCCAGTAAGATAAATATTATTTGTTAATCTATCTAACTCTCTCACCGTGGAAAAGTTCGGTGAGTGCCGTAACTATTTTGGTTATAGTTGGCTGGTCAAAAATAACACTTGTGGTACCGATTTGTATGAATATAGGCCTCAACTACAATGCTTCTTTTTACGCTATAGCTGGTGTAGTCCGGATGAAATTAGTTGCTCGAGGAGCCCGTGGTGCCGATTTTAGTTCCTGTAGTAACCAGTAGAGGCGCTGAACAAATTTCCATACAAAATCAGGTCGAAACTCGCTAGCGACCTTATTAGGCAAAAACTTGTGGTAGAGCTACAGTGCCCCTAGTGTGAGTTTTCTAACTATTACTTTGCGTTTGAGTTAACTAAAATTTGTATGGGAATTGGTTCAGCGCTCCAAGCGGAAATTTTGAGAACTAGAAATGCGGTCGTGTGATTGGTGAAAATGTTAACGGGGTAGTTTAGTTAACGCGAAAGTAAACGTTAAACTCACACTAGGGCTACAGAAGATGGCCGCCTGCCATACTAACTCAAAACAAAAATTAAGAACAAAAATTATTACCAAACATTAACCCCCGTATTCTAAGACTGAGTTGTACCAAAGTGTCAGTGTAATGATTAAAATTAAAAATGGCGTCGAATGTACCAGCTGTCATTCGAACTGCAAAATAAATTTGGTATATTCGACGCCATTTTTTATTTTAATCGTTACATTACTTACATTAACAGACACTTTACTATAACTCAGCCTTAGTCGTGTTTTTCACTCAACTTTCATTCAAGAATAGTCTGCCTCATTCTATCTTTCTTGATTTGATATTTGGTGAAAATAGATATTCGTTACTAGTTCCTTGAGTGAAAGTGGAGTGGAAAACACGACATCGCTTATATAGTTATATTAATATAAATAGCAATATTTTTATTTCATAACTATATAATAACATAAATAAGATGAATTACGTAAAATACATGCTTGTTTATTATTTTATATTAAACAAGCATAGGTATTTTATATTACTATGTCGATTGTATTTTGTGGTTTCTGGTGGTTTTAACAGTTACCTATTGCGGATTTGACACGAAAGATTTTCCAACACTGGGTGAGACGTACAAGCTAAAATCTGTACTAGAGTCTCGCGAGTCGACTACGTGGAAAAACTAGGTCCACTAGTATTTTAGAGAGGATTTTTTGGGGTCTCGATTCAATGAAAGTCTCACTTCGGGGACACATCCGCGCATTTCCTAGCTAAACTTATTATTATTATAACAAAAAAACGTAAAATGCATTTCTTTTTGCTTTGAGTATGTATCGAACCCACGACTTCCGAATATAACGACAAAG
This sequence comes from Monopis laevigella, assembly GCA_947458855.1. Lineage (NCBI taxonomy): Eukaryota > Metazoa > Arthropoda > Insecta > Lepidoptera > Tineidae > Monopis > Monopis laevigella. Next base: position 15,543,781 of record OX381581.1, read on the forward strand.
AGGCACAACCACTTTACTACGGAGGCATAACTTTGTCAAAAAAATATTATTGCTTGTTTAAATTTTATTTATATATCTATAACGTTGACTTTTAAAAATATATAACTGCATCATCGAATCTTTAATTTTTATAAGTAATTAATGATTTATATATTATTTTATGATTATAGCAAAGTAAAAATAGACCCCATTTATCTATCTATCTACCAACTGTATGGCATTGTATTTAATTTTACGTTAATAAATATATAAATTGTATGGGAAATCGTTCAGCGCCCCAAGCGGAAGTTTTGAGAACTAAAAATGAAAAATATATAATAATATTGCTATGGCAAGCCCGTTGGTCGTGCGATGACTAAATATCACTGAAATGTCAAAAAAGTCATCCATTTCTAAAGTTCGTATTTTTGAATCTCATCGAGTGAATAAAATATCATACTTATGATATTAATACGAGTGCCTTCTACACCGTAAATAAAGTCACCGATGACATAAATGTTGATTATAGCAAAGTAAAAATAGACCCCATTTATCTATCTATCTACCAACTGTATGGCATTGTATTTAATTTTACGTTAATAAATATATAAATTGTATGGGAAATCGTTCAGCGCCCCAAGCGGAAGTTTTGAGAACTAAAAATGAAAAATATATAATAATATTGCTATGGCAAGCCCGTTGGTCGTGCGATGACTAAATATCACTGAAATGTCAAAAAAGTCATCCATTCCTAAAGTTCGTATTTTTGAATCTCATCGAGTGAATAAAATATCATACTTATGATATTAATACGAGTGCCTTCTACACCGTAAATAAAGTCACCAATGACATAAATGTTGATTATAGCAAAGTAAAAATAGACCCCATTTATCTATCTATCTACCAACTGTATGGCATTGTATTTAATTTTACGTTAATAAATATATAAATTGTATGGGAAATCGTTCAGCGCCCCAAGCGGAAGTTTTGTGAACTAAAAATGAAAAATATATAATAATATTGCTATGGCAAGCCCGTTGGTCGTACCATGACTAAATATCACTGAAATGTCAAAAAAGTCATCCATTTCTAAAGTTCGTATTTTTGAATCTCATCGAGTGAAAAAAATATCATACTTATGATATTAATACGAGTGCCTTCTACACCGTAAATAAAGTCACCGATGACATAAATGTTGTATTGTTGATCAGATAATCTATGTTAAGTTCTGTTCCACCATTGAGTTTTTATGATTTAGCTTATATAATATATGTCAATTATTATGAGAAACAAGAACGACAAACAATATTTTGTTCGTGTAAAGAAACGCAAGTAGCTTTGGAGAATGAAATAATATTTGTAAGTTGGTACCGCACATATAACTTCTTTCTTGACTTTCAAAAATAGGACTTTTGGTATATCGTGATTTCCTAATCATCGGTGATATTTTTCTCACTCGTGACTTTCAAAAATCTCACCCTAGTGGCCATATTCTGTTTCTTTTATGACTTGATATTACGTGAACAACCAATAGGGCCGCTTTATTTAATCCTGTTACCAAAATAAAGCAGCCCTATTGGTTGTTGCTAACGTATACATGTACAAATACGTTACGTTTCTACGATGCTCAAACCCATGGTAGAGCCTCAGTGCATGACTTTTTTAGTGTTTGTTGTTGCTGATTGTTATAAGTAATATTTATAGAATTTCGTTATTTTGACAATCTAACGCAAACCCATGGTAGAGCCTCATAGCAACGTTACGTATTTGTATACGTATACGTAAGCAATAACCAATAGGATTTCTTCAATTCAATTCAGGCCCTACCATGGGTTTGCACATTGTAGAAACGTAACGTATTCATTTACGTATACTTGAGCAACAACCAATAGGATAGTAAATGATCAAGTATACGTAAATGAATACGTTACATTTCTACAATGTGCAAACCCATGGTGGAGCCTCTGGTTGTTGCTAACGTATACGTATACAAATACGTTACGTTGCTACAATGCGCAAACCCATGGTAGAGCCTCAGATAGTGGTAATATAAAAAATATACCCAAAATTGAGGTTAAATAGGAATATAAATGAGTGTTTCTCAAAAAGTTTACCACTATCATAAAAATAAGCCATAAGAAAAACGTAAATGTTGCAAAAATATAGTGTCTTTCAAAAATGAAGTATAGTTTTAATGATATAGTACAGGGGGCTAGAGAAGTCAAAGTCAAAGTCAAAAATATTTATTACATGTAAACCTTTACAGGCATTTATGAAAAGTCAAAAAAAAAAAGTATATATAAGGTCCTGTGTGCACTTGGCCAGGTCGCCATTCCTGCCACAGACAAATGTTGAGAATATAATACAAAATAAACAAATCGTAAACTATTGTCGTTGCGAGAGAAAAAAAAACAACCCAACCGAACACACACTACATAACCAACCAGTTTAAGACTAGGTGGTTAGCTGGTTTCAAAAGCAGGCGAGGCGACATGTCGAGTCGCCTCAGTCAAAAACGTATGTATTTTGATAGTGACAGTAGGCATGAGGTACGCTGTCACCTGCCAAAGTCTATACAGTTTTGATGGAAGGCGACACGACACGTCGCCTCGCCCGATTTTTCTCTAAGGCCCCATTTGTAAAAAAGTCTTTAAATAACGATTTTCGTGGGACTCATATCCGCCATACATACTACTGGTATGTACTTGTTTGGTATGTTTTCCTGAACACAAAATGTGCGGTTGTGACTTCCTAGGGATGGAGGGGGGAGCAGTGACGTAGCAAAGATGGCGGCCCGGCCTTTCTATTAAGCGGTATTTCTAGAGAACTACTAAACCGACTTGCTTAAAAAAGGTGTCTAATGAAAGATCATGAAATGTACTTTATTTAACTTCATACATGTGTTCATGTAGAGCTAATAACAAATGAAATACTTAAAAAAAACTACTTTTAGAAGATTTTTTTTTTTTTTAATGAAAATAGTTTGGTAACCGTTAGGATATGTTAAATGAGTTTTATTTAAAACGTATTGCTACTTTTATCAGCTTCCTAATATATGTTAAATCATTACAATAGAGTAATAAACAATGAAGCTACACTCGTTTTAGTAAGCCGACTCCTGGTGCGCATATTATCAAATTGATGTAACTGCTGGTCTGTAGGCCCGTCATATTGTACATAAAAAACTTGATATAAAGTTGCTTTCTTTGTTGCTTTTTGGTATGTTATTTGGACCTAAGGGAAGCGTGAAACTACGTATTGCAAGCAAATATTCATTGCGTGTCTAGCCCATAGATACGTTCCCAAATAATTGAGAGAGATGAAAGTGGTCTTCCTACCAAAACCTGGAAAGAGTGACTATACACAACCCAAATCCTTCAGACCCATTAGTCTGACGTCCTTCTTACTGAAAACAATGGAAAGGCTATGCGATAAACATCTCAGAGACACGATCCTGACTCAAATGCCACTGCACCCCTATCAGCATGCATACACCATAGGAAAATCAAAAGAATCGGCACTACATCATGTAGTAGGCAAGATAGAAACAACTTTATCCAACAAAGAATCAACGTTAGGAACCTTTATTGATATAGAAGGGGCATTCGATAAAACTTCCTTTGTCAGCATATCAACGGCTCTAACCGGATATAAAGTAGAGCCGACTATCACAGGATGGATAGAGAACATGCTGAAACAACGAGCGGTACAGCTCACCGTTGATAGTATGACTAGAGGAATAGCTGCAAAAGGCTGTCCGCAGGGAGGAGGGGGGGGGGGGTCCTGTCCCCACCTTCTGTGGAACCTCGTGGTGGATGATTTAATTAGGACTCTGAACAACCAAGGGTACTACACAGTGGGCTACGCAGATGACCTAGTAATCCTAGTAAGCGGAGCATTTGAGAACATACTATGTGAAACAATGCAGAACGCTTTAAGAATCATAGAAAACTGGTGTACAACAAGTGGACTAAATGTAAATCAAACGGAACTTGTTCTCTTACAAACAAAAGAAAACTGAGAAACATGACGATAACTACACTATTTAACACGAAACTTACCATAGCAACAGATGTCAAGTATCTGGGAATAACACTAGACAGCAAGTTGAACTGGAGTAAGCATCTGGAAAATAAACTGAAGACTGCCTGCACCACAATATAGCAATGCAGAAGACTTCTAGGAAAAACATGGGAGCTGAAACCTAAAATCACCATGTGGCTATATACCACAGTAATAAGACCGACGATTATGGAGCAGTGGTGTGGTGGCCCAGAACCACCCTGAGCACAGTGACAGCCAACCTGCAAAGTCTGCAAAGACTGGCCTGTATAGCAACTACAGGATAAATGAAAACTACACCGACAGCAGCCATCGAAACTTTAATAAACTTAACACCACTACATCTACATGTACAATATGAAGCTGCTTTTGTTACCAAAGACTAAAGGCCTCTGGTCAGTGGAAACCAGGCCTACGAGCGAGGCACACTTAAAGAACTCGTTGAAACGCAACCACTCATAAACGCTGTGAACGACAGATGCTGATAAATCCGGTCTACACGAGGTCAGGATCTACATGGACGGCTCTAAAACTAAGCACAGGACAGTAGCAGGGGGTTTCTCTCTTGACCTGAACATTAACGTTTCTGTGACACTCGGCACACATGCATCTATCTTTCAAACAGAATGCATAACCATTATAGAAGCAACCGCGGCAGTGTGCGCAAGAAAGATAGAACAACAGGGCATTCGTATTCTATCAGATGGCGCAGCCGTACTACTGGCACTGAAAAACAGACAGGTAAATTCAAGTCTGGTTAAACAATGTGACTACGCACTGGAGACAATAGCAGACAAAAATAGGGTCATTCTCCAGTATATTAAAGGACATAGCAACTCGCTTGGTAACGACGCGGCGGACGAACTAGCAAATAGAGGATCAGCTACCATTCCGGTGAAACCCGAACCGTATGTACCGATCTCTTTTAACTAGCTGGGAAGTTGACTGCGAGATAACATCCACAACCATCACTGTAAGTATTGGGCCAATTTACACAACTTTAGGCAGGCGAGAGAGGCGGCCCAAACCAGGCCCGCGCCGAGCTCGAAACCTGCTTAGTCACAACAGAGGTAACCTAAGGATGGTGATGGGTATTTTGACCGGACACTTTCCATTAAACAGACACCTTACCCTTATAGGTATCACCAACAGTCCTCTATGTAGAGGATGCATGGAAACTGAAGAAACACCTAGCCACGTGCTGCTTCACTGCACCGGGGTGGCTTCACAACAGACGGAAATCCTCGGAACACCGAGGTCGCTCCTCGAGGCCTGTAGGAGTCCAGGACTTCTTGCTGCCTTCTGGAAGGAGCTGGGCTGGCTAGAGTAGTCGGCCGTTTACATCACGCAAAAATTTCCGGGTCAATTGCGGAAAAGTGGACCCGCGATGAAGATGAAGATAAACATGTCCCCCTCAATAGTTTGCGGCATTTGCAAGAAATGAATTTTAAGAGGGCTTGGGGAGCTGAGTTTTTTGTAAAATTAACTAGCGGTAAGGTAGCGGTTCCTACTAGATGCTGTTTCAACTCCAGTTGGTTCATTGTCTACTCTCAACCAGTGCCAAACCTGAGGCCCTAACGGGAATCCACATGAAATACCGATCGACACGTCGATCGATCGAAAGCGGAAATAAAATGTATGTGATTTGACGTTTCTCGGCGATGAAGTTCTACCCATAGACAATATTTCCTATTCATATTTATTCATCCACGCTTCGATCGGTTGTCGATGTGGCTTCCCGGTAAGGCCCCTGATGGTATGTTCGATACGCATGTTGAGCTGCATCCTCTATATAATTGGTGGAATACTAGTAAATTAACTTTAGCGTTGGCAGCTGATCGTACGAAGTGTAAAGAGTGCTAGTGAATCCTCCTCCAAACAGAGTTACAAAAAGATTATTTCCTGCTGTGGCAATTTCTTCGTTAGTGGTATCAGGCTGTAAGAAATTGATACCACTTCAACCAGCCGTATTTTTGGAGGACGCGTCATATTTTCATCCTTTCGTGCCCGAAAAGAGCAGAAAAGTGTCACAACCACAGATAGCGTACACAAAAATAACAAGCCCTGTGTGATTGAATGATTAAATTGAATAAGGAAAACTGCAAAGAGCAAGATGCATCCTTGCTATTTTGGAAGATCACATTATCCACATTGGATCCCAATCCATTTAGGAGAATAGGTCAATATCTTCTACAGCCTATAGTTATATTGCTTTTTCATAGGCACTGCTTTTGTCTAAGGCTGTTTATACTATAGCACAAAAGAAACAATAGTACAAGTAACTATAGTGCAGTCTATAGTTTGCTTTGTTTAGTCCGCCTCGTTTTCTTATCCTTAACGAATAAATCTACTTTCTTCGCTGAGGATTGAAAATGAAGGGATTCAAATAAAGCAAGCTAAGCATGTGCCGCTTATTGTCATCATTTGATAGCCGTTTTTACTACAACACTTTAAATTAATTAATTAACTAACTCTATATTGCACTAACAAAGTGAGCACAGTGTGCATCAATATCTTAACACTTTAGTACCTTGTCGCATTTGTAAAAAACTTTATTTTTGTGACAAAAGCACTGAATTGAATGGTATTGATAGGTTTTAAAGTGCTTACATATTGGTGTATGCAACAGTAAATAATGATGAATATAACTTAATTAATGTTATATCTTTTAATATTATTGCATGATCAAGCTGCCTACTTCTATCCTTTTCGGGCATGGGAAAATGAAAAAGTTCGTCCTCCAAAAACATCCGTAATTGGTTGAGGTGGCTACCATTTTCCTAAAGCCTGATTCACGAAGAATAGTCGCCGCTGCTGGAAATAAACTTCTTGTGACTATGTATGCACTTTTGGGACTCACGGTTAAGAAACTCGCTATATAAGGTTCATCTGGCCCCAACTGAAGAGGCTGCAGCTTAACATGCATATCTAACATACCACCAGGTTCAGGACCGTTTGAGAGGAGACAAAGAACCAACCAACTGGGGCTGAAACAGTAACCAGCAGGGACTGGTCCAGCCCCAGTTTCTACAAAAGACCCAGCTCCTCAAGCCATCTTAAAACTAATTTGTTACAAGTGCCGCGAAGAGTGCTCTGGACGAGGTTGTACGTCCCAGAAAACAGAGCAAAAGTGCTCTGTTCACTGTCATTTCTGTCAGGGCAAGTCATGCTAAAATGTCCCTACAATTATAATAAACGAATCTGACAACGAAGAACAATTTATCGTCATATACAACAACAACTTTTAAGGAGGATATACGTATGTTATCTAAAGTTGCCTCAACAATTCCGGAACTCAGAAGTCAAATTTATTTGTTTGTAACATTTTCATTATTTTGTGTAGGTATATGTGTGTCAGTAAATGTCAATGACTTAATAACTTTATCTTTTTTTCACCGAATGCCCACAATTTAAATTAGGATAGGCCACAGGGGTAGGCTCATATATTTTTTTTTTTTTTACGATTACAAGAGAACTATAAGGTTTATATAGACCCTGTTTCGGGCTTAATGAAAGGTATTTTTTTATTTTGTATATGTAGGACAGTTTACACATATTGCTTTGTTCACTAACACAACTAAGCTCTAGGCTTGTACTATGTGTACCAGAAACAATGTATAATACTTATTATTATATATTATAAACACCCAGACCGTGGCAAACTGTACAAATGAAATGTAGTAAAACTTAATAACTCACATAGCATGATCGATTGTTTCGAATCATGCTATGTTCAAATTTAATATACCTACTTTAAAACTGATAATAGAAACTAATAATTTAAAATTAACCATAGCTTTTGAATTAACTAACTAACTAACATATAACTCCAAAATTTTGCAGTTTTTTACGTATTATGCAGGTAGAACAATTTTTTGTTTGCTTGCAATACGTATTTTTACACTCCTCTTAGGTCCAAATAAGATACCAAAAATGCAGCTTTATATCACGTTTTTTATGTAGAATATGACTGGCCTACATGCCAGCAGTTACATCAATTTGATATTACGCGTACCAGCACTCGGCTTACAAAAACGAGTGTAGCTTTGTTGTTCATTACTCGAATGTATTGATTTAACGTTTATTAGAAAGCTGATAAAAGTAGCAATACGTTTTATATAAAACTCATTTAACATATACCTAACGGTTACCGAACAATTATCATTAAATGTTTTTTTTTTTTTCAAAAAGTAGATTTTTTAATTTATTTCATTTGTTATGAAATAAATTAAAAAAATCTACATGCACGTAGTTCTTGACATTGAATTATTAATAGAAAAATATAACTTAGATATAATGTGTTTTACAGAATCCTGGCTAAAGTCCGACAAAATGTGTTTTAATGTAAATAATTTCTCCGTAAAAGCAATAGAACCTATTATTTACACCATTGGGCCTATCTTAGCCGACATTTATAATAGTTGTGTGGATAACGGCGTCTTCCCAGACTTTATGAAGCACAGTAAAATAGCCCCTATATTCAAATCGGGATGTAAAACAGACCCTACTAACTATCGACCCATTTCAGTATAACCCGCGTTTAGCAAAATATTTGAAAAAATAATGCTAAGTCAGCTATTAAGATATTTTAATATCAACAAATTATTACACGATCGTCAATATGGGTTTACAAAAGGTAGAAATACAACAGATGCTGGTACTGGATTGATTGAGGAAATATTTAGTTCTTGGGAAAAGTCTCAGGATCTCATTGGTGTCTTTTGCGATCTGTCTAAAGCATTTGATTGTGTAGATCATCAAACTCTATTGGGTAAGCTGGAATTCTATGGAGTTCGCGGAGTAGCGTTAAACCTTGTGGAGTCCTATCTATCTAATAGAACGCAATGTGTTAACATTAATGGTAGTCTTTCTAAAGGATCTCTTGTGAATATGGGAGTCCCCCAGGGATCAATTTTAGGGCCTTTCCTGTTTCTGGTATATATCAATGACCTTCCGCATATGGTACAAGAAACAGCGCAGATAGTGCTGTTTGCTGATGACACGTCCCTGTTGTTTAAAGTTGATAGAAAAGACAACATATTGTCAGCAGCAAACAATACTCTGTCTATGGTCTCTGAATGGTTCACAGCAAATAGTTTGGTTTTAAATACTAAGAAGACCAAGTGCCTGAAATTTTCTTTGCCAAACGTTCGGGTAATTAACTGTTCACTGATGTTAGGCGATACTGAACTGGAATTTGTTGACTCCACTGTATTTTTGGGAATCACAGTCGACTCCAAACTGCAATGGAGAGCTCATATAAACGCGTTATCTAATAGATTGAGCTCAGCAGTATATGTCAGAAAGATCAGACTATTAACTGATGTGGCAACAGCCAGGTTAGTGTACTTTGCCTATTTCCATAGTATTATGACTTATGGTCTTATTATCTGGGGCTCAGCGGCAGACATAGAAACCATATTTATCTTGCAGAAAAGAGCTATTAGAGCAATTTACGGCATGAAGACCCGGGAATCCCTTCGAGAAATCTTTCCTGAAATTGATATAATGACCCTGCCCTCCCAATACATATTTGAGAACTTATTATATGTTAAGAAAAATTATAATATGTTTAATAAAAATGCAGATAGGCATACGCGAAACTTAAGAAATATAAACAAAATTGACATACCAAGATTCAGATTACAAAAAACTAATAAATGTTTTCTTATAAACAGTATTAGGCTATTTAATAAATTACCAAAATCAATTATAGAACTAAATGATATAAAATTTAAAAATTGTATAAAGCAAACTTTAATAGCCAAGGCGTATTACAAAGTTAATGATTATATCAATGACAGAGATGTCTAGAATCAGTCCTCTCTGCGTCTGGAATCTCGGTAACTAATAGTAACTGTCATATCGTAATAATTCATAATACTTACTATTATAGGTATATATATATATATATATATATATACTACAATAGGTATTTTTTAATATATTTTTGGATGAGGTAATAACTTGTTATTACTATAACCTTTTATCATTATTTTAATTTTAAATATTTACTATTTTCTACAAGGTAATAATTAGTTATTACTTAACATTTTTGTTAATTTGTCTTATTTATTTTAAGTTATTTTGTTAACAGAGTTATAGAATACATTTCCATGTTTTTTTTTAACTAGTTGATGTTTGCGCAGGCCTTGGATTCAGCTATGTATTTGGCCCTGCAATGTAGTAGTATACGTATCCAGCGGATTTCCTCTCCTTTGAAGGTCATTGCAGTGGTGGCGCGCGTGCCGGGTTCTGGTCTGCACCCTAAGGGCCTGGTTGAGCAGAAGGATGGCTGACACATACGTTACGTCCGTGATCGGGTGCTGCTGTAGGGGCCTTGGCAGGCCGCTGGGCAGGCACGTTTGATTGTTATCATATAAGAAGCGGAGATCCCGAAAAATCTTCTGCTGATAGGCCGGCGCTGGCATCAAAGAAATGTTGTGTTCTGTAATTCTGTACTTTCAATATTGTAAGATAGTATATCTGCCTTGGGGTGTTCTACGCGTGCTCTTCGGTAGGATGAGAGTATATACCACATGCTATAAGCATAGGTTTAAGTCAATAACCATGCAGGACCATGCTCCTCCGATGATAGGGTACATGTGGAACATCAGAGTTTTTTACTTGCTGGTACCTTTTTCTCTAGGGTATCTCTGAGGCGACCGACTTGTGATCAGCGTTTGCGCCCTGAAAGATACCTTTCATCTATCTACTTGTAAGTATATTTTGATTACCTATACTAAAGTATGTATATTTTAGGGCGTAGCTATGGTCTGTTGGGTTGGTCGCCTTGGTGGCACTTTTGTAGGGCAGTCAACGATTGACAGGTCAATAGAACCAGCTAACCACCTAGTCTTAAACTGGTTGGTTATGTAGTGTTGTAGTGTGTGTTCGGTTGGGTTGTTTTTTTTTTTTTTTCTTCCCGCAAGGACAATAGTTTAATAGTTTACGATTTGTTTATTTTGTATTATATTCTCAACATTTGTCTGTGGGAGGAATGGCGACCTGGCCAAGTACACACAGGACCTTATATATACTTTTTTTTTTTTGACTTTTCATAAATGCCTGTAAAGGTTTACATGAAATAAATATTTTTGACTTTGACTTGACTTTTTGTATGTATGAAGTTAAATAAAGTACATTCCATGATCTTTCATTAGACACCTTGTTTAGGTAAATCCGTTTAGTAGTTCTCTAGAAATACCGCTTAATAGAATGGCCGGGCCGCCATCTTTGCTACGTCACTGCTCCCCCCTCCATACCCCTAGGAAGTCACAACCGCACTTTTTATGTTCAGGAAAACATACCAAACAAGTACATACCAGCCTGTATGGCGGAGATAAGTCCCACGGAAATTAATTTTATGTCTATTGGAGACCGGACTAATATGTGAGTTTCTAATAATTGCTTTAGATGTAGAATTTATTAACATTATCTTTAAAAAAATCTATTTGTTTTGGTTAGTAAAAGTGTAATTTATAATAATATCTATAGTCTTCAGCCTACCGAAGAGACTAAAAGTCGTTGTAGAAATAATCTTTTCAATTATACAGACGAAGGATTTTTACTTTCACTACTGCCAAATAAGGTCTCACGCTTTTCAAAAACCCTATTAAATTTCGGTGTCTGATTTATAATTTTATTTAAAAAAACAATCAATGTCTCCATATTTTTGCTTAATTTCGTAACACTATTTGTTGACGCCTAAATTTACCAAGTTAATTTAGTTGTTTGTGGGTGGCAACCCCAACTGGGTTTCATATACAACCCCAACATAGCTCTCTCGCTTTATTTTAAGTGTATGTAAGTTTTTTACTTTGGAGACTTGTAATATCAAATTCAATAGATGGTTTTGATGTAACTACATTTTGTGATGCCATCTTAACTTTATAGTTATAAAGTTAAGATGGCATCACAAAATGGCGTGCAATTTCCTTGACGTCAAGAAATTTTGGATGTGTTGCAGAAGGTTGAAAACAAGAAGCTAAAAAACGCGCACGGTTTTTACCTTCATGGTTGAAAAGGTGCTAGTTTGTTATAGTTTGTTACTCAACGTAATTTTTAATATTATTTTTTATATATGGTCACTTTGAAAGTTTGTACTTTAGACTATTATGAAGCTATATTGATAAATCGAACAACTTACCCCATGGATATTACTCTGACCGAAAAGCCAATTTTTTTTTTAATTTGCGTCACATGGTTACGGTAGAAAAGGTAGTTAGATTTGATCAGTAGAGCCTCTTATTATAAGCCTTTATATCCTATAGGAAATTAGTGTATGACTTAAGTTAGATCGACGATAAACGTTAAATCCCATAAATTTGATTTTCGGTTGCGATCAATCGACGCCCGCGTCGATGTGCTCCCTAATGTTTATGACGAAACAAAAAGCGCGTTAAACGTAAAAATACACAAACACTGTTACGAGTATCTAGACTAATCCCGTATATTGATTAAATACATTTTCGTTTAACAAAATTAACGTTTATTACTTATTTTCGAATTGTCCAGCATGTGGTATAATCTCATTCATAGATTGTTGATTATTTCTTGACATTTCGTGACAAGTCTATTTCTTGACAATTTCATGACGAATTGAAATACTCAAATATCTTTTTTTACAATTAATTTAGTATTTGTTTTAAATTATGTATTTATTATACATTTAGGTATTCCTGGAATAATACTTTAGTTTTTTTTTCGAGCCTACCTATTTTTTTTTATACAATAGTCAACTATTTTTATAAAGTGACAAAATATGGTAAAAAAATAAAACGTCTTGTAATACCATTTAGTTTGAAGTTTGAATCATAGAGTAGTTACTCTATTATTCAGACATATTGTTATAGACTGCTTAGAATATAGAAACAGTAATTTTTGACAGTTTTTGTTGATATCTCTCCTGCTGCCATCTAGTGGCATATTTTGGAACTGTCAAAAAGAAAATCTTAAAAATCTCCATACTATATATAGATAGACTGTATTTTCCATACGTAGATTTGAATGAGCGAGCGAGAGAAATTAATATTTGTGACTTACATTTTACAAATAAATTATGTAGTATTCATAGGTACTGTAGAAAATGATCATATTATTAAAAAGAAAGAATTTTAAAATGTAGTTGTCAATCGTGTCACAGAGAAAAAATAGATTTATAATTTGTCAAATAAACCAAGTTGTTCAGAATTATCTTATTATTGTAGTTTTATTGGATTTATAGCATTTGGCGACCGTGGTAATCTGCAGAAAATAATAATAAAGTTTGTGGCGTGAATAATTAAGATGGAATCACCATTATTGAGGGAGCGCACTATTGCTCGGAGATTATTTACGAAAAATTCTAACAATTTGGATGACCTTCTTCAAAAGGATCCGCAAAATGTTACCGAGATCAAGATAATTTTTAGCATTTTGTCGGATAAATATAGTGAGCTGTTCAAAATAGAGAGTAATATTAAAAAAGAATGGCTATCATTGGAAGAAAGTAAGTTTGACGAAAAATTATTTATCGAGGACTCAGAATTGGCCGAAGAGTACAATGCACGTTGGATGCGGCAAAAAATGTTATATGAGGAGGTCGTATTCCAACACGAGTCAAATTTATGTAAGAAGGATGACTGTTTATCAGTAAATTCTCATCGTGCGAGTAATTGTAGCGATTGCAGCCAAAATATTAAATTAAAAAGGCATTTTAAGCTCCCCACATTACATTTACAAAAGTTCGACGGTAATGTGAGGAACTGGCTTAAGTTTTGGGGCCAGTTTAAAAAGATCGATGCCGATGAGGATATGGATGAAGATGATAAGTTCCAATATTTATCACAGGCAATGGAACCCGGGTCGAGCGCATGGAGTCTAATTGAAAGTTTTCCGCCGTCCGGTATTAATTACTCTCAAGCAATACAACAATTAAAAACCAGGTTTGCTCGAGACGAAATTATTATTGATTTTTACGTGAGAGAATTATTGAATTTAATATTAAATAAAACCGAGAAGAAATTCAATTTAAGAACGCTGTATGACAGATTAATGACACAAATTCAAGCTTTAGATACTATGAATGTCACAAAAGATAAGTATGCCTGCATTTTATATCCATTAGTAGAATCCACTCTCCCTGAAGATACATTACGAGCTTGGGAACGTTTTCGGAGATCAGAGCCATCCATAGACAATTTTAACGACTTACAAAAATTACTTAATTTTTTGGGACATGAAGTAGATAGTGAGGAGCGAATCGAAGTAGCCAAAAATTGTTTTAATACAGAGCATAATATTACACAACCTACTGCCGCTTGTATTATTTCTGGAAATGCAGACAAAAAGAAGAAGCAAGATACTAAATGTTGTATATTTTGTGACAAGAGTACCCACATGAGTTCAGATTGTTTTAAAGCTAGAGATATGGGTTATGAAGAAAAGACGAATTTAATTAAGAAGAATAAAGCTTGTTTTAGGTGTCTAAAGAAGGGGCATTGTGCAGATAAATGTAAATATTTTATTAAATGTATTATATGTACTAAAAGGCATCTAGCAATTATGTGTTCACAGATTGGAGATAAAAATATGAAGTCTGAGAAAGTAGAACAGAAAGAAGGAGTACTATTATGTTATAAGAACAATGTGGTTATGCTCCCGACTGTACTAGTGAGAATTATGAATGGTAAGAATTCAATTATTATACGAGCTTTAGTAGACTCTGGATCGCAGAGATCATATATTCAGAAGGATTTAGCAAAATATCTAAATTTGCAACCAGTTGGTGAAGAGTTGTTGGGACATTTCGTTTTTGGAGGTTTAGAAACAGCAAACCAACAACATAAATTATATGATGTAGTAGTAGCCAACTGCACCAAGGATTATAAAATAACAATAACAGCATTAGATGAAGTTAAAATTTGTGGAAATATACCGAGAATTAGAAGTAATAGTAAAATAATTGAAGTACTTAAGAAGAAGAATATTTTACTGTCTGATGTTGGTCATGAAAATATGGAGATAAAAATGTTAATTGGTTCAGACTATTACGGATCCCTGATAACTAACCAATTTGTAAATATCGACGAGAATTTAGTAGTAGTAAAGACAAAACTAGGTTGGACTGTTCAAGGGCAAATGAAGGATAATATTTATGGTTCAACAATGATGACTATTACCAACTGTAATCACGAAGTAGCAAAATTATGGCAGTTGGAGACAATTGGTGTTCGAGACCCTATTGAAGTTAAAAACGAGAGGGAGATGGAGATAGATGCGATGGAGAACTTCAGAAAGTCAGTAACGGTGAACAATAATAACAGGTATGAGGTCAATTTATTATGGAAAGATGGCAAACCAGATTTGCAAAGTAACTATAAAGTTGCTATGAATCGTTTACATTCTACAACGAATCGTTTATTATTAACTGGGAATTTTGAAGATTATGACAATGTTTTTAAAGAATGGGTTAAATTGGGTATTATTGAAGAAGTTACTATAAATAACAATAATGTAAATGGTCATTATCTACCTCACCACGTAGTAGTTAAAAATTCTAGCCTTACTACACGTATAAGACCAGGCTTTGATGCATCTGCTAAAGATAGTAGGGGTATTTCGTTAAATTCATGTTTAAGTAAGGGTATTAATTTAATAGAGAGAATTCCAAATTTATTAATAATGTTTCGAAAATATGCCTTAGGTGTTTCATCGGATATCAAACGTGCTTTTTTACAAATATCTTTAAAATCAGAAGATCGCGATAATTTACGTTTTATTTGGTGGCGTGATTATAATAAAAAAGAGTTAATAGTGTACCGACATTGTCGTGTTGTTTTTGGTATCTCTTGTAGCCCGTTTTTACTTTCAGCGACATTATTATTACATTTAGAAAAGGCGCCTGAAGAATTAAAGACGACAGCAAAAATTTTAAAGCACAGTTTTTATGTAGATAATTGTATAACAAGTTTCGAAACAAAAGAAGAGGTAAATAAATTTATGAAGGAAGCTAATTATTTAATGGAGTTGGGTGAATTTGAATTAAGAGGATGGGTAACTGCTCCAATGATTTCTAATACTACAGTTCGATTGGTGTGCGCCAAAGCAAGAGTTGCTCCAACAAAGAATACTACGATACCGAGACTTGAATTGATGGCGGCTTTGCTTGGTGTAAGATTATTTAGAAGTTTAAAAGAAGAACTGAATGTGAGTAATAATATTTTCTTTTGGACCGATTCTATGGTAGCTTTAACATGGATACAAAAGGAAGATAATTGGAATAAGTTTGTAAATAATAGAGTTAAAGAAATCGTAGAAATAAGTAGTCGGAAAGATTGGTATCATATTTCTGGGATAGAGAATCCAGCTGATATACTATCTAGGGGATGTACTGCTGATATTCTAATTAAATGTGATTGGTGTAATGGTCCGAAATGGCTAATGTTTAATAAAAATGAATGGCCAATTACAAGAGTTGTACATAATTTTGACGAAGCTAATAAAGAAAAATGTAAAACTATAATTTGTCAATCTGTATTATCACAGAATCAGTTTTGTGAAGGATTAAATTATTTTTCTACTTATTTTTTATATTTATAAAAACTGTAAATATGTTTGCACGAGTTTTAAGGTTTGTAAATAAATTGAAGAATAAAGTAAATAATGAAATAGTTAAATATGAAAAGAATATAGATGTAGAAGAATACTTGAACGCTGAGAAAATATTATTGAAGTTGATTCAGATAGAGTATTTTATCGATTTTAATAAACAGAAGAAGAAAGCTTTTGGTATAACAACTTTTATTGATTTGGAGGGTATACTAAGAGTTAAAACTAGATTAACGTATAGCGAAGAAGTTGAACATTTTAAATCGCCTATTTTATTGCCGAGCAACAATCATATTATTATGACATTGGTAAGAGATAAGCATCGGGAACTACAACATGCCGGTGTACAAGTTTTAATGTCAAATTTAAGAGAATTTTATTGGATTGTTGGTATAAGACGATTGTCTAAGAAGATTATTTCGGAATGTGTTGTTTGTAAACGACATAGGCAGAAACCTGTACAACCCCAACCAGCTCCTTTACCTGAGAATAGAATAAAAAACGCCAAGGCTTTCGAGGTTACAGGTATTGATTTGGCTGGACCGTTAATTTTAAAGGCAGGAATTAAATGTTGGATAATATTATTTACATGTGCTGTGTATCGCGCAGTACATTTAGAGTTGACTTTATCATTATCCACGGACACTTTTTTGATGGCACTCAGACGTTTTATAGCAAGGAGAGGAAGACCTGAGGTAATTTATACGGATAATGGCACTAATTTTGTTGGTTTGGAGGGACGTCTAAAAAATGTAGATTGGAGTAAAATAGCTGAGTTTTCGTGTACTAAGAAGTTGAAGTGGCGATTTAATCCTCCCAGTGTTCCCTGGTGGGGAGGTTGGTGGGAGAGATTGATACGTACATTAAAAGAAATGTTAAGAAGAATTTTAGGGCAAGCAAGCCTTGATTATCAAGAGTTGGAGACTGTTCTGACAGATTGTGAAGAGACTATGAATTCAAGACCTTTAACTTATATTGGAGATGATCCAGATAATCTCAAGGCACTGACACCGAATTGTTTTTTGCAAGGTATTTCTAATTCAGAATTACCGGATTTAGATAATATTGAACATAATTCATTAAATAGTAGATTGAAATATTTACACAAAATAAGAATAGATTTTAGAAGTAGATTTAGAAGTGAATATTTATCTTTATTAACTCAAAAGGTTTCCAAAAATAAAGGCACATTGAAAATTGGTGACGTTGTGTTAATAGAGACCGAAGATAAAATAATTAAATGGCCTTTAGGTGTAGTACTCGAAATATATCCTGGAAGAGATGAACATGCTAGAGTGGCTAAAGTAAAAACTGCAATGGGACAAAAGATACGTCCATTTCAGAAATTATATCCACTCGAAGTTTCCTTAAACGACGATGCAAAGGAAGACATCATAACAGAACAGAAGTCTAGAAGTGGTAGAATTATAAGAGCACCTAATCGTCTTGATTTGTAGACGTAACATTATGGTATAATATAAAGGTTGGTTCGTTAATTAGTGTTTTATTTACTGAGGTTAGTTTTATTTTCGTTACATATTCAAGTTTTATTATTATTTATCTGTCATTAATAGTTGACAGCTGCTATCGATGACTGGTAAAGCTATTCGAAGTAATGGTTTTCTACGTTTGGTTTAATTAAATTAATGGTTGCAATTTATGTAGTTTTAATTAAATTGCAAGGTGGGGAGGATGTAGAAAATGATCATATTATTAAAAAGAAAGAATTTTAAAATGTAGTTGTCAATCGTGTCACAGAGAAAAAATAGATTTATAATTTGTCAAATAAACCAAGTTGTTCAGAATTATCTTATTATTGTAGTTTTATTGGATTTATAGCAGGTACTCTAAGATGTCTGCACAAAGCGTTACTTCCAGCTGACATCGTATGGACCCAGACGAAATAACTAGAAGCGTATGGACTGCATGAATCAGATTTTTTTTAACAAAAAAAAACCACAGTTCTTATTTAGCGACCAGCATGAAGATATCATATACATTTGTTTGACAACACCACTATAGCGCCTCGGAGTGCTCGAGGTAGCCACTTGTTCGGTAAAGACTCATACTATCGGCTACGACGAGGTGGGATTTAAAAAAAACCCTCCGCTGGGTATCCTGGAGCCGTCTAGGCGGTCTGGGGCGCCTTAGGTCACCCGTGATGATATATGCATGAAGATATCACAGATTATAGGAAGGAAGGTATATAATAGGAAGCCACCCTAAGGCCTTTCCAAACTTGAGAACACACGATAGCCGCCCGCCATACAACCCCAAAACAAAAAATATTATAACCTTTTATAGCCTATCTTTGTTAGAGTACACAATATGGCGGCAACCATC
The DNA here is from genome assembly GCA_947458855.1 of Monopis laevigella. NCBI lineage: Eukaryota > Metazoa > Arthropoda > Insecta > Lepidoptera > Tineidae > Monopis > Monopis laevigella. The sequence goes on from OX381581.1 coordinate 15,562,756, forward strand.
ATGTTTGACATTTCGTTTTATAGGTGATTTTAGGGCTCGGGACTTGTACTGGAACCGCCCTAAAGCACAGAAGAAATAACTCTTCTGTGGTTTAGGGCGCTTTCATATATAATTTTTAATTTCAGAGGTATTGATATTGGGCTTATTGGAATGACGCGAAAGCAAGGAACCAGAAGCCAAGAAATTATAATATGCAACATAAATAAAATAATATGCAACATAAATAAAATAATATGCAACATAAATAAAATAAAACTTAAAATGTTTTTTAAGTTTTCTCGTACCTACAAATTAAACTCAATTATTATATTTACATAAAAAAAAACATATTTTATTTTCTAAGATAATAATAAATATTCAAAATACACTCGGAGTTACTTCTTCTTTGATTTAGAAGGCGACTTTTTCACATTACGGAGATAGCGGAAGGCACCAAATCCTTTCCTCACCATCACTCCTCGCCACCATGCTTGTATTTTGATGGCAGAATCTCGTGTACGTTTTTCACGAGCCAGACGGGCAGCTTTTTCAGTTTTAAAGGTTATCCACGCTCTCATCTCACCTGCATGTAGATTATACTGAAAATCATATGCAAAATTACCTATTTTGGTGTATAGTTATATGAATATACAGGATGAATTTGAAAGGATGTAGTTTGGGCAAATATGAGGTTCTGCTGATCAAATCGAACAACTTTTCCCATGGAACCATGTGTCGCAAATGTTTTTTTTTTTTTTCATTTGCGACACATGGTTGCATGGGAAAAGTTGTTCGATTTGATCAGCAGAACCTCATATTAGCCCAAAGTACATCCTTTCAAAATCACCCTGTATATAAATAAAAAACAATTTTATTTAAAATCATTTATTTACAAAACTTTACAAAATATATAATAAATTAACCTAAATTTAAACTAATAAAAAAAAACACTCATATGAGGCGACACTTGGTAGGGTACCTAATACGCTAGCAGCATTGCCTCTTTATATGGTAATGCTGATTTTTTGTTGTAAATATGCGTAGCATTTGGGATCTCCACATTCTAAGAATACTCGTTTTACGAGGTCTTGCATAAATCCCAAGGCCCGAGGATTCCTAGGGTTCCAGAAGTTTCGACCCCAAATGCTACGAAATGATAATTTGGTATTATTTTATTTATATTAATATAACTATAAACCTAGAACGAATAAATCATAAATTAAAAATATAGGTATAAATAAATACCATTTTAGAGTTACCTACACCAAAATAGTATTCATCAGCGTGTTTGACTTAGCTTAAGGGGTTGACCCTTTAAATATCTAGCCCTATTCATGGGCTACAAATTGCGCTGCTGGAGTTCTCGGTAATTGTGCGGCCTCGAGGCCAGAGGAACTATACTAGTGCGTGAACAATCGCGTCATTTAGGAGAGGCCTATAAACAACATATGACAAATAGTAAACATATTACCAGTCTAAAGCTAAGGGTCTAATTATCCTGCTATATGATGCTATGAAAAAGAAAATGTACATTGTGCATGCGTTTAAATCTCAGAACGAGTCTCGGTACGGGATTCGATCTCTCGAGCATCTGTTTGCAAGTATGCCTTACCAATTGTTGCATTGCCTCTCTACGATTGGTTGTAAGCTTCAATTTCTCTTTGGTGTCCGAAACTCTTTTTTTGATATCGGTTGTATGTTCTGCATGTTTAACTTTCCAATATTCGATGTTGCTTTCAAGTTCCTTTAATTTACACAAAAATAAATGAATAAAAAGTTTTATGGCTTCACTAGTGATTACTTGTTGAGCTTGTCCTGTCTGACTGACTTACTCATCATTGCATCGGCCAACCGAAACTAAGCTGCAGTTGCACCAAAGTGTCTGTTAAAGTTATTGTAACGATTATTAGTTAAACATGTCCTACTAGTTTTATACGAAAGAAAAAAACCATAACAACAAATGATATGACGAATAAAGTCAAAAATTAAGATAAATACTAAATAATCCCCTTCTACAGAATAGCTAGGTACACTTGTAAGTGAATTTTTTGAAGTGGAATATATTTATATGGTAATAAGCTGTTTTTTTATACATACCCAGCGGAGGGATTAACCCGTCCTCATTTCACCGATGGTATTCGGAGGCAACACCTAACAAGTGGCGAGCTTGTTGCGGTGTTTATGATGGTATAGCCTCGTTGTATACAGCTTATATTATTTACTATATCCTCTATATCCAGTTTATATACCTTAATTTGAACTTGAAACGCTTTGTCCAGCTCATCATGGACTCGTTGCTCGTGCTGTAAGTGTGGCAGCCGTGTACGAAGTTTGGAGTCTTTCAGTTGTAATACTTGTCTACGTGCATCTAACCATTTCTCACTGTAAACAATACCTGATACTGCATTCACTACGTTGTCCTGTTAAATTAAAAATATTACGTCATAGCTACGAAAGGACAATCAATTTTATATATATATCTACCTTAGTTAGATGGCTAAGACTATAAACGATTCTATACAGGGTGAATATTTAAAGTGTGCCTTCAAGGCCAAATCCTAAACAACCAGGAATATCGAAAATTTATCAAAGGAGTTACGGGACTGATTTTGATAAAAACTGAAACAGCATCATTAGGTGTTTTAGAAATTATTCCTATTTATGGACGATTCCCGGCTAGGAGAATATTTTTTTCAAATTATCAGCTGGTGCACTAATATAGGATGAGTTTTTTTTCCAAAATCACCCGGTTTGATTCCCGGCTAGATTTTTTTTTTCAAAAATCTAATGATGCAGTTTTAGTTTTTATCAAAATCGTCCCAGTGACTCATACATACATATCATCACGGGTGCCTTACGGCGCCCGAGACCGCCTAGACGGCCCCAGGGTACCCAGCGGAGGGGTTTTAATCCCACCTCGTCGTAGCCGATGGTATGAGTCTACAACGAACAAGTGGCTAACTCGTCGCGATGTTTTGAATAGATTCAATAACTTATCTATAAACAGTTTCACAAGTTGGTATAGTGAAACCGGGACCGACAGCTTAAAGTGCTCTCCGAGGCACTATAGTTGTCAAATAAATGTACGTAATTTTTTAAATTAAAAACTCATTGGTACACACCGGGATTCGAACCAGGGACCTAAGAGTTTTTAAGTCCAAGGTCTAACCAACTCGGGCACCACGTACGAGTATGTAGTATGTCCCAGTGACTCCTTTGAGCATTTTTCGATATTCCTTGAAGTTTAGGATTTGGCCTTGAAGGCACACTTGAAAAATTCACCCTGTATAAGATTTAAGACTATAGTGAGATTCTTTGAGGGTAGCCCGACGACTGTAAATGCGTGTTTCTGTTATATTTTTCATATTTAATTTTATTGAATATTATTGTGCAAAAGTGTACTAATTTTGTAGAATAATCATTCGTACAGTGATTTTAAGTGTGAGAAGTGTAGCATTTACACAGTGATCTTGGTGCTTGTGTTATCACAAATAATCCCACAATCTTCATTAAAATAGCGGTACCCATTTTACTGTACATTATTTTTCCTCCTTGATATTGACATTGACAGAAATACCGTATGATTGCATACGGTCATATTGCCATTCCATTCCCTCCTAGCCTTTTCCCGTTTACCAGTCCCTTTCCATTCTATTATCCCTCTTTTACTTACCCTCTTATATAAAAATAAATAAATTACATCTACCCTCGACATTGGCAAAAATACGCACAATGCGTAGAGACCATTAAATAAATTAATAGTAATAATAATTAGTCGCATAGAGTATAATTAATATATACAGAAAGTTAGTCGGCTTCAAAACAACAACAAATTAACTTATTGCTTTCCTCTATCCCCATAATGAAAATAGAGCCTAACTAACATTGACTAGGATTCTCTTAAATTAACTTAAGTTCAATCGTGCCATAATCGCATAGTAATATAATCATAATAGCTTAATTTGTCACATTTGGTATTCTGGTAACCAATCGCCTAAAGAAAACTGTTTTAAAAATAGCGAGTATTATTATTATTACAGTGCGAGTACGATTCTATTGAAGTATAAGTTACAGGGATTATGCCCCAGTAGACCTATTGTTTATTTGCCAGAATATGTTCAGAAGCGTATCTATTTTTTTTTTTCATAATTCAGGGACCCTTTCCAGGGACTTTTGTCAAGAAGTTCCAAGAATGTTTAAAAATTCATTATTAAACATTCTTGGAACTTACAAACTTTATACCAATGTTACCTTACATTTTTTTTATTGGAGCACGGTATGTGACTTTGTATCTACCTGGTGGTGAGCAGACCTACAAATTCCATAACTGGAGTAGATCAATAATTGTTCTTAAACAAAATTGATCGCTTCCACTATGCCGGATAAATGATGCGATTACGAAATGGGTGGCGTCAAATTGCATTACGTATTTGTATATTTTAATATACTCGATGCCTTATCGTCAATTCAACCTATTTCGTAACCGCACCCTGAAAGAAGACTACCACCTCAACAAGAAATCGATGCAGTAATCTCCCGAAAACCTGTAAACCTACAGACTAAAATCGAAACATGACTAGATAACTTGACAGTTTTTTATCTGTATGGGCGGTGGTAACGAGACCGGTTGGTAACGATAACCGTAGCTTTCTAATTTCAAGTCATAACTAACAAAAATGATTAACTGAATACAGAGTATAGTATACCTACTATAATATATATGTATACTATACCTCTAGTAAATCTTTCAGCATGGCTATCTTTTTTTCTGCAAGTCGTAAAAGAGTTTTGTGACGTTCCGATGATTTTGTTATTTCAGTTATAATATTTTCCCGGGTGCTGCAATTAAATAGAAAATAGTCTAACATTTCATATCTTATACGTATCTACGTAGCTGAGTAAGTTAGACCCAGAGTCGCGTTCGTAAACTAACACTTTGTCACTACACTATATGCATCTCTTGTTCTCTAAGCATTTTTCAATATTTTTATCGCACTCTGTGACATAACCCAGTGTTGAAGTGTTAGTTTCCGAACACGGCCATGATATAGATAGGGAGGCGCCCTTGGGCCTTAGTCGAAGATGGCCGCTGCCATACAAATTTACAAACAAATAAAACATTGTCTTGAAGGCATTATTATATAGTTCAGATGGTTTTTGGTTTTCGAAGAAGTTATAAGATCTGTGGCCCTAGTGAGAGATTTTTTTAACGTTCTTATCACAGTAAGTGAGCACTCTCCGCCAATCAGATTAGCATACTCTGACAGGCTTAGAGAATTAAGGTCCTTGGAGGCGACTTGACGCCCATACAAACGTACTTCGAACAACTTGGCTGTTGGTCGAAGTACAATATTTTTTTATGTTCGTAATTGTACGTAAAAATATTCTATTGTGGGTAATATTTTTTTTTGTATTATAATATTTATAAAGTTTTTTTTCTTCTTATTTCGAAATAAATAAAACAGAAAAAATAATAAATACAATGACAGACAAAATTATTATTTTAATTCTGCGACAATCATTAATAAAGTATTATTGGAAGTGCAGCCAATATTGTATGGAGAACGTAGAGTTTGCGATTGCGACTCCAGGAGCGATCCTATTGGTAGAGAGTATTCACTTAACGCAGTAACAACGTAAAAACCAACACACACTAGGGCCTCAGGACCAAAATTTAGAATACAACATAAATGATAACAAATTTATCCATAGTTTTCTGATGTCAGGATATGTAGAGTAACCTTATTTTTTATTAAGCAGAATTTTCAGTGTACCTTTTAAGATCCTGATGAGTGTATGATAAAAAACTTTCAGCTGTAAGTTTTTGTGTTAGGTTATTTACGGTGTGAGTTAATCTTTTCCATTTTCCACTTACTATGATATCTACAAGTGTTTTTTGTAATATTTCTATCAGCTCTGTCCTAAAAACAAAATAATTATAGTTGTTGTCTATTAAAAAAAACAAGTTAAAAAACATTATTCAGCGTTTTAGTTAATATGGTAGATAATTCGTCTCTTTCTTTCCAATGAAAACAAACTTTGTCAAAAAAGAGATATATATATATATTTTTTAAAGATAATAATGCAATGAAAAAATTCCTGGTGGGTGGGACTCGAACCCACAAACCTCGCTCGCGGCAAGGCGCTCAACCGCTGAGCCAACCAGGTTCCAGTCACCCCTCACGAATTTTGTCATTGCTTGTTATCTACTTATACACAGACGCCCTCTATTAGCTTTCTACTATTAACTCTATACGATAATATTATCATAATAAGGAATTTATAAAAATGCATAAATCAAAAAAGAGATAAAACTCAAAGCTTTTTTAATAAGAGGATAAGCATTTATGAATCGGTGCATGGATGTGGAGGAAGCTAAGGTAGTATGTAGAGATCGTGCGAAGTGGAAGTGTAAAATGGAAATAGGCGTGATAGTAAATATGTATGTATCTATTCGAGTAAGGACCACTATTCAAGTCTTGCGACTAAATCTGGAACTAAAAAGTCTTGTAGTTTGAGAGAAGTGTGCTTCAGAGGCGCCACAGTTATCGGACTTGAGTGAGTGGTGTCGACTCTAGGTAACAGTTTTGCAGACATTTCCACCTTTGTGTCAGTCAGGATTTTTTTTATTGGAGTACGACATGTAATGGCGTTAATATTTTTTTAAAATTAATTGATCGCACTCTCAGTCGGCTAATTAAAAGATGCGGAAACAATAGGATAAAAAAAAAGTAAGTAAGCACTTTTAGAACATCTACCTATATGACTACTTTTAACGTTTTTCCCTTACCTTTCTTTCATTATTTTAATAGTTTGAGAATTAAAACAGGAAGCGCCCTCTAGCGGTTTTTGTTGTTCACGAAGTTTACTACAACCGTCTGAAAATAAAACCAGTTAACTTTGTACGAAGTTCCTTTCAGTGCCATTAGATGGAGCTAGTGCTGCTCACTTTAAAATATTTGTTTGTAAAAATAATATAATTTTTAAACCAACCCAATATATTTAGTTGTAGTAGAGCAGTTTCCAGTATTACAGCAAAAAGTACTTTGTGACTGAAAAAGTAAATATTGCATTATTAAAATAATAATAAATATTAAACTTGCCAAATTGTGAGAGTTTTATAGATGGGTTATTTATTATATACAGGGTGATAGAAGATTGTACTTTGGGCTAATATGAGGCTACAAAATATCAAATTGAAAGACTTTTCATAAACTATTTCAGGAACCATGAAATGAAAAAAAAAATTTACTTCTCCACATTTTTTTGTTTTAACATTGGTAGTTTGTGTCTATATCTATGTTCAAAAAAAAATGTTTGCTTCTCTAGAAAACATTTTTTTTTCATTTGCGACACATGGTCCCTTGGGAAAAGTTGTTCGATTTCATAGAGCCTCATATTGGCTCAAAGTACAAACTTTCAAATTCACCTACAAACACCGCGATGACACGCCTTTTACGGTGTAGACTCAGAATACAAGGTAAAGGTAGGTAAACCCACACCGCTCTGGCTACCCTAAAGGCCATTTAGGTCCGTAATTAGGCATCCGTGATGGTACAAAGACGTTAAAGAGTTAGTTAGACCGGAGCCTTAAAAATACTTGGCATGGGTTCAAATCTCGGTGTGTACCAATAAGTTTTAAATTAAATAAATATATATATATATATATACATTTATTATATATATTATATTACATTTCTTTGACACCACTTTAGTGCCTCCGAGAGCAGGTTAAGTTTCACTATACGAACTTGTAAAACTGTTTACAAGTCTATACAAACATCGCCAGCTTGCCACTTGTGTACACTGTAAATAACATCGCCTACGAAGAGAAAATTATTGCTGGGTTTATGAGGCCGTCTAATCGGTCTCGGCAAGCGCCAGTTACGTATTATTTTAACATACAATAATAATAAAATATTACAAAATAAAAAATAATAGGTCATGGGTTCGAAAAAAAAACCATCGGAAATTTATTCATTGCATTTTAACTTTAAAAATTTCAATGTAAGATTATTCTGATGGACCTTATAAAATTAGAATAATATCAAATACTGATGGCCGAGTTGGACCTTAAGACCTTAGACTGAAAAAAACACTTAAGTCCCTGGTTCAAACCCCAGTGTGTACTAATGGGTTTTTAATATAAAAAAATATCTACATTTGTTTAACAACACCACTATAGTGCCTCGGAGAGCACGTTAAGCTGTCGGTCCCAGTTTCACTATACCAACTTGTGAAACTGTTTATAGATGGGTTATTGAGTCTATCCAAACATCACGATGAGCTAGCCACTTGTTCGGTGTGACTTATACCATCGGCTACGACGAGGTGGGATTAAAAACCCCTTCGCTGGGTACCCAAGCCGTACCTAAGGCCGTCTCGGGCGCCGTAAGGCACCCTTGATGATATATATATATATAATACTGAAAAAAAAAATGAAGTATGTTTTTGATTTAATTTACAGTATTAGAAACTAGTACACTTGACTCTAATATAGAGGGCATCTTTGTATATAAATGTGAATTTTTCATGTCCGTGTGAGGGGGCATTCGCAAAATAACTATCCAAGGTTTTACTAGGAGACTTAAAATAATTGTAAAACGAATCCTATACTTTGTAACATAAAATTAAAAAAGTTTCAGTCCTTAAAATGTGGTCCTCACAGCCCATCATCCAGATCTCAGAAATTATATTAAATATTAAAATAAGGTGATTAAAGACATTTAGAAGAACTTCTGCAATGCTTATTAAACGATGCCAACTTAAAAGTAGAATGCAGTAAGACTAAATAACACTTGTAAATATTAATTATATTATACTTTTTAGTGCTTTTGAAGATTTTTTTTTGTTAAAAAGTTTGTAGAAAACATGAACTCTTTCATTTTGAGGTGTTCCACTATCCAGTACCGAACCCCTTCTTCCAATCTTAACCGCATTGATATGAAACCGACCTGGAGATCCACGCTTTTCAATGAAGTAACGATATCAAAAATCGGTTCACATTTGGCAAAGATATGGTGCAATATTAAGAAAACCTCACGAAATTTGCGATGTTCCAGTCTCCAGCTTCGATATTCTTCATCAGATCTTTACAAAAAAAATATGGGAACAACTTGGTGACCAACTCTTTCGTTTAAAAAATAATTATCAAAATCGGTTAAGATTTGATAGAGAGAGGTAACATCCCCAAAAAAAAAAATCATACGCGTCGAATTGAGAACCTCCTATTTTTTTGAAGTCGGTTAATAAAATAATATAATAGTTACTTAGAAATTTAAACTACTGACAAAAGAAAGCCTGTAATTTGGCAGGTACTTAATTAAAAACTTTTTGGTCATCGAAAGGTTTTAATTGATGTGAAATATGATCCCCTATTGTTAAATTTAAAGGATGTTTTTGATGATGGGTTCCTGGACCAGAGGCTCTACCATGGGTTTGCGCATTGTAAAAACGTAACGTATTCATTTACGTATACATGAGCAACAACCAATAGGATCGCTTTATTCAATCCTGTTACCAAAAATAAAGCGATCCTATTTGTTGTTGCTCACGTATACGTAAATGAATACGTTACGTTTCTACAATGCGCAAACCTATGGTAGAGCCTCAGGGCAGCAAAAAGTTTGTAAAAGTCTCACGGTGGATCTGAAGATTTCATTTAGAATAAAATATCCACGGATATTTCGCAACATCGCAACTACTTCTTCGCTGTAAGCACCATTTCAAGAAACCCTTTGTATTCTTCTTGGACACTCCTTAATAATATTTTTATCAATAGTAAGTAAAATAAAAATTAATGAGCGTATTAAAAAACCAGGAAGTTTAAATATACAGTAAAAACTAAGAATAAGTTTTTTTTTCTCAAAAATCTTTCACCTTTGGCTAATCCTATTTATTAACTTTTTAAGGACATTTTCCTGGAGTATTTCCTTTATACACGTGCTTTATTTAATATGAAATATCTACTCCATGTATGAAGTTTCATAGATTAAAAAAAATATTGTTTAAAAAAACACCCGGCAAACACCAGCAATTCACCATGATAATAATAATCTGGTAACCCAGTCCTTTATACAAAGCATATATTCCTTCCTGGTGGAACTTTCAGGCATTATGTGATGTACAGTGAAACTAATTTCCTGTAAAATTCAAAAGACATTAGCGGCTATTTAAACTATTGAAGAGTCACAGACATTAAACATTTAGCTATTCCCATACAATTTGATCGTTTTAACATTAAAGTTTTTATGGAGGTTTTTTTTTTCATTGCGACACAATTTTTTTTTTTCATTGTGATTCCATGGAAAGTTGTTCGGTTTGATCAGTAGAACCTCATATTAGCCCAAAGTACATAGTTTCAAAGTCGTGAATTTTTAAGTGTGCCTTCAAGGCATTGTATGTATACTGTGGTCCATACAAATTTATTTTGGTGAAAATTGTTCTATAAAATGTTTTTATTTTGTTTTTTTTTTAGTTGTTTTAGTAACAGTCCTATATCGTATCTTAAAAAAGTAATAAATAAAAAATATCGACGGAATTGCGAGATACGACTTGGTAATACTTCAAATATTACAAGTCGGGTGTTGGTCGAAGTTCAATACTTTTTTCTATGCTCGTAATTATACGCAAAAATCTTTCTGTTGTGAGTATTTTTTTTTGTAAAGTTTTATTAAAAACGTATTTTTTTCTGATTTCGAAAAAAAAGAAAATAATAACCTAACACAAAAAGATTGATAAATACGGTAATTGAGTATAATTGGAAGTGCGAAAGTTAATCTTGTATGGAGAACGAGGAGTTCTTAATGATTTATTTTTACCTGTCAAAATTTTCTTCTGTCTTGTTTGTCTCCATATTTCAATGGGCACATAAAATAATAACCTAATTATACTACTATTGAATCAATTATTGAATCTACAAACTCCTGGGAGGTTGCTATGGGTGTATCGCTATGGGTGATTATTACCATAGTTACATTAGCCGCAGCCTTCGTTCAACAATTGTAGATCGAAGGCCGCAGCTCGGGTTATCTATTTGGTGTTCGCGGTTTCACCCTGTGCTCGTTTGGCTGCTAAGGGTCGACGTTAAATAATAGCCTTCAAGAAGAATTGTTTCTCTGGAACGTTTCCGAACTGAACTCTTAAAAAACATGCAAACGAAGTTGCGAGAAACAGGTAGTAAATTTTCTATAATTAATAATTTAGAAATGAAAAATAACTAAAAATTAAAAAAATACCACGATAAATTTTAATAAATGAATAATTTGTAGAAGTTAAAACTATCTAAAAATTTAAACAATATACAGGGTGACTTTGAAAAGATGTACTTTGGGCTAATGTGAGGTTCAGCTGATCAAATCGAACAACTTTTCCCATGGAACCAAGTGTCGCAAATGAAAAAAAAATTGCCTTCTCCATACAAACCAGTAATGTTAAAATGATCAATTCGTATGGGGAAGCCAAATTTTTTTTTCATTTGCGACACATTGTTCCATGGTAAAAGTTGTTCAATTTAATCAGTAGAACATCATATTAGCCCAAAGTACACCCATTCAAATTCACCCTGTATACCAACCACAATAATAATAAAAATAAACTGAAAAGCTGTTAAAAAGATAAACTTATAATAAATAAACAAGTATAGTTTGTAATTTTATTTTATTCATCCGGGGCTAGCCAGCCAAAATGTTATGACGTTAAATCCAAGTCTTGTCAAGCTTGTAATAATAATGAAATCATTCGCTCCTCGGGACACGTCTTGATAATTAAATTACTTTTAATTATGATCCTGTGCTTCATTTTATAGACGTTATAAAACACCTATATTTTCGTCTTTTTTATTACCTACCTGCATCTTTATTATGATGTTCCGGTCTTAAAAAATTGAACCCTAGGATCACTACTTACTGTTTTGATGTCTTAACTTACCTACCTATAATTAACTGATGGATAATTTAATATAATAATGTTGATGTAATATTTACTTTATTGCAAATTCTTCCGCTAGTATTCAAACGACGTCGACATGTTTCGCTTCTCCACGAAGCATCTTCAGGACTGAATGTTATTTATGATGGCCGAAATAAGTATAGGTGAATTTGTAACGTTGTTTGTTTTATTAGGCTGTCTGTAATTTTTAATTACTTCTAATTGTGCCCAAATATTGAAATGTAATCCGCAAAATAACGCATGATTTAATCAATTGTGGATAATTTTTATTTTATTTTCGGTTAGGCAACATAAAGCTCGGATCTGAGCTTTATGCTATATATTTTGCACATTTGCTTTGGGATGGGTCGGCCAAATAATTGCTACATACTCTCGATAGTCTGCAGAAGCGTGCATCTCGAATTATTGATAACAAAAAGCTCACTAACACCCTAGAGTCACTGCAGCTTTGCATATATCTGGCGTCGTTGAGCGTATTTTAGCCCCTTTACCATGGACAGTGCTCTGAAAAACTATTTAATCTTACCCCTGCTTCACATTTCCGTTACAGGATGTCACAGGTAACAGAATGCATGCGCTGTATGTGTGGCTGATGTACCAACCCGCACTAAAAGTTTTAGTGATACGCATTGTACTATTAAAATATAGAATGCTCTACCTGCTTACATGTTTCCTTCATCCTATAATCTTGAGTCCTATTTTATTTAGACGAAGCGCGAATAGGTATTAGAAGCCGCAAAATTAATGCATGAAACCAGCCTTACAAGATAATTGTAAGTTCTGGTTGTATTATTCTAGGACCGCATACTGCTTTTATCAGTAGCTCTACCACAAGTTTGTACACTAAAATCGGCTTCCGCAACTATTCTGGTATAAGTAGAGACGTAAACTATTTTCGTGAACACAAATTTGGTACCACAAGTTTTCCAGTGACAATCCGCAATTAGTTAAGTTTTGACTGTACATCCTATCGAGGCCATATATTTAGGTTGCCATCTTGGATCTATAATTATCTCTTTCTGTTACACAGGAAAAAAAGAAGAGGCAAATATCAACAATCTTGTTTATGTTTTGTCAGTGTTTTATTTTTAAATTTTAATTTGTATTATTTTTCCTGTTGGAAAGGCAAAGGGCATATTAATATGGAACCTAGTCGTAGATTATTTATAGATGTTATGGAGGTGTTTTGTTGTGGTTGTGATATTGTATTTTTTAAAATCATTTTGTACAAAACAATTTAAAGACCAGAATACAAATTATAATTAAAAAGGTACATATTATAGTTGTAAATTTACTCTCTGGGACGGGTTTGTAGATATGGATATGAAAGTGCTCTTGGTCGGACAATACAATAAAAAATACTCTCAATAAATTATCTTAGATAGAGTATCTTTAACTTGAAAACGTAAATATCTTCGGAGCTTTTATTGAACTCCTAATTCCCATCTTTGATTACCTAATTCATGTTCCACTGGAAGTATATAGGGTAGTGCCCTAACGCCTTATTTGCCTTTCTAACTGAAAGCACAGAAGAAATAATAGTACCGTAGATCCCTGTAACTTCGCCTAATTATAGCATGACTTTTATTCATTTTTGAATTTTCCCGCTCAACAAATTAATTCTGAAATATCAATACAGCTACATACTGACCTATGAAATGAATGCTTTTTGAATGTGTTAGTACGATTCACTACGACCGTGTAGCAGCAACAAAATTGTCATTTGAAAAGTGCAGGCGAAGTTGGGGATCAAAACACAACTTCGCCTACCATTTGTAAATTCTATTTATAACTACAATAAAAGGAAAACGTACTCAAGTATACTTACTAATGGACTTGTGGGGGCTGGCTGCTGAGGTGATTGAATTAAAGTCCCAAATAGATAAGAACTAGAAATGCGGCCGTGTGATTGGTCAAAATGTTAACGCGGTAGTATAGTTAACACGAAAGTAAACGTTAAAAAAACTCACACTATGGCCACTGATTACAAATTCTAGTCACGAGGATTGAACTCGATATTAAGGAAAATATTTTCTATTTGTTATTCCCTCACTTAAGATCCGGAAATATCTATGACGAATCGCAATTAAATAATTATTAGCATTCCGACGCTTCTCGGCGTACCTTCTCTAATTCCAATACGTATTAAAGCTAATATAGAAGCAGTTACGAACTATATAAATCATCGGGTTTTCATTTATTTAACATTAAGAACATTTTATTAATAGGAATACAAAAATATAAACTAAAACTAAATTAAACAAATACCTAACAAAATAAAAAATCGGACAATCTAAAATAAATAAATAAATAAAATAAAGATAAATACCATCACGGGTGCCTATTTGGCTCCCGAGAACCGTTTAAACGGCCTCAGGGTACCCAGCGGAGGGATTAACCCATCCTCATTTCGCCGATGGTATTCGGAGGCAACACCTAACAAGTGGCGAGCTTGTTGCGGTGTATATGATGAAATAGCCTCGTTGTAAGTATAAAGCGGTCATCCATCCCAGGCCGGCCTTGTTGTCATCTGCTTTACCTTGTTATCAGTTGCGCAGTGACTTACCACTAGGCTGGGGCCGCTTTTTACTAAGCTGGGGCCACTTTTTACTAGGCTTGGGCCGTTCTTTACTAGGCTTGGGTTTATCTAAAATTAATTTAAAAAAAAAACGTCCAAACCGGACATAGCACCGATAGTCTCGAGATAGTACTACTATCACCTGAAGTCTTAATCAACAATTGCCCAACAAGATCTACCAACTGCCGTGCTTCGTTACTCCAAGGACCGAGAGTCTCCACAGCAAAAGCCGAGAATACAAAATTATCTTTTAAATGAGAATATTTAATAGTTTTCATTCTCAGCCTTTGCAGCGGCAGAATCCGCGATTCTTGAAGAACGGGTCAGATTGGTGGGGGCAAGAGTGTCTGTGCACGTTGAATCTCAAACAAGAGATTTACCTTGACCCCAGGTAACTAATGTCATACCGTCGGGCCTTTTTCCATCCAATCTGGATACACATAAAGGCTCGAGGGTACTTGGGATAAATAATTATCATACTGGATAACTGGCAACTTTACATATTTCTTTCAAGCTCAATAGCACGACAAGATAACTGTGATGAAATACTTATGAAAACGAAAATTCAATTATTTTCAATAAACATTTTAAAAATTTTGATGTTCAAAGCAACTTCATCACACTATCTTGCTACAGGGGCTTGGTAGGGGCAAAAATACAGCATTTTTTTATTATTGAAGCACGACATGTGACTTTGCATCTACCAGGTGGTGAGCAGATATTGTACAGATTTAAAAACATTCAAGTCATGTTTTAGTTTTATTCTCTATGTTCACCGGTTTTCAAGAAAGAGTCTTTTGAGAATATTGAAGTAGACTCGTAATGAAAAATCGCCTTTGTAGCCGCCCGTTTCGTAACCACATCTTAGTCAGTAAAATTAAACAACGATGTATTATTAATCGATCCCAACCTAATGGTACCTAAGCAGACTGTATAGATTTGTTTACTACTGCTTACGGTTGAAACATGGTCACAATTTTATCATAGTTTTCGTGTTATTTGTATTTTATGAATTTCTTACAAGTATAAATAAAATATACGTGGTGGTCGAGTTGGTTAGACCTTGGACTTAAAAACGCTTAGGTCCCTGGTTAGAATCTCATGTGTACCAATTATTTTTTTTATTAAAAAAAAAATGTACATTTCTTTGACAATATAGTGCCTGGAAGTACACGTTAAGCTGTCAGTCCCGGTTTCACTATACCAACTACTGTCCTGTGGCTAGGTTTACTATTTGATGGGCTATCTATAAAGGTAATGAAAAACGTGCAATTATTAACAAATAATAATAATATACTAATAATATGTAGTACAATTTACACATATTGCTATGGTCACAAACTAAGCTCTAGACTTGTACTATGTGTACCAGAAACAACGATATAATACATATTATATTTTATAAACACCCAGACCATGACAAACTGTAGGTACAGAAATGGTCACAAACTAAGCTCTAGGCTTGTACTATGTGTACCAGAAACAACGATATAATACATATTATATTTTATAAACACCCAGACCATGACAAACTGTAGGTACAGAAAAACGAATATTTATTTGCCATGGGTGGAAATCGAACCCACGGCCTACGGATTCAACGCCAAAGGCGTATTCACTAGTCCACGGAGACTGTCTGATGTAATGATGTATTTTACGACGCAAATAAAAAAAAACCCTTCAGTGCCTAGATTACTCGCAACAAAGTTAGCTCACTTGTCATTCTCGATGAACATTTTTGAAGCCATTGTTAAAAATCCAAACTTGTACTACGTCAGAATGACGTCATAACGATTGGCATGCGAGCGAACTTAGGACGCATAATCACCTCCCAGGCTCTACCATGGGTTTGCGCACTGGAGTAACGTAATGTATTTGTATATTATTATGTGAGCAACAACCAATAGGGCCGCTTTGTTTTTGGTAACAGGATTGAATAAAGCGATCCTATTGGTTGTAGCTCACGTATACGTAAACAAAAACGTTACGATGCTACAATGCGAAAACCCATGGTAGAGCCTCTGTATAAATTGAAAAAAACAAAAATTCACTGCTGCTATAATTCCCAGCAAATAACTTCTGTCTGAAACCAAAAAAAATATTACATGACTTCCTTTTTTTTTGTAACACTGTAACGTAAACTAAAAATTAAACAAAAAAAGAACTCCGTAAATAATAAAATACAGAAAATTGTTTAACTTTTTATTGAACGTAATTAAATATTTATGTTTCTATTACTATTATATTATCTACTTTGTAATAAGTTTTTATAAACATGAAACACTAATTTAACAACATAGGTAAACATATATTATAGTAAAACATTAGCAAATAGAGATCTAAACTAAAAACTAGGCAAATTAGATTTAATACTTATACTTTAAGTATTAATTTATTGTAGCATCTACATTTAATTCTAATAGGAAATGGAGTCTGGCAAATAAGTCAGAATACCCAGTTGTTATTAAAAAAAAAACTAGTACTTTTATAGTAGCTATGTTGTAGGGTACATAATATTTTTAGGGGCAAAAGATTATGCTATGGAGTATTTAGCGGGAAGATCTATAAAAAATGTACTCGAAATTGCTAAATACTTAATAAATATTTATATTAATGCAAAAATATATATAACATACTTTGCTATCAATGAATATTAGCTAGTAGAAACTGACTTTACAATGGAAAATATATATTTTTTATATAATAATAATGTATAAATTATTTTTTTATAGGAAAGAGTTAAACTCAAATAAACTTAATTTAAATAACTCTTATAGTAAAAGGCGTATAAAAATAGTAGAATATAAATATACATATAATTTAGTAAGTAGGTAGGTACATATATAACTTGTATTATAAAGTAAATCAGAAAGAACAATATATACCAAATTTTATTAGACTTTATTACAGTGCAAAAAGAGTTAAACTCAAATAACTTTTATAGTAGCAAACGTATAAAAATAGTAGAATATACATATTTAATATATAGTCAACTTGTAACTAAATAAGGAACATAGATCAAAGTCAAGTTGTTATTTTACGACAGAGGCCCTCTGACGACACGTCAAAGCAACGCTTGTGAGCTGGGAACACAAGCTTCGCTTCATCTTATTATAATATAATAACAATAATATACAATGTGCTTCTGAAACTTAAAATAAATTATAGGAAATATATACTCGTATATAAAAACAATTATCCTGGTTATATCAAAAATCTTTGTCAATTCACTATTTACGAATTTTATAAAATGATCGCCTATTGTATATAAATTTAAACTATTATATACGCGAAATATAATAATTTTAACTTTTATAATTGATTGAAGCTTAATTAAATTTATTATTTTTTATATTCTGAAACACATTAAAATTATCTACTTTTTTGGCTCCATTTAAGATTTTTTTAATATTGAACCTATAAAAAGAAGTAATTACCTTTTATTAATTATAATAGGCAATTTAGTTCCAAAAAAATAGATGTCTTTAATTTAACAATTTCATTTAATTGTTCTACTAAGTATAGTAAAAATATGTCATATTAAACTGTAAAACTGCTTTGCAAACAATAATACAAAAGCAGTACATTTTTTTAATAAATTAATAGATGAGAAATTGTATCTATTAAGCATTTAAAACGTATAAAAAAATAAATGTATGTACAGATTACAACGAGCTAAAAAAAGTGTATCCAGAAAGCCTCGGTCCAGCCGATAGAAACAACTCGTTGGTTGACGGAATGAAGTCGTAGAATGCAGGGTTTAGTTGTCGTAGCGGGCCCGGGGGGACACGGACTTGGCCCAATATCCTGGGGACAAAATAAATAACAAAATTATTATACCAAACCAACACATATCATAACGGATGCCTTACGGGCGCCCGAGATCGCCTCGACAGCCTCAGGGTACACAGCGGAGGGGTTTTTTAATCCCACCTCGTCGTAGCCGATGGTATGAGTCTACATTAAACAAGTGGCTAGCTCCTTGCGGTCGGTTTGCGATGTTATAGTGAAACTGGGCTGTCGATCCCAGTTTTACGCTCTCTGAGGCACTATAGTGGTGTTGTTAGAAAAATGCATATTTTTTAGATTAAAAACTTATTGGTACACACCGGGGTTTGAACCAGGGATCTAATTGTTTTTAAGTCTAAGGTCTAACCAACTCGGCCACCACGTATATTATATATATTATACCAACTTACAGAAAAAACGTTACATATACCAAAATTTATATTTTATAAACGTGACAATTTTAATTTACAATGACAACTTATAACACAGGGTGGAGAAAAAAGTCTGGTAAAGGGGAAAGTACCCATATAAAAAAAAAGAGCACGGCTTGTATCTTTGCGTCTAAATGATGGTAAGCAGACCAACAGAATCTAAAAATAAGGTCGATATATACTTTGTTGTATAAATTGATCGCTCCCATTATGCCGGCTAAATTATGCGGTTGCTAAATGGGCGGCGACAAAAACAAATTTATATCACGATTCTCCTATGACTGCTTTGACACACCCTGAAATGAGACTACCACCTCGATAATATATCGATGCAGTAGTCGCCTGAAAACCGGTGAACCCACAGACTAAAACCGAAACATGACTAGGTAATATATAAAAGTTGGAATAATAAAAGTTGACGAAATTTGCATCTGTATACGGCAGTGGTAACGAGACCGGTGGGTTGGCCTAGCAAATGTATAGAGACATTCCTCCCACCTTTAAAAAAATATATTGATGATAAATTAATAAATTTATCAAATCACCGATTTTCAGTTTGCTTATAATAATTAATTTAAACAATTGTCAATATACTACGAAAAAAAAACTGCTTTTCTATAAATCCCTTCAGTCCCACTTACTACCCTACTCGACTAAACTGTAAGGAAGAAAGAATAGATTTTTTACAAACTGACAGAGATGGTTTTATGACTATATCATTAAAAAAAGGTACCGCGTAGCTGGTGCAGCGTAAATAACCCCAGGATAACCCAACCCAGTGCTATAGCGCGCGAGGCGATTTTATCTCGTTGTAGCCGATAACAAATTTAGACCGATCAATTGTAGCTCTACCACAAGTTTTTGCAAACAATTTTTACTATAGTCGCTAGTAATTTAGATAGGAATCAACCAATAAGACAGTTAAAAAAAAAATCGATTCTATTGGTTGATTCCTTTCTATACTTAATACAAGTAAGTATAGTAGTAGAGCTACTGGAAAGCTCATCACGATGTTTGTATAGCCTTAATAACATATCTACGAAACAATTCCATAAGTTGGAGTAATTGAGCGAGGTTATATACCTGCTACGATATCCGTAGTTTAGTCGTAGTATTTATTGTATTTCATAGAGACGCTACATTATAACTTACGCAATGATTTATGTATTTATTAAGTAAGCAAAAATACAAGATAAATTCAGACTGGGTAAGTCCCTGATCCCAATACTAGTGGTCGGACTAATAGTCAAAATTTAGTTTTTTCATATGCACTTTGACAGTCCGAAGAATCGGCTAAGCATTAGCCATTGTTTAGCAACGACTATTAATCCGACCATAGGAGTCCCTGCCACGTAGGAATCAGTTACCACCACATAAACTGGTTATTACAATCTACTTATACATCAAATAATGGAATACAATATTAATAAAAAGAAAAAAAAACATTATAAACTAAAATGTTAACTAAAACATTATACGTGGTGGCCGAGTTGGTTAGACCTTGGACTTAAAAACACTTAGGTCCCTGGTTCAAATCCCGGTGTGTACCAATGAGTTTTTAATCTAAAAATTTATGTACATTTGTTTGACAACACCACTATAGTGCCTCGGAGAGCACGTTAAGCTGTCGGTCCCGGTTTCACTATACCAACTTGTGAAACTGTTTATAGATGGGTTATTGAGTCTATTCAAAACATCGCGACGAGCTAGCCACTTGTTCGGTGTAGACTCATACCATCGGCTACGACGAGGTGGGATTAAAAACCCCTCCGCTGGGTACCCTGGGGCCGTCTAGGCGGTCTCGGGCGCCGTAAGGCACCCGTGATGATATATATATATATATATAAACCAAAATCTAATCATGGCCTTATTCATAAAAACTTATTCGGTCCCCCAAGAACACCCGATTAGTAGCTTATAAATTTATTAAAATATTTGATGTTATATAGGTACATTTCAACTCATGCTGGTCTTAAAGATTAAAGAAGTTGATGTATTTAAATTGGTATACACCAACTTTATGATAATATGAATTAATAAAATGTATATAAATTATTCAATAGTGCCTAAGGCATTAAGCTCGCCTATGTACAATTTTGTGCAATAAAGAATTTAAAATAAATAAATAAATAAAAATAGTATGAGACTACTGCATCGTTTTCTAATCAAAGTGGCGCGGTGACAATAAAGCAGCCAGGATATTATAGTATACAAATTCGTCTTTGTCATCGCTTATTTCGTAACTAAATCAATAAGCGCCGCGGCATAGTGAGTGCGATTAATGCGCACTTAACAAATATGCACTAATAATAATATCGTGTTGCCTGACCCCATTCATGGAATATCTTGTCTGCTTACTATCAGGTATTTTTTTTTATTTTTTTTATTGGAACATGGCATGTGACATTTTATCTGCCTAATAATAAGCAGACTTACACAGTCCATGAATGGGTTAGATTAATTTATTGTTGTTTAGCACACTATGTCGGCTAAATGAAGGGGTTACGTAACAGGCGGCGACAGACACGAATTTGCATTACGTCAATACAACCACCAGTTTTGTAACAGCACCCAGTCATTATAATATGCTGGTGTTAATACTTTGAAAATAATATGCCATTACAAAATGAACAAAAATAATTAAATACTTAAATACATTCTTATTATATTAAATAATTATCTGAAACAAATAAAGTGTGTTAGATGTGTTTCTTACTTGGTAAAATATATAAATTGAAGCTATAAAATTTTATTGCCAAATATTTCGCCTCTCTATGGAGCGGCGTCATCAGTGACAGTGACTGAAGGTCTTTGTCATAAATTTTGAAGAAGTAATTTTATGTCTTTTAGCAATGGTAAAGGTAATGCACTATACAGTTTTGTATTTATTTTTTAGAAAAATATCATCACCACCTAGCCCATTATGGAAAACATCATCAGCATATTATGTCCATTGTTGGTTCGATATTAATAAATTTACAAAACAAGTTAGACAAAACCTAATGCATTACATTCAGACCAGGGCTATAGTATGCACCAAGCTGCCATATAAAAGAGCTTTCCCATGTTTTTAAATCAATAGACCGAATAGTTTTAGGAAAACTCTTTAATACTCTTACTGTGAAACAATTGTTAAAGGTAGTGTTATGTATACGCGCATGGGTGGGCACAGGTAAAATATTATTAATTTGAGAATCTACCGAATGTCTGTGTCCATTCATGCGAGTACGAAGGGGTGTCGTAGTTTCTCCCACATAAAAACTGTTACAAAATCTGCACTCCAGCATATATACGCAATGAGAAGTAGTACATTGTGCGAAATTTTGAATTTTGATGACAACAGGGTTATGGTGAGTTTGTATATTGATATCGGAATTTATTATGGGACATGTTTTGCAACGAGATTGGTTGCACTTGTGTGTACCTAACAATGTGTTATTGCTCCGTGTATTTTTATTTTTTGCCAAAATAGCTTTTAAATTTTGATTTTGTTTATACGTTACACTAGGGCACGTTTCCAAAAGATTTCGTGTAATATTATTATTTTTAAGGATAGAGAAGCTATCCTTTAATAAATTTTGAATTTTGTGTGCCCCGTGGAAGTATGGTATTATAAGCCGAAGGGAATTTTGTTGTTGTGTGTGTATAGCGTTTGGAGTGTTAGAAGGCCTGTTCATGTGTTTGTGTAAAAAGTTTGGGGGATAATCGCGCCTACATAACCCATTGAAGATTTTGCCTTGATATTTAGCCAAAGATGTTGAATTATTACAAATTCTTTTACCGCGGATAGAAAGTGAATGTGGTATAGACCGTTTTGTGTGCGACGGGTGGCAACTACTGTAATGCAGATACTGTAACTTATTGGTTTCTTTAAAATGAACAGAAGTTGAAATATTATGATTATTATAAGTAATATCTACATCTAAAAATGTTATGTTAGTTTTAGAAATTTCATGAGTGAATCTTAGACTGCTAAATGAATTTAGTTGACTAAGGAATGTATTAAGAGTTTGTAAACTATGAGGCCAAATCATGAAAATATCATCTATGAATCTTAACCATGTTAAAGGTTTGAGAATTTGACTATTTAAAAATTTTGTTTCGAGAGAACCCATATATAAATTTGCATAAGAAGGTGCCATGCGCGTACCCATGGCAGTGCCTTTCTCTTGGTGATAGAATTTATTATCAAAAGTAAAATAGTTATTGGTTAAAACCATTTCTGCTAAATCTAGTAAAAATTTTGAAGAAGGCAGACGCGGGTTTGGGCGGCTATCGAAATACTCTTTTAGGGCATACAATCCTTCGTCATGTGGTATATTAGTATATAAGGACACAACATCTATAGTTACTAAGAAAATATCATTACAATTTGGAATATGAATATTTTTTATAATATTTAAAAAGTGGTAAGTATCTTTAATATGCGAATCTAAATTTTTTACTAAAGGTTGCGCATAAAAGTCTACAAATGATGATATTCTTTCGGTAGGACAATCATAAGAAGCTACAATTGGTCTACCTGGATTACCAGGTTTGTGTACTTTCGGCAACATGTAAAAATGTGGTGTCCTCGGATTAGAAGGAATTAAGGCCGAAATATCATTGTCAGAAAGTCCTTCATCGGACGCATTTATGTAAATATAATTTTGAATTTCAATAACTAACTGTTCACAGGGGTCAGCTGTAACAGTTGTATAAAATGACGCGTCATTTAGTTGTCTTAGACCCTCATTAATGTAGTCAGTTTTGTTAAGTATTACTGTAGTAGATCCCTTATCTGCTGGTAAAACCATTATTGATTCATCATTTTTTAATTTTGATAGAGCTATTTTTTCGCTAATGGATAAATTTTGATTACTACTTTGAAGGGAATTTATAAAGTTAGGATCCGAAATTTTATGTAAAATATGATTAATAAATGTATCGATGGGATGACCAGCCGGTAATGGAGGTGGTTCATTTGCCGAAGGTAATTTAAATTTTTGCAATGCCTCATGCAAACCATTACTATTATTGCCAGATGGTACGCGATTATGCCAAAAATATTTCCATTTTAAGTTACGACCAAATGTTAATATATCTTTAGTAATTTCGAAAACATTAATTTTGTTAGTCGGGCAGAATGTCAGTCCCTTAGATAGCACTGACTTTTCTGCGGAGTTAAGAATTTTAGATGATAAATTTATTAAATTACTTTCGTTATTTGTGTTTGTCCGTACTAATCGTTGTTGTTGATTACACGTACGGATAGCTTGAGGCATACAAAATAAACTAGACAAGTTTGTTGGTTTAAGATTTAAAAAGGAAGGAGTTGAAATCTGATTATGAAATGGAATGGGAATATTTTCGTTTCGATACGATCTGATTAATTTGGAAAATTTTAAAAGTAATCTTTGTCTATCTTTGACTTGTATACCTCTAGCTCTATTTAAGATATCACTTATAATTTTATTTAGATGTGGAAAAGCTAGCAACGAAGCCTGTATAGTGTCATCTAAGTTGTTTTTGTGATGTATGGACAGATAGTAGTATTGTGTGTGTAATAATTGTGTGGTTTGTAAAGCATGTATGTATTGTAAGTCAGTAAATGGTTGTCTCACATCAGGAGGTATGGCATCCAGTGGCACACTGTGTATAAGAGTTTTAGGAGCTATGCCATATTTAAGACATTCTCCCAAAAACTCATAATGACCAAAGAATTGTGCCAAAGAATTATATTAAATAGTACTTTAAACGTCAATGAACTTCTCTAAGCGATTATTGTTTCCGTTTTAATTCCCGCCTACAGCTTCTTATAGGTTGTATATAAATATATGAGAACAAATATATTTTATCGTAAGAGGATTAGTAATTTTATATTTACGATGAATAAAAATGTATGCAATTCTCAGCACAACGAGTTTCTGACAGGGATATCGTCTTGACGCCCATACAGATAGACCGCCTAGTTAAACGATCTCAGGGTACCCAGCGGAGGGGTTTTTAATGCCATCTCGTCATAGCCGATAGTATGAATCTACAACGAATAAGTGGCTAGCACGTCGCGCTATTTGGATAGACTGAATAACCCATCTATATACAGTTTCACAAGTTGGTATATAGTGAAACCGGGACCGACAGCTTAACGTGCTCTCAGAGGCACTATAGTGGTGTTGTTAAACAGTTATATATATATATATATATATTTTAATAAAACATCGAACACAGAAAGTTAATTAATACAATGACCGACAAAAATATTATTTTATTTCTGTGACAAACAGTAGCCGAGTAATTAAGTACTGCAAAAGCTTATTTGGTATAGAGAACGCAGACTTCGCGATTGCGAATACAGTGTCCCTAAAAGTAGAAAACAGTCGCGCACAATTTCAGTATACCAAATAGAGAAACTGTTTATAGATAAAAACTGTTTATTGAGTAGTACGTATTACTGGATCGTCTTATGAATTTATAAAAAATATATATATGAGCAAGTTGTTGGATATTGGTAAGTTATTGAAATCATAAAGTATGTTTTCCCAACAAACCAATTTATCCTTCCTTCCCTCGTGGTAAGATAACCTTTATATTGATCACATTTGGGTGCGGAACTAAAATATCAAAAGAAAATAAACATGGATCTTTCTTCTGACCTTCTGTATGCGAAAAAAAGTAACATGTTTCTTGGAATTTTAGGATGCGGTTATGATACAGTCGCTTAGTTTGATTGTAAAGTCACTGCTTTATTATTAAACTAAGCGGCTGTTATTATCACTATAATATTATAGTAGGTCATTTATTTACTTAATACAAAAACATCAATTCAATAAAAAAAGTTTGTTATATGTGTTTAAATAAATAAAGCTGGAGTTTGTTTGTTTGGTTGAAAGCGCTAAAAAATATTTTAGTGTTGGATAGCCCATTTATCGAGGAAAGCTATATAACATCACGCTACGACCAATAGCAGCCGAGGATCAATGAGACATGTTGCAAATACGGGAAAAATAATTTCAGAGCTTCCGTTGCGTAAACGGTTAAAGTTACGCAGAGGAAGTCGCGCTGGTCAGATAGTAATATATATACGAGTATATATAACAGACATACAATAGATTTTTTCCGTTTGTTCCTTTACTTCCTTTAGTCAGCTTAGAGGATATGACCATAGTTACCTAACATATATTTCACACTATAGGAGTAGAGTAAGACACCGTCCCAAATGCAGAGCCTGAGTCTATGCAGCGCCTACAGTGTGACAGCGAACCAGACATTTTATTTTCTGCATGGCACTTGCAGAAAATAAAATGTCGGGCTCTTCAATGCGTCAATTTGCAACTTACAACCAAAAAAGGCCGACACAGTAGACTTCACCAGGGACGCATCTGTCTTCTTACCAACTCAGAGTTATGCAGTCACATGTCGTTCTATTATATATAAAAAATGTAATACCTAGGTACCTGCGACAGGCTTGCCTGGAATCGGAAAGCTGCTCAAATATTTCAGCAACACATTTAAGGACAGGACTGATGTGTGAGGTGAATAGCATTGGGGACACACAAACGACTTCATAGAGTCGAAGTGTAACAAATAAGACATTGAATTTTTTGTCCCAATTCGTTTCTTATTGGGTAAAATATAATATATTGGATAAAAATAATATTGCAGAATATTTCTCGAGTCGTCATCAGTCTTGACGGTCACTGATGATAAAGAGAAGCGAAATATTTGGCAATAAATTTTATTGCTTTTGACATATTACCGACATCTATTCCATATATTACATATGCAGTGTTTTTTTTAAAAGTAAAGTTGAGATAAAATATCATAAGTTGACGAGGGACATTTACCCGTACAACAGTAATACATTTGATGAGCATCAGGATTGGCCACATTTAGATAATACAAAATTTCTAATAATTCTTATGCTAGTAGTTGGTAAAAATCGATCTTAAGTTTGGAAAAAAACGTCAAGTTTGGAAAAGTTACTTGAGATTTTTCTTTTTCAAATATTTTAGTTAATATTAAACGGATTGAAGTGAGATTTGCGTGGGTCCAGTGTTTATATTTTTTACAAGCTAGACTTATTTTCTAAGTTTGTAACTAGTGTACTTAGATTTGAAGATTTTGAAGTAAACTTTAATAAAAAGGTCAGTCAACTACAGAGAAGTCAAGTGCTAAAGAAAGAAGCAATATGGTAGATCTATTACGATATGTTTAAATTTATATATAATAATAATAATATGTAGGACAACTTACACATAATGCTCTGGTCACTAATACTCGGCAACTAAGCTCTAGGCTTGTACTATGTGTACCAGAAATAACGGTACATATTATAAATTATAAACACCCAGAAAAGACAAACTGTACAGAAAAACGTACTAATATTTTTTTGCCATGGGTGGGAAATCGAACCTACGATCTCCGGATACAACGCCAAAGGCGCAACCACTAGTCTACGGAGGCAGTCAATATGTGGTGACCGAGTTATTAAGACCTTTTTATACCCAATGTGTTGGGAGGTTTTAATATAAAAAAAATACATTTGTTTGATAATTAATTCTTTTTACAGAGTAAGCGTGCTGTCTCTCCGACCTCATTATTGCTGGCAAGAGATGTCAAACGCAGACTTTATTTATAATAAAAATACCACTATAGTGCCACGTTGCCAGAGAGCACGTTAAGCTGTTGGTCTCAGTTTCACTATATACACATGTGAAACTATTTATAGATGAGTTATTGAGTCTAACGAAAAAACACGACGAGCCTCTTGTTCCGTATAGACTCAGAAAACCATCGGTTACGACGATGTGGGATTAAAAATATCGCTGCTGGGTACCTTGAGATTGTGTAGTAAGCGGTCTCGGGCGCCGTAAGGCACTGGTACTGTTTATTTTTTTTTATTTATGCTATTGGAACTATTGACATAGTAATTCCATTAAATAAACTTAAGGACACTGGATTCGAACTCCCGAAGTGTGCGTTCTCCATACAAAATTAGCTTTCGCACTTCCAGTCTAGTAATACTGCCGTCATAAACAAGGGAGACGTATCTGATAAAATGTAAAAAAGAGATAAAAAATAAATAAATTATATTTCATAGATATAAATATCAAGATAGGCCCTTCCATACAAAAATCCAACGATTTTTTGTCAACAAAGTGACAACTAGCGCCACTAGCGGTAAGAATTTGAACTAATACTTAGTATGATGTGACGTTGTAAGGGCGTACCAATTTAATTAGCCAAACTATTATTTTTCATTTTCATAGTTTATTTTTATGTTTCCGTTTTTTTTTTATAAATATGTGGATATGACTCAGGTGTTTGTATCGATATGTATGTTTATCAATTGGTCTGTCTATGAATCTACATCTTAGCGTCAAATATCTCGAGAACTAATCGTCCGACTGACTTGAAATTTGGAATAGTTATAAATATTGTTAACCCACATTCATCCAAAATGGTATAAGTCATAGTTACTTATAGGCTCGAGTGAAAAAGTGTGTAAATAGAAAAATAAATAAATTTGGGACAAATTAGGTCATGGGGGGTATCACCTGAAAGGTATTTATTTATAAAACATTAATATATTATATAGCTATATATAAAAAAATCAATAATGTTGGTATATTAAAAGGAGTTTAAGGTTACTCCAAAAACATCATCTCTAAAACATACAGAATGAGCTTCTGGCGAAATAATAAAATGTCCTAATTTTATAATTTATCTCAAAAAACTTTTTTTTTAAACTGGTTTTCAAGAAATTAATATTTAAAATCTAAGTTTGTGTCTATGTTTTTTTTATTTACAAAGCTGATAGTGGCAGTTTCCGGCTAATCTTTCTATATAATACGAGTCCATACTTCCCTTCGTATATCATTAGCAGGAAATCTTTAAAAAAAAACTATTAGAAAAAAAAAACTAATGTTTTTAACCGCAACTTTAAATCCCCAATAAAAATCGTATATATTTTAATACAGCTGTATGTTTTATTATGAAGCAAAAATGCGCATCTTTGCTTCATTTTCATCTATCTGTTATATATCAAAATCTTTTCTAAGAGTTTCTTTAAAATCGGAATATCTCGTATAATTACGAATATCTTAGCCCTCTGTATAAAAATAAATATTTTAATAGCCTATACATAGCGATGAAGGCTACGTAAAGGCTATTTATTTATTTATTTTTATACAGGGGGTTAAGATATACGTAACAGGTTAAACAAGAGTTATAACAAAAACAATTATTCAAATCGGACTAGTAGTTCTTGAGATTAGCGCGTACATAATACAAACAAAATCTTCAGCTTAGGAATATAAGTATAGATAATCATAACTATTATTAAAGTTTCACACTTTTTCATTCGAATTTTGTTTGAGACATATTTTATTGTATTCAGTATAAGTATTCTAGGCGTTAAAATATGTAACGTCATTACAAGGTTAAGTCGTTGATAATAATCTCTCCGTACATTGAAATTAAACGAATGAAACATAACCTAAATATATTTTTTTAACATTTAAATTTGAAATTTTCGACTATCCGATGATAAGAAATATTGTCTTTCTTTTTGTTGAACTTTGTCGAGTAATTTGTGCAACGTTTTACTACACAATACGGGATCTTGGCAAGTTATTTAGAGTACTTTTCGCTACCGCTGCTTGACACAGACTGACGTATCGTTGGTGCTAAATTGATTTTTTAGCACCAATGTTTTAGTACTTAAGAAACATGTTTTGAGGCCCTTCCTTACTATTTACGTCAATGTTATATTTAAAATTTTTCATGGCTCTATGTCTTCATAATATTAAAAATGTGTATACAATTGTTATGCCATTGCATCTATTAGGCTCTAATACATTCCAACTTTGATTTTATTATATTTTAATAATTTATTTAGATAAATTAATATTTTTACTTCTTATTTAGTATAAAAAATAAATAAAATAATGGACTACAATAGGCGCATATAATATGCGTCTATTTTGCTTAGTGTTAGGCTTTAATTTTAATAGTTATTACTTTTAAAAAGGTGAATGTGTCATTGATGTATATTTAATATAGTATTCAAGCAGATATTGCAAGCAAAATACTACAATTGAAATTCTTCCAAGGAGAAGTTCCTCCTTTTTTGTAATGGACAAAAAATATTTATCATTCCACAATTTTCAATTGGCATTTCTACCATTTTCGCCTCATGCTTATTCAAAGTCCTACGTAAAAAGTCATGTCTTTATAATGACGTCCTTTTTCCTTAGTGCCAACAAAGTATAATATGTAGTTGCGTCTGTTATGTAGTTTTCAGTTGTTCTTTCTTTAAATGTGCCTTTTTTATCATTGTTATCTCTGAATATTGCTGCAGTTTAAATTATAAAAATATTGTTAGATGCGCCTTTGATTCCAAAACTGCAATTAACTGTTTTTGAAAAAAAAAATTGGATGCGCCCTTCTTGCTTATGACGGCAGAATACTCGACTACTGTTTATCGCAGAATTATAATAATATTTTTGTCTGTCATTGTATTAATTAATCTTTTTGTTGGGTATTTTTTTATTAATATCAGAAAAAAATATTTTTAAATATTATAAGACGAACATTATGTATTACCCACAAGAGAAAGATTTTTACGTACAATTACCAAACTAAAAATAATAATTGAACTTCGACTAATTGTTGGCATATTGGAAGTATGTTCGTTGGGCATCAAGACGGCTGCGGGGCCCTTAATCAGTTATTTTACTTAGCACCCGAATTCATTTGGGTCCATCCCCAACTATAGGTAAGGGTAGTAGACATTTACCTCTCTTTCCGACATTCTGCAAGAAGACCCGGTTGGCGAAGGCCTGTCGCTGACTGGCTTCTCTCATTTGCTTGCGAGCTACCTCCAGCAGCAGTCGTTGACGAAGGACTTCCATGGGGTTGTTGATGGACAGAGACGGCATTTTGCGCTTCGGCCGAGTGCGGCGTTCTTCGGTATCTTCTATTAGACCGTTCTGAAATGCAAATTAAAACTTCATTATGACTAGAATAGCTGGTTCATTGTACCAGGTTGGCTTCACATCACAACGGGCTGAAAGGAGCTGCTCTGGCTAGAAAGCTAGCCAAGCTCCTTCCACAAGGGCTCACGCAAAAGGTTAGCCGACTCACGCAAAAGGTTAGCCGATTCACGCAAAAGGTTAGCCGACTCACGCAAAAAGGCCTAACTTCTTGGCTAATTACGGAAATCGAGTCCGTCATGAACATGAACTACATGACTAGAATAATGGATACTTATTTCCAGATAGTTACAATGCTTTCAATAGCAAGTCATTAGACTTTATATCTACCTGATGGTGAGCAGACCTACAAAGTCCGTGAAAGGAGTCAATCAATAATTGTTCTTAAACAACATTGATCACTATGCCAGCTAAATAATGCGATTACGAAATGGGCGGCGACAAAGACGAATTGCATTACGAGTATATTTTAATATACTCGCTGCCTGATAGCCTGCCTGACGGCAAGCCAGCCTACTTGCTCCTACTATTACGGGTACCTAATTGAAGTGGTTACGTGATTGACAGCGATAAAGACGGATTTGCATTACCCTAATATCATAGCTGCTGTCGTCAATTCAACTGCCCGTTTCGTAACCGTATCCTGAAAGTAGACTATTACCTCGACAAGAAATCTATGAAACCACAGACTAAAATCGTAACCTGACTAGGTCGTTTGACGGCTTTTGAATTTGTATCAGCGTTGGTAATGAAACGTCTATTGAATGTATATAAGAGACCTTCTTCCCACCTAAATCTGGATCTATTTATGAAGTGTGCATGCGCAAGTGTTTTTCTTTTAATTGGATCTTATCCATGGTTTTCATTAAGAAGGATTGAGGTTTAAAACACGCAGATGCTGTCAATTCTTAAAAAGTTGCTATTATTTTATTTTATTGTAATATTTGTAAAATTCTATTATCGTCCGTTGTAATATTTTTGTATAGGTTTGTATGTTTGAATTTGTGAATGGCTGATGATATTTCCACAAATAAATAAATAAATAAATTAGTCCACTTAAGGTT
Source organism: Monopis laevigella (assembly GCA_947458855.1). Lineage (NCBI taxonomy): Eukaryota > Metazoa > Arthropoda > Insecta > Lepidoptera > Tineidae > Monopis > Monopis laevigella. Next base: position 15,594,524 of record OX381581.1, read on the forward strand.
CCGTACAACAAAAAAAAAGATCACGGGGAAAGTATGATTTAAAAAATTATATTATTTACCATTTCAAAAATCATCTACTATTTATATCAGTTACCGTTTCAAATAGACAGTTGAAAATTGATATACGATTTTGTACGTATTGGTTCTTCACTTTTTTCCAAATTTTATTTAATAAAATACATCAAATTCACCCTAAAGTTATTTTCAAGAAGTCTTAAAACTGAGCTTACCAACCACCCATAATATTAATTAAAACATAATACATCCACTTTACACTTTATGAAGGGTGGCCCTTCATTATATAGATACAGTATGTATATATTGCACGTAGCACAAATTTACAGCCATCTTAAAATTGTTAATAACGAACCGTTACCGATACCGTAGGTAAAGGCAACCCGCCATAACTGAAGTTGAATAAAATTTCTGATAAATGCTTTTGTAAGTTAAACAATACATCCGGATCAAGTGAAGTCAAAGCTTTGAAAAATCAACAACTAATGAAATATGTTTTCTTTTTACTAAAGCAACCTTTATAAACAACTTCAAAGTGCTTAGTAGAAAATATGAAATATGCTTTATTGACTTTGTAAAATATAACTGAAAAGCTTACTGGTAGTTTGCGTTGTTGCGTTTATTTATGTACATGCTGTTGACTGTACTACTGGGTGATTTTTTTATGCAATCAGATTTTTTTTTTCACAATTCTTAGCATTTTTAAGTTCTTATCTGAAAAAAAAAAGAACTTAAGTTTTAAATTAATCTACTTATTAACATTAAATTGCGAAAAAAAAAAAACTTCAGCCAACTAACGCCCAAGATGTTTGGTATTAAAGTTTAAATGATATCTTATTATTATTTGTGCTTTCAGTGATCATATCTTCAAATTGTAGTATGGGTGAGTCTCAAAAGAATATACATCTACCTGTTTTATGATTTTAATATATTAAGTAGGTAGGTACTTATATATTTATTTTAATTTCAAATGATAGTTTACTTACATAAATGTATGCTTTATAACTTCAAGTATAATATTATAGTTATCAGATAACTGTAGTTACGATACAACTAAAGTGGTTGCATGTTTTATTTGTTTTCTATAAACATGTAGCCTAAGGCATTAAGCTCGCCTATGTACAATTTTGTGCAATAAAGAATTTAAATAAAATAAAATAAATAAATACCATCACGGGTGCCTATTTGGCTCCCGAGAACCGTTTAAACGGCCTCAGGGTCCCAGCGGAGGGATTAACCCATCCTCATTTCGCCGATGGTATTCGGAGGCAACACCTAACAAGTGGCGAGCTTGTTGCGGTATTTATGATGAAATAGCCTCGTTGTATAAAGCGGTCACCCATCCCAGGCCAAGCTTTGTTGTCATCTGCTTAACCTTGTTATCAGTTGCGCAGTGACTTAACCACTAGGCTGGGGCCGCTTTTTATAAAGAATTTGAAATAAAATGTAGTATTGTGTAGGTTACACTATATAAGTAAGAATTAAAATGACATATTTATACAAGGTTACGTTTTGTTTATATTAATAAGCATGAAAAAATCTGAATTATTCATGCGGACATATTGACATAATGAATAATTCATACTGTTAATTAAAATGTTTAATTATTTATTGTGTGATACAGCTAATTATCGGACTTTCGCGCAGTTGGTATTACTACTTGCACTATTATTTTTTTCTGTGGTATTACTGCCCTTTATGTAGAATAATATTTTGGGAATTAAATTAATTAGTCAGTAAGTATGCATTTATTGCTTTCACGGTATAGTACTGTACATTGACTTATTTTTACATGTATTTTTTTTAAAGGGGTAAAAATTTCACCCTGTATGTAATCTTACATTTTTCATCATAACCCAGTTGTATCAGTACTAAGTTAGGAATACAACATTTTGACAGTAGCTTTCTTTTGGGTTGTAGTCCATAACTTTTTCAAAATCCGAATTCAAAGAGGGTGAAAACCCTCTCTTTCACCTTTTTATATAATTTATTTTTCAAAGTTAATGTATTGTTCACGGAAGGACAGATGAAATTTCGTATAGACTCTTGTTTTTTTAAAAGGTGGAGTGGATTGCCATTTTTTTTTAATAAAGGGTGGATAATTTTTTATATAGTATGCTTAAAAGACTTTTTGTATAAAAAGATGTTTCGGAATTGGAAAGTGGAAATATTTTACCACTTTTATTCTATAAAAAACAATAAAATATTAGTTTTTTTTATTCCAGTCACAAAAAACTAAATATTTTAATTTTAATTCCTACTTATTTTATTTATTAAGTGTACATAATTACTCCTCTGAGATGACTCATGTTCATTTTTAATATATCTAATTATTCATATAGGTAATTAAATTAATTTTATTTTATTTTTTCTGTCGTAGAAAGTTTAGTGTTGTAGAATAAATAATAATCTATATTATTTGCAGTGTAATATGTAGAATAATTTTTAAATAAAAAGTATTACGAAGCAGGTAACAATAAAAAAAAACAATAAATTTCAACAATATTTATTGCAAGTATTTTACAAATTCTAATAATTTAATTTAGAGTAAAGTCTATTCTATACAGTATATCGACATTAGCGAAGTTAAAATCATTAAACTTAATATTTAATAAATAAATAACAGCATAAAACAACATATTTTATTTTATACAATAATTTAACAATAATAAATATTTATAAACGAGGATGGTAATTTTGCTATAAAATCATTAAAATGTCTACCGGGTAAATTTTTTGAAACGACAATCGCGATCTTTAGTGATTCCAGTATAACCTATTTAGGTAGTTAAATTTACCCATTTATTTGTTTATACATACGAGTAATAATAACCGATAAAAAGGTTGAATGACAGAAATAAAATACTTCTTGACGCTAAAACATTTATAATTGAATTACTTATATTAAAATTATATAACAATCTCATGTTATTAAGAAAAGGATTATTATTTAGCTGTGTTTTATTTATATTATTCTAAAGATGTTTAAAGAAGTTCTCTAAGAAGTAGTTACTTATAACTCTACTAATATGGTTCTACTTTAATTTGTATTAAAATTGTTGGATAATGTAGGCTTTAGGATCGGTCATTGGTCGGGTTTTCTTGTCTGGATTCAGTAGTACCGCGTAAAGTCAATTGGTGAAGCCCATCGCATACCTGCAAGGAAATAAACTTTATTATAATACAAACTGTATTACACAATTGTATACAGGGTGAGCTTTTTAACTATGATAAACTGGAGATATGTTTTTTTGTCATCAATTAAATAAACGTTTACCAAATTAAATTACTAAGTATAAGTTTTTTTTGTAACTAAGTATTTTTGTTGGTATATGTGTATGGTTAACCAAAAAAACTCACCCTGTTTTTTTTTAATGATTACTATACAAGGTGTAATAAGTGTGTCCAGGCGATGATTTGTTACTTTTAAGAGATATCAATAAAATCGAAATTACGTTGCCTAATTAGTAAAATCGTGTAATTAGGCAAATATATAAAAGAATTCCTGCTTTAATCACTCCTCTCCACAATTACTATGGCATTCTTAGAGAAATAAAAGAGAGAGGAGTCAATTTCGTGATTTTATAAATATTAAAAATTATAAAAGCTAAACAAAAGTTTTGTCATCTAAAAAAATATTCTTAATATTTATAATAAACTTTTCTTGCATAATACAATACTTAAAACAAAGTGTTTAAAAAAGTTGGTATAATGTTTTATTTTTCATAGGTTATATCCTCCATAGAAGTATGAAATAGAGCTGTTTCATTTAAATTTGAAAAGAACGTTAAATGTTAAATGTGAGTTCGCCATATTCTGTTCTCATTTCTTGAACATAGTTGCATAAATTCATACTTCCATGGTTATAATACATATATTATTATCCCATATTATGTTTTTAATGATTCAAGAACAAATTTTATAAAGCATACTGAACTGTGTGGTTAATGGTGAGTTCTACCGCTACAAAAGCAAAAGTTATAAGATTTTTTTTCATGAATTTTGGTAAATAGGTAATTATAATAATAATAATAATATAATATGTAGGACAATTTACACATATTGCTTTGGTCACAAACTAAGCTCTAGGCTTGTACTATGTGTACCAGAAGCAACTATATAATACATATTATATTTTATAAACACCCAGACCATGACAAACTGTACAGAAAAGCGCCCTAATATTTTGTTGCCATGGGTGGGAATCGAACCCACGACCTCCGGATACAACGCCAAATACACAAGACCACTAGTCTACGGAGGCTGTCATTTCAATGGTGAAGTACCTATTTATTTAAATTAATATATATGTAAAACTTGTGCAACGTGTAAGGAGCCTATCACTATCCAATGTACCATTAATTATATTATTATTCTATCTATATCACATACACTATGTTTCATTCACTGTATGTTAATAGTTATGATGATTCACTATATGAATTTAAAAATGCTAGTGCAAACAAAAAGCGGCCCCAGCCTAGTGGTTAAGTCACCGCGCAACTGATAACATATTTAAGCAGATGACACTGGGTACCCGGAGGCCGATTAAATGGTTCTCGTGAGCCAAATAGATACCAATGATGGTATTTATTTATTTATTAGTGAAACAAATTTTAAAATAATTAACTACATATAATAATAAAAAAACTTTAAATATTAAATATTAATTTCACCAAAAAAATTTACTTAAATATTTTTACTTTTATTATCTATTTAACTGTCACGCTACCAACATACAGTGAATAGAATTGTACCTAAATATTATTTACTTGAATAGGATCCAACACATTCAAAGAGATTAATTGTCAAGATTGCGGCTCTACAGTGCAGAAATTAATGACAATTATCTGAATGGTCCCTCGCGGCCCGTGCCAACTAAACTTGCCAAACCTCTCACCTACCTCGTTTGCCAATTTCTTTGAGGAAATCTCTGTTAGCTGCGGCCCGGAGCGCCGTGAATTTCCGCTCTTTTTCGAGGCTCAACCTGTTTCGAAGTACAGCCATCGGCAGGTCGATGGAGAGCGAAGGCATCTTGCGCTTCAGCCGATGGGACTCTGGCATATCCTCAATCTTACGGGTACACACAGACACCATTAGACGAACAAATGAAAATGGACATTTGAGTAGAGGAAAATAGACAATTGGGTAAAGGCAAATTTGAAAAATTGACATTTCACAAATGGATGATGATGTTTTTATGTGGACATTTTGAGTAAATTACTTTTTATTTTGGATTTAAATTAGGACTACACAAAATTACTATTTTATAAGGACCATAGAAAAAAAAGTTAATGTTTTAAAAAATAATGGATTTAATGTTACATAGCGAATGAAATAACAAACATTTAACCTGAATGATATTTATTTTTTATATAAATAAATAAAATACTTAATATGCATAAATATCGTAATGAAATAAATGGTAAAAAGCTTAGCAACTATCTAAATACTTAATAATAACATTTAATAATAAGCAATATTAATTAAATATATAAATATGAGTAAATAGGTAGGTTAACTGTGTGCAGGTAGATTTATTTATTATATCAGCCAATGGTTATTTCACCTCGTCTCCATTTGGTATTTTCGGGAAATCTGAAAATTTTATTTTAATATATATATAAGTACATCATATACATATAATATATATTTATAATATCGTATATATTAACTTATAATAACGCATTGTTCTAATTGACCGATAAAATTATAAGGAAAAAAATCCAGCAGGGGGCAACTACCACCCCTCGCGAAGTCCCCTAGGTAATTTGTTATTATTTTTTACCTTTTTATTTACACACACTCTGTTTATATACAATAAGGTAAATAATATTCAGAAAAACTTGTAATTTATATTTAAAAGAAAAGTAAAAAATAAACACGTTACGCAAAAAAATAACGGTTACGTAGATTGTAATTGTTGGTTGTTTGCATGAAGGATACTGCTTTCCATCAGGTAGATGTAAGGTCACATGCCGAGCTCTAATAAAAAAAAACACACTACTCTGCCGTTGTTATACCAACGCCGGTATTCATAAAAACTTATTGAGTCCTAAAATAATACTTTTGCTATAATACGTTTTGCCTTTTTTTAGCTACATAAATGAGTATGGGCACAGAAGAAATAATAGTACGATAGAGATACAACTTATTTTAACTAAGGACTCAATAAGTTTTTGTTTTTATGAATAAGGCCACTAATGTTTAAAAACTTAATTAGAAGATGCATAAAAATAAAAAAATAATAATAATAAAAAAAATAAAAAAAATGGTTTAAATAATTAGGTAAAAATCAATGTTAAATTTTAGTGGGGATTACTTGAACCTGAATGGATTAGAGGTTGAGTACTTTTCCGCAAAATTGGGGATCGTGGGTTTACATCCGACCCTCCAGGAAATATTTCATTAAAATTTTATGTTAATAATTACAATATTATTTACAATTTATATATAACACGTTGTCTTCGTGACCGTGGTTGTGATCGTGGGTTTACATCCCACCCTCCAGGAAATATTTCATTAAAATTTTATGTTAATAATTACAATTTATATATAACACGTTGTCTATATGTCCAGTAAGATGTATCTAAAAATAAAGTTTATAAGTAATCTTGCCCTAAGTATTAAAAAAAAAACTGGTAAAAATATTTTACAAGTTTGGTTAATTTTTTTTTATGCTAGGTCTCCGCGAAATGCTGAAAATGTTTAATCAAATACTAACATAATCAAAATAACAATTCTTTACCATTATTTTAAATATTCTATTAAAAAGAGTTTATAAATGTAGATAATTTAATTTCAGACGAAAGGCTTGAATCGCTGAACTAATATGCATATTAGGGCTTTATATTAAGATCTTTGGGATTCCCGGTTATGAAAAAAGCTACAGAAAACCAATATTTATACCAATAATATTAAGTATTATTAGGTTTTCTGTACAGTTTACTATTGTTTGATCTAGGTTTTTATAAAGTACATAATAATAAAGTATTATGTGTGAAATATGCTATAGTATTATTATTATGTTAAAATGTCCTATAGCAAGGTTTCCCAAACTATCGTGGTCCTTGCCTGTAGAACGAACACCAACCGACCGAGCCATATTACATAAAATATGTATTTAAACTTGGTTTGTTATTTAAAAGGTCCTTTATTCATATAGATAACAAGTTAAATTTCCTAGAGGTGGGTCCCGAGTTTGTAAACTTGTATTAGATGGGTCGTAGCCCAGACAACTTTGGGAACCACTGTCCTATAGTAGGTATTATTATTTTATATTATGTAAATTTTAGTTTATATTTTCGCAGATACCTACGAAATTACAAGAAATAATATTTTATTTTTAAGTTTGTAGTTTATTTAGTTCTACCTATTTCGTTAAGTTTAAGACCTATTAAGAAAATAAAACAATACCTGCATTAATTTTCAAGTTTAAAGCTTTCTAAGTACTTAGGTATATTAAAACTCACCTCGCTTTCCAACTTTGTCCAAGTATTCTCGGTTATTGTTCACTACTCGTCCCCAGAAAGCGTTTTCAGCGTTCCTTTGAAGGAGTTCAAATGCAGGATTGACTGCTAAACTTCTTCCGGAGCGTCTCATTACCTCTGAATTTCCGGTATTTATCTTCGGTAAAAAAATTTAGTTAAACAAAGCTTTTTAAAAAAGTTTTATTAAAAGTGCAATAAACTAAAGAAGTTATATAAATCTATTAGTATTAGGAAAGAAAGAAAGAAATAAAATAGTATTTAGACCCATAGTATACATTTGGTCTATAAAAATATTATCCACTTGCTTACTATATACAGGGTGACTTTGAAAGGATGTACTTTGGGCTAATATGAGATCTGATCAAATCGAAATACTTTTCCCTTGGAACCATGTGTGGCAAATGAAAAAAAAATTAGGCTTCCTTATACAAATTGGTCATTTTAACATTACTAGTTTGTATGGAGAAGGCATTTTTTTTTCATGGTTCCGTGGGAAAAGTTGTTCGATTTGATCAGCAGAACCTCATATTAGCCCCAAGTACATCCATTCAAAGTCATCCTGTATATAGTAAGCAAGTGGATATAAAAATTATAGTACAATGGACGCCAAGTTATAGTATTGTTTTAAAATCTGTTTGAACCTAGAAATGGTTTCGCGAATTCGAACGTCTAAAAAGTCTAAACGTTGCTTTCAGTAATATTAAATTTAAAAAAATAAAATGGAGGTGAAAATATTACTTACTTGTTCCTAATTACACATAAAATATATAATTACATATATAAAAATAATATAAAAACATATATCTTTATACAAAATCTATATAACTTTTGAAAAGACAACTACGATTTTAGATTTATAAAATCTTACCTTAGTTGTCATTTCAAAAGTTTACAGACTTTTTGTAAAGAGCCTATGTAATTAGGATCAAATAAGTAAAATCTAAACCTACCCGTTCTATTGTTTCTAAAAAATATATATATCACATAAACCAACGTTTAGATGTTATTTGACGTTTGAGTTCGAATACATTTCCTGTGCTCTTCGAGTGAGTATAAAAGTCACTATGTCCTAACATATCCACCGTACAGAAACTTTAAAGTTATCTTACTGTAGGTAATTAATAAAAATTATCTAAAGTTTTAGCAGTATAAGTGGGTATAAGCAAATTCTTCATCTAAAATGTTACAATTTAAAGATGAATAAAGATTAAATAAAATAAAAAATTTGATTGGACATAATCTAACGCTTCCCATAAATCTTAAATAATTAAGCCTATAATTGTAGAGTAAGTATAAACATCAGTCTCTACCATGGATTTGCGCATTGTAGAAACGTAACGTATTTATTTACGTATACGTGAGCAACAACCAATATGATCGCTTTATTCAATCCTGTTACCAAAAATAAAGCGGCCCTATTGGTTGTTGCTCACGTATACGTAAATGAATACGTTACGTTTCTACAATGCGCAAACCCATGGTAGAGCCTCAGAGGCTCTACTATAAGTTTTTATCGTCGTATTAACGTAACGTTTATAAATAAGGAACCACCAATAGGATCTCTTTATTTTTAAAAACAGGATAAATAAAACTTTCTTATTGATAGAACAACATCGATTTTAACATATATAGAAATATAATACTATAGAAAAAAACTCATGGTAGAGGCTGAGAAATAAATAGTTCAGGATTATTAATTGTTATGAAACGTTAAAAATTGTCCATTAAGAGCACAGGAAATGTATTCGCGAACTCGAACGTCAAATAACATCTAAACGTTATTTTTAGTTGGAAAAAAAAAACGTGAAGCTGTAGATTTTATTTACTTGACCTTTTTATTTAAATATATAAAAAATCTAATAGTCTCTTTATAAAAAATCTTACAAAATCTGTAGGTATTTAAAAAAAAATTAAAACGTACTTTAGTTGTCCTTTTAAAAGTTAATAATTTTAAAAGTAGTAACTAAGTAATATTTGCACTTCCACGTTTTTTTTATAAATATATTTTACTAAAAGGAACGTTTAGACGTTTTTAAACGTTCGAGTTCGCGAATCCATTTCCTGGCTTCTTAAGTTTATTTAGCTTTTTACAGTAATAAATAAAGGAATTTCTAGAGAAGGATAAACAGAGAGATAGTTAACAAAATAGGTATACAGAGTATAACAAAACAAGTGCGGATATCAAAAAGTCACGGTTCTCACCATTAGCATTATTACTTGTTCACTTAATTACACTTTGAAGAAATTCAAACCTTGATGAAATGGCTGAAAATGCGGGCGATTAAACAATACCGAAATTTTGCGGCGTCAATTCATGACGGACTTTCGATGTTAAGACCACCTCAGAATTTGTATTCAGTATAATTTCCTACAGGTAAAACTTTCCTAGCTAGCTTCTACCTAAAGCTAGGTTAATATTATTGTTATTTTATTTTAGCCCGTCAAATGAAATAAACTTTTCAATAATTGTTTTATTTATTTTTCGATATTTTATGTTTTTTTTTTATGATAAAACTTAAAAATATAATAAAGGACCTTACAAAATTGTATTAAAAACAATAAATAACCAAACCCCGTCTCGCCGAATAGTACCCATTACCATAATCACTGGTAACATTGTCGTAATTGTTTTTGTCGCCGCCCATTCTATAACAGCAACATCGACCCCATTTATCGACTTTGTAAGTCTGCTTGCCATCAGGTAGATACAAAGTCAAATGCCGTTCTCCAATAAATAAAAATAATTCAAATTTATAATGGTTTTATTATTATTGTATAAATAAAACCTTTTTTTTATCTTTGGAAAATTAAACTTAAAAATTATATATTAAAAAAATACCAAAAAACGAAAAAAAAAAACAAGAAATAAATAAATATTAGTATCGCATGTCCACAAAATCCCATCCAAAAAGTACCCATAACACTGTCTCGTCTATTGTCTCGTTAAACTGACATATTCTTTGCAAATGAAATATTAAAAAAAATAAAAAGCTGTAAAGTTACATAAAGTTCATGAAACATGTTCTAAACAAACGGAAATTGGAGAAACGCACGAAAATACAATAACAAGAATCATCTAAAACAACTTTCATCATTTTGGCAATAATTTTTTATAAGTAATATCACAATAGGGGTAATAAAGATTATACAGATGCAAACATCGCCAAATGACCTAGTCATGTTTCAGTTTTAGCCTCCTTTCAGGGTGCGGTTACCAAACAGCCAGTTAATTTGACGATAAAGCAGCGAAGATATTAAAGTAGCATCGTAATTCAAATTCGTCTTTGTCACCGCTTTCTAGCCGGAGTGCTGTTTTAAACAATTGGTCCGATTGATGAACTTTGTTGGTCAGCTTGCAATTAGGTAGAATCATGAATTTTAAGTGGATTAATTAAAGTGGATACATAATTCATAATATTCAAATTCGTTGTTTATTATTGTAGTAATATTATGTGTAAATAATATTACTATATAAAATCTCTCAAGGTTAGAGAATAACTGCTATATAAGTCAATTTTTAAAATTGTCATATGTTGATCAAAATAAATTTTATTTGTACCTATTACTCAAAGTTAGAGAATAACCGCTATATAAGTAAATTTTTAATTTGTCACATATACAAAATAATTTTTATTTGTACCTATTAGTAGTAGGTATAAATAAATACTTTTTCCTTTTTTTTTGCGTTGCTGACGCTACTACTTATATCATGATAAAACGAAGTAATATATAGCAATACTGTATTTTTTAATTATTTAAAAGAGTTTTAACCATTCCCAAATAACTAATTAAACTTTTCCTATTTAGTAAAAGAAGCCGTAGTACCTACTACGGGTGCTACGAAATATGATTAAATAAAGACGCTTCTGTAGATAAAAATAATGTAAATGTTTAGTACTTATGTACTAATAAATAAATAAACGTTTTTAGATCACCCTTTCTGCTTTGTGGCACCGACATGTAGGTGTAAATACTATAATATATATATATATTATTTAATTATATTAATAAATAAATATATAGATGCATTAAAGTTTGGTCAACAACTTGGTAAATTATTAATGAATGCATCTGGAGACCATCGCGCTAGGTCTTATTTCTTCCAACGAATATCGCTGGAAATTCAGAAGGGCAATGCGTTGAGTATTTTGAACACGTGCGCAGCATCGGATATGCTCTGCCGTAAATTGATAATAATTCTATTCATTAAACAGTTAATATACATTCAGTGCCCGAATATGGGTTAGTGCCGTGTTTTGGGTTTCAAGACCGTGCGACACCGAAGTGAACACCATGTGAAAAATGTTATTTGAAAGAGAATAACTATTGTGATAAATTTTCTAATTGTTTTGTTTTGTAAGTAACAGACACCACTTCCTTGCGTGAAGACCTTCATGAAATATTTTATATAACTAGTTATTAGTTACTTTTATATATTTTTTTTGTATATTTTATTGAATAAAATTTTAAGTTATAAATTATAGTTGTGGTAGTCTCTATAGCTTTTCCCATACACATGAGAAAATATCGTCAAGTGACCTTAGTTATGTTTTTAATTTAGTCGGTGGGTTCACTGGTATTCAGAAGTAGGAAATTAGTCGATGGTTCACTGAATAATTATTATTCATTCAAAATAATTATCTATTTTTTTTACATAAAAACAAGTAAATATTAATCTAAAGACTACAAACCGCATTAGGTACGTACATACTAAGGAAAGCATCTGTATCTTTTAAACTCTACTTTCTTTCTTTTTAAACTCTGCTTTTCTTCTTTTTACCATTACATCCATTGACCTACATTTTAATTTGACTCAATTTTAGCATTCTCTTATTCACAATACGATCCTAAAAACCTAATAACATTTTTCGAAATAAATATAATATTTATTTACAAATGTGTACAAAGTCCAAAAAAAAAAAATGTAATCTTGATCCCGGGATGAAAACGTCATAAACATATTTCCGGGATTTCAGAGCGTGGTTACTCTATGTTACTTCCTTCGTCAAAGTAATAGTAAGTATACTCTACCTATTCCGATCTCTGGTAATGCGGATTAAAGGAACAGCAGCGCTCTCTGTATTTATGCGTTTACAAACCAATTCTCTAGAACTAATGTTGGAAGGCCTATACCCCAACAGTGGAGTCATAACGGTTGAATCCTAAATGTCTATATACCTGTGAGTCACGTGGAGCGTCTGACAGTAGATACAGCCACGGCGAGCCTCCTGAGTAGCGACCACCGAGGGCAGGGTAGTAGCCTAAATTTTCCTGTAAAAACAATATCACTTTAGTATTTTTATTGGAAACTTTTTATATATTTCGGTGGGTAGGTAAGGTAAAAGCCTTTTTTTTTAAATATGATATGTAGACAATTTATACATATTGCTGTGGTCACAAACTAGAATAAATACTTGTACTATTTGTACCAGAAACAACGATATAATATTTATTATATTTTATAAACACCCAGACCACGACAAACTGTATAGAAAAACGTACTAATATTTTTTTGTCATGGGTTCCCACGACATTCTTTTTCATGGCGAGTGAATTGTCGATTTCGTTCAAACTCTCGCCGCAGAAATTCTGCTTCAGCTGCAATATTATAAGCAAAATCTATAGCGGATTGACAAGATCTTAGTGATGGTGAAACGCCGCTATTGATTTTAGATTTGTGTGTAATGCTTCCCGAAGGTTGCGGGTTAACGCCTGATGGTTGCATTTCTTCCTCACTTACCAAAACTTGCGAACGAGTTTTCACCATTTTCATTATCTGCAACGGCTGTAAATCTCCTTACCATCAGGTAGACACAAATTCACATACCGTGCTTCAATAAAAAAAAAAAGTAGGTATAACTTTATGTAGGTATATATTTTTTAACTTAGTATGGCCAAATGTACTGATTAAAATACTTGACTGCTACAAGAGCGACTGTAATAAATATAGCAGCAAAACAATAAGAAACTTTTCATGAGACATATTTAAATACATTTTTAAATATATGATTAGCATAATATATAGACAGCCATTACAGCATTCAGCCGTACACATATCACATAGGGATCTGATGAAAAAGGGATCCCAAAGATATCCTAAGAAGATATGAAAGGTATTCAAATACGCAATTACGTCAGATAAGAAAGGATACTGAAAGGTGCTGTAACTTGACCTTTGCATCAACAGTATCAAGGTTCACTTTACATTTGCAATAGCTGTCCACCGTACCTATATTCGATGAATTCCACTGGGTTCTTCGTGTGTAGAAATTTCGAAAAAAATGTTGATTTTGAAAACGATTTGATTGATTGTTGATTTGCATAATAAATTGTCTTTGTAAAATTGTAATATATTTTTCAGTGGTAAAATAAAATATGGTTAAGACCCTGCGCTCAAAATATTTTTTTGTTATCGCCCCGCCCTATAGGCGGAGCTTCCCCTGTTTTGCCGCTGTCGCAGGCAAGAATTTTCTATTTGGCGCGATTTTACGAACAAAAAATGAATGTGAGTCGTATTTAATATTTTTATTTTATTTATCATAATTAATATTTTTAAGTTTAATTACATAAATATTAAATTTGATAGATAAAATAGTTTTAAAACAATCTATTAACTAAAACTGATATAATGTAAAGCATCAACCAGTGGCTAAAACATCGAACGCGTTAGCGATCTTGCGTTGGTAATTTGAATTGTGGCAATTCAAATTACCAACGTCATGACAGATCGCTATCGCGATAAATAGCAATGGCAGATTTGACCTTATTAAAAAAAAAAGATATATATGGGTTTAGATTGTGTAATCCAAGATGGCGGCCTCAACTTTATTTTTAAAAATCGACGTGGGACTCGTTATATAGGTTTTTGGGTGTGCCGAGCACGAATTTGAGGTCCATTTTAAAATCCAAGATGGCGGCCTCAAATTTATTTTTAAAAATCGACATGGGACTCGCTAATATTTTAGGGTGTGCCGAGCACGAATTTGAGGTCCATTTTAAAATCCAAGATGGCGGCCTCAACTCTATTTTTAAAAATCGGCATGGGACTCGTTATAGATATTTTTGGGTGCGCCGAGCACGAATTTGAGGTCCATTTTAAAATCCAAGATGGAGATATCAAGTAGATTACTAAAATTCGACATGGGACTCGTTATATAGGTTTTTGGGTGTGCCGAGCACGAATTTGAGGTCCATTTTAAAATCCAAGATAGCGGCCTTAACTTTATTTTTTTAAATCGACATGAGATAGATAAAATAGTTTTAAAATAATCTATTAACTAAAACTGATATAATGTGAAGCATCAACCAGTGGCTAAAACATCGAACGCAATAGTGATCTGTCGTTGGTAATTTGAATTGTGGCAATTCAAATTACCAACGACAACGTCAACGACAACGTCATGACAGATCGCTATCGCGATAAATAGAAATGGCAGATTTGACTTTATTAAAAAAAAAGGCTGTTCATCATATACCTAGACAAATGCCTGCAGAGACTGAAAGAAAACAGATGTGGGATAAAAATTGATAAAATAAGTGACATGTTGATTAATACATTGTTGTATGCAGATGATGCTGTCCTTATTGCATCATCTGAGCAAGAGCTGCAATCACTTGTCACAGACATGAAAGATGGATGTAATGAAAAAGGTCTCCGAATAAATGCGAGAAAATCTAAGGTGTTAATATTTGAGAGAAATGAGATAACGAATGCGACAATTATGGTTGATAACGAGAAACTAGAACAAGTGTCTGAATTTATATATCTGGGTAGTGTTTTCACTAGGGATGGTAGATATGAAAAAGATATTGAAAGGAGAGTAAATGCAGGCAATAGTGTCAACGGAGCACTGCGTTCTATGATAGGTAGGTCAAATATCACTCAAAAAGCAAGACTTGCCATTCATAACGCAGTGCTTGTCCCGACACTATTGTATGGAAGCCAGACATGGGTATGTCAGGATAAAGATGAAAGCAAAATAAATGCAGTAGAAATGCGCTCATTGCGACGAATGTGCGGTGTTAAAATAACAGACCGAATCCGCAATGACGTAATTCGAGAACGAGTGGGATTGAAAGAAAGTATAGGTATGAAAATGAGAAAAGGTATGCTCCGCTGGTTTGGGCATATAGAAAGAATGAGTGATGAAAGACTGACGAACCAGATATATAAAAGCGAGGTGAAGGGTAGACGTGGCCGAGGGAGACCAAGCCACACGTACACAGACACATGACCAAATTGGAAAGGTTTTAAAAGACGGTGCAATTAAAAGTCTCCGAAATCGGCGTGCATGTATGAGAAGAGTTATGACTGTGGAAGTGGCGAAAGGAGTTTGTAGGGATAGAGACAAGTGGCGCTCGGTTGTCTCTGCCTACCCCGTAAGGGACCTGGTGTGAAGATAAATAAATAAATAAAAAAAAGATATATATGGGTTTAGATTGTGTAATCCAAGATGGCGGCCTCAACTTTATTTTTAAAAATCGACATGGGACTCATTATAAAGGTTTTTGGGAGTGCCGAGCACGAATTTGAGGTCCATTTTCAAATCCAAGATGGCGGCCTCAACTTTATTTTTAAAAATCGACGTGGGACTCGGTATATAGGTTTTTGGGTGTGTCGAGCACGAATTTGAGGTCCATTTTAAAATCCAAGATGGCGGCCTCAACTTTATTTTTAAAAATCGATATGGGACTCGTTATATATATTTTTGGGTGTTCCGAGCACGAATTTGAGGTCCATTTTAAAATGCAAGATGGAGATATCGCGTTTATTTAAAATCCAAGATGGAGATATCGCGTTTATTTTTAAAATTCGACATGGGACTCATTATATAGGTTTTTGGGTGTGTCGAGCACGAATTTGAGGTCCATTTTAAAATCCAAGATGGCGGCCTCAACTTTATTTTTAAAAATCGACATGGGACTCGTTATATATATTTTTGGGTGTGCCGAGCACGAATTTGAGGTCCATTTTAAAATCCGAGATGGCGATCTCAAGTTTATTTCTAAAATTCGACATGGGACTCGTTATATAGGTTTTTGGGTGTATCGAGCACGAATTTGAGGTCCATTTTAGGATCCAAGATCGCTATCTTATTTTTTAAAACCGACATGGGACTCGTTATATATATTTTTGTGTGCGCCGGCACGAATTTGAGGTCTATTTTAAAATCCAAAATGGCGACCTCAAGTTTATTTCTAAAATTCGACATGGGAAAATTGCCTTCTCCATACAAATTAATTATGTTAAAATGACCAATTTGTATGGGGAAGCCAATTTTTTTTTTCATTTGCGACACATGGTTCCATGGGAAAAGTTGTTCGTTTTGATCAGCAGAACCTCATATTAGCCCAAAGTACATCCTTTCAAATTCACCCTGTATATTTTTTTGGGTGGGCCAGGCACGAATTTAAGGTCCATTTTAAAATCAAAGATGGCGATCTCAAGTTTATTTCTAAAATTCGACATGGGACTCGTTATATAGGTTTTTGGGTATACCGAGCACGAATTTGAGGTCCATTTTAGAATCCAAGATAGCGGACTCAACTTTATTTTTTTAGACCGACATGGGACTCGTTATATATATTTTTGGGTGTGCCGAGCACGAATTTGAGGTCTATTTTAAAATCCAAAATGGCGACCTCAAGTTTATTTCTAAAATTCGATATGGGACTCGTTATATAGGTTTTTGGGTGTGCCGAGCACGGATTTGAGGTCCATTTGGGCTGAGCACATAGGACTGGGAGCCGAGCACATAGGACTCGTTATATAGGGTTTTGGGTGAGCCAAGCACGAATTTGAGGTCCATTTTAAAATCCAAGATGACGATCTCAAGTTTATTTCTAAAATTCGACATGGGACTCGTTATATAGGTTTTTGGGTGTACCGAGCACGAATTTGAGGTCCATTTTAGAATCCAAGATAGCGGCCTCAACTTTATTTTTTAAAACCGACATGGGACTCGTTATATATATTTTTGGGTGTGCCGGCACGAATTTGAGGTCTATTTTAAAATCCAAAATGGCGACCTCAAGTTTATTTCTAAAATTCGACATGGGACTCGTTATATAGGTTTTTGGGTGAGCCGAGCACGATTTTGAGGTCCATTTTAAAATCCAAGATGGCGACCGTAACTTTTTTTTTAAATCGTTGCATGTGAAAAGTTGTTCGATTTGATCAGCAGAACCTCATATAAAATCGACATAAGATAGATAAAATAGTTTTAAAATACAGAATCTATTAACTAAAACTGATATAATGTGAAGCATCAACCAGTGGCTAAAACATCGAACGCAATAGTGATCTGTCGTTGGTAATTTGAATTGTGACAATTCAAATTACCAACGCCATGACAGATCGCTATCGCGATAAAAAGCAATGGCAGATTTGACTTTATTAAAAAAAATCCAAGATGGCGGCCTCAACTTTATTTTTAAAAATCGACATGGGACTCGTTATATAAATTTTTGGGTGTGCCGAGCACGAATTTGAGGTCCATTTGGACCGAGCACATAGGACTGGGAGCCGAGCACATAGGACTCGTTATATAGGGTTTAGGGTGAGCCGAGCACGAATTTGAGGTTCATTTAAAAATCCAAGAATTTGGCCTCAACTTTATTTTTAAAATTCGATATAGCACTTGTTATATAGGGTTTTGGGTGAGGGGAGCACGAATTCGAGTTCCATTTTAAAATCCAAGATGGCGACCGTAACTTTTTTTTTAAATCGTTGCATGTGAAAAGTTGTTCGATTTGATCAGCAGAACCTCATATTAGCTCAAAGTACATCCTTTCAAAGTCACCATGTATTACGAGTCCAATGTCGATTTAAAAAAATAAAGTTAAGGCCGCCATCTTGGATTTTAAAATGGACCTCAAATTCGTGATCAGCACACCCAAAAACATAGATAACGAGTCCAATGTCGATTAAAAAAAATTAAGTTACGGCCGCCATCTTGGATTTTAAAATGTACCTCAAATTCGTGCTCGCCACACCCAAAAACATAGATAACGAGTCCCATGTTGATTTTTAAAAATAAAGTTAAGGTCGCCATCTTGGATTTTAAAATGGAACTCAAATTCGTGCTCGGCTCACCCAAAACCCTATTAAACGAGTCTTATGTCGAATTTTAAAAATAAAGTTGAGGCCACCATCTTGGATTTTTAAATGATCCTCAAATTCGTGCTCGGCACACTAAAAAACATAGATAACGAGTGCCATGTCGATTTTTAAAAATAAAGTTAAGGTCGCCATCTTGGATTTTAAAATGGACTTCAAATTCGTCCTCGTCTCACCCAAAACCCTATATAACGAGTCCCATGTCGAATTTTAAAAATAAAGTTGAGGACACCATCTTGAATTTTTTAATGAACCTCAAATTAGTGCTCGGCTTACCCAAAACCCTATATAACGAGTCTTATGTCGAATTTTAAAAATAAAGTTGAGGCCACCATCTTGGATTTTTAATGAACCTCAAATTCGTGCTCGGCTCACCCAAACCCCCATATAACGAGTCCTATGTGCTCGGCTCCCAGTCCTATGTGCTCGGTGCCCACCCAAAAACATATATAACGAGTCCCATGTCGATTTTTAAAAATAAAGTTGAGGCCGCCATCTTGAATTTTAAATGGACCTCAAATTCGTGCTCGGCACACCCAAAAATATATATAACGAGTACCATGTCGATTTTTTTAAATAAAGTTGATGCCGCCATCTTGGATTTTAAAATGGGCCTCAAATTCGTGCTCGGCACACCCAAAAACATATATAACGAGTCCCATGTCGATTTTTAAAGATAAAGTTGAGGCCGCCATCTTGGATTTTAAAATGGACCTCAAATTCGTGCTTGGCACACCCAAAAATATATATAACGGCCTTCGTTCGCCATCTTGGATTTTTAAATAAACCTCAAATTCGTGCTCGGCTCACCCAAAACCTTATATAACGAGTCCTATGTGCTCGGCTCCCAGTCCTATGTTCTCGGCCCAAACGGACCTCAAATTCGTGCTCGGCACACACAAAAACCTATATAACGAGTCCCATGTCGATTTTTAAAAATAAAGTTGAGGCTGCCATCTTGAATTTTAAAATGGACCTCAAATTCGTGCTCGGCACACCCAAAAACATATATAACGAGTCCCATGTCGATTTTTAAAAATAAAGTTGAGGCTGCCATCTTGGATTTTAAAATGGACCTCAAATTCGTGCTTGGCACACCCAAAAATATATATAACGAGTCCCATGTCGATTTTTTAAAATAAAGTTGAAGCTGCCATCTTGGATTTTAAAATGGACCTCAAATTCGTGCTCTGCACACCCAAAAACCTATATAACGAGTCCCATGTCGATTTTTAAAAATAAAGTTGAGGCCGCCATCTTGGATTTTAAAATGGACCTCAAATTCGTGCTCGGCACACCCAAAAATATATATAACGAGTACAATGTCGATTTTTAAAAATAAAGTTGAGGCCGCCACCTTGGATTTTAAAATGGACCTCAAATTCGTGCTCGGCACACCCAAAAACATATATAACGAGTACCATGTCGATTTTTAAAAATAAAATTAAGGTCGCCATCTTGGATTTATAAATGGACCTCAAATTCGTGCTCGGCTCACCCAAAAACTTATATAAAGAGTCCCATGTCGAATTTAAAAAAAAAGTTGAGGCCGCCATCTTGGATTTTTAAACCTTGGACCTCAAATTCGTGCTTGGCTCACACAAAAACCTATATAACGTGTCCTATGTCAAAAAAAAAAAGTAACATTCGTACTTGATGATCATTGACTACTGTCGTTGCGACCGGAACCAAAAAATATTTAATAATAATATGTAGGACAATTTACACATATTTCTCTGGTCACAAACTAAGTTACTATGTGTATCAGAAACAACAATATTATACATATTATATATAAACACCCAGACCATGACAAACTGTACTAATATTTTTTTGTCATGGGTGGGAATCGAACCACGACCTTTGGATATTACACAAAAGTCGCAACCAGTCTACGGAGGCGATCAAAAATAATTCCTATAAAAACGTCAATCGACTGTCGCGGTT
This sequence comes from Monopis laevigella, assembly GCA_947458855.1. NCBI lineage: Eukaryota > Metazoa > Arthropoda > Insecta > Lepidoptera > Tineidae > Monopis > Monopis laevigella. Next base: position 15,615,095 of record OX381581.1, read on the forward strand.
ACCCCTATATATGTGGCTTCTCTATGTTGTCAAAAAAATAAATAAAAAAGTTATAGGTAACCGATAAAAAAAATCGATGTTGTTTCGCGGTGACTCTGGTTTTCCTCTGATTCGAAAACTCAAATTTATTCCTAAAACTAAAAAATAATAATATTATTTTGATTAAAAGAATTTTTTCTATAATTCAAGGACTTGTAAGGTTTATACATGGTCAAATTAATAACGTAAATCTTTAGTAGCCCCGGCAGCACGAGAGATACACGTCCGTACGCATCGGCACACTAGGCGGGACTGGTCAACGGGGTCATATAATTACTTATTATAGCTCTTGGATCTGCTCCGCAAGATTGAAAATCGCGCAAACAATTTTCAATCAATAAAAATGTCGTAAGTCACAAAACTAATTTTGTCTATAACATACTTAATAATTTATTTAGGTAAAATTTCGTTTAGTAGTGGATTATAAACTGTATTTTCTTATGAGGTGTATTTATTTTAGACTTAAAACTCAACCCGTTTAGAAGAAAAATGTCTTTATACATTAAAAAGGCATCATTTTAAAATAGAAAAAGTATCGAAAAATTTATATACGTGGTGGCCTAGTTGGTTAGACCTTGGACTTAAAAACGCTTAGGTCCCTGGTTCGAATCCCGGTGTGTACCAATGAGTTTTTAATTTAAAAAATTATGTACATTTGTTTGACAACACCACTATAGTGCCTCGGAGAGCACGTTAAGCTGTCGGTCCCGGTTTCACTATACCAACTTGTGAAACTGTTTATAGATGGGTTATTGAGTCTATCCAAAACATCGCGACGAGCTAGCCACTTGTTCGGTGTAGACTCATACCATCGGCTACAACGAGGTGGGATTAAAACCCCTCCGCTGGGTACCCTGGGGCCGTCTAGGCGGTCTCGGGCGCTGTAAGGCACCCGTGATGATATATATATATATATATATATATATCGAAAAATTTTTTTCCAATTAGGTTTTTGGTTAAGACATGGAGAGAGGAAGGTCTGAAAAAACTTAAGTTGAAGTGTTTTAATAAATAGATGTGTGCTTGCCTCTGCAGAAATAAGCAAATAAGACTAAAATTTATAGTGCCTCCTCTTAACTAGCGACCCGCCCCGGCTTCGCACGGGTGCAATGCTGATACTAAATATAAACCTTCTTATTATACATATAAACCTTCCTCTTGAATCACTCTATCTATTAAAAAAAACCGCATCATAATCCGTTGCGTAGTTTCAAAGATTTAAGCATATGTAGTGATTAGTAAGTAAATTAGGTTTTTAATATCAAATTAAATATTATCTATTTTTTTTTTTTTAATGGAGCACGGATCTTAAGCAGATTTACAAAGACGATGAGTGGGATTGATCAATATATTTTTGATTAACAATATTGATCGCACCCATTATGCCGGCTAAATGATACGGTTACGAAATGGGCGGCGACATGGACGTATTGTATTATATGGATTTAAAATCGGGCTGAAATTACTTTTTTAATTATGCTTATTATTATGTACTGTATCACTGTATGTAAGTATGTAGGTTAGGTTAGGTTAGGTTAGTTATATTAGGCGAGGAAAAAGTTTTATTAAAGTATATGTTTCAACTAGCTCTTGTTGTCCTGGCGTCATAAAATTTTAAGCAGCGAGGATAATATTCAACTTTATTTCGTTAGTTGTTCGTCGTAATGGGGCTTTAGTATTGTATATTTTACATATATTAAGGGGAAATAGTAGCATACCTACTATATTACATCGATTATCCCTGTTTGTAGCATAGGTACCTGCGCGCGCGCGGCCATACACTGTTTGCAGAGGTGAGTGCTCGCACATATCTCTTACAAAGTTCACCAATTCCCCGCGCATACAGTTTTCTGAATAAAATCGTGCAGAACTGTAAGGAGTTTGATATATTTGATTCATCTGAGACTGAGACCAAACGAGTTGTCTTGAGGTACTTGGAGCCATTATAATTTAAAGAATTGTTTTAGTTAGATAATTTTGTAATGTACAATTTATCTATTAAATAAATAAATATTAAAATAGACTCGTAATGCAAATTCTTTGCCGCCCATTTCGTAACCGCATATTGTTAAACAACAATTTATTGATCGACCCCATTCATGGCCTTTGTCGGTCTGCTTGCTATCAGGTATACCGTGCTCGAATTAAAAGGAGCGCTGAATGTTGTTAAACAACATGTATTGTACGAACCCATTCTTAGATATTGTATGCCATGCTTACCATCAGGTCACATGCCGTGCTCCAATGAAAAAGAAAACAATAAATCGTTATATTCTAACAACGATTATACTAACAACGTAACTTTTATATGTAATTTAACTTTTAACTAGACGACCAGTCCACCTCGAACGGGTAGAGATTGTTGCATATATAAAAACAAATTAATCCACTATCTAAAATACTTTCTTAATGAAATAACAGATGTTCTCAATTTGGAAGGTGGATGTTATTTACAACGAGTAAAGCATGGTTCACAACTTCATACAAATTGTAGTACTTAAATAAATTAATAAACTCTCATTAGGTCCTTAGTTCCAAGGTCGCTCAGCGAGCTATGGAAAGGGCTATGCTAGGAGTTTCTCTTATAGATAAAATCAGGAATGAGGATATTCGTAAGAGAACTAAAGTCACCGACATAGCTCTGAAAGTTAGTAAAATGAAGTGGCAGTGGGCCGGTCACATTTGCCGTAGGACAGATAACCGTTGGAGCAGGCGGATATTGGGGTGGAGACCACGTCTTGGCGCACGTAACGTAGGACGCCCCGCAGCTAGATGGACTGATGACCTGCAGAGGGTGGCTGGCAGAAACTGGATGCGAAGAGCGATAGGCTGATGATGATGATGATAAGGTCCTTAGTTCATTTGTTAGTTTTAATATAAAATGTAGCGAAATAAAAAAAAACCATCACGAGTGCCTTTTTGGCTTCCGAGAACCGTTTAAACAGCCTCAGGGTACTTAGCGGAGGGATTAACCCATCCTCATTTCGCCGATGGAATTCGGAGGCAACAACTAACAAATGGCAAGCTTGTTGCGGTGTTTATGATGGTATAGCCTCGTTGTATAGCGAAATAAAGATAATATCTGTATAGATAACTACTTATATATTTTGTCTGAGGCTTTATCAATCGAAAATAATACAATTACAAACAACTTTATTTAAGTTTATCTATTATATTATTCGCCTTTCCAGTTTTGAGAACAGAAGATGGTTGCCGCCATATAAATAAATAAAAAAAGTGAGAACATAATCAGCGGCAACGAACACGTTTGACATTTCATTTTCTAGGCAATTTTAGGCATTAGGGCAGTTCCATATATTATTCTTAGTTTCATGGTTGATTCGGACTTTGCTTTATACTCGTACTATGTAGTGATAGTAATTGTGTAGAATAACTTGATACTATTTGATATTTGAATGTGGATGTTAATCAGTTAATGAAATTGGAATTGTAGGACAATGATCTGTTGACAAGATAGTCGGTATTTGTGTGGACTTGACGTTAGGAAATTAAATGTTTTGATGGCTGGTCTTAGAACCTTTAAATAACTTCTTGAAGTTACTGTGTAAGTTAGATACTCTAGAAATACATAACATTACTTTGTTTTTATTTAGGTACGCTAAAACCAAATCAAAACAAAAAGTAAAGCGTTTTTAAAACTTTACAGGGAAAAGCAGGTTAATGCAGTTTTAGTTCATTATCACTTCTTTCTATATGGTGTATTCAAAATCTTTTCCTAAGAGACTTTAAAACACCCTGTATATCTGAATCCTGTATATATACAGAGTAAATTTGAAAGGATGTACTTTGGGCTAATATGAGGTTCTCCTGATCAAATCGAACAACCTTTCCCATGGAACCATGTGTCGCAAATGAAAAATATTTTTAGCTTCCATACAAACTAGTAATGTTATATTGACCAATTTGTATGGGGAAGCCAAAAATTTTTTTCATTTGCGACACATGGTTTCATGGGAAAAGTTGTTCGATTTGATCAGGAGAATCTCATATTAGTCCAAAGTACACCCTTTCAAAGTCACCATGTATATTGAAAATAATATATCCTACCCTGCACCTAATAGGTAAAAACAACGCATATAAATCAGTCCAGTGGTTTTTAAATGATGTATGTACAAACAAACAGACAGACAGGTATTCGAACAATAATAGACTATTGTGTTACAGCCTTTTTAGAGTTATTGAATATACAGGTGAGTTTTCTTTCAAAAATATTTATAATATAACTATCAGTAGAGTATTATCACCGTATTTTTCATATGAGCACACTTTTACGAAAAATTTTCCGCTTTAGCGCACAAGATATTGCGAAAAAATATTTAAACAATACCTATTTTGTTTACTGAAACCCGACCCCGAGATCTTACACAATATAGAGAAGGAAACATAACTATAATGGTATACGCAGCCCACACTTTTTATTGTTTCGGATCCCACGCTCATGGTCTTCACTTTATATCTGTAGTCTACATTCATATCTACTTGCTTATAACCTTTACGTAACATAGAAATGATAATCATATAAAAACTACATCGACCCAATTCATGGATTTTGTACGTCTGCTTACATAATATACATAATAATAATATGTAATGTAAGGCAATTTTACACATATTGCCCTGGTCACAAGCTAAGCTCTAGGCTTGTATTATGTGTACCAGGAGCGACGATATTAATAGATATTATATTTTATAAACACCCAGACCATGACGAACTGTAGAGAAAACGTACTTAAATATTCTTTTTTCACGAACATCTTTTAATTATTATCACACATTTTTAGATCTTATGTTTATTATAGATATAATTTAGGACATTACATAGTTCTTTAAGTCTCCAAAAATTAAAGACAGTCATATTTTTAATAAGCAATTAATTAAAACAACTAACTATAAAGTGTCTAACTTTAGTTAGACATTTAATTAATTTAGACTCATATTTCTACCATCACCTATATTATGACAACCGAGACCGCTTAGGCAGCCTCAGGGTACCTAGTACCGGTTTCATTGTTTCCATTTTAATAAGTATATTGGTATGCTTAATTACCACCGAATAGATACAGAGTTATATGCTATACTCTTATACACCAAAAAATAATAGGTACTTACGTCGTCAGGTGCCGGGGGATCCAGTTGTGCCAGGTCCAGGGTTTGGAGCTGGAGGTTGTCTGATGCAGGGGCTGCTGCTGTCCTACAGACTAACACCACGGCGCACCACACGAGCCACCACATCTGCTAACAAAATTAGTATTTTTGAAGACATTTCAAAGAAATTTCCCTCGTCATAAACTAAGCTATGGCCTTGTACTATGTATACTAGAAATAACGGTACTAATAAGGTTACATTATATTTTATAAATACCATGAAGATATATATATATATATATATATATATAGAAAGCCGTCCTAAAGCCTAAAATCGCCTTTCCAAACTTGAGAACAGAAGATGGCCGCCGACATACAAATTAAAAAAAAAACATGAAAATAAAAATTATTATAAGCAACACTGAGCGTTGATTGATTGAAATGAGAATACAATATCGTGACAACGAACACGTTAGATATTTTGTTTCATAGGCGATTTTAGGCATTAAGGCGGTTCCATATTATTCTTAGTTTCATGATGAATACACAATACAGCATTACGACAAAATGTTATATTGAAAACCATTAAATTTTACTCTGTCAAGTCAAAAGTATCTCACAGTTATTTTGCCGTCGTGCTAGAAAAGCTTCTTATCATCAGGTGGATAAAAAAGTCACATGCAGTGCTACAATAACAACATATTAAAAAACCTTCTCCAAGTTACACATAGTTGGGGATATGAGATCAGTCATATAAAAGTAATATAGCGTACTTGGGCAGTGCAAACAGCTCGTATATTGCAATATCCGATCTTATTGCAAATATAATGCCACATTGCGTATAAGTTTGCAAGTTCCGACCAACAGGTTGAAGTCTCCGCAATATTACCTACAAATATGTGATTTAAAATTGCTGATTCATAGCGTGTATACAGGTTACCGGAAATCCCCATGAAATAATAATAATAATATGTAGGACAAATTACGCATATTGCTCTGGTCACAAACTAAGCTCTAGGCTTGTACTATGTGTACCAGAAACAATGATATAATACATATTATATTTTATAAACACTCAGAACAGAGTGGGAATCGAACCATGAGCTCGATTCCCACTTTTTATTCCTCCGGATACAACGCCATAGGTGCAACCACTAGTCTACGGAGGTGGCTAACATATTAATCGCTCCCACTATGTTGGCTAATAATCGTGGTTTCGAATCCCGCCCACGAGGATTTTTTTCATTTCATCTTTAAAGATTTCAATATAAGATTATCCTGATAAATAATTTATAAAAATATAAAAACATATTAGATATCGCAACTTTTGACAGTTTTCTACGGACGATTGGTTACCAGAATACGAAATATGACAAATTAAGCCATTGTAAGTGTATTACGATGTGATTGAAATTGGTAATGTTAATTTAAGATATTTGAGGCCCTGGATGTCAATTTGTTATTTACACACAACATTTTAAGGAATAAAAACGATTAAATGTGACTCAGACCAAGACAAACTGTACAGAAAAAAACGTATAATTGTTTATTTTATTTTTGCCATGGGTGGGAATCGAACCCACGACCTCCGGATACAACGCCAAAGGCGCAACCACTGATCCACGGAGGCTGTCGAAATAGTACATGCAAACGATTTTTTTACACGGGCGTCCCCTAAAATCTTTGCCAAAAGAACAAAAATTCCATTTACGCGAAATAAAAGTAAATAAATCTTTTGCGTAAAACTTTTTGCTTCTACAACGATGTTCCTAAATCGAATTACGAATATAAAAGTAAAATTATCAAAAGCGCGAATATACATAAGTAATTAACCAAATAATTCTGAGAGAGACAAAAACTTTTTCTTTTACAGAAGTAAATAGATTAAGAGGATAATAAATTTTCTTTGTCATCATAAATATTGTAACTGTCATTCATAAAATATAGTTAGAATTAGAAACTTGATACATAAATCGCTATATCAGACAATAACTAACTTAATTTAACTCCAGGCTATTGCAGATAATAGTTAGATAATTTAGTATTATTTGAAAACGAACCAATAACTATAAATAAAGACCTATTAATGGTCAAAATTTAATGATTTAATAGCTAAGAATAAATGCTGATAGTAAATAATGTTATATATGTTAAAATGGGCTCGAATATTGTAGAAAATACCATTAAAATAAAGGCCTATTCTATGAATAATGATTGCATTGCACTGATTGCTTAACTTCAATTTCAAAATAATAGGAGAATGGAAAACATTTAATCTATGACTTTAAGGGTAGCATAATAATATTCTGAAAAAAAAACACAATTCGTATTTTTAAAATTTCTACTAGTAGAGTTAAAATTGTCGCATATCACATGAATGTCGATGAAAAATGGTCAGAATCGTTGTCGTTTGATCACGTATAGTTAGAGTAGTGTTATAAAATTCATAAGATGTCATTTACTCCATTTTACACGTGGCCATTTTGTGCATTGTAGTATGCCAGATACCGTTACTGCGATGCATCATGTGTAATTTGCATATATTAGTTTGTCTTTGTGAGAACATTGTTCCCATATACGAAATATAGGTATACAAATATTTAATATTTACTATAACTCTTTTTTTACTTCACACAGATTACCCTGATCACAAAATAAGCTCTATATAGGCTTTTACGTGTGGTAAACCATATGGTATACAGAAAAACTAATTAATATTATTTGCAATGTGTGGGAATAGAACCCACGACATCTAGATAGAGCACGGAGACGGTCAATACTATTAGAACTAAAAAAACTAAATATTAAAAAGTTTTTTTTATAAAATTTTATATTCTCTTTTTAGATTAGATCCCTTATACTTTTTGCTATCCATTCGCTTAAAAAAAAATTTTTTTCACTCATAAATAACATATAATAATTTTTAATTCGAACCCTAAAAATATAGTACATGTATCTGGGCAAAACACAGTGTATATTATTGAATGTTGTCGGTGAAAAGATTGGTAGTTGTCAGCTTTACGAAGCTGCCGTCGGATTTTCGTTTTAGCACGGCTTTAGAGCTTTGCGGCTCTAAAAGGACGTGACTTTACGGACATATCCTACATGTTTACAGACATACACCTTGAGGAGATTATTTCTTATATGAAATCTACGGTTTATATACGTGGTGGTTATATAGATAGACTTAAAACCACTATAGTTTTTAGGTCTTCGGTGGCCATGATATGATATGATATAAACATCTATACAATGAGTTTTTTTTTTAAATCTATGTAGATACATTTGTTTGACAATACCACTAAAGTCCCTCGAAGAGCATGATAAGCTGGTACCAGTTTCACTATCAACTTTAGAAACCGTTTATAGATGGGTTATCCAAACACTGCTACGAGCTGACCACTTATTCCGTGTAGACTCAGAGAAGGCTATCGGCTTCGATGACGTGGTAATAAAACCTCATCACTGGGTTCCTGACGCTAAGTAGGCGATTTCAGGCACCTTAAGGCACGCGTGATGGTACATAACAAAATTGTCTTTATAAAAAAATTTATCCTTTTATGATACATTAAAAAAAAAAAACAACGATATAAGTGCAATTATTACCCGCTATAAGTAGGTATAGGTGGGGATAAAAATAAACAAAAGTATTCGTTTAGTAAAGGATCTTTTGGCAAACAGATCTTACACCACAGCCACCTTGTGTCAACTATCTGAGGACACGGGGAGTGTGTTTACATAGGACAGATTGTTGTTTCATGAACATTTAAGGGTCGGCTGCACGCAAACATATTTAGAAACATACCCCTTTAACTTTACATCGTAATATTTATTTATTTTATTTTGTTGGAGCACGGCACGTGACTACACTACACGGTAAGTAGACTCACAAAGTCTAAGAAAAAGGTGACCAATACAATGTTGTTAAACAGCCGCTCCCACTATACCGGGTAAATGAGGCGGTTACGGAATAGGCGGCAAAAAAAGACAAAAGAGACAATATTAAGTATTGCTTAAATATGTAGGGGAGTATGGTAGACAGAGACACTGATCCCTATTCTTCTAATTAAGACAGAAAAAAGAAGTGATAATATCTTGACCATCGCAGGTCGGTATTGTCTAAGATACATCTAGAAATTCTTATAGACCTGGAATCTCAGACATTTTCTTGGTACTTAATATATATATCTTCACGGGTGCCTTACGGCGCCCGAGACCGTCTAGACGGCCCCAGGGTACCCAGCGGAGGGGTTTTAATCCCACCTCGTCGTAGCCGATGGTATGAGTCTACACCGAACAAGTGGCTAGCTCGTCACGATGGTACTTAATACTGCATTAAAAACTATAAACTATAAAAACAGCATCAAATGTACCAGCTGCCATTCCACCATCACAATAAAACTGGTAAATACTCGTAACACCGTCATTTTAGTGCATCCCAACCTAAACCTGATACACAACTGATAAACCTATAGACCGCATGTGTTAATGAAATAGATCACCAAGATAAGGAGACACAACAAGACCCTGAACTCTGACCCTGGAGCGCAGTAGAATAGACAGCACTAGAAGTAGGTATATTAATTAGAATTTTATGTTTTAAAACAGCAGCCCCTTAAGCAGTTATTTCATGAACATTTAAGTATCTATTTGTCGAGGGTCACTTCTCGGTCGTCCCGTTTGACGTAAAAGTAATACGAGTCTTTAGTTAAATGAGTCGAAATATCATTACAAACATCGTGTATGAACGTGTTTATTATATGCGTATATTATTATTTTCTTTGTTTCGCTCTGATCTCCTGGTTCGTTCGTGTGTCGAATGGTCTATAAAAGCTTTAATTTGTTGTGTCTTTTTTGATAGATCTACTGCGTGTTCCTATATGGTTTTATTTTCACATCTCAATAGATGTTTGTTGAGTAAGGAAGGCTAATTGAAAATAGAAGCTTAAAATATATTAAGATATGTGTAAGAGAAAAATGATCTTAAGTGTTTCCCACACGGAGCGGTGTCTGGGAATCTAATACGAGTATATACGTACATAATGTCATATATAAGTAATAAATCCTATAAATGATAGTAAAATTATAATATTAATTATTCCGCTTATGATGTTGGTGTACTATATTATGTGTACATGTACACAAAAAATATCAACAACAAAAGTACACTTGTGCAAGCACGTGTTTTACCTCTCAACGAGGAATCTTCATATAATTTAGTACAGGAAAATCATAAACCTTCTGTAAAATAACGTCTGATTCAAATAAATATAATAAATTCTAGTAAAATCTCATTGTCTTTGTGTAATATACTAGTATAAAATAATGGTTTATTTATTTATACCTAGTCTTGCTATAAATATTGTAACAAAGAAAATTTTTCTTTTTTCTATTGCAAGTAACGTTTTATTCCTTTTACAGTGTGTTAGTTTAATACATAAATATAAAACAATTAAAAATATAAGTGGTCCCCATTGGCTGCAATACAGTCCTTTAAACGTTGAGGCCAGTTATCAATAGAAGCACGCACTCTTTCTATGGGAAAATTCTTCACTGCCAATCGTATGGTTTGTTTTAGGGACTCCAAATTATCATGGCGTTTAGAGCAATTCGTACTTGTACTATTATTTCTTCTGAGACCGTACTCTCCTTTTCACAAAAATATAGCTCAGTCCCTCCTACATAGCTAACACCCCACCAAACCATCACTGAAGTCGGATAATGCCCACATACACTCTGTCGACTAATTGGGAAGCTTCCCTATACCTTTGAGCATAAATACGGTCATTTTGTTGGTTAAAATTTGCTCAATAGTAAAAATGTTGTTTACGGATGAGATTTTTTTTACAATTGAGCAACATTTTAACAAAAAAAAGTTACGTATGTGCAATATAGAAACTCTAAAACAAAACGTAGGTAACGTTGTACGTATTTAAAATTAACGTATTAATAATACCTAGGGTTACAGTACGTTCTGAGTTTTTATTTTAGTTAACTGGGTAACGTAACGTGTAACTTTGTCGTAAAATTACCGCATTCTCTTTGTGTACAGACAACGCTCATCAGTGGTTTGTTTATTTATTATATCCCTGAAAGTTTCGGCTGGACGAGACACCCACACGGCCCGCGGTAACATATAAAAGAGCTTTGTGAAATGAACTTTGTAAGACAATATGTGTACGTGTGTTGAATCTTATTAAAAAATCAGGTAATTTTATTTGGTAGCTGTTCATCGTACTTCGTGTGCGTTTTATTTTGAAACAAAAAAAAAAACCGACATGACGCGGTATATATATTACTTTTTTATTTTTAATAATACAAAGGATAGTTTGACTATAGTGCCTCGGAGAGCACGTTAAGCTATCGGTCCCGGTTTCACTATACCAACTTGTGAAACTGTTTATAGATGGGTTATTGAGTCTACTCAAAAACATCGCGACGAGCTAGCCACTTGTTCGGTGTAGACTCATACCATCGGCTACGACGAGGTGGGATTAAAACCCCTCCGCTGGGTACCCTGGGGCCGTCTAGGCGGTCTCGGGCTCCATAAGGCACCCGTGATGATATATATATAAAGATATATATATATACAAAGGATAGTACAGTCATATTGACATATCGACACAACGATTAAATACATATAATATTTTATAGACACCCAGACCAGAGGCTCTACCATGGGTTTGCGCATTGTAGAAACGTAACGTATTCATTTACGTATACGTGAGCAACAACCAATAGGATCGCTTTATTTTTGGTAACAGGATTGAATAAAGCGATTCTATTGGTTGTTGCTCACGTATACGTAAATGAATACGTTACGTTTCTACAATGCGCAAACGCATGGTAGAGCCTCAGACTAAGTAATAAGTATTTTTTTAAATAATTTATTTTATTTTTGTAAGTAAAATAAACGCTAAAAAAGTCTAACCAATAGTATAAAGCTTAAAAGAGTTTGCTTGATTAGCACGTTCAACGCTAATTTATGGAACTACTGGTTCGAATTGAAAAATTTAGTGTTGGATAGCTCATAAAGAATACATACGTGCTCGTCTATGTCGCCGCCCATTCGTAATGGCATTAGCCAGCATAGTGGACGCGACAAATACTGTTGAAGAACAATATATTTTTCGACCTCATTTATAGCTTTGTTAGTCTGATTACTTTTAGGTAAATACTACAGTATTTACCCAATAACACAAATAAATCACGGTTGACAATAATAATAATAATAATAATAATATGTAGGACAAATTACACATATTGCTCTGGTCACAAACTAAGCTCTAGGCTTGTACTATGTGTACCAGAAGCAACGATATAATACATATTATATTTTATAAACACCCAGACCATGACAAACTGTACAGAAAAAAACGTACTAATATTTTTTGGCATGGGTGGGAATCGAACCCACGACCTCCGGTTACAACGCCAAAGGCGCAACCACTAGTCTACGGAGGCTGTCAATAGAGCATAAGTTTTATTTTTGAATAATAAAAATAATTTAAATTTAATAATAAGTAACGTAAGTAAATAACCACTCACTATAATAAAAATATAATGATCCGAAATATATTAAACAGTAACTAACTTTTCAGAAATAAAATATTTTAGTTTCTATAATAATTTAGAAAAAAAGGTACAACTTTTTGAATTTATTGGAAAAAAAGTCTTTATACGTCAAACAAATTAAAAATGATTATGCAATTATGTTAATATAATTTATATAAACAAAGCTATCCTATTAGTTATTTGTTTTTTTTTTATTAAAATTAAACTAAATATAATAATAATAATATGTAGGACAAATTACACAAACTAAGCTCTAGGCTTGTACTATGTGTACCAGAAGCAAAGATATAATACATAATATATTTTATACACAATAACACCCAGAGCATGACAAACTGTACAGGAAAAAACGTACTAATATTGTTTTGCATTGGGTGGGAATCGAACCCACGACCTCCGGATACAACGCCAAAGGCGCAACCACTAGTCTACGGAGGCTGTCAATAATAAAAATTATATTTAATTTTCAGGAGAGATACTATGTAGCTTCAACAAATATTATACGCTTTTGATACGCTATACATCTAGGACATTTTGTTTCGTTTAGGTACTCTCGGTTCTATTTCAAACTTCATATTTGCCAGGATGTTATTTATTTATTTATTTAAAATACTTTATTGCACAAAATTACAAAATAAAATTGTACATAGGCGAACTTAATGCCTTAGGCATTTTCTACCAGCTAACCTTTGAGAGAGACTACTGCATAATATGTAAACGAGTACATTTAAATATGTAGCAAATCATGAATAGTTTGTTGTTTTAACTATAGTAGTAGCGTTCAAACTTTCGCCTACATTCACCTAATATTTAAATTATTATATATTGATAGTCTCGTGTTCGGTGTTATTTATTGACGGTGATATTATCATACATAATGTCACTTAGGGTCATGTATACAGTCGACTATAGTCGACTAGACGCCCGTCATACAAACGTGTACATTATTACAACTTGGCTGTTAGTCGAAATTAAATTATTATTTTTATGTTGGTAATTGTACGCAAAAATATTTATGTTTTGGGCTCAGAAGTTGTTTTTTGTAATAAATATTTTCGAAAAAGGACACTGCATTCGCCATCGCGTGGTCAGCGTTCTCCATACAAAATGAGCTTTCGCACTTCCAGTAATACTCGACTACATTTATCGCAGAATTAAAATAATATTTTTGTCGCTTATTAATCTTTCTGTTATGGCTATTGTTTTTTTCTACATACATACATATCATCACAGGTGCCTTACGGCGCCCGAGACCGCCTAGACGGCCCCAGGGTACCCAGCGGAGGGGCTTTAATCCCACCTCATCGTAGCCGATGGTACGAGTCTCCACCGGTGAACAAGTTTTTTTTTATTTCAGGAAAAAATCTTTTGAATAAGAAGTAAAAATCCAATATAATATTAGTTTAAATCTATTATACTTTGAAATATTACTACTTATAAGCTTAAAAAAATCCATAAAACTTAAATACGTTTCAGATGAAAACCAAACGTACACAATTCAAGTGATTTCAAACCTTAACCAAATTACTTTGTGGTCTATTTGGTTCAAAGGTTATCTCATAGGTAGTATTCTATTTGAGCTGGACCACAGTAAACGGACGACGCTAGAAGAGCCTGTGGACCCGACTACGACATATACATCAACGATTTTACTGAAATCAATATAGTGAACTGCACCCGTAGCAAAGCCAAGCTAAAATAAGAGATAAAGTCGCGAGCAGATGTCAAACAAATCATTTTTTTATATCAGCCAATCAGGTGCAACTTTGCAGTGCTCTGATTGGTTGATATTAAAAAATAGTTACTTTTGACATTGGTTCGCGACCCCATATCTTGTCTTAGCTTGGTCGTGCTACGGGTACTGTAGCCCTAATGTGTTCTATTACTTTGCGTTTGAGTTAATTAAAATTGTATGGGAAATAGTTCAGCGCCCCAAACGGAAATTTTGAGAACTAAAAATGCGAGCGTGTGATTGGTGAATTTGTCGACGCAGTAGCAGATATAGTTACCTCGAAAGTAAACGTTACAAACTACGACGATGTAAAAAATGTATAACTTATATATTTTAAAGAATTTGTTGATCCAGCTTCGCTCGTTATATTATTTGTACAAAATGCAGTAACTGGTTCCCCTATTGAATTTTCAAAATATAGAACACATGTCTGTTAGTTTAATAGGCAGATTTAACTACCTCAGAGGAAATAATAGTACAAGTATACTACTTCCAAATTTTCATTGCAAAAACGTGAAACGACAATTTTTATTTCGGATTTAATATTCTTGATACTTTGCATGGGTACTAAAGCATTTTTAAATTTTAAGGCATTTCTTCATATTGGAGTATTATAGGTACATGAATAATACTGGAACAATTCCGCGCGAGATTGTTTTTTTGTTTCTCACTCGCACTCATTATATTACACTACTTAACTTTATTAATCAAATTTACGTAATTGTGTTTTATTTTATTAATTTTAAATGTTATTATCAAATATACTAATAATTATCGGACTAAGAATATCAGCGGCGGATTGCAGTGAACTAGCATTGTAAAATGACATATGCTGAGTGGAAACTTTTTTGTTTTCTATTAATATTAATTACTATAATTTTAATAAATATAATAATTGTAAGTTTTTAGAGAGCAAATAAATGAATACTATTCTATATATCGCTTATTAAAAAGAAGACACGGACAGTTTTAATTTAGACAATAAACTTCGCATATCTATCGTTTCAGGTCTGTGAGCTAGGCTTTATCGCATTTACTCGGAACTCGGTTTCCACTAGATTATGGGCTCTGTAACAAATTTTCAGAAAATCTTGTCCAAAATTTTAGGTGTAATTTATCCTTTTTCAGTTTGAGCTATAAATGGATAAATAGATTACTCTCTTTTCTGAACATAGCTAAGAACGGTGTGGCTATTTATTTATTTATTACCTATAGGGGAGACTGTAGCAACTTGATCTATTTTTCTTTAAGGGTTTTATTTTTTTATATAAATAAATATGAATATCATTACTGATGTTTAGTAATTTTTTCAATTACATAGATAGTATATATTTTTCCATAGTTAGAAAATATATTCAAGGTAGTGTTGCTCCAAAGAAACTGGATAAACCAATACAAAAATTATAATAAAGCTGTGTAATTTTTTTTACACAGCTTTGGAAAATATTGTAATTAAATATTGCTTAGGATCTATTTTTTTTTATTAATAGCATTTGTTAATCCGGCTTCGCCTATTATATTATTTGTACAAAAAACAGTACTTGGTGAAATTAAGCCCTTTTAATGGGGATCTTCCCCTATTGAAATTGCAAAATATAGTAAAACACATGTCTATTAGTTTTATATGCGATACTACTTCCAAAGTTTCATTGTTCCCGTAATACCCGCCTTCCCCCACCTTCCCCTAATAATATTTGTAAAAAAATAAAACACATGACGCATTTATAAGAGTATACATAGAAAATTTCATGGTTCCCGTTATACTACGAAAAGGATGACGTTAAAAAGATAATAATTGTATTTGTATAATTAGTATTAATAATAATGTTTTTAATCATTATTATGTAAATGTATTACAATTTTCAAGAATAATTTAAACAAGAGTTCTTATATTATTATTATAATATATATTTTTATTTACTTATTTTAAAACCTTGAAACGTAATGCAAAGCCCGAGAACTTGTTGCACTCTGCAAAGTAATATTATAAACTTATATAAAGCAGTGGTACATAAGTATTTAAAACTTTATTTCAGCGAGAACTTAAAATAAATTTACATCTAAGTAATAAGGAACAATAAGATAAATACATTTTGTACTTGCGTCAGTTTCATTTGTAAGGAAATATCTAGAAAATAATAGTCTGCAAAAACAGTTCTCTGTGAAAATATGAAAACTTTTAATTGTTCGTACTGGTTTTTGTTAAAAACTAGCTAACCGTGAAATTAACCTGTTGTTTTACAAATACTCTACTAGGTAGAAGAAGTTACTTCATATACAAGGTACTATATGAAGTAGGTACTAGCTGTTGTCAATAACTTAGTGCATGTTATTATTAAAGTATAAAACAAAAAAAAACTATTTGTTATTGTATATTATAGGACGGCAAGGTAGTATAGCCAAATATAGAAAATCCTATATTTGGCTATACTACCTTGATTTTACCAACAGTGCCCCTAGTGTAAGTTTTCTATTACTTTGCGTTTGAGTTAACTAAAATTTGTATGGGAAATTTTGAGAACTAGAAATGCGGTCGTGTGATTGGTCAAAATGTTTACGCGGTAGTATAGTTAACGCGAAAGTAAACGTTTAAAAAACTCACACTAGCTGATTTTAAGTAAGCACTAGGGCCACTGATTTTAGGTGTTTTTTTTATTTGTAATTGCAATTAGAACTTACATATACTTAACTTGAGTTTAAGTTAAGACTATTTAGTCCGTGGGTTCACCGCTTTTACATTGGAGCCTATTACATTGATTTCTTGTGGAGGTTGTAGTCTCCTTTCTTACGGTAAATACAAAATCGCATGCCGCTCCAGTGATTTATTTATTATTTAATATACGAAATTAAATAATTTATTTGCCTACTTTCTGAGTAAAGTTAGTTGTTAGGGTGTTAACTTATATCATCAGAAGCTGCCACAATAAATAGCGTGCAAATATTTTACAAATTAAAGAAAGAAAGAAAGATTTAAATAATAATAATATGTAGGATAATTTACACAAATTGCTATGGTCACAAACTAAGCTCTAGGCTTGTACTATGTGTACCAGAAACAATGATATAGTATATATTATATTTTATACGTACTAATATTTATTTGCCATAGGTGGGAATCGAACCCACGACCTCCGGATTTAACGCCTACGGCGCAACAACCACTAGTCTTTTTTTTTTTTTTTTTTTTTTTTGACTGACTAATACAGGGAGCCTGAGGGGCTTTATCTGTTTCCAACGGTGGCGTGGCTGCGAGATTCGCTAGCCGCAAAAGTTTAAATACTCGGTTTATCGAAACTTTCCCTGAGGGGGTGCGCTCCGATTTGGGTCACCGAGGAGGTAATGGGGTCGGCTCGGGCCTTCCACCATTAGGGAGTGAGGTGTCTCCTTGGAGACTACTGGAGTCGGTGAGGCCGACTCCGACCAAATGAGAGAGACTCTACCAGTACTTCACAAAAAGACACGTCGGTCAAAGAAGTACCAAGAAACCCGACGTATTGTCTGACTCGCGGAGAGAGAGGTGTGTAAGAGCTCTGCCGGTCCCACATAAGGTGGGCCCGTATTCTGTAATATCTTGTGAAAATAGTTCCGCAGAAAAGGTGTGTGTGTGTGTAAGACTACCTAGCCGTGAGGGACAGAGGAGGGATTGGCGGGAACCTTGGGAGCTAGATCCACTAATTCCTGAACTTGAAGAGAGAACTTATCGGGCGGGTCCGTGAGCGCGTTTTTGGGCCTACGTTGAAGGAAGAGTATGGGCTTACGGCGAGAGTACTTAATACGAGATGATTTGGGAGTATAAGAGACTGATTCTCTAACTAAAGGGTTTGGGTGGGTAGCCGCTTTGTCAAAGAAACGTTTTGAAGCGTCTCTAAGCCATTTGGTGATGGGCTCCAGCTGGAAGTCAGCGTGGAGGTTTGTGTTACGAACGAACTGATAGGCGTTAGCGGCACGCCTTAGAAATATGTTTTGGACTGTTTGTAGACGGCCGATATTTGCGTGGGCAAATACCGGACTGGCATACGTTAAAACAGGACGGATACATGTTTTGTACAGGGTGATTTTGTTGCGCATAGACATTTTACTCTTCCTCCCGAGGAGGGGGTAGAGCCGGCCCAGGTAGTAGCGGGCCTTTTTAACCACCCTGTCGATATGTGGGGTGAAGGAGAGACGTTGGTCGAGAGTGACTCCGAGATATTTGGCGGTTTTTTCCCACGGGATGGGCTCACCGAGAAGAATCAAGCGAAAGGGAGCTAAAGGGTTGTGCCTCGGTGACTTAGAAAAGTATATCGCTGCACTTTTGCTAGGATTTACTTCGACCTTCCAACTGCTAAACCAATCGCCTAGGTGGTTAATTTCGCGTTGGAGGTCTTTTTGGAGTTTTGAGGTGGAAGAACTTCTTAGATACAAAGCCGTGTCGTCAGCGAATAAGGCCAGCTGAACATCGGTTTTGGTATCTGAACGAATGTCATTAGTGTAGACAGAATAGAGTATTGGAGAGAGCACCGAGCCCTGAGGGACGCCGGCTCTGATGGGTCTAAGTGATGAGCGAACACCTTCGTGGCGGTAACGGAAGGTGCGATCGTAGAGAAAGTCCTTGAGGAGGAGAGTGAGGTTGGGAGGGACTCCTATGTCGTTGAGCTTATAGACGAGGCCGGCATGCCAGACTTTGTCAAAAGCTTTGGCGACATCGAGGAAAATAGCGGCGGTGTTGCCTTTTTTACCGATCCATCCGGTGTGGATGCCCGGGTAGATGTATACGACGATACGAAGAACTTGTTCGGGGCAAGAGTGTTTGGCGCGAAAGCCAAACTGCTCGTTGATGATTTTACAATCGCCGTCCGGAGGAGAAAGAACGGACTTAAGTCTATCGAGGATGACATACTCGTAGAGTTTACCCATAGTCTTGAGGAGGCTGATGGGTCTGTAGCTAGAGGGGTGGTTGTAGGGCTTACCGGGTTTGTGGATGCCGATAACTTCGGCTTCCTTCCAAACCTTAGGGAAATGAAGGTTTTCTAAAAACACGTTGAAGACGGAATTTAGAAGGAAAACGTATGGGAATGGCAATGACTTGAGAAGGCGATTTGGGATGCTATCCGGGCCAGGGGCCTTTTTAGCCTTAAACCGCTTCAAGTGGGCCAGAAGTTCATCGGTGGTGGATGGCCTAATTGGCGAATCGGGATCGGGGAGCAGGGTCAGGTTAGTGACCTTTGCTTCATGGGGCTGAGGGCAAGGCTGACGACTTTCGGAGCATTGCTCTTCTAGTGTGTCGGCAAGAAGTTCGGCCTTTTCTTCGTCCTCAAACGCGAGGGTTTGATCTGGGCGAATTAGAGGCGGGGTTTGGGATATGGTTTCGGCCTTCATGGCTTTGGCGACTTGCCAATACGCCACGTGGCTTGGAGCGATTTCGCTGAGGAAAGATTGCCAGCTGGAGTCGCGCATCTCCTGGATGCGCTTTCTAAATTCCCTCTGGAGAGATCTCATCCTAGCTTTGTTGGGTATAGTAGGATATTGGTCGTAGGCTCTGATGGCAGCGTTACGTCTGCGCTTCAGGTCCGCGATATGAGGTGGAAGTTTCCAGCGGTGGGCATCCGCTGGGAATTGACGTGAGCATTCCTCAATGGTGTTACGGAAGTGAGAGGTGAGGGTGTTGATAGTGAGCTCGGCGTCTTCCAGAGTAACGGGAACTTTGGGGATCGGAGTCAAAGTAGGGTGGTCTAGGTTCTCCAGTTTCGAGACCACACGGTCCCAGTCCACAGAGGTCTTGACGTCGTCTGGTCTAGATTCTGGGGAACCCAGGTCTAAGAGAATCGGGCGGTGATCCGAGTTCAACTCTTGAAGAGTGGTCATGGATCGAAAAGTAAGAGAGACTCCTCTGACGACCGCTAGGTCGATCGTGGTTGGAGCGTGGGGGATACCGTTAGTAGACCCAAACGAGTAGTGGGTCGGGGTGCGTGGAGCTAATACATCAAACCCTAGTGGTTCTTGAAGACTATGAAGGAAATGGCCCGCGGAGTTGGAGGAACTGTCGGACCAGTCGGGGTGTTTGGCGTTGAAATCACCAAAAAGGATGACGGCACTACCTAGCGAGAAGAGAGTTTCGAGATCTTGTTTGTGAAGCAATTTGGACGGTGAGAGATAAACGGAGGCTACTATAATGGTGCTATGACCGGTCATAGAGATTCTACAGATTGAAGCTTCGATGCTTTTTAGCTGAGGGGTGTCTATAGGAGTGCAATGCAGAGAGGAGCGATAATAGATGGCTGTGCCGCCAAAACGCTTACCGCCCAATCTGTCATTGCGAATGAGTTTGAAATTGGGTAATTTGGGGGCTTTGAGATTGGGTTTTAGGAAGGTTTCCTGAAGTAAAAGAAGATCTAGGACGTGCTCGTGGACGAAAGATTTCAATTCTACGGAATTGTTACTAATCCCGCAGCTATTGAAGGAAGCTAGCCTAATTGCCCGTGGTCGGAGACAACCACTAGTCTACGAAGGAAGTCAAATTATATATATAGAAACATTTGTTGTACAAGTACAGGTAGGTATATATAATTATACCTTATGTTGTACATAAGGTATAATTATATATACCTGTACTTGTTTCATTTATTTTTAACATCAAACAAATAATAATAGAAGCTCCTTTATCTGAAAGAAGAAAGCATGAGAAAGGAAATCTTTTCTTTCAAAGATATTTATAAACATGCCAACACATTCCATCAATCATGTGTTTTCTAAACTTAGCAAACTATACCTCTTGTAAATGAGTGCTTAAATTACTTTATTACCTCCGAAAATCATTCAATCATCAAGATAAAGTATTGTATCCTCTCTCATAACTTTGATGGATGAATAATGTATCGGAACGTTTATAGATCCATTTTTAGCATTCTTTGCCTTAGAAGAAAAAAGACAAAGGCTTTATAGGTTCCCTTTGTCTGTTTCGTCTAAATAAATAAGAGGAAAGTGCCCTAAGGCCTAAATCACCTTTCTAAACATGATAATAAAAGATAACCGCCCGCCCATACAAATATAAAGTGAGAACAAAAATGATTAAATCAATGCTAAATAAATGAAAATATAATAGGTATGGCGGTAACAAACGTTTCGTTCGGAAATTAAAAAAAAATAAAAAAAAAAAAATAAAAAATAAAAAAAAAAAAAAAAAAAAAAAAAAAAAAACAAAAAATTTTGACAAAGAGAGTAAAATAGTGTAATTATTATTTATTTCATTGTCCTAATTTGTTAGACAACTTTGAACAGCAATCAACTCGACACTGACCAAACTTTCTTTACTGATACTTAAAAATGGTATGTTGAAGTTGGTCGCCTTGGTAGCTCCCTTGACAGGTCAATGGAATCAGCCAACCACCTAGTCTTACACCAGTTGGTTATGTAGTGTGGTTCGGTAGTATTTTTAATATTGAGATTTCCATTCCATCGCGTTTAATTTCTAAATCTGATATCGAGGTTTAATAAATATTTGTCGTTATTTTGTTAATGAATAGCTACCTAATCAAACGCGCTCTAAGACTTCATCGTTAAACTTTTTTTTCTTAGTTTTTTGACTATTCATAAATATCTGTAAAGATTTAAAAGTCTCCGAAATCGGCGTGCATGTATGAGAAGAGTTATGACTGTGGAATAGGCGCAAATAGTACGTAGGGATAGGGACAAGTGGCGTTCGGTTGTCTCTGCCTACCCCGTAAGGGACCTGATGTGAAGATAAATAATAAATATTGTTCTGAATAAATTTGCACAATAATATATCTACTTATTTCACTTGATTTATTTTTTATATTAACAGTAGTATAATGAATGTTGAACAATAATCAAAAGTAATCTACCGAAAATTAATTGCGTACGAATTTATTAATTTAAGTTTAATAACATTAATACGATTTACAGATGAGCGAATTCAGCTCATTTCCAATTATCACGAGCTCTTTTATACGGACTCGTTCGCAGGTGACGCATGCTGTATTTTGTAAATTATTACTAAAAAGTAAAAATAAAAACACATTTTAAATAAAAAGCCAGTAAATAAAAGCTGATCCGGGTTTCAGTATTTTTTAATATTGGTTTAACCAAATCGGCCACCATGTTTATATTTATTTAAATGTTAATAACGTAATATTTTATTTGTGTTAATTTTAATTTTTAAAATTAAGTAAAACAGACATCATTTTAAACAAATGTGATAAATTTAATTTATATTAAATTCAATTAGTTACAGAGTTTTCGTTTGATTAAAATATTTAATTTACCTCCATGTTTTAGTCGTAGCACAATAAATTCATTTAAGTGTCTCCACCTGTCTTATAAGATACGATACCCACGACCACGACAAATGTCCTACGAAACGGCATCTTAACTTTAATTTTGTTTGAAATCAAGCCACATATTCAATTAAGTATTATGTATGTATTTTTTTTAAAGTTTTTATTTAATGACACCTTTTATTAATTAATCAATAATGGTTATTAAATTATTAATATAATGGTTATATATAGCAGCCTAACCAAACGCACCTAGACCTTATTGTTAAAACTTCTTTTTTTTTTTGACTATTCATAAATATCTGTAAAGATTTACATGAAATAAACAATATTTGATTTGATTTGAAGTAAAAAACAACACATTTTTTTATGTTGTAGCAATTTTGTTTTTATATGTTAAAATTAAATAATTATTATATCATTGTTTCGAAAACTGGGGGTCGCAAACAATAAAATATTCAACGAGGAGATTTAAGTGATTAATTACTTGTTTTTTTAGGTCGTGTCACTAAAAAAGTTAAGATAGAACTCTCTGTCTTCCTTCAAATACGTAAATAATGCTCAGGGATATCCCCCGAAGACTTCAACAGTTCGATTTACTTTAAGTAGAGTTAGTTTTGACAGAAATGTCATTCCTCAAGGAAATTTAGAGTTGAGGAAACGTTTTGGATAAATATGAACGACCAATTCAATACTCAACAAGACCTACTTATTATCGATATAGATGGTTTAGATAATAAGTAGGTCTTGTTGAGTATTGAATTGGTCGTTCATATTTATCCAAAACGTTTCCTCAACTCTCAATTTCCTTGAGGAATGACATTTCTGTCAAAACTAACTCCACTTAAAGTAAATCGAACTGTTAAAGTCTTCGGGGGATATTCCTGAATATTCTTTACATATTTGAAGAATGACAGAGAAAATACGATGTTCTTAGCTATTCATGGATACTCCATGGGTGTCGAATCCATCGCGTGGTTGGCAAAGATAAGCAATCAATTGGAAGACCAGAAGATTTTAAGGAAATTTCGAGTTTAAGAAAAGTCTTAGAATATATAGAATATAGGTGATAGACACTTTAGGTCTGCTTACCACCAGGTAGACCAAAATATATGCCGTGCTCTCATAAAAATAAAACAAATATTTGTGCCTTTTTAGTCTGCAAAATATAGCTCGATTCAATACAGAAAATGATAGGTAAGGCTGATGCAGTTGACAGGTGTTTTTAACCTACATTTCACTAATTATATGAATGTATAATACCTAAGCAATATTGGGTCAATACGTAGATATATTTAATTAGAAGACTTTTTAAATATTGAATTTTCTACATCATACGGTTTTGGAGACAGGTATGTATGTCCTTTACACAGTCAAAGGATTTAATTAAAAAAGGTTCCCTTTAAAAAGTAATTGATTATTAATTAAAAACAATATTAAAGGTTAGTAATTATTATAATAAATATTAGGTAATCAAAAACATGAAAGCTTAAAAAAACTTATAGTTTCTGCGATATTATAATTGATTTATGTTTTATAAGAGGATTACTAACACATTAACTAATACTTTTAAATAATGTATTTTTTTTTTATTAAAAAATACCAGGGTACCTAGGGGAGGGGTTTTTGATCCCACCATGGTATGAGTCTATACCGAACAAGTGGCGATGTTTTGAATAGACTCAATAACCCATCTCTAAATAGTTTCACAAGTAGGTATAGTGAAACCAGGACCGATAGAACGTGCTCTCCGAGGCACTATAGATGTTTAATAAATTTAAATTTTTTTTTTTTATTAAAAACTCATTGGTACACACCGGGATTCGATAAATTAAGTTATTTTAATTTAAATGATTTTATTTCAACCTTACTTAGCTTATATGTTGTAGGTACAAAATATTTCCTTCACAAGTCATATGTCTCTTTCACTCACAAGGAAAATACAGAAATATTGGAATGTCGAATTCGCTCCAAAAGCAATAACGGATGCAACAAGTGTCACTCTCAGGCTTCCGGAAACGGACCGGAAAAGAAGAAATATTGGCAGCTCTGCAACGACCGGATGTAGAGCCCGGTTATTTGTTCCGGTCTACGAGCGAAGGGAGAACAAAACAAGTCGGAAATACATTAAACAATTTAAACGGGGATTTATTTCGAGCGTTATATATTTCGTATTATACCTATATCTCTCTCTATATATATATAGAGCGCCTACGCGGTCTAGTGGTTGCGTCTTTGGCTTTGTGTCCAGAGGTAGTGTGTTCGATTCCCACTCAGGTACAGTTTGTCATTGTCTGAATGTTTATAAAATATATTTATTTATATCGTTTTTTTCTAGTACAAGCAATATATTATGTAAAATGTCCTACTTATTATTATTTTGGCCGCCTTCGTGGTCTAATAGAAGTTGTGCCGTTATATATATGGAGGTCATATGGGTGTGATTTCCACTCCCTGCTTAAAAAAAATAGTATGTTTTACAGTTAGCCATGTATTTGTATCACTGTTTTAGTAGTAAATCATCTTCATTCAATATAAGTACCTAGTTCAAAATGACGAGTAAATGAGTAACAAAAGGGTCAGTAAAAGTAAAGTTCAGGAATAGAAGACGTATGAGGTATCGCAAAAAGTTGGCAGGTTTTTTTTTTAATATGGCAATCCCTTTATTTCCGAAGTTTGCCAAAAAACATAAAAATAATGTTTTTGCACTTGCGGGTTTTGTAAAACAAAATCTGTTACACAAAAGTTTATTTATAAATGTTAGATTACAAGTTCTATAATGTACAATTGTTCTATTAAATAAATAAATAAAGTTTAATAACACAAGAAGGTTTTTAAATTTATCGAATTCTTTTCCAAGTTTCCTCAAATGTTGTGTAGGAAGCAAAGATTTGTAATTATTTGAATCATAATACGTATCTTTTTCAACCAAAAATTGTATTTTATGCCAATAAATTTTGTTGTCGATTCATAAATTTTTCATTAAATTTAGACCGATTTATAAATGACAACTGAAAATAGAAATGATAAACGAAGAGCAATTTATATTATACTACAGGTGTTCATGTAATCATCTTTGAGAAATTTTAATTTATGAAATTAATTTTGAGAAAATTTTTAGAGCGTACCAACGATTTGTAAAAGAAATACATAAATTAAGTATAACAGTTTTTAAGTATTTGAGTTCTGTAAAATAAAATTTTAAAAAAATGCAAATGAGATCAGTAAGTACGTCTGTCTGACTGTCCGATATCCTATATCGTCTCTGGTATACGTTGCGTTGTATTCAGAGGTCGTGCATTCATTTCCTATTTAAGTCAAAACATTCTTCTGTATAGTTTGCCATAGTCTGGGTTCTTTATAAAAAAACTAAATTTATAAGTACCGTTGTTTCTGATACACATAGCACAAGCCTAAAGCTAAGGTTGTAACTAAAGTAACGCGTAAAATGTCCTGCTTATTAATAATAATATGTAGGACAGATTACACATATTGCTATGGTCACAAACTAAGCTCGAGGCTTGTACTATGTGTACCAGAAGCAACGATATAATGCATATTATATTTTGATAAACACCCAGAGCATGATCATACAGAAAAAACTACGTGTTACTAATGTTATTTTGCCACTGGTGGGAATCGAACTCACGACCTCCGGATACAACGCCAAAGGCGCAACCACTAACTAGTCTATGGAGGTTGTCAATTATTATTATAACTTACCATGTTATTTATTTTTTGTCCTTGTTGCAGAGAAATGACCTGAAAAAAAGAAGATATATAAATTACTATAAAATGTACGTAAGTGTACTTTACTTGTTATGGAAGAAGAACACTATTTTAGTAAGAGTGTAAGAGTTAACTATAATATCGCTAGGTTTCGATGACCTCCAATGATAGTTTTTTAAAGGACCAATGATTTAGAAAACAACATTGTATGGTTGTTCTCGTTCATGGACTTTGTAGGCTTTAAGTAAACCTACAATTAAATGCACTAAGTTCAGCTTTGTAAGTGTTTAAATAAATAAATTAAGGGCTCTGCAGTCAACTTGACGCCTATACAAACTTATATCTACTTAAACCTATATCTATTACAACTTGGCTGTTAGTCGAAGTTAAATAATTATTTTTATGTTTGTAACTAGCTGTGCTCGCGACTTCGTCCGCGTGGAATAGTTATTTTTTTATCATACAAACTTTCATCCCCTATTTTATCCCCTTGGGGGTAGAATTTATCAAAATCCTTTCTTAGCGGATGCCTACATCATAACATCTACCTGCATGCCAAATTTCAGCCCGATCCGTCCAGTGGTTTGGGCTGTGCGTTGATATATCACTATGTCAGTCAGTCAGTCAATCACCTTTGAGTTATATACATATATTTAGAATTGTACAACAAAATATTTCTGTTGTGTGTAACAAATCTTTTTGTATTATAACATTTAAAAAGTTTTGTTTTCTGATATAAAAAAAAAATACCCACAAAAAGATTAATTATTATTCTGACCGGATTGTTTTTTTTAATTCTGCGACAAACAGTAGGTAATCAAGTATAAATGGAAGTGCGAAAGCTCATTTTGTACGGAGAACGCAGTCTTCGCGATTACGAATGCAGTGTCCTTAAGTGCACGTTTGTATGTTATAAACATAATAATATATCGAAACTTGTTGTGATAAAAAAAAAAATGAAAAAAAAAAACTTTTTTATTAATATCTTATTTCATAAGTCACCCACCTAACTATCATTTTGCGTTATACTGTGTGTTTTTTGTCACAGTGGTAATTTTTTCATATTGCGCTCTATGATAAAACACGTATTTTTTTTTTTAATGACACCCATACAATTGACACAAACAGACAGCCTCCCTAGACTAGTGGTTGCGCCTTTGGCGTCGTATCCGGAGGTCGTGGCTACGATTCCCACCCATGGCAAAAAATATTAGTACGTTTTTCGTACATTATGTCATGGTCTGGGTGTTTCTAAAATATAATATGTATTATATCGTTGCTTCTGGTACACATAGTACAAGCCTAGAGCTTAGTTTGTGACCAGAGCAATATGTGTAATTTGACCTACATAAAAAAAAAATATATATTGACATTAAGATTAGATAATATTTCGGCAAAATAAGGACGGGTTAATCCCTCCGCTGGGTACCCTGAGGCCATTTAAACGGTTCTCCGGAGCCAAATAGGCACCCGTGATGGTATTTATTATTATTTATTATAAGATTAGATAATTAAGGACAATAAAAAGTCTACAAATGATTTTTCTACTAAACTCACGAATGTGACCCCGGCACTTGTCTAAGGTAATTATTTGCTTGATATGGCGCTTGATATATATAGATATATATATATATATATATATATATATCATCACGGGTGCCTTACGGCGCCCGAGACCGCCTAGACGGCCCCAGGGTACCCAGCGGAGACGTTTTAATCCCACCTCGTCGTAGCCGATGGTATGAGTCTACACCGAACAAGTGGCTAGCTCGTCGCGATGTTTTGAATAGACTCAATAACCCATCTATAAACAGTTTCACAAGTTGGTATAGTGAAACCGGGACCGACAGCTTAACGTGCTCTCCGAGGCACTATAGTGGTGTTGTAATTGAATTTTGAATATGTATTTGTTGGAGTAATTTTAAGCAATAGACGTTCACATGATAATGTATTAATTCAAGCATTTTTTTTAAAGGCAAAAGTACAGACTCATTTATTTTAAAATATTGGTTTTACAATCATAATAATAATATGTAGGACAAATTACACGTATTTCTCTGGTCATAAACTAAGCTCTAAGCTTGTACTATGTGTACCAGAAGCAACAATATAATGCATATTATATTTTATAAACACCCAGACCATTTCAAACTGTACAGAAAAAGCGTACCTACTAATATTTTGTTGCCATGGGTGGGAATCGAACCCACGACCTCCTGATACAACGCCAAACCACTAGTCTACGGAGGCTGTCAAATAACTAAATCATATTTAAGGCAAAAAAAAAACAGTATTTAAGGGTAGTATCTTCATCAATTTCTGCTTATTATTTAAGTAATTTACTTTCCCCCTTTTTGATATTTGTATATTACTATAAAATAAAAAAAAAGGTGTTATTGTTTCTGGTGTAACTTACCAATACAAAAATAAAAAAAAGACTAGGTAACTGTGAGATATAAATAGCAATTAGTGGACTAGCGTTAGTGACATCCAGTACATGACGCTGGGCAATAGGACAGGTATGGGGTGACCCAGATCCACGGCGAATCTGGGACGCTTAATTGTAAATGAATTTACTCTACTTCATTTTGATACTATATCTTATAGATAGATATAATAATATACATACATATCTTCACCGCCTAGACGGCCCCAGGGTACCAAGCGGAGGGGTTATTAATCCACCTCGTCGTAGCCGATGGTATGAGTCTACACCGAACAAGTGGCTAGCTCGTCGCGATGTTTTGAATAGACTCAATAACCCATCTAATAAACAGTTTCACAAGTTGGTATAGTGAAACCGGGACCGACAGCTTAACGTGCTCTCCGAGGCACTATAGTGGTGTTGTCAAACAAATGTACATAATAATATGTGTGATTATTTTATTATAATGCACTTCGTAACCGCATCATTTTGACGGCATCAATATTGTTAAAGAGTAATTTATTGGACCCCATTCATGGATTTTGTAGGTATGCTTACCATCGGGTAAAAAATAACTACAAGGTATCAAGCCGTGATTCAATAAAATAATTAAAAATGTAGGTAGATAGAGTAGGTATAGTATAAAACTTTTTTTTACTTTATTTTATACGGATGTGATTTTGTATCTACCTGATGGTAGGAGAAGTTGGTATAGTGAAACTGGGACCGAGGGCTTAACGTACTTTCCGATGCACTATAGTGGTGTCGTCAATATAAACATGTATACACCACAGTGTTTGAACCAGGGACCGTAGTGTTTTTATGTCAGAGCCCAGAGGTCTAACCAACTCGCCCACAACATATACTGGGTGTTTTTGTCACGGTAATAACATTTTTATATAGTGTCGCCTATACAAAAACAAAGATAAATAACAAAAAAGATCTACAAATCACGCTAACTTTCATACTAAACTCACGAATTAAAATCATTATCACTTGTCTAATTGTGTTTTACTTGTTAGATATGAAGACTTATTATGTATTTGAAGGAGTAATTTTAAGCATCGTTTGTTCATATTATATATTATTTTTCGGACTTTTTTTTGAAGAAAAAAATACTTACCTACCTTTTTTATTTTAAAAATGGGTTCTAAAAGTGATACTGGAGGCATCAGAAAAAAAAAAAATTATTGTTAAAAAAACACCCAGTATAAATGCGAATAAGTGTTGTAAAGGTAATATAACTACACATAATGTGATATGAATTCTGTATTTTATTTATTTAAATGTAGTTATAGCATATCTGTATAAAAATAAATCAGTTGCCGAATTCACTTTAGAACGGCTGCAACGATTTGGCTAAATCTTTTTGGTCGGGTTTGAAATTGCTATAGATAAGGTTTGTATAAAAGACAATATTAAAAAAATGGTTAGAAAAGGTGAAAAATTTGGGTAAAAATTCTCTATATAAAAAAGTTAGTGATAATAATAAATACCATCAACAGTGCCTTTTAGCTCCCGAGAACCGTTTAAACGTCAGGGTACCCAGCGGAGGGATTAAACCGCCCTCATTTCGCCGATGGTATTCGGAGGCAACACCTAACAAGTGGCGAGCTGTTGCGGTGTTTAAGATAGTATAGCCTCGTTGTAAGCGGTCACCCGACATTGTTGTCATTTGCTTAACCTTGTTATCAGTTGCGCAGTGACTTAACCTGGCTGGGATCGCTTTTTTAGTATGAGCGAGAAAAAAAATAAAATATTCAGATTGACGTTCAGTTGTTCAGTAGCTCTACCACAAGCTTTTGCAAACAGTTTCTATAGTCGCTGGTTACTTTAGATAGGGATTAACCAATAGGATCGCTCTATTTTTAAACAATCCTCTCCTATTGGTTTATTTGTATCTATAGGTACCAGCGACTATAGTAAAAACTGCAAAACTTGTAGTTGAGCTACAGTTTCTTACATTATTTACTTGTTGTTAGATGTTACCGTTTAATCAATCGCGCGGGTAACGCATTTTTTTAACCAACTAGTTTATAGCTAGTTTATAATATATTTTTTTTTTTATAAAGCAGGACATGTGACCCCATATCCACGCCACTTGGAAGTTACATTGCCATAAGTGGCAATGTAACTTCCAAGAATGTTCACAATAGTAGTTTCACTGCTTCCTTCATAGGGTTGATGTCCAGTATGTCTGCTTGAAAAACTTATTCACGCCTCGCTTAAAGGACTCAGGATTAAAGGAAGAAGGGAAAACGCACGCCGGCAAGGCATTCCACTTTTTAATATAACAACTAACTGCTCATTATCTGAACGCTAAAACCAGATCCTCGTGGCAACTTTTGTTTGGTATGGTATGTATTTCATTTATTATATTATATACAGTATTGTTATGCATTATTGTTAAAATTATATCTATATCCTTTTATCGAAAAGTTGTGCACCCTAAGCATATTTCACTCTCTCAAAGGTTAGCTGGTAGAAAATGCCTAAGGCATTAAGCTCGCTTATGTACAATTTTGTGCAATAAAGAATTTGAAATAAAACTAATATTTAATTTTATACGGTTGGTGAGGTTGGTCGCCCTTGTATGGCAGATGATAATCGGATGGTCAGTGGAATCAGCTAACCACCTAGTCTTACACTAGTTGGTTATGTAGCGTGCGTTCGGATGGTTGTTTTTTTATATTTTTATTTAATGACACATTTTATTAATTAATCTATAATGGTTATATATATAGCAGCCTAACCAAACGCACTCTAGATCTAGACCTTATTGTTTTTTTTTTTAATGACTATTCATAAATATCTGTAAATATTTACATGAAATAAATAATTTGATTTGATTTATGATTGCGACATATAAATAAGAATCACCATAATAATATAACTCAACTGCAGCAGCAAACATTGTTGGGTAAGCAAAGTGTTCGAGTTGCTATCGGAACAACAAACAAACCCGAAGAAGATTTATCAGAAATTCTCTCGCAAACACGTGGATCTCTATCTTATAGCACGTACCTATAGCTCATCATCTTGTTTTATCTCTTACAGATTTGTTTTTCAGTTATACTTCATATTTCATTTTTTTTATTGGAGCACGGCATGTGACTTTGTATCTACCTAGTGGTTAGCAGACCTACAGGTCCATGAATGGGGTCAATCAATAATTGTTCTTAAACAACATTGATTTCTCAATGATTACGAAATAGGCGGCGACAAAGACGAATTGCATTACGAGTATATTTTAATATATTCGCTGCCTTATCGTCAATTAAACCATTCATTTCGTGACCGCACCCTGAAAGGAGGCTACCACCTCGACAATAATTCGACGCAGTAATATCCTGAAAGCCTGTGAACCCAAAGACTAAAACCGAAATGACTAGGTCACTTGACGGTTTCTGCATCTGTATGAGCGGTGGTAACGAGACCGGTCGGTCGGCCTAACGAAGTTATAGCGACCTTCCTCCCACCTAAAAATGATTTATCTTTTGGCTGATATACTATCACGGGAGACTGCCTAGCCGACCTCAGGGTACCCTGTACTACTATCATCGGCTATACGGTTAATACGGTGGTTGTTTTCTCAACTCGTCGCTTCGTAGTATTCTTGAGTATATTAACTTAATATATTTTTCTTTGTAACATATCTTAAAATGCACGAAATTTCAGTTTTTTTTTAATAATCAGGTAGATACATATACCTAATTACTAGCTGATCAGACCATTCTGCGCGGGTAGATAGATATATACTAGTGCATCTACAACGGGTCCTAAATCAAATAAACTTACTGATTTACTTACTACTTTTGATCACCTCTGTAGACTAGTGGTTGCGTCTTTGTCGTTGAATCCGGAGGTCGTGGGTTCGATTCCCACCCATGGCAAAAAAATATTAGAACATTTTTCTATACAGTTTGTCAAGATCTGGGTGTTTATAAAATATAATATGTATTATATGATTGGTTCTGGTACACATAGTACAAGCCTAAAGCTTAGTTTGTGACCAGAGCAATATGTGAAAATTATCCTACATATTATTATTATTACTAATTGTTAGTAAATACTTTAAACTCCAACATGCAAACAAATTAAACAATTAAACGCTACCTTTGCATGGGAGTTTCAACCGGTATGCGAGTGGAATAAGTTAAAATTGAAGTTAAATTTTCATGATATTTAATTAAATTTCTGCAAAACATGTTTACTTATATCGCAGAAATATTTTTTTCCGATTTATCGGACAAAAATTTTCTTTAAGTTATCGGTACCTACACTAGCTGCCCGTCCCGGTTTTGCACGGGTGAACTAATAAATAAAATATTCTGTCTCACTCTGCACTCATTTACTATTTTATATGGATATTTTTTAACCTAAGTTTTTTAACCTTTCCTTCCATACATAAACTTTTTGGGTTTCTTGTAAATTTGATCATTGATTTCGGAACGCATAGAGTGCAAACATTGATTTTTATTTATAGAGAAGATATTGAGTAGGTATATATTTTATTTTAATAATAATTATGTAGGACATTTTACACATTTGCTCTGGTCACAAACTAAACTATGTGTACCAGAAATAATGATATAGTACATTTTATAAACACCCAGACAAACTGTACAGAAAAACGTGCTAATATTTTTTGTCATGGGTGGGAATCGAACCCACGAATCCCGGATATAACGCCAAAGGCACAACCACAACACTATTATAGTGCTAGTAAAAAAACAACCACTGGATACCCTGAGGTCTACTAGACATTTTCAGACGCCCTAAGGCACCCGTGATGTTACTTTATTTATATTCTAAAAGAAATATATTCTAGTAAGCTTGTTCTATGTTTAGGTAACAAATCATAATTTAAAGTACCTAGATAATATTTTTCACTTGTGTTAATCTTTGTTTGTGGTAAAAGTTTAGCTTCCAGAGATGTGAATAACAAACTTGGGGTAGTAAACCTGACCTTTACCCCTACCCTATTTCGTTGCATTAAGGCTTAAATTTCAAGAATACTTGCTATAACTTACACAACTGTTTCTAATGAAAACTTTGTAACAAGAAAGCTCAACAGTTGTTAAATAATTTATTATGCTGTCATAAACTTGTTAATTTTTATTGCTACAAATGAACCTTGAGACTAAGATTGACATGCTTATGTCGCTGGGGGAATAAACCCTTTTGTTTTTATACTGTTATACAGTCTACAATAGGGTAGGTATATCGTAATGTAGACTACATAACATATTAAATTTATTTTGTTACCGGTTTTCAGGAGATAACTGCACCGATTTCCTGTCTAGGTGGACATTTATCATTATCATAATTCAGGTTAGGCTTAAACATATATTTTTTAATAATATTATTTATGTATTTTATGTACTTGCATATATATCAATACTTAGTTTATTCATTTAGCTTTTTTTACATTATTATTTTATCTCTGTGCATCCTATATTACATTTTTTACTAAAGGTTAGCTGGTAGATAATGCATAAGGAATTAAGCTAGCTCTTTTTACAATTATTTTAGAGCAATAAATAATCAACAAAAAAACATGTATTTGTCAAAATCACTTTAACTTGCCCTCGTATTCTAAGTCCAGGAACGTCTTTCTCATTTAACCAAATATCAAATAAAGAAAGATAGAATAAGAATTAGAACACGACTTTTCGAAAGGTATTTTATTTGTGTTCAAAAGATTTATTTTTCGTGTATATTTTAAGAAACAAAAAAACCTACTTACTGTCAAATCTAAAAAAGGCGTAACAGAATGCCCAAAAAATTTAGACGGTATATGGATTTTTACCATAACCTATACCCAATTATTTACCCATATTTTTTTGTATAATAAACGTAGCTCTCTGGTTTAATCTCGACCAAACTTTATCGGTACCTAGTTGTTGATTGGAAGACCTCGGTGTTGGCAGCTGTGGTTTTGCAAACACAATACTGTCAGCACGGATCAACTGGCTGATCTAATGATCAACAAGTAAACTAGGATATACTAGGTAAAGTTAACTCTAGTACATTACATTTAAAGCTTAGTTTTCAGTAAAGGAACCGTTATTATTATTTTGTTTACGTTATGAATGATGAATTGTTCCTAAATTTCAGTTGTTGAAATGGTGCAATTGATATTTAGTTTCTGTTTCGATTTTTAATTATATTTTCTAGCGCTAGATATTACAATCGCTCACACAGATTATAAAACCCGTCAAGTGACCTAGTCATTATTTCGGGAGCCTTACTGCATCGATTTCTTGGAACAACACCCGTTGTTGAGTTGATGATAAAGTAGAGGATATTAAAGAAAATTTATAATGCATATAAATTTGCGTCTTTCGCCCATTTCGTAACTGCATCATTTAATCGGCTTAATAGAAGCGACCAGCGTGTTAAACAATTATCCGACTTATGGACTTTGTAAGCCTGTTTACCATAAGGTAGATTGACAGCTTGGAGGTAAAAATCCTCAAAGAGTATAAATAGAGAATGGCGACTAGGGCTTGAGCTCCGGAATTCCGATTTTAACAAAATTTCGGAATTCCGATATATTTTAGTATCGTTGGTATTACCGGAATTGGTGAATCAAAACCAAAGTTTTGCTATGCAAAAAAATATATAATTTTGTCACGGTTTAAGGCGTAGCGCGAAATTGCAATAGCTTCAACACTTTGACGTTCTTGAAATTTCACTACCAACAAAATTCCTAGGACTTTTGTTCGACGCGCCGATCGATAGAAATCGAAATTCAAATGTATGGGATTTGACATTTCTCTTCGATCAAGTTCTTATACACTGTACTATACATTTTTATCTTTCGATGTTTTTATCTTTCGATGCGTCGATCGGTATATCGATCTGGCTTCCCGGTAGGGCCCATGTATGACATTTTTTCTGGAACTGAATGGCTAAATATTAAAACCCAATACCGGAATTAAAAAATGGTCCGATATTCCAGCCCTAATGGCGACAACGAATATGTTTTCGTTCTATAATAGGCAATGTTGGGCTTTAGGCTACTTCGCTTAATTATTATATTGAAAGTGGAGGTCTCGCAAAAATCGTCGGACATCGAGAAGCTGTGGTGTTACCTACTTCTATATTGTAAAAGGTTTATCTGTAATGGGGTGTTCTATTTATGCTCTTCAGTAGGATCAGAATAAATTATCATATGCTATAAGATTTTTTTTTTCTAATTTAATTTAAGGACTTTGGCCACTCAGTGATCATGCCAGTCTGCTATAAGCATAAGTAAATAACCATGTTCCGGATGGTTACGTAGGTACTTGTGGAACGCCAGAGTTTTTACTTGCTGGTACCTTTTTCTCCAGGGTGTCTCCGGGGATCTACTTGTAGTCAGTGTTTGCGCCCAGATTTATATTTTTCTCTATTTTACTACTACATTTATTACTTATAGTAGATATTTGGAGCGTAGATATAGTCTGTTAGGTTGGTCGTCTCGGTGACAACGTTGCAGGGAAGATAACGATTGACAGGTCAATGGAACCAGCTAACCACCTAGCCTTACATTAGTTGGTTATGTGGCGTGTGTTCAGTTTGGTTTCTATTTATTTTGACGGCTGAACCAAAAGCACACTTAGGCCTTATACTAAATATAGTTTTTATCACAAAGGTTTTTATGTACTTTACACAATACCTGTTAAGGTTTAAAATATTTTTGACTTTGACGTCCGTATATTCTTACTTTCATGATTCACATTGCTACAATAAAATAAAATAAACGTTTTAGATTCTTTTAACATTTTTATGCACAGACTATGAAGGCGTCCCGTTTTCGTATTAATTGGTGAACAAAAAGCGTTTTCGATTTGATGTCGCGTCAACCTATCAAGTGGAACGGCACCAGAGCCATCTACAAAGGGTTAGCAGCGTCCAGAAGGAAATTGAATTACTTTGTATCATGGAAAAGTACGTGTCAAAAAGATATTTGGTTTTAGGAATTTTGTATCTCACTGTGAGTGAAGTTTTATTAATAATTTGATATTATTTTTTCATTTCTTTCACTTAAAGGTGGTGTTTTCTATAAGAAACTTTAAGCGGGCAGTAATGAGTTTTAAATCCTCTTTATAATTATCTTTCCTGCACACTTTTTGAATTTGGAACATCTTAGTGTTCAGCGCCAAAGAAATCGAACTCAAATATTGTTTGAATAAAGACTGGCTGGTACGACGGCACATGTCGCCGGTCGGCTGAATAAAATAAAAAAAAATAAAAATGTGCGAACTACAGCGTTTTCGTTAATTTTCACGGGTTGATAGAAATTCATGGTTTTGTTTTGTAAACAATTTAGTTGTTACTCTATGTCTTATTAAATAATAATATTGCAATAAAATATATAAGGCTCCTTTTATTTTCTCATAGAGGGTGAGGAAAAGTAGAGTGTATCACTCGGGCGCAAAATATATTTTTGGCTCGGGCGACGTAGGTACTTTGAATCCCTCGCTACGTTCAGGATTCTACTCTAGAATCCCGCACTTCGATTCAGAATATCATAATCCAGAGATTCAAAAAAGCGCCGTAAAAATATTATTTTGCTCCCTTAATATACAATCTACTATTAACACATAAATACATACATCACGGGTGCCTTATGGCGCCCGAGACCGCCTAGACGGCCCCAGGGTACCCAGCGGAGGGGTTTTAATCCCACCTCGTCGTAGCCGATGGTATGAGTCTACACCGAACAAGTGGCTAGCTCATGGCGATGTTTTAATAATAGACTCAATCCCCTATACCCATCTATAAACAGTTTCACAAGTACTCTACTATTTGATACTACTATATGAATCTAAAAACATGCGTGACTTATATAAGTGTTTTTAAGTCTACTGTCTAACTTACTCGGTCACCCCGTTTTAATCATAATGTAGAAAATGATACGCTTTGAGAATTAGTTTATTTCTATTACATGAATAATAATTGTTCGAATATTTTACGTGAGTCGTTGTCGAATGCCTATCAAAATCCTTAAAAAAATGTTTGTGTACTTGTAAAATACTAATATTAATCAACCTTCTTATTCAAGAAAAAATATTACAATTAAATAAATATAAACTTTAACCTAAAATATATATAGAAACAAATATTGCCTACAAAGAAACAAGTACCTAAAATTTTGCTAAAAAGAAAAACTACCTTAACAATTATCAACTACCTTTGTGAATAATTATTACTGTAACGTTCTTCATAACACCTAAACACACCTTCATAACAACGCTGTAAAAAAAAAAAAAAAAAATAGATATCGTTATCTAGAAAGAAATATCGTTAAATATACTTAGGTACATCAAAGAAAAATACTTTCTAGATAATATATTAAAACAATGTAAATTTATGTTGCAGGTATTCAGTAGGTGTACAGGGGAAATATGTTTTAATTACAGCAAAGGTCTCCTGTCTCATACCGGTGCATGGATATTATAGTTAAATTTAACAAAATAATTAGGGAAGCTTTGTCGCAAGCCCCAACAATGCCGGACATTTCCTTTGACTAGGTTGTTAATTAAAATGAAACATAGTAATGTTTAGATAGATAGTCCAGACTAAGACTGTGTGCCCCTTAATTAAGGACACTGCATTCTCAATCGCGAAGTCTGTGTTCTTTATACAAAATGAGCTTTCGCACTTACAGTAATTTTTGATCACTGTTTGTCGCAAAATTAAAATAATATTTTTCTCGGTCTTTGTATTTATTAAATTTTCTGTATTGAAGTTTTTCTCTAAATCAGAAAAAAAACTTTTTAAATATACATACAAAAATATTGATTACCCACAACAGAAAGATTTTTGCGTACAATTACATACATACATACATACATACAATCATCACGGTTGCCTTACGGCGCCTAGACAGCCCCAGGGTACCCAGCGGAGGGGTTTTAATCCCACCTCGTCGTAGCCGATGGTATGAGTCTACACCGAACAAGTGGCTAGCTCGTCGCGATGTTTTGAATGAACTATAAAAAGTCTCACAAGTTGGTATAGTGAAACCGCGACCGCTAGCTTAACGTGCTCTCCGAGGCACTATAGTGGTGTTATCAAACAAATGTAATTTTTTTTTTTTATTAAAAACTCATTGGTACACTCCGGGATTCGAACCAGGGACCTAAGTGTTTTTAAGTCCAAGGTCTAACCAACTCGGCCACCACGTAATACAATTATCAACATAAAAATAATAATTGTACTTCGAATAACAGCCATGTTGTAATATTGGAAGTACGTTTGTACTGGCGTCAAGTCGACTAACAGAGCCTTTCAATAATTTAGTCACCATCATTTGTCAGTAATACCACAAAAGAAATAATAGTACAGGTAGTAATACTGACTGACTCAGTATTAGCAAAAAATAAAACCTACCTAACAGTACTACGTAGTATTAATCATTCACAGTGCGTTCCGTTGATAGAAATGCTAACACGAAATGCTGTTTTTGGGGCATAAATTAATGTTAAACAATCATATTGTAGATGGTTTTAAGTAATCTTTGAGAGATGTATGTTTACATGTTAATATAATCTTTAAATTTTATTAGGTACCTATATAGGTTTCTTTATTTTATAAATGTGGTACAACTTTTTCAATGAAATAAACGAAAAAAAATTATAACTTTGATATCTTTATACAAAAGTTTATTAAAAAAAACTTTTATGAATAAGTAGTAAAAGCTTAATTTCAATTCATTTTTTTTTTATTATAAAAATAGTAGTTTGGACCGTGTGAAATGAATTGGTTTATGATGTAGCTGAGATTTTACCTGCCGCTAGCTGGAACTTATGTTAAATTACTTTATGACAAATTTCACTATTCAAACTAAACGCGATCAGTCCAAGCTAAACCAAATTCAGTTATCTAACCAAGTTTAGAGCTCTTTTTTCCCGTTTCACCGATATAAAATTAACAAAGTTTAAGTTGAAGTCGGTTTACTTTTTGAACGCCCGACTTTCGTCGTTTAGCTTATTTAATCTCAAAAAGCGAGAGGGTTTTTTTTTTAAATAAAAAATGCGTTTCGTTTCGAAACTAGCAAATAAACGCATCGCGTTTAAGTCCATAAACTTTGTTTTCGTAAACGCTGGCGAAATCGGATGCATGTAAAGCGAGATCAAATTTCGAAATTTTAACTCGTTTATGCAGAACTTGGTTTTACTAAAATCAGTATATAGAGAACAGTGAAATTGGTTTTCAGGCCCTCAGTCCACCGGCTGTATACGAATGCGACGATTCGACAAGAGTAGAAAGGCTCAGAGATAGTAATGTTGATACCGTTACTCTGATTCCCATGCGACCTCTCCTAAGGTTCGGGTTGACAATTCTGGAACTTTAATTTGCATGTCGCTTCAAAATATTCGATTGTGATCTGTAATTTTTCAGTCGACTATACCAAATCGACATGTTTGAAATAATCGGGCCCTAATTGTGGCGCTTCCGACTTTCGACATAAAACCGGCAAATGTTGCTCTTGTGACTTTAAAAATATATGTTTCATGCGCCGTAATTAATATAATAATATAAACAAAATAGTGGTACTAGCTAGTCTACGTATCTAGCAAACTTTTTTTTTTAATATGTTCGAAAAACCATGAAACAATTATAAATAATTTATTGAATGCATTTAATTAATGTTTAGATTTAATTAACGGTAATTGTATTATTCGTGAGTGTATGTTTGTATAATGTTTATGCGATTAGGTATATGCTAAATACATAGAAAGAAAAGCTTTAGCGGACGACTTACTTTATTAAACTAAAAACTCTGGGGCAAATCTCGCGCTTCTGACATGCATTGCGAATCGGTGTATTCGAATGAAACTGTCAGTTTTCTATAAAGATCTGTCACTTTTCAGGCAAACAAGGTACCAGCAGCGGCCACATTCTGTTTCTTATAACGTGATCTTTAGATTGTCAAAATAACGATTTCCACTATTAGCGCGCTCTCCACCAATTAGAGTAGTTTTTTAACCTTCGCTGATTGGCCGAGAGAGCGCTAATAACGGAATTCGTTATTTTGACAATCTAACGCTCACGTTATAAGAAACAGAATGAGGCCGCAGAACAGCTTAATCTTTCTTATTATATTAATAATATTAAAGTTTATACGTGGTGGTCGAGTTGGTTAGACCTTGGACTTAAAAATACTTAGGTCCTTGGTTCGAATCTCGGTGTGTACCAATAAATTTTTAATAAAAAAAAATATGTACATTTGTTTGACAACACCACTATAGTGCCTCGCAGAGCACGCTAGGCTGTGGGTCCGGTTTCACTATACCAACTTGTTAAATTGTTTAAGGATGGGTTATTGAGTCTATTCAAAACATCGCGACGAGCTAGCCACTTGTTCGGTGTAGACTCATACCATCGGCTACGACGAGGTGGGATTAAAACCCCTCCGCTGAGTACCCTGGGACCGTCTAGACCAGCGGTCGTCACACTTTTCCGGCCAAGGGCCACATAGGACAATGTGGGTAACACTGTCGGGCCGCACACTAAGGGTGTTGTCCACTTATATACTACATTATGTTCGTTTTTTTGTAGCACGGCATATT
Organism: Monopis laevigella; assembly: GCA_947458855.1. Taxonomy (NCBI): domain Eukaryota; kingdom Metazoa; phylum Arthropoda; class Insecta; order Lepidoptera; family Tineidae; genus Monopis; species Monopis laevigella. The sequence goes on from OX381581.1 coordinate 15,656,543, forward strand.
ACTTTGTATCCACCTGATGGTAAGCAGATCTACAAAATCTATAAATGGGGTCGATCAATACATGGTTGTTTAACAGCATTGATCGCTGCCACTATGATTAATATATTTGCCGGTTAATGATGCGGTCACGAAACAATGACAGACAAATTTGCAATACGAGTCTAGAGAGACAATGTTCTTAGCAAACCATGGATTCACCGTGCGGGTGCCGGGTCCATCGCGTGGTTGAAAGGCAGGGGAATGAACTTCAGCGTTCCCGGACTTGAGACCGCGAAGTAGGTTTAAAGGCCTTTTGAACTCTCACCTGCACTGTGTTCACTACCCTCTCTACTCAACCAAATGTTATATGATCCTGTTAGCGCCATCCTGGAAACACGCTCCATAAAAGTTCCGACGGCTGTTCTCGGAAGGCCAAGATCCTTCAATAGACGGTGCAAAGATTTTGCTGGAATTCCTCTTGCACCAACTTCCACTGCATAAAGTTGAGTTTTAAATCCGTTTCTAGTAATTTCGTTTGTGAGATCAAAATATTTGTTCGACTTGATGTTGTGGTCCTTAGGTATGTTTGTTTCCCACGGAACGGTCAGTTCTATAAGTATTACTTTCTTCGAGCACCGAGAGTACACCAGTATGTCTGATCTATATATGATCTTGAGTTGTCCCTCCTTTACAAAAGTAGTCAGTATTTCATTTGTTGTTAATCATTTTCTGGCTCTAGCAATACTGAGACTTACAGCTTCACGAATAATTTCTAGAACTTTATCACGTCGGTGCGAATAATGACCTTTTTCAAGTAGAGTTTTGCACCCAGCAAGTATATGTCTGGAAGTCCCTACAGCAACACCGCACAATGTACATGTCTTATCTGTTGCCTTCCCCCATCTTACCAGATTACTCTGGTCAGGTAGGGACATTTAAAAGGCATTCAGATAGAACTTAATAAGTGCCGGAGACCAATCGTACATGAGTGTGCGCCATTTCAGGGCTGGAGGAATACAAACTTCCCCCAAAGTAAGCCATTCATTCTGTACTTCTAGGGTCATGCTCTTCATCTTCCCTAAGGAATCTTTCCTTTTAATAACATCTTTATCACATTCCTTTTTCTTCCAACCTAACCCCCTTTTGCTGATCTGGGCACCGCTCATAAATGATTTATGAAACTGAAGTCTTGACTCCATCTCAGAGGCCAATGAGTCTTTGGGGAGAGATGCAATCAGATTATCCCGAGAGTTACTCAGGATTTGTTGCTTGGTTACACGTAGATGTTTGTACAACTCAGATGGTTTTTTAAAATTCATCCCAAATTGTTGCTGTCCCCTGAATAGCGTAGAGGATAATAGCCTCGCTGCTTTTTCGTAAAAACTAAACTAACTGCCCGCTACGTAACCGCATCCTAAATATCAAAATATCGATGCAATAGCCTCCAAAACGGTAAAATAGCACCTAATAAATAAACAAATAAGTACATTTATACTTAGATAAAATGTAAAACAATCGTAATGTCTAATAAATAAAAAAATATAAAAAATGTCTGACGTTTTGCAATAAATCGAAAACTATAATCGCCACGTAGGTATTATTATCATTCCGTAACCTTATCATTTACCTAACTGGCCATATTGGATCGTCCAAAGCAATCGAACCCTTACTTTGTAGGTCTGTTTACCATTTACCGTTAGTAAGGTACAAGAAAACTTTTATATTGTTATATATTTATACATAAATAAAACAATATTCTCCATAAAACTCGTCAAACAAAGTTAAATTGAATGTTTTTTGAATACAATCTTGTTCAGTTTGTCGATCAACTTGTTCTAACTTTCCGATCGACCGATTTTGTTCCATTTACTTACAAAGTGTGTTGTGTCAAGTATAATAGTATTAGATACTGTAACAGCTCTTTTCTCTGCTGTTACATTACCTACCTAACTTTTGGAAAATAACTAAAATACTCTTTGTTTTGGACGTCTTTTATTGGGTTTATCATCCAAAATAAATTATAATATTAAAAATTTAACACTAGACCTGTGTCGATCATGATCGATCGAATCGCTCACGACCCACAGGTGAGTAACCCGATGACATATTCTAAAAACACCCGATCGTCGCGTGACCCGAGACCCGCGAGCTCTTTCGAGTCGGGAACTCAAGAGACGGCGACGACACAAACGAAGAGCGCTAGCGAAGGAGTAAAAGAGAAAGAATTATTTGCTTGGTTGGGGTGGCGAATATAAGACCGCCATACATGAAAAAGATTATAATATAAATATTAGGTACCTAATCATAAAACCGTAAATCTCTCTTGCCAAATATTTCCATAAGGTGCACATAATTAAAAACGAACGCGGCTACATATATACCGAATAATATCTACCTAATTAATAAACATTGTTATTATAAAAAGTTGATCGGTGTGTCGCAGCGATCGATGCAGCTTATGATGTACTGAGGTTTGTTTACTTCACTGGGTCGTCGAGACCCGTGGGTCATCGAGACCCGTGGGTCGCGGAGATCGGGTGTTTTAACCCGGGTCTCAAAACCCGTGGGTCGTGATCGACCGACACAGGTCTATTTAACACAAATTAATATGGTGTTCAACCTATCTCGAGCGATGCTAAAACTATTTCTTTTTGACTTTGTTCACATGTCCGTGGGACCTTCTTATTATTTAGATAAGGAAAAGTATTTAAAAAGATTATGGTCAGATTTCTCCAGCCAGTACCATAGGTAGTTGCGTTCGAAATAGGGGGTTACACTACCTACATGTGTTGTGGTTTTACTCAAATATAGCTTTTGTTGACCTGGCTTCATTCGTCAGTCATGTAGTATATATTCCCATTTTTAAATTTTAAAATCAGTATATTAATTTCTCGTTTAAATAAAAAAAAATACACTTTGATTTATTTTCCTCCTTTCCTGAAATTTTACAAAATGGTGAAATCCCTGTCAGAATACCTTTAAAGAACCCGTACTATTGTATCGTACCACGAACGCAACTATGATACTGGCTGGAGAGGGCTGACCATAATTTTCATAAATATTTTTTCTAATTTAAATACATTGAAGGTCCACGGAGATGTCAATAAAGGAAAAGAAATAAATACGAGTAGTTTTGCATTTGTAAAATGACCGCCTCCGTAGACTAGTGGTTGCGTGTTGTATTCGGAGGTAGTAGGTTCGATTCCCATATATGGCAAAAAAATATTAGTACATTTTTATATACAGTTTGCCATGTTCTGGGTGTTTATAAAATTTTATACGTATTATATCGTTGTTTCTAGTAGGTACACTTAAAACAAGTTTTGAGCTTAGTTTGTGACCAGAGCAATAAATGCAAAAATACCTAAGACGGTAATGCCTTTTAAGCCTAAAGTCTAACACCCGTATTCTAAGACGATACCTCATGCTCACCTCAGCTTAAATTTCTTGAAGGTATTCGAAGGAGCGATTACAAGAAACCTCGAAATCGGTATTCTTAGTTGTAAGATTCAGCCGAATGTGAGGCGTGAGGAGAAAGTAGAAACCTTCAAAAAGGAAGGTCACAGAGATGGGAGCACCAAATGTTGCCATGTCATTAATCCTTACTAAAATGGTATTTATATTTTACAAAAAAAAGTAATTTAATTACAAAATAATTTGGAGACCCGAATAAAATAATAATATTTCCTTGAACATATTTTAATAACAATAATAACTTCTTAAAAAAAACAAATATTTTATAATATTTTGGTAGTTTTTTTTTCTAGATTTAATGATTTTGAGACCCAAATAAAATAATATTATTTCCTTGAACATATTTTAATAACAATAAAAACTTGTTAAAAAAATAAATATTTTAAAATATTTTGGTAGTTTTTTTGTTCTAGATTTAATGATTTGGAGACCCAAATAAAATAATATTATTTCCTTGAACATATTTTAATAACAATAAAAACTTCTTTAAAAACAAATGTTTTAAAATATTTTGGTAGTACTAAATAGAAAAATCGTTTCCAAACCATAATAAATAAAAATAAAAATCTTCCGTTTGGTTACTATATATTTTGTGTATCCCATATATACCGGCGTGGTACATAATTACAATATGGATTATCACTAATATAATCCAAAAACTCTTCGAAATCCATTTCATATACACAATTAGTATATACATAATAATAACGTATTTTACTTAATTAATACTATGAATTACGCTTTAAAAAAAAAAAAAAAGTACTATTAATAAATAATATTTGTGATTATTGATTTAATTTAAAAAACATAAGTTAAATAAACCTAAAAAAGTAGGCCTAACCACCGTAAGGTGCCTGTAAGGTAGATGCCAATGTACCTTAACTTTGACAGTTCGTCGAGGACCTTGAATAAGGAAAGCAAAGGAAATTCCTTAGGTAAGGAAGATTTTGACAACTAAAATTACAAATGTCATTCCTTAAGGGCATTTTGAGTTGAGTAATAGTTGAGGTAACGTCGTAGAATACGGGTGTAAGTAACTAGGCCACCACGCATATAGTATTTGACGACCTCCTCGCTGCCACTACCCGACGAGACCCGGCTAACTATATACCGTCCCGCTATTGGTAATTGTCCGTATTAGGACCGGAACTTTTCTTGTAAGCACGCACTAGGTACTTGGAATGAAACCTCTTGCAATGGTAAAGCAAGACTGTAATTTATTTTATTTGTAAATATTGTGAGCTTATGTACTAGTTGAGTATTTAAAAATAGAACAAAATTGTGTAATGGGCACAATACAATTAATTTGAGTTTAAAAATAGAATGAAAATATTGTTATAAAAAAGAAAACAATTTGTTGGCCGCTTTGCATAAAGCAAAGACTGATATAGTTTACTATATTAACTGATATCTATTAGCCGCCACAAGTATAATGCAATAACTTTGTAAGCATTTATAGCAACAATAATTTCAATATTTTAGAATCGCAAGTACCAAATATACCACTGCAATCTACATTGTAGAGACAAAGTTAGTTTAGCAAATCTAGTTTAGCAATTCAATTCTAGAATAGCAAACTTCTCTGTTTCAACGTCTTAGATTTAATAGAATTAAAATACTCATATAGTTTCCAAATACACCCACCTTATGTACAATATTATATGATAATCTCATCATTGCTATACATATGCTAGATCCAATAAAATTAGCACGTTGTAGACGATAAACATTGCTACGTGTTCCATTGATGCCTCGGGATTAGGCTGGCCAAATGTCCTATATTTTACAGGACGTCCTATTTTTCAAATATAATTTTTGCGTTGTCCTCTAGGCCTACTACGCCGCACAAATAAAATATATATAATATAAGCTAAACTTAAAAATGACATAGTTGTCTGTAAATTTTCATTGTCGAATTGCGGCATACCGATTCAAGTTTAGCTTAGCGATATGCGCGTAATCACCCCGCTTTATTTTAATAAGAATAATACACGACCATAGATGGTCCTGTGTTTCATTGACCCCTCGCTGGCGGTCGCCCCGCTGGACTCAGTTCAGAAAACAAATTTTGTTTCTATTAGTTATTATTTAAGTTCAAAGTGATTTCAGGTTTATTAATTTTGTTATGTAACATAATAGCATAACTTTGACTTTTATAATTTAAAAAAGATAATGAACAAATATAAGAATAAAAGTGTTGTACACGTACCTTTCCCTTTAATCTTGATATTTTAGATCACATGTACTATAAAATATACGTGGTGGCCGAGTTGGTTAGACCTGAGACTTAAAATCACTTAGGTCCCTGGTTCAAACCCCGGTGTGTAATGACTTTTTAATCTAAAAAAATATGTATGACAACACCCCTATAGTGCCTCGGAGAGCATTTTAAGCTGTCGATCCCAGTTACACTTTCCCAACTTGTGAAACTGATTATAGATGGGTTATTGAGTCTATTCAAATATCGCGACGAGCTAACCACTTGTTCGGTGTAGACTCATACCATAGGCTACGACGAGGTGGGTTTAAAAACCACTCTTGGGGGTAACCCCTCTTGAGGCCTTTTAGGCGTTCTCGGGCGCCGTAAGGCACCCGTAATGATTTATATATTTATATAGATATATGTACTGTAAAACGAGCACACAGGATTGGTCACCCTACTCGGGATGTACGTCGACATTCCACCCACACGAATGAATGGGTTGTATTTTAACCTTATCATCTAGCATTTTTTACGGCTATAATTTTGTAGAGATTCACTTATTCATAAATTGTAAAGCTGTGGTTCTCTCATTGAAGAAGAGCATTAGGTTAAAAAAAAATTTAAATGATTTACTATATATTAATAATATAATAATAGGTTATGGTTATTATAAATATTTTTGTAAATTCTATTAAGTAAATAAATAAGTAAAGGTATGCTACGTATACATATATAAGATAATTGCTGATCCTTTGATAAATACAAAATGTGCTGATCGCTAAAATAATCTTCCTAGGACTTTAGATAAGATTCGTGTTGCGTCACCACCAGTCAAAACTGTATGGATTGTTACCATGGAGATAAAATAGGGAGTTGCCCATGGGCCTTATATCACCTTTCCAGTTTTGAGAACAGAACATGGCCGCCTCCATATAACATTAAAAAAAGTGTTGGTTGAAGTGAGAACATAATATGTCGGCAACGAACTCGTTTGACATTTCGTTTTATAGGATATTTAAGGCACTATGGCGGTTCCATATATTATTGTTAGTTTTACGATTGGGACGGGTCCATACGTTTTTGACTAAAGCGATATGTCGCCCCGCCTGTATTTTCTCTAAAGCCCCTGAGGCTGACGATCTTCAGAGTCTATTGGATAGAAAAAAAAACGAAATACAAGTGCGAAAACTCTCCCGCGGAATGTACGGATTTCTCTTAAAAACTTTTCCCTTTTCGGTATTCATATTATTATCATTAGTTCCACTACTTCCATGCGATAAGGTTCCCAGAATGCGTTTCCTCTTTGTATAATAATTGAAACACGTTGTGCTAAAAAAACAGCCCTCTGGTCACCAGTGGCATCAATTAGTTTAGATATGATTTGAAAAACTATTTAAAACCAGGACTCACGGATCAAAAATTTCAACTCCAAAGGAAAACAATAAGTAGTTGAACATTAATGACCTTATTCAAAACTTATTGAGTCCTTGAAGAACACTTCAGTTACAATAGGTTTTTTTCTCTTTTACGCATACTTATTTTTGTGGCTAAAAATAGAGACAAAACCTACTATAACTAAAGTGTTCTTTAACGACTCAATAAGTTTTTATGAATACCGGTGTCATACTTTATACTTCCGCTACTTAGATAATAATAAAATTAAAATAAAAGCAAAGTTTGCTTTATATAAATACTAATTTTCATTTCAAGCCTTTTATTCTGACGGCCCAAGTTTCTAAAAATAGCACCAAAAAGCATTCCATTTTTAAACTATTCCAAACTAACCTCTGGGACCTTTTAAAATGACTCTACTTCAATTATAATAAAAGAAAATTGCGGTCAAGAATGGTCACTATAAGTATATAAACACGTGTAAATTGTAATGAAATCCTGGATTTTATTGTGCTGGGAAAGTAGGTGGGCAGCAGAAGCAAATAGACGTAACAACCCGTGAAATAGTGCGGTCACTCCTTATTTTTGGAGACACCTGAAATTTGCTGTGTAATATTACTTTGTTTAATTATTTTTTTAAACCGCGGTTAAGGGTATTTAATATTTTGTTTGTTTAGTTCGTTATATAAAAACTCTTCCTAGAAGCAAAAATAAAATGTAATTTATTTATTATTTAAAAGTACTTAAATGTTGTCATCCTATTGTTTTAGAATTTAAAAGAGTTAAGTTATTAAAAATAGCATTACCTAATACTTATTCCATTTTTATTTCATTTAAATAATTTTGATGGGACAAAAAAGTTTGTTTTGCTATGCACCTAATTAGGTGTGTACTATCCTAGGTACTTATATTTTTACATATTATATATCTATGCATAATCTAATGTTTGTTTGTTTGTTTATAAAGTGTTTGTAAAAATGCAGTTATTTCTAGTAGGTAATATAATTATATAACCCCCACGAGACAGGCTTGCCTAGTGTGGGGGCACAGTTTAACTTAAATATTTGTAATTGTTATTTAAGTCGTAATAGTCGTATTATTTACCAAAAAATAAAAAATATATGTATATATTTTTTGGTAAATAAACATCTATCTATCTAATTATATTGATACAAAAATTTGAATCATTAATTTATACGTAGTATTTATATTGAGTTATAATCCAATGAAAGGCAAGATTAATAAATAAATAAAAAATATATAACAATAAAGTCAAATATTTTGCAGCATTTGTGTAAAGGCATTAACGCAGTGATTTTTTATGCCTTAAGTATCACTTTTAGAACCCATTTTATAAAAAATGTAAGTATTTTTTTCTTCAAAAATAATCTCCGAAAACTAAATTATCATATGACGCTTACATGGTTAAAATCCTCCAACAAATATAAGTGTCTTCGTAACAAGCAAATTAAATAACCTTTAGACAAGTGGCGCGGCCTCAATCGTTGGTTTAGTATAAAAAAAGTGATTTGTGGTACCTTTGTTGTTCTTTAAAAGTTTTTAAGTTTTTTAATATGTTTTTTAAAAAATCCACTGTGACATAAAACACTCAGTATATTTTATATTTAATTATGTATTTTTATAAATTCATCATTAGGATAATCTTACTCGTATATTAAATTTTTAAAGATAAAAATGCAATGAAAAAAATCCTGGTGGGGGGAATCGAACCCACGAACCTCGCTATCGTGGCAAGGTGCTCAACCGCTGAGCCAACCAGGTTCCAGTCACTCCTCATGAATTTTGTCATTGCTTGTTATCTACTTATACTCAGACGCTAAATCTAATGAGGAATTTATAAAAATGCATAAATATAAAATACTGAAAAAAGAAAAATAAAAAACAGACTCCTCTGCCATCTAGTATTAGAAACTAGGACTTCTAACTTCACTCGTATAGAGTTAATAGAAGAAAGCTAATAGAGGGCGTTTGTGTATAAGTAGATAACAAGCAATGACAAAATTCGTGAGGGGTGACTGGATCCTTTTTATATATAATACAATATATGAGCTTTAAGCGCGTATATCTAATAAGTACAAGGATCTTTTAAAATTTCAACAATAAGACGCAAGTATTTTGCAGCAATATAAAGGCATTATACTCGCAAGATATTACAAATTGTTTCCACACAATAAAAAAATGTAATAAATGCTGTATTTATCTCCTTTAAGTTATCATTATATTCAAGGTCATTGGGTACCGGTATACCCTTAAGAATGCTTTCATATTACTTTGAGATAATATTCACTTAAATTTCAATCAGACTTGAGCAGCCATTGCCAATTCCAAACACAAAACATATTCAGGAGCCCATTGTAAAAAATTGCGTCATCGCCAGTACACATTACAATTTATAGAGACTTGTAAAAAAATAATGTAATGACATAAACGACAATGCTGTCATCTACAGTATATTGTGCTATTAAAAATAAATTACTTATTATAATTGAAAGAGATAGAAAAATAAAAATATTAATGGACTCGTAATGTCTTTCGCCCACAGTTTCGTAACCGCATCATTTAGTAGGTATATGTCGGATTCATATAATAAATGGTAACGGCCCGTTATTTCCATACGTCCGTAATTTGATCTTGTCATTTTCATATGAGAATAATTAATAGTTACCGTTGCATATCTCGTTACATACTATATATATATATATATATATATATATATGGCTATACTATCTTAAACACCGCAACAAACTCGCCACTTGTTAGGTGTTTCCTCCGAAGAGGGCGGATAAATCCCTCTGCTGGGTACCCTGAGGCCTTTTAAACGGTTCTCGGGAGCTAAAAATGCACCCGTAATGATATTTGTTTATTTATTTATCAGCCTCCGTAGACTAGTGGTTGCGCCTTTGGCGTTGTATCCGGAGGTCGTGGGTTCGATTCCCACCCATGGCAAAAAATATTAGTACGTTTTTTTCTGTACAGTTTGTCATGGTCTGGGTGTTTATAAAATATAATATGTATCGTTGCTTCTGGTACACATAGTACAAGCCTAGAGCTTAGTTTGTGACCAGAGCAATATGTGTAATTTGTCCTACATATTATTATTATTATTATTTATTGAACAAAATATATTTTATGACATAAAAGACCATAGGTATATTTTGTTCACTATTTAAAATGTATAATTTTATTGGTATTTGTATGTGTCTCAAAAATGTAATTAAATTACTTTACGAATTAAATCGAATTAAATCAGAACAGTGCCTTAACCCATTTTTATGTTTATACAGGCTGAATTTTAAAGGTTGTACTTTGGGCTATATTATAACGGCCTTATTAATAAAAACTTATTGAGTCATTCAACAACACTTTAGTTATAGAATTTTTTGTCTCTTTTATTTAGCAACAAAAATGAATATGTCTAAAAGAGACAAAACATTCCATAACTAAAGTGTTCTTCAAGGCTTCAATAAGTTTTTATGAATAAGGCCATAAGACTCTACTGATCAAATCGAACAACTTATTCTCTTGTATAAATCTTTGACAACCACGTCCAAATAATAATAATAAAATAGTGGGGTTATATTTTATTTGAATGGCTCAAATGTATTATATAAAAAATTAAATAAAAATAAATTAAAATAATAGTGAAATATTGAGCCGCAGCGGCCTCATTGAATTACGATTTTGAACCTTATTTCGTAGCACTAATTCGGCCCGGAATACCTGCGTTAAACAACAATGTATTAATCGTCGCCTTTCATAGATTTAACCCCGTATTCTAAGTTGTATCCTCAGCTGCACTTTTCACTTAAGGATAGTCTGTCTCATTCTATCTTTCTTGGTGTAACATTTGGTGGAAAGAGACTGACGTTTTTTGAGTGAAAGTGGGGTAGAAAACACGACTTAGAATACGGGGACTAACCACTATGTAGATATGAAGATATCTACATAGTGGTTAGTTGTAAAGAGACTACTGCATCGATTTTTTGTCGAGGTGGTAGTCTTCTTTCAGGGTGCGGCTACGAAACGAGTGGTTGAATTGACAATAAGGCAACGAGTATATTTAAATATACTCGTAATGCATTTCGTCTCAGGTGGGCAATTCTCGCGCTTTCGACATTCATCTCAATTCGTGAATTTTAAACGAAAAATGACTAAATATGGCATATTTAGTCATTTTTCGTTTAAAAATATCCAATCGAGATGAATGTCGAAAGCGCGAGAATCGCCCACCTGGCGCCGCCCATTTCATAATCGCATAATTTAATCGGCATAGTGGGAGCGATCAATGATATTTAACATCAATTATTGATTGACCCTATTCATGGACTTTGTAAATAAAATTATGAAATATTTTCCTACAAAATGCCCACAAAAACGCGTTTTTAGACTAAAATTAGAAGATGTAATATACTTAAAAAGTACGTCTATTGTATCTCACGTAAAAGCGTTATTTTAGCTGTAAGCAAAGCAACAATGTATATTACAACAATAACGACTTTCATATCGGTACAACGCAAACGTTAACGCACGAACGTAACCCAGGCATTGAAGGTTACACAATGGGTTATTGTGGAAGATTGAAGATCTAAGCGCTTCATATATAATGCACTGTACCTAATATTATTTATTACATAAGGGTACATTTTAAAATATATATTTTGGAACCTTAAAAAATTATATTTAAAAAATATTTTTAAGGGCTCTGCAGTCGTCTTGACGCCCAAACAAACGTACTTCCAATATTACAACTTGGGTATTATTCGAAGTTTGATAATTATTTTTACGTTGGTAATTGTATGTAAAATACTTTCTGTTGGGGGTAATAAATATGTTTGTATTATAATATTTAAAAGGTTTTTGTTTTTATAACAAAATAAAAATACCCGTCACAGACAGTAACCATTAATACAACGACTGACAAACATATTATTTTAATTCTGCGGCTGTTTGCCGCAGCAGTCGATTAATACTGGAAGTGCGAAAGCTCATTTTGTAGGAAGAACGCAGACTTCGCGATTGCGCATGCAGTGTCCTTAAGAGATAGTATAGACATGGTGTAGGTAGTAAAAGCATTATTATTTTTAATTATTAATATTTTAATATCATGATTCTTCACAATATGTATGCAACATTGTGCCACACGGATTGTGTTTTTTTTACTATACCACGCCATGTGAATTTGTACCCACCTAATGGTAAGCAGACCTACGAAATCCATGAATGGGGTAGATAAATGCATTTTTGTTTAACAGCATTGATCGCTCCCAATATGCCGGCTAAATGATGCCGTTACGAAGTGGCCCTGGAATACTCTAGAAATAGTTAATAGAAGATAAAAAAATACCTGTTTGCTACTCTAATAGATTACTTAAAGATAAAATATACATTTAACATTTAGCGTTTATTTAATCAAAAACACCGTACAGAAGATAGTATTTAAATTCAGTGTAACCTCATAATAAAAAACAATCAAATTTTGAAATAAATATTTCAATTCATTTTATTTAATAAATATCATCACGAGTGCCTTACGGGCGCCGTAAGGCGCGAGACCGCATAGACGGCCTCAGGGTACCTAGCGGAGGGGTTTTTAATCCCACCTCGTCGTAGCCGCTGGTATGAGTCTACACCGAACAAGTAGCTCGTCGCGATGTTTTGAATGGACTCCATAACCCATCTATAAACAGTTTCACAAGGTGGTATAGTGAAACCGGGACCGATAGCTTAACATGCTCTCCGAGGCTCAATAGCGGTGTTGTACTATAGGGCATCGGTATCTATGTTATAATATTAGTGTTGATAGATAGTACGCCTACGAAGTTACGGCCGCCCCAGCAGCCTTAGCGCGGCCTACCCAAGACGCAAAACGGAGTCGCGAGCAAACGTCGAAACGGTGTGGCGTGACTTTTTGCTAGCACGGGTCCCCAAGACAGGAGTTCAAAATCGTGCTATAATGAATATATCAGTCTTGTTTTCATTCACTTTTCTCAGCCCCTGTAGCACGGCCACATCCAAGACAAGACATGAGCGCGTGTCCGTTAACAATCTTTCACATCAGTCTCATCCTGCTAGTATACATACTATCACGCAGAGTACGACATAGAGTAATGTTCGCCATTTCGCACAATCTCGCTTCCTTCCTCAACATCACACGTCTGTTTTTTAGATTTTGTACTTCTCCTCTCTAAATATATCTCGAATTTAATGATCGGATAATGATGTTGAATTAAAGATGAAAGGGGTATTCGGTTATGATTAAGCGTATGGATGACTTTTGAAAGACTAAACAAATATATACCTAAAGTGAATTTCTCTTAGTAAATTTAGCTCTCGGTATTTTTCCAAATTTTACAAAGTTATTCATATTCATGTTCTGTGCTTAAATAAAACGCAATTTAATAACTTTTTGAACATTCGTCGGAAATTTCGTAACACAGAGGAAACTGTTCAGAAATTTCACACAAAAGTTTTCATGCATTTATAAAATGGACAAAATTTTATTTTCAAAATAATTTTTAATACATGCTGTATGAAAAGATGGCCCTAGCTAGAGTACAACCTCTTTGTTTGTCTTTTCAGATCCCTCCTTTTCCTTAATGTTATTTAATATTATATATTTTAATTTGCGCTGGAGCCTTTGATTACTTCGTCACCAGAAAAATCTTGGCTCAAAATTTGTAAAAAAGCTGCTGACTCAAAGTGTCAAAGTTTTTTTTTGCCGCATAAGCCTAGCTACAGATTCAAAGGGGTAATACAGCGAACATTCTCGATACGTTGGTAGTGTCGGCGGAATTACTTTAGGACTAGGTACTGATATTTTAGTTTTATAAATTGAAATGATTATCTACCGTTGTGTCTGGTACACATACTACAAGCCTAGAGCTGAGTTTGTGACCAGGGGCTTTATTCCGAGTTTTGACACGTTCACCGTCGTGCCATGGCTTTATTCCGAGTTTTGACACGTTCACCGTCGCGCATTTTGCGTAAAGTACGGGTATTGAAATGTAAGTTCTATCCTGTTAATTATAAAGTTGAAATTCCAATGATCAATACATGTTCAAACTTGCGAAGAATTCGTGTATTTCAAGATGGCTGCATTATAATAGCCAACCTAATACATACTATATAACCATTGGAATAGAGCTTACATTTCCATATTTATAGTTTGCGCAACGTCTTGTCGTGATTAGCGGTTGCAAACTCGGAATAAGGCCCCAGAGCAACAATTATCCTTCTACTTGAATTCAAATTCTTAAATTTTAGTTAGATTTAGATTAGTTATATTCGTTTTCTTTCTGAAAAATTAAGGATTTTTATTTAGAGAGAAAATGCTGCTAGCGTAATGGGCATTGTACAGGACAACGATTTGGAGGAGCTATTGTAAGTTATGTTTAGTTTTTAATGTAGTAAAGTTTATTTATTATTAGGTAGCTATTTGCATTTTTTTTTATGTTTTGTTAAATTGAATAAAAAATAATAAGTTACACATTAACTATAATATACGTGATGGCCACGTTAGTTTGACCTTAGACCCAGTTTCACTATAACAAATTGTAAAACTGATTTTAGATATGTTATTGAGTCTATCCAAACTACGAGCTGGCTAATTTTTGGCGTAGACAAATAATGAAAAATATTATTTGATTTCTTAAAATAATTTTAATAATCCTTGGCAAAAAAATAAAGTTGATAACTGACTCAGTTAAAATTAAACATCGCAGTTAAATTGCTTCATCAAATTACTGACAAGGAGTTAATGAAAACCAGCCGCAATTAAAGTTAGTAATTAATATTACTTGAGGAACTTCCGACAGACACTTGGCATTTTATACCAGAGTTTAGTACTGTACTGTAACATATTATAATATTAACTTTAATATTAATTCAAGAACTTCCTGAAACTATTTGTTTCTAACCGTTTTCAGTGTGTGAAACGGTCCAAGGTTATACTTATATAAGTAATAATTATATATGGTATGTTAGATCTAATTTATTTGGCAGAAGATTTTTTCATTATTTTATATTTTTATTTTGTCATGGCTTGTTATAAAAACAGACTCCTCTGCTATCTAGTATTAGAAACTAGAACTTCTAACTTCACTCATAGAGTTATTAGAAGAAAAGCTAATAGACGGTGCCTGTGTATAAGTAGATAACAAGCAATGACAAAATTCATGAGGGGTGACTGAAACCTGGTTGCCTCAATAGTTGAGCGCCTTGCCGCGAAAGCTAGGTTCGTGGGTTTGAGTTCCGCCCAAGAGTATCTTGATAAGGAATTCATAAAAATGTCAACTGCCAACTTTCATATACGTTTTTGACTGAGGTGACGAGATATATCCGTCACCTCAGTCAAAAACGCAGCCATATTATGTTTCTTATAACGGAAACGTTAGCTTATTATAATAACAAAATCCTATAAAAATGACATTAAATACGCAGCAACAAAGAACACTATAAAAGTCATGTACTCTATTCCTTTGTCTTACTTCCTATTCTATTTCATTAGTTTGATTGTATTTAGCATTCCGTGTCGTGATCATTGTTTAAGGATTTCGTTATTTTGGCAATTTAACGTTGCCTTTAAAAGAAACAGAATGAAGCCGCTGGTCATGTTTCAGTCTTAGTCTGTGGATTCACTGGTTGGAGACAACTGGCATCAATTTTTCTGGTGGTCTCTTGGTTAGACCTTAGACTTAAAAACACTTTGGTCCGTGGTTCAAACCCCGGTGTGTACCAATGAGTTTTTAATATAAAAAAATATGTACATTTGTTTAACAACATCACTTAGTACCGCGGAGAACACGTTAAGCTGTCGGTCCCAGTTTGCACTATACCATCTTGTGAAACTGTTTAAAGATTATAGAGTCTATCCAAACATCGCGATGAGCTAGCTACTTGTTCGGTGTAAACTCATGCCATCGGCTGCGACAAGGTGGGATTAAAAAAACCCTCCGTTGGGTACCCTGAGGCCGTAGATATTTATTTATTATTAATAGACCCTTTCATAAAATTTGTCGGTCTACTTACCACTAGATAGATACACATGCCATGAATAAAAAAAAAATGTCCGAATAGATTTTCTTCCTACCTACATATATTCAGGTGCTATATTAAAATACAACAAAAACAACAATAAATAAAACATAAGATTTATAGAAGCAATTTAAGACTTAACGAACTTTTCGATAGAACTTTTTTTGTTTGGGAGTAACTTTATTCTGTTACACCCGTATAGAAAATTGATCGATTATTCGAACTTGTGGTACTAAAGCTTACTTTTAATATCACTAGATGGCAATAATATCTTCTATGCATATTTTCAACTAATTAAGTAGTGTTTGATTGCTATAAAAATTGTTTTAAGACGACTTAATAAAGTTATAAATAATACTGTGGACTTACAAACTTACAACCATATGTGAGGATTTTTATTTTCTGAAAAAATCATTAAATTTTTGATACCTAAATCATATTATATTTCTTTCCAAATTTATAGGGTAATTGGCACATTTTTTTTTTCTCTTATTTCCGACCGTTTTCCTTCCTTTTTTTTCTCATATTTTAATATCCTTTTAGATACAAGTATGGATATTAATAACTTATTGAAGCATACAAAATAAAAATAAAATCAAATGGAGATATATATAGGGCGCCACCCTTAGGTCTATATATCTATCCTTTCCAAACATAAGAACAGAAGATGGCCCACCATACAAAAAAATAATATTTATAACAAAAAATAAAAGTTTTAGGGTTGTAATACATACATTCATATGCACAACACATTCTAAAATACAAGTAAAGTACATAATTCAGAGCTTATACGATTCCAAGCAATAAATTACTGTCACGTCACATTTAAGGAATGTTATTAAATTACCTATGCCGAACAATATGTAGAGAACAGTGATAATCCTGGTACGAGTACATCTATAGGTAAATATAAAATGTATTTCTTTGGAGAAATCATATAGGGCGTGTTTACAATGGTTTTTATACGTTTTATTTTATTGGAGCATGACATGTGACTTTGTTTAGATTATTCCGGAAATCCCCCTTGACTATCTCCTACATGGGGGATTCCAGAAAACAGATTCCTGAAATCCCTCAAGCGTCAAAACGCTGTACCCTGATCAGAACGAAATATTAGGCATTAGATAGTGGCGCCCCTAGGCTCTTAACAGATGCTTACGCTAGTGCTTGACGCGAATTTTATCAAAAATAAAAATGAAGGCGCGTAAAAAAATAATAATGGAAAAACTGTGAAATTATGAGGCACTGCATTGGAATGCAGCGTGCTGCTGTGTGTGGAGTGGGCTCGAAAAAAAGTAAAATGAAGGAATTAAGATTATGGCATGTACATATATTTTATCTCCCCCAAGTGAGGGATACTCTTGGGGGATTTCCGGAATAATCTCTTTGTTTTATCTACCTGATGATGAGCATACCTACAAAATCTATGAATAGGTCGATTAATAAGTGTTGTTAAACAATATTTATCGCTCCTACAATGTCGGCTAAAGGGAGATACGGACACAGGCACGGGTCAAGTTATGAATATTTCAGTATTTTGTGTGTTTTTGATGTTATTTTTTCGTGAATTTAAATTGATGTAGCTTTATTGCTAACAGCAATTATAATATAATATTTACATACAGGAATACTCACATATTAATGATTCTAATAACAGTAACGCAAACGGCAAAAGTAATGTTACAAAAATATTTATTGTCATTTCAATTGTTTCTATCCTGCGGGGTAATAGCGAACATATCGGGTAATCTCGATCATTTGGCATTACCCCTTCCCTTTTCCCACTTCTATTATTTATTATTTTAGATCTCTCATAATAAATAAATCATTATAAAAACGGAAACAAATTATGAACTAAAAGATCTGCAGAAAGCTTTAGGATATTAAAAGCTAAAAAACTTAGTTTTGGCAAAGCAGCATAAACTTATTCAGTGTCATACAATTTTAGACTATTTGAATGGGACTATTATAAACCAGCCCAGAACTAATAGAAACCGAAAACAAGTGACAGTGGAAATTTTTGACCAATAAGCTCCCGATGCTCACAATTATGTTTTACAAGATCATGGCAAACAAACAGCTGCAGATGCTTCTGATACATCTGCAGCAGTTCACAGTGTTGAAGCTTTCGATGCCCAAGCTTCTGATACACGTGACACACAACAACCGATTGATACTTCTGCATCTTCTCCTATTGTAAAAACGCCTGGTTCAGTAATATATAATCTAGATGGATATGACAATTTAGTTACAACTGAAGAGACGAGCACGCTGTTAGTTTTTCTATCCGAAACTGTTATATCGCCTGTAATTCCTTCCAAAACATCTAAGAAAGAATAAATCGATAAGCACACCAATTCTAAAGATATTATACAGGGTGACTTTGAAAGGATGTACTTTGGGCTAATATGAGGTTCAGCTGATCAAATCGAACAACTTTTCCCATGGAACCAAGTGTCGCAAATGAAAAAAAAATTGCCTTCTCCATACAAACTGGTAATGTTAAAATGACCAATTTGTATGGGGAAGCCAAATTTTTTTTTTCATTTGCGCCACATTGTTCCATGGGAAAAGTTGTTCGATTTGATCAGTAGAACATCAATATTAGCCCAAAGTACACCCATTTAAATTTACCGTGTATAGCCTTTAACATCGGTTTCGGATACGTCGTTGACATGTCAACCTCCAGGGGACCTTCTTCTTATCGTGAACAGAGTATAATTAGTTAAATGGGTAGTTAGACTTAATTATACAATCAATAAAAAACATCTTAATTCCGCTGTTTTATTTAAGTTTTCCCTTGGGTGTTTGTGTTTCCCCCACTTTCCCCTACATCCATTTCTAAGTGTTCATAAGTGCGCGAACAGTATTTACGGCATGTGACTTTGTATCTACCTGATGGTAAGCAGATCTACAAAGTCCATGAATGGGGTCGATCAATACATTGTTGTTTAACAATATTAATCGCCCCCATTATGCTGGCTAAATAATGCGATTACGAAAAAAAAAAAGTTTGTTATGAACAATAAAAAATGTACAAGAAAAATACTCCAAACCGAACTTCACTTTATAGACTACTTTTGTGTATCTGTTTTTTTTTAAAGTCCTAACAGACTCTTAAAACGCAATCACTCTATATATCTGCACCCCCTGTAGGTATGTCGAAAAGTGATATTACTCAAACAATCTCCATAGATAATTTTATCTAAATCGGTTAAGCGGTTAAATCGTTAAAAGGCCACAGACATCTGCTTCCTTTTAACCGCTAATTACTTTCGCTTTTGTGATATAGCCAGCCTATGTGCAGTAGGTATATGTGCTATTTCAGACTATAATATATGTATGTGCTAAAATTGAGTCACAAACACTTTCAAATTATTAGATATTTAACATCAAATAAAAAAATTAAAAAAAACCTATTATAACTAAATTTTTACTCAAAATATGGTTTAAAAAGTCATTAGGTCACATATTAGGTCTATATGTGTTGGATATACGACTCTTATATGACGCTTCATTAGTCGAATTTCCGATACTTCGCATCTGTACCAAGTGCCAACCACGCTCTATCTAACATCAATGCATTATACTTGTTCAGCCAGCCAGACCTACTCTGACTTCCTAATTCGGTTAGCTCCCGTTCTGAGGTAAATGTTCGCAGCTTTGAAAATGTATAGGTATTTAGTGTAGATATATAATACCTATGGCATAAACTTGTCGGAAAAGTTTTTATGTCACAAAATTTATTTCCATAACTTTAGGAGCTATTAGAATTAATTATACTTTATGTTATAAAGTTTAATCATTATTATATTTCGGACATTAGCTGATTAGTATTGTTATTATATTTATCTTCGCCTTTCTCTTTTCTTGAATTGGTATTATTTACTTTTTATTAAGACTTCTAATTTCACTAAGTACTAAGTAATTAGATATATACATAGAGTAAAAAAGCCATAAATAATTTCGTGAGGGGTGATTGGAACCAGAGACCCTACCATGGGTTACTACGCAAACACATGGTGGAGCCTCTGGTTGGCTCAGTAGAAATGTAATCTTGTAAGTCTAAAAATATAAAAAAGGCACTTCTCTGTCTACTAGATTTTTTAATAATACAAAATAGTAGCCTTTTGTTTTGCACGCATTATGAATATGGAAAAAAACGCCAAAATTTCAAATTATACTCGTATTACCTAGTCTTGCCATAAATATTGTAACATTTTTTTTTTCTATTGCAAATAACATTTATTACTTTTAAAGTGTGTTAGTTTAATACATAAATATAAAAAGCTTATTCGAAGTGGTCTCCATTAGCTACAATACAGTCCTTTATACGTTGAGGCCAGTTATCAATAGAAGCACGCAGTCTTTCCAGGGGAAAATTCTTTCGGACAGGATTTCTACGAATTCTTTCCCTTACTGCTTTGACCACCTGTTTCGTACAAACACTACGTGGACGGCCAGATCTTTTTCTGTCACAAACAGAGGAGGTCTCATTAATAGCCCGGTATACAAACATTTGACTAATACTAAGTATAAGGAGAGTTTTAAAAATTGCATTTGGCTTCATACCTACTTTGTGTAATGCAATCACAGCGATTCGGTTCTCTTTATTCACTCCATTTTAATATCGCAAAATATTGTACAATGTATTGGCGCAAAAATGAGAAAACACAATGAACAATCGTATAAAAATGACTTTTTTCCAAATTTTGATTGATTCCAATCAATTGATTCCAAATTCAAATGTAATATATATTTTTTTTTTAATTGTACAAACACACATCAGTATTTATGGCCAGACTATGTATATCGTTATATGGCAATGCCACCATAGTATGTGTGTTATGTTGAGCCCGGGATTTAATTTACCTTCATACCTAATTTCAACGAATTTGGTTCAGTAGTTAAGAACTCCTTCAACAGACAAATTTTCACATTTATATTTTATTTAGTGACCCAGTACGACGATACCGACCGACTTGGAAACAAAAAAAAAGTGTTATGATTTACTACATAAATAGTATTATGTAGTTACATTAAAATAAATGGTATTAACTGACAGTGACATAATGTCTTAAGATCACCACTACGGTATTAATCTCGTGTCATAATCAAATTGTCGAGTAATTCAGTTTCAGGGCGCATTGTCCCAAATTAATTGATGATAGTAAGCACAGAGATATTGTCATAATTTCGTTACAATGTACGTGAGGGTTAGTCAAGGGACTAACCAAGGCTTTATGGTCATATAGCTTGTGCTCGTGTGCGTGTTATTTTGTATAAACAAAGAAAAACGCGATGATAAGGAATCGAGGATATTAAGGATACCGCATTCGTAATCGCGTACTTTCTGTGTTAGGTTATTAAGTTTAATTTTAAATATTATAATACAAAAATATTTATTACCCACAACAGAAAGAACGCGAACTAGATAAAAATAATTAAACCTCGAGTAACAGCCAAGTTGAAATATTAGAAGTACGTTTGTATGGGCGTCTTGCAAAGATATAAAAATACGTCTTTGTGGCCAAAATGAAGCATGGTATGCAAACCTACAAAGTCCATAAATGTTGTTAAACATTTTAACTATGCCGATAACTAATGCGGTAACGAAATGGGCGGTTGGCATATAAACGTACCCTGACAGGCAACTAATAAAACCTTGTCACCTGAAAACCGGTGAACCCACAGACAAACACCGAAACATGACTAGGTCAGTGTGGGAGGTAGTAACGACAACGATAGGTCGGTCTAGCGAGGTTTAGGTCCTTTCTCCAACCTAATATCCTAGTATTCCTTAGATTTAAAATACATATTCCTTTACTTTACGTCTCTTTGTCACTATGATCAACATTCCACTTTCCTACATAATTTAGCAAACTATTTACTGTCAAGCTTTAAAGGGAATTCTTGAAAATATGTTACTATATTTAGAAACAATCTAATAGTAGTAATTTCTATTTATATATAAGTAATAGAAGCCACTTAACTTTAAAAAATAGGTATACATTTTATCTCTAATCTCTATTTAGGCAAAATAATGAAAATAATTTCTTTTTTTAGACTTTATTTCGAGTTTCGGGCCTAAAACCAATAATGTTTCTTCCAGCAGTCTAGATAGCGTGACAACTTGCTGGAATAATATGTTTTCTTTACACAGGCTTCGCTAAGGTTACTATGTAACCATAAAGTTTTTTTTTTAGTTCAATGATGATGATGTTTTATTTATCCTTGTTGGAAGGGCAAAGGGTATTTAGTGCTGTTGTCTCAATTATAGAGAATGCAAAGTTCTCTATGGACCATATCATATAGCCTAGTTATCAAAAAGCGAATGCATTTTTATTTTTTATTTAATAACAAGCACAGTGCACGCGTAGTTGCAGCCAACAGCTAATTGAACATTTATTAAGGGACCAAAATAATATTTTTACGCGAGGGCGCTTTTTTGAAACCAGAGCGATATGAGGGATTCTAGAGTAGAATCCTGAACGTAGCGAGGGATTCAAAGTACGTCGCCCGAGCCAAATATATATTTTGCGCCCGAGAGATACACTCTACTTTTCATCACCCTCTATGAGAAAATGAAAGGCGCCTCATATTTATTGCAATATTATTATTTAATAACTCTAGAAACATAAATACATATTTTCTGATAATCTTATTTTCATAATCTATTACTTGGTTTGGGCTTCCAGATATTTTTTTCAAAATCATTGTTTTTTGAGGTTCCAGTTGTTCCAGCAACTTTTCTATAACACGCACATTTATAGTCACTTAAGTATAACAGTTTTTATAACGAGAATAAAACAATTTTGATTCTGTTTTTCGCTATTAAATCAATAAAAATATCAAAGCAAAAGTAATTTCGACACTTATCAGCACCTAAAAGAAACGTGATAAAAATTGTATATATATCGACTTTTGTCTACATTCTGACAGTTTAGTTTTCATGTTAATAAGCTGCGTGCTACCGTTTTCGATAAAAGTCGATATATATCTTCCAATGCGTCAAATTAGTCTATTCGATATATATCGTGGTCGCGCGTGTTAGCTTTGTAGATATATGTATTATCGATCGATATGTATCGAACCGAATGCCGCGCGTGCTCGGCCCCATAGAGTAACAACTAAATTGTTTTCAAAACAAAACTACGAATTTCTATCTACTCGTGAAAATTGACGAAAACGCGGGCTGTAGTTCGCACGTTATAATTTTTTATTATTTTTTATTCAGCCATCCGCGGCGCGGCGCGACTGAGGGCCGTCGTACCAGCCAGTCTTTATTCAAACAATATTTGCGTTCGATTTCTTTGGCGCTGAATATGTTCCAAATTCAAAAAGTGCGCAAAAAGATAATTGCGGCGCACTTACATAAAGAGGATTAAAAACTCATTACTACCCGCTAAAAGTGTCTTATAGAAACACCACCTTTGGGTGCATTTAAAGACGAACCAAGTCGTCTTTTTCGAATAGATGGAATGAAAAATATATATAATAGCTGGTGTCCACTTAGCAATCGTTCAAATAAAACAAAAAAAGATTAGTTATTATTTATAACTGTTTTGTAATAGATAACCTATTACTACTAAGGTAAAGTGAACATGTTGACCATGGCTACCGTGCCCGCTCATAAGGTATACGTGGCGGCACTGAACATTTCGGGAATCAAGGAAGTGACACAACATTACTATTTAAAAATGTATTTATTGCTTTTCGAAGTATTCTCCTCGAAATTTGACACATTTTTCCATACGATGGAACCAATCATTGAAGCGACCATTCCATTCGGAAGTTGGGGTCTCCAAAATGACCGTTTTGTAGGCGTCCACAGCTTCTTCAGGTGATGAAAATCTCTGACCACCCAATTTATTCTTTATTTTAGGGAAAGTATAGAAATCATTAGGGCTTAGGTCGGGGCTGTACCGCGGATGGTCTAATAATTCTATGTTTTCTTGCTCCAAAAACTCTTTTGTTCTGTGCGCGGTGTGAGAACTCGCATTGTCGTGATGGAGGATGATGCGGCGATTGCAGTTCTCTTTACGGAGTTCAGTAACGACCTGTGGCAAACAAATGCTAGCATACCATTCTGCATTAACCGTTCTTTGTCCCTCAAGAGGAATAGTCGCAACATGGCCGGTTTTGGAGACAAACGTGGCCACCATTTTTTTTGCAACACTCCGTGAACGCATAATTTTTGTTGGCTTTAACTCATTTTCGAACACCCAAACTCGTGACTGATTTTTTGTTTCGGGTTCGTACGCGTATATCCAGGATTCGTCACCTGATACGATGTTGTATACTGCGTGGAATCTTTCGAGAGTTCTGACGCACCAAGTAATGCGAGGCGCTTTTTGCTCTTCACAGAGCGAATGCGGTATCCATCGGGAAAAGAACTTTTTTACACCTAATTGTTCATGCAAGATTATTTGTATTTGACTCATGCCAATGTCTAAAGTTGCCTGAATATCGCGGTATGTCACATGTCGATCTTCCACAATCAGCTTATGCACAGCATCAACGTTTTCTTGGGTGACTGCAGTTTTTGGATGACCTTGACGGGGATCATCACTGAGCTTGACACGTCCACGTTGAAATTCAGCAAACCAGCGATAAATTGTGGTTTTGGATGGGGCTTCATCACCAAATGCAGAAATCATCCGATCAACACACTGTTTTTGTGTTAAACCACTTCGAAAGTCATAATAAATCATCGCTCTTAAATTTTCTCGAGTCAATTCCATTTTCTCAACGACTAAACAAGTTTGACAAGTCCTTGTGACAAGACCAAGAATCTTTTTTTAAATAAATAAATGGTATTCGATTTTTAAAACCAAGGAGTTTTCAATTAAAAAGATTTTAATATGACAGGAACAGTGGAAATATTCCATTCCCGATATTTTCAGTGCCGACTACGTATGAAACCCCGATTTATAGGTATAATTTTGGGTTTAATAGTACTAACCTACCAATCACTCTAGTTACTAAAAAGATGACATAAAATGTCAACTTTATACGAAAAATAAATTTCTCTAAAAGTAAATAAATATAACGTCTAAGGTATTTTAATGCAAATTTATCACATTATAATATATTCGACGTTGATTCATTATCATTTCGTTCTATCTTGTTTTATTAAAAAAACGCTTAAAGAGACTTTTAAAACACCAAAACGCATGTAAAGGATCTCCCTGTACGAGTATATGTATCGAAATATAATATACCCTATTTTACCCCCAGAGCTAATAGATATTCACCAAATATAATGTATAATCTTGGTCACCAAACGCAAAGGCTTTTGCTAAAAAAATCGGTAAGCTATTAAGCAACACATCCTGAAGCCAAGAGTCCAAGGCATTCTTTGTCCAAAGAATGTGTCCAAAGAGTCCAAGGCATTCTTTGTCCAAAGCTTTAGAGGTCCAGCGGGGAAATGCAGCAAGTATTCTCGGCACTCTGGATGCGACAACCGACTCATACTAGAATTATTTTTAACCTATATAGGTACATTAGTATTAGGTATATTACAACATGTATAACAAAAAAAAAATCTGTAAAATATTTAGAAAATTTGCTACATTATATTTTATTATAAAAAAAAAAGCTATGATGTATAATATTGTTAAACAACAATTTATTGATCGATACCATTCATGGAGTTTGTAGGTATTTGTATCTACCTAATGGTAAAAATTTGTTATTAGGTATTTGTATCTACCTAATGGTAGATACAAATACCTACAAAGTCCATGAATGGTATCGATCAATAAATTGTTGTTACAAAAACCTACAAAATCACGAACTTAGTTCCGTGTCCAATAAAAAAAAACTATTATTATAGTTAAACCAAGCCTATTAAAACTACTTAACTTGGATACCCTAAGAATAACACAACAATATAATATATATAATTGTTAATATAAATTAGTATTTATTTATATATTTTTTAGTTGGTATATAGTTATAGTATTTATAATATAAATAAAAAACAATTTTATTTATATTATTAATTAACTGTTAATAGTATAAATTTTAATATCTCATATATACTCGTATTATTTATATTTAAGCATAGCAATAAGTAGATCAGTTAATTAAAAACAATAAACTAAAGAATTTGCTACGCCGCCGTAGAAAGTCGTAGTAATTTTTCGTAGTCGGATGTTTGAAGAACACCGGCATAACCATTTTAGCTGGGGGTAAATTGTTGCGTCTAATAACGCAATTTAAGGTCAGTTTATGAGTTATATGTTTTTTTTGTTATTTGATACACATAATATATAAATAAAACCTTTTAAATTATTTAGGTTATATTTTATTCGTATATTATTTTGGCCTTGTAAAAGTTGTTACCAAGTTTTTTTTTAGGAATATTACCTTTATCCTATATGATAATATATAATAATATGTAGGACGATTATAATAAGATATAACACACTTTGCTCTGGTCATAATCTAAGTTCAAAACTAGCACTATGCACATATATCAGTAGCTGTACCATAAGTTTTTGCAAACAGTTTCTACTATAGTCGCTAGTAACTACAGATTCTCTATCAAACAGTAGGCTATCGCTTTGCTTTTCAAATATGGCAGAGCTTCAGAAACAAGATTATCCTCTACTTTTTGCATATTTTAGGATTTGTCAATGAAACCTAAAACAAAATATTATTTTTAAAAATCTGAACGAATTATAAAGTTTTCAGCCTGCACAAGTTTGCTTGTGATATCTCTCTACCATGAGTTTTTGCTAATAGTGTTTACTATAGTCGCAGTTAGGATCGTTTTTTTTAACAAATAAGACAGGTCAATTTGAAAAATAAAGCGATCCTATTGGTTGTTCTCTATCTATAGTTACTAGCGACTACAGTAAATACACTCGACTAAAGCTCATGGTAGAGCTTTCTATATCCAAAATTGTCTTTCGATACACCATTAAATTAGTACTTTAGAGTATATTTTATTTAAGAGCAGTTAAAGTAGTTTTAATTTAGAAGTTATTTATGAAGTTATTGTATAATCCAATATTTAAATGGGTTTTCACTTCTCATGCTCTGAAAGTGCTTATAGGTGCAGGATATTTAAAAAAATAGAATTTTGTGCACAACTGCATTAACGTATCTACTCATAAATGTATCTATATTAAGGCAAAGAAAATGAGCCATACAGCCAAACCCAATAAGAAGTTCATAGATAGAATTTGTTATTTTATAATATTTACTATTTGCCTTATGTGTTTTTTAAGACATAAATACAATTTCCTTCGGTATTCAAAACTGTACTAATTTTACTTTGATTTTAATTAAAGAAATGTTATGTTATACAACTGGTTTATTTCCTTACAATCGAAGTGAAAAGCAGAGTCTATAACTCGTCCACAAAACCATTTTATACTCGACATTTGTTGTAAAATCTACTATTGTTATACCCGGTAATTAGGAGAGTATTACATTTTTATATTTAATAAAAATGTAATACTCTCCTAGAATAAAAACAGCAAACGGATCTGTTATAAAACAAATTTAAAATGTAGCGTGGAAGCGTACGTGCGATCCATGCTAACATTCAACATTTTACACATCAACGCACTTCGAAACTGTCCGCGAATTCCAAAACGGGTTTTTGTACAAAAGGTAACAAAACTAATTTAAAACTTTAACTGTTTTCAGTTCGGGCCTTTTCAATGCGTAATGTTATTTAATCGACGTTTTTGTAGAGACCTACTTTTATTACCTAATATACGCGACATATAAGATATATATACCGGGATATATAAGATTTATTCCGCGTGTTTAAACTCATTTAACGAACGAATCCATCTTTTCATGAGACATGCAGTAGTCTCATGAAAAGATGGACTTTTATCGAAAAAGTCTAAAACTTGATAATTAGTGAGATATTGAGTAAAATGGAGTCGAAACAAAACCAAAATCGACCTATACGACAAAGCTTATATAAGCGGATGTCCGGCTCGCTGGACTTGATTTTAGTTTTTATTCGACTTGCCGCCCCACATTGATTAAACTTTGGGGGCTGAGATTTGATGTGCTCGAAAAACTGTTTTTTTTTAAGTTTTTGATAAAAGCGTCACAAACCATGAAACATTGATTGAATGCCGTCACATACGATATGTTATCTACCTATTATATATAGATATGTGAGAACTCTTTAAGTTAAGTGGTCTAGCCGAAAAGAATGATTTTTTTTTTCAGTTTTTTTTTTTTTTTTAATTTATATAGGCATTGGCAAAGACCATCAGCCTAAATTTTATACATTTTTATACCATTTAGTAGTATTTATATAAAAGTAGATAAACTTAAAACTAAATCTTAAATTATATAAAATTAATCTTAAAACATTGAATCTAATATTTATATCTAAGGAAAGAAAAAAATACAAATCGAATTAAGTAATAAAAACACAAAATTAATCCTATACTATAACATAAAAAGTCTAACGATAAAAAAAAAAAATATAATTTCTATACATAACTAAATCATAATATTTATTTGGTAAGCACAAAGATAATCTAAATATTTACAAGAAATTTAAGACAAACTTATATATTGACATATATAGTTCTATGTTTTTTAATAATTCTTGTACAGAAGAAGGGAATTTATTTTGTTTATTATTTCTAAACAAGAACTAACGAGTAATAGTCGCTGTAATGAAAAATATGGACAAATAAAGAATAGATGGTCAAGATCACTTAATTGAGAGTTACAGTATTTACAATGCGGCGTATCAACCAAGTTAAGTCTAATTATATGAGCAGGGAATTTGTAGTGACCTATTCGTAATCTGCTTAGGGTAGTAATAAAATGTCTACTATGAAAATTTCTATAATATTCAAACCAGGCTTTAGTAGAGGCTTTCGGGTTAATAATCTCTAACCATTTACCCTTTACCAATCTAGATTCTGTTAAGTATTTTTGCCATCTATTAATCATAATTTGTTTTAGGAATAAATTTAAATCAGTACATGGTACCTTATAATTACAAATATTATTATTGTCACAACTTTTTGCCATAGTATCTACAATTTCATTTCCTTTTACTCCACAATGTCCAGGAATCCGACAGAATTCAATTATATTTTCTCGGCATATAATAGTGTTAATAACAAGTCTAATCTTATAAATTATATAATTTGCAGTAGCTTTAATATTTTTACTTTTAATAGCCTGTAAGGCACTCATAGAATCTGATAAAATAAATTTTTTTATAACGCTTTTCTATACAATGTTCAACGGCAAATAAAATAGCATATTTTCATATTCAGCAGAAAATATTGAAAAATTGTTATTACATTTAAACGTCATTCCCTCTTTTGAATAAGAATTATAATATGCAAAGCCAGTTTTATCGATGGTTTTTGACCCATCTGTATAGATTTTTATATAATCTTTTATATATCTTCAAGATATTGGTAAACATCGTATTTAGATTTAAAATTGGGTAAATTTATATTAATATCAATAATTGTACTTTGGAAATCAGAATCAAAACATGGCAATTTATAGGACCAATAGATAAAGTCTTGAAATTCAAAGTTTAAGTAAGCTATAGAGTTACTTATGGATGTAAAAATTGGTAAAGGCAACAAATTATAATTTAGGATATTAAAATATTCTAAGTATTTACAGGTTTTATTGTATTGTCTCGACTAACCAATTTAAGACAATATTTATCAGTAATGTAACTTCTTCTAATAAATAGCGGTTTTTTTCAGTAAACTGAAAAAAAAAACATTCTTTTCGGTTGAAAAATGGACCATATAGCCTAGTCTTTGCTAATATTCATCTACGATATTCTATGTTCTTCTTCTCATATTATTTTTATATAGGTATCATGTCTTAAAAAAATATGTTTTCGTCATCCCATAAACACAATATGCTTTTAATTAGTATGCTCTAATTAAAAGATTATATACATAGTGGCCGAGTTGGTTAGACCTTAGACTTAAAATCACTTAGTTCCCTGGTTCAAACCCCGGTGTGTACCAATGAGTTTTTAATCTAAAAATGTATGTTTATTTGTTACAACACCACTATAGTGCCTCGGAGAGCATGTTAACCTGTCGGTCCCAGTTTCATTATACCAACTTGTGAAGTTGTTTTAAGATAAAGAGTTATTGAGTCTATCCAAACATCACGACGAGTTAGCCACTTGTTCGGTGTAGACTCATACCATCGGCTACGATGAGGTGGAAATAAAAACCCCTTCGCTGGGTACCCTGACGCCGTCTAGGCGGTTTTGGGCGCCGTAAGGCACCCGTGATGATATACAGGGTGACTTTGAAAATATGTACTTTGGGCTAATAAGAGGTTCTGCTGATCAAATCAAACAACTTTTCCCATAAAACCATGTGACGCAAATGAAAAAAAAAATGCTTTCTCCATACAAACTAGTAATGTTAAAATTACCATTTTGTATTGGGAAGCTAAAAGTTTTTTTCATTTGTGACACATGGTTTCATAGCAAAAGTTGTTCGATTTGATCAGCAGTACCTCATATTATATAATTAAAAGACGCGCCGAAAAAAAAATGAGAGTGTAAAGGCTCTACCTACATATAACAAGGGTACCGGCACGTGTTTCGTTTTATCTGATTGTCTTTAGTTGCGCAATGATCGTTTTAGATCCCCTTTTGAAACGTGATTGGTTGACGGTCTCCTGTCATTTTATTTGTAACAGCACGTTCTCTGCGTTCTAAAAGGTCGATTCACCCACGAGATCTGCATATAGATTTGTATAGCCACATACGAATAGAAAGCTAACCTTAAAAATTACTTAGTGATAAACAAAACTGAGTAAAACTTGCCCCGATCGTCAAGTAAGCAAGCCAAGCAAGGCAAATCGAAAAAGGCCGCCCGCGAGTTGAGTACATGTTACTCACTGATCATTCTATTAGTGAAATAATTTTTAAAATCGGTCCAGTGGGGTTTGAGTTTATTAATTATAAAAAAATAAATAAAGAGGAAATTATATATATTACAATTTACACATATTGCTTTGGTCACTAACTAAGCTTTAGGCTTGTACTATGTGTACCAGAAGCAACGATATAATACATATTATATTTAATAAACACCCAGACCATGACAAACTGTACAGAAAAAATGTACTATTTTTTGTTTTTTTTTTGCCATGGAAGGGAAAGGCGCAATCACTAGTCTACGGAGGCATTTTTACAATATTAGTGTTTATAATGTAGAAGAAAATAGATAATATGTCGACTTGACATATTATTATAGTATGGATGTATCTTGATATACATCCATACACACACGCGTACTTCCAATATTACAACTTGCCTGTTAGTCGAAGTTCAATTATAATTTTTATGTTGGTAATTGTTTCTGTTTGTGGGTACAAAATAAATATTGTATTATAATATTTAAAAAGATTTTTGCTGATTTCAAGATTAATAAATAGAATGACCAACAAAAATATTATTTTAATTCTGCGATAAACAGTTATTACTGCCAGTAATAATATATTTATTATTACTGGAAATGCAAACTCCCTTTGTATGGAAATTCCAAACTTCGCGATTACGAATGCTCCTTAAGAATGCTAACGAAAGGAAGTCTCCTATGATTTATGCATCGATATAATTATTATATCAGGAACTAAAATAAAAGCAAAATTAAACAAGAAAATTATACCCAGAGTTAATCCCCGGAAATTGCCTCGTCAAAGTAAATAACAAAGGAGAATGAAATGACAGTCAACTTTTACTCGTAATTACTAATTTCTACCAGGGGCATTGGCAGCTCCAGGGGAGTGGATATATCTACTAATGTCTAATTAACTTATTATTATTATTATTATTATATTAGTACTTTATTAGTAGTAGTAATTCTAATAAAGTGTAATATACTACTTATAAGTAGTAATATAATACTTATAAGTAGTACTAATAAAGTGAGTTTTTTTAACGGTACCTCAAAATAATCTTATCTAATTGGTGAAAAGATAACGCAGTATTAACTGGATAGTAAACACACTAGCTCTGAGAAAGAGAAATGTACAAAAAGCTCGAGCTCCCCAAAATGAAAAAAAAATATTCTAGATCCGCCCCATAAATATATTTTGGGGTCTGATTCTCTAAATCAATATATATTGAATCAAGTTGATAACAAAACAAAATTATATTATTTCCGAAATAAAATGTGTCAAGTTTTGCCTTCCAAGCCGGAGGCTCCAGTTTCCAATTATATTGTTACTACATTTTTTTTTTGTCCACGGTACAAATTGAGAAGCGAAAGAATGAATAATTCTCGAACTGAATAAAAGGGCTAAACGATGTTGTAATTAATATTCAATTAATCATTTAAAAACCATCGGCACCGTTTATGCAATAACGGGTGAACAATCGATTAATGAAGTATAGTGAGGTGATCCGTACACCATAGATCTAAATCAGTAGACAGCAGGCGGAAGTAGCAATCGAATACTTCCTTGCCCGGACCCGATTATAAAAAAAAAAAAATATCGCATCTATGTTAATGTTTTGTTAAATTTACCTGTAAAATGAAAAATGAGTTTTTACCTAAATATATATTATTTAATTTAAAACGTTATCTTTGAATAATATCACATCGGCAGTTTTAAACCATACATTTTGTTTAAAATTTAATTTTGTGTGCAGAAAAGAACGAATTTTGTATCCACATTTTTTATTCGTAGCAAAAAAATACTGGTCATCTACATCGATCAAGCTACATAATAATTTTATCTAATTATGGAGTTTATGAGGATATATGCGTCGACAGGTCACTGGAGTACCATTTCCTTCTTTGACTGCATATGTTGATAGTATTATTATCACTCACATACACATTGTTATATACAATACATACAATTGTGGATTAGTAACACAGATTCGGCGTACATAAGGGTATTACAAAAAAAATACATACACCTACAAAGTTAGTATTAGTGCCATATGTACCATCACGGGTGTACACTGAGACCGCCTAGACAGCCTCAGGATACCCACCGGTGGGGTTTATTCTCACCTTGACGTAACATACCTATGGTATTGTGAGTCTACACCGAAAAAATTGTTAATTCATTGCGGTGTTTTGATAGACTCAAAAGTGACAACAAAAACGACATGTAGGTAAATGCTTTCTACGGCAGACGTAATCAGACCATTGTTAATTTAGACTGTTAATGATTAAATCTTTTCCCCATTTTATTCATAGGAAAACATATATTTATAGTCATAGTAACTTTTCCACTATGACTTATAAGTCATAGTTCCTTTTCACTTTCTAGCCCTT
Source organism: Monopis laevigella (assembly GCA_947458855.1). Lineage (NCBI taxonomy): Eukaryota > Metazoa > Arthropoda > Insecta > Lepidoptera > Tineidae > Monopis > Monopis laevigella. The sequence goes on from OX381581.1 coordinate 15,689,936, forward strand.
TTATCTGCTTTCTATGGCGTAAACTGATTCTACTGGTTGTGGTACAGTCGCCAACAAAATACCCGCAAACTTCATTCCAGCGCTAAAGTCCAATTTGGACGAAAAATGTATGGATCAAAAGTGATCACTTGGCGAGATTGGATAATTTCACCTGTCATTTCAAGATATTAATTAATTCAACGTGAAAATACTGATTGATTTTCAGGTGTGATATTCAGCTTTTATTGATAGGGTACGTATGAAAAAATTACCATGTGGAGTTTTGTGTACCTATTTATAATTACAAAATAGCTTATACTGACTGACTGACTGACTGACTTAAACATCATGGCTCAGCCAAATACACTGATGCTACACTCCATGTTATTGGTAAGCTGACATTTTTTCGAGTAACCTTTTAGATACCTATCATGTTTCTTGAAAATATGTTTTTTATTTTTCATTTCACTGTCAAATTTGATTTTCTATTCTATTTAGTGCAATTGGTTTGACTTTAAAAAATAAATTGCAAAACATTAAACTAGACTTTATCTTAATTATTAATGTTAGCGGTGACGACAACTGGGAACGTTTTAGTGCCACCCGTCACTACTAGCAACAACTGGCAATTTATTTCCCATTTGTTGTTAGTAGGAAGGGAGCCGGTAGTGACAACTAGGATTAACCCTTTAATTTTGATAATAGTTTTATTTTGTCTATAAATCCACTAGGTTTTTTAAATTCGAATAGTAACTGGATAAAAATGAGGGATAAATTAATTTTAAAGAAAGTTAATATCGCGGTATCACGTACAATGATCAAATTGGAAATGTTTTAAAAGTTTGACAATGCAATTGAAAGTCTCCGGTCTGCTTTATGAAAAGATATATTTTAATATTTAGCGGTACGAAAGTTGTGGGGTAGTCTAGGACTGTGGATAAAGCATATGTTTAGATAAAAACAAGTGATGCTAGATTGTCTCCATGGAGATATATTTACGCGGCCGCGCTAATGCCTAAAATTGCCTTTCCAAACGTAAGAACAGAAGATGGCCGCCGCCATACAAACCCAAAACAAAAAGTGAAAACAAAAAATATTATAAGCAATCATTAAGCGTTAATTGTAATTGTTGAAGTAAATTTTATTGTATAGGTTTTTTTAGGCAATAGGGCGGTTCCATATATTATTCTTAGTTTCATGGTTTTCTCTGACTACACCGTAAGGATAAATTAAATAACGGTGGGTTGCTAAAGTCTTGAAATTTATTTCAGATAATGGTAAGGAAGGGCACAAATGTCATTGTGTTTTTTTTTACATTATCACCGACATTTTTACAATTTTAAAATGGGAATACAAATAATATATCGTGCGAAACCGGGTCAACAAAAAAATATAATATGAATATTGTTCATAATACTCGCCGCGTTTGCCTGGAAATACAGATAAGTAGGTACTGTTTTTATTTCATTATTAAAGCTGAAATTGAGCGTAAATTCAGCCTATATCAAGTAACGAACTGCAATAACCTGATGAAGATGTTTGTCAATTTTACCATACGAATTTTATACCTGTATTCTTAACTGTGGAATAGACTACTACTGTAGATAATTTATTATTTAATTGGTCGACCTCATTCTTGGATTTTGTAGGTCTACCTACTTAGCACCAGATAATTACATAGTAGTCCAAAAATACTTAATATTTGCAACCCATTTTGGTTCATGCTGTGTTGTTATCCCAGCAGCTAACTTCACACCTAACCGAAGTCTATCTTAACTTGTGAGTATAACTTATTAACAAACGGGTAGACAGATAGAGGGTATTTAGGTATCCGACCAAACCTAATCCTCAGCTATTAATGTTCCCCTATCCTTCAGACTATAGCTATTTGCACTCATAAATCGGTCTTAACTTAGAATCGATTTGTATATGACTTAAGTCCGATTACCGCCATCTATCGGACGTCAAAAGAAGTCGTAAAACTGACATTAAATAGTATTTCCAGTTGAGTGTACACAGTAAACTCATCGGCAAGTGGTAACGAGTTTACTACAAACTTTTATCTGAGCATTTTCCAATATAAGTTACGATGTAGGTAATAGCATTGATTGAAAATGCTTGGACGTTCTGAGTAGGGATAAAAGATAAAAAAATGCAAATTTGGTTTGTACATACATTACTTAAAACTACTGGACGGATTTATATGAGTTTTTTTTTTGTTAACAATTATAGATGAGGGTTAAATAGGGTAACAAGGTTTAGATATATAGCGCTCACATACAGGCTGTTTATGTTTTAAGATTCTGCTTGGAAAAACTTTTTAAAAACTTTGCTAGCTAATTGGGCGTAAAAATAAAATGTTTTTTTTTTATATTTAGGTAGTTTTTACCTCGTTAAGTTTGAATTAAGTGTTTGGTTTTTAGTATATTATTATTTATATAGTAAGTAGCTAACGTATCCATATTTATATAAATAACTAAATGTACAAAATAATATATGGTTTCACTATACCAACTTGTGAATCTGTTTATAGATGGGTTATTGAGTATATTCAAAACATCGCGACGAGCTAGCCACCTGTTCGGTATAGACTCATACCATCAGCTGTAACGAGGTGAGATTAAAACCCCTCCGCTGGGTACCCTGGAGCCGTCTAGGCGGTCTCGGGCGCCGTAAGGCACCCGTGATAATATGATATATGTACGAGTATGTACAAAATAATATCTAAAACTATAACAAAAGAAAATACAAAATATATATATATATATATATATATATATTTCTTTCAATCCAGCAGTGTTACCAATAGTACCGAGTATGCTAGCTACTCTTATTTTAGCTACCCCTTTTATTTATTTTTTCTAATTGTTGTGTGATTCGTAGGTAAGTATTTACTGAAACCCAAAATTATACTCATAAATGTATTTTAAACTCATTATGAAACGAGAACAACTTTCTATTAGTTCCTTTTATGGGAGTGATGCACGGCATGGTAACCATGGTCAACATGTTTACCTTACCAATAATTAAATAGCTTTTTGTTTTGAAATGACAACCACACGAAGTTAGTGTTAAACAGGGATGCGATTTTTGAAAATCACGGATGACTAATAATCACTGAAATGTCAAAAAATCCATCGATTTCCAAAGTTCGTATTTTTGATTCTTATCGGGTGACTAAAATATCATACCTATGATATCAATACGAGTGCCTCTCGTAAATAAAGTCACCGATGACAGATAATTTTCCTTTCTCATTTTGTAGTTGGTAGTATTGTGTATATGTAGTTTATGTATGTATATATATAAGATATATTTAGGTAGTGTATAATAGATTGTAAGTATTTTATATAATATTCATTGGTTTATATACTCAGTTACTATATTGCACCTATTTCACTTATTAACTGCTTTTATTGTCCCGAAGGTTTGACTGGTAGAAAATGCCTAGCGGCATTAAGTCCGCCTTTGTACTTTGTATGCAATAAAGATTTAAATAAATAAATAATAATCATCACAAATAATGTATGTTAGCTTTCGTTCCACCATTAAGTTTTTATGTTGTATGTTAGTTTTTATGAGCATAGACATGTCAATTATTATGAGAAACAAGAATGACAAATAATGTTTACTTCGTGTAAAGAAACGCAAGTAGCTATTGTAAATAAGAAATTGACTTTCAAAAATAGGACTTTTGATAAATCGTGATTTCCTAGTCATCGATGATATGTTTCTTACTGGTGATATTAAACTCATCAGTGACATTCAAAAACCGCACCCCAGCTAGTAAATGAAATAATTTTACTACATCGAAATTTCTTAAACAAGTCCTTAATTAAATTTTAGTTTCAAAATTAAATACGTCAGTAAAATACGCTGTAGGTAACGTTACTTGCACGTTAGTTCTCGACATTTACATGATTAAACACTAAACACATGTGTGATCCCAAGTGGAAATATTTTTACTACCCACGCTTAAGGCTTCTTTATAAATTAAATTATAATCAAGTGAAAATATTTTGGATTAATTTTGCTATTTAAATTTTCCGAGTCAATAAAAGTGAGATATATATGTAGTAGTAGTAGTATCTTTACGGATCCCTTACGGCGCCAGAGACCGTCAAGACGGCCTCAAGGTACTTGGTGAGGCACTCTACATTGAGCAAGTGGCTAGCTCGTCGCGATGTTTGGCTATCCAAATTGAGCCTATACCATGGGAGCCTAACCGGATTTTAGATGACCTCGTGGGTGCCCAGGCTCAAATTATGAACATAGTCAATAAAAAATAAATAAAAAAAAACATACAGAAGAAGGACTAAAGCATTCCACTAGAGAGATTGCAATAAGAAGCAGCCTAAAAAAATCTTTGAAAAATTTATAAGTTTGTCATCTTTATTTCTCAACTGTCAAATCATTTTAAATGTCCTTAGATAAGTTACATATTAAAATAAAATCAAATTTGATCTAAAATATGTAACTCTGTCCGTCCCAGTTTCACTATAAAACATTATGAAACTGTTTATACTCGTAGATAGGTTATTGAGTCTAACCAAGACATAGCGACGAGCTAGCTACTTGTTCGATGTAGACTCGTACCATTCGGTTATGACGAGTTGGATTAAAACCACTCATTTGTTAGCTGATATTTATTGACTTTGACGAGTGATTTAACCGCAACCACGCTTTTACCAACTCGGGAAAAACGTTAAATTAAATATTGTTTTTGATATGCATCTGCTATTATAAACAGAAAGATTTGATTGTTTGTTGGTTCTGGATAAACTCTGAAACTTTAAAAAAATACTGAACCGTCAAAAAAATATTTCATCAATGGAGAACTCTATTATCAGCGAGTATTCCGATTAATAAAAAAAAAGCGACCCCAGCCTAGTGGTTAAGTCACTGCGCAACTGATAACAAGGTTAAGCAGATGACAACAAGGCCGCCCTGGGATGGGTGACCGCTTTATACAACGAGGCTATTTCATCATAAACACCGCAACAAGCTCGCCACTTGTTAGGTGTTGCCTCCGAATACCATCGGCGAAATAAGGACGGGTTAATCCCTCCACTGGGTACCCTGAGGCCGTTTAAACGGTTCTCGGGAGCCAAATAGGCACCCGTGATGGTATATTATTATTATTATATTCCGATTAATTTTAAATAAAACTGTGGGGCGTAGCTAGTATAAATAATTAGGTATCTAGGCCCTATTTCAAAGGCGTGTATAGGCATTTTCTTTGAGCTCGTTTAGTGGTGAAAACTATTTATGTAAAAGAATTTTGTAACGCTTCCAAATCATAAAAAAAGTATAAATTTCACTAAGCTTTATAAAAACAATAATTTTAAAATATCGTTAAACACTAAACTTTGAAACAAGTAATCTTAAACGAATGCTGTAAAATTTGAGTATCTATTACAATTGTTCAGTATAACGAGAACCTACAAATGATCATTAATTTTAACAACATTTTGTTTAGTTGTTTGGTTTCAAAGAGTTTTATTGTCTAAATAATTTATAACATCGGTTGATTTATCATATTGGATTTTAACATAGTTTAATATTGAGACTTATTATACGCACGCGGTAGATTATTAATATATATTTACATTATCAATTTACCTTTAATTTCAAGGTTTTATGTATCCGGTATTTGGTCAAACTAAGCTATATTTCATAATTAGTGTTACTACTTCCACGTCGCCGCCCATTTCGTAACCGCATCATTTAGCTCATATTTATTTTTGTTGCTAAAAAAAGATAAATAGACCACAATAGTGGGAACGATCAATATTGATAGACCCAATTCATGGGCTATACCATCAGGTAGGTCTACTTACCATCAGGTAAATACAAAGGCACATGCCGTGCTCCATTTAGAAAATAACAGGTAGGTACCATCACAGGTGCCTTACGGGCAGTTATTAATAATTGATATATGTAAAATTAGAACCTAAAATATAATTTATTAAACAAAATGAAATACAATTAAAAAATAAGAAATACCTACATCAAAAAAATTCATGAAGGCAGTTATTTATTTAAAAATACGAAAAGCGTCTAATGAAATATGTTTTTCATCGTGTTATCTATGAACTCCGGTCTCTCAGTTTATTATTAAATAAGATTTTATGAAAATTTTCATTAGAGCATAGTTCATTTAGAGTGCAAGTTTATTTTCCTTGCCTAATAAAATAAAATAGCAGTACTTAGTCTTTTATTAGTTTTATTAACTGTGAACACTAGGTAATTTAGTATTAGATTTATAAAAAAAAAAAACATCCTGAAAGGTGATTCTGTCTGTCTGTTTGGGACACGTCAAAACAAGATGCGATTTTCTTTTATTTTTAAGATTTAAGTTACCTCCCTACCAAATTTTATTAAAATCGTTTCTTTACTTTTAAGAGATAGGTATTATATTATGTGTTTATATTTGAGGAATCGTATACCACTTTTTTTGTATCTGGTGTATTTTAATAGTTTTAAATTAGACAGATTAAACTTTTAATTAAAAACGTGGAAACATAAAAAATCCCGTTAATTAATAAGTAGGTAAGTGACACTTATTTTCTTAGACGTTTAATCGGGCTTTACAACCTGCCCAGGGATTTTTTTTCGTGATTTGTTTTAATTATTTATAATATTACTACAGCCTCCGTAGACTAGTGGTCTTGCGTCTTTGGCGTTGTATCTGGAGGTCGTGGGTTTGATTCCCACCCATGGCAACAAAATATTAGTACGCTTTTTCTGTACAGTTTGTCATGGTCTGGGTGTTTATAAAATATAATATGCATTATATCGTTGCTTCTGGTACACATAATACAAGCTTAGAGCTTAGTTTGTGACCGAAGCAATATGTGTAAATTATCCTACATATTATTATTAATTTATTACTTTCTTTTTTGTATTTTTGCACCGAATTAATAAGTAGATAGATAACATGTTAAGCTTCTTAAAATTAAAACCGAAAACTGAGTAGAGACAAAAAACAATATCTATCAAGTAATATCTATCAAAAGTTAGTTCATCGATCGATAGAATATTAGAAAACCCTACCACATAATCCTAGTCCGCATATTAGAAAATTCTACTTAGTCCTAGTTAAATGTAAGTAACAAAAAAAAAATTGTGTGATTTTCCTAAAGGTGTTACCAGACGAACAGTGATTAATGGCGTAGTTACAGTTTTCCCTAAAACTAGAAACGTTTGCACACTTTTTTGGTAAATGAACTTTAACAAATTACATGTTAAGTCGTTAATCATTGTACACAAATATTTGTTTCATGGAAGCTTTTATGTAATGATCTCTTTGTTCATAAAAAAAAAACATATACAACAATTTATCTAACTATCATAGTAAGAGAAGATAAAAGGCATAAAATTATTATAATACAGAACCTATGTACATTTCGAAATATTGCCCAGTATTACGCCGCACAACATTAAGCCAAACTTTAACCAAAAACCACCATGTTTGCATTACGTCAAAATAGCATCATATCGATTTAAGTTTAGTTTAGCGTCGTCGCGTAATCACCCCGCTGCTCATAAACTAAACTCTTTTTAAGTGTACCAGAAACAGATCTAATCACAAAAAAACTTTGCAATTTAAAAGACAACTTAAAAACAAAAATTTTAACATTTGAAAACTTACTTAAAATACAGGTTATAATGAGTAAACGGCCTCAGGATACCCAGCTGTAGTGATTTTATTTCTACCTAATTGTATTCAGAGTCTACATAGAACAAGTGGTCAGATTGTTGCGGTGTTTGAATAAACCAACCTATAAACAGTTTCACAAGATGGTATAGTGAAAATGGTACCGACAACATAACGTACACATCGTGGTTTTAACTCGTTATACTATTAAAATTTAGCACAGAGCTATAAAAAGTAAATTTAAAATTAATGGAATATAAGCCTTATGAAACTTTATTAATTATAGTAAAATTAAACCTAAAATAAAATAAAATAAAAACTCAATACCTACCTAAAAATATAAATGTATATAATAAATTTCTTCCAGATCGCTGCAGGTAGTGTGCCCAATACACTGGCTGCGTTACCCCGTTGAATTGCCAGGCTAATTCGTTGGCCAAAGAACGAGCCAGCCCGTTGATCACCAGATGTATCAACCAAACGCTTAGCAATATATTTATACATTGCTTGAGCTCCTAGCCCCACCGCCTCATGGTCCGTCCCAACCCTAAACAGTTCAAATACATAATCTGTACTGAGACCAGCGTATTTGCGCCGTTTGAGGTTTTCTGCCGTGCGAGCGGCAGCGCTAACCTTTTGAGTTGTCTCTGGCAGGCGTCACGGGCGGCGTGAAGATATCGGAGCATATTGTATCCCATACTAAGCAGCGCAGCGCCCACCTGCCCAGGGCACTAAAGATTTTCCATCAGGTCTCTTACCATCATCCCTAGCCAAACCGTTAGGTTCTAAAATAGAAGTCTAAAAATGAGTCTTATGAGTAAGTATAAATAAATACCTTAATTAAATAAATACATTATCACATCTCACCGTACATTTATTACATGATCTTCAAACGATGTTCATACATATATCTACATAAGTATGAAATATAATATGTCGCTTACAAGTCGTTTTCTGCCAACTACCTACTTCCTTGTGAACGTGTGTGAATGAAGCTTGAAATTTCAAAATTAAATCTAAATTTTGAAATTGCTTTTCTTTACAAACTCCACTTTCAAATGCAATTTGTTGATATATTTTAAAGTGGAACAGCTCTTTTGAAAGGACCGGAAATTATTGGTAAACTTGTGAAGACATTGGGTGAGACATACCGAGTTATATTGGTATTAATATTATGTATTGACATTATCATAAAATATATCAATATTATTTATCCAAAATATACAGAAGGTTCTTATATTTTATAGAACGTTTAACAGTTATTAAAACATAATTTTAGACTTTAACATTATCAAAAGAAAAAATATTTTTATTGTTTTAAGGTTTCGAAAAAAAAACATTTTTTCAGCATCCTAACGGTAAGACTCGGGTTTCTGTCTGTGTCTCCGCCTGAATATTTCGAAAACTAGTGGTTTTATTTACTTGAGATTTGGAATAATCCTAGATCATACCAAGCCAGATAAATTTGCGCAGACTTTTAGGAAAATCGTTTCAACGCAGGCACGTACAATATTGAAGTTGTTTGCCAGGAATTATAAAATAAAACTTTGCTTATTTAAAAACGATTATTTATATATTAGTTTTATTTATTGCTAATTTTAAAAAATCAACTGTTCTCCGAAATTAACAGATCTAATAATTAAGCCATGTAGATTAGGTTAGTTAACCAACACAAATTAGAAATGAGAAATTTATTAGTTACCGAAAAGTGAAAAGATAAACTTTGCTTATTTAAAAACGATTATTTATATTTTAGTTTTTATTTATTGCTAATTTAAAAAAAATAACTGTTCTCCGAAATTAACAGATCTAATAATTAAGCCATGTAGATTAGGTTAGTTAACCAACACAAATTAGAAATGAGAAATTTATTAGTTACCGAAAAGTGAAAAGTTAAAACTTTGCTTATTTAAAAACGATTATTTATATTTTAGTTTTTATTTATTGCTAATTTAAAAAAAATAACTGTTCTCCGAAATTAACAGATCTAATAATTAAGCCATTTAGATTAGGTTAGTTAATCAACACAAATTAGAAATGAGAAATTAATTTGTTATCGAAAAGTGAAAAGATTTTAGATTATTTTCTATATATTATACGACGGACTGACTTACTCATCATCGCCGAGCCAAAACTTTTGTATTGTAGTTGCACCATTAATAAAGGATTTTTCTAAATTAGAATTCCAATGGGGTAAGATGATTTTTTAGGAAAGTTATTATCTCAAATTTGTTATGTAGACTCTTCTTAGAAAATAAGTTTATAGGTGTTTCACCATAAAAAAAGAAAATATTTAGGGACTGACGGAGGAGGGAAAAGGGTCATTTGTGTAAACTATTCTTATATGTAAAACTGTTCAATATGTTTTCAGTACTTTTAAAAAAAAAATTGAATAGGCATAGATAGGCCAAATATATATATGTACCTATACTCCTCTCATACTTATACTCTCTAAGCATCACATGTTTTACTATTTTCCAAAATTTCATTAGGGGGAGATGGTGGCAAATTTTTTTTTACGTAATTTAACAGAAGCCATGAAAATTTGTTAAACTTCTTATAAAACTAATAGACACACTTTTTTGTAATATTATTTATTTTCATACATTTTTTAATATTGGTTTTTATATGTTTCATTAATATAGTGGTGTATTCTACTTTGTCTTCCTCTTGTTTTAACTACTTACTATGGTACAGGTGGGCGATTCTCGCGCTTTCGAGATTCATCTCCATTCGAGATTTTTAAACGAAAAATGACTAAATATGTCATTTTTCGTTCAATATTTATATATTTATTAATTAATATTTATTATTTATTTCGTTTAATGTTCGATATTTTTGAACAAAAAATGGCATATTTAGTCATTTTTCGTTTAAAAATCTCGAAAGCGCGAGAATCGCCCACCTGGGCATGACAACCTAGATATATAACAAAATTCTAAATCAAATACATAAACTTGAAAATACTTGACATTAATAATATTAAATAGAACCTTGAGGAATCAACTAATTGACAAAACCTATTATACAATTTAAGATTCTTTAAAAAATGATAAATTAACATGTGGTTAATCATCGATTCATTTTTATACTGACTTGTTTGTTATTTAAATGTAAATAATATTGATTGTTTTTTTTTTATTATAAATAACATTTGTATACCGTGAGCTAAAACAAAGCGAACTATAATATATAAACATTATAACATCTACATTATGTACCTTTGTTTTAACAAATAAATGAATTTGATTAGATTTTGATTACTTTTCAGTATTTCATTAACTTTAAGATGTATGTACTGCTGGATACCCTGGGGCCGTCTAGGCGGTCTCGGGCGCCTAAGGAACCCGTGATGATGTGTAATGTAATGTTAATACATACATATCATCACGGGTGCCTTACTAGCATCCAATGTACTTCATAAATTTTATTTTATTGACTGTTAAACTTCAACGACTGTGTCATATTTTTTAACGTGGTCACGTTCGAAAGATCCAAATTCTATTTTGATTTTCTTCCGACAAAAACTGGGCACTGAAATTAGTCGTCTGCGAGCGCCTTTAAAAATTATATACGTTCTCTTGACGATATTCTTTTATAACCCTTTGTTGTTGACATCATAAACCGTCTATAAAACGTATATTTTTATTAATTTACGGTAATATTTTTTAAAGGTTCTATTTTATAAGGTATACGTTATATATGACCTATTAAAGTAACGACATATTTTAACTTTTGTTTTAATGTCCTCACAATATTATATTATAATGAGGGTATTGGCCGCAGTACTTTTAAAATTAAAAAAAAATGAATTATGTTATTATTTTGGCTTTTTGTATAAAAACTATACGCGCAGTAAAACTGCATAGTATGTGTAATTTCAAGAAAAAATACTAATAAATATCTACACGCTAAAATGCTTGATCCAGCTGCTTGATGCGTTCGTAGAAAACTACCAGGCGTTTAGGCCACTAAATTGTTACAGGCCGAAAACATTCTTAAAACCACGACCCCTAAATAGCAGCTTAAATAAACTAGCTAATTAGTGCAACTTCGTCTGCGTAACGTTAACCGTGTGAGCGTACGTTACGTCAAAGTCAAAAATTTATCTCATGTACCTAAACCTTTACAGGCATTTATAAAAAGTCAAAAAAAAAGGGTGTATATAGTCTATGTATGCATTTGGCCAGCTCGCCATTCCTCCCACATACAAATGTTGAGAATATAATACAAAATAAACAAATCGCAAACTATTAAACTATTGTCCTTGCGGGAGAAAAAAAAACAACCGAACCGAACACATACTACATAACCAACCAGTTTAAGACTAGGTGGTTAGCTGGTTCCATTGACCTGTCAATCGTTGACTGCCCTGCAAAAGTGCCACCAAGGCGACCAACCCAACAGACCAAAGCTACGCCCCAAATATACATATATTAAGTTAATCAAAATATAGGTACCTACAAGTAGATAGATGGAAGGTATCTTTTAGGGCGCAAGTCGATCGCCTAAGAGACACCCTGGAAAAAAAAGTACCAGCAAGTAAAAAACTCTGGTATTCCACATGTACCGTATCATCAGAGGAGCGTGATTATTGACTTACATCTATGCTTATAACATGTGGTATATCCACAGAATCTTCTGTGGGTTTATCTAAAAACTTTAAACGCATAAACGGTTAAAGTTACAAAAGAATTATTATTTCCCCGTTTTTGCATCATTTTTCATTATTACTTCGCTCCTATTGGTCGTGATAATAAATCCTTCCTCGATAAATGATCTATCCAACACTAAAATATTTTGAAATTCGAACCAGTAGTTCCTGCGATTAGCACGTTTAACCAAACAAACTCTTCAGCTTTATAATATTAGTGTTTCTGGTACACATAGTACAAGCCTAGAGCTTAGTTTATGATCAGACCAATATGTGTAAATTATCCTACATATTATTATTATTAATTAATTATAGGATTTATTTATTAACATTCATTTCAAATAAAAAAGAACAATATTTAAAAATAGCCTATTAAAAATTGTATATATTTTTTGTCCACAAGGGACGTAAAGCTTCAGGCAGAACCATACAATGGAGTTGTCATGGACCACTCATTTCATTCAAAACACCTACTTGTTTAAATACCTACAGCATTTTATCTAGAATGTAGCTGCAGTAAAACAGCTCGAGGCTTTATGAAATGTTCCATTTTGAATATTTTGGCCGCTAAGTTAAAAAAAAAAACTTTCTTCTTGAATTATAATTTATGTACAAAAGAACGAAGTATGGTTAGCATTTAGCATATTTTAGCATTTTTATGAAGCTATCTCCGTGTTTTATCTTTATTGTGTTATACCAGTTGATATATATATATTATGACGTAAACGTTTGACAGTATGTAGTATAGTCTAGGACCGATATTGGTACTAGGTAGTTGTAGTATTATTTTTCCTGAAGAAAGGCAAAGAGCATGTGCCCATACAGCCTAGTAGTAGAATTTTTGACAGTAATTATGACGGACTTTATTGAAATTAAAAAAACAAATATTAAGGCAATGGTATCTAAGACCATCAGCCTAAATTTTATATTTTTTTATACGATTGATAGAAATTATATATTGTAATTTAGTCTCAGCAACTAATTTAGATAGAAAATATAAATTTGGAAAATTAAAGCAAAACTTTTTGTTTTACTTATTACGCGTGCGAAGCCGCGGTCAACCAAGCTAAAATGTTTGTTGCCACCATATTCTATTCTCACTTCAACCATTGATTGGTTGCTCAAAGATTAGTTATAATCTTTTTTGATCTTACTTTTTGTTTTGAGTTTGTACAAAACCTACAAAGTCCATGAAAGGGGTCAATTAATATTTTTTCTTAAACAACATTGATTGCTACCATTATGCCGGCTAAATGATGCGATTAGGAAATTGGAGTCGACAAATTTCATTACGAGTATATTTTAATATACTCGCTGCCTTATCGTCAATTCAACCACCCATTTCGTTACCGCGCCCTTAAAGGAGCCTACCACCTCGACAAGAAATAGATGCAGTAATCTCCTGAAAACTGGTGAACCCAAAGACTGAAACCGAAACATAACTAGGTCACTTGACGGTTTTTGCATCTGTATGGTGGTAACGAGACCGGTCTGTTTGAAAGACATTTTAGGCCTTAGAGAGCATTCCTAAAAAAAGCTAGGTGCTATAAATCATTATAATTATATTACACTACTTTATTAAAATTATATTTATAGAAGTAATCTAGGCACTTGGTAAACAAAACTGGCATATTCAAACCAGTAAACAATTTGTTTTTAAATTAATTACTGTGGTTTTGTGGTTGATTCTCGGCTACTAACGAACCGATGTTGATAAAATTTGGTTTAAGAGATTGAATACCGGGTCAACTTACATAATAATAATGTGGAGTTATATGTGGTATAGAGTTAATGATCTAAATTATTAGTCGCGGACTAGGAAATATAAAATACAGGCGAAATTCCTTCGAAAATCGGGGTAAAAAGTCAGCAGCTACTTTTATTCTGTATAATTAGATTTTGATTTAATCATAATCATAATATGCAGGACAAATTAAACATATTGCTCTGGTCACAAACTAAGCTCTAGGCTTGTACTATGTCTACCAGAAGCAACGATATAATACATATTATATTTTATAAACACCCAGACCATGACAAACTGTACATCGAACCCACGACCTCCGGATACAACGCCATAGGCGCAACCACTAGTCTACGGAGGCTGTCAAATTTTTATGATTTAGTTGGCTATGTTATAAATAAACCTATTAAAATCAATATTTTCAACATTTATCTATTGAACAAAATAATAGTAATTAATACGCTTTAGCTCCCACATTTATTTCCATAAAATCCTCTATAACATATATTTTTTTTACAATTTCACAGTTTAAAATGAGAAAAAAGTCAGCTAAACTGGAAAACCTACATTTAAATCGATTCCCAGTTTAAAAGTGCTTTAGTAACAAACATCCAACGTTTAAATACCGAGCTATTTATATAATAACATAACTATATTTATATTAACTTTAACAATAATATAATAATAATAATAATATGTAGGACATTCCTATATATTTTCCCGGTCACAAAAACGATATTAATACCTACATATGATATATTTTTATATAGGTACAAAGGGTATCCTAGCATAGGTCAGGTTAAATTAAATTAAATGAAAAATATTTATTCAGAACAAATAGAACACAATAATAACAAACGCCCGGTGACTCCCATTAAGTGTAAAAACTTGTGTCGAGAGTCACCGATTTTCACTTACATAATGGTTGTCAAATAACTTTTGTAATTTAATATTTTTTGTAACTTTTGAACCATTAATTTGTGTAAAGTTTATATCTTTAGTGTAAATTAAACTTGTTTAAACTGTAGAATAATTATTAATTATTATGTTATCCTATATAAACTACTTGATTTGTTGAGCTATATAAATACTATATTATGTTATATAAAGTACTTACTACAAATCTTATTTAAATTGCTTTCTATGTTATGTTATGTAAATTACTAGTTATGTTATATGTTAATATGTTACGATCTCGATGCAGATACTTTAATGTAAGATAACTATGTAAACAAACAAGTAAATTTAATTGTTTTTTATGAGTAATTAGGTATACCTAATAAAGATCTTTAAATTTTTTTTAATTTTTTTATATAAAAAATATAATTGTTACTGTGTTAAAAGTATATTATAAACATATAGTTTGTATATATAATAATTATTTATTATTATAAATATTGAACGAAAGGCGAAATTCTTTTGTATTCCCATACAAAAGTATTTCGCCTTCCGACAGTAACGATCCGTTCTCTTAAAAATAAAATAAATTTTATCACGTGTCCAGGTTTATCTTCCGCCAGGGTACCCAGCGGAAGGAGTTTTAATCAAACCTGGTCGTAGCCGATAGTATGAGTCTACACCGAACAAGTGGCTAGCTCGTCTCGAAATTTGGATACCCTCAATAACCCATCTATCATCATTTATCTCATAAACAGATTTACAAGTTGGTATAGTAAAACTGGGACCGACAGCTTAATTTGCCCTCCGAGGCACTATAGTGGTGTTGTTAAACAAATGTACATAAATTTGTAGATTAAAAACTCATTGTTCACACCAGGGTTTGAACCAGGGGCCGTTCTTATAAGAAGATTTTAAAATTACTAAACTTAAGAGTCGATAGGCTAATTTTCATTAAGGTCGAAAGAAGCGTCAAGCCTCAATCTCTATCAAAGTTAAATTAAATATAACTTTTGAAAAGCTTTACGAGTCCAAAGTTACCAAGACCACTCCAAATAGAATATAATCCTTTGTTTATTTCGTTTGACTCATGTTCAGATTTGACCTACTTTGTCTTATTTGGCCTACTAATACAGAATTGTGAATCAACAAGTAAGGATATTAAATCAAAATGATTCAAGCAAATTGTTTTCAATTGCGTGTATCTTATAATGTGCTAGCATAAAATATAATAACATAATAAATACAGTAGAGTATATAACATAGTACATACCTACGTTAAATTGAAGTATGTTTTTATGTATAAAAGTATTCGAAAATGTGCGCGTGTATCTGAAAATGTGCTGGCATAAATATTATAAATATAGTATAGTATATAAATTATTACGTACTCGTAATACGTATGTTAAATTGAAGTGTGTACGTACGTAGTCTTTTCAACGTACCTGCGTTAATGCGTACGTAAATGTTTGGCGATTCATACATCAGAGTCTCTACCATGGGTTTGCGCATTGTAGAAACGTAACGTATTCATTTACGTATACGTGAGCAACAACCAATAAGATTGCTTTATTATTGGTAACAGGATTGAATAAAGAGATCCTATTGGTTGTTGCTCACTTATACGTAAATGAATACGTTACGTTTCTACATAGCGGAAACCCATGGTAGAGCCTCAGTAGGCCTATTACGCCGCACAAGGTCAAGCTAAACTTTAACCGAAATGACGTAGTTTTCTACTATGTTTGAATTACGTCATAATTGCATCATATCGATTAGAGTTTAGCTTAGCGTTGTGGGCGTAATCACCCCGCTGGCCTCCTAGCCAAGAGCATAGTCGCTTTTTACGCTCTAAGGTCGCAGAAGCGTGAAAGAGAGGAGATAACAAATTTATTATTATTTTGGTGTATCTATATTGTTGTCTCATTTTGATTATTTTTGCAAAGATAAAAATGAAAGTGACGTCATCATCAAATGTCATTTTCATACAAAAGTTATGTTAGCGTTTTTTACGTCTGCGCTTATGGCTAGGTGGGCTGCTGTGTATGCATCCGCTGCTTACTATCTTTCTATCTTGGACCTTACATTCCACTTAACATCAGATGATTGCAAGATCACACGTTGAGCTCTTATAAAAATAATAATAATAATAACATCACGGGTCTTGAGCGTATATAGCAAAAGGTATTCTGAGTGTACACGATGTTTGTATAAACTTATAAACAGTTTCACAACTCGGTATAGTGAAACTGGGACCTACAGCTTAAGAATCCAGGAAATAAATTCGCGAACTCGAACTTGTAAAAACGTCTAAACGTTACTTTCAGTAATATTACCTAAAGATTGTTTTGAAAAAAAAAACATGGAGGTGCAAATATTACTTACTTAATCCTAATTAGATAGTCTATTTATGAAAAATCTATTAACTTATGAAAAGACAAATAAAGTACGACTTTTGATTTAAAAAATCTTACCATAGTTGATTACCATGCCATTCATTATCATATTTTACAGATTTTTTATAAAGTATTAAATGTTTTTTTTTTTGGAGCACGCCATTAGACTTTGTCTACCTGGTGATGATCAGACCTACAAGTCCATGAATGGAATTGATCAATAATTGTTCTTAAACAAAATTGTTCGCTCCCACTATGCCGGCTAAATGATGCGATTACGAAATGGGTAACGACAAATTGCATTACGAGTATATTTAATCGTTAATAAAACCCATTTCGTAACCACATCCTGAAAGGAGACTACCACCTCGACAAGAAATCGGTGCAGTAATCGCCTGAAAGTCGGTGAACCCATAGATTAAAACCGAAACATGACTAGGTCACTTGACGGTTTTTGCATCTGTATGGGCGGTGGTAACGAGACCGGTCGGTCGGCCTAACGAAGATATAGAGACCTTCCTCCAACCTAATAACACCTAATAAATTTGAATTAAGTAAGTGAATTCCTTCACTTTTTTTTCACATAAAAACTCTAATATCATTGAAAACAGCGTTTAAATGTTATTTGTCGTTCGGGTTCGCAAATATGTTTTCGTACTCTCCGAGACACAATAGTGGTGTTGTACTTTTTTTTTTCAATTATGAACTTAATAATAATATGTAGGACAATTTACACATATTGCCCTGGTCACAAACTAAGCCCTAGGCTAGTACTATATGTGTACCAGAAGCAACGATATAATACATATTATATTTTATAAACACCCAGACCATGACAAACTGTACAGAAAAAGCGTACTAATATTTTGTTGTCATGGGTGGGAATCGAACCCACGACCTAAGGATACAACGCCAAAAACGCAAGACCACTAGTCTACGGAGGCTGTCACTTATTGGTACACACCGGGTTTTTAAACCAACTGTTTTAAATCTACGGTCTTACCAACTTAACTCACTAACGTATTAACTACGAGTATATGAAGCAACTACTATTTTTATAAAAAAATCTATTGCACTAAAAGAAAGCTACAATTTAATAAAGGGAAGGAATCCTAAAGACATACCTACACAGATAAAAATAAATTCTGAAATTAAAATCATTTAAGAATTTATAATGGAAAAAAAAATAGTTTTTGAATAAAATATATATTTTTGTGAACATTTACTTTAGTAAAAAAAAACTGGGAATAATAAGGTACCTATTCTTCGCAGAAGAATTTCTTTTCATCCCTATATAATAACCTATTTTAATAATTAATAAAATATAACTAGGTAAGAGGTACAAAAAATAAAATAGGTTCGATGCACAAAATTGTTGTATTCAAATGTCCCAGACAAGTGACGTCGGGCTGCAGTGTCTCGGGCAGAGACTCCCACTATCTGTCGTCTTAAGCTCCGGCCCATTGTCCTTAGAGACACCCTTTGTTACTGGGGTTGTAATCGACCCGGAAAACAATAATAATGTAGTCTCTACTTTTCTTATCTATTAATAAAGAAAAACATTCACCTTGCTGCTTTAAGGGGATGCTTTTTAAACAAAAATTGGTATAATCATCTCGATTAAATACTAACTACTAGCAAGGGCCATGATAAAGCTACTGCAGCTCCCTAAAACTAAAAATCTGATTAAGGGCTCTGTAGTCGACTTGACGCCCATACAATCGTAATTCCAAACGCATTTGTATGTTGGTAATTGTACGCAAAAAAAAATCTGTTGTGGGTAATATTTTTTTTTTAAATATAATATTTAAAAAAGTTTGAAAAATATAATAAAATAAAAATATTAGTAAGTTTTTCTGTACCGTTCGTCATGGTCTGGGTGTTAATAAAATATAATATTTGTATTATATCGTTGTTTCTGGTACACATAGTACAAGCCTAGAGCTTGTTTGTGACCAGAGCAATATGTGTAAATTGTCCTATATATTATTAACATAGTCAGATAGACATACTGCTATGACGAGGTGAGAATAAACCGCACCTCTGGGTACTCTAAAGCCATCATAGGCCAAAATGGTACCTATTTAATAAATTAGCTTTACTTTTTGTTTGTAGTTACCTACTTTTTCAATTAAGTGTTTCGCCAGTAAGTAAATAAGATTAAACGATTTACTAAGTATTAAACCTGTTAATTATTACGATTATTCAATAAATATTTGTTAATAGATAGTCGGCAGTGAGGTGAGAATATTGATAGTATAAATCAACTCAGTGTATTTATAAAGGTCTTCGCAAACAGCGATAAATCAAGCACGCTTCAAAGCCGGGTCACCGCCATACTGCAACAATAACTGATAGAGTCTCTTTAGGTCATAAACATTCTATTTTACCTAAGATTTTTAACCGACTTCAAAAAAGAAGGAGGTTATCAATTCGGTTGTATTTGTTTATCTTGAATGCAATGAAAAAATCCTGGTGGGCACCCACGATTCTCGCGTTCGCGGCAAGGTATTCGCTTAGTAGTCGAGTCACTACTCACGAAATTTGACATTACTTGTTATCTATCTACCTACTTATACACAGACGCCCTCTACGTGCTTTTTTCTAATAACTCTATATTAGAGTGTAGTTAGAAGTCCTAGTTTCTATAATACTATAGATGGTAGAGAAGTTTGTTTCTGTTTTTTTATGTTTCTTACTTCAGAACTCCATTATACTCGATTTGGATTTTTTATTTATTTGAAAGAATATCTTTTCAGATTGGTTCCATATGTAATAAGTTTAATCAAAATCGTTTTAGAAGTTTGTTTACAGTCACTAGAATAGTCCCAATGAACTGCCTACTTTCTGTATTTATCATCAGATCATGAGTGATAATGATGATGATGAAATCAGAAGGTACCTGAACTCCGTAATAAAAGAATATAATCTGCAGGGCTTGTTGTAGAATTGTTATATAATATGCATTCTGGCTATAAGTGCCGTTAGTGGAATTGTCAAGAGATCCATTCTAGCTATAAGTTCCGTTAGTGGAATTGTCATGAGATCCATTCTGGCTATAAGTTCCGTTAGTGAAATTGTCATGAGATCCATTCTGGCTATACGTTCCGTTAGTGGAATTGTCATGAGATCCATTCTGGCTATAAGTGCCCTTAATGGAATTGTCATGAGATCCATTCTGGCTATATTCGTATAGGCGTGTATTATGTGTGGTCTTGATTGTCTGAATAAAACATTTGTAGGCTCATATTTCCGTTAACGATCTGTCGTTGAAATGAAGCCAGTTTTTAACTTATTTCAAAAGGTAGTAATACAGTGTTAGTTTTGAGGGATTGATCCTAATATCCTGAAAAAACCTTGCTAAAAATATCTCATAAAACTAAAATACCTAAGTTTAAATAATTATTATAATATTTGACCGCCTTGATTTAGTGGTTACGCTTTTGGCGATAGTATCTTTTTTGGAAGAGTTTATTATAGTCTGGATGTTTATAAAATATAATATGTATTAGTATCGTAATATGTATAGCTTAGTTTGTGACCAGATGTGTAAAAATGTCTCGCATATTATAATTCCTGATAATATGTAGGATATTTCGAACATATTGTCCTGCCGTAATACAAAACAAACCTCTATATTTATTCTATGTACCAGAAACAAACTATACTAATGAATATTAAGTTTAATAAACACCAGACCAAGGCAAGTTAAACAAAAAAGTAGCCTTGAGTGGGAATCGAACCCTCGGCCTCCAACAACGCCAACGGCATAACAAACCTCAAAAGCGGTCTAAAATTAACGCTTATGTATTTTACTTGGTGTTTATGGCATAGGAATAAAAATAAAAAAACATAAGAAGTTATTACCATTTTAGTAGTATTTGAAGTTTTATTAATAATAAACTTACGTATAAATATTATTTTCTAACATATATAGTATAGCCATACGGCACCCGAGACCGCCGAGACGGTCTCAGGGTACCCAGCGGAGGGAAATCCCACGTCGCCCAATCAACACACTTTCATTTAAATTAAACGCAGGTGAAACCGCGGAGAAACTTACCATCAAGTAGATACAAAGTCACATGCCGTGTTCCAATAAAAAAAGGCAAAGCTAGTCTGTAATGAAATATTTCTAGGTATATTTTGAATAAGGATTTCTTTATATAAGCTTTGTGACCCTTTATCGTGACTTCAGTCGGAAATTAGAGATTAAATTATTTTGAACCCAATTTATCTCGATATCTTGTTTAAACCCCAATATGTGTTGGGAAAACTTCAAAAGCTCTTAATTAAACATGATTTAACACCTCAATTCTCCTACAAAGAACATTATGGTGCTAATACTCGTCTACGCCCTTGGCACAAGCTAGACAACTAAAAAATAATAGGTACGAAAAACATACTGTGCACTTCGAGTGTTGTAAATATTTTTACTACTTTAGCTGCAATATTAATTTATGGAAAACTAGTTTATCAACATCAAAAAACTGTAATGCTTTAAGGCGAACTCAAGTCGAAGGTCTAACCAATTCGGCCACCACGGCGTAGGTATTTCTGTAACCACGTTTATAAGCTAGGGCATGCGCGTAACCAGGGGGGGGGGGGGGGGGGTTGGGGGTTCAAACCCCCTCGAAATGTTTGGAAATAGATAAATTTGTATGGGGTAGTACACATGGGTCGGCGTATAAATAACTAAAAATCTATCAATTCGAAAATTATAATATTTGCTAATGTTGCTTACTAGCTGATAAAAAAAATTAAAATCGATTCAGCAGTTTATGAGTGTTACTGAACCTATTTTAAAAGTTTTATCGCCAATAGAAAGCTCTATTAGTAGTTATTGAGTATTGATCTTATATTGTCAGCAAATGACACATTGATTTTATTAAAATTAAACTACAGGTGAAACCGCGAGCCACATCTAGTCAAATAAACAACGATTTTCTCTTTATTGTATTAGGATAGAACAAAAAAAGGCCTCAGCCTAGTGGTCAAGTCACTGCGCAACTGATGACAAGGTTAAGCAGATGACAACAAGGTCGGCCTGGGATGGGTGACCGCTTTATACAACGAGGCTATTTCATCATAAACACCGCAACAAGCTTGCCACTTATTAGGTGTTGCCACCGAATACCATTGGCGAAATGAGGACGGGGTAATCCCTCCGCTGGGTACCCTGAGGCCGTTTAAACGGTTCTCGAGAGCCAAATAGGCACCCGTGATGATGGTTTATTAGGATAGATTATATATACAGCATGGGTACTTAAGGCCTGAGCACAAGAGCATCGATAACTTCGACAAACCAACAAAATCGATACATGTATCGATTATACAAAATCGATACATGTATCGATTATATAACAAAATCGATATATGTATCGATTTTGTCAATGAATATACAGGATGAATTTGAAAGGTTGTACTTTGGGATAATATGAGCTTCTGCTAATCAAACTGAACAACTTTTCCCATGGTACCATGTAGCAAATGAAAAAAAAAATTGGGCAAATTGGTCATTTTAATATTGCTAGTTTGTATGGAAACTGCATTTTGTTTTTTCATTTTCGACACAGGGTTCCATTGGAAAAATTGATCGATTTCAACAGCACAACCTCATATTAGCCCCAAGTACAACCTTTCAAAGTCACCTGTATAAAACTTAATTTTATCGATTTGGTTATGCTAAGCCCCATGATATTAGAATTTAGTTTTTATAATATATTTATAATTTTATTGTAATTTTGAACTCAACAACTTTGTTATTGTTTTAGAAAAGGGTATAATTTTCTATGAAGTAGTTACTTACCTATATTTATATAATTTATTAATGATTTTATTCAAAATAGATTGTTAGTAAAATATTTATTTATAATACAATAATTTAATAAATATAGGTACATAAGTGTTCAGTCAAGATCCGCCCTAGCGCCACCGCCCGTCCGCCTAGCGCCTGTCTAAAACAAAAACGCGCGTGGGTTTGCGCGCCCCAATACTTGTCATGGGGCTTACAGCAGATTTAGCTAAAAAAAACTAGGTTGAAGGCACCAATCATCGACACTTTTAGAACGTATTGGGTTAAGGGCACTGCATTCGTAATCGTAGACTCCGCGTTCTCCATATAAAATAAGCGCATTTCCAATAATCGACGACACGATTACTGTTCGAGTTACGATCATTGTATTTATTAATCTTTCTGTGTTGGGTTATTTTTTTTTTTTTTTTGGAAATCGGAAAAAAATAATAACAAAATCCGAAACCAGAAAGATTTTTGCGTAACATAAAAAAAATTATTGAACTTCGACCAACAGCCAAGTTGTAATATTGGAAGTACGTTTGTATGGGCTTCAAGTCGGCTCCAGGGCCGTTACGCACAAAATTAAATTATCTTTTGAACACTAACCCTACAAAAATAAATAAAAATACTCGACATGACACGTGGCGCTATGAGGGTTCTATCTAAATTTGAAATTTAAAATATGTTTGATTACCTATATTGGTCGATTTTGAATAAAGAAAAGCTAAATGTTTTCACTATAAAATGTCTTATCTTTCAGTAAAAATAATTAGGTTTTGAATCCAATTAAGTACTACGTGTCTATTTAAAACAAACCAACAAACTATACTACTTGTACTATTATTTCTTCTGTGACTATACGATTAGGACACCAGAACTTTATGAATTTATTTTATTGATTTTGATCAAATAATTAGCGTTTATATGATTATTATCAATCGCACCCGAGTAATTACTTCCAATGAAGCTTCTCATTTTCAGTAATTCAGTAATTTCGAGTTCAATGAGTGGCTTTTGCGTGATACGCGAATAATCAAAACGATGAAGTAATGATTATTAACTTTTTTTTATTGAAGCATGGCATGTGACTTACTGATGGTAAACAGACCTACAAAATCCATGAATATAAGGGTCTATAAATACATAGTTGTTTGCATTGATCGCTAAAACTATGTCGGTTAAATGATGCGGTTACGAAATGGGCGACAAAAAAGACGATTTTTTATTGAGTCTACTTTATTATCCTCGCTGCTTTATCGTTAAATCGACTGCCCGTTTCGTAACAAACTAGGTGGGGACCACCCTACAAGAAATCCATGTAATAACTGAAAACCAGTGAACCCACAGAGTAAAACCTAAAAATGACTAGGTCACTATACAGTTTTGGATCTGCATAGGTAACGAAACCAGTCGGTCGGCTTGGCGAAAGTTATAGTAACTCGCTGAAAACCAGTGAACCCCAGACTGAAACCGAAAAATTACTAGTTTACTTTACAGTTTGGCATCTGCATAGGTAACGAAACCAGTCGGCCAGCCTAGCGAAAGCTCGCTGAAAACCAGTAAACCCACAGACTAAAACCTAAAAATGACTTTACAGTTTTACATCTGTAGCTATAGGTAACGAAACCAGCAGAGTTATAGTTACTCCCATATATAACTTACACTTACAGTTCCTACAAACTAAACTTAATAATGCAGAGACCAAGTGTAAGTTGCATTTAGAGCTAATACGTGGCGGTTTTGCCGACCAGACCGCAATTTCACAGCCAGGCGATAACTTGATTTAGGTAATATCATAAACTAGCTAGCCGAAGCTCTTCCGGAGAACACTTTATATTATTCCTATATACCTTGTGGATTTTACTTGCTCTAGGTTTATAGAATTTGGTGTTACTAATTGTATAGAGATTGTAGTGTGGGTTTATTTATTTATATATATATATCTTCACGGGCGCCTTACGGCGCCCGAGACCGTCTAGACGGCCCCAGGGTACCCGGCGGAGGGGTTTTAATCCCACCTCGTCGTAGCCGATGGTATGAGTCTACACCGAACAAGTGGCTAGCTCGTCGCGATGTTTTGAATAGACTCAATAACCCATCTATAAACAGTTTCACAAGTTGGTATAGTGAAACCGGGACCGACAGCTTAACGTGCTCTCCGAGGCACTATAGTGGTGTTGTCAAACAAATGTACATAAATTTTTAAATTAAAAACTCATTGGTACACACCGGGAATCGAACCAGGGACCTTAGTGTTTTTAAATCCAAGGTCTAACCAACTCGGCCACCACGTATCGGCTATGTTTAGTTTGAGGTTATGTATTTATTTATATTTCATTAAACCAAGAAAATTCACAGCAAGTAATATGTTTTCAAAATATTTAACACGACATGTAGTATTTTCATTATTTTTAAAACCCTTCTTCACTCTTTTCTATGGCTGCGTTCCGACCTCAGCATCGCTGCCACGATTCGCTGGATTTTTAGCCCAAGTCGCTCCAACGTGGAAATGTTAGCAATTCAAGTTACCATCAATCGTTCCGCGATCAGAAATGTTAACAGGAAAAGTTAGCAATTGTAGCTCGAGTTAAAAAGTGGTTTTTCGTGTTACTTTTTGACAGATGTTTCTTTACATGTAAATATCTATCTAAAAATTGGATTTTTATGTATTATTTTATATTTTCTTATTTAGTTATAAAAATTCGATTAAACCTACAAAATAAATATGATGCACCTAAATAAATTCAGCTTTGGTATGTTTAGTTTGAGGTTATTAATTAAATTAATATTGTAATATCATAAAATTGTTGTAGTTAAACAATAGTTAATTAAAAAATATATAATAATAAAAATATAGATAAGGTAGTAAAATATACATACTTTAAATTATTTAGTTAAAAATAGTTGCTTCTTGTCAAAAAGTGGCATCAAAAACCAACACCGATCGTTTCGGAGCTGCATTTTGGTATCGCTAAAAAAAATAACACGGCTGTGTTTGGTTTTATTTAAAGTATATTTAAAGATCGTTTTTTTAATGAATTTAAACAACAGTGCAGTGATCTACCTTATTCATGGACTTTGTAGGTATGCTTACCATCAGGTAGATCATGTCTCGCTCCAATAAATATAAATGAATATTTTTACAGACCTTTTAACTATCTCTGTGAAGAGCCTTACCTACAATAGAAACGACACTTTTACCTGATTGTTAATTAAATTAACTTCCAAGTAAAGAGCTTTTACAGTGAAGAACACTGAAATCTCCTTTATAATACAATTTATTTAATTATTAATTAAACGTTATTTGCAACTAGCTGGATGTCCCGGCTTCGCACGGGCGTATATACTACTGAATAAAATAAGACCAAATTATCCTAGGAATTTATAAAAATACATAAATATAAAATACTGAAAAAAGTAAAAACAAAAAACAGACTCCTCTGCCATCTAGTATTAGAAACTAGGACTTCTGACTTCACTCGTATAAGAGTTATTAGAAGAAAGCTAATAGAGGGCGTCTGTGTATAAGTAGATAACAAGCAATGACAAAATTCGTGAGGGCTGACTGGAACCTGGTTGGCTCAGCGGTTGAGCGCCTTGCCGCGATAGCGAGGTTCGTGGGTTCGAGTCCCGCCACCATGAATTTTTTCATTGCATTTTTATCTTTAAAAATTTAATATAAGATTATCCTATAAAGGAATTTATAAAAATACATAAATATAATTTTATATATTTGAAATTTATAAAATCAGCGTGGCGTCATAAGTGCGCTATACTATTGGATAAAAGTCGTGCGATATGCACCTTAATAAAATGAATAAAATTTGACCGCCTCCGTAGACTAGTGGCGTTGTATCCGGAGGTCGTGGGTTCGATTCCTACCCATGGCAAAAAAATACTAGTACGTTTTTCTGTACAGCTTGTCATGGTCTGGGTGTTTATAAAATATCATATTATGTATTATATCGTTGTTTCTGGTACACATAATACAAGGTATTATGGTAAAAATAATAGTTTGGGTAAT
Source organism: Monopis laevigella (assembly GCA_947458855.1). NCBI lineage: Eukaryota > Metazoa > Arthropoda > Insecta > Lepidoptera > Tineidae > Monopis > Monopis laevigella. The sequence goes on from OX381581.1 coordinate 15,717,087, forward strand.
TTTCTAAGAATTTGAGCTAGCAAAATGTGTAGGTTCTGTTCAGTTAAAAGCCATGGAATTTTGTTCAACTAGTTAATTTTGTTCATTTAGTTAGGAGAAAGGAAAATTTTGTTCAATTTATCGCAAAATTTAGTTTGGAAAAAGGTCTCAATACTTCGTTAGCCTACCGACCGGTTCCGTTACCACCGCCCATACAGATGCAAAAACCGTCAAGTGACCTAGTCATGTTTCGTTTTTAGATTGTAGTTCACCGGTTCTCCGGTTTCTGGAGACTACTGCTACGATTTCTTGTCGAGGTGGTAGTCTACTTTCAGGGTGCGTGTACGAAACGGCAAGGCGACGGGGAGTAGTTTTACCGATTTTCAAATTAAGTTTAAAGGATTAAATTAAGTTTTAAGGACGTCCACTGTTGGACATAAGCCTCTCCTATAGATTTCCAAAAGGACCGGTTGGAAGCGGCTAGCATCTAGTGCGTTCCTGCGGTTCTAATAAGGTCGTCGTTCCACATAAATAAGATTATATTACATTTTAAATGGTGAACAAAATATGTGTTAGACGCGCCATTGGCGTTGTATCCGGAGGTCGTGGGTTCGATTTCCACTTATGGGAAAAATAAATATTAGTACGTTTTTTGTACAGTTCGTCATGGTTTGGGTGTTTATAAAATACAATATGTATCATTATTTCTGGTACATAAGTTACAAGCCTAGAGCTTAGTTTGTGATCAGAGCAATATGTGTATATTGTCATACAATTATAACTTCGCTCGATGGAAAAATAATCAGAAAACAGTGCTTTTTACCCAAGTTGATATAATTCTTAGATTACTACATCAAAATAAGAATAATGCCATACATACACATTATCTTTCAATAAAAAAATATGGAATTATATTAAATTTTAATGGCTACAAATATTTTTAATCAAAATAATAGTGAAATATTAAAGCCGTATTTGACGTTGATTTACGATTTTGAGCCTTATTTTTTAGCAATCTAATTCGGACCGGAATACCTGCTATTAAAATTGACTCGTAATCTAAGTCTTCTTTGTCGCCGCCCATTTCGTAACCGTACCATTTAGCCGACATAGTTTGAGAGATCAAGAACAATATATTGATGGACCTCATTCATTGATTTTATAGGGCTGCTTATCATCAGGTAGATACAAAGTCACATGCAATGGTTCAGTAAAAAAAAGTATATTTTCTTACTATTATAGCCTCAGAATTATTTTAATCACGTCGTGCGTATCTACGCGCAACAAGTGACGAAGCTCGTCGCCATGTTTATATAAACAATGGATACAATAAAAAAAAGACAGGTGTATAATGTACATACTGTATCTATTTTATTTTTGTTTATTTTGTTTTTATTTGCATTTTCTTTCTAATAAATTTTCTTATTACTTATTAATGCGACAACATCAGCCAATTTAGACGAATAGTAAATGTTAAAATTTGCAAGAGTAATCAAAATAACGACATTTTTATTGATATTATATACCTGACCTAGGCTACGAAAACAAAAATTATACGTTGAATAAATTTACTAACGGTCTGTTTTGGTCATTAGTGCTTCGTCTATTTTTATTTTTAGGTAATGACTATTTTTACCTGACTATATTATCTTAACTCGCCTTTTATTATGACTAATCTATAACTAGAGGTAAGCCATGAAAAGAGACTTCAATAATTAGCTTTGGACTGCGACTGCGAAGTAAATATTTTAAAAAATTGGCTAAAATTGACTTAATACGTGATTTAAGTCAATTTCGTCTAATTCTTGCCAAAAAGTTTTAAAATGAGACACCCTTTACTTACAACGAGGTGGGATTGAAACCCCTCCGCTGGGTACCCTGAGGCCGCCTAGACGGGGTGTTGGTCGTTTGAGCCCGTAAAATTAGGATACGCGGGTGGAGTCGACTATATATATATCATCACGGGTGCCTTACGGCGCCCGAGACCGCCTAGACGGCCCCAGGGTACCCAGCGGATCCCACCTCGTTGTAGCCGATGGTATAAGTCTACACCGAACAAGTGGCTAGCTCGTCGCGATGTTTTGGATAGACTCAATAACCCATCTATAAACAGTTTCACAAGTTGGTATAGTGAAACCGGGACCGACAGCTTAACGTGCTCTCCGAGGCACTATAGTGGTGTTGTCAAACAAATGTACATAATTTTTTTAATTAAAAACTCATTGGTACACACCGGGATTCGAACCAGGGACCTAAGCGTTTTTAAGTCCAAGGTCTAACCAACTAGGCCACCACGTATATTGGAATCGACTAATGTGCAAAAAATATTTATTATTCCTTACGCCCTATATATACTTTGTTTAGTCAAGGTCAAGTGTTTAGTGCCCTGTTTAGTGATTAGCAGATGATGACCTACACTGTTTAGTTAATAAAAAAAATGAGAAGTTTTTATTTATTTATTGGAGCTCGGCATGTTATTTTATATCTATCTGATAGTAAGGAGACCTACAAACTCCATGAATGAGGTCGATCAATACATTATTGTTTAACAATATTGATCGCTCCCACTATGCCGGATTAATAATGCGATTACGAAATGGGCACCGACATGGGCGTATTTTCATTACGAGTCCTCAAATTTCTGGGTTACGGATTCCATCCACCTTGTAGACATCTGTTTTACTTTTTTTATACGAGGCTTTGATTATATTAACTAAACACTTAACAGTCCTGTCCAGACGTGCTTAGTGAGTGTTTAGCCGCAAGTGAAGGGTGAAGGAGGAAGGCGCGGGGGAGCTACTCGCAGAAAAAATAGAACGCGCTCTAAACACTGTACTTCGCTAAACACTAAACAGACACTATCCGGACGAGTTTTTTAATAAACACTAAACAAGGCACTCGTAATAAACACTAAACAAAGTGTAGATATACTGGCCATTAGTCGTTTGAGCCCGCGCCGCGGGCCTTTTGCTTTAATTTCTTGTAAAGGTGGTAGTCTACTTTCAAAATGCATTTACGAAACAGGTTTATTTGACGATAAAGCAGTGAGAAAATATAAGACTCGTATTGCTACTCGTCAACTCTTGTAAACTCGTCTTTGTCATCGCCCATTTCGTAACCGCATCAATTAGCAATTGGCCAGCATAGTGGTAGCGAAGAATGCAATATTAAACAAAGTTTATAAAGTATGATATGTATTATATCGTTGCTTCCGGTACACATAGTGCCTAGAGCTTAGTTTGTGACCAGAGCAATATGTGTATATATTTAAAAAAAAAAAAAAACTGTTACAAAATGGGCTAAATAATTCTGTTACAAAATGGGCTGTTGAAAAGACTAATATAAATTACGTTACGAGTATAATTTAATATCCTCACTGAAAATAAACTGTCCGTTTCTTAACTGCATCCTGAACGGAAACAACCACCTTAACATGAAATTAATGCAATAAGATCAGATTTCAGAATCATTCAGTATAGCCTAAGTATATTTTTAAACGTTGAATGCTGAATTAAGTTATTTTAAAAGTATGTACTTTACTGTTATAAGAAGAAAAAGTTTTTGACTGTAATTTTTATATGGAAATAACCTTTACCGATGGTTATAGGAATTGGACTTGGATTATTTGAGATATTGTCGACCTTAAGTCAAAATAATTTTGTTTATTTTATTTAAAAAACTTGATTGCACAAATTTAGTACAAAGGCGGACTTAATGCCGCTAGGCATTCTCAACAGTCAAACCTTTGGGACGAATTAAGCAGTAAGTAGGTAAAATAAGTGCAGTAAAATATAATAATGTATTATTTTTTACATTTTTAATTCAAATGTTACCGTTTTTAAGTAAAGAAAAACATAAACGAATAAGACATAATTCTGTTATTTGTCGTCTGCCTCCGTGACACGATTTTACTGAAAATACGCAAAAAGCACTTCTCGTAATCCTTGGAGAAAAGTCAATTCTGGAGAAAAATAGATTATGAAGGCAATCCAGTACATAATAAAAAAACAACAAGACTTATTTATTTTAAATAATATACTTTTATAGGAGCACGCAATGTGACGTTGTATCTGCTTGGTGGTAAACAGACCTACAAACTCTATATGAATGGACTCAGTCAAAATATTATAGGGATTAACGGCTTAATTACATGGTTACAAAAAGGATGAATTTGCAGACTCGTAATTCAAAATCGTTCATTTTGTAACCACATGCTTTAATACTCGCACCCTGAAAAGAGACAACCACGTCTAGACAAGATATCGTTGCAGATGTCTCTAGTGGCCCTTACGAGTTTGTTAAAACAAACGTTAAAACGTTCCCACTGCGTTAAGAGAGTACTCTCCACCAATAGGAATATTTAATTTTCTAAGCCTGTCAAAATAAGCTAATCTGATTGGCGGGGAGTGCTTGCTTACTATGATGAGAAAGTTAAAAAAACACATACTTGGGCCACTCACTGATAACCGGTGGGCCCGCAGATTAAAATCGAAACATGTTACATGGAATGTTTGCATCTGTATAGGCAGTTAGACCTGTCGGTTTGATGATTAAAAAGGGTATTTTTAATAAAAAGATTTAACTAGATTATAGATATAGAAAAGTTTTATTATAAACTAGCTGCACCCCGCGGTTTCACCCGCTGGTACGTGGTAGCCAAGTTGGTTAGACTTAAAAACACTTAGGTCCGTGGTTCAAACCCCGGTGTGTACCAATGAGTTTTTAATCTAAAAATGTATGTACATTTATTTAACAACACCACTATAGTACCTCGGAGAGCACGTTAAGCTGTCGGTCCCGGTTTCACTATACCAACTTATGAAACTGTTTATAGAAGGGGTATTGAGTCTATCCAAATATCGCGACGAGCTAGCTACTTTTTCGGTATAGACTCGTGCCATCGGCTACGATGAGGTGAGATTAAAAACCCCTTCGCTGGGTACCCTGATGTCGTAAGGCACATTACTATACCCGTGATGATATATATGTTACTCGTTGATAATGTAGCTTCATTATATTTTTTAATCGGTTCAGTTGTTTATGAGTTTATTTGGAACAAACAAATACTTAATAAAATCTTTTCTCTCTATAATATTAGTATAGATAACCATTTTAACATTATTCTATAACCATTAGAACTGTTGTATATAAATCCCTAACCAAATACCAGTATAAGACAATTAAACGTATTGTATTGTAACAAATTCATACAAGATATGTATCTAAACTTTCGCTGACTGAAATACCTGAATTATAATATTCCAAAGTTCCAGAACGGGTATATCGACAGAGAAGTACGTATTGTTCTCCCAAGCCAGCACTTTGAAGACGTTTGTATTCTAACAATCCACGGTACAAAACTTTATTCGTTTGATCCTTAAATTGTTAATAATCTCATAACTTTATAATTTGATTATCAAAATGATCTATTGCGCTGAACTCGAAAATACTTAAAATATTTCGAGTATTTTCGAGTGTTTTGTTTAAATGTCAGTTAAGTGATTACTTATCATTTAATAAATTTATTCTAATAATACATCTTTGACACACTACACACTTCTATGACAATTTTATTTTATGATAACAAGCAATGACAAATTTCGTGAGAGGTGACTGGAACCTGGTTGGTTCAGTGATTGAGTACCTTGCCTCGAAAGCGGGGATCGTGGGTTCGAGTCCCGCCCACCAGAATTATTTTCATTGCATTTTATCTTTAAAAATTACCCTGATAAGGGATTTATAAAAATGTAAAAATAGAAAATACTGAATAAAGTAAACAAAACAGACTTCTCTGCCATCTAGTATTAGAAACTAGGACCTCTAGCTTCACTGTAACATAGAGTTTTTAGAAGGAAGAAAATAGAGGGCGACTCCGTATAAGTTGATAACAAGCAATGACGAATTTCGTGTTGAGTGGCGCGAAAAGCGAGGATCGTGGGTTTGAGTCCCGCCCACCAGAATTTTTTCATTGGATTGTATCTTTAAAAAGTCACTATAAAATAAAACAAATGTCATGTCAACTCTTTTTAGTTCTTTCAGTTAATACCACTTCAATTGAAATCTGGTAAAAAATATTACCTATAATATTCTTAATATGAATTTTGCACAATCTATAAATATTAAAATCTGGCAAAATAAATATGACGCACGATAAATATTTTTAGCCTGAACGTTATTCTGCAATGGAGTACCTACTTGGTAAAAAACCCAAAAACAAATATGTTTTATTGTGAAAAATATACAAAATATCATATAACTATTGGTATATTTTCTTTGTTTTCTATGTAATTTTTTGTAATTATGTAGGATTTTTTTTACATGACACACATTGCCCTGAGGCTCTACCATGGGTTTTTATATTGTACTAACGTAACGTATTCATTTACGTATACGTGAGCAACAACCAATAGTATTGCTTTATTCAATCCTGTTAACAAAAATAAAGCGATCCTATTGGTTGTTGCTCACGTATACGTAAATGAATACGTTACGTTTCTACAATGCGCAAACCCATGGTAGAGCCTCTGGTCACAAACTAAGCTCTAGGCTTGTACTATGTGTACCAGAAGCAACGATACTAATACATATTATATTTTATAAACATCTAGACCATGACAAATTGTACAGAAAAACGTATTAATAGTTTTTTGCCATAGGTTGGAATCGAACCCACGACCTCCAAGTACGACGCCAAAGGCAACCACTAGTTAGCGGTCAAAATTAATTATTACAAATAGAGCAATAATTAAGTATTTAAAATTATATTTATCTCTACGAAAATATTTTTTATAGATAAATGATCGAACATACAAAAATATTTATTTAGGTTTAATAACTCGCATCTAAAAAACGTCCTTTACTTTGGATATTAGATAGGGTCTCTTAAATAAATATTTATTTTATTTCAGCTTTTCAGTTTAGGCATTAAGAGTATTTAAAAAAACCTTTATGGTGAGAATCAGGTGTCTATCAGTTAAAAACATATTTTTTTGACATTATTTGAGGCAAGATTACTTAATTTATGTATGACCCGAGAAAAAATTGACATATAACTTTTAAGTTAAACAATAGTATACGTATAGTATAAGTAGACCAACATTTATTCTAATGTTAACGTTACGCAATATTAAATATATTTTTTTATTATTATTAAATTCATTTTATAGTACATTTGTAAAAAAGAAATATAATAAATAGAGGTTACTTTTGTTTCATCTAATACGTAATATATTTTGTTAAATATCCTTTCTTTTTCAATTAAAAATATATAGATAAGTATCTACTATAGATTTTTTTTATTGAAAAAGGTTATGAATTTGCTTTATTTTCGCACCGAGCGCCTTTTAACGCCTCTACAGTCATATCTCTTCTTATATACGCCCAATTTCAGAGGATTTTAATTGCACCATCTTTAAAACCTTTTCAATTTGATCATGAATGTAACTTGGACTCCTACGGGCACGTTTATGTTTTAAATCATTCTTTCGTCACTCATGCTTTCTACGCGCATTGCTCATTTTCATGCCTATACTTTCTATCAGTCCCACTCGTTCTCTTATTACGTCATTGCGGATTTGATTAATTTTAACACCGCACATTTCTTGCAATAAGCGCTTTTCTGCGAGGTAAATAATCGCTTATTCAACTTCAATATCTATTATTTTTAACTTTTTATATATATTTTTTTTTAAGATAAAAATGCAAAGAAAAAAATCCTGGACTCGAACTCACGAACCTCGCTTTCGCGGCGCTCAACTGCTGAGCCATCCAGGTTCCAGTCACCACTCACGAATTTTGTCATTGCTTGTTATCTACTTATACACAGACGCCCTCTATTAGCTTTCTTCTAATAACTCTATACAAGTGAAGTTAGAAGTCCTAGTTTCTAATACTAGATGACAGAGGAGTCTGTTCTTTATTTTTACTTTTTTCAGTATTTTAAATTTATGCATTTTTATAAAATACTTATTGGGAAAATCTTTTTAAGCCTACCTTTTTATACCTATATCAAATAATATATTTTTTAGATCAAGTGACCCTAAAAATATTCCTTTTGAAGTCACGGTACTCCAAAACAAGGTATCAACTGAGTATTAATGTTAAGAGTCCTTATAAACGCTAATTAACTAACTTGTAAAAATGTTGCCGTAGTATACTTTGGGCATAAAGAATTAATTAATCGAGTTCTGAAAGTCAACAAGTGTCTCGTCAAAAAGCTATTTTATGTCCCATAAAGTGATGTATAATCAATCACATTATCTATCTTCATTTTTTCGCATGTTCCAGTATTTTTACTTAGCAATAAATTTCTTGAAATACTAACTGCTATACATATCATATCATCACGGGTGCCTTATGGCGCCCGAGACCGTCATAGCTGATGGTATGAATCTATAACTATCTCGTCGTGTTTTGAATAGACTCAATAACCCATTTATAAACAGTTTCACAAGTTGGTATAGTGAAACCCGGACCGACAGCTTAACGTGCTCTCCAATGCACTATAGTGGTGATTTCAAACAAATGTACATATTTTTTTTAATTAAAAACTCATTGGTACACACCGTGATTCGAACCAGTGACCTAAGTGTTTTTAAGTCCAAGGTCTAACCAACTAACTGCTATAGTAGGTACTTTTTAGATTATTTTTTTACTGTAGCTTCTGGCCGCGACTTCGCCAGCATGTAATTTTTTATTTTAATGCATAGTACCTACCTAATTGTACATGGACTGATTATATTTATGTCCTGACAACTTCAAGGGATTTTTTATCGGTATATAAATTGTCGTATATATGATACAATTCTATACATTGATACAAATTTTTAACCAAGAAATATCCGTAGAAAGTGGGATGTTATAGTATTTAGGAAAGACTGATAGAGCATTCTAGTTTCAATAGTGCGACAGATGTACGAATTACTATTTACTAGAGTATAGCTGTTTATGTTTATATTTGCACCTAAATTTAAGTTAGCTTCCTACATATTGTTAATTTATAATGAATTGGAAATGGGAAGAAAAATTATAAATACAAACCCCCAATTTGTATAACACATTTTATTTTGTTAAAACTTATTTATTTTAAATTCTAGGATACCGGATTTTTTTATATTATCATTTGATTTTTAACATTAAATACATTTGGAGAAATAAAGTCAAAGGAATAATTATAAAACCAGTGTAATAGAGAATAACTTAACAATACATATAACATCTCTACCTACTTATATTTCATTTAAATTTGTAAGTGTACATCCATATTTTTTTAAAGGAAACTTGTTTTTTCCTTTTAATATATTAATTAATTTTATGTAGGTACTGTTAATTTGTGAAAAACTTATATATATATTTATTTGGACAAAAATACGGATTATTGATATACATTTTTTAAGTTGAATTAAATTAAAACATTTAAATAAAAACTAAAACTTACCTTTCAACAGCAACTAACTTCACACGCACGAAACTAAGTTTATAATATTAAAAAGTTACTGAAAAATCCCGAAAAAAATACGAAAAAAAACCCGGAAACCCGATACTACTGTTTTCGGAAAACAGTTCTCGATATTCCAACAGTTTTTAACTTTGAAGTTTTCTTAGGAATTCGAGGCGCAGTCCCTCTCAGTTCATCGGTGGAACGTTTGGTAGCGCGAAAATTGTGGGCCGCAAGGTTCTGGCGTCGAGCTTATATTTCCCTGAGAGAGGCACCTGTGCGCATGCGTCCACGCCATTCATCTCTCCTCAATGACTGCCTTATGGGAGTCCAGTTTTTTTTGTGCCGAGCATGGTGGTTTGGATAGACAAGTTATAGTCGTGTGGATCTGATAGTTATCCAAAGTCCTATAACCCAAACTGGAATTAAAGAACTACCTACCTGTTTATAAGTGAGTACCGTATTATTATACATATACAGTGCACGGCATATGACTTTGAATCTACATGGTGGTAAGCAGAACTACAAAGTCCATGAATGGGGTCGCCAATAAATTGTTGTTTACAGCATTGAACGCCTACTATGCCAACTAAATGATGAGGTTACTAAATGAGCGGTGACAAAGAAAAAGTTTGCATTACGATTATCTGCTTTTTCGTCAATCAAATATCCATTTTGTAGTCAGATTTTTTAAAATGATTTATATGTTTTTTTGTTAAGAGTGGTAAATTGAAAAGTAAATATTTGAGAAAATGTAAAGTTCGAACGTACTTTCTAGGGCATATCATATAGCAATATTATTTTGATATATTTAGACAGTGCTTTTTAAATTAATCACGGTAAGGGCCGATTCGACCAAAAGAGGGCATAACTTATACTGGGGATAAAAATGACAAATTTCATACAAATATATATTCATAGATTATATTATTAATACTCAGAATAATTATTTGTATGTGATTTGACGTTACTAATCTTGGTATAAGTTATACCTTCTTTTGGTCAAATCCGCCCTAAATGTACGAACAAACCAGACTGACACGATTTTTTAGAAAAGATGAATATTGTTTTATAGTGTATTTTTGTTGTAACAAAACCGGTCGACGGTCTAGCGAAGTTACAGAGACCCACCCAAAACTAAATAACTATTTTTATGTATTATGTGCTTTTACTATTCCACATTTGTGGGAGGCCTATGTCCAGCAGTGGACGCGCAAAGAAGCGCGTTAGGCTGGCATAATGACTATTCCACCGATAGTAATAATCCACACGGTCAAGCTGTTGTTTTACGTACATAAAATTGGCCGTGGGTTCGATTCCCATCTACGGCAAAATATATTAGTACGTTTTTCTGTACAGTTTGCCATAGTCTGGGTGTTTATAAAATATATTATGTATTACTATCGTTGTTTCTGGTACACATAGTAGGTACAAGCCTTTGGCGTTGTATCCGGAAGTCGTGGCACGTGGGTTAGATTCCCACCCATGGAAAAAATCTTAATGCGTTTTTTCTGTACAGTTTATCATGGTCTGGGTATTTATAAAATATAAATGTATTATATCGTTGTTTCTGGTACACATAGTACAAGCCTAGAGCTTAGATTGTGACCAGAGCAATATGTGAAAATTGTTCTACAAAAAAAAAGCTTTGCTTAGTTTGTGACTGTGTAAAAATGTACTATGTATTGTTATTATTATTTGCAGCCGCCCAGTTCTTTTGTGGACATGGTGTGCTTTTAATGTATTATTTAAAATTGATTCTGAAGATTATAATAAATACCATCACATAGTATAGCTTCAGTACAAGTGACTAGCTCGCCACGATGTTTTGGTTATCCATCTATAAACAATTTCACAAGTTGGTATAGTGAAACTGAGACCGACAGCTATAATACTAAAATATAAATTATTCCTCAAGTCTGATTTATTATTTCTTTATAAAATTAAACTTAAGTTTAAAAAAAAAAATCTGATCTCTACATTTTTCTCAAATAACTAATTAGTATTCATCTAAAAAGTATTTCTGTGAAAAAACTACAGATTTCTACAGTATAAGTAGATATTTGTTATTAAGAATGTATTAAGGAAATATCTTTTACTGAATAAAATTGATGGGAAAAGCTGTTTATGATTTATGAATAAAGTAGAGAACTCTCTGAGACTTATAAATACTCGCACTTGATCGTATTTTGTAGGTAAGTATTGTTCAACTGGCTTGTTTTTAATATCGTTATAAATAGATGGTAAGTATAATAATAATAATAATTTAGGTAGGTAGAAGGCCTCTATAACTTCCCTAGGTCGACCAACCGGACCAAAAACCGTCAAATGACCTAGTCATGTTTCGGTTTTAGGCTGTGGGTTTACCGGTTTTCCGGAGACTACTGCATCGATTTCTTTATAGAGGGGTCTCCATTTATGGTGCGGTTACGAAACGGGCGATTGATTTGACGATAAAGCAGCGAGGATATTAAAATTTACTAGTAACGCAAATAGTTCATGTCGCTGGCCAGTTTGTAACCGCGTCATCTATAGTGGGAGCGATCGAAATTGTTAAACAACAATTTATGGATCGACCCCATTCGTGGACTTTATAGGGCTGCTTACCATCAGATATATACAAAGTCACATGCCGTACTCCATAAAACAAAAATGTCATTTCTATATTAGTATACAATTATTCGCTTTAGACTCAAACCGTTGGCTACGACGAGGTGGGATTAAAAACCCCTCCGCTGGGTATCCTGAGGGCGCCGTAAGGCACCCGTGATGATATATGTAGTTTATCTATTTTAGTATTATAACTATTTATTAGAGAAATTTTATATTAAAAAAAATAGTAACCACATTCTGGACTATTTTAAAGATCTTATAATATCTTATATCTTCGTTACTGTTATATTCTTTTTTTTTATTTTAATTTAGTTGTTGTATAGTTTCAAAGTTATTAATTGTGTATTTATTTAGTATTGTTTATTTATTATAAAAACAGTTTTTCACGTCGCACAAACCCCTAAGTGCGAACCGCACTGACCGTGTTGATTAAGCATTGCATCAAAATCGGCTTAGCAAAAATACCTGTACCTATGTATGTTTAAACTGCTTATAGAGAAACATTACAGATAATCGCACCGCGGCGACGAGAGTCTATACGCTAGCTTTAATCCATCGATAGCAACCAACATTTTTGAAAATAGAACTCTTGAAATTTTAAGACCCTGCGCTCAAAATATTTTTTTGTTATCGCCCCGCCCTATAGGCGGAGCTTCCCCGCAGGCATCACTGTTTTGCCGCTGTCGCAGGCAAGAATTTTCTATTTGGCGCGATTTTACAAACAAAAAATGAATGTGAGTCGTATTTAATATTTTTATTTTATTTATCATAAATAATATTTTTAAGTTTAATTATATAAATATTAAATTTGATAGATAAAATAGTTTTAAAATAATCTATTAACTAAAACTGATATAATGTGAAGCATCAACATCGAACGCGTTAGCGATCTTGCGTTGGTAATTTGAATTGTGGCAATTCAAATTACCAACGTCATGACAAATCGCTATCGCGTTAAATAGCAATGGCAGATTTGACTTTATTAAAAAAAAAGATATAGGTATAAGGGTTTAGATTGTGTAATCCAAGATAGCGGACTCAACTTTATTTTTAAAAATCGACATGGGACTCGTTATATAGGTTTTTGGGTGTGCCGAGCACGAATTTGAGGTCCATTTTCAAATCCAAGATGGCGGCCTCAACTTTATTTTTAAAAATCGACGTGGGATTCGTTATATAGGTTTTTGGGTGTGCCGAGCACGAATTTGAGGTCCATTTTAAAATCCAAGATGGCGGCCTCAACTTTATTTTTAAAAATCGACATGGGTCTCATTATATAGGTTTTTGGGTGTGCCGAGCACGAATTTGAGGCCCATTTTCAAATCCAAGATGGCGGCCTCAACTTTATTTTTAAAAATCGACATGGGACTTGTTATATATATTTTTGGGTGTGCCGAGCACGAATTTGAGGTCAATTTTAAAATCAAAATTGGCGATCTCAAGTTTATTTCTAAAATTCGACATGGGACTCGTTATATAGGTTTTTGGGTATACCGAGCACGAATTTGAGGTCCATTTTAGAAACCAAGATAGCGGCCTCAACTTATTTTTTTAAAACCGACATGGGACTCGTTATATATATTTTTGGGTGTGCCAAGCACGAATTTGAGGTCTACTTTAAAATCCAAAATGGCGACCTCAAGTTTATTTCTAAAATTCGTCATGGGACTCGTTATATAGGTTTTTGGGTTTGAGGTCCATTTGGGCCGAGCACATAGGACTCGTTATATAGGTTTTTGGGTGTGCCGAGCACGAATTTGAGGCCTATTTTCAAATCCAAGATGGCGGCCTCAACTTTATTTTTAAAAATCGACGTGGGACTCGTTATATAGGTTTTTGGGTGTGCCGAGCACGAATTTGAGGTCCATTTTAAAATTCAAGATGGCGGTCTCAACTTTATTTTTAAAAATCGACATGGGTCTCATTATATAGGTTTTTGGGTGTGCCGAGCACGAATTTGAGGTCCATTTTCAAATCCAAGATGGCGGCCTCAACTTTATTTTTTAAAATCGACGTGGGACTCGTTATATAGGTTTTTGGGTGTGTCGAGCACGAATTTGAGGTCCATTTTAAAATCAAAGATGGCGGCCTCAACTTTATTTTTAAAAATCGATATGGGACTCGTTATAAAGGGTGTTTTTTTTAGAGGTTAGGTTTTCAAGATGAAATAAAACGCATATAATTTAATGGTATGGCCAAGAATTTAGCTTTATTATAAAGATAAGGGTTTGCCATTATGTTTAAAAAATGATTTCGGGCAAGTGGCCGCCGCGGCTGGTTCGAATAAATTCCAGGCGAGAGGCCCAATTTTCGACCACTTTTTGCAGCAATTGGGGCCGTATGTCAGCAATAACGCGCCGAATATTCTCTTCCAAGACGTCAAGCGTCTCGGGCTTATCTGCGTAGACAAGCGACTTCACATAGCCCCACAAGAAATAATCCAGCGGTGTTATATCGCACGATCTTGGAGGCCACTCCACAGGTCCACGACGCGAGATAATACGCTCACCAAAAGTTTCCTTCAATAAATCGATTGTTGCGTTGGCTGTATGGCACGTAGCACCGTCTTGTTGGAACCAAAGGTCGTCCACATCAACATCGTATAATTCAGGCACGAAAAATTCATTAATCATGGCTCTATAGCGTTCTCCATTAACTGTAACATTATGGCCGGCTTCATTTTTGAAAAAATATGGACCAATAATTCCCTCTGCCCATAGAGCACACCAACAGTGACTTTTTGAGGATGTAACGGCGTCTCAGCAATGGCTTGTGGATTATGTTCACTCCAAATTCGACAATTTTGCTTATTGACATACCCATTCAACCAAAAGTGAGCTTCATCGCTAAAAAAGACGCAGCGCGCGATGCGTCGCGCGAACCGAACCATTATTTTCGTAATAAATTTTCACGATTTGCAAACGTTGTTCAGGTGTAAGTCTATTCATTATGAAATGGCAAACTAAACTGAGCATAAATCAAGTGACAGCTGTCAAAAAGAAAATCTACGAATAAAATAGTGCCGATTTGAAAACCTAACCTCTAAAAAAAACACCCTTTATATATTTTTGGGTTGTTCCGAGCACGAATTTGAGGTCCATTTTAAAATCCAAAAAATTCAAGATGGAGATATCAAGTTTATTTTTAAAATTCGACATGGGACTCGTTATATAGGTTTTTGGGTGTGCCGAGCACGAATTTGAGGTCCGTTTGGGCCGAGCACACAGCACCCAAAACCCTATATAACGAGTCCTATGTGCTCGGCTCCCAGTCCTATGTGCTCGGCCCAAATGGACCTCAAATTCGTGCTCTGCACACCCAAAAACCTATATAACGAGTCCCATGTCGATTTTTAAAAATAAAGTTGAGGCCGCCATCTTGGATTTTAAAATGGACCTCAAATTCGTGCTCGGCACACCCAAAAATCTATATAAAGAGTCCCATGTCTAATTTAAAAAAAAAATTGAGGCCGCCATCTTGGATTTTTAAATGGACCTCAAATTCGTGCTTGGCTCACACAAAAACCTATATAACGAGTTCCATGTCGATTTTTAAAAATAAAGTTGAGGCCACCATCTTGGATTTTAAAATACACCTCAAATTCGTGCTCGGCACACCCAAAAACATATATAACGAGTCCCATGTCGATTTTTAAAAATAAAGTTGAGGCCGCCATCTTGGATTTTAAAATGGACCTTAAATTCGTGCTCGGCACACCCAAAAACATATATAACGAGTACCATGTCGATTTTTAAAAATAAAGTTAAGGTCGCCATCTTGTATTTTAAAATGGACCTCAAATTCGTGCTCGGCTCACCCAAAAACCTATATAAAGAGTCCCATGTCGAATTTAAAAAAAAAGTTGAGGCCGCCCATCTTGGATTTTTAAATGGACCTCAAATTCGTGCTCGGCACACCCAAAAACATATATAACGAGTCCCATGTCGATTTTTAAAAATAAAGTTGAGGCCGCCATCTTGGATTTTAAAATGGACCTCAAATTCGTGCTCGGCACACCCAAAAATATATATAACGAGTACAATGTCGATTTTTAAAAATAAAGTTGAGGCCGCCATCTTGGATTTTAAAATGGACCTCAAATTCGTGCTCGGCACACCCAAAAACATATATAACGAGTTCCATGGCGATTTTTAAAAATAAAGTTGAGGCCACCATCTTGGATTTTAAAATGGACCTCAAATTCGTGCTCGGCACACCCAAAAACATATATAACGAGTTCCATGGCGATTTTTAAAAATAAAGTTGAGGCCACCATCTTGGATTTTAA
Organism: Monopis laevigella; assembly: GCA_947458855.1. Lineage (NCBI taxonomy): Eukaryota > Metazoa > Arthropoda > Insecta > Lepidoptera > Tineidae > Monopis > Monopis laevigella. Next base: position 15,733,403 of record OX381581.1, read on the forward strand.
AATACACCTCAAATTCGTGCTCGGCACACCCAAAAACATATATAACGAGTCCCATGTCGAATTAAAAAAAAAAGTTGAGGCCGCCATCTTGGATAAAAAAGGACCTCAAATTCGTGCTTGGCTCACACAAAAACCTATATAACGTGTCCAATGTCAAAAAAAAAAAGTAACATTCATACTTGATGATCATTGACTACTGTCGTTGCGACCGGAACCAAAAAATATTTAATAATAATATGTAGGACAATTTACACATATTTCTCTGGTCACAAACTAAGTTACTATGTGTATCAGAAACAACAATATTATACATATTATATATAAACACCCAGACCATGACAAACTGTACTAATATTTTTTTGTCATGGGTGAGAATCGAACCACGACCTTTGGATATTACACAAAAGACGCAACCAGTCTACGGAGGCGGTCAAAAATAATTCCTATAAAAAACGTCAATCGACTGTCGCGGTTACCGCTATATATGTGGCTTCTCTATGTTGTCAAAAAAATAAATAAAAAAGTTATAGGTAACCGATAAAAAAAATCGATGTTGTTTCGCGGTGACTCTGGTTTTCCTTGTTCCAGATTCGAAAACTCAAATTTATTCCTAAAACTAAAAAATAATAATATTATTTTGATTAAAAGTATTTTTTCTATAATTCAAGGACTTGTAAGGTTTATACATGGTCAAATTAATTACGTAAATCTATAGTAGCCCCGGCAGCACGAGAGATACACGTCCGTACGCATCGGCACACTAGGCGGGACTGGTCAACGGGGTCATATAATTATTTATTATAGCTCTTGGATCTGCTCCGCAAGATTGAAAATCGCGCAAACAATTTTCAATCAATAAAAATGTCGTAAGCCACAATAGTAATTTTGTCTATAAAATACTTAATAATTTATTTAGGTAAAATTTCGTTTAGTAGTGGATTATAAACTGTATTTTCTTGTGAGGTGTATTTATTTTAGACTTAAAACTCAACCCGTTTAGAAGAAAAATGTCTTTATACATTAAAAAGGCATCATTTTAAAATAGAAAAAGTATCGAAAAAATGTTTTCCAATTAGGTTTTTGGTTAAGACATGGAGAGAGGAAGGTCTGAAAAAACTTAAGTTGAAGTGTGTTAATAAATAGATGTCTGCTTGTCTCTGCAGATATAAGCAAATAAGACTAAAATTTATAGTGCCTCCTCTTAAATACTAATGTTTTTTTTTTCAAAATAGTTTTCAAGCTAGCATCGATCGTTTAAAATAAACAAGACAGCCAATGCCAAACGTTTTTTCTCACAGATTGTCTTTGTTTTTTTTTTACATTAAAGCGCAGACATAATGCAAACTCATTGTGTCTCAAGAGCAGTCGTAACGTTGAAACACGTTAGACGTTTATGGTGAACGTCTTTTATTATTTAAGCTTCGTTTTAAGAGTCCTCGCGTAACTGCCTGCGTTAAGTTTAATCTTATAGAAGGAAATAACGATTTGTTTCATTATCTCAGTTTATTTATAGTATTATGTTCTATAATTATATTGTAGGTAGTCTATTATGGTTTATTATATACAACTATACACACACATATATAAATACGTGGTGGCCGAGTTGGTTAGACCTTGGACTTAAAAACACTTAGGTCCCTGGTTCCAATCCCGGTGTGTACCAATGTGTTTTTAAAAAAATATGTACATTTGTTTGACAACACCATTTTTATAGTGCCTCGGAGAGCACGTTAAGCTGTCGGTCCCGGTTTCACTATACCAACTTATGAAACTGTTTAAATTAAACATAGCGACGAGCTAGCCACTTTTTCGGTGTAGACTCATCGGTTACGACGAGGTGGGATTAAAACCTCTCCGCTGGGTACCCTGGGGCCGTCTAGGCGGTCTCGGGCGCCGTAAGGCACCCGTGATGATATGTATATATATACTAGCTGCCCATCTCGGTTTTGCACGAGTGTTTTAATAAATAAAATGTTCTGTCTCACTCTGCACTCATTCACTTTTTTATATGGAGATTTTTAAACCCATTATTTTTACTTTTCCATGCGTGGACTTTTGACATTTGAGTTTCATGAAAATTTGATCATTGGTTTCGGAACGCATAGAGTACAAACATCGATTTTTATTTATTGAGAAGATAGTGAGTAGTTATATATTTTTTTAAATATCAATTTATTTAGAAAAAAATGATGGTTGGTAAAATTCTTCAGTAGTAATAATATACCGATGAGTAAATATATCTGACAAATAATAATATAATTTTGGAAAAAACTATGACCACTGAGAGTTAAGGATTATTACAGTACTAATATCGCTTTTAAAAAATGAGGGTTGGGGGTAGAAGGGTGAAAATTAAGGGTTATTAAATATGTATCTTTTAATGCCAAATCATAAAAAAAAATAAAAAAAATGTCCAAAAATAAATATATTTTTTTGGGGTGGGCCAGCCTTGTCTTTTAGGGGTATAAAAAATAGTTTAGTTTACGGCTCAGACCTACCGAATATACACAAAAAATTCGTAAAAATCGGTCAAGCCGTTTCGGAGGGGTTTGGTTACTAACACCGAGATACGATAATTTTAGATATGAAACACAGGTTTCTACTTTCTACCTATTCAGGCACAGCCTCTTAACCCAAAAAAAAATGTTTTTACTTTAATATAAGTAACTATTTACGACTACATGGTTGTCATGTTAGTTATACCGTACACCGTAGACTTAAAAAGATTCTACCTAGGGTCTACAATAAATATGTAAAAGCATTTCGACTAAAATGAAGTCTTTTTTCAGTGAAAAATCCTATTTTCAATATTTAAAAAATTTCCCCTTTGGGTTGTATAGCGGTAGGAATCCCTTTATACGTAATAGTTTAACATTTTTATTAAAAAATACATAGACTTTTTTCGTTTCCTGTTCATTTTCCATTTTTTAATTTAGGTTTATTTTTATTCGCATTTATTTTTAAAGCAGCGTTTATTTTATTTTATATGATATCTATGAATAGCTCTTTTATATTTATAGTACCTAATATATTATATTATTATATTACATGTTCGAATTGTCTCAAAGATTTGACTATGCCTAAGAGTATTAAGTCCTCCTTTGTGCTATAAAAGTTTCAAAATATTTTAAAAACATATTCTCGAAAATCTCTACCAGTGTGCCAATTTCATTCAAATCGCATTAGAACCTACTTTCAGAGATTACCTTAAACTAGTAGTTACATTATTCCTAGTAAATACTAAACCATAAAACGCTTTAGTGTATAAATAATAAAGTCTTTTCAAACAACTTTATAGTTGCAATTTGCAATGTCAACAACAGAAACTAGAATAGTATATTTATTTCCGTGTCATGGAGGTGTATCGATTGCCTGCAGACCCTTGGCAATGACCTGTCAAGGCCTAGCTTATCAAACTCACTATCTGTGTATGTAGTAACTGACTATATATTCATAGGTACGAGCATTTATAATAATAATAATAATAATATGTATGATACGTTTTACACATATTCTGTTTCTTTTAATAATTTATACGTTTATTGATACAAAAATATTTAACAAAATTACAAGTAATAAAATACAATAAAGTGTCAGTTATGTTCCTTATTTCATAAATTAGTTTTATTACTTGAATTTATTTAGACACCGTGACCCCTGTGCTAGGATATTCTGTGTTACAGGGGTCAGTATTTCAGCGTAACAATTGTAAAACAATTTGTAGTTTTTTATTATGTATGTATGTATAAGAGTATGTGTTTGTGTGTGTGTGTGTGTGTGTGTGTGTGTTTTGGGTGGGTGTGGGTGTATAAGAGTGTAGGTGAGGGTGTAGATGTTTGTGTGTATATGACTATATAACATTACGCGCGCGCTTTTAAAAGTACCTAACGTTAGATTGATAAAATAACGAAATCTTTTATGTACAATGGTCACGCCAAGCTAAAAACTTTCAAGCCAAATGTACCTATAATACAAGGGAATAGAGTGCATGACTTTTTTAGTGTTAGTTTTGCTGATTGTTTAATGTCATATTTATAGGATTTTGTTACTTTTATCTAACGTTTGCGTTATAAGAAACAGAATATGACAGCTACACAAACTAAGCAAAGCTTGTACTATGTCTACCAGAAACAACGATATTAATACATATTATATTTTATTTGTACCAAGTAGAAGGTTTAAATATAAAAAAAACTAACTGCTTCCCGCAATTTCGTGTGCGTGTTATTTCTATTTCAAAACATTTATTTTAAATGTTATCATTTATTTTAAAAAAGTGAGCATAAGGATTGAGGGGCTATAATTTTATAATACTTGTTAATAGTTCTTATGCCAGTAGTTAGTAAAAATCGATGTTATTATTAAATCCGTAAAAAAACTGAAGTTTGTAAAAGTTAAAATAAAAAAGTTCCTTGGATTTTACGGATTGAAGTGGTTTGCGTGGCTCGAGAGTATATTTTTTTAACAAACTAGACATATTTTCTAAGTTTGTAACTAGTGTAGATTTGATGATAGTAAAGTGCACTTTAATAAAAACGTTAGCACGACCAACTATTATCCCATCAAACTTGAGGATTTCTTTACGAATTTTAACTCTATTTTTACTAACTGCTGGCATAATAATTACTGGCTACATCGTATTATTAAAATTTTCGGATGTCCCACGCCCTTAGACGTGGTTTGCTATTGAAGTAGGTGTAGGTTAATGGTGGGTGCCCCGTGGACACATGATTTGCTATTGAGATAGGTGTAGGTAGTACCTAGTCGTGTTGACTAGGGTTGCTATAGAGCTTCATATCCGTAACCGAAATTATCGGATATCCGATATAAAAAACTATCCGTAACTGTAACCGAATCCGATATAAAAGATTCGGATAGGGCGGAGTCAAATGCGCTGGCCGTAATCACGCGAGCGCGAGCGAGACACCCTACGACAACCGATATGTTGTGATATTTTTTATAAAGATATTGATAATATATTAGAAATCACGAATGTTATTTTTAATTTACATTTAAGTAGTTACCTATAAATAAACACTTCAAAACAAATAGCGTTCAGAAAGAATTACTTTTATGACTCATTGTAAAACCAACTACAAAGTACAATTAAAGTAAAATAATTTATATTCCTACTATTTGTATTACTTTTACACTTCTTTAAAAATCTAATATCCGTATAATAGCTAAACTATCGGATAATCCGAAATAATTTAATATTCATAACCGTAACTGAACCGGTATTATATTTTTCACATATCCGGATCTGAAATTATATATCCATAATATCCCTAGTGTTAACGCTCATACAAACGTACTTCCAATATTACAACTTGCTGTTAGTAGTTCAAATTTGTTTTTGTTGGTACGTAAAAATATTTCTGTTATAATATATATTTTTGTATTTTAATACAATTATAATATAATAAAGTTTTTCTGATTTAAAAAAAATATCCAAAACACTAAGATTAATAATGTACAATGAAGACAAAAATATTATTTTAATTCTGCGACAAACAGTAGTGGCAAGTGCGAAAGCTCATTTTGTATGGAGAACGCTGACTTCGTGATTGCAAATGCAGTGTCCTTAATTGGTGGTTGTAATATTCAGGCGTAACACATTCTAGCTTACACAATTTTATTTTACATATTTTATAGAAAGAAAAAAACTCTATAAGACTACTATTATAAACCGACTATAATTTTGCTTATGACAATAAAATATAAAATATTTTACACCATCTCTGTGTTTTATCAATTTAGCCAGTGGGAGCGATCAACGTTGTAAAATAACAATGTATTAATTTACTACCACATTCATGCACTGCCTGCTTACTATCAGGTAGATAAAAAGTTACATGCCGTGCTACAATAAAAAAATATAAAATAGATACTTACCTACTCAGTTAACTATTTGATTTTGTAAATATAGGTCCATAGTAATAATACTAACGAACCCCACGTTATAAAGTGCTTGCGTCAACAAAATCAGTAGAGAGAACAGTGTAGTTTCTGAAGACACATTTAAGATGGATATTGTCTTTTAAGACACATCTAAGATGTAGACTGCCTATTTAAATACATCTTACAATAATGTCAGACATTAATAAACTTAAAAAAGCCAAAACCTATTTTAACTAAGGTATTCTTCGAGGACTGAATAAGTTTTTATGATGAATGCCATGAGTTTTTAAAAATACGAATAGACTTAAAAGCATTTTTTAATCAAGCATATAAGGCTTTAGTTTTTCTTACACGAAATTTTGGGAAACTAATTTTATATTTTCGTTCCCAGGCCAATTAAATAAAAAAAATATATATATATGAAAAAAAACATTATTCATATTTGACAGCCTCCGTAGACTAATTAATGGTTGCGCCTTTGGCGTTGTATTTGGAGTGCGTGGGTTCGATTATCACCCATGGCAAAAAAATATTAGTACGTTTTTTTTACAGTTTGTCATGACCTGGGTGTTTATAAAATATAATATGTATTATATCGTTGCTTCTGGTACACACAGTACAAGCCTAGTTTGTGCAGAGAAATATGTGTAATTTGTCGTACATATGATTATTATAATTATTATATTAATTTATCTTCACTCCAGGAACCTGCAGTCAAGGTAGGTAGTGCCACCGACTGCAACATTGTCTCTCTTTTTTATTCATCCACCACCTTTTTTTATAAATTAGCTTTTTTTTTGTTTTTTTGTAATGATATTTGAGGTTTTGAAGTTAGTAATATACGAATAGAAAGAAATTACTACCTAATTAATGAATTATAATTATAATTAATAGTAAAACCTGGTATTTTAACCAGTTATATGCTTTTTAATAATCTAGTGGGGGTAGCGTAAATAATGCATAAAATATATGATCTAGTAGCAAGGCATGTATTTCGCCATTCACACCTTTGTATCCAAGTACAGTTTACTTTATAGGTCTGCGTACCACCAAGTAGGTACAGGGTCATATGCGATGCTCTCATAAAACCCAATAAATACGTAAACTAGCCCGAACTTGCATCAAATATCTTTTTTTTTTTAATTTTGTGTTAATCATAATATATTAAGTCTACGTTTAAGCTGCGTATAAGCGTACCTGAGTCTAACCTACTAGTATAAGTTAATTAAAAAAAAAACTAATAAAGTAGAAAGAGACGTAAAGCTCTATTGTTAATCGAAATAAAACTTTGATTAATTTGATGGGTTAAGGAAAATACTACATTGATACATGACATGCTCAGTTAATGAAGCTGAGAGACAAACTGTTAAATAATTATAATTATAGTATCTACATAGCAATTTATGCATTTTTTTTCTTTTTTAGTTTTACAAATGCAAATGGGTGTTTATAAAGTATGGTGATTTTCAAAATTTTGAATTGAAATTAATTGAATTTTCGTTGTCAAATGGATTTTATTACACTAGATTGCCGCCGTCCGTGCTGGGGGCTGATTTAAAATAAAATACACACCACACACACGGAATACGAAAAGCAGCGCCCTCTGTAAAGTGATTGATATACTGACTTATTTGGTTTCGGTAAATCCAAAGGATCTTTTTGTCGGGATATCGGAAGTATCCTATTATTCGCCCAGACTTTATTCTATCTATTTGAAAAAAATCTGGCAAATCCGTTGAGCTGTTTCGAAGTTATTTATTTAGAAACATTCCAACATCTAAATTTTCACATTTATAATATTAGTATAGACTAAACAATTATATAAAAAAATCTACCGAATTTTGTCGCAAAAAGCAATTGATAGCTTAACAAATAAAGATGCACTGCTGACGCCTTAACACGCCATATGTATGCAAATATCTGTCGTGCGCATCTGTATTACTATTGTTATTGTGTTTAACTACATCGTTTGAAGATGTCAGCGATCGCATTTGTGCTGGCGGAGCATTGTTTAATGTGCTGGTTCACCTACGCACTGGGGATCTGATAAAACACTTTAAGAAGAACTGGTTGTCTGGATAAATATTTAACTATTCGAGTCGAGATCGAAAATGACGTATTTCATACATATAAAACATCGTGACGAGCTAGCTACTTGTTCGGTGTAGACTCATACCATCGGCTACGACGAGGTGGGATTAAAAACCCCTCAACTGGGTACCCTAAAGCTGTCTAGGCGGTCTCGGGCGCCGTAAGGCATCCGTGATGATATTTATTTTATTCATACATATGAAATTCGTTTATATTTATATTAAAACTAGATGTGCTCGCGACTTCGTCCGCGTGGAATAGTTATGATTTTATCATACAAACTTTCATCCTCTATTTTATCCCCTTGGGGGTAGAATTTATTAAAATCCTTTCTTAGCGGATTCCTACGTCATAACATCTACCTGCATGCCAAATTTCAGCCCGTTCCGTCCAGTTGTTTGTGCTGTGCGTTGATAGATCACTATGTCAGTTAGTCACCTTTGAGTTATATATATTTAGATAGATGAGTATGATATACATATGATCACAATATTTTGCGTTATAAGTCCTTTACTTACGGGTTTTTCTTCGTAATGCAAATTCGTTTTTGTCGCCGCTCATTTCGTAACCTCGTCATTTAGTCGCAAAGTAGGAGCAATCATTACTTTTAAATAACAATAATCGACCTCACTCATGGACATTATATATATGCTTACCACCAGTTTGTTACAAAGACTCACATATCGTGTAAATCCAATAAAAAAAAATGTTCCATACATAGTTTTCGTTTTATGATAAATCATGTCAAGCATGTAAATCTGTTTTTATCTGGTGGTAATCAGACATTCCCGTTTACGTGCGCAAGAAATATGGGCTATCCTCTTAAATTGCCTCGGTTTAGCGAGAACTTTTCCTAAGCCAAAATTCGCTAAATCCCGGCCGGTGATATCGCAATCCTTGGTCATTTTAGAAACGTATATTCTGTAGGTAACACTGAATACATATATTTTTTATTGCTACCGTTGAAAAAAAAACAGCATACCTATACTCGAATATGTATAGTATAATAGTATGGCTCTAAAATAATATACCATAATCAAATAATAATTGATATACGGTTGCACGGGTTGTAAGACCATCCTAAACGAGGATTCAAGGTCCAGTAGGCCGTATTACACCGCACTACGTTAAGTTTAACTTTAACCAAAATGACGTAGTTGTACTCAATTTTCAATGTCACCAGGTTTGCGGTACTTTAGAATTGCATTACATCGATTAAAGTTTAGCTTGGCGTTGTGCGCGTGATCACTCCTCTGGTTCAGAGTTTACTAAGCATTCTGAAAGTAGATCAAGAAAAAAACGGTGATCGAATGAAATACTCCTCAAAACAGAAAGTTTTTGAAGTCACCTGAAATTATGATTATACATCTATTTAGGTTTGGCAACATATATAAGAGACGTTGTACATGGTCCGTGATTTGCTTTGAGATGTACTTTACTTTATCGAACGCCACTTTCGATAGAAGTGAACGAAAGTGGTATTGTGTGATGGCCTCTTTGGGTATACCTATTTATAACAAAAACCTCACAAAGCGGTTCAGTTTTAAAAATGAGAACTTGTTGAAATAAATATTCAAGTAAATATAGCTGTTCACATGACAATTTTAATATGTTGCCTAAAATATACCTACTCTCTTTTATTTTGATGTATAATCATGTAGTTATTAATTTTTTTGTATGTATTATTTAATTACATATATATATATCTTCACGGGTGCCTTATGGCGCCCGAGACCGCCTAGACGGCCCCAGGGTACCCAGCGGAGGGGTTTTAATCCCACCTCGTCGTAGCCGATGGTATGAGTCTTCACCGAACAAGTGGCTAGCTCGTCGCGATGTTTTGGATAGACTCAATAACCCATCTATAAACAGTTTCACAAGTTGGTATAGTGAAACCGGGACCGACAGCTTAACGTGCTCTCCGAGGCACTATAGTGGTGTTGTCAAACAAATGTACATAATTTTTTTAATTAAAAACTCATTGGTACACACCGGGATTCGAACCAGGGACCTTAGTGTTTTTAAGTCCAAGGTCTAACCAACTAGGCCACCACGTATAAAAATATTCTATTTAGAAAAGGGTAACTTCGTGTAACTTTACTGAAAGATTAAAGAAAGTATTTCCCTCACCTTTTCTATACCCATAATACCTAATATCGGATTGAAAAGTTTTGGTTTGATACCGAATACTTACTTTGTAACATTTGCGTGTCAGAAGTTCAAAGTTGTTTTCTTATAAATAGTTATACTTAAATAAACTTTTGCTGTTAAAGATTAGCTGTTGTATATGTAAAATACAATGTTTTTAATTCACACAGCCTCCGTAGACTAGTGGTTGCGTCTTTGGCGTTGTATCCGGAAGTCGTGGGTTCGATTCCCACCCATGATAATAATATTAGTACTTTTTTTCTGTACCTACAGCTTGTCATGGTCTGGCTTTATCAAAATATAATTTGTATTATATCGTTGCTTCTGGTACACATAGTACAAGCCTAGAGCTTAGTTTGTGCGCGTAATTTTGCCAATGTCAAGTTGATTGAGGGTAGGTTAAATTTTTTTTTATTACACAAGTGAAAGTGGTATAATAGGATGGAAAGGAATAAGGAAAGGACTAGGTTAGAATTAGGTATGGCCACATGACCGTATGCAAACATGCGGTATAGTGATACCAGTGTCAAGTGAAAGAGGAAATAATCGACAGAAAAATGGGTACCGCAATTTTACTGAAGATAAAGGGATTCGTTGAGATAGCACAAACACTGAGATCACTGCGTAAATACTACACTTCTCACACTTAAGATTACATAAGAATGCTTATTCTACAAAATTGGTACACTTATGCACAATAATATCCTATAAACTTAACTATGAAAAATATACTAGGAACACACGACTACAGTGTTCGGGCTACCCTCAAAGAATCATGACCAGAGCAATTACACATTATTTGTCCTACATATTAATATTGTTATTTTATCCGTGTTGTAAGTATATCTATATCTCGTTTTCGCGACGGGTGCAGACAATTTGTTCCCAGATATTGGTCGGACTATCATTTGTTTCTTTGTCTAACTAAAGTCGAGAGATCAATGATCATATTATTTAACCGCCTCCTTGGGATGGTTGCATCTTTGGCGTTGTATCCGGAGGTCCATGGGATCGATTCCCACCCATGGCAAAAAAACTATTAGTACAGTTTGTCATGGTCTGGATGCTTATAAATTATTATATGTACTAGCATTTGCCCCCGACTTTATACGCATTAATAAGTTTTATAAAAAATGTGTTGCTTTAATATTCCAAATTTCAAGTTTCTATCTAAAATGGTTGCTCAGTCATTAAATTAATTTTGTATTAAGACCATTTTTTTTTTTTAATTTCAAATCACATATTAGATAAAAAAAGAAATAACAATTATATTTAAAATTAAAAAATAAAAAGTTAATTGGATGAGCGCAGTGTTCCGAGAACACTCGCTGTATTCCCCCGTTGCACAGCGAGGCTGACCCTTTGAATAAAGTACTCCTTACTCAAGGGTTTACCCGTCACTAAACGGAGCTTATCACTAAGCTCGCGGGAGAATGCCAGAGCGTCCTCGGACCACGGGCCCATCGTTTGCAAATGGAATGAAATGATGGTTGATTATGATCTCCGCGTACTTGTTGCGTTTAGACCGTGCGGCTGATTCTGCAGCAGCTCCTGATTTTTTGTGGGTGGTTGTAATGTGCGATGCACAGAGTGTGTCAACAGATGTGGCATCCCAAACCAGTGCAAGACCTTGTTTAAATGGAATCAATGACATCCCATCCGGACGTTTACCATCTGATCTAACTATCCCCGAGGGTTCGGGGATGCAGGGGATATTAGCAGATGTGATCGTCCTAGATAGGATATCATTGATCGCATAATGTCTAGGAATCCTGCCAGCACTTTTTTGGCAGCATAGAGCATGACGACCTAGTTCGTCTGCAATATCGCCACATATGCAGATATGTTGACTAGAGACTTTGCAGCCCAGTCTTAAAGCAACTGCTATGCGGAGTGAGTTGGCATCTAGCAGCGTGCCCGTATAAGGGGAAGGTATAGCACGCAACCAGGCACCAGCCTCACTCACACAAGATGCTCGTAAGCGAGCCTCTTCAATTATTGAAAATCTAGGTAAAGAATTATATATATTTTTTATTATAGGATGATCCCAATCTTTCTGTGAAGTGGGTGATATAGGAGGAAGGTCTTCAGAAGAGACACTTTTCCATAAGGCAAGAGCCTCCGGTTCTCGGTGGAATTGGGCAACGTTGCAAGATGTTTTAGATAATATAGAGGAACAGAGGGATTTTGTTGAATTAATGGAGCAGAGATAAGCAGGGACAGTAAGATCTGATACTTTTCTCATCCCTAAGCCAGAAAATTTTACTGGCAGTAAAGCTTGAGTAAACTAATCATTATTAAGATTATTGTTTGTAATTGTTTCAAGCGTTACTTTAAAAAGATTGTCTATGTCAGTTAATATACTAGAATCCCAACAGGGTGTGGTGCGCAGACTGTAAATAAACTTAGGAGCAGCAAGGCATTATTTTAAAAGGAAAAAGGTAATTTAAAATTTTCAAATTTTTCATTTAAAGCTTTAGGAATGCCAGAATCAGTGAGATACGTTCCAAATAAATTAATGTTATTGTTATTTAAGATACGAATCCCAGGGGCAATATAAGTTTATTACATAAGCCATAAAATGCCAAAACTTTTTAACAAAAAAAAAACCGACTTCAAAAACACTAAAGGTAGGTATAAAATAATGAATATTTACCAGTGTTATTTAGTCCTACTGGATTCCACTTTATGCAGTCACTATTAAATTAACAATATTAGGTATGATTTTTGTAGATATACTTACATTTATGCACCAGATATTTATTTTAAAGACAATTATTTTATTAAGCCAACTTCAATAGTAGAATCCAGTAGGACTAAATAACACTTTTAAATATTCATTAATTTATACTTTTTAGTGTTTTTGAAGTAGTTTTTTTTTTATTCAGCTACCACTTTTTTTTTCAGTCGGTAACTAAATGAATATAAAACATAATACATTCTTTACAAAAAATCTTTAAATCAGTTCACAGATATTTGTAGAAAATATAACCTTCAATGAGGTGTTCCACCATCCAGTTCCAAAACCCTTCTACCAATCTTAACCAAATTTATATGAAACCAACCTGGTGCTTAACGCTTTTAAATAAAGTAAAGATGACGAAAATCTGTTCAAATTCTGTTCTCTCTGTATTTGGCGAAGATCAGAGGCGTAGCTACCTAGGGGCTAGGCGGGGCAGTGCCCCGGGGCCCTCAAGCTCAGGGGGGCCCCTCGAATCCTTACCAGAAAATCTCGATCGTACTGAACTTTTGAAAATTTCTTAAATTTTCAAAATAAATATGCTTGCAACCGGACTTTAATCATACCTAGTTATACCTAGAAAGTTATACCTAGGGAATTTGCCTAAATTATTTCTATGGGTTGGCAGTGTTATCAATTTGATAAAACCTAACCAGTTTAGATAGCCGTGGGACCCCATTTTTTGATTTGCCCCGGGGCCCTTGGTTACCTAACTACGCTATTGGCAAAGATATGTTGTAATATTAAGAAAACCTCTCGATATTTGTAAAGTTCCAGTCTCCAGCTCTTAAAAACATATTATTTCGGGTGCAAAGTTTATTTAGTAGATATTTTTACAGCCACAAAACTTTTTAAGTACCTACTAAGTAGGTAAAAAAACCTATTTAGTAGGTACTTGAAAAGTAATTTAATCAATGTTCAAAGGAAAAATTGTATTACAGAAACTGTTCAGGACTGCTTCAGTTTATTTTATGAATTATATTTCATGAAAGTATATCAAGGAATAAAAAATAATTATATTTTTAATAAAATCTGTTTATTTAAAGTTAAATGGTGTATAGGTATTTTGACCGCCTCCGTGGCCTGTTTGCGACATTTAGCGTTAAATACGGACTTTTTTCTATGCAATTTGTCTGGTGGTTTATAAAATATAATATGTATTAGTATCATTGTTTCTGGTATACATAGTACAAGTCTGGAACTTAGTTTGTGACCAGGGGCCTATTTCATAAACGTGACAATTGTAGTTTACTATGACAATTTATAATACATTGATTAGTTTAGTTGGAATTATTTACTTAGAACAAAGTAAACCATGCAATGTATTATAAATTGTCATGGTAAATTACAATTGTCACGTTTATGAAATAGGCCCCAGGCCAGTTTGTGTCAAATGTCCTATCTAAGTAAAATAACTCTTTAGATGTGAAAATCTTTTAGTTAAGCTAGTTATTATTCTTATTTGTATTACTTAACGTATGTAAGGTTGCAAAAATTATGTACTACACGACTTCTTAATATAATATATATCTACCTAGTAATATATATATATATGAACCATCCGAAAGACGTTTTTTTCACATCTAAATAATGTGTCCATCCAAATTGCGTATTTTAAAGAACGACGCGGCGACGTTAACAAACAGACAGCCAAAGTATACAAAGTAAAAATTAATATATTGTATAGATAAGTTACTACGTTGGGAAAAGCACTCCATTCGTGATCACGAGGTCTGCGTTCCCGCATAGATTAATAAGCTTTTTTTCGCACTTCCAGTACTTTTCCACTACTGTTTTAATAGTTTTGTCGCTCATTGTATTTATTATTTTTTTGGCCGGAGAACATTTTTTTTTATATCAGAAAAAATATTGTAATATTAGAAATACGTTTGTATGGGCACGACTACAGAGCCCTTAATTCTAGTTGTTATACACATATTCAGTCGTAGTAAATATGCTACGATTAGTGTACTACAAACTTACTTTTAAATATATTTTATATAAACTTTAAATAATCATCACTTTTTCAAAATAACTGCTATATTTTCTATCCAGCGCTCCCAATCGGGAATATTTAGCTATAATTTGACTTACTATCAAATTATAGGTAAATTTTCCCAAAACACTAATAAGGTTCAATTCACGTTGACAATTGGATCTAAACCTTGACGTCCACCTTACTATACCTATCGTAGATCAATTAACTCAATAGTTCTGATACTTCAGATCCCATATTCAGCCCTTGACTTCTGAATCAATAGGTGACAGCTAATCTAATAAATGCAAGCAAACTTGTCGTCATTGTAGTGATAAATGACGTGATTAATTAGGTCATCAAGCACGTTCGCGATGACGAACCATAATCAGAAGACTATCACGTTAATTTACATATAAATCAAACCATTAAGGGTGTACCTGAAGCCCATGACCTTGAACATTACTATCTATGTATAATAATATACCTTAGAGTTCTTATATATCAAATGTGAAAACGGTAAGTCTTGTTACAATTTGGTAATTTTCAGCGAGGCCCAATAACTTTGTACAGTACTTTTACCAACAGTTTCATGACCGCATTTCATCTTCTCTCTGGCATATAGTTCAATATTGCTCGTTCTTTTTATTATGTCTGATTTGATCAACACAACAAGAAGGAAGTCCATGCTTTGATAAACATTTTTTGCTAAAGGTGCATAAAGTTCGGGTGTTGAAATGACTTGTGAAGTTAGCCACAATATGTATGCCAGGTGTCATATGCTTCTGTTCGGCTAATAGCAGCCGTTGGTCTATGACAAGTTTTTTGGAAAGCACCACAGCAGCGTTATTACGCATCTTAAGTTCGCTCGCACGCCAATCGTTATGACGTAATTTTCTAAGATTTTTGGAGCCATTGTTAAGAAGCCAAGCTTGAGCTACGTCAGAATGACGTCATAACAATTGGCGTGCGAGCGAACTTAAGACGCGTAATCGCCTGTAGTTACGAAGTTTGTTAAAGCCAATGTAAATGTAGTAAATTGTGTGAAATCATAATAAAAAAATGTCCTATTTATTTTAAGAGCACATTTTTTTAAATATCCTTTTTAAAATATTTCCTGTTGCTGTACCTAATTATGTCTAGTAGTTGAACTGCTTAGTTCAACTACTAGAAGTAATAGATATTTTTTTCCCACTAGTTAAACTGACCACAACTTTTTTTCGCACATGAACTAAGTTGTCAGACATTAAAAAAGGTATCACAGCTTATGAAAGGATTAGTCATAAAGTACCAGTTTTAGCAATAAATTTGACTGGAATGTAGGAAAAGCTTATATTTAAAATATATATTCCGACCAAACGCATTCTGGTTCCCCTTAAGAAAACATGCCTATGTTTCCAATGTCACAGTTACTAACTTTCAACGGCATTGAATACCATCAATGTGCGTTTTCAAATTATAATAACCCATTACGAGCTCGTCACTCGGTCAATTGGCTGTCAGGCCATCATCGGTGATTTTCCAGAATACCGCCTTGTGTGGATCAGCTAAGCGGAATAATGTCAAAAACGCTTTGGACATACACAATTAAAATGTTAATCTGTCGCTAGGTTTTGTGCACACCCATTATGAGAGGGTTAACTGTCCAACGATGGATGCCGTCATTGCGTTGGACATATTACAAATGAAAATACATCATAAAAATAGACATTTAGAAAACAAATTTGTTACATAATTGCGTTGGAGTGAGGTTTTATTTCCAATTCAGTTGGTTCTAATTTAATGCATATTGACTAAGTTATAATACTTTGGTCCCATTTATGTCATAGAGACAATATACCTATACGTACTTTGTTGAGTTTAGTTACAAACATAAACACACAATAAAGTAAATTATATTTAAAGTAAAATAATAAATTTAAAATGACGTCACATAATAATAAGACTGACGAGTATTTATGCTCCTAATAATTTAGGCCTAACGTTTTTAAAAAACCATAAATAATTTTGAATATTCATTTCTGAAATTAAACGTCAAAAGCTTAAAAATAAGAAACTTAAAGCCTCTTTACGCAACTTGGCGAGAAGATAAATTGTGGCTTAACATAATCCAGAAAAAGGACTCAAAGTAAATAATACCTAACTCGTGACCATCTTAAACTTTATCGTCGTTTATAAAATTGTCAAATCCGTGCTAAAAATATTTTTGATTGTGCATATTATTACTTAATAAGAATAATGTAAAAACTACCGTGATCGAATCTTAATATTATATTGGCCACAAGTACGCTCCCAACGTTCGTAAAATTAAAATTGTTGTAATAAAGTAACTAATATAAAGTGGCTAATATCTTGAAGTACATTTAATAATATTGGACTTAGAGTGAAACGCAGCTAGACATAAATCATTTAAAACCAGACAAATTGAAATGCCAGACATTACCTACCAAAAAAATATCTATTTTGAAATAGGAGAGGAAAATTCCTCACATCTTTATCGAGATCATTGGATAATCGAGACATAAATAACGCTAAAAACGATGTAGATTTTAATATTGATGAGGAGGATGGCGGCGATCTATAAAAATATTAATTGCTTCTACGTTTGCATCGTAAAGGAGCTGATTTCGATGAGACATTAAATGAATACTTACGTGGAAAATATATTTCTACTGGATTATAAAAAGTTAAAAGAGATGTAAGTGGTTAACTAACGTAAGATATTATAGACAAAATTAAAAACTGTTTCTAACTAATTTATTAGATTTATAATTTGTTCAATAAATTTAATTTTCCAAAACGGAACAACGAGTTCACGATTACCAAGTTTGGTAGTAGCCAGAGCTAGTCCATAAATTTTTTCATTCTGTATCATCAAATCACCAGATATTATAGGACATCTAGCACTTGATTTAGCACAAATCAAGTTTTTTAATATCTTTGGATTATTTAAAGCTAAAGCTGTTTCGGGCTTTCCTGTGCAGTTAGCATTATCTAAGATTATAGGCTGACGAGACAACAGTTTTCCACCATGTTGTATCCTACCAACTATATAAACTGTAGAAGATAAATCTATTTCTTTACCAATACTAGCTACACTGGCGCATTCGTTTATATTTTCTAAAGTTCGGAGAAATGCAACTTCGTTTGGTATTTTTTCTGCAAAGTGTGGGTTTGATATTATGTCAACTGCAAAATTTTTCCGACATTGGGGTCTGAAATAAATATAAAATAATTATTTTAAATAATATGCTCCCCCTTAATTTCCGACGTTTGCGGTGGACAAAGATTCTCAGGATTTTAAATAAAAAGTTTGGTAGAAAACATGAATAGATACATCAAATTAAATTTACTTTAAATTCTTTTTTTCCAACACTAATCACTTTAGGTACTACCGTAATAGAGGATTTAAACGATTTTTATTAATTTTCACAAATAAAACAATCCTATTCTTTCACTTATTATTACTTTTTGTTCTTCACGTATTAACGTTACGTCATCGCGTCAATACGATGGTACAAATTCATAGTAGAGCCACTGTTTCCAAACCTTAAATAAACATCTAGGTGTAGACAGAAAACCTTGAGTCTTTTTTTTTTCAAACGTTGAAATATTATAAAAAATACCAGTTTATTTTTATCCTTCTGAATGAACCAGAGGCTCTACCATGGGTTTGTGCATTGTAGCAACGTAACGTATTTGTATATGTATACGTGAGCAACAGCCAATAGGATCGCTTTATTTTAGGAAACAGTATTGAATAAAGCGATCCTATTGGTCCTACGTATACGTATACAAAAACGTTACGTTGCTACAATGCGCAAACCCATGGTAGAGCCTCTGTAGTATGATTGTTTTAATACATAAAAGTAGGCACTTACTCGCTCCAACTTCCTAGACGTATGACAATAGGTCCGGACTGTGCGCATTCTTCAGAGGTAAGGACAACTGTATGAGACACCACAGCACCTACGCATATGGCTTTCAGATCTTTTATACTGTAAATCCGTGCTATGAATCTAAAATCGTCTACCTTTACCATATGACAAGCCAATTCCTTATTAGTTTTGTTAACGTTTTTAATTTTACTAACGTTTTGAATGCTAAAATAATTAAATACAAATCCCATAGTGCCTATAAATATCGATGCCAAAAGAACTACGATGGCAATTTTACTCTGTTTTGTTCTATCATCCCAAGGCATGTCGATGAAGCCAAATTCAAAGGGTTTCTCATCTTCATCCTCTGCGTCTTTATCTACTTCATTTGTACCGTTTTGAGACATAATTATGCAATTTTACGATTTCCAAATTAAATTAATTACGATTGAAAGATATATACCTAATTAATGTTAAAATTTAAAATCTAGTTGGTTTATTTCATTTACTGAGTACAACGCAAAATTAAATCTTCTTACTGTTGCCCGCATCTTCGTGTTCGTAATATTTTAAAACAAAATAAACTATTTGGCAAGGTAGGTACTTTTTTTTTTTTTTATTTAATGCTTACTACATATTACATTTACACAAATTACTAATATTTGCTCATCATCACCCATACTCGAAAACCTTTAAGGTTTATATGAGTACGGGGAAAAAGCTAGTTTGAAGGGATAAGATATATATAAATGTTATGTGTTTTATTTATTAATAATTAAATATTTAGATAAAGTATACAAACACGAATATATTTATTTTATTTGTATATTTTTTTTACATTATGTTGAAATATTTATATAGATTTTAATTTTCTCTGCAACCCCAATAATACCAAAAATACCAAGGTATTTTTTTTTCATTATGGCCGCAGTATAGGTAATCGCAGAGCTCTATGGTTCAGAGCACACTTTGAGTGGATATAGCTGGTTTATATATAATAGCACACTTTGAGTGGATATAGCTGGTTTATATATAATAGATATATATCTACTTATATCTAGAGTAAGGTCGGTAATTATGAAACAACAATATTAATTTTGTAAACAAAAATTATTTTTGTTCAAATAAATACAGCCTTTGAAATATGTTTAAATAAATAATTTATTCCTTTAAAAAGATCAGTATTAATCTGAAATAAATCAAATCAGTACCTATTCA
The DNA here is from genome assembly GCA_947458855.1 of Monopis laevigella. NCBI lineage: Eukaryota > Metazoa > Arthropoda > Insecta > Lepidoptera > Tineidae > Monopis > Monopis laevigella. The sequence continues at coordinate 15,753,354 of OX381581.1, forward strand.
AAATAATAAAACAACTTTTATTTGGCGTTGTATCCGAAGGTCGTGTGTTCGATTCCCACCCACCCATGACAAAAAAAAATATTAGTACGTTTTTCTGTAGGTACAGTTTGTCATGGTCTGGGTTTATTATATCATTGTTTCTGGTACACATAGTACAAGCCTAGAGCTTAGTTTGTGACCAGAGAAATATATGTAAATTGTCCTACATATTGTTATTATTATTATTTTCAGATTATGGCTCTCAACTAAGTTTTCAAAGATTTTTAGAATACTTTAAAGTTAATCGTTAAAAAATAATAAAAAATATTTTTTTTACTTACCATTATAAATTATTTCACAGATTGTAAGAGTTTTTCATCTAACTCATATTCCAACAGTACCTTGCATAATTCTTATCTTATGCACTATCATGGTATATTCTAGGTCCAAGAATGTGCAGTACTCTTTATTGTGTGTTGCGAGGGCCTTCTCGGTTCTCATTCCATCCTCTTATATTCAAATCCCGCTTGCACATCACAAAACTTATTATTCGTCACCTGCATCCTCTAAAATAAAATTCTATCATATACTTTTCTAACTGATTAAACTTACATACATACATATCGTCACGGATGCCTTACGGCGCCCGAGACGGCCCCAGGGTTCCCAGCGGAGAGGTTTTAATCACACCTCGTCGTAGCCGATGATGAGTCTACACCGAACAAGTGGCAGGCTCGTCGCGATGTTTTGAATAAACTCAATAACCCATCTATAAACAATTTCACAACTTGGTATAGTGAAACCGGGACCGACAGCTTAACGTGCTCTACGAGGCACTATAGTGGTGTTGTCAAACAAATGTACATATTTTTTTTATTTAAAACTCGTTGGTACTCACCGCGATTCGAACCAGGGACATAAGTGTTTTTAAGTCCAAGGTCTAACCAACTCGGCCACCACGTATATAACTCATACTTATTACTTATTATGCAGAACACTATTTTACTAAAGTCAGTTTATATAGCAAACAGTGAAACCGGCCTTTATAGAGCGGTACTATGACTCCTTTAGTCAACTGGAACATACATACCCTTCTTCCCAAAATCTAATAGAAAAAAACATATTTATTAGCAATTCGCAGCCATATTTAATCATTTCTGGGAAAACCCTATCATATGAACCCTGACAATGAATTGCTTTCATAAATTCATCCATACTAATACTTTCTCTAATAATATACCATTCATCAATATTAACTAAATATAATAAATAAAAGTAAAAGTGTTTATTTCAGATAATAAAGTGATCACAAGTGTGATGGTTGACTGGCTCCCATACTAGGAAAACCTGTGCTATGGGTAGCCAGGGGCTTTATTCCGAGTTTTGACACGTTCACCGTCACGCATTTTGCGTAAAGTACGGGTATCGAAATATAAGTTCTATCCTGTTAATTATAAAGTTGAAATTCCAATGCTCCACACATGTTTCAACTTTCGAAGAATTCGTGGATTTCAAGATGGCGGCATTATTATAGCCAACCTAATACATGCTATATTACCATTGGAATAGAGCTTATATTTCCATATTTAAACTGAAAATGAGGCGTAAAAAGAGGGAGCTCATAAAGAAACTTCGCTTGGCCAAAGCGATGGGAGACAAGAACCTGTGCCACAAGTTAGCCAGGGCATTAAGATCTATTCTCAAATTAATCCAGGGAATTTGTCTCCAGATACAAGATAATAAAAATCAATTTAATAGAGCCCAGTATGAAGTTAGATTTGACAAAAACCCTTTTATTTATGCTAAGAAGATTTTCAGTGAAAATAGTGGAAGACTTTTGCTGACCAAAGAACAAATCTATAAACACTTCAGTGAGACTTATGCAATGCCACAAAGAGAGGTAGCATACCCGGATCCACCTTCAATACGACCACATAATCCTGCAGTAGACTTTCAATGCAATCCACCAAGCATTGAAGAGACTGAGGAGCAAGTGAAGAAGAAAAGCGTAAAGTCAGCACCAGGTCCGGATGGCATATCCTACATTGTATATAAAAAGTGTCCTCAGATTCGCAAGTGTTTACATAACATCTACTGTAGAATATGGTCAAGCAAACAAGTACCGACTGTGTTCGGAGAAGCAGCTTTTGTTCTTATACCAAAAAAGCCTGAGGTTACTGATCCTAAAGAAACAAGACCTATTGCGTTAACAAACACTATGTCCAAAATCTTCTTTTCTATACTTCAAGCAAGAATGTCGAGGTTTATGATCACAAACAAGTACTTTTTATCCCAGCACCAGAAAGGATTTCTTCCGGGAATTTCTGGTTGTTTGGAACACAACACCTTACTTTCGGAATGTTTGAAGGATGCCAGGGAGCACGAGCGTCAATTGAGTGTCTGCTGGATTGTTTTGGAAAATGCTTTTGGATCGGTCCAGCATAAATTGCTGCAAGTTGCCCTAAAATGGTATAACTTTCCAACAGTGATCATGGATATAATTGCTAATTATTATAAGAACTTAAGATTTGTCATTACAAATAAAGATGGGTTCACAGATCCTCTTAAATATAATGTTGGGCTATATCAAGGCTGTTGCCTCTCACCAATAGCTTTCAATATTATTATTAACATCTTAATTGACAAACTTAAAACTGGTGAAAAGAAGTGGGGATATAGATTTAAGTTAAATAATGTATATTCGGAGTCCATCTTAGCATTTGCAGACGACCTAGCAGTGCTAACACGCAATCCAAAACAATGCCAGAATTTGCTTACTCTGGTAGACGAATTCTGTGTATGGTCGAACGGCATGAGAACAAAACCATCAAAATGCTTCTGTCTGTATCTGGGCAGACGAAATACTAGGTTTACGTCATACGACCCAGAACTATTCATAGCAGGGCAGAAAGTAGCCCCAGTAGAGGAAGCCATGCCTTTCAAATTTCTGGGCAGAAGGATCGATTTTAAAGGAAGAACACCATCCTTAGATGTGGTTGTGGAACACTTTATTTATGACATCAACAAGGTAGATCAACAGCCAATTAGTAATGTCAAGAAAGCTTGGATTTATGACAACTACCTAACATCTCGTCTAACATGGCCTTTTCTTCTATACGACTTCAACAAAACTCTTCTGGTAAATCTGGATGCAACTGTCATAAGAAAACTTAAGTCTTGGCTTGGATTAGCACAGGGCGCTGACTCCTCTACGCTGTTCAGGGGACAGCAACAATTTGGGATGAATTTAAAAAAGCCATCTGAGTTGTACAAACATCTACGTGTAACCAAGCAACAAATCCTGAGTAACTCTCGGGATAATCTGATTGCATCTCTCCCAAAAGACTCATTGGCCTCTGAGATGGAGTCAAGACTTCAGTTTCATAAATCATTTATGAGTGGTGCCCAGATCAGCAAAAGGGGGTTAGGTTGGAAGAAAAAGGAATGTGATAAAGATGTTATTAAATCTTTCCTTAGGGAAGATGAAGAGCATGGCTACAGAGTTCACGCGATGACCCTAGAAGTACAGAATGAATGGCTTACGGTGGGGAAGTTTGTATTCCTCCAGCCCTGAAATGGCGCACACTCATGTACGATTGGTCTCCGGCACTTATTAAGTTCTATCTTAATGCCTTTCAAATGTCCCTACCTGACCAGAGTAATCTGGTAAGATGGGGGAAGGCAACAGATAAGACATGTACATTGTGCGGTGTTGCTGTAGGGACTGCCAGACATATACTTGCTGGGTGCAAAACTCTACTTGAAAAAGATCATTATTCGCACCGACATGATAAAGTTCTAGAAATTATTCGTGAAGCTGTAAGTCTCAGTATTGCTAGAGCCAGAAAAGGATTAACAACAAATGAAAGACTAACTACTTTTGTAAAGGAGGGACAACTCAAGAAAAGTCAAAGTAAACCTTTCTCAATCCTGGACAAAGCACAAGACTGGAAAATATTCATGGATACATTCAAAATACATTACAAGATTCCAGACGAACTAGCAGTTTCAGCCTATAGACCAGACATACTGGTGTACTCTCGGTGCTTGAAGAAAGTAATACTTAGATTTTATAGAACTCACCGTTCCGTGGGAAACAAACATACCTAAGGACCACAACATCAAGTCGAACAAATATTTTGATCTCACAAACGAAATTACTAGAAACGGATTTAAAACTCAACTTTATGCAGTGGAAGTTGGTGCAAGAGGAATTCCAGCAAAGTCTTTGCACCGTCTATTGAAGGATCTTGGCCTTCCGAGAACAGCCGTCGGAACTTTTATGGAGCGTGTTTCCAGGATGGCGCTAACAGGATCATATAGTATTTGGTCGAGTAGAGAGAGTAGTGAACACACAGTGCAGGTGAGAGTTCAAAAGGCCTTTAAACCTACTTCGCGGTCTCAAGTTCGGGAACGCTGCAGTTCATTCCCCTGCCTTTCATCCACGCGATGGACCCGGCACCCGCACGGTGAATCCATGGTTTGCTAAGAACATTGTCTCTCTCTTGCGCAACGTCTTGTCGTGATTAGCGGTTGCAAGCTCGGAATAAGGCCACAGCTCACAATAGCACCAGTAATATCTGGTTTATATAATAAAAATAGAGCTTAAATAAAATTAACACTATACAAAATATTTTAATAAGTAAAATTCATTCGCGCGCGCGTAGTGGTACGAACAACACGTCTATTGCTTATTGACCTACAAGTTATTAATCTCACAAAGTATTTTTTTAATTTATCGTATACACTTTTATAAATAAAAATAATATGTTAAATATTTATTGTAAGAAACAAACAATTAACATATAAAACAATATTTAAGCTAAAACTAAAAAAATAGAAACATTAAGAAATATACCTATACTTAAAAAAAATATAATAGAATAATAACTAAACAAAACAAATAAAAACCTACTTAAAAAAATAAAAAATCCCTAACTAAACATGCATATCCACTGCATCCAAACTCCTTCCGGGGCTGAACGTACCCATAACACTGGCCACGTTGCCTCTTTGTATCGCCAGTGATATGCGTTGCTTAAAATAATATCTGGCCCTGGGATCACCTGATGTTTCATTTAGGAGAGCACATAGTCTCTTCCTAAAGTTTTTGGCTTCAAAACCAGTAGTCTCCACCGCAAATGGGACGAAAAAGTTACGAATTTTTTAAATTTAAATATTTAGCATGTTTAGCTTTATTAGCAGCCTCAGCAGCCGCCCCCGATGAGCCTATGCAATCATTTAGATGGGAAGCCGCAAATGTGTCGACACAGGTAACGTCCCAAATGAGACTACGGCCGCTCTGCCAAGGTACTAATGTCAACCCATCTGGGCGTTTTCCATCTAATCTACTCAACCCATGGAGCTCTAAAATACTGGGAATATTTGTAGAGGAAAGTGCGCGACGAACAATATCATTAAGGCTGTGGTGACGAGATAACCTCCCTGCACTTCTATTACAACTTAAACCATGATGACCATTCGCTAAGACTTGCACTCCGCATACGCACATATGTTGTTGGCAAATTTCGGCCCCTAAACGTATTGCAATAGCTATTCTCAGCGACTGATCATCAAGGAACGTCCCCATAGAGGGGCAGGGAAGTGACTCTAACCATAGCCCTGACTCTGGTAATGAAATTGCTTTATATCTAGCCAAATCGGAATTTAAAAAAGTATCGAAAAGGTAGTTTTATGTTTTTTTTATTTTAATTGGGTCCCATTGGCGTTGAGAAGATAACTGGACTGGAAGTAGACCATCTGAAGTATACTTCAAAGCCTCTACTGCCTCCGAAAGGTATGGGATCTCAGAATTTTCACCTAAATTTGGCAAAATGGTAGTGATTAAATCTGAGACGCCATAACATGAAGCAATAAAAGCTGGTAAACCCACATCAGATACTTTACGAATTCCAATACCACCAAACTTAACAGGAAGAGACGCTTGAGTCCATTGACATTCTGATAATCGGATATTCAGAACTAGTTCTACTGATGACTTGATACAAAGATCTATAGAAGCGACTAAGTTCGGGAATTTCCATATTGGAGTGGTTCTTATAATATATGTTAATTTGGGGATTGCAAAACAAAATTTAAGTAAGGTGAAAGCTACATGTGAATGAAGACTATGTAAATGATTATGAAGTATTTGTAATTTACAAATATTTTTATTAATAATAATTTCGACTGAATCCAAAGTAACTCTGGTGCCCCCAAAAGTTCAAAATTTTGATTATTTATAATTTTTATTCCAGGAAATATTTGTTTAATTTGATTGTTTGTATCTGAATTACAACTATATATTTCGGATTTCTTTACATTAATTTCTAGTCCAATTTCTAAAAAAGAAGATACTATTTTGGCATAATCTGAAGCAACAGAATTTATTTGATTGTGGAAGATGCAATAACAGGATGACTGACGGAGCATTATGCAGTATTTGTAAACGTCATTTTGACTTCCCTTGTTCGGGTATATCGGAATCAGGATATCGAAAACTTGGTGATCGTAAGTCGACATGGCGTTGTGTAAACTGTAAGGCCGGTGGTCAGTCTGTGCTCACCCCCAGCACGCCAGGAGTCCCGTATGTCTCTTGAGGGATTGTATGACGAGCTTAAGAGTATCAACCTGAAGTTACATGTACTTACATCCTTAACCGAGGACGTTAAATTAATCAAAAGTGAATTGAATTCCTTGAAATGTACGATGACGGCTGCCCAGGATAGTATTATAAAATTCACTGAAGATATCAACTCTGTACAAAGAAGGCTGATGGCGGTCGAGAGTGAAATGGAGGTAGTTTTCTCGTTAAATACAATCAAAGATCAGCTCAATTTGAATTAACAACGAACCCGGACCAATAATGTTGAGGTTAAGGGTATCCCCTTTTAAAAACAAGAGCACTTATACGACCTGTTGATCCGAATAGGTTGGTAAAATTGTTGATAAAATAGTTTTTGGTTTTCCAATTAAAAAGGAAAACATTAATTATATTGCTAGAATGCCTACACGTCAACAGAATCAAGACAGGGCGATCATTGCTTCGTTTAACAATAGAGGCATCAAAGAAGACTTTATGGCTGCATCCAGGGCTTTCAAAACCTTGTACACGGCAAATCTTCCAGGCGATGACCTTGTCTATGGAAATAACCACTTAACTCCACACAATAAAAACCTACTTACTAAGCAAAAAAAAAGCAAAAAGCTTATCGCGCCAGGGCAAATGCTAATTTGTGTGGGTGAAACACTGCAAAATCCTGGTACGAAAATCACCAACGTCACCTATAATATCCATAAAAACCGAAAACGACCTTTTGAAGGTGTAGCTTTCTTATTAAAAATTTTGCGAATGTATAACTTTATTTGTAACTTGATTTCTTAACTGTATTCTGCAAACTATAATCTTTTTTTATAATACCTACAATTTTACTGTTTTTTTATCTTTACAGCTGATGCTCATAAACTCGTCGAACCAGTTTGAATGTCCGTGTGTAATATTGTGCTTTATTGCTTTACTATTAAGCTGTATAGTGGTATACTTGCTTCTTGATATGATTGGAGATATGGTTACTCAAGTTCTACTGTCTTTGGGAATGTCGGGGATGGCTTGTTTCAGTAATCTTCTACGAAAAAATATTTTTTTTTATTCTTTTCAGATATTTTGTAAATTAATCTCCCATTGCTATGTAGTGATTTTGATTCCAGGTAAATATTGAAACTTTTTATTCAGAATTGGCGTTAACATTCTATCTAATTACCTAACATTTCAATCTAACTACAAAAACATAATTATACCCATAATATTAATACATCAGAAATATATTTTGTTATTTTACCATTATTATTGCTTAGTTATTACTTACACCTGTCACCTAAACTAGTAGTTGTTAACTTTGCAAAAAATATAAATACCTAAATATGTAGCTCTTACCTATTGCACCTATTATTTGCTAACGTTGTCAAAATTCTGCTCCTATTGCATTTACCTACTATTACCTAACCTATTACTAATAGAAATGTTACATACCTACATATATTGCTTTAACGATTTGCCTAATCTATTAGTTGTTATTTTTATAAAATTTATACATATCTATACTTATTGCCTTTACTTGCTACTCCCAAGTAACACAGGCTTGGAGGTTTAAAACAAATATGTCTATTGACAGTCTATTCATGGTTAATCTATAGATAGAGGCTTTCTAAAGATGGGTTCAATAAAGAAAATGTATTCTCATAGAGTCCTTTTTCTTAAGTTGGATTATTTTTAGAGCATTTGTTCTACAGCACACTTATTTAAAGTACGTTTATAGATATATTGAATGTTTTAAGATAAAATGCTCTACAAATAGTTAATAAAGCCTAAAGGTAGGTACCTAACTTGAAGTAATTTTATAGGTAAGATGATATATTTTAAGATATAACTTTGTACAAACATTATATTTTAGCTATTGGTACTCTAATCTTTGTTTATAAAGAGACTTAAGTCTAGATAAAATACTTTTATAGATATTTTTCAGTTTGTCTAAAAAAATGATAGTGAAAACGTTTTTTTAGTATTTTTTTTCTTAAAAATGGATTAATTAAGTGTAATTGTATTAAATATTTGAATTGGATGATTTTATGCAACGGAAACAGTGAAAAAAAAAATCCTTTTGCATTTCCCGATGTAAATAAAAATCATAGCAGATACTCTTGCCGAAAACCGAATAAGTCAAAACATGCGTTACTCATCTATTACTTGGTCAAATTATGGGCTGTGTACACAAATATGTGAATATTCACATTACAAATTTAATACGAATACGCAGCAACGGAGGGATCCGTTCACTTTTGTATATCAGACAGTTGTCCCAACGCCGGCGAGGAAACGACCAACTATCAGCTATTTTCTCGCTCAAGAAACGTAAAATAGATATACATTTATATTATTTTAAACAAAAGGGATGTATATATTAACTGGCTTTGCTCGGAACTTCGTCCGCGTGGAATAGTTATTTTTTTATCATACAAATAATATCATCCCCTTGGGGGTAGAATTTATCAAAATCCTTTCTTAGCGGATGCCTACGTCATAACATCTACCTGCATGCCAAATTTCAGCCCGATCCATCCAGTGGTTTGGGCTGTGCGTTGATAGATCACTATGTCAGTTAGTCAGTCACCTTTGAGTTATATATATTTAGATAGTTGATCGCTGACTGTTCACACTGATGCCGGCGAGGACTTGCTCCACTAGTTTGTAGCTGAGCGACAAGAGCTATCAAAGAAAATATTCGCTCAGCTATGCTCGCTTGGCGGTCAGTAGAGATGAGAGACCATTTCTCTACAGAGTAATCACCTGTCGCACTCGCGCACTCTCTTATAGCTCCTACTGCCTTTGCCGATTACCTAATCTATTATTTGTCAACATTGTAATAATAAAACATACCTGCACCTATTGCCTTTACCTATTAATACCTAACCTATTGTTAATAGAAGTAATACATACCTACACATATTGCTTTAGCATGTTATCTAATATATTAGCTGTTATTTATATTTTTGGAAAATTCACTCATGCCTATATATATTGTCTGTTGTACCTATTACTTGATAACTTTTTTTAAATGTTAAATACCTAAACTTATTTCTTTTTCATGTTACCTAATGTATTGGCTGCTAGTTTTATTAAAATCATACTTACCTACATACACTTATTGCTTTTACCTATCACCTTGTATTGTGTTATATTATTTTAGCCTTTTTACAATAAGTATTATCTATTCCTGTCCGATTATAATCTATTGTATTAATATTGAACATTTATCCATTTTCCTTATATTTTTTTTGTGTCTTAGGATAGCACAATCCTTTTCGATGAATGCCAATTTACTGAGGACTTCAAGTGTGGCGCTAGCGCTGTTGGCGCTTGCAATTATTTTTCTATGGCGGTGACTCCCGTCTTTCAATATGACGTCTCTTAAGATTTATTATCAAAACGTCCCAGGGCTGCGGGGTAAGACCAGTATTTTTAAACGCAACTTATACCTCAATAATTATGATGTAAGATCTATTACCGAAACTTGGCTTTTGGACGGTATCCATAATGAAGAGTTGTTTGACGATCGCTACATAGTGTGGCGTCGTGACAGAGACTATTCACTCACGGGTCAGACCAGAGGAGGCGGAGTACTTCTTGCAGTCCGACGTAATCTAAGCGCGACTGACAGACTGGATTGGTTTACTTCTGCTGAGGATATGTGGGTAACCATGGAATCATTTACAAAACACAAACATAAACTAAGGATTCACATCTGCACAATCTATTTACGAGTATGTTCACAAAACTTAGATAACACCTTTTCAGTCCAACTTTCCAACTTTTCTGAAAAACTGTTTGATATAGTGAATGCCAACCCTGATGACAAATTTATCATTCTCGGTGACTTCAACCTCCCAAACGTAAAATGGTCTACAAACCTTAACTTTTTAATACCGTCAAATGTTATTGGCGATTGCCAAATTAACTTTTTCGATACATGCACGCAATGTAATCTTTTACAATACAATCATGCACTTAATATTAATAACAGAATCCTGGACTTAGTTTTTTCAAACGATTTAATAACAATTTCAATTTGTGAAGATCCGCTGGTGCCCGAAGACCTGCATCACAAATCCTTAATTATTGACGTACTATTTTCAAACCATAAATCATTGAATACGCAACCAATAATGACATATTTTTACAAATCGGGTGACTACGAGGCCATTTTTCGTGAATTAAATGAAATAGACTGGTTTGAACGTCTTTCTAGCCTTCTTTTGAATGACTCGGTAACCTTTTTTTACAAGGTTCTATATGGTTTACGCGATAAATATATACCTCATAAGCTTTTAACTTTAAGAAAATTTCCACCATGGTATAGTACAGCTCTAAAACACATTCTAAAAGAAAAAGTAAAATATTTCAGAAAATATAAAAAGTATGGTAATTTATCCGACTATCAAAGTTTTTCACTACTATTTCAACCTTTTTGACGGCACGAGTCAAAAAGGTTGAACGAGATTGTTATAATAATTTTATTTCTAGAACGGAGGATTCTATTACACATAATCCTAAATATTTCTGGTCGTTTATTAAAAGTACCAAACGGGGTGGTAATTCATATCTCAGTGTGATGCATTATGGTAACCAATCTGCGGAATCAGGCGATCAAATATGCAACTTGTTCGCCTCATTTTTCAAATCAACTTTTTTGGACTCAGCAGAGCAAAATATGAAAAATAATAACTATCCATCCAATAACAATATATCATCAATAACGTTGATATTGAATATTCAGAAATACTGAAACTCTTAAAAAATTTAGACCTAAATAAAACAGCGGGACCCGATAGTATATCACCTTTTATAATAGTAAGTTGCGCTGAAAGTTTAGTTTACCCCCTATCCATTATATTCAAACGTTCGATAAATAAAGGAATAATGCCAAGTATCTGGAAATCGGCATATATAACTCCAATTTATAAAAAAGGCGATAAGAGTAATATTGAGAACTATAGGCCCATATCCAAATTATGCATATTTTATAGGGTAATGGAAAGGGTGGTATATAGTCGGGTCTATTCAGCGCTAAAAAGTACTATTATCAACGAGCAACATGGCTTTGTCTCTAACAGATCAACTACATCTAATTTATTAATTGCATATGACTATATAACTTCTAACATGGACTCAGGAGTTCAAGTGGATGTTATATTTACTGATTACAGCAAAGCATTCGACAGAATAGACCACAAAATTTTATTAAACAAATTAGCTTATTCAGGAATCCACGGTAGTTTGTTGCGTTGGTTCTCATCTTACATAGACAATAGGTCTCAAATAGTAGCTATAAACGGTTTTAAATCCATAAGTACCTATATCCCCTCAGGAGTCCCACAAGGTTCTATTTTAAGACCATTATTATTTATATTATTTATTAACGACGTGTCATCTTGTTTTTCTAATTCAAAATTTTTAATTTTTCCGATGACATGAAAATATTGAAACATATCTATCACAATAAGACCAGTGATGCATAGTTACTACAAGATTATTTATTACGCTTCGAAAACTATTGTTATATGAATAGGTTGGATCTAAATGTGACAAAATGCCATGCTATGACTTTTTCCCGGAAGAAACTAAATGTAGTGTATCATTATTCACTTAAGGGCGAAACATTGTCTACTGTGGAGAAAATTAGAGATTTGGGCATAACACTTGACTCTAAACTGATTTTTGACTCGCACATTAATAATATTGTATCAAGAGCCTCAAAAACTTTGGGATTTGTCATCTGGTGGGCAATTCTCGCGCCTTCGACATTCATCTCGATTCGAGATTTTTAAACGAAAAATGACTAAATATTCCATTTTTCGTTCAATATTTGTATATTTTTTATTTATTAATTAATATTTATTGTTTATTTCGTTTAATGTTCGATATTTTTGAACGAAAAAGCGGCCCCAGCCTAGTGGTTAAGTCACTGCGCAACTGATAACAAGGTTAAGCAGATGACAACAAGTCCGGCCTGGGATGGGTGACCGCTTTATACAACGAGGCTATTTCATCATAAACACCGCAACAAGCTCGCCACTTGTTAGGTGTTGCCTCCGAATACCATCGGCGAAATGAGGATGGGTTAATCCCTCCGCTGGGACCCTGAGGCCGTTTAAACGGTTCTCGGGAGCCAAATTGGCACCCGTGATGGTATTTATTTTATTTATTATTTTTGAACGAAAAATGGCATATTTAGTCATTTTTCGTTTAAAAATCTCTATAATCGAGATGAATGTCGAAAGCGCGAGAATTGCCCACCAAAGTGAAAAACCAAAGTGTAAAAGTTTTTTAAGGTATAACCAGCAGGGTAACCACCGACTCCGATACCGTGAGATATCGTTCGAGTTGAGATCGAGAAGGATGTTTTTGGTACTACGTAAACTGAAACATCTTTGTTTGAATTAACCGCATTACAAAAATATATATATAATATTATGAAGTTTGTAAATATGATTTGTATGAAATGACGTCATATTTGATCTCAACTCGAACGAGAACTCACGGTATCGGAGTCGGTGGTTACCCCCCAGGTTAAGTCAAAGGTGTTAGATGGTGGATATGAATCGAGATGCAAAAGACATCATATATTGCCCCTTGAAGTTCGACACCAAATTGCTGACACAACATTTTTATTAAATATCGCTCAGGGGAAAATTGATTCTCCTGAACTACTCGAAAATATTCAGCTACATGTCCCTTCACTGAATGCTAGATATCGCCCTGTACTAGCCGTACCCTGAGCCAAAACTTATTATAGGCGGGGCTCGTATTTTCAAAGAATTTGTAGAACATTGAATTATCAGAATATCGATATTCATTGCGACAGCCCTGCACTGGTTCGACGGTTGATGTCTGAGCAACATTTTCATAACTTACGGCACTGGGCGGCACTGAAAATTTCGGGAATCAAGGAAGTTACACAACATTACTATTTAAAAATGTATTTATTGCTTTTCGAAGTATTCTCCGCGAAATTTGACACATTTTTCCATACGATGGAACCAATCATTGAAGCAACCATTCCATTCGGAAGTTGGGGTCTCCAAAATGGCCGTTTTGTTGGCGTCCACAGCTTCTTCAGGTGATGAAAATCTCTGACCACGCAATTTATTCTTTATTTTAGGGAAAATATAGAAATCATTAGGGCTTAGGTCGGGGCTGTACGGCGGATGGTCTAATAATTCTATGTTTTTTTGCTCCAAAAACTCTTTTGTTCTGTGCGCGGTGTGAGAACTCGCATTGTCGTGATGGAGGATGATGCGGCGATTGCAGTTCTCTTTACGGAGTTCAGAAACGACCTGTGGCAAACAAATGCTAGCATACCATTCTGCATTAACCGTTCTTTGTCCCTCAAGAGGAATAGTCGCAACATGGCCGGTTTTGGAGACAAACGTGGCCACCATTTTTTTTGCAACATTCCGTGAACGCATAATTTTTGTTGGCTTCTCATTTTCGAACACCCAAACTCGTGACTGATTTTTTGTTTCGGGTTCGTACGCGTATACGCGTACGAGCGCGATACGATGTTGTATACAGCATTTGAGGATCCTGCGTGGAATCTTTCGAGAGTTCTGACGCACCAAGTAACGCGAGCGGCTTTTTGCTCTTCACAGAGCGAATGCGGTATCCATCGGGAAAACAACTTTTTTACACCTAATTGTTCATGCAAGATTATTTGTATTTGACTCATGCCAATGTCTAAAGTTGCCTGAATTTCGCGGTATGTCACATGTCGATCTTCCACAATCAGCTTACGCACAGCATCAACGTTTTCTTGGGTGACTGCAGTTTTTGGACGACCTTGACGGGGATCATCACTGAGCTTGACACGTCCACGTTGAAATTCAGCAAACCAGCGATAAATTGTGGTTTTGGATGGGGCTTCATCACCAAATGCAGAAAGCATCCGATCAACACATTGTTTTTGTGTTAAACCACTTCGAAAGTCATAATAAATCATCGCTCTTGAATTTTCTCGAGTCAATTCCATTCAATTCAATTCAATTTTTATTTTGGCCTTCTGTCACTTTAGCGACAATATTGCCACAGACAAAATTTATGAAAACTCATGTAACTCAAAACTAGCGAGAAGTGTAGCGACATTCCACGCTTTAATGGACTTATATTGATGAAAGCCCATGAACATGGTCAAACAAACAAAACAAAAGCATCGAAATTGACGACAAAATAAAATTTAAATACATGAAACAAGTACTTGGAATAATATAAAAATTTGTAACTACCTAAATAATAAACTTATAGATATATACCTATATATTTCTATATGATTAAAAAATAAATAAACTATAGGTACCAACTAACAAAGGACTATATTCTAATGTTATGATAACTAAGATATTTACAAATAAGAAATATAATATTGTAATCAAATAAATAAAGTAAATGACTCATTTTGGATGGAAGTGGAATTTGATAAGATGAAAGAAGAGAATATAACGAAAATCTATAATTTTTACAACTAAAAAACAAATGATCAATATCACCTATACCTTCACCACATTCACACATGCTGGAATTTTGAACTTTAATTCTGAATAAATGCGACGGAAGACAGCAATGACCTATTCGTAACCGTGATAAGGAAGAAGTAGAAGATTTGGTAAAAACTTTATTTTTCTCAACGACTAAACAAGTTTGACTAGTCCTTGTGACAAGACCAAGAATCTTTTTTTAAATAAATAAATGGTATTCGATTTTTAAAACCAAGGAGTTTTCAATTATAAAGATTTGAATATGACAGGAACAGTGGAAATATTCCATTCCCGATATTTTCAGTGCCGACTACGAAGTGTTAATAATTTCCTCCGTACATCTCACATTGTTTTAGTGCATTTTTAATTTTTTTTTTATATTGGTAACTTAGTTTTTGTTTATTGATTCTGCTGTTTATGTTTAATATTTTTTTATTTAATTTTTCTTTGCTTGTTTCTTTTTGTAGTATTTATACGCGAAAACTTCTTAATGGTTTCCTTGTATAAGCACTAGTAATTTAAGTAAATTTATATATAACCGTAACTTTTCTGACCAAAGAACACGATCGCCAACCGAACCGCCGCAGCGATCGATAAAAATGTATAGGAATTTTACTCTATGGGTAGAGCCTGATCGACTAGAAACGTCAAATCCCATACATTTGGCTTTCGATTTGATTATCCATTGGCTCTTTGGTAAGGCCCTAGGTCACTTGTTGCATCTGTATGGGCGAAGTGTTCTATTGTTTTTTTTTTAAGCTGAAAAATTAGTAATAACACTTCCATTTTCGTGATTACTGGTATTGCCGGTCTCATTGATGCATCTTTTTGAGCATTCCATCTATCATCTGCAGTAACTTATTAAATTAAGAACTGTTGCTAGCGCTAATGTTCATAATAACCGGTGTGGTTCCGAAAAGCGCGATGTGAACGCTCACGGTGCTATTAACGTGCAAATGAATCGGTCCAGTGATTAAGCGCTCTCGCAAGAACAACACTTATATCTCCCTCTATCTCGCAACTAAAACATATTATGCTCCTCTCATTCTGTTTTAATGTCAAATAAAACGCCATAACAAATTAATGAATTTTAATGTATTTTGTATATTTGTTTACATAAATACCAAAATAAATGATAACACAACACTTATAACTATCTACTTACTAAATTTTAGGAATTCTATTACTTTCTTCAAAAACATGTTTCTAGATAACTGTTATTCTGACAGCGATCACAGTGATTTCACCCAGAAACAAAATCACGGTAAGTCCAATATGGCGTCTGTAGTGATGTCACTAACAATGCCAAATAATCTATCGTTAGCGCGCTTACGATCACACACTTTGGCTTATAGAAATATGTTGAGATTAAACAGTTCCAATTTTAATGAGTTACTGCAGATGATAAATGGAATGCTTAAAAAGATGCGACAATGAGTCCGGCAATACCAGTAACCACAAAAATGTAAGTGTTATTACTATTTTTCAGCTTAAAAAAAATAACAATTGAACACTTCGCCTATATAAAATCGTCAAGTGATCTAATAATTTTTCGGTTTAAGCCTGTGGGTTCACCGGTTTTCAGGAGATTACTGCATCGACTTCTTGTCGAGGAGGTAGTCTCCTTTCAGGGTGCGGTTACGAAATGGGTTTAATTGACGATAAGGCAGGACATTAAAATATTCTCGTAATGCAAATTGTCGCCACCCATTTCGTAATCGCATCATTTAGCCGGCATAGTGGGAGCAATCAATTTTGTTTAAGGACAATTATTGGTCGACCCCATTCATGGACTTTGTAGGTCCGCTCACCACCAGGGGCCTTACCGGGAAGCCACATCGACAAACCGATCGACGCGTCGATGGATAAAAATGTATAGGAAATATTGTCTATGGGTAGAACTCGATCGCTGAGAAACGTCAAATCCCATACATTTTATTGTCGCTTTCGATCGATCGACGTGTCGATCGGTATTTCAAGTGGCTTCCCGGTAGGGCCCCAGGTTGATACAAAATCACATGCCGTGCTCCAATAAATATATATATATATATATTAATCACAAAATGCAGGGTTCCCATACAACATGTTGCACTAAATACTCCATTACAATGGAACACCGTTTTTTACGAAGTATATAATTATTGCCTAGATCAGGGTTTCCCAAACTATGGGTCGCGAATATTGAGTGGGCCCTGCCTATAGAACGTCACACCAACCGACCGAACGACCGAAAAAAATTTATTTTAATTTTGTTTGTTATTTAAACGGTCCCTTATTTCATATTCGTAACAATTAAATTTCCTAGAGATAGGTCCGGATTTTGTATTAAATGGGTCGTAGCCTAGACAACTTTGGGTACCACTGGCCTAGATAATTAAATACCATGAATGAATCCACTTTTGGAAGTTTATCTGATTGAGCTTGCACAAAACCAGTTTCTACTTTCTTAGTACTCATATTAAAACCATTTTTTTTCTTAAAATTATCTCTAAATCACACTCTTAATGTAGGTAATATAATAATTCTTTATTTACATAAATTTGTCAAGCACCAGTCGCCGCTCCGTCAATTCGTAGTGTAATGTGTTCTCGCTGCGCTAATTACAGCTAGAGCCTAGCATGATATTGTCAGTCACAGTGACGTCACGCGTAGCTTGGCACACGGGTTTTTAGCGGCGGGATCGGTCTATGTTATTTAATATCTCCGTAACTAATGGTCCGATTTGGATAATTCAAAAAGATATACGATTTTTATTTCATAAAGAACAAGGTGGATACTAGTTTTATTGAATTTGATTTAACTTTACTGATCCTCATTTACAGCCAGAGCGGCAGGGCCCACTCAATATTCGCGACCCATAGTTTGGGAAACCCTGATCTACGCAATAATTATATACTTCGTAAAAAACGGTGTTCCATTGTAATGGAGTATTTAGTGCAACATGTTGTATGGGAACCCTGCATTTTGTGATTAAAGGCTCAAACGTGGCATAAAATAACTATCTACAACACCCATTCCCATGTTTCCTTTCACATTAAGTTCAGACATTATTCATTAATAACATATTATTGAATGAATATTGATAATAATGATATATGGGGATATATAGGTCCTTACTATGACTGTGAAAATTGGCTTGCTTCCATTAGAAAATGCAGCTTTTTTAAAAAAAATACTATTAATATGAACAATAAAACGTTTAAGGTAGGTACTTTCTATACCGCAAATAAAATTAAATAATGTATACGAATATAAATATATATATATATATTTTTTTTTATTTGGACAATAAAAATATCTGTTTTACTAAGTAACCAATTGTTTACTGAGATCAGTGCCCGACTAAAAGGTAAATATGGTACTCTGTCCCGTGATGAATAATATTTTTTTTTAATTAGTTTTTTCAGTCGTACCTATTCTAATAAACGTTATATTTAATGTAATAGTAGTAAATGTGGGTTTTAGATTTTTTTTTTTTTTTTTTTTTTATAACAATATCTCTTCGGTTTAAAAATAAACGTTGATGTATAAAAATATAGTCCATGATTTTAGTATTTTGTTCAATCATTTTGATTTTTTTTTTATGGACGAGTATAGTTTTTGTTATGGAAATTAATTATTAATCCTTAAGTTATCTGAAAACGATACCAAACTTTCCATTATACAAATAGTGTTAGCACAATAGCGCAGCGAAGTCAAACTCTCTCCCACGCAGTGGCTACCGGGCTAAATCTACTTAATACTACGCAAGGAATAACTATGCCAAGTTTTAATCACAAAATACAGGGTTCCCATACAACATGTTGCACTAAAATACTCCATTACATTTTTTTTGGTCTTTCTTTTGGCACGAATATAGTTTAACTAGGGTTTTGACAGACGTACACCATACATTACGGCACCATACAATATGTATACATAGTAAATAAGTTCTACCAGACAGACAACCGACACTTAATTAGTTTTAAACTGTTTTAAACACAATTAGCCAAGCCGAAACACAGCGCGCCTCACAACTGCCTACGGCTAACTAGCGGCGACCGTCACAGTGACGCCACACACTCAGGGCCGCGAAAACTTGAAGATCGGCACATTCATTTGATTGCTACTAGCTCATTTTTAGTCGTATGACAAAAATAATTACACCAATGTTTTGGATTTTTTATTTACTTTAATATTACATTTAAAACTAAAATCCTCGCTGATCCTCATTAGTCCCGTGACCCGTGTCATTAGTGCTTTAAACAGAACGGGATACTCACCTATACGAAGAGGCTGTATGGGTTAGTACCTTTCCTTTCCAAAATACAGCTATTAATCTGTGAGATGCTGTACTGTTGTAATTTCAAAATATTTTTGTTTAAATTAAATTAGAATAAATAAATTGATTTTTTTAAATGTTTTATAAATCTAATTATTCAATGGAGCTAAAATTAATTATTCTTATAGTTACAGCTATAATTCCTTTCATATTTAACTTAAATGGTGATTTTGTATTCGACGACTCTGAAGCTATAACTAAAAACAAAGATGTTACAGCTGATAATTATCACAGTGCGTTTTTTAATGACTTCTGGGGAACTAATATAACAAGTAATATTAGTCATAAATCTTACCGGCCTCTTACAATCAATACTTTTAGGTAGGTATGTTTCATCTGGTCTTGATGTTGCTTCACCTAATTGGTCCATATTTGCCTTGCTGACTTAGTTACCTCCCAGACAATGGTAAATAAATATACAGTAGAGTCTCGTTAATCCATCACTTAAGTAGTGCGGTACTTCCAATAATAAGTATAATAAAATATAATAAGTTTTTAAACAAGGACTGTTTTAAAAAAACACCTCATTTAAAGATTATTTTAAAACTAATTAGTTAATTGATATGTCATTTTTATAAAAAAAACATGTAATATGTGAATAAATATATGTTTATTTTTATGAAATGCTTTATTTTATTATCATAGTTTTTTTTTTACAATCCAATAATCAGGATGTCCTAGTTTTTAATAGTGCCGGATTAATAAGACTCCACTGTATATATATTATTTATTATAATAATAGCACAACAAATGGGAGCCACAATTCAGCTCTTAGCTCCATTCTTTTCTTTGCAATTTCACAAGAAATGTTCAATTACAAAATTCATGAGTTTGGTACTAAGAATACATAAGTTATTAGGGTAGGCCATCAAAGTTATTTTTTTTATTTTTTATTACAGGTTAAACTACATTATCTCTGGATACAAATTAAATTCACATCATTTTAAAATAACAAATTTATTATGTCATGTAATATGTACTATTATAGTTTTTTTTGTATACAAAATATTGATTGACAACTCAAATACTCTATATAAATACAGAGGGAAAGATAGTTTTGAAGATATTCACTTTTTAGCTGCACTTTTATTTGCCGTTCATCCGATTCACACAGAAGCAGTTAGTGGAATTGTTGGAAGAGCTGATATCCTCGCTGCAGTCACATATTTTTCTTCTTTTATATGCTACCATCATTCCATCAAGAGTCAAAGTACCCTTCAATCTTGGATATTTTTACTAATGACTATACAGCTCGCATTTCTTTCAATGCTATTTAAAGAAAATGGTATTACAGTTCTTGTAAGTATTTACAACTACCTATAGATTAATAATTTTCTATTGCATACAAATATAATCTGTTTGCTTTGCCATGCAAGGAAACTAACATGATAGTAAATTCAACACAAATATGATGTAATCTTAATTTTATTAAAAATATTAAATTTAACTATTCGTTTTGGATAACATTCTATAATTAAAAAATAATGTTTAATAGACATTTAAAATAGTGAATTGTTTTAGGGCTTCTGTTTTATTTATGAAGTAATAGTAAATGAAGATCTATTATTAATATGGAAAAGAACTAATTTTGAAAAACATAAAAAGAAACTCCATTCAGAAATCAACTTAAAAAGAGTATTATTTATTTTAGGAAGTTCTGTGATATTTTTATTTGTAAGATGGCTTGTAATGGGCAGATCTATACCTCAATTTAAGCCTATTGACAATCCTGCAGCTTTTAGTGGAAACTTATTTACTAAGGTAAGTCAAGTCACATATTTTTCTTTTATATGCTAGCATGAAATGTCATAGAGAGTCAAAATACCCTTCAATCTTGGATATTTTTACTTATGACTATACAGCTAGCAAGTCACAAATAGATTTTTTAAATAATTTATTAGTTTTATATTAATAAAATAATTAATATTTCTATCAGCCTCAGTTTAAACAATGTAAAATCAGAATTAAATTGTATATCTTTATTATCACTGCTAAACTTTTGGAAAATATTAATTAGATTTCAGGAGGTTCTTCTGTAATATTAAACTTTGTATTTGTTTCAGGTTGCAACATATAACTATTTGTACTTTATGAATGTCCTATTATTATTATGGCCACAGTGGCTCTGTTACGACTGGTCAATGGGATGTGTGCCCCTGTTATCACAGTTTTTTGATCTCAGACTGATTTTTATATTAGTTTTTTACATTTTTATAATTATGTTTATTAGAAAAATATTTATAAATAAGAATAATAGTCCTGAAAGAAGGTAAATATCTGTTAGGTATTTTTTATTTATTTATTGGAGTACTGCATGTGACTTTGTATCTGATGGTAAGCAGACCTACAAAGTCCATGAATGGGGTTGATCAATACATTGTTGTTTAACAATATTGATTGCTCCAACTATACCAACTAAATGATGCGGTTACGAAATGGGCAACGACAAAGACGTATTTACATTACTAGACTATTTTAATACACACGCTGCTTTATTGTTAAATCAATTGTCCGATTCGTAATCGCACCATTTAAAGACTACCACCTCGACAAGAAACCAATGCAGTAGTCTCCAGAAAATAGATGAACTCACAGAATAAAACCGACTGGGTCATTTTACAGTTGTTGTATTAAATTTATATTTTTATTAGAACTAGCACGCTTTCCTAGCTTTTGAAGAGCTAACACAAATATTTGACAATAACGAGCATTGCTCATTCTGATGATTTTGGTGAATCATTCATCTGTTGCACTATTAAAATGTGGAATGCTCTACCTGCTTGCGTATTTCGTTCATCCTATAAGTTGTATATTAAATACTCATTGGTACACGTAAGTGTAAAATTATGAATTGTTCTCCCTAATACTTATAGACTGATACTAAATATATGTGGTGGCCGAGTGATATACCTTAGACTAAAAAACACTTAGGTCCCTGGTTTGAATCCCGGTATGTACCAATGAGATTTTAAATAAAAAAAATGTCTACATTTTGTTTGACAACACCACTAGTGCCTCGAAGAGCACGTTAAGCTGTCGTTCTCGGTTTCACTAAACCAACTTGTGAAACTGTTTATAGTTGGGTTATTGAGTCTATTCAAAACATCGCGACGAGCTAGTCACTTGTTCGGTGTAGACTCATACCATCAGCTACGAAGAGGTGGGATTAAAACCCCTCCGCTGGGTACCCTGGGGCCGTCTAGGCGGTCCCGGGCGCCGTAAGGCACCCGTGATGATATGTGTATGATACTAAAAGGCCAATTGACGGTTTTTCCATCTGTATGGTCAGCAGTAGCCAATACAAGCATAAAATCTTCTATTATTATTTTATAACAACAGAATTAAATTAATAATAATAATATGTAGGACAAATTACACATATTGCTCTGGTCACAAACTAAGCTCTAGGCTTGTACTATGTGTACCAGAAGCAACGATATAATACATATTACATTTTATGAACACCCAGACCATGACAAACTGTACAGAAAAAAACGTACTAATATTTTTTTGCCATGGGTGGGAATCGAACTCACGACCTCCGGATACAACGCCAAAGACGCAACCGCTAGTCTACGGAGGCTGTCAAATTCGTGCTATAATTAAGTATAGACAATGTTTTATTACAGGTTGATTGCATTGGGCTGTGCTACAATATTAGTCCCGTTTTTGCCTGCCACCAATATATTTATAACAGTGGGATTTGTGTTGGCTGAGAGGGTGCTTTACATACCCTCTGTGGGATATTGTCTTCTTATTGCGATTGGTGTAAGGAAGTTATCAAGACAGAAACATCTTTATAAGGTAAATTCTCTTAATGGGTTTCCGAGAAAATTGAAAAAAATATTTATTTCGAAAATATAGCCTTAAGAAACCAGGAAATGGATTCGTGATCTCAAACGTCTATAAACGTGTAAATGATTTTCAGTGATATCAAAGTTATTTTTTTAATAAAAAAAGCATGTAATGTGCAAATATAACTCAATCCTAATTAGATATTATTTTTATAAAAAAACTATTAATCTTTGAAAAGGCACTCAAAGTTTAATTTATGATTCTAAAAATATTACTTTAGTTGTCATACAAAACTTAACAGATTTTATAAAGAAATTATGGAATTAGGATCGAGTAAATAAAATCTACATCTCCATGTTCTTTTTTATTCAAAAAAAAACTTTATTATCATTGAAAACAACATTTAGATGTTTTTTGACGCTCGTGTTCACGAATCTTTTTCCTGTGCACTTAAATATTCATATTCATATCTTTATTTCCACCATAGGTACAATACAGAACACTTGGTTATCGTCATACATAACAAAATAACTAATCAAATGAAATACAAACAAATATGAAAATAATTTCGTTATTGTTAATTTACAAAAACTGTTTTTTAAGATATTCATGTTTGAAAATGTTCATCTATTTTTTTTGTGATAAGTACATTATTACGATGGGAAAAAAAATAATAATTGCTGCCATTTTGCAAGACATACCTTTCCGCTTTCATAATCCGCGAGAGCGGATTTTCTGCAATGACAAACATAAAAACTAAACATTGTCACAGACTTCAACTCGAAGAGGACTTGAGGTTGTAGCTGACGAAAATGCAACAAGATTTTTCAGAGTGGCGAGCAAAGAAAAACGTGTACATTTGTCACATTAATTATACTGGTGTTCTCGGTCATTAGAATAAAACTGTATCATGGATATAATTGCTAATTATTATAAGAACTTAAGATTTGTCATTACAAATAAAGATGGGTTCACAGATCCTCTTAAATATAATGTTGGGCTATTTCAAGGCTGTTGCCTCTCACCAATAGCTTTCAATATTGTTATTAACATCTTAATTAACAAACTTAAAACTAGTGAAAAAAAGTGGGGATATAGATTTAAGTTAAATAATATATATTCGGAGTCCATCTTAGCATTTGCAGACGACCTAGCAGTGCTAACACGCAATCCAAAACAATGCCAGAATTTGCTTACTCTGGTAGACGAATTCTGTGTATGGTCGAACGGCATGAGAACAAAACCATCAAAATGCTTCTGTCTGTGTCTGGGCAGACGAAATACTAGGTTTACGTCACACGACCCAGAACTATTCATAGCGGGACAGAGAGTAGCCCCAGTAGAGGAAGCCATGCATTTCAAATTTCTGGGCAGAAGGATCGATTTTAAAGGAAAAACACCATCCTTAGATGTGGTTGTGGAACGCTTTATTAATGACATCAACAAGGTAGATCAACAGCCAATTAGTAATGTCAAGAAAGCTTGGATTTATGACAACTACCTAACATCTCGTCTAACATGGCCTTTTCTTGTATACGACTTCAACAAAACTCTTCTGGTAAATCTGGATGCAACTGTCATAAGAAAACTTAAGTCTTGGCTTGGATTAGCACAGGGCGCTGACTCCTCTACGCTGTTCAGGGGACAGCAACAATTTGGGATGAATTTTAAAAAGCCATCTGAGTTGTACAAACATCTACGTGTAACCAAGCAACAAATCCTGAGTAACTCTCGGGATAATCTGATTGCATCTCTCCCAAAAGACTCATTGGCCTCTGAGATGGAGTCAAGACTTCAGTTTCATAAATCATTTATGAGCGGTGCCCAGATCAGCAAAAGGGGGTTAGGTTGGAAGAAAAAGAAATGTGATAAAGATGTTATTAAATCTTTCCTTAGGGAAGATGAAGAGCATGGCTACAGAGTTCACGCGATGACCCTAGAAGTACAGAATGAATGGCTTACTTTGGGGGAAGTTTGTATTCCTCCAGCCCTGAAATGGCGCACACTCATGTACGATTGGTCTCCGGCACTTATTAAGTTCTATCTTAATGCCTTTCAAATGTCCCTACCTGACCAGAGTAATCTGGTAAGATGGGGGAAGGCAACAGATAAGACATGTACATTGTGCGGTGTTGCTGTAGGGACTTCCAGACATATACTTGCTGGGTGCAAAACTCTACTTGAAAAAGGTCATTATTCGCACCGACATGATAAAGTTCTAGAAATTATTCGTGAAGCTGTAAGTCTCAGTATTGCTAGAGCCAGAAAAGGATTAACAACAAATGAAAGACTGACTACTTTTGTAAAGGAGGGACAACTCAAGAAAAGTCAAAGTAAACCTTTCTCAATCCTGGACAAAGCACAAGACTGGAAAATATTCATGGATACATTCAAAATACATTACAAGATTCCAGACGAACTAGCAGTGTCAGCCTATAGACCAGACATGCTGGTATACTCTCGGTGCTTGAAGAAAGTAATACTTATAGAACTCACCGTTCCGTGGGAAACAAACATACCTAAGGACCACAACATCAAGTCGAACAAATATTTTGATCTCACAAACGAAATTACTAGAAACGGATTTAAAACTCAACTTTATGCAGTTGAAGTTGGTGCAAGAGGAATTCCAGCAAAGTCTTTGCACCGTCTATTGAAGGAACTTGGCCTTCCGAGAACAGCCGTCGGAACTTTTATGGAGCGTGTTTCCAGGATGGCGCTAACAGGATCATATAGTATTTGGTTGAGTAGAGAGGGTAGTGAACACAGTGCAGGTGAGAGTTCAAAAGGCCTTTAAACCTACTTCGCAGCCTCAAGTCCGGGAACGCTGCAGTTCATTCCCCTGCCTTTCAACCACGCGATAAACCCGGCACCCGCACGGTGAATCCATGGTTTGCTAAGAACATTGTCTCTCTTGATGGTAATAAAGGTAATTAAACTAACAGCCAAGTTGTAATATTGGAAGAATTACAATCTCTATTATAAAACGATCTAATCTATTCTAATTAAGGTCTTATAAGTGACATTAATACTCAATTGTTCTATTCTTATTTATTCCAGGTCACCCTTTTTATGTACACCTGTCTCCTGATTGTCTATGGCTTGAGATCGGCCCAACGTGCAGCTGATTGGCAGAATGAATACCGGCTTTTCACATCAGGGCTGTTTGTGTGTCCCCTCAATGCTAAAGTTCACTACAACGTAGCCAAAGTAGCAGACTCACACAATTTAACTGAATGGTCACTTGCGGAATATGAAAAAGCAATACAGTATGTTTATTTATCTTAACACCAGATTTCGTACAGGGTAGGCCTAGGGATCACCGAATGCTTTTGCCTCTATGTGTCTTGGGTTTCTGTAGCCATTTTAAAACTTCACTTTTTCCCGAGAAAAAAATGCTCCATATAAAATACCAGATTCCCGGGATTCTTTATGTATGAAAATATATAAAAATATATTCAGAAAGGCACTTTATTCGGAAAAAAAAATTTAGGTATAAATCAACCCGAATTCCCAATCACTAGTTATAACCTAAAAAGGCTCCTAGTTATGGAATTGTACAATAAAAAGTCCATAAAAAAGTTTTTAATGTGGTTGGCACTATGTACGTACTGAGTATAAATTTTCTCTTAATGAGGAGTTTTCCAGTAGTTATAATTTAACGCAACAGATGGCGTTTAGTCGCTATCTACAAAAACTGTCAAAATAGAAAGCGGTAATATATAAAATACACCCAAAATTTAGGGTAAATAGGAAAACAAATACCTTTATATGAACAATTTATAAAATTTACTTAACTTTGTTTAACATATACACTAATAACCTGAGCACTTTTCCAACTTAATAATTATTTTTTCTTTTAAATATCATCATATTAATAATTAAATTTGAATTCCTAAGGTACCATAGTCTTTTTTACGAAGTTTTTCTTGGCAGGGTAAACTACAGGGTCTACTAAAGATTATAGAGAGCAAGAATAACGAGTAAGTAGATACATATAAAAGTGACAAAATATGGTAAAAATATAACACGTCTTGCAATACCAAAATTTAGTTTTAATTCATAGAGAATTTAGAATCTATATGATATTTAGAGTCTATATAAAAATATAGACTACTCAAGTATAGAAACTGCCTTTTTTGACAGTTTTTGTGGATATCTCTCCTGCTGTCATCTAGTGAAATATTTTGGAACCGGCAAAAAGAAAACTCCTCATTTTTATATGGAATTCTGTAGTTCCATAAAGATCCGCTAGGGGCGCGTTCGTTATTTTCGCTTATCGGTATTACGAGTGTGGTTATCTCATACAAAGGAGACCGCCGAAAAAAAAAAAAAAATGTGTGCAAAATTCGTGCTACATTACAAAATTATAGATACTGGTATACAGGGTGACTTTGAGCTAATATAAGGTTCTACTGATCAATTCAAACAACTTTTCCCATGGAACCAATGGTGTCGCAAATGAAAATAAAATTGCCTTCATACAAACCAGTAATGTTAAAATGACCAATTTGTATGGGGAAGCCAAAATTTTTTTTTAATTTTCGATACATGGTTCCATGGGAAAATATGTTTTATTTCATCAGCAGAACCTCATATTAGCCCAAAGTACAACCTTTCAAATTTACCCTGTATTGATGATAATATTTACTTAAATACTTATGAATTTTCTTTATTTACATTTAACATTGAATATTTCCAAGCCTATTTAAAGTTTCATGAGTCAGTATGGATTTACTTTCGGAGGCCTTATTACAAAGACTTATACCATATTTTTATTATTTCAGATTGTATCCAGAATACTATCAAGCAATGAATAATTTGGCAAACTTATTAAAAAATCAAAATAAATTTACTGAAGCTGAGAAATATTTGAAGGCAGCTTTAGAGATTAAGTATGGTTTATATTACAATATATTCATATTTCTATTTAAACAAAATTTTCAAACACAAACAAAATTTAGCCGCCGACTCAAAAATCAAAACAAAAATAACAATTTAATGCTCAAGAACTGAATATGGCGGCAACATACTTTTTTGATGAAAACTGATTTTAGGCCTTAGGGCACTTCTGTATTCGTACTTTCATTCATTCTAATCAATGTATATATTTTATTCATTCACTATATGATTTTTTTCTTTTCCAGGGCAGATTTTCCGGCTGCTTGGATGAATCTAGGCATTGTTTACGCTAGCACAGGGCGATACCGTGAGTCCAAGCTAGCGTATCAAACTGCCATACAATACCGTCCTAAATACCCGGCTTGCTATTTTAATTTAGGTAACCTTGTAAGTATATCCCTTCCCTACATATTTTTACATGCAATAAGGCTCTCCTTTTGTGTGTTTATAACTTAGGTACTGGCTGACCCGGGCAACTTCGTCTGCGTAATTTTAACCGTTAACGCAGCGCACGCAACGGAATTTAAGCTCTCAAAAGGAATAAATTTTCCCCGTTTTTCAACATTTGTCATTGATGCTCTGCTCCTATTGGTCGTAGCGTTATGTTATATAGCCAATAGCCTTTCTAGATAAATAGGTTGTATTTTTTTTTTATAAATTCCATAAATTGCGGAGGGATTATTCATTTCGCCGATGGTATTCGGAGGTAACACCTAACTTAATAATAATAATTCGGTCACCCATCCCAGGTTCGGTCTTGTTGTCATCTGCTTAGCTTAGTTGAGCAGTCACTTAACCACTAAACTGGGCCACTTTTTATATATTAATTATAATTTATAAAGTAAAATAAGTATATTATATAGATAAGAACTAATTATTTATATTTTATTAGTACCTAGATATGAAGAAAAAAGTCGCAGCTATTGCATCCTGGAATGAAGCCATCAAAATGAACCCAAAGCATATATTGGCATGGACCAACCTACTAGCATTACTAGATAACGAAGGTAAGTAAATCAGTCTCGTATTCCCAACCGTACACCTAAACTATAACTGTAGTTGTTCAGAATGAGACTGGTGTATTCTTGTATTTACAAGATATATACCTACCCATTTACACAAGTTGAAAATAATGATATACAGGGTGAATTTGAAAGGATGTACTTTGGGCTAATATGAGGTTTGCTGATCAAATCGAACAACTTCTCCCATGGAACCATGTGTCGCAAATGAAAATAAATTTGGCTTCTCCATACAAATTGGTCATTTTAACATTACTAGTTTGTATGGGGAAGGCAATTTTTTTTTTTCATTTGCGGCACATGGTTCCATGGGAAAAGTTGTTCGTATTGGTCAGTAGAACCTCATATTAGCCCAAAGTACATCCTTTCAAAGTCACCATGTATATAGTATATATATATCATCACGGGTGCCTTACGGAGCCCGGGTTTTTAATCCGACTGCGTCGTAGCCGATCCGCGCAACTTCGTCTGCGTAACTTTAACCGTTTACGCAGCATATGCTCTCAAAAGGAATTATATTTCCCCGTTTTTGCAGCATTTTTCATTTATTACTCCGTTCCTAATGGTTGTAGCTTTTAGTGTTGTATAGCCTATAGCCTTCCTCAATAAATGGGCTATCCAACACTAGAAAGAATTTCTCAATTCGAACCAGTAGTTCCTGCGATTAGCGCGTTCAACCAAACAAACTCTTTAGCTTTAAAATATTAGTGCAGATATACACGTAGTGACTTTGGAAGGTTCTCTGGGCTAATATGCGGCTCTACTGATAAAATCGAACAACTTTTCCCATGGAACCATGTATGGAAAAAAATGCTTTCTCCATACAAACTAGTAAAGTTATAAAATCCACAGAAAAACCAATTTGTATGGAGAAGGCATTTTTATTTTGAGACATCTATGGGAAAAAAGCGGCCCCAGCCTAGTGGTTAAGTCACTGCGCAACTGATAACAAGGTTAAGCAGATTACAACAAAGCCGGCCTGGGATGGGTGACCGCTTTATACAACGAGACTATTTGCAACAAGCTCGCCACTTGTTAGGTGTTGCCTCCGAATACCATCGGCGAAATAAGGATGGCTTAATCTCTCCGTTGGGACCCTGAGGCCGTTTAAACGGTTCTCGGGAGCCAAATAGGCACCCGTGATGGTATTTATTTATTTTATCTATGGGAAAATTTGTTCATTTGATCAGTAGTGTCTCATATTAGCCGAGAGTACAAGCATTCAAAGTTACTCTGTAACGATAAATTAATTGATTATTTCAGGTGAACTACAGAAGGCCATGGAAATAATACCAATAGCACTAAATGAGTTGCCAGAAGCCCCGGCTATACATTTCGCCACCGCCAATATTTATGGAAAGTTGGGCGATTATGAAAAGGCAGAACTACATTTTACTACAAGTATTAAACTGTTCGGCGATCGAGTAAAGGCTCTGCATCATGCTAATTTTGGTATTATATTTCATTTAATTTATTTACAAACGCAAAATATTGTAGTTTAAAAAAATAGGATACTCTCGACACCAGGGCCCTATTTCATAAAGGTGACAATTGTAAATTACCATGATTATTTTTCCGACCCAAATATCGACCAATAGAATTGCACCATTCGACGTCACGTGGTACAACCTACATGGTATTATACTGATAATTTTTTTTGAATATTTTCTCTGGTAGTTGCTATATATAAAAAACAAAACATAATCCAGGTGCAATTCTATTGGCCGACATTTGGGACGGAAAAATAATCCCCCGAATACCACACGAGCTTCAAAATTATCTGGCATTTCCCTCAAGGTTCCCTGCAAACAAATAAAGTCGTCAAGTTTTTCAGGAAAAATCACTCGCACTTCGCGCTCGTCGAAAAACTTGACTCCTTCATTTGTTTGCAACGAACCTATCGGAAAATACCCGATAATTTTGAAGCTCTTGTGGTATTATAAGTGACAATTCATAATACATTGCTTGGTTTAGTTGGGATTATTTACTTAAAACTAACTAAACCAAGCAATGTATTATAAATTGTAATTTACCATGACAATTTATAATACATTGATTAGTTTGATAGAAATATTTACATAGAACAAACTAAACCAAGCAATGTATTATAAATTTTCATGGTAAATTACAATTGTCACGTTTATGAAATAGGCCCCTGTCAGTAGAATTGTCGTATATATATTGAGTACATTTGGAACATTCCTATATTGTACATAATGTTGGGCTCATATGATGTACGCTAGTGATGATATTAATCATTAAAAATAGGCTAATAGGGTAGCTAATAGATAATAGGGTATGGCAAAAAATATTAGTACTTTTTCTGTATAATTTGTCATGGTTTGGTTGTTTATAAAATATAATATGTAATATATCGTTGCTTCTGGTACACATAGTACAAGCCTAGAGTTTAGTTTGTGACCAGAGCAATATGTGTAATTTATCCTACATATTATTATTTGACTCCTTTTTGAAACCCGTTTTATATAATTCTCCATTACATAATAACCACTAAATTGATATATCCGAGATGTCTACTCTATTATTAATAAAAATTAATGTTAAAGTTTGAATTTCCACAATGGCGCTAAAAACGCTGTTTTGCAATCTATGTCAACTGTGACGTCACACGCAAGTAAACAAACAAGCACAGATTAAGTAATCTCCTTTATATTATACTCTATTCTATTTCATCCACATGATTTATAATCTGTGTATTGTTTTGTTTACTTGCGTGTAACGTCGCCAGTCAACAACCAAACAAAGATGTTTTTGTTATAAATAAAATTGTAAAAAGTATTCAATTTTATTTCATGTAATCTACAAAAGATATGCATAATTAAGTTTAAAATAAAGTGATTTTTTAATGTAATTTTATTTTGTTTCAGGAGTTTTGTACCACAGATGGAAGAAATATAAAAGGGCTGAGGTTCAATATAAAAGAGCGCTACAGATCGAACCCGGATTCCCAAGTGCTTTAAACAATATGAAGTCATTACGAAAATTCTTGTAGTCGATTTTTTAATTATTTAACAGTAACACTGAAATAGGCTTCATTACCCTGTACCTAACCAACAATATTTTTTATTGCCCTTTGACTTAAATATAGTATTATCTTATACAAAAAAAATGTTTATTATTTAAAAACAAGCAATGTAACTCACTACATGAATTAGGTCGATCAATACATTGTCGTTTAACAACATTCATCTCTCCCACTATGCCGGTTAAATTGAAAAAACTTGAAATTGTGTTTATGATGGCGGCGGCTAATTTCTGTTTTCATGACTAGAAAGGCGATTTAAGACCCAAGGGCGTCTCCCATCTTTATCTCCATGGGAGCATCCGTATTTTTTTTTCCCCCCAATAGGACGTCTTGCTCGGACACATAGAGTAGGTACTAATAGGTATATACGGAAACTTGTTCGGACCTTATCAAATATAACGATCTAAAAATACATAAAAGCTAATGACGGAATATTGAGCATCTATATAAAACATGCAGATATAATAGCGAGGTGCCCATGGCCCATAAATCGCCCCCCCAGTTTTGAGAACAGAAGATAGCCGCCATACAAATTAAAAACAAAAAGTTAGAACACAAGCAATCCGTGAGCATTGAATGGTTGAAGTGAGAACAGAATATGGCGGCAACGAACTTGTTTGACATTTCGTTTTAATAGGCCATTTAAGGCACATGGCGCTTCCATATTTTACATGAAACTAGTAATAATAGGGAACTGTTACAAATTGCCATATAAAGTAAAAAGTCACGTACATGTATTTGTCTCGCTCGCACTCATTTAAATCTACATATAGCAAAGAGGTAAATAGCTATTTTTTGTATCTTAAAATTTTGATTGAAATGTCAAAACTGTTCGTTGGCGCCATATTCTGTTCTCATGTTTTTTTTTTAAATGTGGTTGTTCTCAGCATGAATCATAAAATCGTGGACCATGTTCTCATTTTAATAATTGGTTTAGTGATGTACCTACTATTCATATTTTTTTAACGAATGCCTATTTATATATTTTTAGGCAATAGGGCGGATAAGAATTCAAATTTCCAATGAAACTAAGAATAACATATGGTATTCTTAGTTTCATTGGAAATTTGAATTCTCATCGCTCTTGCATTCATTGCATTGGCATTAAGAGCGATAAGAATTCAAATTTCCAATGAAACTAAGAATACCATATATTATTCTTAGTTTCATTGGAAATTTGAATTCGCATCGCTCTTAATGCCAATGCAATAAGTGCTATGATAGAGATCTATCCAAGAAATCGTTTTATAATTAGATCATTGGGTGGTAATTGGCAAATAAAGATTTTATTATTATAATAAATATAAGTTATTATTCTGTTTGGTGGTAGTTACAAATTTGTAATAAAAAAGTAGGAGAATTTCATCTCTATTACAATAAAATTATTTTATAGTTTACATTCCCAAATTTCCAACATGCCAAAGAATACGTGTAATAATAATGGCGGCACTTTGCCAAACTAATACAAATAGTCTGTGATCGCAATAGAGATGATATTCCTAAGGCTGTAATGCATGGAGATATATATAGAGAGAGCCACCCTAATGCCTAAAATTGCCTTTCCAAATATGAGTACTGAAGATGTCCTCTGCCATACAAACTCAAAATAAAAATAAATATTTTATTTTCTCACTTTTTGTTTTCAACCAATCATTGAGCGTTGATTTATTGAAGTGAACACACCATATGGCAACAACGAACACGTTTGACATTTCGTTGTAAAGGCTATTTTATGCATTAAGGCGGTTCCATATGTTTCATGCTATATAGTGAGAGCCCAATAAATCAAACTGCCGCGCCGTCTCGCAATGAAGCTAACACAATTTTCGCTGGTAAAAACTTACATACATATACATATCATCACGGGTGCCTTACGGCGCCCGAGACCGCCTAGACGGTCCCAGGGTACCCAGCGGAGGAGTTTTAATCCCACCTCGTCGTAGCCGATGGTATGAGTCTGTGGTAAAAACTTACTAAAAATAATATCAATTTAATTAAAAAACCTACCAAGTATCTATATATTCTCATAACGACGCGAATTTACGTGGATCATCGTCACGAAAAATTAACATTGAAGACCACTTGTAAATTTTTTTTTTTATTTTATATATTTTTACAATGATACCTATAAATGATGTAACAATTTTTAAAGCTTTACTTCATTTAGACCAGAGGTTTAGACATAGGTATTAGGTCCATGTAGTGTAGGTTGACCCGTATTAGTTTCCCCCCCAACAATAATTACAAAATGCTAATAAACATTTTCAACTAACGACGATGATCGCTTACATTTTGTAATGACGTCTTATTTTAATTTCTTCGAGACTTTTGATGATTGGTTACAGAGGCTCTACCATGGGTTTGCGCATTGTAGAAACGTATGTGAGCAACAACCAATACAGGATCGCTTTATTTTTGGTAACAGGATTGAATAAAGCGATCCTATTAGTTGTTGCTCACGTATACGTAAATTAATACGTTACGTTTCTACAATGCGCAAACTAGACTAGGCTAAACTTTGTAGACCCTAAGTCCACTTTATGAGGGCGCGTTAACTACATTTTGCATAGAAGCAATACAGGGGTCCTACAGGGAAGCCACATAGTTAACCAATCGACGATAGTTTCGTGGCATCGAAGCAGTACGATGCAAAATATAAATCTGAGATGTCCGTAAACTAAATACTCGTCGTAAAAGAATAATTATCATAAAGGTGTAATAAATCTGAAGTCCCTGGTTCGAATCCCGGTATGTACCAATGAGTTTTTAATTAAAAAAATTATGTACATTTGTTTGACAACACCACTATAGTGCCTCGGAGAGCACGTTAAGCTGTCGGTCCCGGTTTCACTATACCAACTTGTGAAACTGTTTATAGATGGGTTATTGAGTCTATTCAAAACATCGCGACGAGCTAGCCACTTGTTCGGTGTAGACTCATACCACCGGCTACGACGAGGGGGGATTAAAACCCCTCCGCTGGGTACCCTGGGGCCGTCTAGGCGGTCTCGGGCGCCGTAAGGCACCCGTGATGATATATATATAAGCCGGCCTGGGATGGGTGACCGCTTTATACAACGAGACTATTTGCAACAAGCTCGCCACTTGTTAGGTGTTGCCTCCAAATACCATCGGCGAAATAAGGATGGCTTAATCTCTCCGTTGGGACCCTGAGGCCGTTTAAACGGTTCTCGGGAGCCAAATAGGCACCCGTGATGGTATTTATTTATTTTATCTATGGGAAAATTTGTTCATTTGATCAGTAGTGTCTCATATTAGCCGAGAGTACAAGCATTCAAAGTTACTCTGTAACGATAAATTAATTGATTATTTCAGGTGAACTACAGAAGGCCATGGAAATAATACCAATAGCACTAAATGAGTTGCCAGAAGCCCCGGCTATACATTTCGCCACCGCCAATATTTATGGAAAGTTGGGCGATTATGAAAAGGCAGAACTACATTTTACTACAAGTATTAAACTGTTCGGCGATCGAGTAAAGGCTCTGCATCATGCTAATTTTGGTATTATATTTCATTTAATTTATTTACAAACGCAAAATATTGTAGTTTAAAAAAATAGGATACTCTCGACACCAGGGCCCTATTTCATAAAGGTGACAATTGTAAATTACCATGATTATTTTTCCGACCCAAATATCGACCAATAGAATTGCACCATTCGACGTCACGTGGTACAACCTACATGGTATTATACTGATAATTTTTTTTGAATATTTTCTCTGGTAGTTGCTATATATAAAAAACAAAACATAATCCAGGTGCAATTCTATTGGCCGACATTTGGGACGGAAAAATAATCCCCCGAATACCACACGAGCTTCAAAATTATCTGGCATTTCCCTCAAGGTTCCCTGCAAACAAATAAAGTCGTCAAGTTTTTCAGGAAAAATCACTCGCGCTTCGCGCTCGTCGAAAAACTTGACTCCTTCATTTGTTTGCAACGAACCTATCGGAAAATACCCGATAATTTTGAAGCTCTTGTGGTATTATAAGTGACAATTCATAATACATTGCTTGGTTTAGTTGGGATTATTTACTTAAAACTAACTAAACCAAGCAATGTATTATAAATTGTAATTTACCATGACAATTTATAATACATTGATTAGTTTGATAGAAATATTTACATAGAACAAACTAAACCAAGCAATGTATTATAAATTTTCATGGTAAATTACAATTGTCACGTTTATGAAATAGGCCCCTGTCAGTAGAATTGTCGTATATATATTGAGTACATTTGGAACATTCCTATATTGTACATAATGTTGGGCTCATATGATGTACGCTAGTGATGATATTAATCACAGAGCACGGAATCGCCGCGCGCTGCCTACTCCTAGAGACGGTAGTAATAATAATAGTCGTGGCAAAGAAATGCGCTGCGCGCACATATGAGCGCAATCGGCCACCAGTTGCTCTTCGTACGTTGCGGAATAAACATTAATATTAAATCGATAAAAATGCCTCATTGCGCTGTGATTTGGTGTAAGAACCAAAGTAAAAACATTAACAAACAAAATTTTGGAGTATCATATCACAAGTAAGTAAATAATGTTAATTTTTAGCTTTTTTTAAAATGTGCGTCGATGCAGCCGTGCGAAAGCCGCGAGTCATTAGTGAATGCAATAGTGAGGGGACGCACGCGTTGATTGGCATCATGTCGATAATGCAAGTTAGCGTACCCATAGAGTACCAATATATTTTAATTGCCATTGTAAAGTTGTTATTTCTATAGTATCTTGTGTATTATTACAAACTTCGAAAAAAAACATTTAATGACTGGCCGCTTCACATAAGGTGACACTTAGATACCTTGTCTGTCCGCAGGAATATCTTAAAACCTATTGATCCGATTTGAAATGGTTACAGATTTTATTTAACTACATGTATGCCAACCAGTATAATTTTCAATTGGGTTCAGGTTAAACATGGTCTAAGTAAACAATATACAAATAAATAAAAAGGTTGAGGCAAATAAGTCACATCGAAAGAAAGCTATATTGCTTGTTAAATGTTTTTAGTAATAAGATTTTTTTTTTCAAAAAAGAAAGGAAGTGGAATCACCCTTATAGTGAAGTGAGCCTTTGG
Source organism: Monopis laevigella (assembly GCA_947458855.1). Lineage (NCBI taxonomy): Eukaryota > Metazoa > Arthropoda > Insecta > Lepidoptera > Tineidae > Monopis > Monopis laevigella. The sequence continues at coordinate 15,790,618 of OX381581.1, forward strand.
TGTCTGTCTGTCTGTCCGTATAAATTATCTTACACACTGATACAACTACTGATCAAAGTTACTTGAAATTCGGAATGGTAATAGATATTGTTGACCCACATATATACAAAAGAGTATAAGTAATTTTTTATAGGCTCGGGTAAAAAGGGTTTAAGACAAAATTAAAATAACAGACCGAATTCACAATGACGTAATTCGAGAAAGAGTGACATTGAAAGAAAGTATATCTGTAAAAATTAGAAAGGGCATGCTGCGCTGGTTTGGATGTAGAAAGAATGGAATATAATACAAGGAATTGAAATGTCGCAATTTATTATGTGAATTAAGTGGCTTCTTGAAATCTTTTTGAATAAAGTTTTATAAGTTAAGGACATCAAATAAATTATTAAATGTTATACTAATATGTTCTACTAATATCGACGTAGACGTGAAATTGTTTCCCATCCCACTCAACACGTTTTCTGATAGCCATCTCGTCTAACATCAAACTACATACAATCTTATGTTTGGATTGTTTTTGTTTTAATTTAATAATATAATAAATTTAATTGCCGTTAATGATTCTGTAGTAAAACTTGCATTGGCGTCAACGCTTTCATACTATTTTTGAATGGTTCATGGTTGTGGTATTAAAATTTTCACGAGCATAATATACGCCTTTGGTAAATAATAATGCAACGTTAATGCAAAAGATTTAACTTCATTTGAGTAAACACCTTTTCAATTAAATTTTAAATTATCATTTTTGACGTTTGTACTTTCTAAAGTAATTATATCCTCATCAGTTATAGCAGATCGCTCTCGTAGATATTTTATAATATTTTCCATTTTAACATTTAAAAAAAAATCTTTTATTGGTTTCCTGTAGTTGCTTTACGTTAAGACTTTGCCTTTTAATGGTCTGCTGAGCCCTAATCAGATAATTTTAATTTACGTCTTTGAGGTGTGTCCAGTATCCTCTATAGAGGGTACATTAACTCGAAACATACAAAACAATATATAACCACACCTGCTTTGCATTTATGTCTGGAAATTAATTTATTTGAAAATTTATCGATACACCAATTCGACCAAGAACCCATGAATAATCATTCAATTCAATTAATAAATGCAATAATGGAAAAATATGTAGATATTAGACTCCACTACCTTACAAAAAAACGCAACTTAAATATTATATCAATACGAAGCCATTTTAATAAAAATGTATTATTTTTGGGTCAATGATGAATTGCGATGGACTTTGTAAATATTGTATTTACATTAAAGTATTCATGTCTTCGGCTATGTGACAATAAAAAGAGTTTTTATATAACATAGCTTGTTTTATTTTGAAGTGGTTATTTTTATTAAAAATCGCCGCCTTCCAGTTCCGGAATTACATCTTCAGTATCGAAAATCAGTTCCGGGATTGTAAATCATTCGATTTGCATGCCCTAATTAGATTACCAAAAAACGCAATTCAAATATATAAATACAAGTCTATCAAATAAAAATGTATTATTATTTGATCAAAATATTATGTCTGGGTCTAACTAACTAGGTCACTGTTATATCAAATTGTATTTAAGATTATGTACAAGATTTACTATAAACCAGTTTCAATCACTAATTTTGCCAAATTGAAAATTATTAGTGTCACTTAACTTCGTCTACCTAAAAATCCGTGTGTTTTAATTATGACTTATTGTATATGACTTAATATATATTTCTGCCCATAAAAAATAATGTCGATAAAAAAAATATCGACCCAGCCACAGCACTCCAAGACGTCACCGGAGTGAGTTAAAGGTAACGCCCACCCCCACGCTTGGTTTGTATGAAATATGTTGAACATGCCGTCTCTAGTAGCGGCGGCCGGCGCGCGTGGATTCCGTGCTCTGTGATATTAATCATTAAAAATAGGCTAATAGGGTAGCTAATAGAGATAATAGGGTATGGCAAAAAATATTAGTACTTTTTCTGTATAATTTGTCATGGTTTGGTTGTTTATAAAATATAATATGTAATATATCGTTGCTTCTGGTACACATAGTACAAGCCTAGAGTTTAGTTTGTGACCAGAGCAATATGTGTAATTTATCCTACATATTATTATTTGACTCCTTTTTGAAACCCGTTTTATATAATTCTCCATTACATAATAACCACTAAATTGATATATCCGAGATGTCTACTCTATTATTAATAAAAATTAATGTTAAAGTTTGAATTTCCACAATGGCGCTAAAAACGCTGTTTTGCAATCTATGTCAACTGTGACGTCACACGCAAGTAAACAAACAAGCACAGATTAAGTAATCTCCTTTATATTATACTCTATTCTATTTCATCCACATGATTTATAATCTGTGTATTGTTTTGTTTACTTGCGTGTAACGTCGCCAGTCAACAACCAAACAAAGATGTTTTTGTTATAAATAAAATTGTAAAAAGTATTCAATTTTATTTCATGTAATCTACAAAAGATATGCATAATTAAGTTTAAAATAAAGTGATTTTTTAATGTAATTTTATTTTGTTTCAGGAGTTTTGTACCACAGATGGAAGAAATATAAAAGGGCTGAGGTTCAATATAAAAGAGCGCTACAGATCGAACCCGGATTCCCAAGTGCTTTAAACAATATGAAGTCATTACGAAAATTCTTGTAGTCGATTTTTTAATTATTTAACAGTAACACTGAAATAGGCTTCATTACCCTGTACCTAACCAACAATATTTTTTATTGCCCTTTGACTTAAATATAGTATTATCTTATACAAAAAAAATGTTTATTATTTAAAAACAAGCAATGTAACTCACTACATGAATTAGGTCGATCAATACATTGTCGTTTAACAACATTCATCTCTCCCACTATGCCGGTTAAATTGAAAAAACTTGAAATTGTGTTTATGATGGCGGCGGCTAATTTCTGTTTTCATGACTAGAAAGGCGATTTAAGACCCAAGGGCGTCTCCCATCTTTATCTCCATGGGAGCATCCGTATTTTTTTTTTCCCCCAATAGGACGTCTTGCTCGGACACATAGAGTAGGTACTAATAGGTATATACGGAAACTTGTTCGGACCTTATCAAATATAACGATCTAAAAATACATAAAAGCTAATGACGGAATATTGAGCATCTATATAAAACATGCAGATATAATGGCGAGGTACCCATGGCCCATAAATCGCCCCCCCCAGTTTTGAGAACAGAAGATAGCCGCCATACAAATTAAAAACAAAAAGTTAGAACACAAGCAATCCGTGAGCATTGAATGGTTGAAGTGAGAACAGAATATGGCGGCAACGAACTTGTTTGACATTTCGTTTTAATAGGCCATTTAAGGCACATGGCGCTTCCATATTTTACATGAAACTAGTAATAATAGGGAACTGTTACAAATTGCCATATAAAGTAAAAAGTCACGTACATGTATTTGTCTCGCTCGCACTCATTTAAATCTACATATAGCAAAGAGATAAATAGCTATTTTTTGTATCTTAAAATTTTGATTGAAATGTCAAAACTGTTCGTTGGCGCCATATTCTGTTCTCATGTTTTTTTTTTAAATTTGGTTGTTCTCAGCATGAATCATAAAATCGTGGACCATGTTCTCATTTTAATAATTGGTTTAGTGATGTACCTACTATTCATATTTTTTTAACGAATGCCTATTTATATATTTTTAGGCAATAGGGCGGATAAGAATTCAAATTTCCAATGAAACTAAGAATACCATATATTATTCTTAGTTTCATTGGAAATTTGAATTCGCATCGCTCTTAATGCCAATGCAATAAGTGCTATGATAGAGATCTATCCAAGAAATCGTTTTATAATTAGATCATTGGGTGGTAATTGGCAAATAAAGATTTTATTATTATAATAAATATAAGTTATTATTCTGTTTGGTGGTAGTTACAAATTTGTAATAAAAAAGTAGGAGAATTTCATCTCTATTACAATAAAATTATTTTATAGTTTACATTCCCAAATTTCCAACATGCCAAAGAATACGTGTAATAATAATGGCGGCACTTTGCCAAACTAATACAAATAGTCTGTGATCGCAATAGAGATGATATTCCTAAGGCTGTAATGCATGGAGATATATATAGAGAGAGCCACCCTAATGCCTAAAATTGCCTTTCCAAATATGAGTACTGAAGATGTCCTCTGCCATACAAACTCAAAATAAAAATAAATATTTTATTTTCTCACTTTTTGTTTTCAACCAATCATTGAGCGTTGATTTATTGAAGTGAACACACCATATGGCAACAACGAACACGTTTGACATTTCGTTGTAAAGGCTATTTTATGCATTAAGGCGGTTCCATATGTTTCATGCTATATAGTGAGAGCCCAATAAATCAAACTGCCGCGCCGTCTCGCAATGAAGCTAACACAATTTTCGCTGGTAAAAACTTACATACATATACATATCATCACGGGTGCCTTACGGCGCCCGAGACCGCCTAGACGGTCCCAGGGTACCCAGCGGAGGAGTTTTAATCCCACCTCGTCGTAGCCGATGGTATGAGTCTGTGGTAAAAACTTACTAAAAATAATATCAATTTAATTAAAAAACCTACCAAGTATCTATATATTCTCATAACGACGCGCGAATTTACGTGGATCAACGTCACGAAAAATTAACATTGAAGACCACTTTTAAATATTTTTTTAAATTTTATATATTTTTACAATGATACCTATAAATGATGTAACAATTTTTAAAGCTTTACTTCATTTAGACCAGAGGTTTAGACATAGGTATTAGGTCCATGTAGTGTAGGTTGACCCGTATTAGTTTCCCCCCCAACAATAATTACAAAATGCTAATAAACATTTTCAACTAACGACGATGATCGCTTACATTTTGTAATGACGTCTTATTTTAATTTCTTCGAGACTTTTGATGATTGGTTACAGAGGCTCTACCATGGGTTTGCGCATTGTAGAAACGTAACGTATTCATTTACGTATACGTGAGCAACAACTAATAGGATCGCTTTATTCAATCCTGTTACCAAAAATAAAGCGATCCTGTATTGGTTGTTGCTCACATATACGTAAATTAATACGTTACGTTTCTACAATGCGCAAACTAGACTAGGCTAAACTTTGTAGAGCCTAAGTCCACTTTATGAGGGCGCGTTAACTACATTTTGCATAGAAGCAATACAGGGGACCTACAGGGAAGCCACATAGTTAACCAATCGACGATAGTTTCGTGGCATCGAAGCAGTACGATGCAAAATATAAATCTGAGATGTCCGTAAACTAAATACTCGTCGTAAAAGAATAATTATCATAAAGGTGTAATAAATAGATAAGAGTCTTATTATAAGATGTTAACGTTGAAACTGTCAATATAATATTATTTTAAAGTTGTAATTTCCATACATTGGACAAGTTTACACAAAGATGAAGAATTCGTGTTTTCAAGTTGACGGCATTTTTATAGTGAGAATTTCAATTAAAAAGTATAAAACTTACTGTAAGTAATGCTTCTAAAATATAATTTACATTAATATTAGCAAAAGAAAAAATAATCGATTGCTGAAAATTCAATTAGGTAAAATTATTATGAAAAAGTGTCCCACCTCTAGTTGTGTGGCCGCCATCTTCTGTTCTCACTGGAGAGGCCAATTTTTTGCAATATTTATGAAAACACCAAACTTTTATTTGCTTAATATTTGATGGGGTCTAAACCTAAAAGTATGATTTAATACGGAAGCGGGCTAAAGCCTTAAAATCACATTTTTCATACCTATCCGTGGATATGGCCGGGTACTTGTAGCTTCATACCTAAAGCGCGGAGTGGAACACCCCAGCTTGCGGTCCGATTCACGCCAAAATCGATGTCAGCACGGTCGGAATGAGCGTGAACGATAGATGATTTGTCATTTAATTAATAGTGACGTCATTACATACGCCATATTGGACTTACAGTGATTTTGCTTCTGGGTGAAATCGCTGTGAGCGTTGTCAGCATCATTTCCCTTCTGTCAAACCACAGACACAAATGTGCCTGTGCGTTATCAAAACTAGTTATTAGTATACGGTTTTTTTGCCAGACCGAATCTAGCTCACGAGAGAACGCGACTAAGCAAAGTTATCCTTTTGTTCCTTTTGTCTACGACATCAAATTTTCAAAAGGATTGTATTAATTTTCATATGTAAGTAATATTATTTCTAATTAATATTCTTTTATCAAAGTAAACGGAGTTTTACACAAAATTCACAAAAGCGTCTATTACAGTCTGTCGATCGATCAAGCGACAGTTCTTCACACTCCTGTACAAAAATTGGACCAGTCGACCAAATCCGACATTTGGCCGCCTCGCTTAAAATTTTTGTTGTTCGCGCTATAGTCATATCGATAAATAAATTAGGTAACATTGAATAATATTATACATTATAGGTATTTTTTTTTATGTCAAATTAACCACCTCGATAATAAATCGATTTAGTCTTGTGAAAACCGGTAAACCCATAGGCTTAAAACGAAACATGACTAAAGGTCACTTGGAGGTTTTTGCATCTATATGTTTTCAATATGGGTTTTGTAGATCATTATTTCAAACAATTTGTTGTTATTAAAGTAGACTGTGGTAAAGTACCTATATCTTATTGAGTTTTTCTTCTAAAAATGAGTACTCTCCTTTAGTTTGTCGCTAGATTTTTTTTTTTTCAAAATCAACCGGTTTGATTCCCGTCTAGGAGAATAATTTTTTCACAAATCTAATGAAAAGTTGTTATCAAAATTGGCCCGAGACTCTTTTGAGCATTTATCGCTATTCCTTGTATGTTATTATTATTCCGAATAAAATATTCAATGACTGATTCTCTGACTGTGTGAACGGTGATAATCAGAACTTGAATTACCTACTTTATTTTATTTTTGCACTTTTCCTAAGGATCTATAGTTAATAGGTTATGTAAAAAAGCGTCGATTGGGGTCCAGTCAAAAACTGTGCCATTTATTCAGACCACTTTAACACTTCCGACTTCCTAAGGCAAAACCGCGATATGTTTGTCCTGTAAGGCTCTTTGTTATTTTAACTATATTAGTATTTTATTATTTAAGTATATTAAAAGAATGTTGACAATATTGTTGGATGTTATATTTTTTTATAAATATTACTTAGTTTATTTTTGTTTTATTCTCAATTCCTTATTTTATACTATATAGTGTGATGTGATATATCGACATTTGGGTAGCCGTTGACACCCACTACTACATGTAAATGTAAGTTTTTACAATATTTGTACACGAATTAGTGTTGATGTGTAATTAGTGTTTTTCTTATCGCTCATTGGCAGATGTATGTATTGAAGAGTGCGTTGTACCCTTCGCTTAAAAATTGACAGTAATTTTGGTATTAGAAGAGCGCTATGGAGTCTCCCACCGTGTTCGCATTGCTCTAAGGACCGCAAGGCTAACAAACAACGCGATAATCGTAATATCTCGACCACGGAATAGAAAAAACAAGTGGAAATGCTATAAAGCACCAAATGTATTACAAACAACCGGTGTCGCCAAAATCATATATCTATAAGTATTGAATCTATAACCACTCCGTCCTGATTGGTTGCAAATATACACAGCAATTTTAAACACTATTCTCCAAATAATTAGATTTAAATTCATATAAAAAAATAACCATGCCATCTATCATAAAGTAGTAAGAACCTCCTATAAAAGGTTCTGCTATTCCTACACAGATGGCGTGATTACAACAACATTCAAATAAATGTTTTGTTCAGTCGACATAAGGCATATTATCTTTTATATAAAAAAAGTATTTTAGTTTATTCTAGAACTTTCCTTGCATAAAAATATAATAATTCAAAGGCGGCGACATAATAAAATAATTAAAGTATCGATATCGATGCTTTTTTTAAATATAAATGTGCTCTATATATTTAAACGCAGATGGAAGGGAAAACTTTTTAGAAAATATAGCTATCAAACTTTTAGAAAATATAAAGGCTTAAAAAACTGATTTTTGAGATAAGTATATTTTTTTAAGTTTAGTTAGGTGACGTTGTCGTGACGTGAGCACGAAACAAAACTTTGGGACGCATCTTAATATAACTAGTATTTTTGTAATAAAAATAAAGAAATTAGGCAAAATGAAGAAATTATTTTTGTCTGGAATATTACATTATTTTATCAAAATATTTTTTATCGTTATTTAAATAAAATGAGTTTTTAGTCGCAATGGTACAGACCCCAATTTTGTTTGTGCATATGACGTGACGAGTCTTAATTAAATATATACCTATCTCAGAAACCACAGAGCACGGAATCGCCGCGCGCTGCCCTAGAGACGGTAGTAATAATAATAGTCGTGGCAAAGAAGTGCGTTGCGCGCACATATGAGCGCAATCGGCCGCCAGTTGCTCTTCGTACGTTGCGGAATAAACATTAATATTAAATCGTTAGAAATGCCTCATTGCGCTGTGATTTGGTGTAAGAATCAAAGTAAAAACATCAACAAACAAAATTCTGGCGAGCACAAGTAAGTAAATAATGTTAGTTTTTAGCTTTTTAAAAAATGTGAGTCGATGTATGTTGGAACGCAAAACTTCAGCCGTGCGAAAGCCGCGAGTCATTAGTGCATGCAATAGTGAGGGGACGCACGCGTTGATTGGCGTCATGTCGATAATGCAAGTTAGCGTATCCATAGAGTACCAGTATATTTTAATTGTCATTGTGAAGTTGTTATTTTTATAGTATCTAGTGTATTATTACATGTGGCTACGAAAAAAAGCATTTAATTACTGGCCACTTCACATAAGGTACCTGTTTGTCTGTCCGCAGGAATATCTTAAAACCTACTGATCCGATTTAAAATGGTTACAGATTTTATTTAACTACATGTATAATTTTCAAATGGGTTCAGGTGAAATATGGTCTAAGTAAACAATATACAAATAAATAAAAAGGTTGAGGCAAATAAGTAATATCGAAAGAAAGCCATTTTGCTTGTTAAATGTTTTTAGTGATTAGATTTTTTTTTTTAAAAAGAAAGGAAGTGGAATCACACTTTTAGTGAAGTGAGCCTTCGGTGTCTGTCTGTCTGTCCGCATAAATTATCTTAAAAACTACTAAGTTATTTAAAATTCGGAATGGTAATAGATATTGTTGACCCACATATATACAAAAGGGTATAAGTATTTTTTTATAGGCTCAGGTAAAAAAGGGTTTAAGTCAAAATTAAAATAACAGACCTAATTCACAATGATGTAATTCGAGAACGAGTGACATTGAAAGAAAGTATATCTGTTAAAATTAGAAAGGGTATGCTGCGCTGGTTTGGGCATGTAAAAAGAATAAATGATGAAAGAATGATAAGTTTTACAAAAAGGAATGTTAAAACATATAATACTTCTAATGCTATTCCAACATTGAAACTCCATATTATTTTTAACGAGGTAAATTGGCTTTATATATTTGTTGAGGATAGAGAGTAAGTTTAATTTGGCTCTGTGGTAAAAAATATGTACTTTTCAGATTAATTCATCTACAAGTATAAATGAAATTCGCTACACTACTGATATAGCACCAGCAAAACGTAGAAAGGTAATTAAACAGTGTTACTGGTTATTTGACGCATATCCGATAGAAGCTGAGCTACATTGCAACCAATATTAACCCCCCTTATGTATGACCGAAATTATTTCATTGTTTGACGTGACAGTTATAGTTAATTCTTATTTCTTTTCTCTTCTAAACAATTCACATGTATTATTTAACTTCAATTTTATTTTTATTTATTAACTTTATTCATATATGCTACAGGCAATTTATTCTAGTTATTTGTATTTTATAAATATATTTTAATTTAGTCAAATATATAACTAATACTTAATTTTAGATATCTTCAACACTTCATAGTCTTATATTTTCAGATAAATGGAAAAATTTCACGTGTAAAAGAAGCTATTGAAGCTTGTGAAGATAACAAACAATCTTGTCGTAGTTCTCCGCAAGCCCGACCCGAAGATTTATATGAAAATGTATCGATACACCAATTCGACTAAGAACTCATGAATAATCATTCCATTCAATTAATAAATGCGATAATGGAAAAATATGTAGATATTAGACTCCACTACCTTACAAAAAAATGCAACTCAAATATTATATCAATATGAAGCCATTTTAATAAAAATGTATTATTTTTGGGGCAATGATGAATTGCGATGAACTTTGTAAATAATATGTATATTGTATTTACATTAAAGTTTCATTTCTTCGGCTATGTGACAATAAAAAGAGTTTTTATATATGTTGTTGTTTTATTTTGAAGTGGTTATTTTTATTATAAATCGCCGCTTTCGGAACCAATTCCGGAATTACATCTTCAGTATCAAAAATCAGTTACGGGTTTTACATCATTCAATATTGCATGCTCTAATTAGATTACCAAAAAACGCAATTCAAATGTATAAATCCAAGTCTATCAAATAAACATGTATTATTATTTGATCAAAATATTACAAAGTCTGGGTCTAACTAACTAGGTCACTGTTAAATCAAATTGTATTTAAGATAAACCAGTTTCAATCACTAATTTTACATCTTCAGTATCAAAAATCAGTTACGGGTTTTAAATCATTCAATATTGCATGCCCTAATTAGATTACCAAAAAACGCAATTCAAATGTATAAATCCAAGTCTATCAAATAAACATGTATTATTATTTGATCAAAATATTACAATGTCTGGGTCTAACTAACTAGGTCACTGTTAAATCAAAGTATTTAAGATTTACTATAAACCAGCTTTAATCACTATATATATATATCATCACGGGTGCCTTACGGCGCCCGAGACCGCCTAGACGGCCCCAGGGTACCCAGCGGAGGGGTTTTAATCCCACCTCGTTGTAGCCGATGGTATGAGTCAACACCGAACAAGTGGCTAGCTCGTCGCGATATATTGGATAGACTCAATAACCCATCTATAAACAGTTTCACAGGTTGGTATAGTGAAACCGGGACCGACAGCTTAACGTGCTCTCCGAGGCACTATAGTGGTGTTGTCGAACAAATGTACATAATTTTTTTAATTAAAAACTCATTGGTACACACCGGGATTCGATCAATCACTAATTTTGCCAAATTGAAAAATTATTAGTGTCACTTAACTTCGTCTACTTAAAAATCCGAGTGTGTTAAATTAATAGTCAGACTTATTATATATTACTGCTCATAAAAAATAATGTCGATTAAAAAAATATCGACCCAGCACTCCAAGACATCATCTGTGTAGTAGTGTGCGTATAGGTGTGAGTTAACGGCAACGCCCACCCCCACGCTTGGTTTATATGAAATATGTTGAACATGCCGTCTCTAGTAGCGGCGCGCGTGGATTCCGTGCTCTGTGTCAGAAACCATTTTTTTTATTAAAAAATAATAATTTATGTATATTCACAAGAATGGAAATCTTTTCGGAAGCCCATTGATTTGTATAATTGTTATCGGCAGGATGAAAATTTATCAATGTGCAACTTTTTTGCTCTACATTGTGTTAGAGCAAAAAAAATATTTATCAAAAGTATTTTGCATTAGGCGGCCGGTTCAATCTACGATAAAACAAATAGAGTTGTATTCTTAGTATATTTCACACAATATCTCACTATTACAACGTTCCAAATTTTATATATAACCATATAAAGTAGGACCCTGCAATATTATAATTTATTGCTCGCGATCTGCACTACTCGTTAGCTGATAACCAATGACTGTAGATATATCTGCCATAAGTGAGAAAAAAAATGGAAACACCAAGTAAAACCTCAATAGATTAAAAATATTATAATAGAATCAAATATATATTTATTCAATAAAATAAAACGAAAAAACTTACGCTAACTTACAATAATATAATAATACGATTACAATGGTAATAAAACTACATTTTATTGAAATGGTTTCACCCTCAGCTTGTGATTAAATAAATAGTGTCTCGCGCTCATTTTCAGGATGAACCATGATTATTAACCTAGATTTTATACATAATAAAATTGCTTATTTATTACCTACCATTTCCTTTTTCTGTGCTTGCTTTAACCATTTTCTTAAATTAATTTTAAAACTAGTTGGATTTTTAAAATTTCTTATGCTATACATAATACATAATAGGTATTAAACGACGCAAAGAGAGAAATTAAATATATAGAACCATCAGGCAGTTTACATTCTTCAACACCGAGAAAGAAGAAACCAATAGCCAACTAAGATTTTGCCAAAGCAAAATTAAAAAGCAAAGCCTAAAAATAAAACAATTACAAACAAAAAATCAAAGACTTAAAAACAAAAAAAAAATGACGAAAAATTATTAAACTTGTTTAAAAATTTGCTACGACAAAGGAAAACTTGGATAGTCTGAAAAATACTAATTTAGAGGTAAAACTTTTTCATCTTATTCATAATTTATATTTGTAAAATAAAATGAATTATAATATTTTATTATAAAAATGCAGCGTTCATTTTGTAGCTGAAACCAAAATGAAAAACAATATAACAAAAACAATGAACAAGAGAAAAACTAAATTTAAAATAGTGTGAAATAGATTTGATATTTAGTCAACAAAATACTCTTTTTATCGGTATCTTATTCTTATAGAACAATTGCCTATTATGAAACATTTTAATATCATATCATAAACACTTCCAATACCTCTATGTATGTAGTAATAAAAAAAAAACACGGTAACTTACTTGATTAAAAAGCTTAACGATTTTCAAAGTTGGAAATGCTGTTAGTTTTGTATATTTATATCCTTTATTTGATATTAAAATATCATCTTCTATAAAATGTTCAAAACATATGGTGCTTGATTTTGTTGGCATCCAATTAATTCTACCTGTAGCATCAATCCATTTCTCTTTGACTGTGGCGTCTTTGGGAAACCTAAAAATATTTTAAATGAAGGTTAGAAAGTTGGTTAAGTTCTTATTGATGACCTTTCAATGATTTTAATGAAATTATATATAAACCGCCCATTGTAACAATATGGTAAATGGTAAGTAATGGTAATTAATTGTAACAATGGTAGCCTACTAAATTTTTATTATTCAATTTTATAAACTATTAATTTCAATTTATTTTTACAAAACAACTGTTACTGTGTCTAAATATGAACACAATTCTTCGTAATAGAGAATGGCTGCTGCGCTATAAAGATTTTTTTATGTATGTGTTTTAAGGTAAACCAACCAAATTGTGCTCACTTCTACGTATAGGGAGTTTATCGTTATAAAGAGTTTACTCGTACATTTTATTATTCTAAGCCCACACTATTAAAATATTGTATGCGATACAATATGAATAAATATTTAAAAAAATATGTAAGTATATAATTTTGTATAACTGCCGAAACTGTTCCTTCTTTTCTTTAAATAAATAAGTTATATCGATAAGCGCCCACTACAACACTAACCGAGTAGCAAAGAACTTTTGAAATTCAAATTTCAATCTAAAGTATTCTTTATTACAATTACATAAGGTTGATTTTAACTTCATTTAAACTACAATTATTACTAAACTAAAATAAGCTAAGGTTTTTAAAGAATACTAACAAAATCGTACTTACCGATGATACGAAAACCCTCCATTACGAAGATTTTTTCTCCTACTATCGAATGCAACAATACGGAATATTTACAATAATTATGCGAAAAATCAGGAACGACGCGAGACTACCAACTCGAAGCGATATCAGACACGACTGATAACGACTGGGATCAAATAAGCGTACCTACGCTTAATTGTGCCACACTAAACACGCCTACTTTGCACTTCCACTTGTTTTTTCTATTCCGTGATCTCGACTGATTAGGGCCTTACCGGGAAGCCACATCGACAAACCGATCGACGCGTCGATGGATAAAAATGTATAGGAAATATTGTCTATGGGTGTCTATTTGTGTCTATTTATCGCCGAGAAACGTCAAATCACATACATTTTATTTTCACTTTCGATCGATCGACGTGTCGATCGGTATTTCATGTGGCTTCCCGGTAGGGCCCTAGATTAGTTACTAATTTAGTTAGTTGCTCCACTTTAGATGAGTACAATTGTCAAAAGTCTTTGGCAGGAGTAGGGAGCCCGTAGGGAAATATTATTATTACGAAATTTTTCGCTAAATTCTGCAATAATGTCCGCTTATTTAAGAAAATATAATTTGAAGATTTGGCTGAATAGCTCACGCCCTTGTCTTTCCAATAAATAAAACTAAAAACATAATAATAACAATTGTCAAAACAAACTCGGTCGTTCATTCTTGTGAAAAATCCTTTTTTTCCTTTAAAATCCTTTATTAGCGTATTTTTACTGTAAAATATTAACAAAATATGTGTTAAAAAATATTTCTTTATATAAAAAGAGAATAACAACGACTAGTACTAACTATTCAACGTTATTTACACCTTTTATCGTGCGTGTTTGACATTCTACTACTACAATATAACCTATACATTCACCGGCTAGCAAAATGAATTTTACGCCGGAACTTCTCACATTTCAAGGAGCTCTAATATCTGCCGATAATGCAAATAATTTTGCTAGAATTACTGGACGAGGAGGTAATTTCAAATATCCTATTTAGATTAATAAATCTGCTTGTGGGTGGGTACTAATTTCATTTGATTGGAACGCAGATGGGTGGTATTCCACTCGTTCAATGTATTATAAGGGCATGAAATGATTGTATAGTAAATTAAATAAAATAAATTTTAAGGCTTAGCTAGCCTTGCTTGATCATAATGTATCTGAATTGAGGAGATAGAGTGCATGGGATTTCTTTAACCTGATGTTTTCAGCATAATTAATCAAATATATTAACCATGAACATTTGTTTGGTTTTATGTATATAAATATAAAAATCAGCAATAGATGAGCATGCTTTCTTTTTTTTTACATAAAGAAAGAAAAAAAAACAAGCCGGTTGTTTTTGTCTCAGTCAAAATCAATTTAATTTGATAAATTCTTGCCACAAACTATGTTCTGTTATTGCTGGAGGGAAATGATAACAAGAACACACTGATACTTTGGAGGTTGGGTCAGTCCCATGTATAGGGACACTTGAGATCCTTTATATCTTCATGTGTTAATGGCAATGTGAAATAAAACTTTTTATAAATAAAATAAAAAAATACCTGAGACCACCTAGATCCGTAGTCGTCAAACTGCGGCCAGCGGCTGTTATTTGTGCGGCCAGCAACAGCAAACTATTTTAGTAGACAACCTCCTACTAAAATTTTGATGATTGAAATTTCAAATGATTTTGCATACAAACTTAACTAAATAGGCAACGATGGTCAGTTTGGCTAATATTTTTGTTATATTTGCCACAAAACGTATACCTACTACATTAATGGTATTCCATTAGTTAAATAATTGATATTGAAAAACCCGCATTAGAAACTTATATGATACATTCAATAATGAATGTATTTGTTTATACATTCTATAAAGAAAGTACTAGGAAAAAACCTGCACGGCAAATTTATTATTGTCACTAGATTGAGATTTTTATATTTTATAGGTAAAAATGTTGAACAATCTGTCTTAAATTGGGCATCATGCAAATTAAATTTATTGTGCTGAAGAACTCAAAATATTACATTTAAGTCTTAATGTGAGTGATATTTATCAAAAACAAGTGTGCGTATGAGTGTGGTACAGTGTACAAATATGGTCGCCATGTGGTGGAATTTTCCTGAATATCTATCCTCCTATCAAAGTTTTCAACTACCTCAACATCACTAAAGTAAAGGTGACGTTTAAAAAGCTGAATTCTCTATATCTCACGAATCACTTTATTTTGCCATATAAAACAATGGTTTGGGGATGAAGCGCATTGCCACTCGACAAGTGCCGAAAGACCTGAATTTTTAGCAATAACTTAATCGCAAAAATGTGCTAAAGACAATCTATTCTGACCTCACATTCATAAAATGCATTGTAACGGTTGTAATGGTTGTTACTAGATTTCTTTGCTTTTGTTATATTTTATCATTTACAGTTAAATTTATAATAATTGTAGTTCATATTTGCATATTAGCTTAAATAAAATAGTTTGTACTTAAATACAATTAATGTATTAGAAAAATAGGTAGTTTGATGTTTGTTCAAGTTATACCTTCCAATATACTAAATAACATAATATTTTTATTACTTGGAAGCAACCTGTGAACACCAGGTCAATAACAATGAAAATAAAAAAAATATATACATTATTTAGGCCAGATTTTTCAGGCCCCAACAACTATTAATTAATTTACATTACTGTTTCAGGTAACGAGGAATCTATTATTGACATTATTACAAAATTATTTCAGTATTTACAAGAAAGTAATTATATGACAAAAAATGGGATAACTGAAGCAGGAAAGACTCAAATGCGAATTTATTGTTTTTATCTTATTTTGAATTCTGATATTCCTGAGCTTGATGAATTAAGTAACATGCCTGGCATAGAAAGTGTTGTGAATACTGTACCTAAAATTAATCAACATATAATTTGTGATATAATTTTTGGATTAAATATGGAACCATACTTGAAAGAAGCATTAATTTTTAGCCATCCCTCTTTAGTGACACAACTCCTAAAGCCTTTTATATCACACCTCAAATATAGACAGCCAACAAAATGTATTAATCAGTTAAATTTACTGGCATCAGCCTGCTATAAATTTATTTGCAGACTAAATTTTTATGATTATAGTAATGACTTCTTAGAGAATATTCTTAAAGAAGTTTATGAGAATTTCCTTATGTGTATTAATTATTATTACAACCCTCCAAATGCTGAAAGACTTAGTAGATTGACTGAAGATGAGCAATACATGTATAAAGGTCACTACTTTTATAATCTGCTTATTCTTATAAATGAGTGTGTGGAACATTATTTATCTGCATACCAGTTCAAATCTGAGGGATTGGATGAAATATATCTATTAACTATAGATCCTAAACTTATTAAAACCAATTCAATTACTAATAAAATTTGTGAAACTGAAAATAAAAAAATATTGGAATATATAGAAAAGTTTAATGAGGTCCTTTTGGATAAATGTCAAGATCTTGTGATGGATGTTAGTGTTCAAGTATTTTGTGCTTGGACGGAGTCTGAATACAAAGGGAAAAACTTGCAACAAAATATTAGAGAGACTTGTTACATGGTTAATACTCTGTTGAAGAAAGTACCATCAGTTTCAGAACATATCTTACTGACAATGTTACCACAGATGTCCTGCAAACCAAATGACATTCATGACACAATAAATGCATCAGATGTTAATACAATCATAGAAAATGCCTCCAAGGAGTCAAATGACAAAAAATATTGGGTAGAAGCTATTATTAATATAGGAAACTTTATGAAAACTAAAAATCTGCTTGAAATACTTCTTGCAAATATTGATTTGCTTGAAGTTAGCAACTGTACGAAATTGTTTAATATCCTATCATTGGCTTTGATGGAAAATGATCATGAATTCGGAAACATAATTAAATGTGTTGCTGTTAAAGCCTTTGTAAGAGTTCCAGATGACACCAAAGCAGAATTAACTCACAATCATTTTGCTAATAAACATTTCAATGACATGCTACAATGTGATGACTTCCACAATATGATTATAGAACTTTTTAATAAACTATCTGTATCGCCTAACTGGAATGTAAATGATGTATACAATATTTTTATACAAAATCCATTTGAAGTATTTTTAACTGTTTTTCGTTTAGCAGTTAATAGTTCGAGAAAATGTGAGGTTATGTTACAAATTTTAACAATGCTGAAACCTTTTTCAAATCACTATTATACTACTGACACTGATGTTACCATACTTAAAGCAGTACTATGTACTGTGCATAATGGATTTGAAACTGATTCGCAAATTGATAATTTTATTCATTTTATGATAAATTTAAAGAAGCACAATATACTTGGAGAAGCCAAATTGTTGATGTTAGTAATTATGCCAGAGTTGCATAAAGCTCTTTTGAAGAAGGACTTGAGAATAATACGTTTGTATGTTCAGTTATTAAGGAATGGGTATGAGTTGGATGAGATGTTAAAGTATAGGGCACCCCTGCTTGCTATGATAGCCCAGATTATGGAAGTAGTGAGGTGGACGCCTGAGACCTTTGTTGCTGATGCACCTATGACCTTAGAAGAAACCCTGGAATTACAAATAAGATTATTCAATACATATCAGTCACAAATTCCAGGTAATATATTGTTTTGTTAAAATATATTGATTTTTTGGGTTTAACTAAAATTTTTTTCTCAATATAAACTAAAGTCAACAATAGGAGACAAGAAGTTCTTATTTGAATAAGATTTTCATTTGTAATCTACATATATATAAATTTAGTGATTACTTAAAATAATAACTTAAAAAGAGATTCATTGTTGTTGTTTAAAATAATGAATCTTTTTGAGTTATTTTTGTGTTTATATAATATAAGTTTTTAACTACTACCATGTGATCTTTGATCTGTTTATACCAGGGCTTGAGCTCCGGAATTCCGACATATTTCAGTATCGTTTGTAATACCGAAATTGGTGAATCAAAACCGGAATTTTGATATCGAAAACAATATATAATTTTGTCACGGTTTGACGCACGGAACGTATTGACGTACTTTAAATTTCACTACCAACCAATGTTCTAGGACTTATTGGACCAGGGTTCTACCGGGGCCGTGTTCGTAAACTAACACTTTAACACTGGGTAATGTCACTACACTATATGCATCTCTTCTTCTCCAAGCATTTTTCAATATTTTTATCGCACTCTGTAACACTACCCAGTGTTAAAGTGTTACGTTTCCGAACACGGCTCAGGATAGACACGTCGATTGGTATGCCGATGTAGCTTCCCCTTGTATAACATTTTTAAAGGAAGCCTTTAACTCCAGACTTCCGGAACTGAATTGCTTAATATTGAAACCTGGAATTGAAAAATGGTCCGATATTCAAGCCCTAGTCTACACAATACATTTTATACAATCTGTGACACAGTAAATGTACTAATACTTATGTGTTTTTAGAAAAAGAAGCTAATTGGCTAAGAAGTAAACTACGAACATTACAACCATTAAACATGTATTATTACAAGGAACTATGGAACCCCCCCGGGGATGATTTTATAGAAATCATCAGCGGTGGACGAAAACGAAATTCTAATGAAATAGTTGTTGTTTTGGCTAAGGTAATATTTATGCTATTTTATATGGTATATTTTTTATTTATGTGGACCTCAGTTTTAGTGCCAATGAATTTTTATAAAAATATATATATATATTAATTTGCCATAACTATAGTGCTTCAGCTAAACAACAAAGTATTGATCAACCCCATTTATAAACTTTGTGGGTCTGCTTACCATCAGGTTATCATAAGTTTACATAATAACAGACTCCATAGACTAGTGGTTGTGCCTTTGGTGTTGTATCCGGAGGTCGTGGTTTCGATTCGCAACCATGGCAGAAAAAATATTAGGATGTTTTTTTATACAGGTTGTCATGGTCTTTGTGTTTATAAAATACTAGCTGACCCGCGCAACTTAAGCCGTTTACGTAGGGCACGCGACGGAAAGCTCACAAAAGTAATAAGTTTTCCCTGTTTTGCAACATTTTTCATTGATGCTCTGCTCCTATTGGTCTTAGCGTGATGTTATAGCATTCCTCGATAAATGGCTTTTCAACACTGAAATAGTTTTTCAATTAGAACTGAAAAAAAAATTCAGTGTTGAAAATCCCATTCATTTCTTAAGGATTTTTTTCAGTTATAATTTATATATTTTGGTGCTATAGGTAACATGTTCTCTATGCGCTTACGAATGGGCATCATGGTGGCGCGGAGCCAGTATGCGCGGACCTCTCACAGCGCTGGAACTTCTGTCCCACGCACTCTCACTGCTGGCCTTGTGCGCTAGTCGTACTGCACTCATCTATGCTTACTCTAACTTCGCTACCCTTGTTAAGGTATGCCGCTACTCATTATATAAGTATTACACTAGTTGTGACGCACGGTTACACCTGCCGTTTTATTTATAATGAATTGTATATAAGGTAAAATTCAGCCCATGTTACTCACTGATAATAGAGGATTCTTTTGTTGAAATCGGTTCGGTACTTTTTAAGTTTAACCGGAACAAACAAAAAATAAAATTCTTTATAATATTAGCAGAGACTATTGCTTTCCACATCATTCCTAACCTTAAGAGTCATTACTACCTAATTGTGCAATATTAGTTATTAAAATTTTATTTATAATTCTTTTATTTAAATAAATATTCAATAATAGATTTTGACCTAAATAAACTATTTCTATAAACACCTTACTATTTAATATTACCAAAGTATCTACGAACAATAGATTAATGTTTATTCGCATAATTAAGTTTTTCTAATGAATAACTACTTGTAAACTTATATTATATACATTTATATATATGGGATCATCAGAATTTACCCACCAAAAACCAGCGGGGTGAGAAGGAACTTTATTTAACACTTTCGCTTTCGTCAGTGGAATCGTTTTCGTCTTCTCTATGGTCAGAACTTGTATGAATAATATACGGAAGTGCTGTAATGCATCTTCAAAATTATTAGGTTGATGATTTTTCAATTGAATTCTTCAAAGAAACGAATAATTGATATTTATCTCTTTTCTAAAGTTGAATCGAAAGAATTATGGTACAGTTCTAATAATTTACATGATTTGTTACAGCACTTGCGTAGACTAGACGATAACGATTCCACTGACGAAAGCGAAAGTGTTAAATAAAGTTCCTTCTCACCCCGCAGCCTAAATCATAATGCTTTTATTCATTAAAGAATTTTATTGCACAAAATTTGTTCATAGGCGAGCTTAATGCCTTACGTATTTTCTACCAGCTAACCTTTAAGAGAGTGAAATTTTAATTTATATTTTTATTTTCAGAATAATTTACTCAAAGAACCCCTCTCTGATGTTAACGTACAAAATGTGATAGAGAAAATAATAATCCTAATAAACAAACTTAAAGAAGAAGATGTAGAGGAGGTTGGGCAAACGTTCCTACCTCTTATATCCC
This sequence comes from Monopis laevigella, assembly GCA_947458855.1. NCBI lineage: Eukaryota > Metazoa > Arthropoda > Insecta > Lepidoptera > Tineidae > Monopis > Monopis laevigella. The sequence continues at coordinate 15,811,725 of OX381581.1, forward strand.
ACATTGTTGAGAGAAAACAGGACTACTCCGTCAACATAACATTCATAGGAAACAAATTCAAGCATAAAAGTTTTGCTGATATAGTCAACCAATTATTTATAAACAACGGCGACTAACACGTTATCAAGTTAAGGGTTCTGCTGTCTACTTGATACAAACTTCCAATATTCAATTTTGGCTGTTAGTCGAAGTTCAGTTATTATGTTTAAAAATAATAATTGTGTTTTATTTTTATGTTGGTAATTGTACGCAAATTCTGTTGTGGGTTATAAATATTTTTGTATTGTGGTATAAGAAAAGTTTTCTGATTTAAAAAAAAATCCAACACAAAGATTAATAAATACAATTACCGACAAAAATATTATTTTAATTCTGCAACAAAAAGCTGGTTGTATGAAAGCTTATTTTGTATGGAGAACGACTTCGGGATTGCGAATGCAGTGTCCTTAGAGGGTATGTGTTTACTGCAAGATACCTACCTATATATGGATAAGACATAAGAATTAGAGTAGTGGGTAAATTATCATATGCTATGATTATAAGCTAGTAAATAAGCATATCTCCTGATGGTCAGGTACATATGTGGAACGCCAGAGTTTTTTACTTGCTGGTGCCTTTTTCTCCGGGGTGTCTCTGGGGGACCAACATGCGGTCAGTGTGTGCGCTCCGATTGATACATTTTTGTACTATAATATTAATTATTACTTATAGTGGATATTTGGAGCGTAGATATAGTCTGTTAGGTTGGTCGGCTCGGTGGCACCTTTGCATGGCAGATAACGATGAACAGGTCAATGGAACCAGCTAACCACCTAGTCTTACACTTCACTTACTACGTTGGTTATGTGGTTGTGTTCGGTTTGGTTTCTAATTATTTTATGTATGCAAGAGCCTACCTAACCAAGCGCACACTTAGACCTTATACAAAATAGTTTTTTTTTTTTTTGACTATGCATAAATACCTGTAAAGGTTTACATGAAATAAATATTTCTGACTTTGAGTCGAAACCACCACTCAAGTTGATAACTGTGGTGTTTCTGTCGTAACTATAAGACCAATTTTTAATTCCAATTTTAGTTGGACGGATGACTTGTGTGCGTGAGTTTATACAGTGACAGCTAGCCTAGCAGCTAAAAAAAATTTCAAACATGTTATATCCTCACTCTAATTAATCTATGCTCAAAGATTGCTTATAATATTTTGTGTTGTTACTTTTTATTGATTGATTATAAACCTAGATTTATATATATTATAATGGAATTGATTAATTGCTTATTTAATACCTACTTAATAATAAACTTGTCCTCCATTTCCTTTTTCTGTGCTTACATTAACCATTTTCTTAAATTAATATAATAAATCATATATGATACAGCACACAATATTATAAATGTCAAAGATTCAAATGTTTGTTACCGCTATATGTTGTTATACAGGGTGAATTTAAAAGGTTGTATGTTGAGCTAATCTGCTTTGCTGATCAAATTGAGTATGTTTTCTCATGAAACAATGTGTCGCAAATGAAAAAAAATGTTTGGCTTCCCATACAAATATTGGTCGTTTCAACATACTAGTTTGTATGGAGAACACTTTTTTCCATTTGGGACACTTAGTTCCATGTGAAAAGTTGTTAGATCAGTAGAACTCATGGAGATAAAGATAGGGAGGCCCGTGGGCTCTTATAGCCTTTCCAGTCGTGAGAACAGAAAATGACTGACAGAAATAATAAAAAAATGTGAAAACAAAAATTATTATAACATATCACTGAGCGTTGATTGGTTGAAGTGAGAACAGAATATAGCGGGAACAAACTAGTTTGACATCTCGCTTTATACCCCATTTAAGGCATTAGGGCGGTTCCATATATTATTCTTACTGACTCACTCGTACATGGTATACACGAGCGCTATAAAACCAAGATATCTCTCTATACTTTGATGACTTAGCTGTCAGTTCACATCTTAGGGCTCTCTATCAGATGTAGTTTTTTAAGAATCTCCATATGATATAACTAGGTAAATAAATAAAATGATCTTTTATAATAATCGTTTTGGTACCAATGGTACAATTGTCTGTACAAAAAAAAAATGTGCGAAGTATCACTGGATGTTTGATTATAGTTTCAATTACCTACCTATAATATTTTTCGTTTTATGTAATAATAAAGCAAGATGGATGTTTGTACTTAGGGTTTAACTGTAAATGCATACAAAAATAGAAATAAAAATATTATATAGGTTATGTCTCCAATAATAATATTCATAAAAAGTATTTAACCTTTAAACCAAAGATAAGATTAATTACCTATATTGTAAAATTAAAACTACTTACTTTTAAATAAATAAGTTTTGGTTATTTATTTCATAATTCCATGCCGTATTACCTATAGTTCGTTTCACGAAAGAATATTCGCGGCAAAAATTGAGAATAAACAAAATATGTTAAATAAGTAGGGGAGACCGAGGAGAGTAGTGACAGAGGAGAGTTGTGACATCGTCGATTTCCCGGAACCTATAACCACTAGCGAACTCGCAACAGCGCGCGTTTGTTGTTTTTGAGACTCGCTATTTAACGCAGTACGCGATAACAGTGCGCGGAAAGCGGTTGTGAATATACGACATTAGTGTACAAAAAATTTCCAAAAGTAAGTTTTTTACCAAAATTTTGATTACATATATATCGTTTTGTATTATGTTTGCATTGTTATGATATTTTTTCTTATATGCTTTATTCTTTCAAGTTTCCTAGCGTAGTATTGTTTTTTTTGTATTGACATCTTATTTCGACATTAAGAATTATTATTGTGACCGGCTCACTATTTTTTGCACCTAGGCGAGTTGTGACAGCTTGTCACAACTCTCCTATTATTGTTTATTTCTTTGGCAAGGTTCTTTTATTTGTCTTGTGGTTCATATTGCATGTTAAATTGCTATTTTTTTGTTTCAGAATGCCAAATAAATATAAACGAAAGACTGATAGCGGTATAAGTAGTGTCGAAATTTATGAACTGGCTTTTGAGGAAGTCACATTAAGAGGTAAAAGTCTTCGAAATGCCGCATCCTCTTACAATCTGAACTATATGTCCTTGCAAAGATATATTAAAAAGAAAAAGGCATATCAAGCTAATCAAACAAATGAGACTCCATCTGTTGGTTACGTTAGCCCGACGATTTTTACCGAAGAGGAAGAAAATGTTTTACGAGATTATTTGTTAACATGTGCAGCATCTAATTATGGGCTTACAACAAAAGAGACAAGAAGTTTGGCATATATGTTAGCGAAAAAATACAATAAAAAATTTCCGGCGTCATGGGAAGAAAACAAGAAGGCAGGAGAAGTGTGGCTCAAACTATTTATGCAACGACATCCCATTTTATCTTTAAGATTGCCTCTAGCCACGAGCATAGCTCGCGCCACGAGCTTTAATAAAATGAATATAGCTGCTTTTTTTGACCATTATACAGGTGTCTTAAGTAAACATAAACTTGACGCAAAAGATATTTGGAATGTCGATGAGACGGGAATAACTACTGTTCAAAAGCCTGATAGAGTAATCGCGCGACGTGGAGAAAAACAGGTCAGTGCGATGACATCGGCGGAAAGGGGTACCTTAGTCACTATGGCTTTGGCTGGAAATGCTATAGGTAATTACATACCACCTATGTTCATATTTCCACGTAAAAGATTCCAAGAACATTTCATTCGTGATGGCCCAGTTGGTTCAGTAGGAACAGCTAACGGATCTGGATGGATGCAGGAGGACGATTATCACTTTTTCCTTGAGCATTTCAGAAATCATGTTAGACCATCAAAAGAGCAAAGAGCTCTGTTGCTCCTGGATAATCATTCTTCCCATATGGCTTTGAAAAATATTGAATTCTGCAGAGAAAACGGCATTATTTTGCTTACATTCTCCCCACAAGCTTCTACCAATGGATCGTGCTATCTTTGGGCCTCTAAAAAAAGCTATTAATACAGCTTGTTATAGTTGGATGCGCTCAAATGCTGGGAAAGTTATGACCATCTATGATATCCCATCTATCACACAATCTGCATTTGACGTGGCGATCACTGCGAAAAATATCAGTGCTGGTTTTCCTGCAACAGGAACATGGCCTGTTAATACACATATCTTTGAAGAAGCCGATTTCCTGCCTAGTCAAGTCACTGATCGTATTTTGGCCAATCCAGAAACGGAGCAATCATTAAGTGTTCCACAAATAACGGAAAACCCAGAGGAAAGAACTCTTACCCCAAATCAAACTATCGGTATAGCTGAAAACGATGAAATTGCTGTCAGAGAATATAATTTAGGAACAAAAACCCTTACTCCAAATATGTCTACAGATCAGAACATGACATCTTCCAGCAGTCCACCTGGTCTGAGCAGTAACACCAACGAGCCCGTTGCCTCTACATCTACAGTCCGTAGTCCTCTTGCTACTACTTCTAATGTGTTCTCGCCAGAGTCACTTGGGCCGCTGCCAAAAGCTCCGCCAAGAAAAAGAAACCAACCGAATAGACGCAAGATCAAATCTGCTGTGCTTACTGATACACCTACCAAGGATGAAATTGCTGCCATAGAAGCTAGTCGAAAGATAAAAAATGTAAAAAAACGTGTTTTAAGCGATAAAAAAAAGAAACCTAAAAAAATTAAGAAGACTAATAAGAAAAGTAAAGTTGATGATGAAGAGTATGAAGCCGAAGAAGATGCAGAAAATGATTGTTTTTGCTTGTGTTGCCTTGAGACCTTTGTCAATAGTAAATCAAAAGAGAAGTGGGTACAGTGTCTCGAATGCAAAGGCTGGTCTCATGAAGCTTGCACTGGGGGCGAGCTTCAATACGTGTGCCATAATTGTTTATCCAATTAAATTTTAATTTTTGACTGAATATTATATGTTATTTTAGTACGTACATGCATACCAAATAATAATTAAAGTACTTCGTTCGAAAGAAATGTGTTATTTATTTATAATGGTATTATTTATTTAACAAATAATCTAAATACATAGGTGTCACAACACCTTGGTATCTGTCACAAATTACCTTGGTATGAGGAGAGTTGTGACACGGGGAGTAATTTTTATTTTCGTAGATTTTCTCAGAAACCTTAATATTTTAATTCATTTTGATGATTATTTCTTAAAGAGTATAGATTGAGCTACATTAACTCATACAACTCATAGATATAAAATGTTTCTTGACTGAGATATGTTAATTAAAATAAAAATTGTCACAACTCTCCTCGGTCTCCCCTACCTACGATGTCAACATAAATATCTTAGTTATATAAATTTGATTTACTATTTTTACTAAAATAAATCTAATTCAACCTAAAATATTTTTAAGGAGTCTGGGGATATCAACATACCTTCACGCGACTGCAGCGCCCTGTTCAAAGGAATTCTTTCGTGAAATAAACTTTATGTACCATATAATAGCAGGGGGGTCACTTTCTGGAAAAGTCGGGGGAAGTTCGGAGACTGTAAAAGTCAGGGAAAATATTTAAAGTACACACTCAACTTGCTACTGTAAACGGCTGGCAACCTAGGCGGGGCGATTCCATTTAAGTTCAAAATGAGCAACGGGACACGTATCTTCGCCCGCGTGTGGGGAGGATCAAACATCCTGTCATTAGACCGAGCTATTAGAGCGATTCTTAAAATAAGTACGTATCGAACAATTAGATATCCTACCTATAAACTCTTCCAAGAATGTGAAGTATTAAATATCCGCCAACTATTCATACAGAATACAATTCTGAAAAAACACTCAAGAGCTTCAATATGACCCTAAATTATTGACAAGTAGTAAACCATTTATATTTCCTTGTGATGCACCTATCAAAACTTCTATTATAAGAAATTTTTATCCCTTTTTAGGAGTGTACTTGTATAATAAAATAAAAAAACATCTTAAAATATACTCTTCTACCAAAACTACTCGTAAAACTGTGCTTAAAAAATGGCTAAACACTAAATCATATAATGAAACTGAAAATATGTTAAGGGTAGTAAAATAACCAAAACAATTAAATAAATAATATGATAAAATATATATACCTACACATAATACATAAACTTCTCATACACACCCAGCACACACGTTCACACACACAGCACACATCCACACACACACACTAAGGCACACATGCATACTTGCATACAAACGCAATCACATACCTTAATATTTCTGTCATTACTTAGCTTATAATGTGATCTATATATGTTCGGGAAAGGAAACCAACCACTGAGATACAGGCTAACGTTAGTTACCTAGTTTAGTGGTTGGTTGCTTAACTAATTGTTTGGCTATGTGCACTGGTTATACATACTTTTATTTATATAGCATCCATTTTGCAGGGCATCATTATGTCGGACTATGTATTTTTTTGTATAATTGTACCTAGGCTAAGTGAAATAAATAAAACATTCATTCATCTTGTGTTCTCACATTCTCCAAAGTGATTTGCGGCTCTATGTATCTCCATGGTGCTACCGATAATATTATCTTTATAAAAGGTACTTTTTACCCCCAACAAAAAAAGGGAGGCGTTATAAATACGAGCTCCTCAGAGCATTGCATTGTGCCAGTGGCAAATGGGATCCCTTTTACAGTGTCTCAATAAGACTGGTTGATAATAAACCTCAAATCTACACTTTCAAAAACATTTCGCTAATCCAGATTTAGCCAAAACCTAGTTATAAATGTATTTTCAAACATTTTCGTTCGATGTTAATGTATCGGGAATAAAACGGCTAGAAAACCAAGGCTAGGTTTTTTTCCAAACGTTTCTGAATATAGTAGGTATAAAAAGAGCCCAAAGGACAGTGTCATGCAAATGAGCAACAGCATTGAGGGACCACATTTTGATAATACGAATTTGCTAATAATTCTTATGCCAGTAGTTGGTAAAAATCGTGCTTAAGTTCGTAAACTTATTATAAAAGAGTTACTAGGGATTTTTAATTTTAAATATTTCCGTTAACACTTAACAGATTAAAGCGAGATTAGCGTTGTTCGAGAGCATATTTTCTTTACAAACTTATCAGATCTATTTTCTAAGTTTGTAACTACTGTAGATTTAAAGATATTGAAGTGCACTTTATAGGCAAGGGAGATAAGTATAATTCCTCGATTTTTGCTAATCTTAACTGCAGGCATAAATAAAATAATTACGATCAAATTATTATTACAAAAACGTGACCCCTCAATCCTGATGCTCATGTTATGTAGGCCGTAAGCATTACCTAGCTATTCACATAATGTTGGTAGGTATATTCAATATCAATCCTTTGACCGCCTCCGTAGACTAGATTCCCACCCATGGCAATAAAAAATATTAGTACGTTTTTTCTGTACAATTTGTCATGGTCTGGGTGTTTATAAAAATATAATATGTAATTATATCATTGTTTCTGGTACACATAATACAAGCCTAGAGCTTTATTTGTGGCCAGAGCAATATGTGTAAATTATCCTAAATATTATTAATTAATCCTAAAGTCAGTGTAGTATTTCTTGGCAGAGAAAGAAAAATGCAAAGTACATTTAAAATATTAAAATATATATTGTAAAATAATAAAAACGATTACATAAAAAATCTATAACAGATATAATTTTATAAAGTCTTGTTTAAAATGTCAACAGTATCCTTAAAAGTAATTTTCTTACAATGTTGCAGTAGATATTTGTGTTCGTCTTGGACGCTTCCCCTGTTCAGTAGGTATATCAATATGTACTGATATGGAAACACTGGAATGTTATGACTAGCAAAGAATTGCAGTTTCACCCTTTCAATGAGCCTCATGTCTACAAAGCAGTAGTTAGCAGAGCAACAACTACCTGGGGTTCTGAAATAAATAAATAAATATTATTACTGAAGTATGGCATGTGACCTTGTAACTACATAATGGTAAGCAGAGCTACAAAGTCTATGAATGAGGTTGGTCAATAATATTTTAAAAGCACACTCTAAAAGGAGACTGCCTGCCACCTTGACAAGAAATCAATACAGTAGTCTCCTGAAAACTGGTAAACCCAAAGATTAAAACTAAAACATGTCTAGGTCACCTGACAGTTTGATTAAATAAAAATACTAACTTGGGATCATAAGAAATAGCTTTAGCTCTTAATGTCCTGAACACCATTTGGTAGTACTGTCGATATTTCTTTTTCATTATTAAAACCACTTGTTTGCCTTCAAACGGACGCTTTTTGCCCGGAGCCTGTAGCTCACGATGCCAGAACGAAGCCGCCTTAGCCAGCTCCATACAAGTGTTATCCATTTCCAAAACCAAGGGACTTTTTATCCATTCATATAGAGATTCCTGAAATAGAAAGTGGTATTGTAAGGAAGCTTAAGAAAGAAACTTAGATGGTAAAACTTAATCAACATTGGCAAAAGCAGCCAAGCTGCTCTCAAATCATTAAACTCTTATAGAATGAGAGTTTCTGACCTCTATGAATGAATGAGTGATTTTTTTTTATTGCAGAAAAGTTTAATTCTATTGTACATAGGCGAGCTTAATGCCTTAGATATTATCTACCAGCTAACCTTTCGGAGATTGACCAATAACAGGCAAAGTGCTAATGAAAACATATATAATATGATATAATAAAAAAATATTAGGTAAATATAACTAAACATTAATTATATTTCATAGTACATAATAATATACACAAATTTACACAATATATAAAGTATGGGTACTTTATTACACATATACATGGTGGCCGAGTTGATTAGGCCTTGGTCTTAAAAACCCTTAGGTCCCTGGCCCTGGTTCAAATCCCGGTGTGAACCTATGAGTTTTTTATTTAAAAAAAAATGTACATTTGTTTGACAACATCTCTATAGTGCCACGGAGAGCAAGTTAAGCTGTCGGTCCCAGTTTCACTATACCAACTTGTGAAACTGTTTATAGATGGGTTAATGAGTCTATTCAAAACATCGCGACGAGCTAGCCACTTGTTCGGTGTAGACTCGTACCATTGGCTACAAGGTGGGATTAAAAACCCCCCCGCTGTGTACCCTGGGGCCGTGTAGGCGGTCTCGGGCACCCGTGATGATATGTATAAATAAATTTGTATACAGTAAAAAGTTCTTAACAGTTTTGTATTCTGAACATATTTAAGCATTATATGAGTAACTAAGTGGTAAAGCAAAAATACTGACAGGCAGAAAGGAATCTCCTCGAAAGCTGTCAAGCACATAGGAGGAATGTAGGAGCCACTTTCCAGTAGCTAGAGCGCACACCATCATGCCAGTGTAAGCATCAGATGGTAACACCGCTATGAAGTGGGTGGCCAGCATCTCCATCTTGGTGTTCTCAGCCACCACTCCTCCCAATGCAGCTATCATTGGTATAAGTTGAGAACGATTCTGTAAATAAAAAAATTATATAACTTATATACATATATAGTCATATACATATGCTTAAAATATCAATAATTTTTATTTCAATTTATAGAAAGATTAAACTTGATATCTGTGCATATAGAATATCTCAAGAACATTAGTTGGATTACTTGTTTTAAATGGGTATAAATTTTGTTGAACCTCCCAACACATCTAAAAAAAAAGATAAAAGTTACAGGTTCAGGTAAAAACGGGACCAAGTAATAGGAGTGAAAGTATTAAATTAATAATAATACTATAACTAGACAAAACCCAATGGCATGGGTTAGGATAATTACAATCCAATTAAATAAATAATCATTTGTTACTTACGTCCAAATTTTCAGATAGCATAAATATCTTTTTATCACATGCACATATAAGGTTCTGCTTGAGCTTCCAAGAGTCATCTGATGTACTGCTTGGAGAAGCATAATCACTGTCTGTAAAAAAAACAACTTTAAAAGCAGGATAGACAACTTCTATATAATCTACAAAATATAATACAAATTATTTTTAATAATAAAAAAAATTTAGACTATGTTATATGGAACTTGCTCGGCAAGTCAAAAAACGCCCCCAGCAGAGTGGTCAAGTCACTGCAACTGATAACAAGATTAAGGAGATGACAAAGCCAGTCCTGGGATAGGTGGGAGGTGGGAATACTTTATACAAAGAGGCCATACCATCATAAACACCGCAACAAGCTCGCCACTTGTTAGGTAATCTCTCCACTATAAATGGTTCTCAGGACCATACAAAAAAGGCACCAGTTATAATTTTATTTATTATATTATATGGAAAGGTGTTATTTATCTACCATTACCGATGGTTAGGGCAACTTTTATTTAACCATTAAAATATATTCACCAGTTACTTTTGAATCTAAAATTTTTGAAATATTCACTCTCTCAGTAATGGCCATAATACAAATTATTGTAGAATGTGATTGTAATTTGTCACAAATACTGGCAGAATAATCAAATTTATACAATATTGTTGTCATTTATTTCACAGAATTTAATTTAATTTTAATTATTGAACTGAATTAATCTTCCAAATAAGTTAAAAAAAACATAAATAAAATATTGTAAATAAAACAAATTTTTACCTGATACTGGATCAGATTTTACTTGAGACATTCGTTTTGACTTAGGTATTACAGGACTGTACAAAGCTTCTTTCTTTTTTTGTTTGTATGTATTGATATACCTTTTAAACGGCAAATAATTTGAAGTCTTGGCCTTTCCATCCTCAATGAATTTCCTAAAACTGACTTTCCTGGGTGTACTACTCAAGCTTCTGAAAAGAACATTTATAATAAAATGATAAAAATGTAATCAAATATATGAATTGTGGCCAGATTTGTAAAAAAAGAAGTATAGACTAAGTATAAAAATAAATAGATAGTAACATAAATATCACACCAAACCTCTAGCATTAGTTTTATGCTCTACAATTTTACTATTGATAGATAGATCAACCAGTTAGATCAACTATTAGTTATATCTAAAATTTAATATATTAGAATGTGTTCACATCAAAATTCATTTTGGTTGTTGTGTTATTTACTCACAAGACTCAGACATGGGGGATTCATTGAGGGTAGCCCAAAGCACCGTAGATGCTTGTTTGTGTTATATTTTTCACATTTAATTTTATAGGATATTGTTGTGCAAAAAGTAATAATTTTGTAGAATAAGCAATCATAGAGATCTTTAGTGTGAGAAGTGAAGCATTACACTTAGTGAACTCTAGGCTTGTGCTTGCTCAGTCATTGAAGTGATCGCTCCAAACTAGTACAATATTTGAAATGTACTAGTTCATTATTTTAGTACTTTAGTACAGTAGATTCCTGAGTCGAAAAACATTTTGTTTTAATAGGCTGTACTATGCATGCATGTGATCTTGTTGTAGATATCTACCTAATGGTAAGCAAACCTACAAAGTTCATGAATGAGGTCTACCAATACAGTTGAACAATGTTGATTGTTCCCACTATACCGACTAAATGATGCAGTTACAAAATGGGCGGCGTCTAAGACGTATTTAGATTACGAGTTTATTTTAATATCCTTGTTGGTTTATCGTCATATCGCTTGTTTAGTAACCGCACCATGAAAGGACACTATCATCTCGATAATGACAAGAAATCCATGCAGTATTCTCTGGAAAGCCTGTGAACCCACAGACAAAAAATAACTAGGTCACTTGACGGTTTTTGCATCCATATAGGCGGTAGTAACGAGTCCGGTCGGTCTAAGTACTAGTACTCGGTGCATTCAGAGCTCGCGCTTATCATAAAGAGTATTATGTTCTTTGCGCTTATCACTAAAGAAAGACAAAGCAAGGAAGTAGTACACTCCGAGAGCTTAGGAGCCGTCGGTAGAAGAGAAGAAAACAAATGCGATAAGCATAAACGCGCTAGCGCGAGCGAGACACACTTCGATACTCGAGCAGTGTCTGAGCTCGTACGAAAGCCCTCGGAGGACGCGACGAACAGTGTACTAGTACATCTTACATTTCTATCTTTCGCGCGAAATCGTGCATCGCGTCTTCTCTTTCGTGCCTTAATCATTCTTTTGGCGTCCCCTTCGCACGCTGGAATTCCTATATCATGTCTTCGCTTTCATCCCCACAGATTTCTTACCAGGTGGGCGAAAAATGACATATTTAGTCATTATTCGTTTAAAAATCTCGAATCGAGATGAATGTCGAAAGCGCGAGAATTGCCCACCAGGTGGGCATTGGCAGGACTATACTGTTTTGCATACAGGCATGTTACCATTCCACATCCTATTGTCCCCCTTTTACTTATAAAAATATTTAACTTTTAAAACTACCCACCACTCGTCACTGGCAAATTAGGCATAATGTGTAGAATCCATTATTTAAAGAAAATTAAATGAAGGCAAAGAGACCATATTAAATTGAATTTACCTATAATGGATTTAATTATAAATTAATTGTTGACTACATTACCAAATGCAGTCGTCGAATTATAGACTACTATTATAGCAGATAATATGTTGATGCGTAAGTTGCAAACAACTGGTTATCACTTGCTATCTCATAAATAGCAGCCACATTGCATTTGAATGATGTAAACATTAATACATATCAATGTTATTTTTAAACATATACAAATAAAAATATAGTATTACCAATATTACCTACCTAAAGTCTAAAAATAATCCACAAAATGTTAGAATATAGGAAATATATCTGATAAATTATATTACAACAGGTACATGCCAAGATTTTAAGTTAACTCACTCATTCCCAAATTTAGCAAAAAATGACTTAATTGGACTTGATGTAGGTGTAGTATTAGGAACTTTATTTTCCAATGGTTCAATTTCCTGATAAATATCTTCAATAGACCAACCTATTTGCCGACGGGATCTTTGCAGATGCCCTCCCACTTTCTGATCAACTGTATCTACACCATCAACTTTAGAATTATAGGTTCCTTTCCTTTTAAAATGAAAGATACTCAAATGTTGTAAATGGTCATTTTTTTGTGTGTTAATCTCGTGGCAAATTGAACACACAAAATATTGCAACTTGACATTTGCAGTACAGACATTTATGTGGTCTACATAAGAGTCATAGTTATCATATTTATCCTCACAGAGCACACAAGATACTTCAGAATTGGTTATTTCCAAAGTAGAGTTAGCAGAGAAAGATTCACATTCGGAGTCTGCTGCTACAAGTGTTTGATCACTGTCACTGCTCTCCTCATTTTCAATAGAACAAGTAACATGGCAGGTATGTATACCTGATGAATTATAGTGCCCTTCACAATAAACACATTTTATTGAATCAATATCACTTTCAGTGTCATCACTTGTATCTTTGGTGTCTAAAGTATCAATATTATAATTGTTTTGATTTAAATTAATTTCATGATTTTCTTGCTGGCCATTCCTATGGATCATGCAAATAGGACTATTATTTATGTTTTCCTTATTATCTGTGAAATGGAATAATAAAGTTGTAAGTACTCTTAATTGAAAATAGTGGTTGTTAATTAATTAGTTATTTTCAAACAACATACCAAATTTTGTTCTAATAACAATATCATTTTTTTCACATAGCTGTTTAAACATATAGGCTGTGCTTAGGTTTTCTATACATGATGCACATACTCTATCAGTCAGACCATCTCCTTCAAGTACCTGTAAAGTACACTATTAGTGAACATGAAACAGGCAGTATAAGAATGTTTTTTTGTTCTATTTTCCTTTTCAATACTAAAGACCCAGCTTTACTTTTGTTTGTTTACTTATTACTTAAATAAAAAAATCAGTGTTTAAGGTTTACAATGCTATTCTATAATGTAGCTATGTATAGATAGGTATTTAGTCTTTCAAAACATTTTCTTGTATACAAATCAATACTAGTCACTGTGAGCCGCTAGCCAACCAAGATAAAAGAAGGTAACCTCTAACCTTTTCATATCACATAATAACAATGAGTATTATCTAAATTATCTAAGTAATATATAATTTGATTAGTACATACCTTAATATTAGTAAAAGACATAAGCATATCAGATAATTTCACCGAATCATCTTGTTCAAAAATTGAGCAAAAATCACCCAATTTTAAACATAGTCTACATTTTTGAAAAAAGGTATTCATTACTTTAATATACAATAATGCAATCAAACATCACAGAATTTAAGCTAATGATACTGATAATAAATAATTAAAAATATGTAACGAACAAATTCAAATTTTTTAGGTTATGAATTTATCAATGATATTTTTATATTCCAACCTTTTAGAGGCACTTTAAAGAAAAGGAAAGACTTTTCAACCATACAGCCAATTAACAGTTTTTAAATAAAGGCCGTGTTGTTACACACAAACTATCCTCACGGTCCGAATGCCGATAACACCGCTGTCAGCGCTGACGTTCATAATCACCGGTCCGATTCAAAAAGCACGATGAGATCACTTACGGCGCTATTAGCGTGCTAATGAATCGCACATATGATATAGGAGATGAATCGGACCAGTGATTAAGCGCGCTCACAAGAACTACACTTGTATCTCCCTCTATCTCGCAACTATGCTCCTCTCACTCTGTTTGAATGTCAAATAAAACGCCATAAAAAAATCATGAATTTAATGTATTTTGTATATTTGTTTACATAAATACCAAAATAAATGAGAACAACATTTTTAACTATCTACTTAATAATTATTTAAGAAATTTTAATACTTTCCTCAAAAACATGTCTCTAGATAAATGTCATTTTGACAGCGCCCACAGCGATTTCACCCAGGTGGGCGATTCTCGCGCTTTCGAGATTCATCTCGATTCGAGATTTTTAAACGAAAAATGACTAAATATGTCATTTTTCGTTCAATATTTATATATTTATTATTTATTAATTAATATTTATTATTTATTTCGTTTAATGTTCGATATTTTTGAACGAAAAATGGCATAATTAGTCATTTTTCGTTTAAAAATCTCGAATCGAGATGAATCTCGAAAGCGCGAGAATCGCCCACCAGGGCCGTGTTCGGAAACGTAATACTTTAACACTGGGTAGTGTAACAGAGTGCGACAAAAATATTGAAAAATGCTTAGAGAAGAAGAGAAGCATATAGTGTAGTGACATTACCCAGTGTTAAATTGTTAGTTTCCGAACACGGCCCAGAAGCAAAATCACTGTAAGTCCAATATGGTGTCAGTAATGACGTCACTATTAATGTCAAATCATTATCGTTAGCGCGCTTACGCTCAATCGGACCGGCGCTGATATCGATTTTGTCGCGAATCGGACCGCAAGGTATGTTTAACTGAAAGTAAAAATGCAAAAGAAAGTAGAATAATAACTGAAAGTAATACATACAAACGGAAGTAGCCTAAAATCTCCTAATGATGAGTGTCAAACATGTCGTGATCGATTGCAATTGGATCTGCCGTCGCCTTGGGCCTGACCAAAGAACACGATTACCAATGTAAACCCCGCATCGATTGATAAAAATACATACATATATACATATCATCACGGGTGCCTTGCGGGGCCCAAAGCCGCCTAGACGGCCCCAGGGTATCCAGCGGAGGGGTTTTAATCCCACCTCGTCGTAGCCGATGGTATGAGTCTACACCGAACATGTGGGCTAGCTCGTCGCGATGTTTTGAATAGACTCAATAACTTACCTATAAACGGTTTCACAAGTTGGTATAGTGAAACCGGGACCGACAGCTTAACGTGCTTTCCAAAGTGGTCCGAGTGTCTACGTTAGGTGTGACAAAAAATGGGGGTCCACAATCGTAAGAACTAAAATGTTGGCTTCACTTCTATCAATATAGAGACAGATAATATTTTAAGAAGCTCAGCGACTTTTACTTGTAAAAACTGGCATATTCCATATTCTGTACAACACGTCTAGACTTGCCGTTGCCGCGCGCCGCCGCGTCCCGGCCGCCCGTCCCGGGGCCTTAGAGAAATTACACTACATTCCATTGTTGGAATCGCTCTCAGTCAAATAAGTATACATTTTGACAGTCGTCAGTATGCCTTAAATCGGACGGAAAAATTGGTAGAGAAGTGGCAATTCCATAGAATCTATAGTAAGCCACACCCACTCTGGAAAATATTTGACATTTGTTTGTATAGGATTGGTAGAGAAATCACCAAATTTTCCATATTTCGTAAGGACAACGGAAAAAAAAGTTGACGATTTCAATTCTGTCTGGAATAGGCTCACGGCTTGTTCGATTTATACATTTTTAAAAATTTTTATCATAGGAATGTTTGTTTGTATGTCCGAATTTTATTAAAGTTGTTACTACAGAGAGAATAGATTAATAAATTATTACTGCTTCAATAAAAATCGTCCCAAAGTTTTAAAAATAAAGTAGATATTTTTATATAGGATATTGGTGTGTCGAATTTAAGGACAACTTCAAAAGCTTATCTTAATAAAATATGTCAAGTTTTTAGACTGATTTTAGAATAAAAAATAGGAATTGTCAATATTACTTGTAAATATGGCAAGATTATTTTTATAAATATCAAATCACCATAAGAGTGCCTTTGAAAGACCTAATTCAAACAAGGGCCTGGATTAACAACATTAATAGGTATTCAGTAGGATTTTCTTTACATAAATTGTTCTAGTCATAAACTAAGCTATAAGCTTATTCTGTGTGTAGGTACCAAAAACAATGCTCCTAATACATTATTATATTTTATAAGTTAGTAGGTAAGTTATATTTCACAAAGGGACTATAAGTCCCTCTGTGAAATATATTAAAGGTGCCTTGGATATGTTCCATTAATCTTCTAAAGCTGAGGTACCTAACTAACACAACCACATATGGTACAAGGTACAGATTAATAGATAACAAATATAACATGTTTCATCCCACAAAGTAGTGTACCTATTATTATTAATTTACATCAACAACCTACCAAAAAGCAATTTGAAGGGTACTACCATTCCAATGTAACCTATTTGCTGATCATAAGTATATCAATTTTAATTAAAAACGAAAGTTATATGAGAATATTGACACTCAAAAAGAAAACACTTTAAACATAGGTAATAAATAA
Source organism: Monopis laevigella (assembly GCA_947458855.1). Lineage (NCBI taxonomy): Eukaryota > Metazoa > Arthropoda > Insecta > Lepidoptera > Tineidae > Monopis > Monopis laevigella. The sequence continues at coordinate 15,828,712 of OX381581.1, forward strand.
ATGGCTTCAGGAACACAGTCTTGATGCTTATAATTTTAAACCATATAGGTATAAGAATGAATTTAATAAAAAAATATAAAAGTTTATTGTTAAGTTAATAGTAATGTATAATACTAAGGATATATTTAGAAAGAATTATAAATATAAAACACACATAGAATAAGTTGAGTCATTTAATTACCAATACATAATTTATAATCTAAATTTATATACCTACACTTTTTAAAGTTAAAAGAGGTAACTGTGCATATGCAGGGCATGAAATAAGGTTTAATGTTGAGGAGGAATAGGGTAAATATTAGTGATACATGTTTATTCCAATTATATGAATAATTTATAAAATTTACTTAACTTTGTTTAACATATACACTAATATCCTGAGCACTTTGCCTTACGGCACCAACTTAAGCAATATTTTTTATTATTAAATATCATCATATTAGTAATTAAATTTGAATTTCTAAGGTATCATAGTCTTTTTTACGAAGTTTTTCTTGACAGGGTATCTACTAAAGATTATAGAGAGCAAGAATAACGAGTAAGTAGATACATATAAATGCGACAAAATATGGTAAAAATATAACACGTCTTGCATATCAAAATTTAATTTTAATTCATAGAGAATTTAGAGTCTATATATGAGTAGTCTATATAAAAATATATAGACTACTCAAGTATAGAAACATCCTTTTTTGACAGTTTTTGTGGATATCTCTCCTGCTGCCATTTAGTGGAATATTTTGGAATCGGCAAAAAGAAAACTCCTCATTTCATTACGAAAAGTAAATTCTTTGAGGGTAGCCCGTAGACTGTAGACGCGGGTGTGCTATTACAGTTATCAAATTTAATTTTATTGAATATTATTGTGCAAAAGTGTACTAATTTTGTAGAATAAGCATTCGTATAGTAATATTAAGTGTGAGAAGTGTAGTATTTACGCAGTGACCTTGGTGTTTGTGCTATCTCAACGAATCCCTTTATCTTCAGTAAAATGGCGGTACCCATTTTACTGTTGATTATTTCTTCCTCCTTCACTTGACACTGGCATCACTATACCGTATGTTTGCATACGGTTATGTGGCCATTCCTAATTTTAACCTAGTCCTTTCCCTATTCCTTTCCATCTTATTATCCCACTTTTACCGTACAATATTATAATTTATAAATCTACCCACAACTCGACATTGGCAAAATTATGCGTAAAGCGTAGAAGGCCACTTAGGTAAAAGAAGAAGAAAAAGAAAAGTAAATCGATATTAATGTTGGCCAGTGACTGAATTTGTTTCCAGACTTTCGAAAAGAAAAGTGAATCGATATTAGTGATTGCCAGTGTCGGAAAAGTAAGTACCTATTTGTTATATGCATATAGTTTTATTTTATATATTATTTATTTTACAATTTATTTTAAACAAAAAATGGAACTTAAATGAAAAGAAAATAGTTACTCATTACAACATAATTTTTCTATTGTAATAAGTATAGGTATAATACTGAACTTACATACTTCGATAAAAGAACTGAGGCTCTACTATGGGTTTTTACTTTGTAGCACATTAACTTTAATACGTGAGCAACAACCAATAGGGCCGTTTTATTTTAGGTAACGCGATTGAATCAAGCGATGCTATCGGTGGTTACTCACGATTTAACGCAAAGGGGCTTAGCACGCGGACATCGATAAGATATATACCGACTCGACTTATACCGTCTGCTGTCGAAAAATATATCGAATTGGTGAGCACGCAAAACGACATCGATAAATTTCTCGAGCTTTGTCTACTAGTTAAAACAAGTGTGTTTTCGTTGACAATTTCGAAAACATTTATGTAATAAATTAATAATTATTACCTTATACGATGCATTTATTATATTATTATTATTAATAATCGTTACAGAAATATATATTTTAATTTAAAAAGATTTAGAAATACATATATTTAACATAATAAAAATAAAGCCGAAGAAAACTCGGTACCTTGGCCTAAAAAAAGATTTTTTTTTTGGTGAGTTTTTTAAAATTTATTAAGGCATTGGATAGGATTAAAAAAATGCAAGGAAAGTAAGTATAGATACGGAAGTGGTCTAAGACCTAAAAACGCTATTCAAACCAATTGTCAGACATATTTTCTTGAGTATTAATTGGTTATGATCGCATTTGTGTCACTTTTTATTTTGGTTTGTATTTCGGGCGGCTATCTTTTGTTCTTATGGCTGGTAAGGCGATTAAGCCTTAAGGTACTTCCCTATAATAATATACTTCAATGATATAAATCAAATATTTTATTTTATGTTTTGAATTTTATGTAATACGGTGACGTGTGAATGATTTATTTTAATTATCAGCCTAAATTAGTCGCCTGCTGAATAATCAAATTACATTACACAATCAATACATTCCGCAAGACCTATCTGAACTTGAAAACCTCTGAACTTCGGGGGTTACCGAAGTTTTTGTTCGCTGTAAAATATTAAGACTAATCTACTGCCACTTCATAATAATAAATACATAAAATTATATAAAAAAATTACACCATAATAAAATAAAACAAGAATTTTAATATTAATTAAATATTTTTTTCTAAATAGCATAGGTAACTCTAAAAACATAAATACTTATTTTCTGATAATCTTATTTTCATAATCTATTTCTTGGTTTGGGCATCCAGATATTTTTTTAATCATTGTTTTTTGAGGTTCCAGTTGTTCCAGCAACTTTTCTATAACACGCACATTTATAGACACTTAAGTATAACAGTTTTTCTAACGAGAATAAAACAATTATGGTTCTGTTTTTCGCTTTTAAATCAATAAAAATATCAAAGCAAAAGTATTTTCGACACTTATCAGCACCTAAAAGAAACGTGATAAAAATTTTATATATATCGACTTTTGTCTACAATCTGATAGTTTAGTCTTCATGTTAATAAGCTGCGTGCTACCGTTTTCGATAAAAGTCGAGATATATCTTCCAATGTGTCAAATTAGTCTATTCGTTATATATCGTGGTCGCGCGTGTTAGCTTTGTAGATATATGTCTTATCGATCGATATGTATCGAACCGAATGCCGCGCGTGCTCGGCCCCGAGTACTTTGTTATACTAGAAATAGAGTGATAACTCAAGGGTTTTTTTGAGTAACGAAACAGCAGCGACATCTCTTATTTTTATCCCGAACAACAGAAAAAACTCTAAATTACCATGCTTCAATAGATGGCGCTGGTGGTCAACTATTTATATTCGTATATAGATCTTAAGGCTGAGTTGTACCAGTCTGTTAATATCATGAAGCTAAAAAAACGCGCCACACGGTTTTGTACCTTCATGGTTAATGTAATGTAACGTATAAATTAAAAATGACGTCGAATGTACCTGCTGTCATTCGAACTGCAAAATAAATTTGGTACTTTCGACGCCATTTTTTATAGATTTTTTAAAGAATACTAATGTCCGGTTTAATAGTCGTTGCTAAGCCAGTGCTTAACACGAGCCATTGCTTAGAACTATCAAAGTGACAGTTATTTCGGTGCTCCGGTGGCTCAGGCTAAAGCTTGAGCCGGTGCTCGGCTAAGCATTAGTCTCGATATTCCTTTACTTAAGTCATGCTCAGCGTTAGATTCTTCATATTAGACTGTTATTTCTTAAGTTTCTGTTGATTAGGTAATTATGAAATTTTTAGTCGTTTTAAAAATATTCTTATTCTTCTAGTTTTCTTTTATTTCTTGTGTATTTCATAATTTATTCATACAAAATCTATGATTTCTTCTGTTTTCAGTGCAAATTAAACATTTTATATTATAAAACTTCAACAGTAGAGGGTTACCTATCGCCATGAAAATGTAACTTCTCAATACTTTGAGGTGTGACAAAAATCCGTAAATTATAGTCAAAATACGTAGGTTTTTAGTAATATTTATAAAAAAAGAGAGCTAATAAATAAAAAAAGTACACGATTAATATTTTAGTACTTTATAATACCAATACAAAACAATAAAAATAAACATAGTTCGCGCTGAAGATATTGAGTATTACAAAAGTTTTTAAATTTTGTTTTTATTTTCAGAAACCCTATTCTCTTTTTTTTGTTTATTCGATTACTATTTTTATTCATAATTTAACAAGGCTACTGTATTTTTTTTTTCGCTTTTAATTTAATGCCTAGGCATCAAATATGATGAAGAAAATTATTCTTTTTCCCTTGATTTCACGTTTGTCCTGGCCTTAATAATTAGAAACAGTTTGACGCCGGAACTTTGTTTATTTCATAATAGATTAATCATATTCTTTTAAAATAGCCTGTAAGTTAGATCGCCTTAAGATTACTAAAACAAAGTTTTTTTTAATTTATTTACAGGTAGGTAATTAAAAAGAAACATGGCCGAATCTAAGAAGAAGTGTCGTCAGTACAGTGTTGAATATCTAAAATTTGGTTTTCTTCCATCAAAGGCAGGCAAACGATTGCCCACATGCCTTTTATGCAACAAAATTTTGAGCAATGACCATCAAAGCTGGAAGAACAAGAAGGTGTCATCCTGATAAAATAGATAAAGATTTGAAATATTTCCAGACATTGAAGGAAAAATATCGTGACGAAAGACCCACCGTGCACAGTATGTTCGCTTCAACGTCTGAAAACAACGATGATGGCTTGGGGGCATCTTACAATATCTCATTACTTTTAGCAAAATCTGAAAAACCGCACACCATTGGAGAACAGTTAATTTTACCTGCTGTTGAAAAAGTTTTAAAAACTGTTCTGCACAAACACAAATCTTCATTTGACATACTCAAATTATTTCCTTTGAGTAACAACACTGTACAAAGACGTATTGATGAAATGAGCTCTGATGTTAAAAGTTCTTTGTGTGATTATCTGCAAACAACTTATTTATCTATTCAACTGGACGAGTCAACTTTAAGACAATGAAGCATTATTATTGGCATATGTTCCATTTGTTATTTATTTATTTATTTTATTCTGGAAAACAGTCGTTTATTACAAAAAGTATATAGGTACATATAAGATTAAATAAAAACATCGAGTTCCCTAAATTAATTCCATATTTTATATAATATTTGATTTGTTCCACAAGTTCTACATATCTTTAATGTAAATTTAACTTAAATAACATTATATAGTATTAAAATTTATAAGTAGGCACCTATAGAATAGTATATATAAGTAACTAATTAAAGAAGATATAAATACATATACAGGTAGAATAATAAAAACAGAACACTAAATAAAATTAAAAAAAATTAAATCTAAATAGGTAAGTAAAAACTAAAACTAAACCATAAGACTTAACGATTTTTTTTATTTATCAGCACGTAACAATTTTGAACTTATTAATTTTATATTAGAAATTGAGTTGCAAAATAGGTCTACATTTTCTAGCTTCTCATTATATAATTTACAAGCTCACTTTAAATATCTATTAGCACCAAAGCATACCTTACTCGTTGAAATTGAGAAAAGGTTATTTTTTTACATTGAAGGAAATTTTATGTAAAAGTGTGGGGGCGTCCACAATATTATTGATTATTTTTCCGACCCAAATATCGACCAATAGAATTGCACCATTCGACGTCACGTGGTACAACCTACATGGTATTATACTGAGAATTTTTTTTGAATATTTTCTCTGGTAGTTGCTATATATAAAAAACAAAACATAATCCAGGTGCAATTCTATTGGCCGACATTTGGGACGGAAAAATAATCCCCCGAATACCACACGAGCTTCAAAATTATCTGGCATTTCCCTCAAGGTTCCCTGCAAACAAATAAAGTCGTCAAGTTTTTCAGGAAAAATCACTCGCGCTTCGCGCTCGTCGCGCTTCGCGCTCGTGATTTTTTAACCTGAAAAACTTGACTCCTTCATTTGTTTGCAACGAACCTATCGGAAAATACCCGATAATTTTGAAGCTCTTGTGGTATTATAAGTGATTATTTTAAATAATAAAACATTGTCATTAACATGGCGACGATTTTCAAGAGATAACATGTTATGCCTTTCTAAAGATGTTAAATAACCACTTTGATGATCGTGGCCAGTCCTGTAGTCTAGAACCTTCAGAAATTTTACTTGTATTCTCTCTAATTTATTCATATGGACTTTATGAAATGGTTGCCAAATTGAGCAAGCGAATTCTAAATGACTAACAAAACTATTGTATAAGAGTTTATAAGTTAGCGGCGATCTAAAGGGCCTACCCACACGCAACACGAATCCCATCTGTCTATAAGCCTTATTAACTATTTTATCAATGTGTGGTACAAAGGTAAGTTTTGAATCTAATGTGACACCTAAATCTCTAGTTTATGTAACCCTGGCTAATTCCTTGTTACATAATTTGTAATTATAACTAATAGGATTACGTTTACGTGAATAGCTAATAATATAACATTTGTCTGAATTGAGGAATAGATTATTTTGCATACAAAATGTTGAAAAACTGTTGATGTCACTCTGCAACAATTCGCAATCGCTAGACATTCTAATGGCTCTATAGAATTTTGTGTCATCTGCATAGAGTAACAAGCCATGTTGCATTGGATTAATATATCTATTTACCGAATGAAATAGCTCATTTGTTATATTTTTTTCTAATATTTTTCCAAATTGACATAGCTTTGAAATAGGCCGATATTTTTCAATATCCTGATTTAAATGGCCTTTCGGAACCGGAGTTATCCAGGCAAATTTGAGGCACAATGCCTTCTTGTAATGATTTATTATAGATTATGGTTAACGGCATATATAAATTAAACTAACAACTTTTTATAAATAGTGGATGTACGCCATCAGGTCCTGCCCCCTTATTTATATCAAGTGCATTTAAGGATTTTAATACAATATCCGACGTTATTTCAATAGAATTTAAATTAAGTATTGAATTATTAAAACAATCTTCCTGCAAGTCGTTTATCGTGAGTTCTTCTGGATTGTATGGTGCAAAAGGTGTAACAAAGGCTGAACGAAAATAATCATTAAATAGGTTACAAATGGTAACCCCGTCATTGGTTGTAGTACTCTTGTAATACATACATTGTCTCCGCAAGTCCGTTATTAGAACGAACTGACTTTATATACCTCCAAAAGTAATTGGGATTCAATTTAATTTTTTCTTCAGAATATTCAATATATTCATTGTAGCATTTAGTTCCATTTTATTTGCTTTTTTACGCAATATTTTAAAACTTTCGTAATCGAGGGGATTATGGTATTTTTTCCATAGTCGATGATATTTGCGTTTTTTATTTAATAATTTTCTTAAGGGTTTAGTATGTCATAATGGGACTTTGGAGGAAGACTACAGTGTGAGTCGGTACGTACTGTTTAAATAAATTATTAGTATAGGTACTATAAAACATTGAAATGAATTTAAACTGAGTGGTGAAAGTAGAACTTCCCAATTAAATTTAAGTAGTTCTTTATTTATTTTATCATAGTCAGCGGCCCGGAAATTATAAATCTCATTTGGTGCCAGTTTCATAGGTGGAAATGGTGGAATATATCTTATAGCTAGATCGATTGTAAGTGATCTATGATGTGGATCTTCAGAAACCAGTGGACACTCGCAACTATTGACACAACAAAACATATTTTCATTTGTTAATATTAAGTTTAGAATACGATCATTTACATTAGTTATATTATTTAATTGTTTTAATTGAGAAAAAGATAAGAATTCATTGAGTAATTGTACAGTTTGGTTATCTCCTGATATTAAAATTAAGTTAGAGGAATCATCACAAGATCGGCGGTACATGCTATATTTAAATAAGTATTTTTGCTATAATTATCAATTGGTATTGAAATCCAGAGGCAGTTAGACGTGGCTCGTGGCGGCATCGGCCAGTCGAATGAACAATATGGTACAGGTTTTCCCTTTTAGTGATTGGTACACCGGAAATTTCAACATTTTTCATTCTAGAAAACTGATCTCGCCTCTTATTATCAGTTTTTAGATCGGAGATTGTGTTCAAGGCGGTATCTAAATCGGTCTTTAACCTTTTATTTTCACAAATTAAAGTTTCATTCGTGGTGGTACAAATAAAGTGCGAAGTTACTAAAGTTTAAAATAAAGAGGGTTAATTTGAAACTCTGTCTAATTTAAATCATAGCCTACGATTACAGTCTGAATTTTTCGCAAAATACGTCAAGTCTCTGATAGCTTAGTTGGCGGGGCGACGGAAACTAACACCACTGCGCATGAGTTCGAGCCTCACCGAATGCTTTAATTTTTTTCCAGTTAATTAAATATAAATTTACGAAAGCAAAGCGACATCTACTAATATATAATAAAGATGCATAACTAACAGCTCAATGTTTAGCACTTGAAGTGAGTCACTACTAGACAAGAACGCCTGAATGTTTGACTGGTTGATTTACGTACTTCTAATCAAAATGTATTTTATAATCACTGCCTATAAGTTATACGTATCTATAATTATTATTGGATACTTAATAATTAATTAACTTTAGAGCAGGGACTTTTATAGCATTTCTGTACGTCAACAAAGGATAGTAGTGCTTACAAAAGGCCAACTGACGGTAAAGATATAATTCAATGCTCCTTATGCCGTGGGGTATTCCACTACCAGTGTCTTAATATTGGCTACAATCAATATAAAATGCTAACGAAGGATCATTTGTCTTCATAGACATGTCCAAACTGCGTGAATATAACTAGACGCTGCAAATCAAATGTAAATACGCCTATCCGTGCTCATCAGGTGCCGTGTGTTTTCGAGGATTCCATGAACATGTCATGTGATTTGATTTCGACTGAACAGGACAAATCGCTTGTGTCTCAATCGCTTGTGAATCAGCCCTCTGTCACTATGGATAATATTGGCATTCTCTTAGACCAGAAGTTAAATAGTACGTTGTCCACATTCATGAAAAACTTTAGAACTGCCATTAAAGAAGATATAAAACAAATGGTCAAGTGTGAGGTAAATTCTGCCATGTTAGATTATAAAGAACAATTTACAACTACCACTGACTACATATGTGCTGAGCAATCTGCCTTAAAAGCTGATATAGATAACAAAAGTAACAATATTAGGGATTTTGAGGTTGAAAATAGTCGGCTTCAGTTGGAGATAGCCAAATTAAATCAGCGATTGACTTCTGTTGAAAAAAAATCACGCGGTTGTAATGTGGAGATTCAGGCGGTACCTGAAGTATCTAACGAGAATGTTATATGTATATTTAAAAAGTTATGTGAAGCAGTTGGCACTTCCTTGGAGGATAGTAGTATCCATACTTGTCGGAGGGTAGCCAAACTTAATCAAGCCTCAGATCGCCCCAGGAATATATTGGTAACTCTTTCAAACCCACGAATGAGGGATGGCTTATTGTCAGCTGTCCATAGATTTAATAAAACCAACAAAACATGCAAACTTAACTCGGAACACTTAGGTATAACCGGAGAAAGACGCCCTGTATATGTTGTGGAACACTTATCGCCAGAACACAAGATACTTCATGCACCGGCTCGTAATCTGGCTAAAGAACTTAAGTATAAAAATGTTTGGGTAAAATATGGTGAGATATATGCATATTTCTAGTATAACAAAGTACTCTTTGGATATATGTACGTAGGGACGAAACAACAAATGCTATTCACATTAAAAATAGTGAATCCTTAGATAAACTGCGTAAGATTTAATTGATCTTATTATAATTTATTTTTCTGTGCTTTTCGTTATTTTGTTATTATAATTACAGTACAATTATTATATATATATTATTATCTTAAATAATTCATAAATTTTTACATTCATTTAATTTTTTTTATTTTAAATACTTACATGTTTTAAACTTGCATAACTTGTCTATATTATGTTAAATATTTTTTACCAAAATGTTGGCCGAGCACGGTCTAAAACAGATGTTATATATCTTAGCCTATTGAATTGTGATTATGATGTTGTATGCTTAACCGCAACTAATTTTCAACATAGTGTACGTGATAGCGAGGTAATCGATAGCCGGTATAATATTTTCAGGCGTGACCGTCAGGACAGTGCTCGTTAAAAAGTGATGGTGGCGGTATTCTTGTGGCGACTAAAAAACATCTCAATGTAGTTCAAAAGATATCTTGGAACAGTGGGGTTGAGGACATTTGGGTGAGCATAATTCCACATTCTAAAACTGGACTCACACTAAACATCTGTCTTTGTTACCCTTCCGCCTGACATTTCATTTAAAGACTTGACAACTTTTTATACGAATTGTCAAAACATTGTATTGGGCTCGGGTGGCAGTGACGTGTTTGTTGTGTGCGGAGGAACTTTGCACTCCCTTGCATATTTTATTTAACAGGTCACTAATGTCTGGGGTATTTCCTACAATATGGAAAAGGGCACATATCGTCCCAATTTTTTAAAGCTGGTGACAGGTCAACATGTGAAAATTATAGGCCTATTAGCATTTTATCTGGTGTGGCAAAACTTTTCGAATCCTTAGTCTATGTGCCCCTATATAATTACTTTAAAAGGTTTTTATCTGACAGACAGCATGGATTTGTTAAGGGTAAATCTACGCTTAGTAATCTGCTGGAGTACACAAGTTATCTGTGTAGTGCGTTTGCCAGTCGTTGCCAAGCTGATGCACTATATACCGATTTTAGTAAGGCATTTGACAGAGTCAATCATCAACTTCATTGCATGAAACTTTCTTCTATAGGAATACACGGAGTTCTATTGAGGTGGCTTGAATCCTACTTGGATAATCGGAGTCAAATTGTGGCACTTCGAGGGCACTATTCCAACCCAGTTTCTGTCTGGGGTGCCTCAAGGATCCCACCTTGGTCCTTTGTTATTCGTGGTATTCATTAATGACCTTGTGGATCGCCTTGCCTGCCCGTGTCTTCTCTATGCGGATGATTTAAAGATTTTTAAAATGATAAGGTCAACAGAGAATTGTTTGCTTCTTCAGCGAGATCTCCAAGCCGTCGTGGAGTGGTGCTCACAAAACAAAATGTCACTGAATGCCGACAAGTGTCACGTGGTGTCGTTTTCCGGTAAAAGAAACAAGATCCACTATGGATATTCTATTAATGATAAAATATTGAATCGTAGTGCTGTTGTAAAAGACCTGGGAGTAGGGATGGGTCAATGAAAAATTTCATTACAATGAAATTAAAAATATGTGAAATATATGAAAAATTTCAAAACTCCTTGAAAAATTTCAAATCAAGTGAAAAATATTTTTGTTCTATTAAACTCCGAATTTTAATTTTACGCATGTATTAAAACTTCTATTATTGTGTACTAACTAAATATGTTTTATATTATGAAAATTCATTGTGAAAACTTCAAATGGGAAATCAAATGGGAAAAATTCCCTTTTTTTTAAAGTAGGAAAAAGTCTTATTGAAGATCAAATGATTTTTTAGTGGGATTTTTTTTAAAGTCCCACCATTTTAAAAAGAAGGAAAAAGTCCCACATGACGAAAAACATATTTTTAGTGGGGAAAAAATCCCATTTTATAAAAATGTGGGGAAAAATATTTTTTCCCACTTTTTAAAAAGTAGGAATTTTCAATTTCTACATGACTACTTTTTCAAAATTCCCACGGTATAGCATACTTTCTCTTATAGCATTTTCCAACCTTTACATTGACTACTTTTTACAATTCCCACGTTCCCAAAATTCCCTCTTTATCATAATGCATATTTTCACGTAATTCCCTTTTTTTTTACTAGATTTTTTTTTTAAAGATTTAAAATAGCATTGTCGCGGGCAGTGAGATATATTTATTACACCCAATACCTCAAGCAAGACAAAACTCAAGACAAGACATGAGTCTTGTCTTGAAGTGGCCGTGCTGCGACTTTAGAATAAGACTGATGTGAAAAATTGTCAACGGTCACACTCTCATGTCTTGTCTTGGATGTGGCCGTGCTACGGGGGCACAGTAAACAAAAGTTATGTACAAAGGCGAACTTAATGCCTTAGGCATTATCTTACAGCTAACCTTTAAGATATATTATAGACATGGTAGAGAATAAGACACTGGAAGCGCTTCAGCGAATGCATACTGGCGAAAATGCGTTTGCTGATATCAACGACGTGGTAGTTAGTTCCTGGAAAGATCGGAGGACATGTGTAATGCAAGCTTCTTAGCATGTTGGCAAAAGGGAGGTGGTAAATTATTAAATAATACTGGAGAGATGGATCCCAATTCCAATCTGCTCAGCATGTGTTTAGAACCGATGATCATGACCTGAGTCTTGCAAGGGTGGACTAAAAAACCGAGACTTTGCGAACGTACCCCAATAGCCTCCAAATCGCCATTCACATTGGTATTCGCGGCATTTACGTCGCTCATTTCAAAGTGATAGTGCTAGTCATCGGCATACATATGGTAGGAACTGAAGTATATTACTTGAACCATGGCATTTATGAAAACCGAGAAGAAGATAACACCCTACCCTGCGGGTCTATGCAGGTGACCCAAGGAGCACTAATCCGAAAAGGCGTTGTCTACCAGTATGCGCTACCTGCGTTCGCAAAGATAGGAATCGAACCACTGTGCTGCAGTAGGAGAAATATTTAGTGAACGAAGAATAGCAATGAGAATATCATGATCTACACGGTTAAAGTTGTTACAGTATAGTACAAAAGAACAAGCAGTGTTAGTTTTTTCTCATCTATAGCATTTGTTTATAAGATCTATAGCAGTGTTGGTGCTATGAGACAATCAAAAGCCGACTGCCGCAGAAAATCAGTGAATTGGCTGTGGACAACGTGTTCAACTTTAGATCATGCCACATCTAAACCATTCGGACTTAAGAATAGGAGGAAGAGAGAGCGACTGTGTACGACTGGAGTATAGATACCGTGAGGCGTGCGTGCAGTGACTATCCAGCAAAGTAGTCTGCGAATTGACGATTCTGATTCAGAATCGTTAGAAATTAGGCAATGCTATATTGACATACTTCTTGTTTCTAAATCAGAGTCATAGCTAAATAACACATTCCACCCTTATTATGTTTAGAATTTCGCGGTTAAGATTAAGGACGTTTAGATATTTATTTATCATTAAAAATAAATAAACACAATAAATCAGTACCTACCCACTGAGTAATTTTAAGTGTAATAGTCATGAAGGTAAAAACCATGCCCGTCCGCGCGTAATAGTAATCAAACGATGACTCGAGTTTAGGATATGAAAGACAAGACAATAATTAAGTAGGTTGTATAAAACACACTTTTTTTTTAAAACATTTTCCACCACAATAAGTCCTTTTTATGTTCCTCGTTGATTGTGTTTTTTAGTATAATTTTAGAAATATCCAAAATTATATAATTTTGTTAATTCGATACATTGTAAAACAATTTATTTTTTAATAAATCGACTATTGTATTATTAAGAATAGTGTATATATACACATTTTTATAAGAAAAATATTTTTCACATCAAACGTGAAATTTTCAACACCAAATGAAATTTTACGAAAAATTTCAATGCTTGAAAAATTTCATGAAATTTACCCATCCCTACCTGGGAGTCTTATTTGACGATGGTCTCACTTTTCGACAGCAATATAATAATATTGTTGATAGATCGAATCAACTGCTGGGATTTGTTTTGAGATCAACCAAGGAATTCAGGAATCCAAACTCGGTAATACTCCTTTTCAACAGCCTTGTGCGTAGTGTGTTGGAGTATTGCTGCCCTGTCTGGGCTCCATATTACACGGTACACTCAGACAGGATTGACGGCGTTCAGGGTAGATGCCTCAGAGCACTCTCTTATAGATGTGGGTATGGACGTTCGCTGGTTGATTACTCTTCTAGGTTAAATAAATTTGGGGTCCTTTCTCTTAAACGTCGTCGTATACGATATGACCTTTTGTGCCTGCACAAAATCTTGCACTCCGTCATTGACTCGGGCTTATTGCTGTCGTCCGTTAGTATCAATACTCGCTATAAAGCCAGAAATCCTAATACTTTCTCCCTTCAAACTTACACTAACAACACATCCTTCTACAATCCGTTGGTAAGGATGTGTCGTACCTATAATGATAGGGTTGCGGGATGTAGAGATTTATATATTTGACAGTAGTTTTGCTCATTTTAAAAGGTCCATTACAACGGATGTCCTCAGCCGTATTTAGAATAATATGGCTTTTTAATTTAATTGGTTGAATGTCTTTGTAATTAATTGTGTTTATTAATATGTGTAATGTTTAATTAATTTTATTCTTTGTATTATTATTGTTATTATTTTTAAAGTATAGTATTCTTAATGCTTATTATTATTAATTTAATTTTTATTGTAAATTTAATTTGTTATTATTAATTTAATCCTAATTTTTATTATTATTAATTAAGTTCTATATTTTACATTGTATTGTGTAAATCTGTAGGAAATAATGTAGCTTAGCATGTTGTGTGCACTGAATTGGATCCTAGCCTAGAAATTTGTTTTAACGCACGTATCTTAACTTGTAATGGACTGGGATCTGCTGGTGCACCAAACATTAAATAAATAAAATAAATAAAATAATTATACCAGAGGTAACTGCAATACACTGTGTTATCCACCGACAACATCTAGTAGCGAAAAAATTTAGTAATAGATTGCACCAATCACTTCAATTTGTGATTAATGCAGTTAACAAAATAAGAAGCAATGAGAAAGAATACGCGTTTATTTGCACAATAGGGAATATGCATGTTTTTTTTTTTAATTTCATTACTTGATAGAGTAACTACATTAGACCCTAAAACAAATATTAAACAATTTTTTAAGTCTAATAACACTAAAATAAAAGAGCTTAAACTTTATCTTCCACTACCGCAGTAAAAAACGGTACATCACTAGCCGCCATTCTGTGACGTCAATCGTGCTCAAAAAGTATATTAGTTTAATGTTATTGTACAGGTTGACACTTGTTTGTGCACGAATGACGTCACATGCAGTGTTTGCTATTCAGTGTGTTCGTTTACTACTGTTTTTCGCTTAAAGCGCTTAGGCTTTAAGCCAATCTAATCAGCCGTCAAAGTACACAAAGCGAAGCAAAGCAATCGCAGCGTTTGCAGGAGTACTCGAACAGTTTTATGTGCATAAATAAAAATCATATAAAATTCATAAGAGAATACAAAATAGAGTTCAAAAACGATTAAGTGAAAGGGAGGGAACAATAAAAATAAACAAAAAAAAGTATTTGATACATAATTGTGACCACAGACAATTTACTTTGATTGTACTACTCGTATTTTCAAAGCGTTCGCAGCGAATTCGATGACGTAATTTGCTTTTTTTCTGTGATGTCATCAAAAATCCAAAGCGAAGTACTAAAAAAACACCTGTCAAGTAAAATAAGCTAGCTTTGTAAGCCTTTTAAGCAGTACTCAAACGTACCGAATGTCGGAGCGTTTAGAAATGCATTCCGTTTCTACAAAAGAGTCATTCATCAAAATCTTTCAAAAAAGATTTTTAAAAACGTATTTTAAAAATAAGCTAATAAAATAGATTACTGTAAATATGTTCAAAGACATAAAAGGAACATTTAATATTAAAATAATAAAATTGGCCTTACATGCATATTTCCTATTTTGCGATGAAAATGGTGAAGACTTCCAACGATTGCTGTTACATACCGAAGTACGCTGGTTGTCAAAAGGTGCATGATTATCAAGATATTATTTACTTTTTGACTCACTTTTAGAGTTTATAGAAAGTAAAGATCCTGATTTAAAAGAAACCCTGATCAATTTTAAAGCAGACATCACGTAAATATAGTGGTGTTGTAAAACAAAAGCACATAAATTTTAAAATTCATTGGTACACACCGGGATTCGAGCCAGGGAATTTAACTCTATGGGTAGAGCCTGATCGACGAGAAACATCAAATCCTATACATTTTGCTTTCTATAGGTATTTCGATTCGATTTTCGATTGGCTCTTTGGTAAGGCCCCTTTATTGCATTTTAATCAAGAGCGATGACAACTCAAATTCACAACATTTTCATTTTTCCCCTTATTTTTATTTATTTATTATACAGCTCGCTTCCACCGTTTCGCATTTCGCAATTCGAGTCGTCGAACGAAGCGGCCGCGTAATGTGTGGTTAGCCTGCCCATTCGGCTAACCACACATTACGCGGCCGCTTCGCTCGACGACTTTTTAGGCAAGTCTCTAAAATAATTATATCAAGTCATAAAACACACTTAAAACTAAAAAAAAGTGGTGTTCGTGATGATCTAAATGAATCTGGATGACGTGTTCTTCGACAAAAAAAAAACTTTAAAAAAAATTGAATACCTACCCGTATTTTTTATTTTTCATTTATTTAAAGTTTTATAATTAAAAGTCAATGTTAAAGAAATTATTTTTCTAAAAGAGCGTATGTCCATTTAGAGGCTGTTAAAAGTTGTGTGTTTATTTCTTTAATTATTATTTTTGCTTTAATTTTTGTTTATATTTATTTCTTGGGTATTTTTAGATTTGTTTGTTTTATTTTCTCTGTGTTTTTTACTTATTTTTTTTATTGTGTTCATTAAATTTAAACAATATGCCTTCTACCGTCCTCGTACATAATAGGCATCGGCTGAAAATAAGCGCTATAGCACAATCTGTTGTAGCTTGTGCTGAGCCGATTACCTATTCGTCACCACGAAATACGCAATCTGTTCATAGTTATAACATTAATAATTTGTCAAACTTGAGTATGTGTTGTTTGGTGTATAAATAAAGTTTTTTCTTTCTTTCAAAGAGGATGTAAATTACTAGTTCTGTCGCTTATCGATTTCGAGATTTCACACTTAGCAGAAGCTAGTAAAGCTTGGTGTGTGAACAATGCTCCATAGATCAACCATCTATAGAAAAGTCTCAAAAATCATGGGGCGAGCCGTTCTGCAAAATGGTGCAAACTGAGTTCCTATCATCAGCTTCTACATCTGAAGAGCGTGCTGGCGTGCAGGCTGAAAAACGCCTCTATACCATTATTTTTTCAATATCTATAATGTACAGACATCGGCCTGTTACAATTTTATAATATGTACAGGCATATAATATATATTACAGAGTTATTTAAAAAACAAATTGGTAGGTTTTGTATATTATTTTTGCTATAATAATATATAGGCGTATTTGAGAGACAAAATCTATTTTAGCAAAATGTTTCTCAATGATATGAGTCATTGAGAAACATTTTGCTAAAATAGATTTGGTCTCTCAAATACGCCTACAGTTTTTATGAATAAGGCCATTAGATTATACCTAGTACTGCATCTTGTCTTGATCTTATTTCTTTCTGGGCTATGTCGGTGAATGGTTTTCTTTTAAACTCGTTGCTAGGAGCGTATTTAGGTTCATACTCGCTCCGGTCCTTACATCTTCCCAAACAACCACTAATATTATAAATGCATATAAGGTTTTTTTATTAATATAGTGAAAACGGCATAACGAATTTTCATGACATTTGGCACGAAGATAGACTAAGACCTGCCCCCCTAGCCAAGAGCATCGTCGCTTTTTACGCTCGGACGACGCAGAAGCGTGAAAGAGAGGGAGATAACAAATTTATTATACTATTGGTGTATCTATATTGTTGTCTCGTTTTGGTTATTTTTACAACGATAAAAACGAAAGTGACGTCATCATCTCTTGGCTAGGGGGGCTGCAATAGGACCGACTTTTTCGTTCAACGTAGTGTAAATACTATATCTATACTATCTATACTAATATTATAAAGCTGAAGAGTTTGTTTGTTTGTTTGTTTGTTGGTTTGTTTGAACGCGCTAATCTCCGAAACTACTGGTTCGAATTGAATAATTCTTTTTGTGTTGGATAGTCCAGTTATCGAGGAAGGTTATTAGTTATTAATATAGGCTATATAACATCGCTACGACCAATAGGAGCAAAGATATAGTGGTAAATGTGTAAAAAACGGGAGAAATTATTTCATCTTTGAAGCCTTCCGTTGCGTGCGCCGTGAAAACGGTTCAAGATACACAAAAAATATGTATTAAAGAATAATCTAAATATATATAACTCAAAGGTGACTGACTGACATAGTGATCTATCAACGCACAGCCCAAACCACTAGACGGATCGGGCTGAAATTTGGCATGCAGGTAGATGTTATGACGTAGGCATCCGCTAAGAAAGGATTTTGATAAATTCTACCCCCAAGGGGATAAAATAGGGGATGAAAGTTTATATGATAAAAAAATAAATATTCCACGCGGACGAAGTCGCGAGCACAGCTAGTAATAGATAAACTAACTATAATAAATAAGAATTTAAATAATATAAAAATGTCATTTGAAATACTATAATAAAAATTTAGATATGCACCACAATTTTTATTTATTTATTGAAGACTAATAAATTTGTTCATCTGTTAGATTTTCAGATTTAATTTGAACCTCATTATTACTATCAGAATAATCTTCTTCGTCGTGCCTTTGGGATGATAAAGACTCTTCCGCTTCTATTACAACTGCAAATATCTTTTTCTTAACATTAGTTTGCATCCAGAGAGGCATTTCCCTTGTCGACTGACGCATACAGTTGAAGAAAGAATCTAAAGCATCAACTTGAACCTTTAATTTTTCTTGTGTGTTTTGCGGTGATAGATATACTATAGGGGTTGTTTCTAGTTTTTGTCTTTTATGCGGAGCGGGATGAGATACAATCCCGCTGTCGCTAGGGCCTGTTGTCGAAACATCATGATCGGAACTTATGCTTCGCTTAAATTTGTCAGTTTCCATTTCTATATTTTCTGTTATTCGGTATTTCATATACGGTTCTAGGAACTGCATTGACTTTGCATACTTCCAAGTAGTTATTTGAGCAGGTAATAATTTATTTTTCCCTAATTTTGCTCTTTTTAATGCATCGCGATGATTGTCTCTTAGCCTTTTCCATTCAACTTTGGCAACTTTTACTGGAAATAAGAATATCCTATTTAATGTTCCATACCTATAGGCGTATAGGTATTTGGAATAGCCAGTTCAAAGATAATAATATAATAGTCAAAATGTAGTCATATTTTTTTACAAAATAAAAGTATTAGAGAAACAATTAGTATTTTGTTAAAAAAAAATACTGAGTAGGATGGTTCTTTCCCATTTGTAGAAGTAACGGAAGTACCTACTTAGGTGACGTGAATAAAGGACACAATGTTACACTACTAACTTTGTCAGGTATAAAGATGCAAGATAGTAATACTTATTTAATAATATTATTAAGTGGGACATTTCACACATATTGCCCTACTTGGCCGCCACAAACTAAGCTTTGGGCTTGTACTATGTGTACCAGAAACAACTATACACATTTTATAAAAACCTACGTATATCAAGGCAAACTGTACAGGCAAACGTACTAATATGGTTTTGCCGCGAGTGGGAATCGAACCGATAACCTCCGGATACAACTACAACTGCGTAACGAAAACGCTAAAAGCCACGGAGCCACTTGACCACGGAGCCTTACATGCAGATTTTGTTATACCTACTTATCGCGATCTCCCGTCGGTGTCGATACCCAAATGCATTAGGAATAAAAACTTACCGTTAGAAATTGATTTGTGTTTGATAACCTCAACCACTTTTTCCCAAGCCAAATCTTTCTTCGCAACGTCTCTGTAATCATAATGCAAAGGGTCCCATAAACTCGGTTGTTCCTTCACAGCTTCTATTAGAGACTCCATTAATGATTCCATGTTTAAAGTTTAGTAAGTTGAATTTTGACGAGAGAAAATGTGTAAAATAGATTCACTAACGGCAGGTAGAACCGGTCTGACAGGCGTTCGGCAGGGCTACGCGAGCTCGCAGCTTGTTGGATCTAAACATACAAAGCGAAAACTGGTTTTGTACGCCGCATGCGCATTGAGGAGGCACGTTGACGGGGATGATGCAATGTGTCGAGTGTACATTTTTAACAGGTTAGACAGAGACGAAGGTTACTTGTTTTTTTTGTTAATTTTGAAGTAGTTTTAGGTAGGTAGATAAATCAATATTTTAGGGTATCAAGAGAAAATTTACGTGGTGTAAAAAAATATTTTAATATACGTGGTGGCCGAGTTGGTTAGACCTTGGACTTAAAACACTTAGGTCCCTGGTTCGAATCCCGGTGTGTACCAATGAGTTTTTAATTTAAAAAAATTGGACATTTGTTGAGTGCCTCGGAGAGCACGTTAAGCTGTCGGTCCCGGTTTCACTATACCAACTTGTGAAACTGTTTATAGATGGGTTATTGAGTCTATTCAAAACATCGCGACTAGCTAGCCACTTGTTCGGTGTAGACTCATACCATCGGCTACGACGAGTTGGGATTAAACCCCTCCGCTGGGTACCCTGAGGCCGTCTAGGCGGTCTCGGGCGCCGTAAGGCACCCGTGATGATATATACATATATGTATATATAAAAGAGAAAATTTTGTCTCTAAACTATTTTTAACCAGAGGAGGAGGTTATATTAATAAGTCGACGTGTTTATACTTATCCCAGCGGCTTCGCACATATTAAAAAGATTTTTAAATAAGTACCTATATTTTTTTATAGGATCACGGGATGTGAATGGATGTGAATTTGACAGCCTTCGTAGACTATTTTTACAAACTATAGGCATATTTACTAAGTTTGCAACTAGTATAGATTTGGAAATATTAATGAAAACGTCAGCACGGAGGGGCCAACTAAATAAACCCCATATAAGTTTTTTATTTGACGTACATTAATTTAACAACCCATTTCGTAACCGCATCCTGAAAGAAGACTTCGACAAGAAATCGATCGATCTCTTGAAAACCGGTGAACTCACTAAAACCGGAACATGACTAGGTCATTTGACGGTTTTTGCATCTGTGTGGTCATGGTCATGGTATCACATGGTGTAGATAAGTTTGTATAATCTGTACTACCATAACCCAAGTTTGAGACATCGCCACTTGCCTAAAGGTATTTTAATATTAAATAATTTTTGGGCCATTTATGAAAAGCAAAATATTTATCTTTTTTATAAAAAAAATAGTATAATTGTAACGCCTAAATATTTTAGGTGTACATTTACCTCGTGGTAAGTAGTACCTATTATTTATGTAGTTTGATTTCTCTTTACATTACCCTGTGCACCTATATTAAAATTTCCACTCTCCTAATAGACTGGGAGATGATGAAACGTTCTCCCATTTTCTACTGCATGCCTTTTTAAGAATTAATAATTAACCCTAAAATATGAAAGATAGAGGGGTTATTGACCGCCGCACGCTTGCACGTCATAAAGAAAATGGCTTTTCTTTCTGTAAAGAATTTTAGTGGTTTTCCGTGATATTATATTACCTGCCTTTGGTAGTGCAAACAAATTCAAGCTTTCGTAATTAATGGCATGCAATTCACAACGGCTTAAATGGTTGTGTGAAAATGAGAAATAAAATCGGACATTTCCGTGTTGTCAAAATGCATGCCGATGTAAAACATTAAAGTTTCCATCACAAAAAAAATCTGGGAAAATTGGCATGCGCCCCTCGTATGACGAAGGGTGGAAATTTTTGGTATAATGTTGTGAAAATTCAATACCACTTTTCCGTGATTTCAAATTACTTCTAATAAAGATAAATATTAATTTTATGACGTAGTTATTCTTAAATATAAATGGCATGCATGATGCACAGGATTATTTTATTTTAATTAATAACAAAAGTTGCAAAAAATGTAATAAACATTTCCGCGATTTTTATTTGCCGTTTTGAATTTCATAAAAACGTATGTTTCAAGTATAAGTATATTTAAAATGGCATGCGTGTGGAATAACATCATTATATTATAAACAATAATGAAAGTTACATAAAATATATGAAACATTTCCGTGTTTTTAATTTGCATGCCGTTTTGTATTTTATAAAAAAGTCTTATTTTGAATTCATACTGAAAATGGCATGTATATTTGTATCACTATAGTTCTACAGCAAAAAGTTATAAAACAATGTTTTTTTTTCAATTGTAATGATTCCAAATTTCCGGGCATAATGGGCCATATTATTTAAAAATATTTTTGAAGTCTTCAAAGATTTATAATAGCTGGACTTACCACTGATTCACTCATTGACAGAATGAAATTTTTGGGGGTATAGAGCCCCAGACCTCGACCCCCAGAAAAATCCAATATTGCCAGATTTCCACTGGGCACTGGTCGTATGCCCTCGTATATCGGCGGGTATGCGTCCCAGAGCCGGGGTGTGGAATAATATTTTGTAGGTCATTTTTGTAGATCATGAGTCAATTCCGGATCCACTTTTTTTCGGAATTCGGAAGTTTTTTGTCCGGACTCCGTAGATTTTATTTTTTATCTCACAAGGGGTGCGTCGGACAGGGTCGCGTCCATAGTACGAAACGTAGAGGTGGGGTGTTCGGTGGTATTTTTTTTCCTGAAAACTGCCAGTTTTTTTGTTTAAAAACACGGCATCCTGATACATTTAGATCATCGAGATACACGAGCACATCTTTGTTCTGTTTTAAGTGTGTTTTATGACTTGATATAATTTTTTAGAGACTTGCCAAAAGACTTCGCACAATTTATTGTAATTATTATTATGACGGTTAAAATGTGTAAAAGTTGCATCGATCTTCTTACTTATTTCTTGTTAAATACATAGAAAAAGTTAAATTTAAAAAGTATTATGAAGTATCCTCTTCGTAATACTTTTTAAATTTAACCACGAGAAGCCGTTACGGTGACTTATTGAATGCGTGACACTGGTCAAACCACATAATTATTATTCTGAGGGTCAAACAAACTAAACGAAGTTTCAAAGAAATGACTAGAATAATTTTTACACAAGACTAAACTGAAAAAGTAAAAAAAAAATATTTACGATATAATTATAATTATTCTTTCAATTTAATTTTCCCTCTTAAATAAAATGGAAAAAAAGACCAGTCATAGTACTGTCAGTAAGGTTTCTTGCAATTCTGCTTCTGCGCATTTTCATGGCTACCCAAGATTCCTGTGAACATCTGCTCGTATCAAGCGGCTGACACTGAAGCGTAAAACAGGGGGGTAACCACCGACTCCGATCCCGTGAGTTCTCGTTCGAGTTGAGATCAAAAATGACGTCATTTCATACAAATCATATTTACAAACTTATAAATATTTTTTTTGTAATTAATTAGGTACTCAAACTAGTTATGCAGTGGTTAATTCAAATAACGATGTTTCACTTTTCGTAGTACTAAAAACATCGATCTCAACGAACGAGATCTCATGGTATCGGAGTCGGTGGTTACCCTGCTGGTCATAGTGTACGGGACAGCCGATAAACGCACCAAATACGGATTTATTTAGTATTAAGCCTATAGATTGTTAGTATAAAGTTTTATGAATTAATTAGTTATATAGTAGTTTTTAAGACTTTATTATTGGTGTACTAGGCTTAATATTATAAATTTGTTTTCCTTTTTATTTGTTTGTGTTAGATTTGTATTCCGTTTTGTGTATTATTTTTGTATTCTGTTGTTTATTATTTCGTGTATTATAATGTGTTAGTTTTAGTCAGTCAGTTGGTCTGTCGACCCCGGTTGTTCGGTGGGGCCGAGTTCCGGCTAGGGTAGACCCTGTTGCCGGTGCAGGTACTCGGCGGGCGGCAGCCCGCCGGGGACTTATCGCGGTGTGCGCGAGGTCCCCCGCTGAAGACGGGGGGACCTATGTGTTGGCGGATTTTTAAACCCGACTGGGTTTTCCCGTCGCGTTACAGGCGGCAACGCGCCGGGTTGGGGAATTTAGGGTGGTGGTGGGGTTGGGTTGGGGGAAAACTCGCCGCCGAGAAGCTCTCTCGGCGTAGGCCTGCCATTCGGCGGCCGTGCGTGCAACGGAGCGATGCCGCGAAGATGCTCGTGCGGTCCGTTGTCGGCCCGGTCGTACATACGACGGGCGAGCCGCTCCACGAACTCGGCTAACGGTTCAATCTTCACGTCATCGCTGATGGTTTGGTTGCGCACGAACCACGGAGCGCCAGTCGCCATACGCAGAGAGATGTTCTGCTGGCGCTGGAGTCGTGTTTTGTTCGTGGCCGACAGTAACTGGTGCCACGCTGGTGCCGCGTATGTTAGATGGGGACGGACGAAGGTCTTATAGACCGACACTTTGACCCGGAGTGGGAGGGTGGACCTTAGTACCGGCCGGAGCATGGAGCGAGCGGCCTTGGCCTTGTTGATGGCTTGGGTGGCCATTGGGCTCATGCTCAACGACCGGTTGATGGTGCACCCCAGGTACTTAATGGAGTCGGCCCATTCGATCTCCTGTCCCCAAAGTTCCAGTTTGGCTGGGCGGCGGTGGCGGCGGGTGACTAGTAGGGCGGATGTCTTTCCAACATTTACAGACATCCGCCATCTGTCGAGCCAGGAAGGGAGGACGTCCAACATCCTCTGCATCTTCTCGGCGGCGAGTATGGGATTTTTGTGGGAGGTGAGGTAGGCGCTGTCATCCGCGAACAGCGCCAGGACTACGTCATCCTCTCCGTAGAGTTGGTCGGAGAGTGTAGGGATGTCATTCGTGAACAGTGCATACAGCGTGGGAGAAAGGCAGCTTCCCTGGGGTACGCCAGCGTAAATGGAATGCTCCACTGAGACCTTTCCCTCCACGGCTACGTGGAAGTGGCGGTTGTTGAGGAAAGAGGCCACTAACCGCGTGGCCATGGGAGGCACAGGCGAGGCGAGGAGTTTGTAAACGAGGCCGCAGTGCCAGACACGATCGAAAGCCTTCTCGATATCGAGGAAGACTCCGACCGTGGATCAGCCCGCGTTCAGCTCGCTCGCCATGTGGTGCAGCACCCGGGCTAGCTGGAGCGTGGTACTGTGTCCCTCGCGGAAGCCAAATTGCTCCGGTCGAATTTCGACGTAGCTCTTCAACCTCCGGAGGAACAGTCGCTCAAACAACTTAGCCGGGTGCGGAAGCAGGGTTATGGGCCGATAGCTGCTCGGCAGACGTTTGTCTTTGCCGGGCTTCGGCAGCATAATGACCTTCCCCCGCTTCCAGGCGGTGGGAAAGTGTCCAGTACGAAGCACCCCATTAAACAATTTGGCGAGAGCCACAACGGCTTTGCGGGGAAGCTGCGAAAGTTGGTGGTTGGTGATCCCATCGGGTCCCGGGGCCTTTTTGGGCTTAAGGCGGAGCACGGCGCGCTCCACCTCGGCGGGGGATATGAAAAAGTGCCCCGGGAGGGGCTCCGGATTGGGACCATTTAAGAACTGCCGCACTGTATGCACTATTCGTTTGTTGAACTCTGTGTCGATCGAGGGGAAGGGCATGAACTGCCCCCTAAGGTGAATACCCAGGAGATCGGCTCTGTCCTGGGGGCGTAGTGTTTTGTTCCCGCTCGGTCGACCAGCGGGTGGATGGGAAGGGGGGTTCGGGTCAGTCTCCTGGTGAGGCGGTACAGGGCTCCTAGGGTACCGTCCTCGCCAATGGAGTCCATGTAGTTCTCCCATGATCTCCCCCGGAATGCGGCGATCTCTGCGGAGAGCTCTTCAGAGATTTTATTGAGCTCCCGCTTAGTCTTGGGGTCGCGGAAATCCGCCCAACGCTTTTGCAGTCGCCGCTTGTGTTGCAGTTTTTTCCGAAGGGGATGTGGGAGAGCCAGGCGTTTTTCGCCTGTGTGGGGAGGCAGCTCGTGGGTTGCCGCCTCCTTGGCCGAAATGAAGGACTCCATGAGATGTCCGGCGGCAGCCTCAACATCTTGCGGCGTTGTGAGGGGACCAATAAGAGAACAGGAGTTTAGGTTCAATCTGTATTGGTCCCAATCGGTTTTGTACCGCCCTCTCGCGGCGGCGACGTCTACCTGATTGCCCAGCACAACAAGCAGGGGCAGATGGCGGGAGTCCATGTCGTAGAGGACTTCGACATGGACTGGGCTCGTTATGGCTTGGGCCAGGGCGATGTCGAGAACGTCAGCCGCGTGATTCGCCGTCGTAGGGATGTGGGTCGGCGAATCCGGTCCGAGTACTTCGTACCGCCCGACCGGCTGGGTTGACAAGTCGGGAACCCCACGCAGGATGTTTCGCGTTGAGGTCCCCGATCACCAGGGTGGGTGTTTTCCCGTCTAGAAGACGCCGGAGGTCTGCGGTACCGATCGTGGGACCGGGGGGGCGGTAAGCCGCGTAGATATTGTGGGTGACGCCGGACAGCTGGAGACTGACGCCAATGGTGCGGATCGAACTCCACGTGAGGAAGCTCTTCGTGGACGAGGTCTCTACGTACGAGGACTGCGGTACCGCGGTAGCCGAAGCCCCGCTCGGAAACCTCGTCCCGCCTGTAAACGAAGAAGTTCGGCACGCGGAGTTCGTTGTTGGGTTTTAATTTGGTTTCGCCCAGGAGCCTGCTCCTGGGCGAGTAGTTTCAACTGGTTGCGGTTGCACGACACACCTCCGGGGTTCCAGTAGATTATACGGAGCCCTAGCCCCGTAGGTGTGTGTGAAGATGGACAAGCCCTTGCAGTATAGCCTCCGCCGGTTCCTGTCCGCTGTTCACCGCCTGAAGGACTCCCAGAAGAACAGTTATTGCCGCCTGAACCATCAGGCGACCGCGTTCCTCCGAGCAGCCGCAGCGGTGGGGTGGAGGTTGCCCGTTTGGGTCAGTCCTTAGGGTGGTTGGGGGTGTGGGGCGCATTAGAGGTGGGGGCGCCGATGGAGTTTGCGCGCGAAAGGTAGGTGGCGCGGGCTTTCGGGCAGGTTGATGTTGTGCCGGTTGTTGATGGTACGCCGGTTGTTGCTGCGCGGGTTTTAGTTGGGTCCGTGGTTGCGCCGGCATTTCTTGTCGTGGGGCCTGAGGAACCCGAGGGGCCCGTATTACCTGTGGGGCCTGGCGGTAAGTTGCTTGAGCGGTTTGGGCAGCGGCTTTTGGGACGGGCAGAAGCGGCCATTCCGTCAGTGACGCTGGGAGTGATTGCGGGGATGTATCTAGCATCGCTCTGGGTTGAGGAGGTATAGTGGGAGCCACTGTTGATGCTTGGGTTGGTGGCGGAGGGGCCCTCCTTACAGGCATTGGTGATTGTGTGGTTGCCTGTTGAAGAGGTTTTGGTTGTGGGCGCAGGAGGTCCTCTTGCCTGCGCCATTAGGTTCCCCTGCTGGGTTGGTTCGTGCGTGGCAATCTGGTTTTGGGCCACTGGTTGACGTTGCCTTGCTGGTAGTGGTGGCGGGATGTTCGCGTCTATCTTCCTCGCTTCGCGACGGAACGCTGGGCAGGACCTGCTTCGCGACGTCGGGTTGGCCGCAGTTGGCGCACTTGATAGTGGCGTGCTCCCTGTCGCAGTCCGATGCTGGGTGTGGGCCGGCGCAGCGCACACAGCGGGCTGGTCGGAAACAGCCGAGGGACGAGTGGCCAAAAGCTTGGCACCGGTGGCACTGAGGTGGGCCTGCCCTGCGGACCCACGCGGTGATTGCGATGTTGCGAATCGCGAGGAGTTCCTGAATTCCCATGAGCTTATTTAGCTGTTCGCGTTCTAAGTGCGGGAACTGGACAAAAAATATTGTGCCAGGTCGCCCCTGCCTGGGGGGGATGGCCCTGGCGAACTCGGGTTTGACGCCAACGATGTCTTCCAAGTCCGCCATCAGTTCTTCGACCGGGGTGTCCATTAGTAGTCCGTTGATGGCTACTTTGTGCGCCCGGTCTTGTTGGATGGCATAACTATGCCCTATTATTCTCGGGTCTTGTTCCCGTGCTTCCGCGAGATATTTTTGCACCCCGCGGTACTCGTGGATGTCCTTAGGCAGAAATCGCACGCCTTTACCCATGGGTCTGGCGTTAGGCGCGTGGCCCAGGATCCCCTTCAGAGCGCGGAAGTGCGTCGTCCAATTCGGTAACGTCTCCACCGTTATTGGAGGAATCTTCTGTTTGGGAGCCTGTGGTTGGTCAGTTGTAGTGGGCGGTGGCGCCTGCGCTTCCCTTGGAGATGTGATAGTTGGTGGCTGGCTTGCCATCGAGGCGAAAGTCATGCCTGCGGCCCGCATGGCAGCCTCGCGCTGCTCATTGGCGACGATGCGGGGGTCCCGGCGGTGCTGCAGGCTGGAGGGGGCGGACCGAATAATGGGCGATAAGGTCCGTTTGGGGTCGATTGGCGATAAATGTTGGGTTGTGGGCGATTGCCTGCGGTCTGGCTTTTGGGCTGGAGGCAGGCTGTCTCCGCTGGAGTCGCGGGCATGTTTCGTTGGGCGTTGGGGAAGAGATGGCGGGAGGTCCTGGTACCAGGTCGACTCGGTGGAGTGCCGAGTTCCCGCGGTGCCGGTGGATGGGTGAGCTCCTTCTTCTTCTTCGTCTGATGATGAAGTTGAAGACCCGGAGGAGATGTCTTCGTATGGGGGAATTTTTTGTAGTTGCTCCGTGGTTGTTGGAGGCACTAGTTTGCGCCATTTGGGGCTCGCAGAGACTACCGCGACCTCCCTCCCGGCAAGGGTAGTTCGTCCGACCACTTGACGAGAAGTGGACGGGACGACCTCGTCCGGAGCGGGGCCTCGGGAGTCTGACGGCTGAGTCTCTGGCTGTGGCCTGGTGGTCGGGCCTGAAGACTTTGACCTTAGTCGGAAGGTGGGCTTTGGAGCCTTATCCCGGCTACGGTCGGCCATTTGTAGTCTAGCTCTCACTCACCCTGTAAGTACATGAGATGAGTTATTAAACAGAAAACAAGTACAAATGCGTTTTAGTAAGAACAAGTCTTATAAGAAATATTTCGACAAAAAAGAAGAAAACAAGGATAAATAAATAAGAAATAATAAGTTCTTTACATCGAAACACGATAGACGGACAAACTCAAAATAGAATATAAATATTAGGAATCCAATCGGAAATGACGAAATGCGTACTTCCGGTTGGATTCCAATACGAAAATGGAAGGGGAAGTTAGAAAAATTTGGGTTGCGCGCAAAGCACTACCCAAATGGGGACCGAAAATAAAATCAAAAACGGAATTTCAACAAGAACATTGGATTCCCACCATAGCTGCGGTCGAGATCGGACGTGTGTTAGCCTCCAGTGCAACCTTACCCCCTCTCCTCCGCGCTACGTCGAGAATATCTCCAACTACCTTCAAGTGCTTTCGAGTGTTCTACGTGTTTTCTCCGTGTCTCCGTGTATCTTCGTGTCCAACAAGTGGTGTTCCGAGTCGTAGGTGTCTCCAGAGCGTCGACCGGGTGTTGGGGGGAATCCAAACAATTGCAGTCCCCCTGTAACTGCTCGGCCGGCGAACTGCCTGACAACAAAAACAGCTTCGGTCGCCCTGCCGCACGTCGGGTTCGCAAGTCACTAAGCAGACAGACAGACAAAGACTGACCGATCCCATTGGATACCCTGCCGGGCTTGCCAAATCCGGCTGGGCTGTCCCCCTCCGGTGGGATCTAGCTCGCTCCTCCGAATAGGGCCGCCCGAGGGAAAAGTTCTGTCTTTTCCCTCCGTCCACTTTAAAGTTGTCGTGCGGTAGGTCCCTGATCGTAGGAGTCCATCCTTCCTTGAGCGGACGGCTGATTATTCGTAAAGAATAAACACACCGTCCGCAAATGTACCAGCCGCACTGGGGAACGGCACTCTAGCTAAGGTCGCTTTCTAGTCTCTGTCGTTGTTTGTTTGTTTAATTGTCTTGTGAAATTTCTATTTTTGTTTTGTTTTTCGGTTCTCATTAGGGTAGTGTTTTGCGCACGACCCAATATTTTTGAAATTTCCCCTTCCACTTCTTATTGGAATCTGACCGGAAGTACGCCTATCGTCACTTCCGATTGGATTCCTAATAATTAGATTTTATTTTCATTTTGTCCGTCCATCCGTATTATATTGGATTGGATTATTTCCAATAAGATATAGTTTTTATTTTATTATATTCTTATTTCCTTCTTGTTAACTCACTATTATGCTCTTGCAGGGTGAATAACGGTGTGAGAGCTATCAGTCAACAATGTCCGACCGAAGCCGGGACAAGGCGTCCAAGCCTGCATTCCGGATAAGGTCCAAATCATCGGGCCCAACTATTCGGCCACAACCAGAAGCTCTGCATCCTGACCCCCGAGGCCCCGCTCCGGACGAGGTCGTGCCGTCCACTTCTCGTCAAGTGGTCGGGCGAACTACCCTTGCCGGGAGGGAGGTCGCGGTGGTCTCCGCGAGCCCGAAATGGCGGCAACTAGTGCCTCCATCATCCACCCAACAACAACCACAAGCTCTTCCGTATGAAGACATTTCCTCCGGATATTCCAATGAGAGCGAAAAAGATGATGCCATCGGTGCCATGGGGACTCGACATTCCACCGAGTCGACATGGTATCAAGACCTGCCAACGGCGATGCCACAGCGCCCGCCTAAACATCCGCGTGACTCGAGTGGGGACAGCCTACCCCCGGCCCAAAAGCCAGACCACAGGCCTTCCCCAATAACTCATTCGATCTCACGGCACGGCAGACCGGGCACCACATTCTTCGTGCAGTTTCCCCATCTGTCACGCGAAGAACAGAGTAAACTGATGGGGATTCAAGAACTCCTGGCGATCCCCAATATTTCAGTGGCAACATGGGTCCGCAGGGCGGGCCCACCGCAGTGCCACCGCTGCCAGACTTTTGGCCATTCTTCGTTGGGCTGCTTTCGGCCCGCCCGCTGCGTGCGCTGCGCCGGGGCCCACCCAGTGTCGGAATGCGACAGAGAGCACGCAGCTATTAAGTGCGCCAATTGTGGCCAACCGCATGCGGCAAACAGCAGGGCTTGCCCTGCGTTTCGACGAGAGGCCCGTAAACTCGAAGCCAACATCCCACCACCACTTCCAGAAGAGAGAAGACTACCAGTGGCCGAACAGAGGTACACCCAGCCCACAATCCAGGAGCCAACTCAGCAAGGGAACCTTATGGCGCCGGCTAGGGGCCCGGCACCCAGAGGCGGAGATCCCCAACCAGCAGGCCTTCCTCCCAAAAAGAGGAAGACCAAAAAGAAAAAAAGGCGCACTCTGAACGAGCCTCCCCACCCAAGAGCGGAGCCGGCTATCCAACTGGCGACCGCAGTACCACTCACGGAAGCACCACCGCCGCCAATACAAGCAGCTCGAAACCAACTGGTGCCCTCTCAACCTCTACCAAGGCCGGAACCGTCTATCCAACTCCAGCCAAAGTCATTGATGGCCTGGCCACCACTTCCGGCCCCAAGGAGAGCGGGCAAACCCGCCGTCCCATTGAATGAGGGTACTCAGAACCAGGCCCACTCCGACCCCCGCAGGCTCCACGTCCCCCATCGCCGACTCAAACGCAGGCGCAGGGGACGCAAGAACAAATGTCGCGACAACAACCGTCGCGACAACAACCGTCGCGCCAACTGCCGTCACAACACCAACCAGTCAGGGAGACAGTACCAACAACACATCGTGTACAGCCCCCGTCTGGCCCTCCGCCACTGTTGCGCCCGCCACCACCCACTACTCGCCCCACTCCTCCATTATACCCAAGGACTGACCCAAACGGACAGCCCCCAACCCACCGCTGCGGCTGCTCAAAGGAACGCGGTCGCCTGATGATTCAGGCGGCGATAACGGTCCTTCTGGGAGTGTTGACGGAGGTGAACAACGGGCAGGAACCAGCGGAAGCCATTCTGCAGGGCCTGATCCATCTTCACACACACCTACGGGGCTAGGGCTCCGTATCATCTATTGGAACCCCGGAGGTGTGTTATGCAACCGGAACGAACTCAAACTACTCGCCCAGGAGCAGGCTCCTCACATCATCCTCCTGGGCGAAACGAAATTAAAACCCAACAACGAACTCCGCGTGCCGAACTTCTTCGTTTACAGGCGGGACGAGGTTTCCGAGCGGGGCTACGGCTACCGCGGTACCGCAGTCCTCGTACGTCGAGACCTTGTCCACGAAGAGCTACCACACGTGGAGTTCGAACACATCCGCACCATTGGGGTCAGTCTCTAGTTGTCCGGCGTCACCCACAACATCTACGCGGCTTACCGCCCCCCCGGTCCCACGATCGGTACCGCAGACCTCCGCCGTCTCTTAGACGGGAAAACACCCACCCTGGTGATCGGGGACCTCAACGCGAAACATCCCGCGTGGGGTTCCCGACTTATCAACCCAGCCGGTCGGGCCCTCTTCGACGACTCGGAGAGGAAGCGGTACGAAGTTCTCGGACCGGATTCGCCGACCCACATACCTACGGCGGCGAATCACGCGGCCGACGTTCTCGACATCGCCCTGGCCCAAGCCATAACGAGCCCAGTCCATGTCGAAGTCCTCTACGACATGGACTCCTGTCACCTACCTCTGCTCGTAGTGCTGGGCAACCAGGTAGACGTCGCCGCCGCGAGAGGGCGGTACAAAACCGACTGGGACCAATACAGATTGAACCTCAATGCCCGTTCTCTTATTGGTCCCCTAACTACGCCGCAAGATGTTGAGGCTGCCGCCGGACGACTCATGGAGTCCTTTATTTCTGCCAAGGAGGCGGCAACCCATGAGCTGCCTCCACACACAGGCGAAAAACGTTAAGCCCTCCCACATCACCTCCGGAAAAAACTACAACTTAAGCGGCGACTCCAAAAGCGTTGGGCGGATTTCCGCGACCCCAACACTAAGCGGGAGCTCAACAAAATCTCTGAAGAGCTCTCCGCAGAGATCGCCGCATTCCGGGGGAGATCATGGGAGAACTACATGGACTCCATTGGCGAGGACGGTACACTAGGAGCCCTGTACCGCCTCACCAGGAGACTGACCCGAACTCCCCAACCCATCCACCCCCTAGTCGATCGAGCGGGAACAAAATTCTACTCCCCCCAGGACCGAGCTGACCTCCTGGGTATCCACCTGAGGGGGCAATTCATGCCCTATCCCGCCATCGACACCCAGTTCAACAAGAGAATAATGCATACAGTGCGGCAATTTCTAAATGGTCCCAATCCGGAGCCCCTCCCGGGGCACTTTTTCATATCTCCCGCTGAGGTGGAGCGCGCCGTGCTCCGCCTTAAGCCCAAAAAGGCCCCGGGACCGGATAGGATCACTAACCACCAACTTGCGCAGCTTCCCCGCAAAGCCATAGTGGCCCTCGCCAAATTGTTCAATGGGGTGCTTCGAACCGGACACTTTCCCACCGCTTGGAAGCGGGGAAAGGTCATAATGCTGCCGAAGCCCGGCAAGGACAAGAGACAGCCGAGCAGCTATCGGCCTATAACCCTGCTTCCGCACCCGGCTAAGTTGTTTGAGCGATTGTTCCTCCGGAGGTTGAAGAGCTACGTCGAAATTCGACCCGAGCAATTCGGCTTCCGCGAGGGACACAGTACGACGCTCCAACTAGTCCGGGTGCTGCACCACATGGCGAGCGAGCTAAACGCAGGCCGATCCACGGTAGGAGTCTTCCTCGATATCGAGAAGGCCTTCGACCGTGTCTGGCACTGCGGCCTAGTGTATAAACTCCTCGACTCGCCTGTGCCCCCCATGGCCACGCGGTTAGTGGCCTCCTTCCTCAACAACCGCCACTTCCACGTAGCCGTGGAGGGGAAGGTCTCGGTAGAACACCCCATTTACGCAGGCGTACCCCAGGGAAGCTGCCTCTCCCCCACACTGTATGCATTATTCACTAATGACATCCCTACCCTCTCCGATCAACTATATGGAGAGGATGACGTAGTCCTGGCGCTGTTCGCGGATGACAGCGCCTACCTCACCTCCCACAAAAATCCCATACTCGCCGCCGAGAAGATGCAGAGGATGTTGGATGTCCTCCCTTCCTGGCTCGACAGATGGCGGATGTCTGTAAACGTTGGAAAGACATCCGCCCTACTGGTTACCCGCCGCCGCCGCCGTCCACACAAACTGGAACTCTGGGGACAGGAGATCGAATGGGCCGACTCCATCAAGTACCTGGGGTGCATCATCAACCGGTCGTTGAGCATGAGCCCAATGGCCACACAATCAATCAACAAGGCCAAGGCCGCTCGCTCCATGCTCCGGCCGGTGCTAAGATCCACCCTCCCACTCCGGGTCAAGATGTCGGTCTATAAGACCTTCGTCCGTCCCCAACTAACTTACGCGGCACCAGCGTGGCACCAGTTACTGTCGGCCACGAACAAGACACGACTCCAGCGCCAGCAGAACATTTCTCTGCGTATGGCGACTGGCGCTCCGTGGTTCGTGCGCAACAAAACCATCAGCGACGACGTGAAGATTGAGTCGTTAGCTGAGTTCGTAGAGCGGCTCGCCCGTCGAATGTACGACCGGGCCGACAACGGACCGCACGAACATCTTCGCGGCATCGCTCCGTTGCACGCACGGCCGCCGAATGGCAGGCCTACGCCGAGAGAGCTTCTCGGCGGCGAGTTTTCCCCCAACCCAACCCCACCACCACCCTAAATTCCCCAACCCGGCGCGTTGCCGCCTGTAACGCGCCGGGAAAACCCAGTCGGGTTTAAAAATCCGCCAACACATAGGTCCCCCTGTCTTCAGCGGGGGACCTCGCGCACACCGCGATAAGTCCCCGGCGGGCTGCCGCCCGCCGAGTACCTGCACCGGCAACAGGGTCTACCCTAGCCGGAACTCGGCCCCACCGAACAACCGGGGTCGACAGACCAACTGACTGACTCAACAAGAACACAAAAAACAATGACGGGACAGACTAGTTACGACCAAGCTAAGAGTGCCGTTCCCCAGTGCGGCTGGTACATTCACGGACGGTGTGATTATTCTTTACGAGTAATCAGCCGTCCGCTTGGGTTAGGAAAGACTCCTACGAACAGGAACCTACCGCACGACAACTTAAAGTGGACGGAGGAAAAAAGACAGAACTTTTTTCCTCGGGCGGCCCTATTCGGGGGAGTATGCTTGATCCCACCAGAGGGGGATTAGCCCTGCCGGATTTGGCAAGCCCGGCAGGGTATCCGGTGAGATCGGTCAGTCTGTGTCTGTCTGTATGTGGACTTGCGACCCGACGTGCGGCAGGGCGACCGGAGAAGTTTTTTTCTGCCAGGCAGTTCGCCGGCCGAGCAGTTACAGGGGGACTGCAATTGTTTGTATTCCCCCTAACACTCGGTCGACGCTCTGGAGGCACCTACGACTCGGAATCCACTTGAAAGCACGCAGGTTGATTGGAGTACACGCAGGTTGCTCGGAGAAATTCACGAAGTAACTTGCGGGTAGATGTAGTTATTCACGACGTAGCGCGGAGGAGAGGGGGTAAGGTCGCACTGGAGGCCCACTTTCGCAAGTAGCGAAACACAGTCGATTGCGTGCGCGGGTCGACAATATAACAGGCACCAAGTCTCAGGAAAAAGTTAGTTCAATCAGTTCAATTCGACAATCCGGTACGAGAAGTACACTCCTGAGGCTTGGTCCCGGGTCCCCTGAAATGGGACTATGAAGAAACGCTGACCGAACATTGCCCGATGGAAAATTACTGAAGAAATGAAGTTTCATTGAGCTCATCGGCCACCGACCAAAACGGTGATCGGCCCTCTTCCTCCAACCGGCGTCGCGCACATCGAGCTGGTCCTTCTAACCGGACACTGAGGAAGAACAGAAAACCGAATATGCCGATCACCAGGTCAACCAGTGGCCGACCAGCCGTAGCACAGTCCCTGCCAAGTCATGCAGCATCATCGTCGCCCGCTGTCTCAAGAGACCAGATCGCTATTACGGACGACGTACAGAACCCCATGCCGCAGTTGGTTCCCACACCAACACCGCCGACTTCAGGGACCACCGGAGAAACCGATCCAGCATGGTCGACGGGAACAGATGTCCCGACGACCGAACGGACTACGACTACAGAAGCAACGACGAGAAGAAAACACCCCGCTCAAGCCTCGTCAACGAGAAGATCCTCAACCCGGAGCGGGACCTCCAAACGTACACAACGCATAGCTGAAGCGCGTGCAAAATTGGCACGCCTGAAGGTCGAAGCAGCTGAAGCGGAATTGGCCGTGTTGGAGGAACAGTTATCTAGTGGCGAAGAAGAGGAAAGAAGCAGCCACGCTTCATCAGCCGGATCTCAAGTCAGGGTGCACGAGTGGTTGGCCGCCAGCCAATCCGACGTGTTAGCCATTGAAAAGGCACCGACACCTACCGCTGTCCATTACGCCGTGCCGCTCCCACAGCCGGGGGCAGCAACTATTGAAGACAAAAATGAACAGCAGTACGCAGCCGCACCTTTGAGACCCAGCCAACGTTATGCATCGGCGCCGAGCCCCATCGGCCGGGAAAAGGCCTTCATGCAGACACCGAGAACCCTCTTCAACCCACAATCCACGGCGGCGGGAGTCGTCGCAACAAATGAGCAGAACATTGACCTCTCCAAATTAGCGGCAGCCATAGCCATGGCCGCCAGGGATGGGCACAGTTACCGATCGATCGACCTACCGACGTTCAACGGATCTCACCAAGATTGGATGTCGTTCTACAACGCATACCGGGACTCTTCGAACAACTTCACGGAGACTGAAAACCGAGGAAGACTACGGAAGAGTCTCAAAGGACGAGCCAAGGAAGCAGTCGAGAGCCTGTTGGAATATGGAGTGCCAACGAACGAAATAGTACGACGTCTGGAAACAAGATTCGGGCGCCCCGATGCCATCGCACAGACGTACATAGAACGTCTGAGGGCCCTACCACGCCTCACAGATCAGCCGAAGGACATCGGGATAGCCGCGAGCCGCCTAGCGAACGTCGTAGCCACCCTACGCTCTCTCAAATGCCTCTCGTATCTACTGACCTCGGAGCTCCTGACAAACATGGTCGAGAAACTGACGCCAGCCCAAACGTACCGCTGGTACGACTTCTCAGCAACCCAGCAGTCAAAGGCAGACATCATGACCATGGCACATTTTTTGCAAAGAGAAGCAGAATTAAGCTCACCATTTGCAAAACCAGAAATAATCCCAGCAGAAGGCATCGCAACCTCAAGACGCGCCATGCAGAGAACTCACAAAATCACTGAAGCCACGAATTCAAGGCACTTTTGTCGAAGACAAAAATGCGGCGTAGACGGATGCCTCAGAACACATCACAGCCTCCTTCACTATGCTCCGAGAACAGAGCAAAGAAAAGAAACCGTCGCTTCAACTTGGACGCCACATCGCCTCAGAACATATCTGAAAATAGTACCAATCTACGTTTCCGGACCGGCGGGAGAAATAAAGACTTTCGCGCTGCTAGACGACGGATCTACGATAACGCTCGTAGACAGCGAATTAGCCCGCCAGATTGGAGCCGACGGACCGGAGGAGTCACTATGTATTGAAGCCATCGCTAACACAAAGATACCTGCGCTGACGTCACGACGTGTTAACATCACGCTACGCGGCGCTACGAGCGACTACGAAATCAGCGCACGGACGATGGCTAACTTGAAAATATCGGCGCAATCAATCGCCGATGAAGACTTGAAAGACTGCGAACATCTCACCGGGATAGAAGACAGCCTGAGATACGAAGAAGCTCATCCTCGGGTGCTGATCGGCCAAGATAATTGGAATCTGCTCCTGGCCACCGAAACCAGAAAAGGGAAATCGCACCAACCTGTGGCCTCGATGACACCGTTCGGATGGGTGCTACACGGGACCCGAACACGTACCACCGGACAGCAGGTCCACTTCATCCACCACTTGTCGCCTGAAGATCACCAAATGGATGAACAGATGAAGAGATACTTCGCCCTCGAGTCCCTCACCATCACACCGAAGCTACCGCAGACCGACCTAGAGGAGAAAGCGATGAAAACGCTGACTACGGGCACGAGCCAAACGGATGACGGCTGCTACGAGACACCGCTACTATGGAAACATAGTCACATCGTAGCACTTCCAAATAGCTACGAGAACGCCCGTCGCCGCTTACAAAACATTGAGAAGAAGCTTGATAAAAACCCGCAGCTCAAGACTAAATATGAAGAACAAATGAACTCTCTCCTCTACAAAGGCTACGCTGAGCCTGCATCACCATCCGATAAAGCCGGAAAAATATGGTATTTACCTCACTTCGCTGTCTTCAACCCGATGAAACCAAACAAAATACGGATCGTGCACGACGCAGCTACCAAAAGCGGAGGAACATCTCTCAATGATCAACTGCTCACCGGACCGGACCTCCTACAGTCACTACCGGGAGTTATGATGAGATTCCGGGAACATCGAGTCGCCGTATCCGCTGACATTACAGAGATGTTCATGCAGATCAAGATTAAAGCTGAAGATCGCAACGCATTGAGATATCTATGGCGAGGGAGCCGTCGCGACAACAAACCACCAGAAGAATTCAGAATGACATCACTGATATTCGGCGCGACCAGCTCACCAACCACAGCTATCTACGTCAAAAATCTCAACGCATCAAAATACGAGACCTTTCATCCGGATGCAGCAAAATTCCGGAACAAAGAAGATGCGATCAGAATCGCCACCGAGGTTCGAGACATTCATCGGCGAGGCCACTTTGAATTGCGACAGTGGGCCTCCA
Source organism: Monopis laevigella (assembly GCA_947458855.1). NCBI lineage: Eukaryota > Metazoa > Arthropoda > Insecta > Lepidoptera > Tineidae > Monopis > Monopis laevigella. Next base: position 15,867,142 of record OX381581.1, read on the forward strand.
ACGAACCAGCCGTCCTCAAGGCCCTCAGCTACGACGCTACGCCGCCACATGCTGTCAACATCAGCGACGGCACCAAAGCCGAGAGGGTCCTGAGTTTGATCTGGAGACCTACTGACGACAGACTCGCCTTCAACTTGGATGTGCCGCGAAACCCGCATCAAAGGCTGAACAAGGCTTCCGAATTTCTCCGCCAAGACCTTTGGCCTACGGAGCAGCCTACGATGCCCAAACCAACTGGAGAGGAGAAAATCAACGTCGTCACCGCAGCGACCACGAACATCGCCGAAAGCCCACCCGACGCTTCAAGATTCTCAAGATGGGAGAATCTTCTACGGACAACCGCAAGGGTGATAGATTATATCATCGGGCTACGTCGAGCGGTGAAGATGAAGACCCTCTACCAACGGACCAGGAACAACGAAAAGGACCCTGACTGGCGCCACTCTGCGCGGAGAACGAGGAAGACGTTCTACGAGTTGGAGGCGAAGACCGCACCAAACTTTATTTATTTATTTATTTATTTAATAGAAAAATTGTACATTACAGAATTATCTAACTAATACAATTCTTTAAATTATAATGGCTCCAAGTACCTCAGAACAACTCTTTTGGTCTCAGTCTCAGATGAAGCAAATATATCAAACTCATTACAGTTCTGCACGATTTTATTCAGAAAACTGATTGCGCGGGGAATTGGTGCACTTTGTAAGAGATTTGTGCGAGCCCTCACCTCAGCAAACAGTGTATGGCCGCGCGCGCGCAGGTACCTATCTGGTACAAACAGCGATAATTGTTGTAATATAGTAGGTATGCAACTTTTTCCCCTTAATATATCTAAAATATACAATACTAAAGCCCTATTACGACGAACTGCTAACGAATTAAAATTGAGCATACCCAATAGAAATAAAGTAGGATACATAAACGGATAGTACCCATAAGACTTCTTATACAAACATCTTAAGAACATTTTCTGCACCTTTTCTACCATAAGGATGTATGTACATTCCCTCGGATTCCATAAAATGGAGTTGAACTCCAATATGCTCCGGACATATGAGTTGTACAACACTACCAGGGTTCCAGGATCAGAAAAGTCTCGTGTTTGCCTCATTACCCATCCTAAGTTCTTTCTAGCTCTTGCACACATTTTGATTATATGAGTGTGGAATGTTAGATCACTGCTGAACAGAACTCCGAGATCCCGGACCGTATCCACAATGCGCGTAAGCTGGGCTCCATCAAGCATATAAGTGTAACCGATACGACTTTGGGATCGAGAAAAAGTCATAATTGAACATTTATCTATATTCAGATCAAGACAGTTCCCGATACTCCATTGGTGTATCTGATTTATACACTGCTGGAACCGCTCACAATCCTGCTGCGTTTGTACGGATGTTGCCAGCTTCACATCATCGGCAAAAAGAAGGACAAGACATTCCTTGGGTATCATCTGCACAATATCATTAATGAAAATAAGGAACTCCAAGGGTCCCAAGTTGCTGCCTTGACTTATACCAGATCTGGTGTAGAACGGTGCAGACCTAGAGTTTCCATACTGGACATACTGCTTGCGGTTGGAAAAATAGTTAGCGAAGAGTTTAAGCAACTGTGGCGTAAAGCCTGCCGAAGCCATCTTTCTTAACAATATATCATTGTCATATAACTTCGTTGAGAACGAGTACCTATGCCGCGCAGAACGACTCCTGATCAAGACCAGCCAGGAAGCAGCCTTTGCCGAAAACCTCCGGAGCCTACGCGACGTCGGAGCCGCGTCAACCCACAGCCGACAACGAGCACTCGCCGTACAAGTGGATGGGCTCATCCGGCTGCGGCCACGAATAGCGGCAGCCGTCGACATCACCGAACGTGTGAAGAGCCCACCTGTACTAAACGACCGACATAGAATGACGCAGCTCATCATCGAGCTCTACATCACGCCAGCTCCGAGGCAGTAACCGGAGAAAAAGGACCGTGAGCCGCCGGGCTTTCTGCACGGAGAACGAGGAAGACGCTCTACCGACCGACCGTGCTGCATGCAGAGTAGGAGCGAGTACCTACACCGTGCGGAAGGCCCCCTGAACAGAACCGGCCTTTTCTCCACACCGAACCGGACGAGCATACTGGCGCACATCACAGCGGCTAGCAGACCCCTTCTGGCGCAGATGGATCCGCGAGCACCAACCCGAGCTGCGGTACCGGCGGGAGATCCACGGCAGCGACGTCACCATCAAGATTGGAGGCGCCGTCTACATTGCGGATGGCAGTTGTGGAAGCCCGGGCCCCGTCGAAGTCAGCCGAGACGCCGCGCTTCGAGGTTGGGTTACTCTGCGTCGACCCGCCATGAAGCCGCTGATGCTGCCTACCGAGCCAGCCGTCCCCGGAGCAGTCGTCCCTGAACCAGCCGTCACTGAACCAGCTGTGTCTGAACCGGCCGTCCCTGCACCGAAGATTACCACACCGAATCGTCGCGACATCGATGTGCGGCGGGAGGATGTACGGGACAGCCGATAAACGCACCAAATACGGATTTATTTAGTATTAAGCCTATAGATTGTTAGTATAAAGTTTTATGAATTAATTAGTTATATAGTAGTTTTTAAGACTTTATTATTGGTGTACTAGGCTTAATATTATAAATTTGTTTTCCTTTTTATTTGTTTGTGTTAGATTTGTATTCCGTTTTGTGTATTATTTTTGTATTCTGTTGTTTATTATTTCGTGTATTATAATGTGTTAGTTTTAGGATTTTTGTAAATATTAAAATATACGGTTCCCATTAGGGTAATGTTTCGCGCGGTAGCCGAAAAATGTTGTCGCCCCGCCCACTTTCGCAAGTAGCGAAACACAGTCGATTGCGTGCGCGGGTCGACAATATAACAGGCACCAAGTCTCAGGAAAAAGTTTAATTCTAAAAACTACTTCGCTTTATTCACAGCGCACGGACGTGTTTGATTGGATAACCGCCCGCGGTTATCCCCACACCGAAAGCCGCCACTGCCAACGTCGCGAGTGAAATAACCCCGACTCCTGTGAGGAGTCCAATCACCATGGACGAAGCATCGGACGGCCGTCCGCCGCCGCCAGCCTCGCCATCTCCATCGCCACCATCCCGTGTAGCAGCTGATGTGTCGGAGTCCTTCCTGCTGGAAAGAGTCCGCTCCTCAGGCCTGTCACCGGATGCGCTCGCCGAGCTTGTTGAGGCCATGTCCTCCGGGCCGGCCGTCGACACCACCCCAGCAACTCCAGCGTCGGGGTATTCGCAGCCCTTCTTGGACCCGCGGATCCAGGCCGTGCTACAGCGCGTCATGACCTCGGGGACCAAGAGGCCTCGGATGAGCGACAGCAGCCTTTCGCCGGAGGGGAAGAGGGAGCGCCGGGAACGTGCTAACGAGCCCGAGCAGCACCCAGCCGACCCTGCCGCCGCTGAACAGCTGACTCCACACCGCCGCCGCCGCGACCCGCGACTGAACCGCAGCCACTCCACCGGGGTGCTGCCGTCGCGGGCTGCCGACTCATCCGCCGAGGAAGACGAAGCCAGGATGCCAGCACCACTACCGCCGCGTCAATCTAGACGTGCGAGGGTAGTTGTGCCCGCACTTCCCCCACCACTGACGTCCGGTTCCGTTCGCCCCGCCCACATTGCCATCCCCTCCACCGCCGGTGCCGGCACAGCTCGCCGCAGCGATGCTACGCGCGCCGCACCGACCTCATCGACCGCCTCTCGCCAGTCCATCCAGCCGGGAAGCTCCCGCTACGACCTCACCGCGCGCCTCGCTGCCGACGTTCAACGCATTACACCGTTGGGCGCCCGTCCGAGTGCAGCCGACCAGTCGTACGCGGGAGCGACCCGCTTCTCCGGAACAGCCCGTCCTGGTGCCGCCGCCCAACAACTGGGCGCCGCTCGCCCAGGTCCTACAGCCCGCGCCGGTGCCGCCACTTTGGTAAGCGGCCCCCGCCCGGGAATTGCCGCCCGACCATCGGCCCCGCCGGCTAAAGTCGCACCTGCAGCCCGCCCGGGCCCCGCCGCTCAGCTGATGGGCGCTATACGCCCTGTCCAGCCCGTGAGCACCGCTCGCTCCGGGTTCGCCGCGCAGCCTGTGAGCACTGCTCGCTCCGGGTTCCCCGCGCAGCCCGTGAGCACTGCTCGCTCCGGGTTCCCCGTGCAGCCCGTGAGCACTGCTCGCTCCGGGTTCTCCGTGCCTCCAACACCGAGCACCGGCTCCGACCTCACCGCACCTGCCGGGGACTTCCGCCCCGGCACCTCAACCGCCGCAAGCAAACCGCAACTCAGCGCCGCCCGCCCTACCACCGCGCAAGTTGCCGCTGACTTCCCGGACGCGAGCTTTGTCCGACCCGAGACGAAGCCTTCCACTGCTGCGCCCGACTTCTCCGCACCAGATGCACCTAGACTCGACCCACAAGGCTTGGGCGGGTCTGTAGATTCAGGTACCCGAGCCATCTCGTATGCCGCCGCCATTGGCACGAAGCCCTCAGCTTCGAGCACTGGCGATGCCGAGATGGACACCTCCGTCCCCCCAACGGGATCGAACAGGGCTCCCCAACCGAGGTTTCCTCCATTCGTGGTGGAGACCATGCCCAACTGGGCCATCCACTTCCGTGTGCTCCGGGTAAAACTGGGCCACGTTGTCAACGCCAGGCCGTTTGGGAAGGGCATCCGCTTCCTTCCGCGAACTGAGACTGAGTTCCGCGAGGTACAAAGGTACCTTGTGCATCTCGAAAAGACTGAGAACATCTCGTGGTTCTCATATTCACTCCCGGCCGAACGCAGCCTTAAGGTCGCGATCCGGGGGCTCCCTGCCAACACAGAAGAGCGGGACATAGCGGAGGCACTCCGGGAGCTCGGATACGAGCCCGAATTTGTTAGACAGATCCGGGCTCGGGTCGGGGCTTCTGGGTGCCTTTTCTTTGCCCAGCTCCGTAAGTCCCCAGATTGTTCTACCGCGGCTCTGTTCAACACCACCGAGCTGTTGAACATAGCCGGGGTTAAATTCGAGGCCTGGAGGGGAAAGAAGGGGCCTGCTCAGTGCCACAGGTGCCAACAGTTCCGGCACTCCTCGCACATGTGCCACAGGCCGCAAGCCTGTGTCAGATGCGGCGGGGGGCATCCGGCCAAGGAGTGTCCCCGCTCTCGCGAGGATCCACCTACCTGTGCCAACTGTGGCGGTGAGCATACCGCCAACAACACCTCCTGTCCCGTCTTTCGCAGGGAAATCCGAAACAGGGCTGCCGGCACAGTAGCCCTGACAACCGTAGCCAGGGCCCCTGTTTCGGTCCCAGCAAAGACGGGGCGGAAGGAGGCGAAGGCCCCTTCCTTGCCCACCACGCTCCGGCCTGCAGCTAACGATCCGAGGCCGAAGGATGCGGTTCCCAAACGCAAAGGGCAGAGGGGACGAAAACGCAAAAGCCGTAAGGCCCCAGCCGATTCAGCCCCCCTAGCCCAGCGAGGGGAGCCATCAGCGCCCCTGCCACAGGCAACCCCTAGTGAGCCTTCCTTCACTCTGAAGGATGTGGCCACAATCTTTCTCGATATGATACGAGCTATCGAGGCGGGCGCAGACCCGCGGTCAGCTATGGCAACCGGACTAGCCGGTCTTGCTGTTAGCAGAGCTGAGTAAGGCGGAGCTGCGCATCGTGCACTGGAATGCCAACGGCCTGCGAAACCAGCGCCGTTCCCTGCAGATTTTCCTCAGTGAACAACGTGTTGACGTAGCACTGATTAGTGAAACACTTCTTACTCCTTCTCTCCAATTTAGAATCCCGAATTATATTATTTACCGGCGGGATGAACTTGCGACTCAGGGCCGAGCCTATCGTGGGCTAATGGTCTTGGTTCGCAGGAACATTATCCACCAACCCCTACCGATTCCACCATCCAAAGCTCCCTACACTCTGGGTATAGCGTTACATATAGGTGACAGCGAGCTGCACCTATATGCCGCTTATAAGCCTCCAAATGAAATTCTCGACACAGGGGGACTGCGTCAACTGTTCGAAACGCAGGTCCCGATCCTCGTGGCCGGGGATTTCAATTGTAAGCACCCAGCGTGGAATTCCGCGCAAATTAACCTTGGAGGGCGCCACCTGCTGCGGGCCGCCGAGCGGGGGGGGTTCTGTGTGGACGGCCCGTGCGGACCGACCTATGTTTCTAGTAATCATAGGGTCGGCCCGGACGTGCTGGACATCATAGTGCACCGTAACCTGCCCAGCGCTCCGGAGCAGGAGGTGCTCAACGACCTCGACTCCGACCACCTTCCCGTCCTAGTCATTCTGTCCTCCCTCCCAACGAAGGTTTCGCCGCCAGTGCCCGGCAAGCGTGTTGACTGGGAAAAATACGCAGAATACCTACAATTGCACACGCCGTCCTTTCCGATCTCGACACCGGAAGACGTGGATAAACTTGCGTCCGAACTGTCTGTGCAGTCACGCAAGTCTCTAGAGAGGGCCTCCACGGAGGTGCCTACGCGTAGGGGGCTTCCTCCCCTACCCCATAACATCAGGGTCTTGCTGAAAAGCAAGAGAGACTTGCGTCGTCTGTGGCAGCGCACTCGCTGCCCGACGGTGAAGACCGAGCTAAACGCGCTCTCGGCTCGGGTTAGGAAAGCCATAGCGGATGTTTTCGTGGATCGTTGGCAAGCTCGGATTGAGGACGCGACCGGAGACCTGCGGGGGGTCCACCGGTTGTGCGCCTCGATGTCCCGTGCACCTACAGCGGTCTGCCCCCTCCTCGATACCGACGGATCCCCAAGATTTCGAACAGAAGATCGCGCCCGGATTTTTGCAGAATGCCTAGAGGGACAGTTTCGTCCCAACCCCCCTCAGTCCCACGAACATGTCGCACAGGTGGAACGCGAAGTGGAGACCGGTCTCCGCTCCGCGGTACCAGATACCGAACCCCCGATTGTATTCTCCCCCGGTTTGGTAGCTCGAGCCTTCAGCCGCCTCAAGCCGAGGAAAGCCCCCGGCGCCGATTGCATCGGAAATATGGCAATACGGTGTATGCCGCCGCGAACTATCGCCGCGTACACCCGCCTTTTCAATGGCATAGTGCGTACCGCACATTTCCCGTCTTCCTGGAAGGAAGGTCGTATTATTATGCTACCCAAACCGGGGAAGAATATTAAGCTTCCCGAGAGCTATCGCCCCATCACACTCCTACCGGCGATTTCAAAGGTATTCGAAAAGCTACTTTTGCGACATATCGTACCTCACTTTACTCCACGCGACGAACAATTCGGGTTCCGAAGCGAGCATAGTACTACTCTCCAATTGACAAGAATAGTGCACAGACTGTCTGTGGCCCTTAACAGGCGTCACTTCACCTGTGCGGTATTCCTCGATATGGAGAAGGCGTTCGACAAAGTCTGGCACGGCGGGCTTCTGTTCAAACTCTTAAACACTAGCATACCTCGTAGGATAGTGCGGGTTGTGGCCTCCTTTCTGGAGGGCCGTAGCTTTCACGTCACTGTGGAAGGTCTTTGTTCCAACACGCATCCCATCGCGGCGGGCGTCCCGCAAGGCAGCTGCCTGTCGCCTGTCCTCTACTGCTGCTACACCGACGACATTCCACTGGCCGAGACGAATGTCGAGCTGGCTCTTTATGCTGACGACGCCGCATACTTTGGGTTCTCTCGGGACCTGAGTATGTCGGGGAAGTACATGCAGAGACAGCTCGACCTTCTTCCCGCCTGGCTGTCGGCTTGGCGACTTAAGGTCAACGTCAAAAAGACACAAGCAGTGATCATCAGAGGAGGGGGCATGCGACAAGGCCGCCGACCTCTGCTCCCGCTCACGCTTTGTGGTCAATCCGTAGACTGGTCTTCTACTGCGACATACCTCGGTGTAAAAATCGATTCAAAACTCACCATGGGGCCGCATGTGAAAAGCACGCGCGCAAAGGCCCTGGTCGCGCGCCATCGACTGCGCCCAGTGCTATCATCCGGACTACCCATCGAAACAAGACTGGCCATCTACAAATCATATATTCGGCCCATCCTCACATACGCCGCGCCAGCATGGTGGGCGTTATGTGCGGATGCAAAAATTAAACAACTTGAGGCCCAGCAGAACAAGTGCCTACGCACCATTACAGGTGCTCACTACCTCATGCGTAACGACTCGTTGCGACGAGACCTCCGGATGGTAACACTGGACGACTTTGTCGTTAGTTTGGCTACCCGGATGTACTCGCGTGCAGATGCATCAGACCACCCACACATACGGGACCTGACCCCTCTGCATTCGAGGCCACCGGATGCCATACGACGACTACCGCGCGACCTGGTATCGATCGCCAGCGGCGAGAGCAGTAGCAGTTCGGGGAGCGAAAGCGACTCGGACAGCTAAGGCGATCGCTGCGAGTGGTTGAGCAGTATACGGATTTACCACAAAGCACTCTTGAATCCCTAGACCAATTACAAGGTCACCAAAGACCTATCCGTAGTAACGGTTAGCGAACAGCTACTACTGTTAAGAGACCACAATCTCGTCACAGTCGCCCTTCTCCCGTTGGGGGGAAAGAGAAGACCTATCAGTCAGGAAAAAGTTAGTTCAATCAGTTCAATTCGACAATCCGGTACGAGAAGTACACTCCTGAGGCTTGGTCCCGGGTCCCCTGAAATGGGACTATGAAGAAACGCTGCCCGAACATTGCCCGATGGAAAATTACTGAAGAAATGAAGTTTCATTGAACTCATCGGCCACCGACCAAAACGGTGTTCGGCCCTCTTCCTCCAACCGGCGTCTCGCACACCCTGCTGGTCATAGTGTGAAATAAAAATATGAATATGTGCCTAAGCACATATTGTTTCTCTAAAGAAAGCAAATATTGTTTTTCGTCTCTTACAGTATTTCCACATTTTTATGTGACCTATCGCCATGACCTAAAGTCATTTCAAATGCAATCGCGGTTTTTAAGCAGAAATTTATTTTTTGTAAAATATTAATTACTTTTTAGTTAAAAATATTGTGGATGCAAAGCAATTTAATAAATATGAAGAAAGAAATAAAAATGTTGAATCTATAAAAATGTTGAATCATTATATTTTGTTTATTTAAGTCATTTTGATAAATCAAACATGCATGCCATTTTTTATTAGAGTTTAAAGTAATATTTACAAATATAATACAAAAATGAATGCAAGAAAAAAACACGAAAATGTTACTTTTCTTGTTTTTGTTGAAAAACTGCATGCAATTTTTCTTATTAACTTGAAATAATGTTATTTTTTGTGAAATATTAAACGGCATGCAAAAGAAAATCACGGAAATTTTAACTGCGTTTTTTGCAATTTTCGTCATGCCACTATTTCGCAAAATTCTGCTGTGCATGCCAAATTTCCTAACGTCAATATATTATAAACATTCACTATTGTTCAAATGGCATGCAGTTTTAAGTCGCGGAAAAGTCGTATTGAATTTTCACATAATTTTCCAAAAAAATCCACCCTCGGTCTTACGAGGGGCGCATGCCAATTTTCGCAGATATTTTTTGTGATAGAAACTTTAATGTTTTACATCGGCATGCATTTTGACAACACGGAAATGTTCGATTTTTTTTTTCTCATTTTCACACAACCCTTTGAGCCCCCACTCGGCCGTTGTGAATTGCATGCCATTAACTACGATAGCTTGAATTTATTTGCACTACCCTATGTTACAAAGGCAGGCAATATAATATCACAGAAAACCACTAATATTCTTTACAGAAAGAATAGCCATTTTCTTCATGCCGTGCAAGCGCGCGGCGGCCAATAACCCCTCTATCTTTCATATTTTAGGGTTAATTATTAAGTCATAAAAAGGCAATCAGTAGAAAATGGGAGAACGTTTTCTGTCATTATCTCCCAGTCTATAAAGGTTAGCTGGTAGATAATGCCAAGGCATTAAGCTCGCCTATGTACAAACCTTTAAGTGCACTAAAGAATTTTAAATTAATAAGCACAACTAAAAAGTCCATGAATATGGACTAATACATTGTTGTTTACAGCATTGATTGCTCCCACTATGCCTAGGCAACGAAACCAATCTATCAACCTAGCAAAGCTAAAACAAAAAATATTATACCCAATGATTCCATTTTTGACATTTCGTTTCATATTTCAGTCTTAATGCCACTTCACTTCCGTATATTTTCTTACTTTTATGTTATTTGAATAGTATGCGATTTAGTTAAATAATAACCAGTACCCCTAATGTAAGTTTTATAACTATTACGTTGCGTTTGAGTTACTAAAATTTGTATGGGAAATGGTTCAGCGCTCCAAGCGGAAATTTTGAGAACTAGAAATGCGGTCGTGGGATTGGTCAAAATGTTAACGCGGTAGTTTAGTTAACGTGAAAGTTAACGTTAAAAAAACTCACACTAGGGCCACAGTTCGTTTTATCCCTTCCCGTGCGAAGAAGGTCCGGTCAGCTAGTTGGTATTAAAAATAATAAACATATTGATTTGGTACCATTTATTATTTTATAGCAAATGGTGTTAACATTCATAAAGACTAATTAACAACACTGATATCTCAACTTATATGTCTAATTTACAAATATTAAAAATTTACACATTTATAAAAAATATATGAAAAAATAAAAACAAAATTAACAAAACAACAATATTTGACATGAACTTAATACAACTATTAACATAACAATGGTGTATGCACACAACAAGTTGTAGGCATTCAACAAGGCGGCGAGTGTTCACAACAAAGTGTTTGCAAGGTGCAATAAGGTGAATGCGCGCAACTAGGTATGCACACAACGCATTTAGATTTCCACAACAAGGTGTATGTGCCTATACAACAAGATGTATGTGTCTACACAACAAGATGTATGTACCTACACAACAAGGTGTATGCATACAACAAGGTGCATGTATACAATAACGTGTATGTACACAACAAGGTGTATGTACACAATAAGGTGTATGTACACAATAAGGTATCACTAGAGCAATCTCCATCACACGCGTCAAAATAGCGGCGCCCCGCACGTACACATTAAACCTGCATTCATTCCGACTGTATATACAAATTGATAAGATATTTCTATAACTTTATTCATTGCATGTTTTAAAAATAAGATATTTTTTTTAAATATATAATTATTAAGTTTTTTCTTCCTTTAGAATACAATTTTTAGCTTTAATAAAAAAAACTAGTAGTTACCTATTTTAAAAAATGCAACAAAACAGCGTTCGGAAATAAAACTCATCTATTACTTAGAAATATATAAGAACGTGAATAAAAAAAAAAAAATTCTGCGAATAAATAACCTCTGAGCTCACATTGCGATTTGATTGGTGTATTTATGCAGTCTGCCTATAAATTAAATTTTTTAGCCATATTACATTTATATAATGCCCAAGGCATTAAGTTCGTCTACGTAGAATTGTATTATGTGCAATAAAGTATTTTAAATAAAATAAACTAATATAGCGGATAAATATGAAACAATTGATTTTGTTCATGTACCCATATTTCATAGGTTTCCACGATAATTTACATGGGCATTGGGTTAGCACTAAAGAGGACGAAATTAAGAAAATTAATTCAGAAATTGTAATAACAACTAAACCATGTATTAGAAGTATTTCTGTAAATTAAATTTGCACATGGAAATAAATTTTAGCTAAAAATCAATTGCAAAAAAAACCCTTCTTTGTTGAACAAAGGCAAATTATAGTAGAAACCTTAAATTTAGAGCTTATTTTTTTAATCTTCAGTAGCCCTAGTGTGAGTTTTTTTAACATTTACTTTCGCGTTAATTTTACTACCGCGTTAACATTTTGACCAATCACACGCTCGCATTTTTAGTTCTCAAAATTTCCGCTTGGAGCGCTAAACTATTCCCCATACAAATTTTAGTTAACTCAAACGCAAAGTAATAGTTAGAAAACTCACACTATGCTTTCTGTAAGCCACTTAAATTGAATCCTAGACTTTATTATTTGCTTCATAGTATGTATTTTGTCGTATTATACCAATATTGGCAATTTTTTTCACAGGTAAAAGGTTTATTAATATATAGTTTGTGTTGTTTATACAATTTAAATATTATGACTTAAGGTTTAAGAATGTCCCCAATGAATAATACGACACAATAATAAATTAGAATATTTTTAGTTTACATCTAAATTTCAATTAAATTTGTTTGACTGCACTATACTTAAGGCTGATTTTTCAAACGATAAAGTATTCAACATATAACTTGTATGGAGAATGAATAAATTTAATAGTTCTTTATACAAGTACATATCTGTCAAATAATTATAACTGAAGATTGAAAAATTAGCCCTTACTTATCTAGCTATAAGTTGTATATAAATTGTGTAAAAAATGTTTATTACAATATAGATTACTATTATTCCGTACAGTATACAGTATTTTTTTTAACATGGCGTTTGTGTCCTGTAGCATACGTGCTGACGCGTAAATTTACAGACGCCATTAAGGTTTCTCCAGTGACAGAGCGGTCATACAAAGTAATCGCAGCGTTTGTTCTTTTATTAGTAATTTCGTTTGTCTAATAAAACTATTTTTTTTGGTGCAACCCAATTCTAGTCATGATAACGTTAAGCGATAATATTCGATGGTTCAACCCGTTTGGAGTAAATGTTACTGTTAATGTCACCGTTAAATGTTAAAATTAATTGTAACTTTAACGGATACTTTTGGTGCAACTGGGCCTATGAATTTAATGAATTGGAACAATATATTATATGTAATAACTATTTGTTTGGCAGCACTGTAGACTGGAGAAACCCTTATGATTGCATCGAACAATTTTGTTCACCTTGATCTCACGTATTTCTTCGTATTTGATAGCACCAACACAGAATGTAACTCTCAGTAGATAAAAATCTACTGATTGTCCAGATACATGTTCAGACATTTTTATAAAATGGCATCACTGTTTATCTATATAACACAAAACATTTTTTCTCTTAACATTATATTTAAAAATTAATTAATTACAATATAATTTCTTAGGTACATATTTACAAAATTAACATTACCAAAATATCTTTTATTATATACAATTTTTATAGTAATATATTATTACATTTTTTTTTTCAATGGTTAATAATTAAGCTAGAAACTAACTATGGAATTGTATTTATAATCAACATTGTTATTCGAATTCAACCAAAACCACCATAATCTATTGTGTTATTTATTAAAGACTGAATAATATAAATATTAATTAATACCGAAAATTCAAAGTATTAAGAATAATAATAAATATATATTGTTCAGCTGCTAAATTATTAAGATATAATATATTATATCCAATAGTAAGTTACTAGCTTTAGCATATTACTCAGTTTATCAAACTCAATTACAATCATTCTTATTATTATTAACATATTCGTGACCATTGGTAAGACCCAGATTCAATTAAATTATCGACGCCATATGTGAAATAAAATCGATTGTTATAAGGATACAAACTTCACTAAATGATATTATTTACAATCTATCAAGTTCAAAATGTATATATAATTAAAATTAAATGAATTTAATATTGAAATAACAAAAAAAAAATGCAGACATTATTGTAGTTCTTACCAAGGTCACAGTTGTACAGAATAATTGCATTTAATAATAATTGACAATTTAGAAAAAATATGAATAATAAAAATTAAACCTTGTTATAAATTATCTTAATTTAACTAAAATAAGATTAAACCTTTTATTAATATTCATTATTATTATTTGACTGGGGACTAATATTATTTTAGTTAAAATAAGCATACACATCACAAGTAGTGTTCATGAAATTGGCCCACGTACACAATGCTACTATAGAGCATAATATTCTTATAAAATAATTAGGTACTATTTGGTTTGTCGTACAAAGTTGGAATAATATTAAATTTTCCTATGGAATACATTTTTTTGTATCAAATTTCATTTTAATATAGAAAAACTTGTAACGAAAACCCTAAAGACTCTTCAGAGGTTTAAAGACTGTATAGCAGCTAGTACCAGGCGAAGTGTGCCTAATAGGCTGGGTTAGGAGAGATAATGTTCTTAGCTATCCATGGAATTTCCGTGCGGGTGGCGGGTCCATCGCGAGGTTGGGAGGCAGGGGAGTGAACTGCTGTGTTCCCGGACTTGAGACCGCGAAGTAGGGTTAAAGTCCTTTCCGAATTCAACTCTCTCCTTCACTGTGTTCACTACCCTCTCAACCCGACCAAATACTATACGATCCTGTCAGCGCCATCTTGGAAACACACTCCATAAGAAAATAACTTTGTGACCGAATAAAATAAATTTGTCTAAAATAAAGATAAATTAATATAAAGTATTATTACATGCCTGTGTTATGTCCATGGTATTATTATACCCTAGTAATAAAATTAAGCATGCCAAAAACTATATTTTATACTACACCAAGTACCTATCGAAATTAAATTAGAATAATAAAATATTATATATATGGATATAAATATAAAGGCATATTATAATACCAAATAAAATAATTTACAATTAATAAAAAAATATGACCGTAATGCCATATGAAGACTTGACGCAAGTACTATTGTTGCGTTATTGTCAGGTTTGTATATTGCTAGAAAAGATAAATTAAATCGTTTGATTTGTAAAAAAAACTTATTATTATAACACTAATGGAATAATGTTTAGTATATTTGGTTAGTTTGCTAATAACAATTCTCATAGCATGGTGTATTATTGGAAAGTGGACATTGTGGAAATATGTTTCTTATGGGAAAGTGGGCATTATGGGAAAAAGAACATGTTATAATGGTTTGCCTTTCATCTATTTATACTAGTAACGATGTCATAAAATTATTTCAAAATCTTTACACCCTACATTAATACAGTCTTCAATCTCTTTCTCTCTCTCTTTAGGATTTTAGGTACTCGTAGCTAATATTAATATTTTTATTTTATAAAATCTATTTGCATCCATTTTAACTACCATGTTTACAGTCTTTTGTTACACTTATATTTTACGTCCCTGTTGTTTTGGTAATTATTATATTTTGTACTAGTTTTCAATGTTAACAAAATACAACGAAGATATTACAGTTTTTTTTGTAAACATATTGTAACAGCTGTAAATCACAATGTTAGAAACTACTATTCCTAGCCGAAAGATATATTCACAATGACATAAGAAAATACTTGAACGCTTAAATGAAGCAATTATGTATTTCATTATTATTAATCAATTTTAATCTGTAGTATACCCGTACAAAACAACTTCAAATACACTAAGTTTTATATTAAATTGACAGCTTAGTAAAGACATTCAATTTCTTTTGTCAATGTAAACATATTTTTCATTTTTTATTTAATGGCGCTTAGCTACATGTACTTGAAATCATATCAGTAGCCATACCTAAATGACATCAATGCGCCCTCTACTATAAATCACTCTAACAAATTTAAGGAAACATATTAAATATTTCTCCACAAACTTTTTGTAATATAAACAACAAATTTATTTTAATCAATAATATGTATAAAGGTTGTTACAGGCACATCGGTCGCGTTGTAATTTTTACTTTCGTCACAGCTTTGGGAATACGTCATGATACGGTATATGTTAAACTAAATACAGAGGGCGCTGCTAGCGACTGTTCCCTTTGTCTGTTATTTATTAATTACTATAAGAATGGTTTTATTTTTTACAGACATGTAAGTAATGACAGTACTAAAGAAGCAAAGTTTGGATTCGGGGAAAGCATTTGTAGTTGAAAAAAGCATTTTAATGTTTTATCTCAATTGTTTTATAGTATCGAAGCATTTTGTAATTTTCGCTTATAAAAAAATTATGTAAACTTTTGTTTACTTAGTCTGGCGTTAAGACACTCAATTACTCCACATATTATTCCGCGGGGCCTGCGATTCAGCGACCTAAGTGCGTGTAACACTATTTCAAGTTTAAGACACGAGCATATCGTCTGCGTAATGTACTTGTAAAATTGTACAATTTAACGACTGATCATATTTTATTACCTATACATATAAGATTCTTAGAATTACGTTTTGTCGAAATTTAATTAAAGACTTTTATACATGATTATCTATATCAAATATAAATTTAGGTGCAAATTTAAATAACAAAACAACGAATAAACTTTCATTTGTTAACAAAAGCTCCCGGTACCCTCATACGGCGTAATAAGCTCGGGATATTTGTATTTTCGCATCACATGCATATTAGTCAAGATCATCATATTTTGTTACAATACTATATATATTAAATCTTTTGTGCATTTAAAAATATGTATCATATACTCTTACCGATATACAATTTACATCTAAACCTCAGTGTTACAAAAGTCGTCTAAGCGTTCGGCCGTTCATCTCTTTTTGTGTCTAATATTCAGCACCATGACGAACGTCCGCGTCGTTATCAGAACTGAAGCGGCGTTGTAATACCGGGCGTCACGTACCGTATGCCCGCTATACTTCGTTGTAGTAGAAATATTTTGTGGTTTGTTAGAGTGTAGTGTAAGCGCGCGCCGCTAGATGTCGGCATAGGGCGCGTCGATGTCGGCCAGCAGGTCGGCGGCCGGCAGCGGCTCCAGCATCATATCGTGCAGCGGAGACACGAGCGCACCGCCCGCCGCCTCCACAGAGTTACCGTTGATGAGGAAGTCGCCATTGCCGTAACTGAACACGCTGCGGTCCTGCAGCGGAGTCGACGGCACCGACTTGGAGGATATCCCGTCGAGCGGGATGTAAGCGTCGGCCGAGAAAAACTCCCGCGCGCGCCGCGAGTCCAGCGACAGAGCGGGAGGCGCGCGGCGCGGCAGCGGCGTGGCCGGCACCGACCGCGACGCGAAGTACTTGCCGCGGTCCGGCTCCAACTCTGACAGGTGGAACTCTATGCCGTTCGCCCGCTTCAGCAGCTCCTCCACGTTGTCCGGCGGCGCCACCTCCGGGAAGCCCTCGTCGAACTGCGGCCCGCCGTCGATGAGCCGGCCGTCCGCAGCGATCAGCGAGTCCAGCTCGGTGGGCGGGCCGTGCCCGTTGGTGACGGGCCCGCACCCGTTGACGAGCGGCTCGCCGGCCCCCAGCAGCGTGGCGCTCGTCGCCAGCACGTCGCTGCTGTCGATCGCATGGTATATTTTGTCGAGCGACTCCGGGTTCAGACACGCCCGCGAGATGTCGCACGTGTCCGCGAGCGACCCGAAGTCGGAAAACTCGTGCGGCACCGGCGTCGGCGGGACCGACCCGACCGGCGTAGTGTTGTAACTCGGCGGCGCCGCGCATCCGGCACCTTGCTTCGGCGGCACCGACTGCGACCGGAACGCGGCGTCCGACGCGTACGGCGCCGCCGACTCCCGAAAGAACTGACTCACCTCGCTCGACAGAGGGTCCGCCGACAGGGGATGCGGCCGGTCGCCGTTCGTCGCGCCGTAGTCGTACTGCATCGCCGGCAGGAAGTTGACGCCGTGCGAGCCGTTGACGCCGCCGACGCCGAGAGGGACGCGAGACTTGAACTGCGGACAGAGGATGTTGGGCGAGGGCGGCGCGGACATCGGTTGGCAGTACGCGAGTCCCCCGCACCCGTACTTGTGCATGACTTTCTGGTCGTTGGGCATCACGAACCGCTTGGTCCCGTCGAGTGAGAGCGGCGTGCGTCGTCGACGTCCCGGCTTGGGTATGGGCCGCGAGCACAGGCGGGAGCGCGGCGCGGGCGTGTCGCGCGGACTCACAAACGGACTGGCGGCAGGAGACGTTTGCAGCGAGCCCCCGAGCGGGGCGGGCCCGCGCGGACGAGGACTGCGGCCCCGCGCGCGACCCACGGGGGACTTGGACCCGTAGTCAGCCGGGGACCTGCACCCGTCCGATATGGGCACGAAGTCGTAGTGATGCGCGCGGGCGACTGGGCTGCGGGGGCCGGGGGCGGGAGCCCCGCCGGGCGGGTACGGCCCCGGGTAGTCAGCCGGGTGGTTCACCCCGTTGACGGGCGGAGCGCGGTCGACGGGCGGCGGGCCGGGAGGCTCTGGCGGCGGGCCGGGCCCCGGATCGGGGGCGTCGAGGGCCCCGCCCTGGGTCTTGAGGTTCTTGGCGAGCAGCTCCCGCAGCTGGCTCAGCTTCTCGCTCTTACCGCGCGTCCGGTCGTCGCGCGGATCCGGGGCCGCCTCTAAAAAAGCCGCGTCAGCCGGGGCTTGGTCGTCGTCGTCGGGCAGCCGGTCGGCGGGCGGCCGGTCCACGTCGGGCGGGTCGGGGCGGTCGTCCCGCTGGAAGTACTGCAGCAGCTCCTCCTCGTGCTCCTGGGAGTTGCCCTCGTGCAGATAGTCGTCGAGCGCGTGCTTGTCGAGTCCGCAGACGCTGATGACGCGCTCCCGGCGCAGGACGTCGCCGCGGCCGAGGCGCTCACGGGCCGCCTCCCGCTCCCGGACCAGCGCCGCGGCTGTGCTTGTGGACCGGCTCGCCGCGTTTTTTGGCTCCTCTAAAAAAGGTGGCGCGGGCTCGGCGGGGCGCAGGCTCTCGGCGGCGCGCATTTTCTTTGGTAGATAGTCGGCGTGTGGGTCGCGGGCGGGCGGCGGCGGCGGCGAGGGCGGGCGGCGGCGCGTCCAGCTCAGGTTGATGGGCGCGAGGTCGGGCGGCGCGTACGGGTAGGGCGGATAAGCGTGCCCGTACTGGAACGGGTCGGCGGGCGGTGCGGGCGGGGAGGGCGGCGCCGGCTCCTCGGGCGGACGTAACTTCTTCGGCCGGCCCGGCTGGGACTGGGTCTGAAATAAAAATTATATAACATAAGTTATGTCCAGAAACGAAAAGCAAATCAGCTCTTTTCCATGACAAATAATTCATAAGATACTACGCGGCATATAACTTTCAAAAATACGTTTGACATCATCAGTGATATTTTTGTCAGAGATGTTATCAAAGTCATCTGCGAGATTCAAAAACCCCTGATTTCAAGCTGTTTTGTCCTCTATCCCATAACAATTTTAATACCTGTATTTTTCTCTTCAGCTGTTTCATCAAATGTTTACTTGCTGGATCCTCTAGACTTATAGGCCCTGGAACGGAGACATATCCAGATGTATGGGGCATGGGTAATGGTGGTGAGATACTGGCAGGAGCTACCGAGGTGTTAACGTCCACAGACTGAAGATGCCTTGATAGATCCGAAAGAGTATGGAATTTTGCACCTGAAACAAATAATTAATATGAGAGAGAGACAAACATATCCATGGATTCTCTATACGGGTGGCGGGTCCATTGTGTGCTTGGGAGGCAGGGGAATGAACTGCAGCGTTTCCGGACTTGAGACCAAGAATCAGGGTAAAATGCCTTCCAGAATTCAACTCTCTTCTTGTTGTTTTCAAACCTTGTGTTCACTATCCTCTCTACCCAACCAAATACAACATGACCCTGTCATTGCCATCTTGGAAACATGTTGCATAAAATCTTCGACGGCCGATCTTAGAAGGCCAAGATCCATATCATTATATAAATATAATGTATGGAATGTAAACTATAATGTATGGTATGTATAGGAAAATTACAAAAAGATAATCACAAACCTAATTTAGTTTCAGCCCAATCACAGATTATTCTTTCTGATCCTCTAGATGTAACATCCATATCCTGAAGTAAAAACATAATATTATTTAAATAAAGAAAATTATCCTAATTAATTAAACAACATGTACCTAATAATAAAATAATAAATACCTGGAATTTCTTAGAAGATTCTCCTAACTCTGGTAATTGTGGTACTTCTAGTTTTATTCTTTTCCTAAGGCCTGCATAACAATACCTAAAAAAACATAATGAATAGATTAATGATAAATTTAAACTTGAGAACTGTTGAGTTATTGTTAAACTGTATCTCTTACTGCACAGTTTCAACTGTAACCCTACATTCAATAGCAATGGATTATTTGTGTTGAAAAAAATAAAGTGATCCTATTGGTACCCTAAACTATCAGTATATAGACTTTCAGCAACCATATTAATATAGACTTCAAGAATTTTTCAATTTTCAGATTAAGTTATTGAACAAACTATTTTTTTGGTTATTTTTTTATTAGCTAACATTCTTGGGGGGTTATCAAAAAATCTTAATACAATGCATTAAATAAATAAAAAATACCTAGAATTTCCTCTCGTGCCAAGCCTCCGTGGTCGCACCGTCGGGTATACTTGTTTCATAACTTTACCAAAATCAGCTGTAGATAGAGGCTTCATATCACTGCTCATACAAAATGCTCTGCAATATTCAATAATTGATATATTATAGACAGCAGGAACTGTTGGAAAGCTTAGACAAGGATAGCACAGTACCCCTAGTGTGAGTTTTCTAACTATTGCTTTGCGTTTGAGTTAACAAAAATTTGTATAGGAAATAGTTCAGAGCTCCAAGCGGAAATTTTAAGAACTAAAAATGCAAGCGTGTGATTGGTCAAAATGCTAACGCAGTAGTAAAGTTAACGCAAAAGTAAATAACTCACACTAGGGCTACAGGACAGGAAGGAAGGTTGGAGGAGGCCTATTTATTAATTTAAATCTTTATTGCATAAAATACAAAGGCGAACCATCTTCGACAATCAAAACAGTTAATAAGTGAGGTAAATAAATATGTCAATAGGCAAACACATACGGAATCTGTTGACTCGTATTATGTAATTAAAGCAGGCTATAAATAAAAAACAAAATAAAAAACAATATAAAAAAGTCGTGGAGAAAGAAATATTTGAGGACAACCTCTTCTCTGATAATATGCTGTGAAATAGAAAAGTAGATATTTCACTCCAAAACTTGCTTTAATTTATTTATTGCATCAATTTAACTTACTGCTTAATTTGTCTAAAAGGTTGGACTGCTAGAGAATGCCTAGTGGCATTAACTCCGCTTCTGTACTAAAATTGTGCAATAATTTTTTAATATATTTTTAATAAAATTTAAAACCCAGTAAATTTCTGGAATGGTTTTTATATTTAAATTTATGCAGTGGGAGTAAATGCAAGATAAATTCCTCATTTTTTAAAATACTTTGACCTTCAGAGTTCGGCTGATGAAACTTTTATGGAACGCGTTTCCAAGATGGCGCTGACAGCATTGTACAGTATTGGTTGGAGGATTTTTAACTATATATGATAGGATTTACTCGCTGTTTAATTGAAAAGACATCTGACTATTAGTTATTAATAAAGTATTTCTTTCTTTTCTTTCTTATTATTTCGTTTACTATTAGCGTTCTTTTAGTCCAGCTCCTAAGGGTCGTTGCTCGATGATTTCGACGAATAGCCTATAACCTTCCTTAAGAATAACCTATAGTTATAATACTATAAGATCCTTCGTTAGCGCCATCTTGGAAACACGCTCCATAAAAGTTCCGACGGCTGTTCTCGGAAGGCCAAGATTCTTCAATAGACGGTGCAAAGACTTTGCTGGAATTCCTCTTGCACCAACTTCCACTGCATAAAGTTGAGTTTTAAATCCGTTTCTAGTAATTTCGTTTGTGAGAGTCAAAATATTTGTTCGACTTGATGTTGTGGTCCTTAGGTATGTTTGTTTCCCACGGAACGGTGAGTTCTATAAGTATTACTTTCTTCAAGCACCGAGAGTACACCAGTATGTCTGGTCTATAGGCTAAAACTGCTAGTTCGTCTGGAATCTTGTAATGTATTTTGAATGTATCCATGAATATTTTCTAGTCTTGTGCTTTGTCCAAGATTGAGAAAGGTTTACTTTGACTTTTCTTGAGTTGTCCCTCCTTTACAAAAGTAGTCAGTCTTTCATTTGTTGTTAATCATTTTCTGGCTCTAGCAATACTGAGACTTACAGCTTTACGAATAATTTCTAGAACTTTATCATGTCGGTGCGAATAATGACCTTTTTCAAGTAGAGTTTTGCACCCAGCAAGTACATGTCTGGCAGTCCCTACAGCAACACCGCACAATGTACATGTCTTATCTGTTGCCTTCCCCTATCTTACCAGATTACTCTGGTCAGGTAGGGACATTTGAAAGGCATTAAGATAGAACTTAATAAGTGCCGGAGACCAATCGTACATGAGTGTGTGCCATTTCAGGGCTGGAGGAATACAAACTTCCCCCAAAGCCATTCATTCTGTACTTCTAGGGTCATCGCGTGAACTCTGTAGCCATGCTCTTCATCTTACCTAAGGAAAGATTTAATAACATCTTTATCACATTCCCTTTTCTTCCAACCTAACCCCCTTTTGCTGATCTGGGCACCGCTCATAAATGATTTATGAAACTGAAGTCTTGACTCCATCTCAGAGGCCAAAGAATCATTTGGGAGAGATGCAATCAGATTATCCCGAGAGTTACTCAGGATTTGTTGCTTGGTTACACGTAGATGTTTGTACAACTCAGATGGCTTTTTAAAATTCATCCCAAATTGTTGCTGTCCCCTGAACAGCGTAGAGGAGTCAGCGCCCTGTGCTAATTCAAGCCGACTTAAGTTTTCTTATGACAGTTGCATCCAGATTTACCAGAAGAGTTTTGTTGAAGTCGTATACAAGAAAAGGCCATGTTAGACGAGATGTTAGGTAGTTGTCATAAATCCAAGCTTTCTTGACATTACTAATTGGCTGTTGATCTACCTTGTTGATGTCATTAATAAAGCGTTCCACAACGACATCTAAGGATGGTGTTCTTCCTTTAAAATCGATCCTTCTGCCCAGAAATTTGAAAGGCATGGCTTCTTCTACTGGGGCTACTTTCTGCCCTGCTATGAATAGTTCTGGGTCATATGACGTAAACCTAGTTAACGCAATAGGTCTTGTATCTTTAGGATCAGTAACCTCAGGCTTTTTTGGTATAAGAACAAAAGCTGCTTCTCCGAACACAGTCGGTATTAGTTTGCTTGACCATATTCTACAGTAGATGTTATGTAAACACTTGCTAATGTGAGGACACTCTTTATATACAATGTAGGGTATGCCATCCGGACCTGGTGCTGACTTTACGCTTTTCTTCTTGACTTGCTCCTCAGTCTTTCCAATGCTTGGTGGATTGCATTGAAAGTCTACTGCAGGATTATGCGGTCGTGTTGAAGGTGGATCCGGGTATGCTACCTCTCTTTGTGGCATTGCATAAGTCTCACTGAAGTGTTTATAGATTTGTTCTTTGGTCAGCGAAAGTCTTCCACTATTTTCACTGAAAATCTTCTTAGCATAAATAAAAGAGTTTTTGTCAAATCTAACTTCATGCTGGGCTCTATTAAATTGATTTTTATTATCTTGTATCTGGAGACAAATTCCCTGGATTAATTTGAGAATAGATCTTAATGCCCTGGCTAACTTGTGGCACAGGTTCTTGTCTCCCATCGCTTTGGCCCATCGAAGTTTCTTTATGAGCTCCCTCTTTTTACGCCTCATTTTCAGTTTAAAAGCATTTTCTTTCTTGGTATATGCATATGTGGATTCCGGAGGATAGTGCTCCACAAAGTAATTGTATACCGTAGACTGGAAGGTTTGTACCTGGCTGTTAATATGTTGCTTGGAACCAGGGCTATCGAGCAAGACTGCACTGAGAAAAAAATGAAGCCTGCCCGTACATTACCTTACTGTATATGCACCATAGTCTAAATTAAAGGTTCCGCAACTTTATTTCAGTTGATTCTTACGTACGTACATAGTAAATTACAAACACGTCGAGTTGCATGAACAATCTTTATAATGTATTTACTGCCAACTACGTAAACGTAGGCTGACTCCTTACTACTGTTACCACGTCATGATGATAAGTATACCGTTACAATATCTTATGTGCTACCGAAATGTACGTGGTTGGATAATGCCTCATGGTCTTTACAAATATGTCGCAACATTGTAAGGAGTAAACGTTTCCTTATATTATAATGTTTGTACGATGCTAAAGCTTTAACAATGTACAAGACGCTAGGCCTAATAACACAGCCCACTGCTAGTAATATTACGGTTGCATTATAATGCACCAACAGCTAATAAAACAAGTTCACAAAAATTCAATACACATCCGATTTACACAGTAATGTTTCCATAAAGTGTTGATCACACATTAGATGAATAACGCAAAACGCAAGGTTACATTATAATGTACCAGCTGCCTTCCAATACAACATATACATTAAACAAATTAACAACCTGAGCTACTGGGACTGCTTCCAGCCCAGAATAAAAAAGATCCAGCAAACTCGTAATATCAACACGATTACTTTGTGTGCACGCTGTCTAGGCGGTAGGTATGTTACAAGATTCGGCAAACTACAAGAAATGTAATGGCTGGGTTATATAATGACACTAGTATATTATAATTAATCATCATCAACATAAAGACCATTCCTATTCTAATGCTCCCGGCATATTATAACAGAGATCCAGAAAACTGGTGACATTGATTCTGTTATATTGATTGCAATTACTACCAGTCTAGTGTAACCGGTACATTATAAAGATCCGGCAAACTCTGAAATGTAACATTTTAATGAACAAGCTTCAGTATAATGTACCATTCCTATTCTGATACTGCATTATAACAGAAATTGTGCAAACAGGTAATATTGACATGCAACAACTAGCAGTCTAATGTGATCAGTGCATTATAAAGAGCCGGCAATCTATAAGGTGGGTAACGGGTGCATTATAATGCGCTACTCCTATTTTAATGCTCTCAATGCATTATAAGGATACGATATTTTTCCCATGCCTACTTTTAATGCGCGCGTGCGAGTGTTGCGAACAAATTATTATTGGTTGGTGCTGTGTCTCAAATCTCAAATTAACGGTTTCGTGAAGTTTCGTCTTGTTCTACGTTAACAGTTTTAACTTTTAATATAAAAAAGTGTTAATTTTGGCGAAAAAAGCTAATAAAAATATACTTATTTAATAATATAAAAGTGGGATTCTCGATATGGAGCAGATTACCGTAGAAGTCGTGGAAGATGCTAGTCTTGTTAATTGCAACGTGAACAAACTTTTGATTAAATGCCAGTTGGACAAATTTTATAGTGAAAAATTTAAAGGTAAGTGAACATTGTGAATCTGAATAATTACATTTTACAGCTTAGTAGGTACAGCCTATAACTTCTGTGGTAGATACACTAGGTATTTGTTCAGTGCACAGATTTCTTACTAGCGTTCAGTGGTAGGTACACCCATCGAATTATTATTACTACAGACACCTGACAAACGCGTGATACTCGTGCGGATTTAGTTTTTTATGTACGGTATATTTTCTGAGATGCGGAAAAAACGGATGGCCGACTTTTCGGCTTCCATCATTAATTTTAGTGAAAAAGAACCTCTTTGAATGAAAAAAGGAGTTGAGTTTTCAATCGTCAGATAAAGTGTATGTAGCATAGATAAACTTGAAGGTCTTTCATACAAATTAACTGTCAAATTGCTTTATCTGACTGATTACTCTAGTATTTTAG
Organism: Monopis laevigella; assembly: GCA_947458855.1. NCBI lineage: Eukaryota > Metazoa > Arthropoda > Insecta > Lepidoptera > Tineidae > Monopis > Monopis laevigella. The sequence continues at coordinate 15,892,545 of OX381581.1, forward strand.
AAAGGCCGTCTCATAACTAGGTGTACAATCCGCTGGCACCCTGCTTTTTAGATTTTTAATTAGCACACAGTGTATTATAATAGCAGAGAACTTCAGCGCCAACCCCAATACTCACAGTTATGGGGGGCACTGTGATGATCTGGTAGTGCTACTGTCAATTGACTGTCGCCACCATTTATGGATTTCATAATCTACATTATCTTTAAAAATAAAAAAGATAATTATAAACAAATAAAATAATATTATTAATGTTAGTTTATTTTTTTCAGTTACTTGGAAATGTAAGCCTCAGTGCTTTGGATGTCTATGTTCAGGAAGAATTTAAATCTATTGATACAAATAAAATAATTACATTTGAATTATCCATTGTAAGTTCTTATTTTCGCAAAACTTTCACCATTTTTGTAATGTGTATTTATAGTAATTAATAGTTCGTTTGAATACTTCTCCATATCCTTAAATAGCGTTATCTGTACGTGACAACTCTCAAAAAAATCACCGTACAACTTGTAATAACAATGTGACGGCAAATTTAAATTCAGCGCTCTTGTTAGGACACCCTTTATTTATAACCTATATAAGATAATAACAATAAATATATTTTATTTTCGAAATGTCTAAAGATGTCTACTAATAAATATTCAATAAATAATATTGTAATTGAACACAGACTTTGATGTTTTCTCCTTACCTTAGCTGAAGGTTAGGATGTATTAATATGTATAGTGTGGCTTAGCAAGTGTACAGTAAATATGTATCAACAACAGATGAAATGTAATACGAAATTATGCGATTCCCCACGGAAAGTGGGTTTTAGTCCTGTCACTACATCACGTACGATTATGTCATCCTTTCCTTAGTGCGCACCTACAGTATTGTAGTGGTGACGTACATAAGCCAATACATTACGGAACGTTCACCGGGGCATTAGGTACGTAAACTACTACATTATTGTATGTACACCGAGGCATTACGTACGTAAGCCACTACATTACTGTGCGTACACCGATGCCTTACGTACGTAAGGTACTACATTATTGTACGTACACCGAGTCTTTACGTACGTAAGTCACAACATTACCGTACGTACACCGAGGCATTACGTACGTAAGCCACTACATTACTGTGCGTACACCGAGTCCGTACGTACATTTAAAACCCCATGATTGTGTATATGTTTCGTACTTACTGTATGGTAACACGCACATGTTGGTTCGGACACCGGCTACTTAATGGTTTATATGTGTGCGTGCGAGTAGTGTCTGATTAGTAATGTGCTGTGGACATTAGAGCCAATACATTTCTCGTAAGGTCGCCAGTTACTTACTTACGCCTGGTACGTTTTTGACATTATATACGTATGCCGTAACCTAAAATAATGATGTCCTTGCATTATTTTTTTCTCAGTGATGCCAAATTAAGATCGTGCACCTTCCAAGTTGATTCTTTAATAGGGGGGATGCTAAGACGCGTCCTGATGTTGATGGACTCCTGGTTGGTTTCACATGTAGGTGTACCGTGGGACATATGAGAGTCAGCTCTATTCGCAGTACTGACCGAAGAACTTACAGACGACTGTCGTGCTTCGCTTCCTTCATGTAATTTTAAATGTTTCTTGAACCAGGCTTGTCTCTTGTAAATTTTCCCGCACGTAGGGCATTTCAATTCCGTGTTCTCGCCAAGGTCGTTGTTTAAAGACTCCTGTGGACAGTTCTTTCGCCCCCCCCCCCTCTCGGAATGTCCCGGGGGTATTATTCTTTTTTGACTTTTTAGCGAGTATATACAGGGGCCTGGCTTCTAGGCCTTAGCCCTCGGCTGTCTTTCCAAGCTGTATTTTTTATTTAGTTGTTGTATTTTTGTAGTTCAGTAGTTGTATTTTTATTATGTATTTAAGAAACTAAACTACATATTTACTATGATCATATATTTTTAATGGAGCACGGGCATGTAACTTTGTATCTACATGAATTTACCTGATGGTAAGCAGACCTACAAAGTTTATGAATAGGGTCGGTCAATGCATTGTTGTTTAACATCATTGATGGCTCCTACTATACCGGCTAAATAATACGGTTACGAAATAGGTGGCATCGTCTTTACGACCTATTTTGTTTTCAGTCTACTTTAATATTTTCGCTGCGTTATCGTCAAATCAACTGCCCATCACCATGGAAAAATAGCTCTTGAAAACCGATGAACCCACAAACTAAAACCGAAACATCAGTCACTTGATGGTTTTTGCATCTGTATGGGCGTTGGTAACAAAACTGTACTAGCTAAGTTATAGACCATTTTCCCATCTATACACTTATAAAACAAAGTCGTCTGGACGCGATGTCTGTCTGTTCTGTATGGCATTGCGCGTTAAATTATGGAAATAATGAAGTTTAGTATCACTATTGGATTGGTCGATTATTAGAAAAGGTTTTAATTATCATCATGGCACCCGAGACCGCCTAGACGGCGTCTTCTACGGAGGGGTTTTAATCCCATTTCGTCATACCCGATGGTATGAGTCTACCTACACCGAACAAGTGGCTAGCTTGTCGCGATGTTTGGATAGACTCAATTACCCATCTATAAACAGTTTCACAAGTAGGTGCAGCTTAACATGCTCACCGATGCACCTAAGTGGTGTTGTTAAACAAATATATATATATATATATTTTAATCATTGATACACACCAGGTTTGAACCGGGGACCTAAAAATTGTAGTGTTTTTAAGTCTGAAGTCTAACCAACCACCATGTATATATGGTAAGGTTAAAAAACCTTACCAATGTTTATATATATATATAACTAGCTTCTACTCGTGACTTTGTCTGCCTGGTATTTTGAATTTTATCCATAGTAATTTTACACGTCTTTTACAACTTACATGTATTGATCATAAACATCTTGTTTGGGAAGTGACACATCAGGATCCACTTCAAGATGAGTTTGGATCCAAGTAATTGTTTGTTGTAATTCAGCTCTGAAAATAAAATGATATAATACAAACACTACAATTGAAAGTAAACTACACTAGATATGATGACAATGTTATTAGCTATCCATGGATTATCCGTGCGGGTACCAGGTCATCGTGTGGTTGGAAGGCAGGGGAATGAACTGCAGCGTTCCCGGACTTGAGACAGCGAAGTAGGGTTAAAGGTACTTTAACTCTCCCCTGCAGTGTGTTCACTCCCTCTCCACTCAACCAAATACATATGATCCTGTTAGCGCCATCTTGGAAATATATAAACCTCCAGAAAAACATACTTAAATAATGGTGAAAACTGCATAAAAAAGCCTTGCATAGTTTAGAAGATCTAAGAGTACATACAGACAGAAGTGGGATGAAACTTTGTTTTATACTATGTATGTCTAGATTATTTATTCCAGAGACTTTATGGTATGCATGGCTTTTTGGATTATATGGACGATATGCCACTGATATATAGCAATATCTGTATGGTTATATATCTAGAAAATTGTAATCTGTAATCAGAATACTAGATGAAGTAAATGAATGTGTGTTCTTCCATGCATACAAAATAAGATTTGTAGTACATGAAAGAACACAAATTCATTTACTCCATGTGGGAATTAAACACACTACTTCCAGATATAACATAATAACATTATCTGGTTTGCATTGCACCAAAGCTCATTAGATAGTTTAACTATTATAATATACATATATTTAGGTCATTAGGTAAAGTAAATTCATTTTTATTATATAGATAATTATGAATTTATAAACTAGAGGATGATACTGATAAGATTTTACTGCCAATTTGGTAGTAATCAGAAAATTTACAAAACTAATATTATTTACATACATAAAATATGCTCAAAACTCAATTTATGTACTACAGTGCATTGGCTTTTTTGTAGATGAAGATGTCAATATACTTAATTATTATCTTGCAAATGCTTTATAATTAATTATGTATCTTTCTTCTGGTTTATAATTAATGTATCTTTCTCTCTTAACTAAATGTCAGGAATTATAATAATGATTATCATTAAGAAAATTAGTTAAACTTATATTATTGGCTTGAATTATATTGAGTATTATTAGTGATGTATAAAAGCAGATTATATAATATCATACCTTGATCCTAATGGGTTGACAGGCTGCTTCAATGGGTCATATGGAGGTATTCCAGTTGGTAGTCGTAGATAGAGTAGCAATCTTTCTGGACCACTAAGACCTTCAATAGCTACTAGCAACTGTCCAACTCTTTGTCTTTCCACAGAACTGGTGACAAACATTACAAAATGTGTATATATGTTTGACCTTGCTGGCTTAAAGCAATAGTTAAAGGGTCAAGTATAAAAAGATTTGATCAAATGTAATATATATATACATGCAGATGCAAAAACCATTGAGTGACCATGCTTTGGTTTTAGTCTGTGGTTTTACCGGTTTTCAGGACACTAATGCATCAAATTCTTGTTGAGGTGGTAGTCTTCTTCCAGTGACTTTTCTGTTTTTTTATAAATAGAAACTATTAAATATAAACTATTAAAAAAAAAAAAAACATAATTAACAAGTGGTTAATTATGGTGAGTATAGACTAGTGTTTGTAGACAACAGACAGTTTTTCTTGTCTTCATAAACCAGACTAGCTTCAAAGAACAACTTTTTGTTACAAACACAGCTCCAAGGAGCTGATAGGTACTTATACTTTAACAAACTATGTGAAATGTACATACTGTGTCAATAGGATTATGCTCCCTGCACCTGTACAGCACTAAAGTCACAAGTTTGTCACTTGTTAAAGGTAAGGTGAAATGAAGGTCTCTTAAACTTTGTTAGGCAGACCGACTGGTCTTATTACCACCGCCCATACAGATTCAAAAACTGTCAATTGACCTCGTCATGTTTCGCTTTTATTCTATGGGTTCACCAATTTTCAGGAGAATCTGTATCTATTTCAGGTTTACGAAATGGGTGGTTGAATTGATAATAAGGCAGCGAGTATATTAAAATATACTCATAATGCAATTCATCTTTGCCGCAGCTCATTTCGTAGTTGCATCATTTAGCTATGCTATAGGCGTAGGAGCAATCAATGTTGTTTAAGAACTATTATTATTGATTAACCCCATTCATGGACTTTGTAGGTCTGCTCACCACCAGGTAGATACAAAGTCACATGCTCCAATAAAAATAGAATTCTTTACTATACAGAAAGGGCCCTTTTATAAATTATAATGTAATTTGTTATTTTTTGTAACATACAGAACATGCTAAATGTAGGAAAAGTTTAGTCTTATTGTGCATAGTAGTAGTTAACTTTAAGACTTAATAAAATAGTAATTCCCAATAAGGTATTTGACTCCTTTTTGAAACTCGTTTTTTATGATTCTTCATTACATAATAAGCACACTACATCGATATTTCTAGGATGTCTACTCTATTATTAATAAAAATCAATGTTAAAGTTTGAATTTCCACAATGGCGCTAAAAACGCTGTTTCGCAGTCTATGTCAAGCGTGACGTAACCAAACAAGCACAGATTAAATAATCTCCTATATATTATACTCTATTCTATTTCATCCACATGATTTATAATCTGTGTATTGTTTTGTTTACTTGCGTGTGCCGTCACCAACCATCAACCAATCAAAGATGTTTTTGTTATAAATGAAATTGTAAAAAATATTCAATTTTATTACGTGAAATCTACAAAAGATATACATAATTTAGTTTTAAATAAAGTGAAATATGATTTTTTTACCCCATTGTCTGATAGGATGACCACAATTTATAGTATATCTTTAATGTAGTCAAATAGCCTATTAAGTCAAAGTCAAAATATTTATTTCATGTAAACCTTTACAGGTATGTGTGCAGAGTCATTCCTCCCACACATACATAAAAATTAGTGTAAGACTAGGTTAGCTAGTTCCATTGACCTGTCAATTGTTATCTGCCCTGCAAAGGTGTCACTGAGAAGACCAACCTAACAGACTATATCTGCACCCAAATATCCACTACAAGGAATAATTAATATACAAGTAGAAATATATATATACATGTATATATATATTTAATTTAAATTCCCCATATTTTTTTTAATACGTAGGACAATTTACACAATATTGCTCTGGTCACAAACTAAGCTCTAAGCGTGTACCAGAAGCAACAATATAACACATATTATATTTTATAAACACCCAGACCATGACAAACTAAGCATGTACCAGAGGCAACAATATAACACATATTATATTTTATAAACACCCAGGCCATGACAAACTGTACAGAAAAAACATACTTTTTTTTTGCTATGGGGGGGAAATGGAACCCATGACCTCCAGATACAACGCCAAAGGTGCATCCACTAGTCTTCGGAGGCTGTCAATTTATATTTAAATATAATATATAACGGAGAGACAAATTTCACTCAGTCAGCTAAAGTAGGAAGTAACCTCTAACCACGAAGTATAATTTTGTTTGCTTCTAATTCTTTCCAATGAACAAACTTCAAAAATGCAATTTTTGAAGGGTGAGTGTGAATCTTACTTAGAAAAAAATTTCAATGTGTGCTAATTGGCGACAGCGGTTTCGTAAGTAAATTGCTTTTATGCTATATCTCCTATACTTGACTGATCTAAGTCTATAACTCTATCACTATAAACAAAATGTTGTTTATTTTCATATACCTATGGTAATAATACCCTTGCATTTACATGTTTTCGTGAAAAAGTTTGGCTGGTTGTTGATAGAACAGTATTCCTTTCTATTCTTTAATCAACTTAAACTACATACAATACTTCATAAATATTTAGATTGTTACTCTAACTCTGCAGTTTGCCAGTGGAATAATTTGGGTACCTTCTTTAAATCATTACAAACCTCTTGGTAATGCACTTTCTAAATAAATATGTATATATATATATGTGTTATGTACTAGTATCTATTCTACACTTTATTTGTGGTTACTGTAGATGTTAGTATGTTTAATAAAAAATTAAGACTCAGCTCAACTTCAAACGCCATCCTAAAAGCAATCTGGTAGATATGCTTGAGGCATTAAGTTTGCCTTATACATAACTATTGTTGACTATGCATTAAAGTATTTAAATAAATAATACATAAATATATTGTAAAGAACCATATAGTTAGATGGCAATCTACACAATGCATCTAGGAAGTAAATGGGCGAGATACAAATGATTAGATTATACAGTAGCTGACGTACCTAAGTGTATTCTCCACTACTTGCTGCATTGAAGCTATTTTCTCAGCATCCATTTTGGCCTCTTTCGGGGCTGTAGACGGTTGAGGTTCTGTAGCAGCCGAGGTCCCCGGGGACCCCATGGAATCAGGGCCTGCTTCTTTATCGCGAGACGCACTTTGCGTATGTTTTGGCTGATTGACATTTTCCCGATGAAGTTTCGCGTCATCCACTAATTCTTCTTCAGTTTTTACTATATTCTTTGAGGCATCTTTTGAAGTCCACGGTTGAAAAGGAGTTGTGCTATCCATTCTAACCCACAAAGGTTATAAAAAATATACTAATTGATTTCATGTTATAACTTTTTCTTATCAGAATTGATAAATGCGTAACAAAACTCCATTTTCTTGACATTTGATCAGCTGTGAGGTGGGGTGGAGAGAAGGGGGATTTGGATTGCAAATGTGAATTTAATTTTTTTTTGGCGAAAAGATTTATTCCTTTATTTAGCCACGATGTAAATACATTATACGGAAGAGGCCTAAAATCTCCTATCAAACGAAATGTCGAACATGTTCGTTGTTGCCATATTCTGAGGCCCTACTGAAAAGGCACTAAAAAGCCTGATATAATAATCGTTGCATCCGTTGTAAATGTGTAATATAGGAAGTTGTTACAACACTCTGCGGGATGAGGCGAAACTTTATTTAGCACTATCGCTTTCGTCGAAGAATGTTTGTCAATATGGAGCTTTAGATGACAAAACTATAAAAATACGATTTTAAAGTATAGCAGTAGAATTATTATTACAGAGAAGCCTGGAAAATTAACATTTATATGTTTTATTGACAATTATCAAGATATTTTAAGCCAAGTCTGGTCTGATATAAAATACTTGGATGAAAAGACAAGCGGTTAAAAATTTTGAAAGCTGCGGCAGCAATTGTTTGTAAAGATATTCAATCTTGCTTTTTCGATAATACTATGTACCCCCCACCAGGTAGATTGTTCGAGGATATAAATAACGATATTCCCCAATCATTGGGGCTTAGCACGCGGACAACGATAAGATAATTTAGTGATTGAAACTAGTTTATAGTAAATCTTGTACATAATATTAAATACAATTTGAATTAACAGTGACCTAGTTAGTTAGACCCAGACTTTGTAATATTTTGATCAAATAATAATAAATTTTTATTTGATAGACTTGTATTTATATATTTGAATTGCGTTTTTTGGTAATCTAATTAGGGCATGCAATATCCAATGATTTACAATCCCGGTTAAAACTGATTTTCGATACTGAAGATGTAATTCCGAAACTGGTTCCGAAAGCGGCGATTTCTAATAAAAATTACCACTTTAAAATAAAACAATCTATGTTATATAAAAACTCTTTTTATTGTTACATAGCCGAAGAAATGAAAACTTTAATGTAAATACAATATACATATTATTTACAAAGTTTAAATTTTTTCCATTATTGCTTTTATTAATTGAATTGAATGATTATTCATAGGTTCTTGGTCGAATTGGTGTATCGATAAATTTTCAAATAAATTAATTTCCAGACATAAATGCAAAGCATGTGTGGTTATATATTGTTTTGTATGTTTCGAGTTAATGTACCCACTATAGAGAATATTTTTAATTACTATTTCTACTTTCTTACAAACCGTAATAACATCTTTAGAAGGATATGTTAATCCAGATCATAGATATAGATAATAGTTATAGCAGATCGCTCTCGTAGATACTTTATAATACTTTCCATTTTAGCATTTTTTTTTTTTATAATCTTCTATTGGTTTCTTGGAGTCGCTTTACGTTAAGACAAACCTTTTAATGGTCTCCTGCGGCCACATTCTGTTTCTTATAACGTGATCGTTAGAATGTCAAAATAACGATTTCCGCTATTAGCGCGCTCTCCTCCAATCAGAGTAGTTTTCTAACCATCGCTGATTGGAGGAGAGCGCGCAAATAACGGAATTCGTTATTTTGACAATCTTACGGTCACGTTAAAAGAAACAGAATGCGCCCGCTGAGCCCTTATCACAGACAATTTTAATTTACCTCTTCGAGGTGTGTCCAGTATATTCGGTAAATCAGTCGCTTCGGGTCGGGCTTGCGGAGAACTACGAGAAGATTTTTTATTATCTTCAAAATTTTCATTAGCTTCTTTTACAGGTGAATCTTTTCCATTTATCTGAAAATATTAGACTATGAAGTGTTAAAGATATCTAAATTCAGGTTTTAAGATATTCCTGCGGACAGACAAACAGGTATCTGAGTGTCACCATATGTGAAGTTGTCAGTCATTAAATGTTTTTTTTTCGAAGCCACATGTAATACAAGATACTATAAAAATAACAACTTCACAATGGCAATTAAAATATACTGGTACTCTATGGATACGCTAACTTGCATTATCGACATGATGCCAATCAACGCGTGCGTCCCCTCACTATTGCATTCACCAATGACTCGCGGCTTTCGCACGGCTGAGGTTTTGCGTTCCAACATACATCGACGCACATTTTTAAAAAAGGTAAAAATTAACATTATTTACTGACTTGTGATATGATACGCCAGAATTTTATTTGTTGATGTTTTTACTTTGATTCTTATACCAAATCACAGCGCAATGAGGCATTTATAACGGTTTAATATTAATATTTATTCCGCAACGTACGAAGAGCAACTGGCGGCCGATTGCGCTCATATGTGCGCGCAACGCATTTCTTTGCCACGACTTATTATTACTACCGTCTCTAGGAGTGGGCAGCGCGCGGCGATTCCGTGCTCTGTGGTGAGCACGCAAACCGACATCGATAAATTTCTCGAGCTTTGTCTACTAGTTAAAACAAGTGCGTTTTCGTTGACAATTTCAAAAATAATAATATTAAACACACATATATGTAATAAATAAATAATTATTACCTTATACGATCCATTTATTTTATATTATTATTAATAATCATTACAGAAATATTTATTTTAATTTAAAAAGATTTAAAAATACATATATTTAACAAAATAAAAATAAGCCGTAAGTAACTCGTTACCTTGGCCTAAAAAAGATTTTGTTTTTTGGTGAGTTTTTTTTATTTATTAAGGCATTGGATAGGATTAAAAAAGGAAATAGAAATTACGATATAGATGCGGAAGTGGTCTAATACTTAAAAACGCCATTCAAACGAATTGTCAGACATATTTTCTTGAGCACTGATTGGTTATGATCGCATTTGTGTTACTTTTTGTTTTGGTTTGTATTGCGGGCGGTTATCTTTTGTTCTTATGACTGGTAAGGCGTTTAAGCCTTAAGGTACTTCCCTATAATAATATAATTTATTGATATAAATCAAATATTTTATTTTATGGATGTTTTGAATTTTATGCATACGGCGACGTGTGAATGATTTATTTTAATTATCAGCCTGAATTAGTCGCATATTAAGACTAATCTACTGCCACTTCATAATAATAAATACCTACATAAAATAAATAAATAAATTACACGATAATAAAATAAAACAAGAATTTTAATATTAATTATATTATTTTTTCTAAATAGCATAACTCTAGAAAAATAAATACTTATTTTCTGATAATCTTATTTTCATAATCTATTTCTTGGTTTGGGCATTCAGATTTTTTTTTTCAAAATCATTGTTTTTTGAGGTTCCAGTTGTTCCAGCAACTTTTCTATAACATGCACATTTATAGACACAAGCAAAACAGTTTTTCTAACGAGAATAAAAAAATTTAATTCTGTTTTTCGCTATTAAATCAATAAAAATATCAAAGCAAAATTAATTTTGACACTTATCAGCACCTAAAAGAAACGTGATAAAAATTGTATATATATCGACTTTTGTCTACAATCTGACAGTTTAGTTTTGATGTTAATAAGCTGCGTGCTACCGTTTTCGATAAAAGTCGACATATATCTTCCAATGCGTCAAATTAGTCTATTCGTTATATATCGTGGTCGCGCGTGTTAGCTTTGTAGATATATGTCTTATCGATCGATATGTATCGAACCGGATGTCGCGCGTGCTCGGCCCCTTTGTGGTTATAACACTTAGCATTCTTCACAAAGTAAAGTTGTATATATTGTATTGTAATTACTTGTTGGTTGATGAAATGAAATATGTTTGTTTTGCAAGAATATGGTGTTACAGTATGGTAAATGTTGATATTGATCTACATACTCTGCCATTTATGGCGTACAAAATCTATTTGTTATACAAAATTATAAATGTAAACAATTAACAATTGAACAAATGGCAAACATGTAATTTTTGACTTCTATAACCAAAAATTTACTTGTCACGCATTCAATATAACTATTGAAACGTAGGGAGAAATTTTTGTGTTTGCCATAGAACCGTGTCACATTTTTTTTTTAAAAAGATTATTTACTTTCACATTTATAATCGAAATTTCGCACTTTATTTTGCTGTAGGTTTTTGGTCGCCTTTCAAAGTGGAAGCATCTCAAAAAGAATTAATTATTTTATTCAAAAGGATTTCTATATTGGATTAATATTACTTAGTTAATTCTTTCCTATTTTTAGTGTATTTAGTTATTCTATTATTATTTCGGTAGGGTTCATGTTGTTTCCTAAATTTTGATTTTATATGTAGATAGGTAGTCTTTTTTTCCACTTTTGTAATTCATTAATTAAATCAATTATTTAGTAAATAAATACCATCACGGGTGCCTATTTGGTTCCCGAGAACCGTTTAAACGGCCTCAGGGTACCCAGCGGAGGGATTAACCCGTCCTCATTTCGCCGATGGTATCAATTATTTAGTAATTTCTCATTATTATGGATTTTAACTTCATCCCACCTAAACCACCTGATATTTCTATACCCAATTCACCTGCTGCGTATGTTACTGTGCATGATGACTCATCGAGCTCAGTGAGCTCTGTAATTGATGGTTCCTAGAAGCCAAAAAAAAAGAGGAGGCATTCTAAATCTAAACGACATCGACATGATTGTTTAAAAAAGGACAATATAAGTGATGTGGCTATACCTTTAGGTCAAGCTTTTCCATTTAGTTCTCAAACTCAGTCCATTCCTCTATCCTTACCATTATCATCTCCGGACAATTTTATTAAAAACTTTTATGGTGAAACTGACAAGGGGCCTTTCGTTGTTCACGTCCAAAAAAAAATTGCTACTGATAATAATAATGCTGAGAATATTATTTTAAATCCTATTATATTTGGAAGATTCATGCAGAAAAATTCATTTCGTGGTATCATTCCTGGTAGTATAATCCGTATTGGCCGTAATAGAATAAAAAATACTTTCAGATGTTACAAGGATGCTAATAGCTTTGTTAATAATGGTACTTTAATTGAACATGGTTATAATGCTTTTATTCCTACTTTTTGCATTACTAAAATGGGTGTTGTTAGGATTCCGACTGGCATCAGTGATGATGATATTGTTTCTGATACGGTTAATCCCAATAATCCTATTAAGATTGTAAAGACGCTTAAATTATAAAACTAATGATGGTGACTCTAAAGTATGGAAACCCTCTCAATCGGTAGTTATTATATAGTTTGAAGGGCAGATATTACCAGAATTTATTTATCTTTATTACAATAAAATTAATGTTAACTTATATCGGTACCCAACTATTCAATGTTATTCATGTTGTCGTTTTGGTCATATAAAAAGCAACTGTAGGTCTAAACCTCGTTGTTTCAAGTGTGGCCAAGATCACAATGGAGATTCGTGCGGAATTGACGAAACAGAGGTATGTTGTCTGGTGTGCTCTGGAAATCACTTTGCTACCAACAGGAAGTGTCCGGAGTACAATAGACAACAGAATATTAAATGTATTAGGTCCCAAAAATCGATTTCTTACATGGAGGCTAATAAATTGGAACCCCGCGTTACTAAGTCATATGCTGATGTTATTAAAAATGTTTCCCACAAAAAAACTGTGTTTATTAAGTCTAAACCAAAAAAAAATGTTTTTAGCAAAGAGTATGATATCGAATTTCATAAAAAAATATTAAATTTCTGCAGTAGTAACATAAAAGTCATATGTTACTACTGCAGAAAATGGCTGCGCACTAAATAATAATAATGATAATTGTGATAAAGATTCTTCAAAATCAATGTTAAATTCTTTATTCTCTTTATTTGTTAAGTTAATTAAAAATAATGGACCGAACCACGTTGAAACTATTTTGAATAATTTACTTTCTTCCTCCTCTGATAATGGCTCAAGTTCCCTCGAAAATAATACAGTGGAACTGTCAAAGTCTAAGGAATAAAAAATCTGACATATTGTTCTTATGTAATAAATACAGTCCTTCCATATTGGCTGTTTTAGAGACATGGCTCAAGCCTCTTTCTCCTTTTGGTTTGAGAGGTTTTAGCTGCGTCTGTGATGACAGGCAGGATGGAAGGGCTGGCTCTTCTCTCTTCATTGCAAATTCTCTTTCTTTTTCATTACTAGCTCTACCGAATCATAATGTATATATTAATGCTATTGGTTGTGTTGTAAATAATATTTCTATAATTTCGTTGTATATATCATCTCCAGACACTCATTCACTAGTATATTTAAAAAAGTTATTTGAATTACTTAAACCTCCATACATAGTATTAGGTGACTTTAACTATCATCATACCTTATGGGGATCAGCATTTTGTGATAGTTTTGGTAATCATCTTTTAAATATTTTACATGAATTTAATCTTTGCTTGTTAAATGATGGTCGCCCTACACGTCGAACTTCGCCTACTCAAAATGTTAGCGCTGTAGATCTGTCTATTTGTTCTAACGATATAGCCAGTTCTTTATTATGGGACATTGAACAAATTTCATATGGTAGTGATCATTTCCCTATTTTGATTAATTCACCTATTTCTCATCCTCAAAATAGTTTACCCCCATTACTAAAGTATAAAATTAATAATGTTTCTTTGGATGGTTGGGACAATTATGCCAGCTTATTAAATAATGCCGTTATGACTTAGCCTGATGTTAATTATAATAATTTTATTTCGTCTTACAACCAATTTATTTCTAGTGTAATATCTGTTGCTGATAGTTGTTTTAGTGTAAAATCTTCCTCGGGCAAATTTTTCTCCCCGCCTTGGTGGGACGAAGATTGTACAAGTATTATTAAACAAAGAAAAAATGCTGAAAAGAATTATTGTCGCAACATGACGAATGAAAATTTTTTAATTTATAAACATATATTAGGAGAAAGTAGACGAGTATTTAAAAGAAAAAAATTTGAAAGCTGCTGCAAATTTTGCGCGTCTTTATCCCCTGAATCTCCATCCTCTCTCGTTTGGGCTAATATAAGAAAATTTAGATCATCTCAAAATTGTAAGCGCGTTAATAATGCTTCTGTTTATTCTACCTGGACTAATTCATTCTTCCATAAACTGGCTCCTTATTATGTTCCCTCTTTTAAAAAAAGTTTACCATTTAAAGATTTTTCATCTATCTCTTCTCATCATTTAGACTCTCCCTTTACTTTTAAAGAATTAAAAATTGTTTTGTCTGCCGTAAAAGACTCGGCACCAGGTATTGATGATATTCCATATTCTTTTATAGTTCATTGCAAAGAATTTACTTTACAATACTTTCTGAATATTTTAAATTTTATTTTTAATTCTGGCATTATTCCGCAAGATTGGAAAACCCAAATTGTTATGCCGATTCTTAAACCTGAAAAAGATCCTTCTTCTTTTTCTTCTTATCGTCCTATTGCTTTGTCTTCGATCATGTGTAAATTGTTCGAACATTTATTAAAAAATCGCCTTGAATGGTTAATAGAAAACAACATAGTATTAAGTAAATTTCAATTCGACTTTCGGAAAGCAAAGAGCACCATAGATAGTCTAGCTATATTTTCTACAGATATTAGATTGGCATTTTCTAGAAATGAATTTCTTTGTGCTGTATTTCTTGATATTGAGGCAGCATATGATAATGTTTTGATTAATATTTTTTTTTAAAAACTTATCAATATTGGCGTTTCTCCTAAACTATCAAGTTATTTGTTGTTTATTTGGTGAAAGAAAAGGAAACTTCGTGTTTTAAATCAACCGGATGATTCTTTGAGAACCATTTGGAAAGGATTACCCCAAAATTTTTAGGTGTGATGTTGGATTCAAAATTAAGTGGTATAAAACATATTGAATATGTTACATCCAAATGTGAAAAAAAATTAAATGTGATGCGTGTTTTATCTGGTACATGGTGGGGTTCCCATCCATTTTCTCAGCGCCTCTTATACAATGCAATCGTTAGAAGCCATTTAGACTATGCATCCTTCATATTAGAACCATGCAATAAATCTGCTCTTAAAAAAATTTATAACATACAATCAAAAGCTCTCAGAATCATTATAGGTGCGATGAAATCATATCCTATAAATGCTTTACAAATAGAATGTGCCGATCCTCTATTAAATAAAAGAAGGCAATATTTATGCGATAAATGATAATATTTTTTTTAATCTATACAGTGTCAGAATAACCCATTATTATCAAAACTTACATTACTGTGGGAATATATTTTCAAAAATAAATCTACTAAAAGGTTTTGGGTAAATAAAAAAAATCTTCCACGACTTATGTATATTCATTCTCTAAATTAAAAAAAATTAAAGCTCCATTTGTATCGAATTCCGGTTTTCTCAAGTCCGTATGAATCTCTGATTTGTGATCTTCAGTCACAAATAATTTTAAATTTGGGTATACATAAAAAAATGCTAAATTGTAATGATTTATTTAATTTTATTATTAATAAAAACTGGCCAAATGCGGATCTTTTCTTTACAGACGCTTCCAAATTGTCTTTACAGGGTAGTGTTGGTTGGTCTTTTTACCATCAAAATTCAGGAGCTTCTTTTATGTTTAAAAGCCCCTGTGAATCATCAGTGTATACTGGTGAATGTTTGGCAATAAAGCATTGTATTAAATTTATTTTAGAAAATGAAATTAATAACGCTATAATTTGTTCCGATTCATTAAGTTCTCTTGAAGCCATAATTAGCAATCCTTTTTCATCGAAACTTAGATCTGAAATCATATTTGAAATTAAAGAATTACTATATCATTGTAATCTTAACCATCTTTTAATATTTATAGTTTATATTCCTAGTCACTGCGGTATATTAGGTAATGAAAATAAACAATTTAATTCCATTCCCAACATGAATAATAGATTTTTGGATCTAGTGCTTTCAAACATTGAACAGGTTGTTGTTTCTGAGGATGTCCCTATTTGCACTACTGACAAACATCATATTCCTTATCTGGTTTCGGTTCCTGTATTATTGTCATCTAAGCCCTTGGCCTCTAACAATAGTAGGCGACTTAATTTTTATAAAAGTAATTACGATGACATTAAACGGGCATTAAGCGAAGTGGATTGGCAGAACTTATTGTCTGATGATGACATAAACGTCTGTGTAAGAAACTTTTACGATGTGACCTTTGACATTATTCGCAAATATACACCTTTAACTACGAGTAAATTACACAGACATCCAATTTGGTATAGTCGAGTTCTTATGCGCTGTTTAAAGGAGCAAAACAAGTACCACAAACGTTTTAAAAGATTTGGTAACCCCAGAGATTACGACACGTATGCCCTGCTCAGAACGAGAAGCAAGAAGCTTACAACCAGCTGTTACAGGAGTTATGTATTGTCAATTGAGGTATCTATGCGAGAGAATACAAAGGCGTTTTGGAAATTCGTTAAAAGCAGAAAAGGATCATCTACAATTCCCAATTTCATAACACTCAATGGTGTCACAGCATCTGACGGTGCCTCAATTTGCCAATTATTCTCAGACTGTTTTGGGTCTGTATTCGTGGGGTCTTCATCACCTGCAGCTGCTTCTAGTTTGTGTATTGGCGGCATCTATGGCGTTAGTGGTGATTCTTTTTCAACAATTGCTGTCGAAAGAAATGACATCATTCGTAAGCTAAAAAAGCTTGATACGGGTAAGGGAGCTGGTCCAGATGGAATGCCAACTTTGTTTATTAAGATGTGTGCGGAGGAACTTTGCACTCCCTTGCATATTTTATTTAACAGGTCACTAATGTCTGGGGTATTTCCTACAATATGGAAAAGGGCACATATCGTCCCAATTTTTAAAGCTGGTGACAGGTCAAAATGTGAAAATTATAGGCCTATTAGCATTTTATCTGGTGTGGCAAAACTTTTCGAATCCTTAGTCTATGTGCCCCTATATAATTACTTTAAAAGGTTTTTATCTGACAGACAGCATGGATTTGTTAAGGGTAAATCTACGCTTAGTAATCTGCTGGAGTACAGAAGTTATCTGTGTAGTGCGTTTGCCAGTCGTTGCCAAGCTGATGCATTATATACCGATTTTAGTAAGGCATTTGACAGAGTCAATCATCAACTTCTTTGCATGAAACTTTCTTCTATGGGAATACATGGAGTTCTATTGAGGTGGCTTGAATCTTACTTGGATAATCGGAGTCAAATTGTGGCACTTCGAGGGCACTATTCCAACCCAGTTTCTATACTGTCTGGGGTGCCTCAAGGATCCCACCTTGGTCCTTTGTTATTCGTGGTATTCATTAATGACCTTGTAGATCGCCTTGCCTGCCCGTGTCTTCTCTATGCGGATGATTTAAAGATTTTTAAAATGATAAGGTCAACAGAGGATTGTTTGCTTCTTCAGCGAGATCTCCAAGCCGTCGTGGAGTGGTGCTCACAAAACAAAATGTCACTGAATGCCGACAAGTGTCACGTGGTGTCGTTTTCCGGTAAAAGAAACAAGATCCACTACGGATATTCTATTAATGATAAAATATTGAATCGTAGTGCTGTTGTAAAAGACTTGGGAGTCTTATTTGACGATGGTCTCACTTTTCGACAGCAATATAATAATATTGTTGATAGATCGAATCAACTGCTGGGATTTGTTTTGAGATCAACCAAGGAATTCAGGAATCCAAACTCGGTAATACTCCTTTTCAACAGCCTTGTGCGTAGTGTGTTGGAGTATTGCTGCCCTGTCTGGGCTCCATATTACACGGTACACTCAGACAGGATTGACGGCGTTCAGGGTAGATGCCTCAGAGCACTCTCTTATAGATGTGGGTATGGACGTTCGCTGGTTGATTACTCTTCTAGGTTAAATAAATTTGGGGTCCTTTCTCTTAAACGTCGTCGTATACGATATGACCTTTTGTGCCTGCACAAAATCCTGCACTCCGTCATTGACTCGGGCTTATTGCTGTCGTCCGTTAGTATCAATACTCGCTATAAAGCCAGAAATCCTAATACATTCTCCCTTCAAACTTACACTAACAACACATCCTTCTACAATCCGTTGGTAAGGATGTGTCGTACCTATAATGATATAGTCGGGTTGCGGGATGTAGAGATTGATATATTTGACAGTAGTTTTGCTCATTTTAAAAGGTCCATTACACCGGATGTCCTCAGCCGTATTTAGAATAAAATGGCTTTTTAATTTAATTGGTTGAATGTCTTTGTAATTAATTGTGTTTATTAATATGTGTAATTTTTAATTAATTGAATTCTTTGTATTATTATTGTTATTATTTTTAAAGCATAGTATTCTTAATGCTTATTATTATTGATTTAATTTTTATTGTAAATTTAATTTGTTATTATTAATTTAATCCTAATTTTTATTATTATTAATTAAGTTCTGTATTTTACATTGTATTGTGTAAATCTGTAGGAAATAATGTAGCTTAGCATGTTGTGTGCACTGAATTGGATCCTAGCCTAGAAATTTGTTTTAACGCACTTATCTCAACTTGTAATGGACTAGGATCTGCTGGTGCACCAAACATTAAATAAATTAAATAAATAAATAAATAATGAAAAGGCGGACTATTTAGCTAAACAAGCTGTGGTCCATGGAAGTCTTTCATTTTAGAAATTATTCGTATGATTTAGTTGCTCTAGCAAAAGTATATTTGGAAAAATCGTGGAACAATTATTGGTCAATTTCGTCTAAATCTAAAGGTTCGTATTTATTTTCTCTTCAACCAACTGTTAGTTTTAGACCTTGGTTTGCCAAATATAAAGTTTTTAATAAAACCTCTACTTCCTCTTTGTCTCGATTAAGAATAGGCCATTGTTCTCTTCCTTTCCATCTGTACAAAATTAAAGTTCAAAGTTCTAACATGTGTGAATGTGGTGAAGGTGTAGGTGATGTTGACCATATTTTTTTTAGTTGTAAAAAATTTAGTTTTTTTTTGTATCCCATTCTTCCATCTCATAATATTCCTCTTCCTACCAAAATGAGTCATTTACTCCATCTATTTGATTTTAATATTTTAGTTTTAATTTGTTTTAGTTGATTTATTGTAGGTATAAACAAGTACATGAATAACTATTTTTATTAATCCAATTAATTTGTTAATTTTTATTTCGTTTTATCGTTGGTTGCTCCTGTTTTGTTTGTTTGACCAAGTTAATATGGGCTTTTATAAACACAAGCTCATTTTAAAGTGTGGAATGACTCTATATTTCTCCACGCTAGTTTTTCTTATTAGCTACTGAGTTGTGTAGCATTATTTTGTCTGTGGCAATATTGTTACCAAAGTGACAGAAGGCCAAAATCAAGATTGAATTGAATTGAATTTTGCTGTACCCAACCACGCCAGTGTTTGAATAGACCGATACATGAGCCTTTGCTGCAAAATCTTTCGCTCAAAGAACTTTAGTTACTCGTGGTATCGGCTCTTCTTGTAATACTGAATCTTTGGGAGTCACAATTTGGATAATACCCATTATATGAAGCGTATTATTATTTATTACCGTCCAAAGTATTAACATTAATGTCAGCATTGTCAACAACGTATTGAATGAGTGTGCCTGTTTCTGGTAGTAAAATCTGAGGTGGTCTACTGAAAACTGTTTTTTCATAGTTCATTGTTTCACTGCAAGATGCGCGTTGGAAGTTCTTGCAAATGTTCAAATAGACACAACAGATCATATATAGATGAAAGTGATTCGCGGCGTAAAAAATATGCTAAAGATATAAAAAAAACTTCTTGACTGGTTTTCCTTACATGATCCTTTTCCTAAAATTAACAAAATCGTATCTATTGCTTCTGGAGTTGTTGGTGACGATAAGTTGCCATAAAGCTCGTGAAGTTAGGATTGCTTCCATGTCAAGAATGGCAGGTGAAAATTTTCATAATATAAAATTAAAACGCTCTGAAAAAGTAATCTCTCTTTTAGCTGCGAGTAGGAACGTGAAAGTTCACAAAGAAGAAGTAGCTATAGACCCTGTATTATTATTTCAACGCATGGGTATCACTAAAGCTTTTGAGGATGAGATTGAAAAAAAATTTGAGTATGAATTAACCCCTTACCCCTTATCACTCTTCGATGCAGCTGGAGTGCGTAAAACATTGATTTCATTCGGTCAATACTGAGGTTGATAGTACAAACGCTACTTACATTATTGATGGAGGATACCTACTACATCACGTTGTGCGGGATCGAGAAAAAACCTTTAACGTTATTTTTGATAAATATGTTCAGTATCTACGCAGACATTATGGGCTTACAGCTCAGAGTAATATTACTCTGAACTGTTGATTATGTTTAAATTGACCGGAATATAGATAAGAGCGCTATGGCGTCTCCCCCCATCGTTGTCCGCGTTGCTCTAGATAGAGGTCGACTGCCAGCAGGGGCCTTATTCCGAGTTTGCAAACGTTAAATATGACAAGACGTTGCGTAAACTAAAAATATTGAAATATTAGTTCTATTTTGTTAATTATAGAGTTGAAATTCCAATGCTCCACTCATGTTCAAACTTGCCAAGAATTCGTGTATTTCAAGATAGCGCCATCATTATAGCCAACCTAATACATACTATATAATCATTGGAATAAAACTTATATGTCCATATTTATAGTTTACGCAAAGTCTTGTCAGGATTAGCGGTTGCAAACTCGGAATAAGGCCAAAGTTCTGTGGCCTGGGGCCTGACCAAAAAACACGATCGCCAATCGAATCGCCGCATCGATCGATAAAACTGCGGTCCTACCGGGAAGCCACATGAAATACCGATCGCCCCGTCGCTCGGTCGAAAGCGAAAATAAAATGTATATGATTTGACGTTTCTCGGCGATCTATCAGTAGGGTAGAATTGGGGGTTCTAGACCACAAATACTCGCTATGCTCGATTGTGGTCTAGGATCCCCCCAATTATAAATGGGGCTCCTGGACCACTTCTCTAGCTTTGCTTAAAATTGTGTTTTTAACATCCTTTAAGAATTATTTAACCTAATTAATGGTGGATTTACACATTGAAAACTTTTTTGTACTTTTAACATAATTACATAACTTCGTTGGTTAATAGTTTATCATATAGTTCTTGAATTTTATTTTCCATTTCAATAAACCCTACATGTATATTATCAAACTTTTTTGACAAGAAAAGTAACTGTTCTTCTATATTTTCTTTGTATCGTTCAATATTATTAAGAATTTCATTTTTCGTACTATCAACATATATTTTATTGGTGGCATCGTCATCACCCGAAGGCAGCATGATATTTTTGATATTCCCATCAGACGTTCGTGAAAATTCGAACACATTAGTAGATAATCTTACTTTTTTAACAGAATGGCGACCAAATTTATCGATATTCATTTTGTTTTTATCTGTTACACGTCTACTATTGAGAGCTGAAAGAGTATAACAATTTTTGATTTTTTTTGTTAAATCCATTTTATAGTCTAGTTTTATTTTTTAGAAGCAAATCAAATAAAACATGTTCTAATGTATTAAATGAAACATCTGAAATAGTTTGTTAAAAAAGTAAAGGCACCTTTAATATTTATCCTGTATTTTTTTTTCTCTTAGAAACATGTCTCAACTTGATATAATAAATCAGTTTATGCGATTTTTATAATTGAATTCTTAGTTTAGTTTGCGTTGCCTGACTAGACAGTCGCTTTATATATTTTTTGATAATATTTTGCTTTCAAGGACGTTTTTTATTTTGGTAAGTTTTTATGAGTTAACAAAATATTCCTAGCCATATTTTAAAAGTATAAATGTATATTTACCTTTTTGTTTTCAGAAACATGTCGCAGGATGTATTATATAACGTTCCAATAACAAACCCTTTGTTTTACTCTAATGATGCACAGGACATTATGCTAGCGCTATCACAAGAATTTTTAGATCGTACTGATGATATTGACGGTCAAATAAAAACTAGCAGAAAGTCTAAATCTTTTAAGAAAAATAAAAAGGCTAACAAACAGGGCTTGCAGACAACATCTTATATTATTAAGAAAAGCTGGAGAAAAGGACTTAAATTAATAAGAATCAATATTTCTAATATAAATGAAGATAATAGGGTTCCGGATGATATGCGCAGTGAAGCCGATAGTGTTAGTGTTCAGTACATTGTGTCAAATGATTATGATGATGTTTTACAGTCTACAGAGACACTTATGAATAAAATCATTAGAAAAATGTGTGATTGTGACAAATCATATTAGAGTAGGACATGAGTTGTACATTATCTAGTTTTTTAGTTATAGTTTTTTTTTGCTATGTTTTGTTTATATCGATTATATGTAGAAATTTAGACGCATGCATTGTGTTTGCAAATGTTTACTATTTTAATATTTTCTATTTCGTTGTATACGTATATTATTAAATATTCATATCTTGTTAAATATATCACTGTAACTGTATTACAAACCTTTTAATATTAAATAATCTAGATATTTAATTTAAATTTTTAATAAAAAATGTTTATAAAATAAATTTTATTTCGAATTTTATCCTAGTGTCAAAAATAAATAATATTTCAATAAATAAATGGTTTTTCTTATTTTTATTCTCAATTTTTTTCTAGTTTATTAATTTGAGTTTTTTTTCAAAAATCATTTTTACTTTTTTATTTAGCTTTAATAAAACACCTTTTTTTTAAATAGTTTATATTTAAAAATTAAACATCTATTATACATTTATGATCTAAATACCATTTTTTAATACAATTAACATTTTTTAAAGCACAATACTTTTTATGATATTTACAGCGTGCTAGTTTTATTTTATCTTTATCGTAATCATTATATAACATAGAAAAACTGGGACATCCTTTTTCACCTATATCAATAACTTTACAATTTTTACAGATATTTTTTAACCATGTATAACTTTTTCTAACCCCTTAACAAAAACTTTTTTAGTTTCAATTAAAGGCAAAATAATTTCTTTAAAATTATGATATTGAATAAATCCCTCGTTCCAATAGATAGCGCGATTTCGTTCTATCCACGCAACCTGTCTTTTTTCAGAGCTGGTTAGCAATTTAAAAGGGTATGGAGGCTCGATAAGAAACCAATAAGTGTTTTTAAAATCATCTATTACAATCTCCTTAACAATAAAATTATTATTATAATCTTTAAAACCTTGAAGATCAAGTATTATTAATTTAGACTTCATAATATCTTTGTTACAATATTGTTTAGAGGTCTATATTCTACTAAACAGTCATTGAGTATTAAGCAATAAGCTGAAGTTTGATCAGCCAATTCTATTTCACTTTCAATTTCAATTCGTACATCTACTGGGCCGACTTTAAGATTTTCGTTTTGTCTACAGCAATCAATTACGTAAAGTGGAGCAATGTCGCGAAATTCCTCAAAACTTAACAACGGCTCTGGTCTACGACCGTAATAAGACTGTTGAAATCTGACATATTGCTCGTATAATAAAGAATAGTTATTCTCCTTAAACTTCGTATTTATATTCTCATATGGAAAGTAGGTGGAATTTAAAAACACTTTAATTTCGCGAATGCCGCAGTGATCGAATTGAGACATATCTTTAGCAGCATCGTTTTTCCGAGCTGTTTGTAAACCAATTATAACATATCGCGGTTTTTCTAATTGATATGCTGTTTTAATAGACCATGTATGTTTTGTAGTTTTTGGTAATAAAGGATACTCGTACAAATCCCAGTTTCTAAAAGCTAATGTAATGGGTCGATTTTTCTCTAAATGATTTAATAAAGTAATTCTTTCTCGGTCAGATACTTTTACATGAGGTACTCTCCAAATTTTTTTTTTAATTTCAATATTATCAATTATTTCTCCCTTGTTTACTTTTAAAGCATTAAAATCTATATTGCTGCGAAGAAGAATTATTTCATGCTTACAATTCATAATAATTTTATTGTAATCTTCAGCGAATCCTAATATTTTATTAAGAGGAATAAGAGAAAATTTCCACTCAATTTATTATCAGTTCCATTAAGGTCCCAACCCCAGACTTTAGAGATTTTCGACTCATTCTCATTCATTGATAAAATAGCTTTCATAGTTGTTGTAATACCAGATTTTTTTTTTTATCAATTTCAACACCATTTAATTCATACCGAATGTCTTGAAATAGAAATAATGCCGGATTATTTGTAAAATGTATTTCGGATAGTTTTACCCCGTCTTTTAAAATATTGGCACAGCCTTCTATAAATATACTACTTGCTGACGGTAATATATACAAGTCTTGTTGATTTATGGGAATACGTATTTCATCATTTTTATTGAAACTATTTACATATGGTTTATAAGAGTAATATTCAAAACTTTCTATTGTCTTATCTTGAACAACGG
This sequence comes from Monopis laevigella, assembly GCA_947458855.1. Taxonomy (NCBI): domain Eukaryota; kingdom Metazoa; phylum Arthropoda; class Insecta; order Lepidoptera; family Tineidae; genus Monopis; species Monopis laevigella. The sequence goes on from OX381581.1 coordinate 15,917,400, forward strand.
GTGAAATAATATTGAAAATACTCATTATATCAATCCCAATTTTTTTTTAAATGCTTTATTTTCTTTGCTGAGCTTAGTTTTGGTTGATGTTCTTTTTCTGACACCACAACAGGTACTAATATTAATATTTTGAGAAACCTTGGTTTTATTAAAATCTATCATTTTTTTTTAAGGTGTAGGTATATTTGAATTTCCTCCCCCCTAAAGTTAATTAAATTATTTTGAGAATCTACTATTCTTAAATTTATACAACTTACGGTATTTTGATTTACACTAAAGTAAATTATGTTTTTAGGTATTTCTAGTATTCTATAACCGGGTGGAACATTCGGAATAAATTCATGAATTATATGACTCTGTTTCCTATTAATAAAAGATCCGCTAATAATATCACATTCGATCCTTACAACGGTTATTGAAAGAATGTTTACAGGATAGCGTGATTCATTCGTTATATTAGCTTTTAATATTTCTTTCCCAAACCCCAACATTTTACCTATAGTATTTTCCTTCGTAAAATTTACTTCTTTTGAACAATTAATTGATGTTTTCGATGTGTTATTATTACATGTTAACTCGAAATCAGCATCTTTTATTTCACTTTTTAAGTACTCGTTTAAGTCTTGTAACTCATATGATCCTGTCGGAATTTTAATGATCTTATTATCGTCATAATATAACTTGTTATTTTTTTCATCAATATTTGGTATAGAATTGTAAGTGGAGAAATAAAGTAATCCACATTCATAGGCCCCGTTAAGTTGAAAACCAGGGGTATAATTTGTTGTTATGCTAGATTGCAAACTGGTAATAGACAAAGTAAAAGACATTTCTATTTTTATGTTATACACATCTAGTTTGCCAGTAGTTTCTTAGATGTTTTATGCATAAATGACCACAATTGACTGTGTTAAAAATTTGATATCTATTGTAATTATATTGAATATTTTTATTTTTTAAATATTTAACTAATTCTGTTGGTGGTTTTAAATTACCGTAACTGTCAAAATATTCACAATAGCTTTTGTTTTTTATATAGGCCCCCAATGAGTTCCAGAGTTCTTAACACTATCTAAATTGATTATACCGCATTCCAATAATTTCGGTTTCTGGGGTAATTCATTTCTCATAAAGACTCCCCTAAAATATGGTATATCTTTTGTATATTTTATAATATCAAAATTAGTTAGTGCCCTTTCAGGTAGCCTTTTAGTTAGTTTTTTAATGGATTTAAATATAGACCACTTCCTTTTTTATACGGTTTAATATATAAACCCTTGCCCAGTGCAATAGATTCCATCATTTTATTATGTCGTTCAGATTCTTGTAATTTCTTTTGTGAAGATTTGTAGCTATTAACAGCTTTAGCAACTCCAGCAGCACCTCCCGCTAATGACCCTATAGCAGACAAGCCCGCGAATATTGGTATTAGCGGTAATATACCACCAGTTTTAGGTAACGGTATCACCCGCGGTAAACAAAATTTCCCTTTTTGTTTAAAAATATTGCGTGCAGCTCTATATGCATATTTAATCGCTTTATTTTTATATTTTGGTTTGTTTTTTTTAAATTGTGTATTCAGTTTTCTAGTGAGAGTGTTAAACATTTTTAAGCCAGCGCCAGCTTTGATTTTGGCACCCATAATTTTACCCACTAGCCAAGAAGCAATTTTTTCTCCTTTTCCACTATCTTCTGATTCTAATCGCTGCTTTGCGATTTGTAATAATAATTTATCAGCCTTATGACGATCATTTAAATTAAGTTGTTTCGAGTATGCTATATCATGCTGCATGCAAGCGTCATCTAACTTGTTAACCCCTTTGTCACCTCTGTTTAATCTCTTTTTTAAATTAGTACCAGGACCGCAGTAATTATATCCGGATAAATGTAATTCAATAGGTAAATTATTAATTATGCTATTAACAAGTCCTCTTCCACCCATCACCGATAATAAACTAAATGTGTTTTAAATGACATATAATATTAAACTATCTTGCTTTTATGTATCCAAGAGTTTTCGTTTGTATCCATACCTAGCCATTTTACGAAAAAATTCTGATCTTTTTTTTTTAATACTTTTTCAATTAAATAGATATGAGGATGATTTGTTTTTTGAAGCTCCTGCGTATAAAATGATCCTAATATTAACTGTTTCCGATGGTCCTGTATAAAGTAAGTTGTGGGAAATGTATTATTAACTTTTACAATTTCAAAAATTTCAGTGGACCAGCTCGGTGTGTAAACCTTTAGCAAAACTTTCCTTATATTTACTTATTCGCACAAAATCTCCCACATTATATTCAGTTTTACAAGAATGTAATAAGGGTCGTTTGTATGCTTCTCTTATATTTTTCTTCACTATACTTTCATTAAAATATTTAACATCTATTGGGTTAAATTTTGTTATCCTATGAACCGATTGATTGTAAGTCTTTACAACATTATTTAAGGGTAAACCTATCCACTTATAGTTACCAACAATATTAAAATATTTGTAAAGGCGATTTTTTATAGTTCTAATAACTCTTTCCACAATAGAAGCCTTTTTAATTGAATATGTTGAATAATGATTGATATTATACAATTCTGTCAACCGTTTAAAACTGCCATTATAAAATTCTTTTCCCATGTTGGTTTGCAAATTATGTGGAATACGACCATGATTAAGTATTTTGTTAAACGCAGTCGCAACTTCTGTTTTAGTTTTGGTTTTTAAAGGATGTGTCCAAACGAACTTTGAAAGACAATCAATTACAACTAAGATAAATTTAAAACCTTTATTATTCTTACGCAAGTTTTGAATATCAATAAGATCTGCTTGCCATAAGTCATCGATTCCTTTTATAAGAACATGTCGACGCGTGAAGTTTTTTCGAGCTGGTTTATAAAGTTCGTTGACTATCTGTTCTTTACTTATCGTTATCAGTGTTTTGTTGAATGATACATAAAAGGCTACTGACGATAAATGGTATTTACTCAACTATAAGTACATATCGTATATTATTTGTTAATTATTCTACATTCTCTTATTTCTTCCAAAATAGAAATAATCTCGTTATCCAAACCGCTGTTGCCAGCATTTTTAGAAGCTATCAACAGTTTTAATCTTTCAACCAATTCATTAGGATCATCCCAATAAATTAAGTCAGTTTTTTTTCTCAATCCTTTCAATATAGGAAGACCTTCTCCTTTATAAGGTTTCACAGTATTTTCCGTAAAATCAAACAAAGGATTAATTATTTTAAGATATTTTTGACCTTTGTTGCTTTTAATAGGCTTTTCTGGGTCATTATTTCTACGATGTGCATTAGTTTCTAAAAGTATGTTTTTATAAAATCCTATATTCTTTTCTGTAATAGAAAATAAATCTGGATTTTTTTTAAATAACAATTCTTTTAATCCTGCTGTTTTAGGATAGGTGCTATTGCCAATTTTTATTTTATTTCCAACAACGTTTAAACGTACTTTTCCGATATAAAGTTTATTGCCTATTGATTTGACGCCAAAAGGTATTTCTTTTAAGGGCTGATGACTTAAATCCCAAGATGAAGATAAATTATGTGTGGTGCTTGTAAGATTCGAATCAAATGATTTAAATGAATTGCTATCATCGCTATCATCATTATTTAAATCATCTTCATTACTGTCATCATCATCTAAATCATTGTCATCACTCGTTTTTGTATTGTCTTCGCCAACACTCGAGCATGTTTCTTCATTATAATTTTTATCCACGATATTTTCTAATGATTTGTTATTTTGTGTTTGCACATCTTCTAATATATTCACCCTATTTTTTTTATATATTTTTTTCTTTGGGAGCTATATCATATTGTGATAAATATTTTCGTTTTTTACTTTTTTGTAATTTTTCTTTTTTTACTGCAGCTTGATTATCGAAATAATGCGGGGATTTTACCTTGTTTATAAGCTTATTTAATGGTTCAGTAATTGGTTTAAACGTTTTTTCTAATACAATATCATCCTCGATTTGTATATCTTTAATTTTTTTTTCTGCTTCCACAGATTTAATTACCTGCTTTTTATATTTTTGCTCCATTTAACTTAGAGGTATTTTATTAATATGTTTTATTCTATCAGCGCTGAACTACAAATGAGTATAAAGAATATTAACAAAAGATTATATTGGTATTTAATCGAATACTATAAAGGTGTCAAATTCTTTTCTATGCAACCCTCATTTTTTTTACAGTCTTTATTAATGACTACATAACTATGACTTTTAGTATTCCAAATAGTAGAACACATTGTTCGAAAAGTTGACCAGGTCATGTCTGAATTTACATGCTCATCATATATGTGTCTCAAATTGATGTCGTCCTGTTTGAAAAGTATTAAAAGATTAGCATTATCCCTCACCAGTTGCTTTGGTATTTTACTGTATGTTTGATTTAAGTAGAAGCAGTCAACATATTTATAACATAAAGCGAAATATTTACGTATATTATTCTTATTGTCACACGCGACATCATCAAAAACGATAATTGCGTTAGATTTAACTTTTAAAGGGCTTAAAACATCCTTATTATCAAAAAACTTTTTTAGATATACACCAGATTTTTTTAACACCTGTTCTAAAAATGTATATTTTGGCTGAAATAAAGTTTTTGAATATAAATATACGTTAGAATATCGTAAACCATCTTTGTGTATCAAAAGCCCCGCCATAAGATTTGTTTTACCGCAATTTGAAGGGCCGCATATGATGCATCGTATTGTTTTGGGTAAAAGTTTCCCATGTCGTGAATATGTTTTCTTCTGTTCTGAATAAATATTAGGCAATTTTAAACTTTTTGATTGCTTTATATATCTCATCTGTAAATCTTTTATATATAAATAAATAATGTTACTAGTTCTCAAGAGTTAGAGTTATACAACTAGTTTTGCTTTAAAGAGCATCAGAAAAACAATGAGGTTAATAGTAAACTACAATTGCAATATATATGAAAACATAATTAGGGTAGGGTTGGAAGAATAACAACAATTTAATTTAATTAAAATATGTATTTTAATAACTTCAAATTTATATAAATGTATGCTGTACAATTAGATACCAAATGTGCATTGAGGTTACATAGGATTATAGGTTGCACAATGATATTGTTTTATACCTACATTTTTTAAATATAAAATAATAAAAAGTATATAAAAGCCATCCCTCCAATTTTTTAAGGTTAGAAGGAAATAATTTTTTTATTTAAAATACTGTTTTATAATGACCCCAAGGTAAGGTTAAAACATTATTTTGGAGTATTTGTCTTTTATCATCATCTCTATTTAATACAAGTTTATTAATTTTTTGTGTGAAAATTTTATGATTTTTTGATCTAATAATACACATCGTATCTCTAAGACAGTCATTTGAAAATAATTCGCTCTTGTATTTATTTAGTGTTAATTTCTTTACGGCAGATTTTTTAATACCTTTAGCTTTTTTTATAGAAGTAGAATGTGATTCTATACAGTATAATTTCGCTCTTAATCCCACAAATTCTGAAATAATGTCACCAGCCATTTCGTCTTTAAAATATCCAGGTATTTTTATGTTGGCATTATTAGGTATCTCATATATATTACCATTTTCAAAGTTGCTTGTATCAAAATATTTTATATTTTCTCCGAGATCTTTGTAAAAATCGTTTGTCTGTATTAAGTATAAAAGGCTATCGGTGTCAGTATAGCATAGTTTAACTTTATTACCATATTTTTTTTCATAATATTGTAATGGAATTTGTATAAGTGAGTTTTAGCCAGTTCCAAAATAGTAAATCCTACGTAAATTGCTCTATCTAATATTACTTTCGTTTGATTTAACTGAATTGCAACTAAGTTCTCAGAAAAAATTGACAAACTGTTAAAATTTGGTGCGCTTACATACTTTTTAGCTCCGCACATTTTATTGGTTTTATTAAAAACATCTTTCCAAATATTGACAAGCTTAACGTTAACATGTTTTCTTTTATTTTCTATTGTTTTACCGAATATCGAATTGTTAGATTTTTTAAATAAATCCCTCTCAAAATCAGAGTTCGCATTTTTTCTAAGCTCTGTGTTAAGAGTTATATATGGCTCTAAAAAATTACTTTGACTGAAAGTTAATATTTTATGTATTTTTAGTAATATCAAACCATTTTTTAAACATTCTTGCAAGTGTGTATAGTGGATAACATATCTATATTTATCATAAAGACTGGCAATTAATTTTGTATTTTTACTTCCGATTGGAACGAATTTTTTAGGGGCAAATGGCAAATCTGAATGTTCATCATGTACTTTAGAAGGATAATGAAGATCAACTTCAAGGATATAGCCCGCATCACTTTCTGGTGATAATATTTGAAATAGGCGAATTTCAATATCGCTTAAAAATCTAAAGTTACCTGTGGGTAATTTTTGCATCATAGCGTAACCATATAGATTTACACAATCTAAATAAGCTAGAAAGCTTTCAGGTTCTTGCTTATTGTATTTTGACAAGTATTTATTATTCGCCTTAGCGTATCTCATTGAACATTGAGCTAACCCTCCTCGAATACCTTTTTCAAGCATTTGATAAATCTCTATATCTGATATTAAATCTAATTTAACCTTGGTGTAAAATAGCATAGCATCCCAACTCAACGATGGTAATAAAACATAATAACATGGGTCCAAACTATAATTATACATACTAATATCTCTAAATTTCTCAAAAACATCGCAAAGTAGGAACAAAGTAGTAACGTCACATTTTAGGTATAAATCTGTATATTCACCCAAATTTTTTATATTAAAAGCTTTCCATACTGATAACGCATGCTCGTAATCATTAATTGAAATTGTTTCTGAGTTCAGTTTATTATAAAATTTTAAAATGCTAGGTAGTTCAGTTTCATTATATCGCTTCCATGAGTCGATGTAATCGTAGCAGTATACGCCTTTTCTACAAATTAATTCAAATTGTTTATCCTTAAATATTTTTTTAAAATTTTTTAAGTCTTCTAGTTTCATTGTTTTTACCAAATTTTCTAGACTTGAACTTAAAAAATTAAAAGAATCTATAAATTTTAACTGAGCAACATTGTTACAATTGATTGGAAGAAACTTTGTAAATGATATATATCTTTCCTTATTTTTTGGAATTAAATTAATGCGACCGCAAACCTTGGTTAGTTTTGTTAGTTCTTCGATAAATAGATGACAGTCGTATCCAGATAGATTATGAAATATTATCGGTATAAAAGAACATGCACTAGTATTGATATTACAAATGTTATGAGCAGGACCTCTATATTTACCATTAAAGTGATTATGATCTTTAACTATTTTGTCCTGAGAGTTAAAATCAATCTTACAAATATGACATCTTTTGGCATTATAATACGAAGTCAGTTCAGTTTGAGTAAGCGGCAGCATTTTTTTATTTGCGTTAACAATTTTATACAAATTTTTAATATCTTTGCTCAGAGATTCAACAAATTTTTTGGAACAATTTGGACCGCGATAGGATACTAACTTATTTAATTTAGGATTATTACTACAGCAGATATAATAAGCAAAGCAGGTAGCTTCATGAATTTGTATTTTCTCAGAATTTATTGTTTGGCTTTTATCCGAATACTCTTGTAACAAGCTTTCAAAATCACCATAGATTGAAATAGGAACTCTTTGGGTTCTTTCAAAATTTGAAAAACTTAATTTTGTATTTTCTGGGGGAATAACGGTTTGAATTCTGGCACAATCATGATTTTCTAATTTTGTCTGGCTACTGAAATACGTTAAACATTCATCACATAAATAAATCTTAGATCTATGTTTCGTCAGCTGTTTATGAACTAGTTTTTCAAATTTTTTTATTAAACAAAAATGAATAACGCCGTATTTGCTAATGTACAGTAAATTAATATGTGTACTTTTACGTTTTAATGTTTTGTACATAGGGCCGGTAACTTTATTATTTTCTAACCCATAGATATTAATACTAATTTGAGGATTGATTTTTTCAAATAACTTTATATCATTTAAACTTGGTGGAAATGATATGCCTGCTGTGTTTAATATTTTGTCATAATGAGGATAGGGTGATATTCTATTACAATGATTTTCAGCTGGAAAAATGTGTGCAATAATGCTCCAAAGAAAACAATGATCATCATTATTGCAAATGTTTATACAAGATTTGTTTTTTTTAATAATTTTCGGTAAAGGTATATAAGAACCAGCTCTTAGCGGATTATATTTAACTAGATTAATTTCTAAATGACTTATTGACTCTATGCTCCATCCTGACTCAGACAATTCAAACTCTGAACATTTATTCACATTTTTTTCCGCATATTCATTATAAAATAAAGATAAATTTGTATTTTGATATACTACTGAATACTTGGTGTTAAAAGACTTTAAAGATATTTCATATTTTTTTGGTAAATAAAAAGAAACATAAAGTTCAAAATTACCTTTAAGCGAGCTGTGCTTTTTCAATACTCTTTTTATAATGTAACAAATGGTTTTTAAATTATTAGATAGGAAATATTCTGGAGAAATCGTTCTAACTTTTGGATTTACTCTATAACTAGCTATTCTGTGTTTAAAAGCAGTTGCTATTAGTTGCACATTAGAGAGATCAGTATGTAACAAACTGTTTAATTTATGATTATTACTTCTAATATGGAAAGAATATTTAGACACATTAATTTTACAAATATCACAAAAAGGCATTTTTATGCTTATGCAAAAATTATGATTAGTAAATTATTGAATTAGCAATTTTATCAAATATTATTATCAAGTTTTTTTTTTAATTGTGAAATAATCCGTAAAAAAAAATATTATATACAGGTTATGTGTTATAATAATGTTTAAAAAAAAATGGTTTTTTGAATATCAGCTTTTAAAAATTCTCGTTTGCTTGTATAATATTTTATTAATACTGGCAATTAAAAAAAAAATGGCTTGTTTGAATACTGTCAATTGGAAATACTGGCTTGTTTAAATACTGTCAATTGGAAATATTGACTTGTTTGAATACTATCAATTGAAAATACTGGCTTATTTAAATGACAATTGAAAATACTGGCTTGTTGGAGTACTAACAATAGGAAATACTGGCTTGTTTGAATACTATCAATTGGAAATACTGGCTTATTTGAATACTGTCAATTTGAAATACTGGCTTGTTTGAATATTTATAATTAAAAATACTGGCTTGTTTGAATACTGTCAATTGAAAATACTGGCTTGTTTGAATACTGTCAATTGGAAATACTGGCTGTTTGAATAATGCCAATTGAAAATACTGGCTTGTTGAAATACTGACAATTGGAAATACTGGCTTGTTTGAATACTGTCAATTGGAAATACTGGCTTGTTTGAATACAGGCAATTAAAAATACTGGCTTGTTTGAATACTGTCAATTGGAAATACTGGCTGATTGTATAATGACAATTGAAAATACTGACTTGTTGGAATACTGACAATTGGAAATACTGGCTTGTTTGAATACTGTCAATTGGAAATACTGGCTTGTTTGAATACTGACAATTGAAAATACTGGCTTGTTTGAATACTGACAATTGAAAATACTGGCTTGTTTGAATACTGTCAATTGAAAATACTGGTTTGTTGAAATACTGACAATTGGAAATACGGGCTTGTTTGAATACTGTCAATTGGAAATACTGGCTTGTTTGAATACTGTCAATTGGAAATACTGGCTTGTTTGAATACAGGCAATTGAAAATACTGGCTTGTTTGAATACTGTCAATTGGAAATACTGGCTTGTTTGAATACTGGCAATTGAAAATACTGGCTTGTTTGAATATTGACAATTGAAAATACTGGCTTGTTTGAATACTAATTCTTAAAATACTGAATTTTAATAATACTGGTTTGTTCGAATACAGGCTTTTAGGATATCTAATTCTGAAAAATCAATTTTAAATTTTAAAATTATACAAAATTGGCTGTATAGATTTAAATTCCTCTTTGGAGGCAGTGACTAAGCCAGCAACTGCCCTCCAAATCTTGCTGTTATCATTTACAGCAAACTTTCCGCTTATAAGGGCGTTTTTCCAACGATCTTTGCCTAAAGTCTCGGCGTCCTTGCTGTTGTGCACGCTGAACTCTACGTAGTAGTCCCCATACTTCGTAGGATCTTTTTGATGTGTATACCCCGATGCCACCCGCCTTGATAGGAAACTGTTCAAGGGTGCTGCACGAACCGCCTCGCTGCAGTCTCTTCCTTAAATAGAATAAAATAAAAAAATCCATTAGCAGTCCTAAGTAATTCTAAAGGAAAAAAAATGAGCTCATTAACCGGACATGAGCAAGTTTTTATTTTATGCTTTAATACATTACACATTTTCAGTGAAAGCGGGACACGTTTGTTTAAAAAAAAAACCGTTAGTTGTCCTTAGTAATTCTGGAGGAAAAAAATGAGCTCATTAACCAGACAGGTGCAAGTTTTTATTTTATGCTTTAACACATTGCACGTATTCAGTGAAAGCGAAACTGTCTCTAGGAACACGTTTGCTTAAAAAAAAACTCATCGTACGCGAGGGGAGGGCTCAAACCTTCGACTTTCAGTTTTTAGCCCACGATCTTACTAAACTTGTTTATCACTTTTTTCATAAAGTACTTCTTAAATATAAAAAAAAACAGCTTTACTTACATCGGACTCCTGGAAAACTTGTTTTTTATAACGCTTTGGTAGCGACGCCTCTGGTTCTGAATCTGAGTCCGAACCAAATAGGTCACGAGGTGCCGGTGGTGCTGCTTTTTTCGCCTTGCTCGCCGGTTGTCTCGCTGCTGTCTTCGTCTTCTTGCACGCCTTCTTTTTCCGTTGTATGGATGGTACAATTTCTTCCTCCGATTCAAATGGGTTGATGCTCTTAATTGACGCTCTAAAAAGTAAAAACAAAAACCAAAATCAATATAACATTATAAATACAAATAGTTTAATATATATATAAGTAATACATACATACTTACTCAGCAAGGGGGTGATGAGAATTAAAAAAAAAATACACACAATACACTTTACACACTACTTGACGATTATTTTACTGCGGCAGAATGGCTGTGAACTGTCAATCCCAACAGATTTATACCCCTTCAAAATAAAGACATGATCACACTAAAGTTTCTTCATTAAATTATTAAAAATAAAAAGGAATTTTTATACAATTTTAATCGATTTTAACCTTTATTAAACCTCATAATATGATCTACATTACTTTGAGTCATATTTTTTAAACTGAGTTCAATGGAAACCCATCTTTATTTTCTATATATGGTGACGACCCGTCGCTGGTGACGACCCGTCGCTGGTGACGCTCTGTCGCAGCAATATGAGACGAAATTTTTTTATGGTAATGTTTACGTTCTTCGTAGGTTTAGTGGACACAATTTTTATAGTTTCTATTATATTATAACCAAAAGTTGCAAAATCGATTTTTTTTCGTTGTAAGAGTATCCTATAGTATGGGCCTATCCCTGGTGGTGAGCAGATATATGATGTCGAATCATGACTAGACCACTTGACGTTTTTTTTATATATACGTGTTTTTCTTTTTTTTTTCATAAGGATTTTTTTGTAGACTTTGTGTTGACATTTGCAATTACTGGGGTGGCCAATGAATCACCCACAGCGCATTCCTAAAACATATTAGGTAAGAAATGCATTATGAAGCATAAAGGTAGATGACGTGTCTGAATTCCTTCCCCGAACTCGCAAACCGAGTTGCAGACTTTAGAAAGGTTAGACAGCGCAAAAAATCACCCGATGTCCGTTTTTTTTTGATTTTTTAAATTACTTTATCCCAAAGGCCTTAACTGTACCCGGGAGGTTTGACACCAGAAAATCAAAATACCGATTAAAAAAAAAAAAAAAAAAATTGGAGGGTCCTAGACCACAATCGAGCATAGCGAGTATTTGTGGTCAAGAACCCCCAATTCCACCCTACTCCTATCCATAGACAATATTTCCTATACAATTTTATCCATCGACGCGTCGATCGTTTTGTCGATGAGGCTTCTCGGTAAGGCCCCTGTATAGCAATTTTACTCTATGGGTAGAGGCTGATCGACGATAAACGTCATAAAACCCATATATTTGGCATTCTATGGGATTTCGATTCGATTGGCTCTTTGGTAAGAGCCCTGCGGCCATATTCTGTTTCTTATAACGTGAGCGTTAGATTGTCAAAATAACGAATTCCGTTAATAACGCGCTCTCCTTCAATCAGCGAAGGTTAAAAAACTACTCTGATTGGAGGAGAGATCGCTAATAGCGGAAATCGTTATTTTGACAATGTAACGATCACGTTATAAGAAACAGAATGTAGCCGCTGGGGCCTTAGAGAAAAAGCAGGCGAGGCGACATGTCGCGTCGCCTCAATCAAAAATGTATGTATTTTGACAGTGACAGTAGGCGTGAGGTATGCTTTCACCTGCCAAAGTCTATACAGTTTTGATTGAAGGCGACACGACATGTCGCCTCGCCTGCTTTATCTCTAAGGCCCCAGGGCCTGACAAAAGAACACGATCGCCAATCGAATCGCCGCATCGATCGATAAAAATGTATAGAAATTTTACTCTATGGGTAAAGGCTGATCGATGAGAAACGTCAAATCTCATACATTTGGCTTTCGATAGGTATTTCGATTCGATTATCGTTTGGCTCTTTGGTAAGGCCCCTGTGCCCTGTAGCCTTTTTTTTAGTCTGTGGTGGTAATCTATGGTGGTGGGTGGTGTTTATTTTGGGTTTGGTGGTTTTTTGGTTTCTCAAAATTAATTAAAATGTTAGCCCTCAGTAGTAAATTTTAATAAAAAGCATAGTCTAAAAATGTATTTTTATGAGAAGTTATGCTTGTGGCTCGGACGAATAAAATTATCGAGAGTTATTATTATAGTGCCTATAATTTTATTTGTTGTGACAATTTTTATTCACTTTTATTTAACAAAGGTAATTATTAATTTTTCTATCTATATAATTTATTGCATAGATTTCTTTCGGCTTTCGGGAACAGTTAAAACCGCCTCTTGTTTCAAAGAAGTTTATGAATTAATTCTAATTAATGCTATGGCCTTTAGAGAAAAATGAGTGTTAATTTAAATTTTAACACTTGCACTACACAAGAAGCCTTTACAATGACTTATTAAATGCTTGACACTGGTCAAACGAACTAAATATTTGAAGGAGTAAATGATTAATATAGTTGATCAATTCATCCTAATTTAGTTGTAAAGGAATTTATACTATATTTCATGGCAATAATAACAAAATTACGTAAAATGTGAAGAAGACTCTTTCGGTACAGATCCATCACTCTGCATACAACGGCGATAGGTACGGATCCGTACCACGGCACACGAAATTTTATTTAATTCAATAACATGTCACATAAGACACAAAATCTGACAATAAAACATTGAACATTCATAATACTGTTACTACAACACAGAATACCATTGGTGAGAAAGAGGTGAGAACAAAAACCTTCCACTGGGCACACTTAGCCATCTAGGTGATTTCTATCTGGCACCTGATGATAATGAAATAAACTTAAAATATTTGTGTTTTATTAATATTACAGTATGAAGGTACTGCTACAACAAATGGTTCTAATGCTGTGCGACATACATTAGAAGCTTTTGGCGATTTTTCTTCTATGAAGGCTGCTGATCTGAAGTTCAGAATTGAAGAAATGCTTAGAATTAAGGTAGATAATGTTGTACTTTTATATCTTTTATTAGCTCCCAAAGTTAAAATTTACACTGAGATATGTAAATTAACCTCTCGTATGCCGGAACACAGATTTACGCTCTTAACTATGTTACTGTAATCTGCCGGAGCACAGATCTATGTTCAAATTCTACCATCTAAAAACATACCTTTTCATAATGAATTATGATATAAATAGCCTTAAAAATTATTGTAAGCGTGATCTAATGAACAAATGAACCTAAAACAATCGTACAAAATTCAGTTGCATCTTTTAAATCGCAACAAGAAGAGAGACAAAGAGAGACAATGTGACAATGTTCTTAGCAAACCATGGATTCACCGTGCGGGTGCCGGGTCCATCGCGTGGTTGAAAGGCAGGGGAATGAACTGCAGCGTTCCCGGACTTGAGACCGCAAAGTAGGTTTAAAGGCCTTTTGAACTCTCACCTGCACTGTGTTCACTACCCTCTCTACTCAACCAAATATTATATGATCCTGTTAGCGCCATCCTGGAAACACGCTCCATAAAAGTTCCGACGGCTGTTCTCGGAAGGCCAAGATCCTTCAATAGACGGTGCAAAGACTTTGCTGGAATTCCTCTTGCACCAACTTCCACTGCATAAAGTTGAGTTTTAAATCCGTTTCTAGTAATTTCGTTTGTGAGATCAAAATATTTGTTCGACTTGATGTTGTGGTCCTTAGGTATGTTTGTTTCCCACGGAACGGTGAGTTCTATAAGTATTACTTTCTTCAAGCACCGAGAGTACACCAGTATGTCTGGTCTATAGGCTGAAACTGCTAGTTCGTCTGGAATCTTGTAATGTATTTTAAATGTATCCATGAATATTTTCCAGTCTTGTACTTTGTCCAGGATTGAGAAAGGTTTACTTTGAGTTTTCTTGAGTTGTCCCTCCTTTACAAAAGTAGTCAGTCTTTCATTTGTTGTTAATCCTTTTCTGGCTCTAGCAATACTGAGACTTACAGCTTCACGAATAATTTCTAGAACTTTATCATGTCGGTGCGAATAATGACCTTTTTCAAGTAGAGTTTTGCACCCAGCAAGTATATGTCTGGCAGTCCCTACAGCAACACCGCACAATGTACATGTCTTATCTGTTGCCTTCCCCCATCTTACCAGATTACTCTGGTCAGGTAGGGACATTTGAAAGGCATTCAGATAGAACTTAATAAGTGCCAATGTTTTGCGAAATTTTACGTGCTTGTTGGATATTTTTTAAGTGTTTTATTTAATTCAAAATTACAAAAAGAAGGAATTTATTTATGTTTTCTTGTTATATAATAAAACATATAATCCTAATTAATCAAATATATTGATAAACATTTAAAGTTTAGGAAAAAAAAAAATCAATCAAAAATATCTCCACTTCATGTATGTTCACTTTTTAAATGACGATTTATATACATTTTACTATTATATTAAATTAGTATACCATTTGAAAGAACATTTATTGCACATTCCAAATATATTAATATTATTTCATATGCATCATTATGCATAATATTTTAGTTTATGTGTGAAATTAACATTACTAATTTACGAACAAAAAGTGTACAGCGTATTAAGAAATGAATAATACGGGTACGTTTTTTTTGTACAAAATTTTTATTAAAATAAGTCGTTTTCCGCGCGCGCCGTTTAGCGGCAGGCAACGACATTTGAGGCGAGCGACGCGCGGCATACGAGAGGTTAAGTAGATACTATTGTAAGTGTAGGTCATAGTTATAATTATTGTCAAACATCAAAAAAGGTAATTTAATTTTACACAAATTTTATGAAACTTTTCTTTTTTCTTTACAATAACCAGAGGCCATATTCTGTTTATTTTTAACAGGTACATTAGATTCAAAATAGCAATCCTTTAAGTACAATGATCATGCCACAGAATGGCTAAAAATATCAAGTCAAAATAACCTGTAATACGAATGGGAGAGTGCATAACTTAGTGACATTGTGGCTTATTGTTTAATGTCATATTTACAGGATTTTGTTATTTTGACAAACTTACGTTAATAGAATACGTCCGCAGGGAAGTATTATTTAGTTATCTAAATTAATAAGACAACTGATAAATTATTATATGTTGGGTTATTGAGTCTATTCAAAACATCGCGACGAGCTAGCCACTTGTTTGGTGTAGACTCATACCATTAGCTACGACGAGGTGGGAGTAAAAACCCCTCCACGGTACCCAGTGGCCGTCTAGCTAGGTGGTCTCGGGCACCCGTGATGATCCCTGCGTTCCGAGAGCTAACGCAGGCAGTTTCTCGTGCTGACTTCAAAAACCAGCGCGACCGCCCGTTTCAACACAGCCATGTCATTTTTTTTAGCGATGCTAAAATGCAGCTCGGAAACGATCGGTGTTGATTTTTGATGCCACTTTTTGACAAGAAGCACTATTTAGAATTAAATAATTGAAATTAAAAATATTACTACCTTATCATTATATAATAAATCAATATTTTTTAATTAACTATTATTTAAATACAATAATTTTATAATATCACAATATTAATTTAATTAACAACCTCAAACTAAACATACCAAAGCTGAATTTAGCACGATATTTATTTTTTAGGTTTAATCGAACTTTTAAAACTAAAACAGATATGAATATATAAAATAATTAATTAAATTCCAATTTGTAGATAGATATTCACATGTAAACAAACATCTGTCAAAAAGTAGCCGTGCTAACTTTTCGTGTTAAAATTTCTGGTCGCGGAACGATTGATGGTAACTTGAATTGCTAACATTTCCGCGCGGTGAAACGAACTTGGCTAAAAAAACCAGCGATCCGTGGCAGCGATGCTAAGCACGGAACGCCATGGATATGTATGTATGATAAATTATGCTTACTGTCTACAAACATTCTTACTGCACACTTTATTCGTAAAAGAGACAAAACCTTCTATAAAAAAACTGTTCTTGAAGGACTCAATATGTTTTTATGAATAAGACCAAATATGTATTATTGTAAAACTATTGTTACAGGCATCAGTATCAACAGAATTACGTGAGTTAGAATCTCGACGTGCAATGTTACAAAAGGATGCAGTAGCTGCTAGTGCACGGGCCGATGCATTAAAAGCTGAGCATATGAGAGCAGCAGCAGAGTTACAAAGACTTCGAGTTTCTGCAGAACAAGCTCGAATAGCACAAATAGAGGCTATAGCCAGAGATTCTCCAGATTTAGCTCCACCTGTACAAATTTTACCTTCCAAGCCACCAGCAAAGCTTTATATCAATCGTTTAGCAGAACCACATTGTAGAATGCATTCGTGTTTTGATTATTCTCGTTGCTCTTTAACATCTGGGTTTCCCGTTTACTTGTATGATCCTGACAAGTTTGCTCCTCTTGTTAATGCTGAAATAGACGGATTTCTAAAAACTACTTTGAGACAAACTCTTGGATATAATGCTCATTTAACTAACAATCCTGATGAAGCTTGTGTCTATTTGGTACTTGTTGGAGAAGCATTTCCACTGAGCACCAGAGAAAAATCACTAGTGTAAGTATTTATTTAAATGAGTAAAATAATAGTTTATAAAAAAGTCATTATTTCCTTTAAAATTATTAGGAATAGTAATTGTTTACCTGTTTATTATGGTTATTTAAAATTTATACAAAAAGATGTGTTAGACTTTAGATTAGCTTTACATAATATAATATTGACTAAGACTGATTTCTTCACAGATCTTCAACTGAATCATACAAATTAATATTAAATGAAACCAGTATTAAAGCTTTACCATATTGGGGAGGAGATGGACGCAACCATGTTCTTTTGAATTTAGCTCGAAGAGAGCTAGCAGTTGGTTCTGGAGATGCATTTGAGGGTTCCTCTACTGGACGAGCTATAATTGTCCAATCTACATTCACACAAACCCAATTCCGACCTGGATTCGATATAGTAATGCCGCCAGCCCTTGGGCCACCTGGGGGAGACGTTTGGTCAGATTGTGCTCCGATCGCACCTGCACGACGTAAATATTTACTTAGGTAAGGAACTAATAAATATATCTGTATGTTCAAATATAAAATTATTCACATTGAAGTTCATTTAACACCTGCACAAATAGTTTTCAGGGTTCTCAGCCACCACCACCAAAACAAGATTACATTGAAGATGGTCCTCTAATGAAATATCTTGAAAAGCTAACAGATACTAATCCAACTACAGACGCTTTCCTTTTGCAATTTGAGTGTGACCCGCCGACAGAAAGACGTGCGTTCAAATCTATCGGTGATTGGGCACTTTGTGGGACTGACCGCTCCAGGCGTGCAGTGCTTCGAGAATCTACTTTTGTCCTATTGCTAGCTCCCAGCGATAGTACTTACATTTCCACAGCTCTTATACAAGCTCGCCTTTATGAAGCTCTGCGTTCTGGAGCGATTCCAGTGATACTCGGTGGGGATAGAATACGGCTTCCGTATGATGAAGTTATTGATTGGCGTAGAGCTACTATTCAACTTCCTAAAGCTCGTACCCCAGAGTTACATTTTTTCCTAAGATCTATATCAGATCCAGATTTGTTGGCGTTTCGACGTCACGGCAGAGTGTTTTGGGAAAGATACTTGAGTTCTGTTCAGGCCAGTGTTGATTCGTTATTGGCTTGTTTACGTACTCGCCTGCAGATTCCTCCGCGAGCTATACCACCTATATATGGTGTGGCGGCGTTTAATGATTCATTTAATCCTCCAAAAATAGAGCCGCCTCCAATTGATTCTGAGCCTGAAGAAACTCTTGGACCTTTGGAAGCTCCATACGCTAGTCCGGCCTACCACCGTAACTTTTCGTTATCCTTGTTGCATGGTTATGAGTTGTGGAATGATTGGGGTGAGCCGTTTGTGCTGTATCCTCAACTGCCTTGGGATGTGCCTATGACCTCTGAAGCGCGGTTTATTGGCTCTGCGTCAGGTTTTCGGCCTATAAACCACGGAGCTGGCGGGTCGGGGAAGGAATTCAGTGAATCTTTGGGAGGAGACCGACCAAGAGAACAGTTTACGATTGTGATTCTGACCTATGAACGTGAAGCAGTACTAGCAGCAGCATTGGCTAGATTACGAGGATTGCCATATTTAAATAAAGTGAGTAGCTTTTTTTGTATAATAGCTTGAATAAAAAGAAAAGTGTGTATATTCAAACACCTCATTGAAACTTAAGCTGTAGTCTGTGGTAAATAGTTAAATTAAAGTATAAGCTAGCGAGTATTTGGCTTAAGGGCTCTGTAGTTATGTTGACGCCCATACAAACATACTTTCAATAATAGTAACATAATAATATGTAGGACAATTTACACTTATTGTTCTGGTCACAAACTAGTCTAGTCCATGAATGGGGTCAATCAATAATTGTTCGTAAACAACATTGATCGCTCCCACTATGCCGGCTAAATGATGCGATTACGAAATGGGGGGCGACAAAGACGAATTGCATTACTAGAATATATTTTAATATACTCGCTGCTTAACGGCAATTCAGCCACCCAATTCGTGATCGCATCCCCCAAGGAGATTACCACCTCGACAAGAAATCGATCTCCTAAACGGTCACTTGACGGCTTTTGGCATCTGGTAATGAGACCGATCGGTCGGCCTAACAAAGTTCTAAAGGCTTTCCTCCTACCTAAAATATTTTTTAAATTCTGCCACAAACAGTAGTCGAGAAATAAAGGAATTGCGAAAGCTTATTTTGTATGGAGAACGCAGGCTTCGCGATTGCAAATACAGTGTCCTTTAACAGCTTTTTTTGTTACTTCGATCGGTCGGCCTAACAAAGTTCTAAAGGCTTTCCTCCTACCTAAAATATTATTTAAATTCTGCCACAAACAGTAGTCGAGTAATAAAGGAATTGCGAAAGCTTATTTTGTATGGAGAACGCAGGCTTCGCGATTGCAAATACAGTGTCCTTTAACAGCTTTTTTTGTTACTTCGATCGGTCGGCCTAACAAAGTTCTAAAGGCTTTCCTCCTACCTAAAATATTATTTAAATTCTGCCACAAACAGTAGTCGAGTAATAAAGGAATTGCGAAAGCTTATTTTGTATGGAGAACGCAGGCTTCGCGATTGCAAATACAGTGTCCTTTAACAGCTTTTTCTGTTACTTCCAAGGTGATAGTAGTGTGGAACGGCCCGTCAGCCCCGAGCAGCTCGTGGCCGGACGCCGGCGCCCCGGTCGCCGTGGTGCGGGCTCCGCGCAACTCTCTCAACAACCGATTCCTGCCATACCACCTTATAGACACTGAAGCCGTACTCTGTGTTGATGATGATGCACATCTTAGACACGATGAAATTATATTCGCCTTTAGGTAATGGTGACCTTTACTAAATTACTTAAGTGCAAAGGAAAAGGATTCGCGAACTCGAGCGTCAAAACACATCTAAATGTTGTTTTCAGTTATAATAAAGTTTTATATTGGAAAAAAAAAGAACATGGAAATGTTGATTTTATTTACTCGATCCTAATTACATGATTTATTTATAAAAAATCTGTTAAATTTTACAGTGACGACTAAAGTAATATTTTTAGAATCATAAATCAAACTTTGGGTGTATTTTGATAAGTTAATAGATTTTTTATAAAAATACTATCTAATTGGGATTGAGTTAGTAATATTTAAACCTCTACGTTATTTTTTTATTAAAAAAAACTAGGATAGGACTAAAAACATCATTTACACGTTTTAAGACGTACGACACAGCGAATCTTTTCCTGGCTTTTAAGTAGTTTAATTGCGTTTACACTTATGCTTCTTAAACATATACGTGGTGGCCGAGTTGGTTAGACCCTAGACTTAAAAAAAAACAGTTAGGTCCCTGGTTCAAACCCTGGTGTATACCAATGAGTTTTTAATCTAAAAATGTATGTGCATTTGTGTAACGACACCACTATAGTGCCTCTGTCCGTCCATTGAGTCTGTCCAAACGTCGCGACGAGCTAGCCACTCGGTGTAGATATAAACCATCGGCTACGACGAGGTGGGATTAAAACAATACCAACCATGGGTAGTATATTAAAATATACTCGTAATGCAATTCGTCTTTGCCGCCGCCCATTTTTTAATCGCATCATTTAGACGGCATAGTGGGAGGGATCATTGTTGTTTAAGAACAATTATTCATCGATCCTATTCATGGTCTTTGTAGGTCTGCTCACCACCAAGTAGATACAAAGTTACATGCCGTGCTTCAAAAAATAATAAAAAATATAATAATAATTTGTGAACTTGAATTTGAATTTACGTGTTTAATAATTATTGAAATATTTCAGGGTGTGGCGTCAACATAGAGATCAAATAGTAGGGTTTCCGGGAAGATACCACGCTTGGGATGTCAACTTTAATAACGGATTTTTATATAACTCCAACTACAGGTAAAATTTTCAAAATTATATAAGTCACCCCAGTATCCCAGGGTTCCCCCAGTATCAATAAGTTTTTTAATGGTATTTATTGACAAGACCACTATTGTACAACAAAATGCATAATGAACCTACTGCGCGATTCCACTAATACCATTTTCTAGTCTACTCTAACTGCGCCATGTTAACCCATTTTGAAAGATTGAGAATGATAATAGTTGAAAGGTCGCAAGGTAGGTTGAAAGGAGTTTAGTGCTCCACTATTGCAGGACCTTTTTATTGACGGTCGATAAAATGAAGTTTATGAATATCGATTTTGTCGATTTATCGAGCCTATCGATGCTGTTGACCTAAGGCCCGTAGTGTTATCTTTGTTATTTATCTAAACGCTATGAAAAATATGGTGTATTATTTTTATGAGACCTTATTAATCTAATAGGCCAACAGTATATTTTATTTTATTAAGGCTGCATTCTAAAACGGGGTAATAATTTATCTGTGCCTTCTCTTGGGAAAAAGAAAGTAAACTGTATTGATATGTAAATTGTGTTCTTTTCCCCGAGAAATCGCACGGGTATTTGAATTTTGGGACAGCCTCTTAATAGGCTATTTAGAAAGTTAGAAATAAAAAACAAATATCTACCTCGTTTTTTTAAATTTCAGTTGTGAATTGAGTATGGTTTTGACCGGCGCAGCTTTCGTCCACCACTATTACTTGTGGGCGTACTGGCGCGCTCTACCGGCCGCTATCAGAGACTATGTGGACGAATACATGAATTGTGAAGATATCGCTATGAACTTCCTTGTGGCGCATATCACAAGGAAGCCCCCGGTAAAGGTAAGAATCATTCTTTATTGTAATTACTTAATAATAATAATATTTTGGACAGTTTATACATATGGCTCTGGTTAGTTTGTGACCAGAGCAATAGGTCTATAGTACATATTATCTATACTAATATTATAAAGCTGATGAGTTTGGTTGGTTGGTTGAATGTGATTATCTCAGGAACTACTGGTTTGAATTGAAAACTTCTTTCAATGTTGGATAGCCCATTTATCAAGGAAGGTTATAGGCTATAACACCACGCTACGACCAAGGGGAACGGAGCATCAATGTATGTTGCAAAAAACGGGGAAAATGTATTCCTTTTGAAAGCTTCCGTTATGTTTTAAATAAATAAAAAATATTACATACTTACATAATATATTTAAAAAATTATGTTCTTTAATAGTACTTATATAAGGTCTGGGAAGAGACTGACTTCTGTAATACAGCCGAGGCTAGAACGGGAGTCAGGGTGCAAATCATTTTGTAATTATTTTTTTGATTAAATAAAGAATTATTATTATTGTTATTACGTGCGCTGCGTAAACCGTTAAAGTTGCGAACTTGCGCGGCTGGTAGTTTATAAACGCCCAGTATATGACAAACTAAAGAAAAACATACTAATATTTTTTGCCACGGGTGGGAATCGAACCCACGACCTCCGGATACCACCCCAAAGGCTACACTACTATGTAAATAAGTAAAGATTAAATAAATATAATCTCGGGTGCCTTAAGGCGCGGGCGTCGAGACTGCTTAGAAGGCCTCAAGGTACCCAGCGGCGGGGTTTTAATACCACGTCGTTGTAGTCGATGGTATGAGTACACCGAATAAATGGCTGGCTGGTCGCGATGTTTGGATAGACTCAATAGTTAGTATAGTAAAACTGAGACCGACAACTTAACGTGCTCTCCGAGGCACTATTGTGAAACAAAATGTAGGTACTATTTTTTTTAAATTAAAAACTCATTGGGGTGTGCACCGGGGACCTAAAAACAAAGTGTAAGATTATTTAACAAAATCTCATAGTACTGGTGCAAACGCGATTTAAAAAAAAAACACCAGTTGTAACATTAGCATTGTATGGGTTGCAGGTGACGTCTCGCTGGACATTCCGCTGTCCTGGATGTCCGGTAACCTTATCTGCGGACGAGACACATTTCCATGAACGACACAAATGCATACAATTCTTCTCACAGGTAAGTTATTAAATTAATATTACCTTTATAAAATTTGGTAGATTTAATGCTCATAAATATTTATAAAATATGTCTCTGGCTCCTAAACTATGTTCACATATGTTTTAGTGCCTAGTCACAGTCGTTTTTTTGTCAGTAGAAGGAGTAAATTTTTAATAGATACTCGATTCCCACTCGGGAGGTGACCCAGTGGTGTAAAACCTCGCGCTTATATTATCCACAGGCTTTGTGGATAATATATATCTGTGCATTTTTTATTATAGAAATAACTTTTTGTTTATTTCCGTTTTTAAGCAATGGGAATCCCGAATCGGAATTTATTTGAGGTCTAATGTGTGATGTGCATCTGGATTGAGAGATCTTATCAAAACCAAACAAAATGACTATGCTGGCATTTCGTAGCATAATGTAGAAACTTATATATGAAATATTTTAATTTGTAAAGGCGAGGAAAAAAAGTTAGCGTCCAAAAATAGGAGCTCTCAATCCTGACGTTTTTGAAAAAATATAAAAAAATATTTTTAGAAGTATTTACTCTATGTTATATTTTTTTGTACTAACATTCAGTACACACATCGTAAGAAATAATCAGAAGAATTCAAAATATTTATCCTTTGAAACACCATGTTAGGCTGAGTAGAAGCAAAAGTTGACTATGCGAGCATTTAATAGTACTTCTCGACATATTCGCAAAAAGTAAATAAATATCCAAATGATAACCGTTAAAAAGTTATAGCAACTTCGTCATTTTTAAAACATCAGGACTGAGTGATCTATATTTAAACATATATCTACTCTTACTTTCATCGCACGGAAAATCTAAAATTCTACGAATTATTAAAAAAACATCTTCTAAATCCTGGCATTTAAACAATTTGTGTAAAGGTTGCACTTTATTAGATTTATAGATTCCAAATTTACCCATACAGCAGTCGTGTAGGGTGACCATGTTTTGTTTTTAATTTTTATGAAGCATGGCATATAATTCTGTAAATATGTATAGTTTAACTTTCATTTTAATACAGTAAAATTACAAGTTGTGTGTAAATCAATGCTAAAAAAATACATAATAAACCATTTGATTTGCCTATTGATTTAAGTGTATGGATTTCATCACTACAAATTACTGTCACTGATGACGCCGCTCCCCTGAGAGGCGAAGTAACTTAATATATTTCGTTTTGACGTTTATTTAAGCAACGAATACTGGAATACTATATTATGTGAAGGTACTATGGAAGTATAAATATAAAGGAAATGCTGTAATAATTTTCACAAAGTACAAATTACTTGTTAAACTTTTCTCTGTGTCCAGTAATCCATTTTGGATTATCACTTTTTGAGCATTGAATGGTTATAATCACTTGTGTTCTCATTAGGGTTCCGAATTTATTAATTTTTTCAAAAAAAGAACTCTTCTTAGGTGTCTGTTTGTTTGTCGGCATGAATATCTCGAGAACCACTGGTCGGATATACTTGAAATTTGTGGTACTTATATATATTATATTTAGTAAAATATCTCCTTATAGGTGTAGGTGTAAAAGGGTCCAAGTCAAAGATAAGCGCACGTAAGGCTGTCGGCCCTAGTTTCACTATATAAACTTGTGAAACTGTTTACACAATATAGCCATATTGTGTTCTCATTTTTATACAGGCTATTTTGGGGCTTAGGGTACTTCCTGGTATTTAAAATTTCTTTTTTTTAAAACATTACTGTTTTAAAGAATTTTAAAATGACTAGGTTTTAAATGTATGTGGTTTAAACAAAGATTTTTTTAAACACATTATTAGTGTTTACGGGTTTTCAGGAGATTCGACGGCTATGTTACGGGATTAGTCTGTGTTTAGGTACCGCTTTTCAGGTAGCTCGAAAATTTGGGATCAGTCGTAATTATAACGGTATCCAGATTTATTTTTAAGGCATCAATCTGTGGGTTTACCGTTTTTCAACATTAGTCTATGGATTTACTGGTATTAGTAAACACTAAAATTTGTTTCGGAATCAATCTGAATTTGTATGGTTTGGCATGTGTTCAACCGAGTGCCAACAAAAAAAAACATGGTCACCCTACACGACTTGCTGTATGGGTAAAATTGAAATCTAAAAATATAATAAAGTGCAACCTTTACACAAATTCTTTAAATGCCAGGATTTAGAAGATGATTTTTTAATTATTCGTAGAATTTTAGATTTTCTGTGCGATGAAAGTAAAAGTAGATATATGTAAAAATATAGATCACTCAGTCCTGATGTTTTAAAAATGACGAAGTTGCTATAACTTTTTAACGGTTATCATTTGAATATTTATTTATTTTTTGCGAATATGTCGGGAAGTACTATTAAATGCTCGCATAGTCAACTTTTGCTTCTACTCCGCCTAACATGGTGTTTCAAAGGATCACTCAATTTAAAACGTCTGGATTGAGAGATCCATGTTTTGCCTTATATCTTCTTCATTTTACCTCCAAATATTTTGAATACTTCTAATTATTTCTTACGATGTGTGTACTGAATGTTAGTACAAAAAAATATTACATAGAGTAAATACTTCTAAAAATATTTTTTTATATTTTTTCAAAAACGTCAGGATTGAGAGCTCCTATTTTTGGGCGCTAACTTTTTTTCCTCGCCTTTACAAATTAAAATATTTCATATATAAGTTTCTACATTATGCTACGAAATGCCAACATAGCCATTTTGCTTGGTTTTGATTAGATCTCTCAATCCAGATGCACATAATGTGTGCGTAGACTCGTTCATGTCGGCTAGGAACAAGGAATGTCATAGTCGTATTTTAAAGTACATGGATAAAAATAAATTCTTGATTTAAAACAATGTCCCCTTGGTCAATAGAATTATTGTTTCATATATGCAGAAACGAGAAATCTTGAAAAAATAAAACCTTGAATTAAGTAAAATAATATAGAAAAGATGTATAATAATAATAATGTATAATATGTATAATACCACAGCGACTTTTTGTTTCGTTTATTTTAACAAAAAGTTAAAAGAACCTGTGTCAGCCATTTTCTGTTATCACTTCTTGAGCATTATTGAGTAATCTTTTTCTGTTCTCACTTATTTTTTTGTGTTTGTGTGTCGCCATCTTTGCGTGTTCTCATGATTTAAAAATTGTAAGCCTTAATTATGCTTATTTTTTTTATGTACATTAATTTGACAACATCACTATAGTGGTCCAGTTTCACAAACTGTTTATAGATGGGTTTTTTGAGTCTATTAATACATCGCGACGTCCTAGCCTCTTTCGAGTAGATGGACTCTTACACCGCTGAGTATCCTGTCTAGGCGGTCTCGAGCGTCGCAAAGGCACCTGTGATGACATTTTTTTTTTAATTTGTGAACTATTTTCTGTGTTATGGACTTGTGGATAACGGTAACTTCTCTCTACATATATCAACGCCAGTTAATCTTGTTTAATTTGTCAATACATCATTTAATATAATAATAAATATGATTTGTTTTAGGTAATGGGTTACACGCCATTGCTGTCGACGCAGTTTAGAGCAGACTCCGTATTGTTTAAGACGAGAATACCACACGATAAACAAAAATGTTTTAAGTTTATATAGTTTAGTAAGGTAAAACTATCAATAATTACTATAATCGACCGCCTCGGTAGACTAGGGTTGCGCCTTAGGCGTTAAATTGTATCGTAGTTCTTACTACCCAGTCGTAGGTCGTAGTTTCGATTCCCACCCATGGCAAAAAAAAAATAGTACGCTTTTATGTACAGTTTGTCATGGTCTGGATGTTTATAAAATATAATATGTACGAGTAGTATTTAATATCGTTGTTTCTGTTACACATATACAAGTATAGGGCTTGGTTTGTGTCCAGGGCAATGTGTTTAATGTACTTTTTATTAAATAAAAAATGCCTATGCAGATGAAAAACCGTCTAGTGACCTAGTTCTTTTTCGGTTTTCAGATGCCTACTGCATCGATTTATTGTCGAAGTGATAGTTTCAGACTGCGGTTATAAAATGGGCTGTTGATTTGATGAAAAAAAAAACGAGTCAGTTTTTTTTCTTTGGGATTTAATATATATTTAGTGAATCTCACTTAAATAAATCTTTTCTATTTGTAGAACATAACGTATTAACGCTACGTGTTGCGATGTGAGAAATTTTCTACGTAATAATATTATTAAATTAACTTGTTGTTTGTAAATAAATACCTAGAAATATTATGTAATAATAAATATAAGTAAAACTAGTTTTAATTTAGTTATAGTTAGAAATCTACTTAATCAATTTTAATATTATTATGTATTTAGATAACAAAATAATAACGCATTATCCATATTAGTAAAATAATTTTGCGAACTGTAATGCATAATATATACCTAAGCTATAAGCGGCCCCAGCCTAGTGGTTAAGTCACGGCGCAACTGATAACAAGGTTAAGCAGATGACAATAAAGCCGGCCTGGGATGGGTGATCGCTTTACACAACGAGGCTATTTTATCATAAACACCGTAACAAGCTCGCCGCTTGTTAGGTGTTGCCTCCGAATACCATCGGCGAAATGAGGACAGGTTAATCCTCCGCTAGGTAACCTGAGGCCGTTGATGACCCGTGATGGTTTTATTTATACTTAGTGCATTTCACTATCATTTAACGACAATTTGGTGCAGACGCAAGTGAATTTCTCTGATGGTATTCGGAGGACTAACAAGTGGGGAGTTTGTTGCGGTTTTTATGTTGGTATAGCCTTGTTGTATAAAGCGGTGACCCATCCCTGGTCCGGCCTTGTTGTCATCTGCTTAACCTTGTTATCAGTTGCGCAATGACATATAACAACTGAGGACACTATTTTTTAAAATGCACTAAGGATTATTATAAAAAGGAAACCGCTGTACTAATTAACGTGGAATTATTATTATCCCAATTCTAAAAATATTAAGAGATAAAACAATAGTATTTATTTTTGAAAACATACTCTTATTATTTATTTAAATAAATATTTTTTACACCCAATTTGAAACAGCTTCCTAACATAAACTTATTCCTTCAATATTGCTTTCTTCACTTGTTAGACTCATTATAATATAATTTTTAACTTAATCAAGTGTTCGGCTGGTCCTTGCCTATTTTTTATTCTAAAACGTATTAGCACCAATCCATTAGGTAAATATTATTTATTACTTACTTTTATGCCTTAGTTAACTAAGGAAATAATATGTTTTATTTGTCTACAAAGAGAAAGGTTTGTACTGACAAACTATTTAGATATTGCATCAATATCGAAATAGGCAAGTTGTTTTTTGAAAATGAGTAAAAAAAGTCTTGAAAAAGCTCTAAATCTAAAGTAGGGTATTTTATTAACGTGACAATTGTAGTTTATTTTGTCATAAACGTGACAATTGTAATTTACAATGACAATTAATTTACTTATACATTGCTCGGTTTAATATGTTCAAAGTGGATAATACTAACTAAACAAAGTATTATATTATAAATGGTCATTGCAATTTACAGTTATAAATTTACATTGTAAATAACAATTTATAATACATTACTTTGTTTAGTTAGAATTATCACTTTTAACAAATTAAACCGAGAAATGTATAAGTAATTAATTGTCATTATAAATTACAACTGTCACGTTTATGACAGGTAGTCTTTTAAAAAATCTATATATTCTTATAAACGGTCTGTCATTTTATCGCAGCATACATGAATTATCGCATCAAAATAAGCGATAGAAAAAGCCGATAGAAAATATCATGTTTTTTAATATATTTATTTTACGGCTTTGAATACAAGTCCTTTTGAGCCGTAACCTATTTAAAAACTACCGAATGCTTGATTACGCAATGCACAAGATGATTAAGTACTCTTAATTAATGAACTCTAGTCATTATGGTTAAAGACTGATTTCAATGTAACAAAATGGATGATAACATAATTTTCTCTCCCAGTTTATAACATTTATTTTTAGTTTTAATTATTTTTTTCATTTTATCATCACGGGTGCCTTATGGCGCCTGCATAGACGGCCTCAGAGTTCCCAGCGGAGGGGCTTTGATCCCCACCTCGTCGATGGTCGAATGAATCCTGTCGCGATGACTCAGTAAAATAAAATAGTATTTATTTGATTTTACTTAGTCATCGCGACAGGATTGAAAGAATAAAATAAATATATTATTTTAAATAATGCCAAAATAATAAGTAATAAAATAACTTAAATGCATAACTGAAAATAAAAATAAGCGTTCTCGTGCTTTTTTTAATTTAGTTTTTTTTATAATTTGAAATTTATCATTGTTAAATTGTTTATCGACAAGAAAAACAGTTCTGATATTAATATTTTTTGTTTAAATGTATTACCAATAAAATATTGGCTTATCTTTATTTGTTTTATTATTACCTTTCCTTCCCGCGGTCTATAATGACTACTTTGCTAGTCGCACTGATGATGGCCGGCAGCGCAGCTCCAGGCCGACACAGCGCGGTCAGCGTGCAGCACTTGGTGGACGAGCTGAGATAAAGCCGAGACCGTAGGTCGAGGCCTTTACAGCGAGGACAGCAAGGGCTGCAATGATGGCCAAGCTGGAAGGCTTGGAGCGTAGCTAGGCTAGCTCGAGGCAATCATAGCGTGACCAGCGAAGCAGTCATAGTGGGCCAAGGCTTGTATAGTGCTTTACTCAAAAATGCAAGTATCTAATCTAAATAAAACCAGCAAGTAATTTAAATAAACGTATAAGGAGCGGCCGGCAAAGTTTTGCTGGTCGCCATGTGCAATCCAATGTCCTGATACCCATACTAGGATAACCTGTATGACAGGAATCAGTTTCCTTCCTGGTGACACTAAGATAATAAATAAACATAACAACTGACTCTGATTGTCATATCTAGTCGGTGACACAATAATAATATGAATATAATCTATAATACATCGGAAGAAAAATACGTATATTTTATACGTATTTTTACCCAAGATCTATAAAGAGAACATACGTTGTCAGCGTCAGAGGGCGTTGTTATCGTTTTCTAATAGGAGTCTTAAATTACTATGTTTTAAAAAATGTAACTTAATATAAGTCAGAGTTGCAATACCCACTGGCCCTAAGCTACTAGAATTTCGACTTAACTGGGTAGGATCGTCTAATGTAAACTGGGTTGGATCGTCTAATGTAAACTGGGTTCGACTCTACCGGAAAGCTACAAGAAATACCAATCGAGCGAAAGTGAAAATAAAATGTGATTAGACGTTTCTCGGCGGTCGAGTTCTACCCATTATTGTCTGTCTATGGGTAGAACTCGATACAATACAATATTTCCTTTACATTTTTATCCATCGAAGCGTCGATCGGTTTGTGGCTTCCCGCGGGGTGAGAAGGAACTTTATTTAATACTTTCGCTTTCGTCAGTGGAATCGTTTTCGTCTTGTCTATGGTCAGAACCTGTATGAATAATATACGGAAGCGCTGTAACAGATCATGTAAATTATTAAAATTGTATCAATTCTTTTGATTCAACTTATAGAAAAGAGATAAATATCAATTATTCATTTCTGTGAAGAATTCAATCGAAAAATCATCAACTTAATAATTTTGAAGATGCATTACAGCACTTCCGTATATTATTCTGTATGAATTCTGTTCTGACCATAGACAAGACGAAAACGATTCCACTGACGAAAGCGAAACTGTTAAATAAAGTTCCTTCTCACCCCGCCGGATTGCTCCAAGGGCCTGACCAAAGAATACGATCGCCAATCGAATTGCCGATTCGATCGATAAAAATGTATAGGAATTTTACTCTATGGGTAGAGCTTGATTGATGAGAAACGTCAAATCTCATACATTTGGCTTTCGATGGGTATTTCGATTCGAATATCGATTGTATATTTTGTAAGGCCCCTGAACCCCTCCCAAAAAATACTTGGGTGCTGTGGTGGGTGTGTATTTTCGTTACAGGGTTGCGATTTTTGAATCTCACCGGTGACTGATATATCATCAATGAGAAAAATACCACATATGACTAGGATTATCACGATTTATAAAAAGTCGTATTTTTGGAAAGTCATTTGTGGTAACTTTTACCAAATTATTCGTCATAGAAAAGAGCCACTTGAGTTTCGTTAAACAAAGAAAATATTGCTTGCGTTCTTGATTTTCATAATAAATACATTTCGCAACAAACAAACAGCTGTCATCAGTGCTTTATTTACGAGTGGTAGGGCGCATCGTATTGATATCATAGATATGATATTTTAGTCACCCGATGAGATTTAAAAATACGAACTTTATAAATCTATGACAATTTTGACATTTCAGTGATATTAAGTCATTCGTTTATATTTAAAAATAACACCCCAGCGGCCACAATCTGTTTCTTATAACGTGAGCGCCAGGTAAGCGTTATTGTTAAAGTAACGAAATCCGCTATTAGCGCGCTCTCCTCCAATCAGCGAAGGTTAAAAACTACTCTGATTGGTTGAGAGCGCGCTAAGAGCGGAATTCGTTATTTTGACAATTTAACGACCCCGTTATAAGAAGCAGAATATGTGGCCACATTCTGCTTCTTATAATGTGATCGTTAGATTGTCAAAATAACGATTTCCGCTATTAGCGCACTCTCCTCAGAGTAATTTTTTAACCTTCGCTGATTGGAGGATAGGGCGGTAATAACGGAATTCGTTATTTTAATAACGCTCACTTAATAACAGAAACAGAATGTGGCCGCAGCTCCCATCTTGTAACCTTTATTAAGGTACCCACCCTAAAGGTAATTGAATGAGTGACCAATACCGACGAATGGTGGTGTAACAATAGCATTCCTAAATCGTGGCGGTTTAGCAACTTTTAAAATAATAATAATATAAGGAACCTCCTTAATGCTTTAAATGACCTATAAAACGAAATGTCAAACGAGTTTGTTGTCTGTGGTTGCTGTTCTCACTTCAACCAATCAACGCCCAGTGATTGATTTTGTTCTTACTTTTTTTAAATTGTATGTGGCGGCCATCTTGTGTTCTCAAAAGTGGAAAGTCGATTTAAGGCCAATGGGCATCTCCCTATTTTATCTCCATGGATTTTACCTATAAAGAACAATAAATAAAACAAAGAAAAATGAAAGATATACTTTATTCATTTTAATATAGGACGGAAACACATTCTTACACACAATTAATTTCATTTGAACACATTTGAAAATTTACAATACAATTATTTTGTTCATAATCACTCAAAGTTAGTAGAAAACGTATCAAATAAGTGAGATTATAGAAATGTGATAATATTAAACTAGATATAATGAGAATATTACCTATATCAAACCTTGTACTGCATAATTTGTTTATATTTAAAATAGTTTTTTTAATATAACGTGCAACAATACTATAATAATTAAATTACTTACTAAATTCCTAAAACTTTACAAAGTGCTATAAATTTTATTAAAAACATCTATTAATTTTAACTTATTTATAAATTGTCGATTATTTATTTTAATAATAATTATGAAATGTCTTTATTTTCTCCTTTAACATAATTTTATAGGTAACCTATTATATTAAACATATTGTGTAATATTTTTTTATATTGGCACAAGAAAAAAAAAAGAAGAAAATAATAATAATAAATATAAAATATTATAATTTTATTATATTTAATCATGATACAATAATATTATATATTAAAAAATACTCAATGCATAGATAGATTTTTATTAATTTTTTTTTCAAGTATATAATATAGGGTACATTTAAAATAACTATACTACTCGGCCATTTTAGAAACTTATCAAGTTCTGCCATAACGCTTAAGTAATTCCCTTTTATTGGTTAGTGAAACAAAGTTCTATGGTGGGGCAGAAAATTATAATTGTATAGGTATTATTCAGGGTGACTTTGAAAGATTGTACTTTGGGCTAAAGGAAAGCCTAATATTTTTTTTGCAACACATGGTGACCATGGGAAAAGTTGTTTGATTTGATCAGTAGCCCTAGTGTGAGTGTTTTTTACGTTTACTTTCGCGTTAACTGTACTACCGCGTTAACATTTTGACCAATCACACGCTAGCATTTTTAGTTCTCAAAATTTCCGCTTGAAGCGCTGAACTATTTCCCATACAAATTTTAGTTAACTCAAACGCAAAGTAATAGTTAGAAAACTCACACTAGGGGTACAGTAGAGTCTTATATTAGCTCAAAGTACAACCTTTCAAATTCACCCTGTATATTAACGTTTCTTAGGGAATTTTAGTGTTGAAAGTATTTTCTTCTTCTCATTTTACAATTTTACATTTAATAATATAGGTAGTTAAAAAAAACATTTATATAGGTACGGGTCGAATTGTATCCTCCTTTTAAAGTCGGTAAAAAAGCAAGTCTTAAAAAATACAATATTACCTACAAGTATTTTTCGTTTGATCATCAAATATTAAAATAGGTCACGTGGATGTAAATTTATATATTAACATTTTGGCAACTCGTTACTTCGTTTTGTTTAATATTATGGATCTATATGTAACATACTTGTATCAGCGAACTTCTATAACAGCTGAAGAAATTGTCTTATGCCTTACCACATTGGTGTTGATAATAACTTTGCAGGTTTCTGGTAAAAGAACACTAGAAAATTGACATGCGATAGCGATAGAAGTGGATGGAAATTCAAAAGTAATGTGGTAGATCGAATAGTTTGTAGTAGGCGTAGTACACGACAGGTCTAGATAGATACTATGCTACTCCACGATAGATGGCGCTGATTATTTTTTACTTGGTTTTCTTATTTTGTTTGAAATTTTTATTTCATTGCAAGCTGTCATTTTATAGAAATAGTACTTGCCTAAGCAATGGCTATTAAACTGTGTAGAGTAATTTCTTTATTACCTAAATTAGTCAAAAATTGTTAAATTTCGGCGACAATGTGGATAGGGCATACGATGTTACACACATATTACCATTAGATTAGAGTAATATTTTAAATTTTTGTACCTACATGTTACAGACCAAACGCCACCTATAGATGTAAATTGTCACTAACTCTGTTCACAGCGGCTTCTCTCACTTCGATCACTGTTCATGCGAGATCTTCATTCTTTCCATCGAGACGTTTTAGCTGAAAGTCAAATCAAAATAATTTATAGATAAATACCATTCATAAAAAAACTTATTGAGGGCTTGAAGAACATTGTAGTTATAGTAGGTTTTGTCTATTTTTTTTTAGCAACGAAAATGCAATATCTATTTTTAACCCATTTTAACTAAGTGTTCTAGGACTCAATAAGTTTTATGAATAATGCTAATAAAATCCCCGTTGTGTAGACTTACAATAATTATTAAGTTCTATATCGAAACTGAGCACACAATACTGAAACTTGTATAGGTAATAACTCATTTTATTTATATTTTTTCTTATTTTATTTTATGTAAATATGTGTAGTGATAAATAAAGTTTTTTTTAATATTATACTGTGCGCTCGATCTCATTTTATAATATTTACGTGCATTATTAGTTTGACTAAACAGCGTTTATAAATTTTCGTTTCGTGGGTTAGGATTAGAACCGATTTGGGGGCTTTAGACAAAGGAAAGTATATTTGGTGGGACGTTCGACCAATATCTCAACCGGGACATCCCGATAAATAGGTACATACTAGCGGTCCTACCAATCTAACAATGAGTTTTTTCCCAAAATAAAGGCCCGTTATTGTGTTTTGAAGAACAAAGTCGTCTGTACTAATTTTAGTATTACCAACTTGCGGAACTATTAGTAAATAGGTTATTGAGGGTATATCACCGCGATGAACTCGCCACTAGTTCTATGTAGTCAGATCTGTCTACGTCGGTCAGAAGGAGTATGTTCACCATTAGCGATGACGAGTGGGAATAAAAATGCTAGTGACAAGGATTCTAAAATTTTGTCCAAAATGTTTAGTCTCTCACTATAAGAAATTGTTTTATGTATAGCTTACACCTTGTTCCACTGTCCAAGCGGTTGCTGCTGGACGTCCAGTACGCTTGAAATTATATTTTAAAATATTAGGATCGTAGGTAAATGGTAGGATCTTTATAAAGATATACAATTTTGTAAATAGTAGGTACAAGATTAGTCAGGTTTAGTTTAGGTTATAAAAAGAACCCAAAATAATACTTTTTGCGAATCATTGTATTTTTTAATAGCTTTCTATAAATATAATATGTATGTATTAGGCATATGAATTGTATATAAATAATTAAATTATGGTAATGATTCGAAATATGCATCCAAGTCAATTACGTAGCTTAGAGGATCTAAGCGTACAGGCAGACTGATGTGGAAATAGACTTTATTTTATACTATGTAGTAGCTTAAAATATACCATTACACTATAGTGTAATGGTAATAGGTATAGCTATATGCCTATATATTTACTATATTTACCTCTTTTTCATCGGCAGCAACGGGCCGGTATCGTGGGGGCGTGGCCGAGGTTGGTGGCGCTGAGAATATGTGTGTGTACAGCAACGACGCCATTACTGCTCCAGCTATGGGGCCAGCCCAATATACCTGGAAAACATAATATAATAATAATAAATATTTATTATCATTGTTTTATGAGTCTAACTTACAACGGGATATTATATTGGTAAGCTCTATGAGTAGTTCTTGTCAGACATAAGGGTTATCGACAAAACTCATAGGTACATAGTTTTATAAAAACGATGGTAATTTCGCTTAACAACTCCTCTGTCAATATAGAAAATGGGGGTGAGGTATGTTTTTTCAAAGTGGTTTTAAATTTACTGAGCTCCACATAGCGGTTACTAGCATTTACTGTGTGTAATTTTTATATACGCCATCTTGTGTGAGTAGAAGCAACTTTTTAAAATGTTTTTTTAGACTGTTTACTTTATGAGGCAGCTCATATAAAATAAAATAATCTAAGAATATGGAACATCCTACTTCATTATTCATAAAAACTTATTGAGGCCTTAAAACACTTTAGTTATGGAATGTTTTGTCTCTTTTACGCATAATAATTTTTGATGCTAAATGTAAGAGACAAAACCTTCTATAACTACTTTAGTTATATAAAAACTTATTGTCCTTCAAGAACACTTTGTTCTTAAAGGACTCAATAAGTTTTTATGAATAAGGCAATTCATATTTACCCAATGATCAGCCCACTCGTTGGCGACGAGTGCGGATCCGAAGGACCTTGCCGGGTTCATGGCCGAGCCAGTGTAGTCTACGGCCAGTAAGTGGCCCAAAGAGACCGTTAGTCCAATGGCAAGGGGAGCCGTGGATTTGCCGTCGGGCTTGTTCGGATCACATACCTAAAAAAATATAAAATATAGTTAAATCTTAAAAATGCAATATTGTATAAATGATAAAACCGTAAAATGACCTAATTTAGTTTCGGGTTTATTCGGTCGGTTCACTGTATTTCAGGAAACTACAGCATTGATTTCTAGACGAGGTAGTAGGTAGTTTTACTTCAGGGTGCGGACTGTTGATTTGACGATAAAACAGTAAGAATATAAACCAACTTCAACTCACTTCAACCAATCAACGCTTAATTTGATGATATATTTGTTGATTCAATGATTGGTTATAAATTTTTTTTTTCATTTGCGACTCACGGCTTCATGGGAAAACTTGTTCTATTTGATCAGTAGGGCCTCATATTAGCCCAAAGAACAAGCTTTCAAATTGACCCTGTATCTCCATGGTCATGGTGAAGGCATCCGCTATCTATTTAGGTAGGTATTGAAGCGGGAATTTAAAAATAAATCCTACCATTTTCCTTCATGTTTTTAAAATCATAAAATTTAATTAGCAATTCGTTTTAAATTATTCGAGCGTTGCCTGACTAAATCCCTAATTAGTAATTACAAAACACTGAAACAGACGAGGTGGGTGAGGCAACTCTTGGCACGACTGCTACAGAAATGATTTTAATAATACTTTGTAATAAATGTTTTTGTTACAAAATGTCTACGAAATACATTATTTATTTATTTTATTTTGTATTTATCCTTGGCAAAGCACAAAATGAGTAAATGAGTCACTTTAATTTGTTAGAACAAATATCGTGCACACATGCCGTATTTCAATAGCTAATATTAAAAAAAAACTACATTTATAGGTCAAAGAATATATGCGAATTGTCTTAAACATAATAAAGGTATTTTAACTTATTATTATTTTCTCTATTTGGGCTTAATACTGTATTGATAGACCCCATTCATGGAGGTTGTACGTCTGTTTACCACCATAACGTAATACGTTTAAAACGCGATGACGTCACTATCAGTTCTCATAGAATAGACTTATGTATTTTATGTTATATATAGGGTTCAGGCCCTAGAACAACCCTGGGAACGTTAAAAAAAACTCGCACTTGGGTCACCGCAAAAACTTTCGTTCGTCTCGTATTTCTGTCATTGGGAATGATTATAGATCTTATTGATCCCATATATCTAAAGAGATATACTACCTATAAGTAAAATATTTATAGGTTTACTTGAAAAAAGGGTATAAACCAAAAAATATTAAACTGACGTCACGCGGTATAACAAATAGAGTAGGAAGTCCCGTGAGAGAACGCCAATAGTGAGAACACCAATTCATATATTAACGTTGTTACGTTATGAAGCAAGAACTTACGGTAGAGTTTGTGTACCAGCCTATAATCCTAGTGCTTCATTTTGACCAGGGTAAGTGTTTTTTACTAGAGCACGACAAGCGATTTGGTATCTACCTGATGGTAAGCAAAACTACAAAATCCATGAATGCGAATGAGGTCTAAGAATAAATTGTTTTTTAATAGCGACTACAATCGGCTCTACAATCGAATACTATCCATACCGAATGTTAATACTTGAGGCACAACCAATAGAATCGCTTATTTTTAAAATACAGCGATCCTATTGGCGGTGCCTCACGTATTAACATTACGTAAATACGAAGCAAAAACTTATGGTAGAGCCTCAGGTTTATCTTAACCAAAAACGAATTGTATTTCGAGTCTATATAATCCTCGTTGTTTAACGTCAAATCAACCGTCCGTTTCGCAACTGCACCCTGAAAGA
This sequence comes from Monopis laevigella, assembly GCA_947458855.1. Lineage (NCBI taxonomy): Eukaryota > Metazoa > Arthropoda > Insecta > Lepidoptera > Tineidae > Monopis > Monopis laevigella. The sequence goes on from OX381581.1 coordinate 15,955,591, forward strand.
GACTACCACCTCGACAAGAAATCGATGTAACAGTCTCCAGAAAACCGGTGAACCCACCGAAACCGAAACATGACTCGGTCCTTGACGGTTTTGCGGTATGGGCGGTTGTAGCGATACTGTTCGGTCGGCCTAGTGAAGATATAGAGACTTACCCCCGTATTCTAAGACGTTTCCTTAACTCCACTCTTCACTCAAGGAGCGTCTGTCTCAACTTGCTTTTTATAGTTGACATTTGGTGAAAAGAGACAGACGTTCCTTGAGTGTAAAGTGGAGTTAAGGATACGTCTTAGAATACGGGGGCTAGGCTTACTTCCACCGAAAGACTAACATATTTTTTTACTTTGATTATAGATAGGTAATACTCCATACTCCACTAATAGGTTTTGAATTGAATCGACCTAATATATTCATCGATATAGGAATAGCGGTACAAAACTTGAGTCGTTTGTTTGTGCGTATATTTGCGCATTTTTATATAGTTTTATATAGGTAGGTAGCCTCACAAAATGAGCCATGTAAATCATCGACAAGCCCGTCTCAGTTGCTGTATAAACGATTGTTATTAGTCACGCGAATCTGTTTTGTTCCGATATTATAATTTTATTAACTAATTCCGTTTCAGTCTATTCAGTTTCGTAGAACTATTTTAATGTAATAATAGAAATAATTTATGCAGGACTTAACGTTACCTATATGACAGCCTCCGTAGACTAGTGGTCTTGTGTCTTTGGCGTTGTATCCGGAGGGCAACAAAATATTAGTACACTTTTTCTGTGCAGTTTGTCATGGTATGAGTGTTTACAAAATATAATATGTATTATATCGTTGCTTCTGGTACACATAGTACAAAACTAGAGCTTAGTTTGTGACCAGTAGCCCTAGTGTGAGTTTTTTTAACATTTACTTTCGCGTTAACTATACTACCGCGTTAACATTTTGACCAATCACACGCTCGTATTTTTAGTTCTCAAAATTTCCGCTTAGAGCGCTGAACTATTCCCCATACAAATTTTAGTTAACTCATACTCAAAGTAATAGTTAGAAAACTCACACTAGCGGTACTGAGCAATATGTGAAAATTGTCCTATATATTATTATTATTATTATGATTATTTTTATTATTATAATGGAATTAAAGATAAAAACGCGAATTTTGTATGAAGAAGACAACATTTATTATTATTTGCGAGAACTTTTTTATTTGATCAGTAAAGCCTCATAGATATTAGGCCAAATTACAACCTTTTAAAATCACCATGTCTAACAGTATTCTGGTAATACTTAACATTTTTTTTGCAAAGAAAAAAAAAGGTTTCTTTGTCCAGACACAAAATACGAGTAGCTTTAGTCTAATACATAAATAAACATTTTATATTTAAAAATTTTATATAAACGAATTCTGTAACAAATGTATTTTTTATTTTATTTACTAATGTCTGCGCAAATATACCCCCACTACACAAACGTTGTTTGCCGCTATTCCTATATCGATGAGTACATTAGGTCGATTGACTAATGGGTTTTAAATTGCATGTTGAAGGATATGTTTTGTTTAAGTTTATCATTTTAGTATACCTACGTAGTGGTTACACTGCAATTATCTATGTGTGATAGGTACAATTTTTTTAACATTTACTTTCGCGTTAACTATACTACTGCGTTAACATTTTGACCAATCACACGCTCGCATTTTTCGTTCTCAAAATTGCCGCTTGGAGCGCTGAACTATTGCCCATACAAATTTTAGTTAACTCAAACGCAAAGTAAAAGTTAGAAAACACTATGGATACAGTAGAGCCTCATATTAGCCCAAAGTACAACCTTTTAAATTCACGCTGTCATACATACATACATCACGGGTGCCTTACGGCATCTGAGACCGCCTACTAACGGGTACCCAGCGGAGGGGTTTTTAATCCCACCTCGTCGTAGCCGATGGTATGAGTCTTCACCGAACAAGTATTCAAGCTGTTATATACTGGCTAAACTTTCTATAACACTAGACACATTACATTCGAATAAAAAATAAGATAAATTAAAAGGTGATTGGTTAACAAAAATTTATAGGCTCATAAGATATGGTCTAGGTCTTAGTAGGGGAAATCTAAGAAAAGCTACAATTTTTCATATCTTATAAGCAAAGTTATGGCTTTCTTTTAGACTTTATGTTGCAACTTATATATTTTAACTTAGGACCTTTTTCAATTTTAAATCATTTTTGACTTACCTACATCCTTTTTAGTATAGGTATAGGTAGGTCTATACGAGTATATAAGATAAGAGTAAAATGTACATTTTTGGAATGATTTACTGAATTATTTGGGTTGGTTTTCGAGGCAAAGAATTAAAAAAAAAGTTATATTCTCTTTTAAATGAGGCTTCTAAAGGTTCTCGGTCCGGCTACTTTTCCAAACAATTCCCTAGCAGTTCAAAGAGGTTTTTTTTTTAGTTAGTATTTATTTAGGTTTAAATTATAAGTAAACAGCCTAGTAGTTAAGTCACTGCGTAACTGATAACAAGGTAAAGCAGATGAAAACAAGGCCGGACTTGGGATGGGTGACCGCTTTATACAACGAGGCTATAGGTACTATCTTAAACACCGCAACAAGTTCGCTACTTATTAGGTGTTGCTTCCGAATACCATCGGCGAAATGAGGACGGATTAATCCCTCCGCTGGGTACCCTGAGGCCGTTTAAACGGTTATCGGGAGCTAAAAAGGCACCAAGTGATGGTTTTTTTTTTTTTCATTATAAATATTTTTTTTTGAATGCAGGTATCTTAAGATTATAGAATGCAGACTTAATTGAGAGGAAAGCGGAATTTATGCCTCTGAAGAAGCCTTACGACCTCTATAGGTAGGTATAAACCTAGATACCTATAGGTACTGTATTTTTATTTTAAGCACTTTACCAGATGCAAAAGACCTAATAAACTAAAAAAACTAGTAAAGAACTAATTGGTAAGTTATATTACTAAGTCCATTACCTAGGTCACGCGAGCATAGTTACCTACATAACTGTAGTAAACATCGATTAACTCTACATTTTTTTAATTAATAATAATGGTGTTGTATGTACACACCTTGGGGATTGGTGTACCTGCCTATTACACACTAGGCACTAATTGTACGCATATAAACAATTATGTATTTTTTTAATTACGGAATATGATTCTTAGGTACATTTATGTGTTTTTTATCACCAGAATACCAGTACAAGAGCCTATATTGCATTGATTCCTTGTGGTATCCGTGTTAGAGACCTCAAGCTTAAAAACACTACAGTTTTAGGTCCCTGGTTCAAATCCCCGATGTGTACTAATGTTTTTTTAATAAAAAAAAGTAGTACAAAACTTGATTGACGATACCACTATAGTGCTATGGAGAGTATGTTATGCTGCCGGTCCCAGTTTTACTAAACCAACTTGTGAAACTTTTTATATGGGTTATTCAGTCTATACAAACATCGGGACGATCTGGACACTTGTTCTGTGTAGACTCATAATACCATGCGACCAGGTGGGAATAAAACCATTATGGTAAACCCTACCCTTGGGTACCCTGAGGTTGTCTAGGCGGTCCGCGATGGTACCTATGGTAATACCTATATATTATATCCAAAATTTAAGTTATTAACTACTTTAAACAAAAAGTCAGCAATGCCATTCAACGTGGCAATGCTGCCAGTGTTATAGATACTCTGCCAAATGATATCCCATTTAAGGAGATTTTTTATTAAAAATTAATACCTACTATATTTAAAATGAACTCATTTTAAATATAGTATTAATTTTTTATTATTTATGTAGATATGTTTTGTAAGTTTCTTTGTGTAGTTATTATTATTAAATAAATATAACTCACCCCACAGACAACGAAAACAAGAACGAATCCCAAGAAGAACTCAATTCCAAATCCTTGCAGCGAAGTCACATCAGTTCCCAAAGCAGTTATTCCAAGGTTTGCAGCACTGAATGATGGAGTCAAAGCCTTGAGGATCGCTGAGCCAGCACATGCGCCCGCGCACTGAGCCACGATGTATAGGATCGCTCGAGTAGGCTTCACTTTGCCGGCTGCAGCAAGACCAACGGTCACTGCTGGATTCACATGACCTCCTGATACGTGTCCTACACTCTGTGAATTAATTGTCACATTAAAAGCAACTTATTTCGTTTTTAAAAACGAAATAAAAGTTGCTTTTAAAACAAATAATAAGGTAAGAAATATCTGTAATTCTAAAGATAAATTAGATCATAACAAAAAATCCGGTATTTATAAATTAACTTGTTCTGTTTGTAGCGACATATATATTGGACAAACTGGTCGTAGTTTTTACATTCGCCATAAAGAACATACAGCGGCGATAAGAAACAATAACCCAGAAAGGTCACAATTTGCTCAACATATTTTAGAAAATCATCAAAATTCTATAAACCACAATTTCGAAATACTACATACCTGTCAAAAAGGATTACATTTGAATATTTGGGAACAATTAGAAATAGTTAAAAATTCTACAGACAGCCTAATTAATGAACAAAAATAAACGTTACAAATTCACCTATCCTCAACCTTTTTCGGCCATCATAATTAAAATAAGATGCTTCGTGGAGAAGCAAAACATGTCGACGTCGTTTAAGTCGTCGTTTAACTAGCGGAAGAATTTGCAATGAAAAAATTTTACATCTATATTATTATATAAAATAATGGAATTCCGCAAAATAACGCCTGATTCAATCAATTATATTAATTGTTAATGTTAGAGCAAGAATAAAACTAAAATACAATTAAGTTGACAAGGTTATAGATGAAAATGGGACCCGCTGAAAGTGGGACGAATTTGAAATGTTATAATATAGGAATTCCAATATACACGAGAGCAATTTAGGACTTTATCAGTAACATTATATACAAAAAAAAACACAAGTGTCGAGGTCCAAAAAACCAAAATCCAAGATATGCCTCTGTAGATTTAAGACATATAGGTACCTAAGTAAATGAAAAATAAATGTCTACGGGTATTACACTCTTGTTCAAGTCTGTTGATGTGGAATGCCATGCTCTAAAAAATTGGAAATATACCTACCCTATTTTTTATTTACATTTCATAGACAAAACTATAAGTCTAGGGGGCCTTACCAAAGAGCCAATCGATAATCGAATCGAAATACCCATCGAAAGCAAAATGTATGGGATTTGACGTTTTTTGTCAATCAGGTTCTACCCATAGAGTAACATTTTTTTTAATTCATTTTTATCGATCGATGAGGCGATTCGATTGGCGATCGTGTTCCATAGTCAGGCCCCTGGTTGTAAGCGTCCAAAAATGTATCTATTCCTTAGGAAATAAGTTCAAAAGGGCAACAAGAGAAGAGATGTCCAAATTCATATAAGTGCAGAAGGTATCCACAGCGATTCAACGCGGCACCATAGCCAGTGTAGGAAATGTAACCTTCTCTATTGTAGAGTAAGGCTACTGCTGGCCATATATATTGTTAGTTTTCTTATTTGAGTATTTATGACATTTGTGACGGAAATAGAACAAATCGAAGGAACAAAAGAGTCGAAAGGGAGATCAATAGAGGGACACACGATGGAAGTGTGATTGATTAATTTAATAGAAAACGAATAGAAACTGCTATTAATCCTCACAGTTTAAGTTTATATAGCTTCGCAGGGATATTATATTCTATAGGAAACAAAGAGAATATAAAATAAACGTATAAAACGTATAAAGTTGTTTTTAAAGAAGGATCCCGAGGAGGTAACCCTGAGGAAATTGGTTACGGTGACCGAAAAGTGAAGTAAACCATATCTTCGGTCACAGTACCTACAATGAGTACCTTTTCTTCACTTCATTGATATGATTATCTTGTTACTATGTTCTTGCTTATATTGTATAAGTGATTTACAAAAGATTTATTTATTAGTCAATGCAAAAAGTAAATGAATAGTTTCATATTTAACTTACGGAAACAATGGCGTAGACAACAAATCCGAAAGCTAAAGCGATGAGGACTATATTAGGCTCGGCTACGGCGCGGTGAGAAATATTAACACAGGCTCCGCACCCAAAGAGATTCAGTAAAACGTTGCCTGAAAATCAAATGACATAGTTTAGTATCATTATCTATAGATTAATATCTACCTTAACTTGAAAAATTATACGATGGTAATCTTACCATTCGCACAATTTTTTAAGTGGTAAGTGGACTAGATCAGCTGATGAAATTTCAATTTTATAGAATTTTATTATGCGGTAAATTATAATAGGTACCTATATAACAATCCTTGAATGTAATTATCGTAATTGCTCTATTCAAAAAAGTTTCGCTAAACTAAGTTTTAACCTACACCTGGTAATATTATTATACAGGGTGAATTTAAAAGGATGTACTTTGGGCTAATATGAAGTGCCGCTGATCAAATCGAACAACTGTTCCCATGGAACCATGTGTCGCAAATGAAAAAAAAATGCCTTCCCTATACAAATTGGTCATTTTAACATTACTAGTTTGTATGGAGAAGGCAATATTTTTTTTCATTTGCGACACATGGTTCCATGGGAAAAGTTGTTCGATTTGATCAGCTGTATCTCATATTAGCCCAAAGTACACCCATTCAAAGTCACCCTGTTTATTATAAATAATAAGAGTAACTTAACTAAACTTTGTAAGCGTGTTTAGTATCATTATCTATAGTTTATATTACAACAAAAAAAAAGACTTTTAATAGATACCTATTATTGCTAAGGTAAAGCAAACATGTTAACCATAGCTACCATGCCTGCACTTAATACACAATGTATATAAACCTTGATTTAGACTTATGTATAATTTTGAGTATATATAAATCGGTCCAGTAGTTTTTAAGTGATGCTTCAACAAACAGACAGACGCGAATTCTAAAAATGATAGATTATTGTTCTATAGCCTATTTATATATATATAATCAATCTATAGATTATATATTTTCTAAGGTTAGAGTATAGAAAACTTCCTAGGGTCTTCCGGGTTTGATTTTTTTAAACAAATAAGAAGAATCAATGCAAGTAAGGTATCTCACAGATTGGTTTGGTTATTACATACAGATGCAAAAACCGTCAAATGCCGAAACAGGACTAGTCCTGTTTCGGTTTTAGTCTGTGGGTTTAGCGGTTTTTCAAGAGACAAATGCTTCGATTTTTGGGTGAGTTGGTAGTCTTCTTTCGGGATGTTGCTAATTGGACGGTTGATTTGAAGTAAATAAGCGAGGATAGCAAATTTGTCTTTGTCGCCGTCCGTTTCCGTCCCTATTCCTGGACTTTGTAGATCTGGTTACCATCAGGTAGATACATAGTCGTGTTACAATAAATAAAAAAAATATAAATTATAGCTGTTTATAACTCTTGACTTTCACAAAATCTGACCTATTTGGAATCAGATTTTCTTGAAAATGTACCTCCTTGGAAAATGACCTGCTTGGAAAATAACCTTCTTGAAACTGTAAACATAAGCATATTTACCGATAAATTCAGCAAGTAGGGCGCGCCAGAGACCCGCCGCTCCACCAGACAGCTCGTCCAAGCCCAGCTTTGCACTTAGCTCTCCCATATTCCTGAAATGACAATCAATGATTTAGTACAATACTAAATAAATCAATGAGACCGCCTAGACGGCTTCAGAGTACCCAGGGGGGCGGTTTTAATCCCACCTCGTCTTAGCCGATGGTATAAGTCTACCTACACCGAACGTGTGGCTAGCTCGTCGCTATGTTTGGGTAGACTCAATAACCCATCTATAAACGGTTTTACATGTTGGTATAGTGAAACTGGGACCGACAGCTTAACGTGCACTCCGAGGCACTATAGTGGTGTTAGCAAACAAATGTACATAATTTTATTAAAAAAAAAATCGTTTATTTTTTATTATTTAGTTCTGGCCAACTCGGCCACCCTGTATATATAATAATGTATAGTATAGTATTTTATTATTATAATACTTATGTACCATCACGAATGCCTTACAGTGCCCATAATCACCAGAAGGTCACATCTTTTGTTCCCAATTTGTTGTTGATGATATATATATATTTTGATTTAAAAAAAAAAAATAGTAATAAGTTTAAGACCCCGGTCCACACACGAGGTTAACCTGTCTCGTGTGGACTAGATATTATTTCCAATCTACACCAAACAAGTGGCCAGCTTGTTACGGTGCTTAGATAGACTCATTGCCACACATCGTGTTTGACCAGAGCTCCAAAAACTGATAGTTTCTGGTCAACCTACTCAGCCACATAAGCGTTCAACAAATATATATAATTAACGTCCCTAGGAGACTTCGATCAATAAATCGAAAAACATATTTTTACATTTATCATCTACAAAATGTATATTTCTTTGTATGCTTGTGCTTTGATTTACTTAACATACAATATTTACCGCAATTCATAAATCTTACTAAAATAGATTTGTTTTATAAGATAACTGAATATTTAGAAATGTTTGCTTAAGTAGCGTTATGTTATGTGTGATGGATGGGTTTACAGACAAGGTTATGGTAGGTACTGGTTTTTCCATACAATTTTAAATCATTCATTTACCATTAGGTACATACATAGTCACATGCGCTGCTCCAATAAAATAATAATAATAATTTCCCTGAAATGGTATGGTATTACGAGTATATTTAAAAAATGTAGAATGTGAGGTTATAGTGTGAGTAATAATTAAGAAAGCCATTTAATTTTCGATTTTTTATTTTCTTACTATAGTAATTAAAAAATCTTTATTGAAAATTTGTCCAAAGGCGATCTTAATGCCTTAGGCATTATCTACCATATAAACCTTTGAGATAACCTGTGAGAGTGAAATTGGTTTAAAATTAAGTTAAAAAAAAAATCCTAATGGATAACAAGGTTAAGCAGATGACAACAAATCCTGACCTGGGATGGGTGACCGCTTTATTGCAAGCTCGCCACTTGTTAGGTGTTGCCTCCGATTAGCATCGGCGAAATGAGGATGCATTAATCCGCTGGGTACCCTGAGACCGTTTAAACGGTTCTTGGGAGCAAAAAGGCACCCGTGATGGTATTTTTATTTTATAATGAAAAACTATACCTATCTACGTGAACCATGGGTTAGTTGTATAATAATTGTGATTTTACTGCGCATATTAAATATTTTAATAATATAATAAAATCTAGCAAATCTAATTGCCAACATAACCCACTTTACTATACCTAATTGGCTGTAGGTAAGGAAACGACATAATTGCATTATTTATATAACCCTATTTAAATATGATTTATTTAAATGCGTTACCTACCTATTTACATAGTGTATATTTTATCTATATAGTGCCTCGGAGAGCACGTTAAGCTGTCGGTCCCGGTTTCACTTTACCAACTTGTGAAACTGTTTATAGATGGGTTATTGAGTCCATTAAAAACATCGCGACGAGCTAGCCACTTGTTCGGTGTAGACTCATACCATCGGCTACGACAAGTTGGGATTAAACCCCTCCGCTGGGTACCCTTGGGCCTAGGCGGTCTTGGGCGCCGTAAGGCACCCCTGATGATATATATACTCGTACCTATTTACTGTTTTTAAATTTTCTTTAAATAGGCTTATATACTCACTTATCTAAATTAATAATATATACACATTTTACATTGTATTTTACACTAAAATTAATAAAATAGGTTTATTTTGAGAAGATTCGTAGATAACTTTTTTTTATTGGAGCACGGCATGTGACTTTGTATCTACATGATGGTAAGGAGGTCTACAAAATCCATAACTGGGGTCGAGATAAATACGTTGTTGTTTAACAGCATTGATCGCTCTCACTATGCCTACTAAATTATGCGGTTACGAAATGTGCGGCGACAAACTTGCATTACGATTCGAGTATATATCTTTGATCCAACATCTGGTAGCGGGAGGAAATTGCTCAGCCGGAACCCAACCCCACGTCTAATCAACCGACCGTTTCGTAATTTCACCCTGAAAGGAGACTGCCAACTCGACAAGAATACGATGCAATAGTCTCATGAAAACCGGTGAACCCACAGACTAAAAACCGACATCCGTTGTTAAAGATTTGTTCATATTTCGAAACCGCATTTGTTTTATTTATCTGATATAGTGGGAGCAATCGATTGTATTGATCGACCCTATTACTGGACTTTGTACGTCTGCTCACCACCAGGTAGATACAAAGTCATATGCCGTTCTCCAATAAGAAAAAGATAACTTATCTAGTCTCTATGTTATTTATGATGTAAAATGTCTTGATATAATAAATAAATAAAAATATTTAGAAAAACATCATTATAAGAAATATTTAGTAATAAAGATTTGTGTGGACGTAGCTAAAATAATTTTATGTAGAGTTGGAGTCTCTCTACCCATAGGGAGTAATAGCGTAATTAATCATAATTAATAAATATGTATGGACAGTAGATACCCTTAGGGACGCTGAATACTTATTTAGGTATACCTTTATATACGTGGTGGCCGAGTCGGTTAGACCTTGGACTTAAAAACACTTAGGTCCCTGGTTCGAATCACGTTGTGTACCAATGAGTTTTTCATTAAAAAAAATATGTACATTTGTTTGACAACACCACGATAGTGCCTCGGAGAGCACGTTAAGCTGTCGGTCCCGGTTTCACTATACCAACTTGATGAACTTGTGAAACTGTATAGATGGGTTATTGAGTCTATTCAAAAACATCGCGACGAGCTAGCCACTTGTTGAGTGTAGACTCATACCATCGGCTACGACGAGGTGGGATTAAAACCCCTCCGCTGGGTACCGTGGGGCCGTCTAGGCGGTCTCGGGCGCCGTACGGCACCTGTGATGATATGTGTATATTTATAATATGTCGGGTGACCCTAGACCCTAGAGCCGCGGCGTTTATGGACCAGAAAACAGCTTGATTTGACAAACGGGGAAACGCCGTTTTTTTTAGGCACTATGCCGCACGGCACATTTCTATAGATAATATTTTAAATTTATGGGTAAATTGCATATTATCTAAAACTAGCTGATCCGCGCGTATCGTTTACGCTCTTAAAAGGCATATTTTTTCCCAGTTTTTGCAACTTTTTTCATTGTTATTCCGCTTCTATTGGTCGTGATGTTATGTAGCCTATATATAGCCTACCTCAGTAAATGGGCTATCCAATACTAAATTAATTTTTCAAATCGAACCAGTAGTTCCTGAGATTAGCGCGGTCAACCAAACTCTTCAGCTTTATACTATTAGTATAGATCTGTACACCATAAGTACCTACTTGTTGATAAATATATATTCAGCATAAGGCAGCGAGTATATTAACATATTTTCGTAATGCAATTCGTCTTTGTCGCCCCCTATTTCGTAATCGCATCATTTAGCTGGCATAGTGGGAGCTGGATAACATGGTTGTTGAATAATAGTAGATGTAGATGTGCTCACCACCAGGTAGATACAAAGTCACATGCCGTGATCCAAAAAAAAAAAGAAAGTATATATACTAAAAAAATATATATAATCAAACCCCGTCCCGGCCATAATACAGGGTGAATTTGATGTACCATGTATGTTGTATACAAGCAATATTTATATGATGATTGTGAAATATATACGACCACCTCCGTAAACGTGGGTCGTGTGTTTGATTCCCACTGATAGCAAAACAATGTTAGTACCTTTTTCTGTACAGTTTTTTGTGGTGAGCAGACCTACAAAGTCCATGAATGGGGTCGATAGATAATTATCGCTTTCACTATGCCGGTTAAATTATGCGATTACGAAGAGGCGATAAAGACAAGGTATCTCATGGTCTGGAAGTTTATAAAAAATAATATGTATTGGTATCTTTGCTTCTGGTACACATAGTACAAGCCTAGAGCTTAGTTTTTGATTATCCTAATATGAGTGCAAAGTCCTACATAATATTATATATAAGTATTTACATACATTTAGTTTTTTATCCCTTGAATTTGAACAAATAAAAATATTCAATATAAATTCACTTAACAACTTGTTTTTACATTTCAAAGCCAACGTGAATTTAGTGGTAACAGCGTAATTTTCTATTCATTTTTGTATTTTATATATGTATTATTAATACTTAGACGTAAATAACATATTTATTATTCATGATTTATTAAAAATATTTAGAAGTTATAAGATATTAATTTAACAAACTATTCAAAAAATAATTAAATCTTTTCCCCAAAGTAATAACCAAAGTTTTTGTCTTCCTTGGACCAAGGACCCTCGTCTCAACTATAAATGGAACCTATCTAGAGAAATAAATAACCAAAGAATATACCTAGATTATTTATTAGTAAATATATTTTTTATAAGTGAATTTATTAATAGATAATTAACTCGCATAATGTATCTTATTAAATTTTAATGTAGCTACTAATTTATATACTAATTTATATACCTAGTAGCACAGAAGAAATAATAGTACAAGTACTAAAGGGTTTTCCAATAAGAGGTGTTATTTTGAATAGCCCGCTATTTCGGTAGATGTCATTTTTTGACATCGGACAAGTAGAAACTACGCCATTAATTTAATAACGATACACGATTCAACAACGCATTGAAATGATTAATATGGGTCGTTGAAATGCATGAAAATGATCCGGAATTCCATCGAAAAATCATCTTGAGTGATGAGGCCCATTTCCACCTCGGTGGCTTCGTCAACAAGCAAAGTTGTCGCATCTGGGTCTCGGAAAACCCAAGCGTTATTGTTGAAAACTCCTCAACGTGTGACTGTTTGGTGCGGTTTTTGGTCCGGTGGAGTCATTGGACCTTACTTTTTCGAAAATGGGGCTGGAGCAACAGTTACGGTGAATGGATTGCGTTATCGAGAGATTGATTGAATGATTTTTTATGGCCGGAATTGGATGGTATTGATCTGGACAATGTTTACTTTCAACAAGACGGCGCTACGTGCCACACACGCAACGAAACCATTGATCTTTTACGGGAAAAGTTTCCGGGCCGCGTTATCTTTCGAAGAGGTGATCACAATTGGCCACCGAGATCTTGTGATTTAACACCTTGCGACTTCTTCCTTTGGGGCCACGTGAAAGAGAAGGTCTACGCCAACAGCCCAGCGTCGATTCAAGACCTCAAAGATGGAATTCGTGTGGCTATCGAGGACATAGGGCAGCCACTTTGCGATTTGGATATGGAAAATTTCATGAAAAGTATGGTCCTGTAAGCGTGGTCGTGGTGGTCATTTGCCTGATGTTATTTTCCACTATTAACGGCATACCTTCCTCTTTATAATGAAATAAATAACCGATCATTTATATTAAAAAAAATGCATTTTTCTTTGAATATCAAAATAACACCTCTTATTGGAAAACCCTGTAGTAGTAAAAAATATTTTAAATATAAAAGAAAATGCTAATACTTACGTAAAACAAATCCTTGAAAAAATATATCTAATCAGGTCAAATAAATAGCTATATCTAATATATTGGTTAAATATCTATTGCAATCATATCAATAATAATTGCTAATAATGTCTTTAATAAAGATAAATTAGTAACAGAAGCTAAAGTATATTGCTCTCTATAAGATATGACATAATATAAGCAAATATTTTCTTTACCTATTATAGAAAGTAGAGAAGTTCCCGATCAATATAAATAAGAAAATTTAATAATTTGGAGAATAGTTAGTTGTTGTTATTTTATAAAACTATCGGAATTTTGAGGAAAATAAAACTTTAATTTTGGTGGAAATAGGACAACTCATACTATCCATAGCAACATAAAAAATTGTAGGACAAATTTTAGAAAATGTTTGCGGTGGAGACAGATATAAATAGTCATCGGAAATGCGGGCGCAAAACTTCACACTTTCCCTTTATATGCCTTTCTGAATATTTTATTTATAATTTAATTAAGGAATCCCATATTTTAAACATATTTAGAATAACTTTTCTGTGGAGACAGATTGGAAATAGTCATCGGAAATTTGGGTGCAATTCTACCTAAACTTGACTTTACCCGAGACGTAAAAGCCTTTCAAAATTTTTAAAAAATATCATGGTATACTTCTTATTTAAAATTTCCGATCACAAGTTATAAACTTTCCTGATTCTTTTAAAACCATTATTACTCGTATCTACTAGGTAATCACAATTAATTTAGATGTACGGAAAAAAGTTTCCTATTATAGGAAATTATTTATTATTTGAAAAAATAAATTATATTTATTTATATTACTTTCGAGTTTTTACTTGTAACATAGTGTCTTGTAACATATTTTGATTATATTTATACAATAATTTATATATTATAGATATATCTAGTATTCTCAAAGTTTATAATATTTATAACAATTCTAATAAATCAATTCACAGAGTCAATAATTCAATTATAAAATTTCTTTCATTATTATTTATGTAAATGTTGTTTTTAGCAAACAATGTTTCATATCTATCTCAGGATCAGTATTTTTTATCCTATTACTAACGTAGTTATAGTAAAACTAACTTGGCATTTTTATCACATTTCCTTGTGACATTCAATATCAAACAAAGCTGCGACTCGTTAATGTCAACATACAACATGTTATCTATGACAGACATGAGTTGACACCATACTATCACGGCAGAACATTGTCTAATATTATATTTATGCTGTTCTATTGTAAAAACAAGTTCAGATTATGTGTGAAGTTAGTAATACTATTTAACACTTGGTTACAAATAAAAATACCTATATCTGGTTTTCTTTATGAGGTTTTCTAGGTATTGTGATTTTAATCGTTATCACAATCTCGGATTATTTTTTTTTCTCTTTTCTTTTGGCTCAGGTGTTTAAGTCACTACGCTACCAATAACAAGGTTAAGCTGTTGACAACAAGGCTGGACCGGAGATGGGTGACCGCTTTATACAACAAGGCCAACCATCATAAACATGGCAACACGCTCGCTACTTGTTAGGCGTTGAAATGAGGATGTGTAAATCCGTTGGGTACCCAGTTCTCGGGAGTTAAAAAAGCACCTGTTGTGGTACTTAGGTATTTATTTTCTTTTCTTTGAACTTACCTAATTATACTTAATAGAACTTATTGAATATAGGTAAATGTATTAAAATAAGCTGAATAAACTTGACAGGAGCAGGTCTTTTTTGTAATTTTCCAATAACGTGATGTGATTGAAAATCAAGAGATATTTCAAATATACATAATTAACTTATAAGTAGGTAATCGTAGGTTAGTCGATGTTAGATTCGGTGTTGAAAAAATGTCATAAAATTCATAATAATCCGGCAAACCTCCTTTGTTAATCAAAACTCTAAACCCAACCTAAATCTGTGTAAAACTTAAGAATAAAATTAGGTAATATTTAAAATAAAATCCTAAAATCTTAAAATAGTTTTTACTTCGTATAACATAACGTTAATTCGCGAGATACCACTAATAGAATCGTTTTATTATTCCTATTTAAAAAATAAAGCGATTACATAGGTGGCACCTCAATTAATTATTAACGCTACGTTAAAATACAAAGCAAAACCCATGGTAGAAAAGACTCTAATATAGGTATCCGTTACGTACCTACAGAAGTATGTTATACTCAGACTTTTTTTTTTTTTGACTGACTAATACAGAGAGCTTGAGGGGCATTATCTGTTTCCAACGGTGGCGATAGTCGTTGCTTAGCCTCAGCCATTGTTTGGAACTGTCAAAATTGAGTTTTTTCGTATGCAGTTTGACAATCCGAAGCATTAGCATCGGCTAAGCATTAGCAATTGCTTAGCAATGACTATTAATCCGACCATAAAAGACTCAGAACTTAAAATGTACATAAACCAAAAGGCTTTTGCAAATGGCACAGCAATTACCGATAAAAAAAACTAACAAATGCAAATTCATTAGACATTTGTCATCACCATGTTTAATATTATACAACGATTAAACTGACTATGTCTAATTACCATGTAGTACACAATCCTTGGCAATCATATACCCACATAATGAGCAATAATGGTGGCGGCGTGCACGCACTCTTCATTTACTAGATAATTAATGGAACTCTACAATTTTACAATTTTATTAAGATTACCTCCATCTAGTTGTATCAATATTACATGAACTAATTACAAATTAATACAAAACAAAAGAGAGACAATGTTTTTATGTACTTAGATATCCATAGAATATTATTATGTTAGTTATTATGGTTACAAAACCGGTTATGGTTACGTAAATTTAGGGTTACCATCCGTCCGGATTTTTCCGGAGTTTTAGTATTTTGCCCGGACTTTGTCCGTTTTTTCATTTGTCCAGACTTTTTGGCTTATCTGGAATATAAGTAAATACAAAAACGAATTTGTATTAGGGATACCTTTCGGAAATTTGAAAAACCCTGACAAAAAGCCTCTTCAATAAAAGTCCAGACATTTTAGTCACAAAATTTTAATACTGCACATAGTTATAGTGTTATGGGAGGCATAGTTTATTTTTAACGTTTGATCTAGTCTTTTTTCTAGATTACTGAATATTCAGTAATCTTCTTTTAAAATACCCTTTTAAAACTGCAAACAATTGACTTAATTGTATGAAAGTACATTTTTGAAAAATCATATGAAAACAAACTTCCTTCCATAATTTTTAGGTGGAAGGAAGGTCTCTATAACTTTAAAAGGCTGTTTCGTTACCACCGGTGCGCATACATATGAAAAAGCCGTCAAGTGACCTAGTCATGTTTACGAAAAGGGTGCAATGGTTAAATTGATAATAAGGCAGCTAGTATATTAAAATATACTCGCAATGCAATTCGTCTTTGTCGTCGCTCATTTCGTAATCGCATCATTTAGCCGACATAGTGGGAGCGATCAATGTTGTTTAAGAACAATTATTGATTGACCCACTTCATGGACTTTGTAGGTCTGCTCGCCACCAGGCAGATACAAAGTCACATGCTGTGCTCCAATAAAAAAAAAATCTCCATATAACAGGGAGTGCGACAAATGCCAGTGGAATAATTATTTCGGAGATTCTAAAGTACCGGAAATATAATCTCTGTTTATGATAGAGAAGTCCAGTATCTCTACCACAAGTTTTTGCAAACATTAAATTAATATGAATTGGATGTATCATATCTATAGTTAATTAAAAATAAGAAAGGTTTATTTAAAAAATAAAGCGATCCTATTGTTGATACCATATATAGTTAGTGTCGACTATAGTAGAAACTGTTTGCAAAAGCTTGTGGTAGAGCAGATGTTTTGATGCGCACCGACTCTACACTTATACACACATTTGTGTATTGAAAATTATAACTCTATTTGGCTCTACTAACGTCGCTAAACTATATCTTAATCCCATAAGGTAGAGTTTGAGATGTGAAAAATAAAGAAACTAAGGACCGATTCGACCAAAAGTGGGTATAACTTATGCCTAGATTAGTAATGTCAAATCACATACAAATAATTATTCTGAGTATTAATAATTTAATCTACGAATAAATATTTGTATGGTATTTGACATTACTATACCCAGTATAAGTTATGCCCTCTTTTGGTCGAATCGGCCCTAAAATAAATAAATACCATCGCGGGTGCCTTACGGCGCCCGAGACCGCCTAGACGGCCACATAGTAGATTTTTTAAAAATAATAGTAGAAATAGTATTTTTTTTTTATGACGAACATGAAATTTATTCATGTAGGTATAGTTTAAAAAAATATTAATTTGGCAATCCTACCTACAAAGTTTTTGATTAAAAAGTGGTATATTTTTTATTCAAAACGAATAACTGAAAACTAAATTACAAATTAAAACGGTTTTTTATTTATTATCTGTCAAATATTTTAATTGGTAAGAAAAAGAGGAGACACTATTTTAACTAAAACGCTCAATGATGTTTTTATAAGGGGGTGAAGTATTTAGGAGTTAATTTGAGTCGATATAAAAAATATAAACACTTTTTTAAATATATGTATAAATATAAACAAGTGCGAAAAAATAAGTAATGACATCCAACATGAATATGTTCATACCAATTCTTATCGCGTCTTATTAAGGCGCTAATAGTCGCCATCGACCTTGGTCTTTCAAAAAACGGGAGAGGTAGGTGTTATAAAAAAAACGGTATAGCTGAAAAATTATTCCTTTTGGGAGCAACTTCGTCTGCGTAACTTTAACTGTTTACGCAGCGTATGCTCCCAAAAGGAATAATTTTCATATTGTTACTCCGCTCTTATTCGTCGTAGCGTGATGTTATGTAGCCTTTTAGACGTTTTAGCCTTCCCCGATAAATGGGCTATCCAGTACTAATTTTTTTTTTCAATTGGAACCATTTGCATTAGTTATTGAGATTAGTGCGTTTGTTTTGCACAAACAAACTCTTCAGCTCTCTCTGTATAATATTAGTATAGATTAACACATCTACTAGTTTTTGAACCTATAAACAATTAACAATTTCAGAAACTATAATTCACTAGTTTTACCACTGTTTATTTGTCCAAATTTATTTGATCATTAGTACATGATCAAATAAATATGGACATGTGCTTGACTGGCGACATTATAGGACATTATTGTCGCAGTTAGGTGTTGTTATCACCTTAAAATTAAATGAAACTTTGATACAATACATGCAAAATATTTCATCCATATTAATATTCTGTCCGTGTATAGTAATTTGCCTAATAGCATCAACATGTGTGACACGTTCTGTAGCCCCTAAGGCCCTAGAGCATTCGACAATACCAGGAGACTGCGATTATGAAAGCGAATGCAAGTAATGCAACTCAATGTAATGTAATCCATACTTTTTCCATTTAAGCTATCTGCATTGAATTCTAATAAAGAAGAGTGAATTGCATAATTTAATATTCATGTTGTAAAAACTGTTGATTGATTTTTAAGGCGCTAACAGTCACCAAGTATACAGCTAAATAATCTGTGGTAAAAAACGCATTTGACATTTAAAAATGTTACAAGGTTACATAATATATCATAAAACCAGTAAGAAAATATTTATATAATACTTGTAAGTACTTAAAAAGGATATTTTATAAAAATCGACTGGTATATGCATGTAATCTCCAATCTCAAAGATTACCTCAAATCAAATTGCTTTTGCCCACAAAAAAGAAACGAAATAGAATTGTCATATTCTGCAGTCACTAAAAAATTGGATCGCTCCATCAGAGAGATTTTGGCTGGATTTCGCAGAAGATTTATTATTTTTAATTTAACGAAATTAATAAAACCTGTGAAGAATGATTGTAAAAATATTGCTTTTCAATATATTCCGCTTAAGATATTTGTGTACTAAATTATATATTACGCGTAATTTACCACTCTCAATTTGGAGTCTATACTTCCAATGATGAAAAAACATTATATACACTCGTACATCATATCTATCACGGGTGCCTTACAGCGCCCGAAACCGCCTAGACGGCCTCAGGGTACCCAGCGGTTTTTAATCCCACTTCGTTGTAGCCGATGGTATCAGTCTAGAACAAGTGGCTAGCTCGCTGCGATATTTGTATAGACTCAATAATCCATCTATAACAGGTATGTAGGTATATATTTTTTAATGTTTTTTTAACTTGGTCAATTCTTAACAGATTTGTATCAAGGAAATAATAAACGATCAGATAAGTACTTTCGGAGTCAGAAAATGGAACTCTTCAAAAGCTTCTGTGAAAAAACACAGTTGTGCTTTTTCACAGTGACTTTTAAATTTACGATCAATTTCAATATAATAAAATTACTACAAAGTCACATGTCGTGCTCCAATAAAATCAAAATGTTAATATAGTTATAATTAAAATTATTGGGGAAATTACTTAGGTACTATTCTTCCCTTATCTATGAAAATCGCGTAGATATTAATTTCTTTACCCAGTTATAGAGCGAAACAAAATATCATTATCAAAAAGTAAAAGGTTTTTGAGAAAAAAAAAAATTGGCCCCATCCTTTAGTTCCTTTTTATCGGTTTTTTAAAAGTAATTTAGATAATTTTTGAAAATTATTTCCTTTAAAATTATGTGACAAAAATATAAGCAATACCCGTCAAGTCTAAAGGAAAAAGACGTCAGACGTGCAATGACTCTTAGTTACTAAAATGACTTTACAAAAAATGTAGCGAGTAAGTACCTTTATCTATTTCGAGATACAACTGCTGCACAAAAAACCCATTCTCAAACCTCATTCCATTCGAAGTGGAAAAAAAACTACAATCAGCTTATACGTTTTCTTAGAAGGACATTTAGTACTAATATTTGTCTAGCTACTCGTATTTATGAACGCAGTATAGTAAAATATAATAATTATTATTTACTAATATGTAGGACATTTCAAATATTATTATAATATGTAAGTACACAGTATAACTAGTGTTTTTGACTCTATGAATAAATACTTATATATTATTATTTTTTTAACACGGAATGTGACTTTGTATGTATCTGATGGTGAGCAGATCTATAATAGGTATTGAAAGAAGGGGAAAGATCGATGTATAGTTGTTTAATTAACAGCATTGATCGCTACCACATGCCGGCGAAATGATGCGGTCACGATACATAGATATTTTATAGAAAATTGTATAGAAATACATCTTATCAATTGTAAAAAAATATATATTAAGTATACCGGTAATAGCTCTTAGTTTTTTTTAACATCTTGAAAACCTACTTGTTGCTATCAATAAACATATCGATTGTGACCCAATATATGAACATAACATTCCTGACATTATATTTTATTTGTATGCCGAAAGGCGGAACATAGCGAACTGTAATTAATGACAACTACTTTATGTATTACCTTTATTCACAAATAAGGATCATTTCATTTCTTTTAATTTTATTTCACATTTGTCTTTTCTTTTGATGATTTTCTTTGACCGAATCTTAAAAAAAATCGTTAATTAAAAAGAAAAGCTAATTAAATATAAGTTTACATTTTTTTTTTGTTCTCTCGGAACATTATTATTAACTTTAATTCGTTTGTTATTTCTGTTAAAATGGGTTTAGGCCTTTATACACTTATGTATTTGCCATATTTGAGATTTTGGTAAGTCTTATAGAGTACAGAAACTTTTTTTAAAGTCTATCTATAACTTTTATACCAATACCGTTTAGTACCTAACTGCACAGCCGAACATCATCAAAATAGCAATCACGTCACATGATTGCAATAAACAGTCTCTCATAACTTACAGCTTTATGATTTGTGTACAATGTAGTGCATAGTGCATTTCATGGCACATACAGCCTTGGGATTTATATGTAATTACAGAAATACTGACGCGTCGTGCCAATAAACGTTTGTTAGCCATTAACTAAATAAATAGATTTACTTGTTAACGTACTCCAAATATATATACGTACGTGTACTTCTTTAGTGGGCAAATATCATCGGCTACGACGAGGTGGGATTAAGAGCGGAGTCTGATCAAACATTTCCCATACATTAACGACCTTTGGTCCTAACTGTTACCCCCCCACTAAACATTCATAGATTTTTATGAGTTTTGGAGATGTTATAAATAAGACCTATATCTAGGCTCGTACGTTTTCCTTTTTTTAAAGTTTAGTATAGAAAAAATAATATCAAACCCCTGAAGTTCGAAGAAAATTGCAAAAAAATCCCTCACATTAAAATAATTCCTATAAAATAGAAAATTAAAAACAGGAAAACGTAAAGTCATCGTTTATTTTCTCTCTAATAAAATGACCCATTTTTTTTCAAATCCATTAAAGTTTAGGGGTAGAAAACAGTTATGCCCCGAAAGTCGTTTTGCTGCCTAAATTGTATGTATAATCTCATACGTGCTCTTTCTCTTATTAAGGGTCGGGGGGTAGGTTTACATAAATGTATGGAAGGGTTACCGACTCACCGTCATGCGCGGGGAGAGGTAATACTTTGCAGTTGAATCAGCATAAGCATCGAAGAGCCTCATCAGACACTCCTCTTAAAACCTCTCCGCTGGGTCAAAGTCAAAGTCAAAATATTTATCTCATGTTAATCTTTACAGGCATAAAAAGTCAAAAGAAAAAAAAATGTATATATTTGATCCAAGTGTGCACTTGGCTAGATCGCCGTTTCTATGCAGAGGTTAAATATAATAATAATAATAATAGTGAACTATTGTCCTTGCCATTTTATCTGATCTTGCTTGGATTTGATCAGTAGAGTTGTATTAGCCCAAAGTACAACCTTTCAAATTCATCCTGTATGTATACCTACTTAAGTGCATTAATTTTTAAAAATTAAACTGCAAATAAATACAACAGGATCGTGGTAAAAAAAAACAAAACTGGATTCCACTTCAAGGCAGATTTCGCGTTTGTCGGTTTTATAAAGATGAAAGTGTATTAAATTTACAATAATTAATGAGTTTACGGTGTTTTACGTCATTACCTATCAATGTTTATGTAGCCGCGCCATAATGTTATGAAGTGATAAGAACCCCTGTGCTGTAAAATTATATAAAGACCAACGTAATCTATTTTATTATCTAATTTATTAACCTTATATAAATTGCACAAAAATTTACGTAAAAATTTTCGCTTGCAAGCAAATTAAGTTGGTGTGAAACGTAAAAGAAATAAGAATATTACTGGAGGAAAAAAATCTTTTGGTCACCCATGATTTCAGTATTTCCACCATGAGTTTTTAACTGTATTACCGATTGTTGGCAAAATCTCATGGTAGGGCAAAATGAACGGAGGATAATACAATGCTATCCGTTAGTGAAACTGCATCTGGATAATCTTGTAAAAAATAAAACGTACCTACCATCTACGTAAATTTAAAAGTAAACGTACCTGAATCGTAAAAAGTGTACTTAATAACTAGGTTTGTTTATAATTATATAGATAACGTTGACTTCTATATTTTTAATTGGGTACTGTGAAACACAAGGAACAAAAGTGCTAGTTATTTTTAGCAACAAAAATAACTATGCGTAAAAGAGAGCCTAGTCATGTTTCGGAATCGGCATCTCAAGCATATTAGAGACTACCAACAGTTTAATATTATTTCTTCTTCAAAATTGATCGACGTCACAGGTGATCAGAGGGCTGGCGCTTTCCTCTCTCAGAGATTAAGTTTGATAATCCAAAGAGGAAATGTCGCCAGCGTTCTGGGCACTATGCCGTGCGTTCATTGTGAGGATTTTTTTTTTTTGAGTAGGTAGGGATTTTCTTATTACTATTTTAATTTGAGTTAGTTTTTATTATTTATTAATATATTTATTATTTTGTAAAATGTTACTTCGAATAAATCTATAGACATTTAATATTATTTAATTTCGACTGTTGTTTTCATTCTTGGACTTCATATGCCGCTTACGACCAGGCGGGGACAAAAAACCCCAGGACATAAATTATGTATGTATTATGTGTGTGTGCAATCATGTGTATACGGCGACCGTGTATAATAATAATAACTAGGTAATGTAATAACTGTCCATCTTCATACACCTGATAGCCTTGCAATTTCGAATGTATAAATATCAAATAGCCAATACCCACGAGCTTAAGGTACTTCACAACTCCCCGAAGAACTTTTAAGGAAAGACTGCATGTAGCATACCTTCTTGCCTTTCCATAACAGTTTGCAACGACCTTTACCTGCATACAGAATACAGGCATGACTCCGCAAACTGATTATTCACCAAGCTCTTAGAATTGTGGAAAAAATCCATGTAATTATATATTTAAATGGAACTGCGCTTTGATATCGGAATGTTAGATGTTGAGTGATTGTTATAGGCGTTGGAAAATTTTGCAATATTCGCTAATAGTTGCATATCTAGGCATAAAAACAATCGTCATTAATAAGTCATTTAATAGGAATAATTACGTCACTATGGAAATATGTAAGTGTAGGGCCAAACATTTTTTCCTGTAAGTAATTTATCTTTTGTCATGGATCAATCTTAGTACCTACTTCATGTAAGACCTAAGTACCTAGGTATATGTTACTAATATTTATTACTTATTTTATAGAAGAAATAAACATCCTGAAGACTTAAAAATCTATAGGTATATAAAAACTTTTTGTTTTAGACACTTCGTTATAGCGTCTTTTATTCTCGAAAAGTATTCAGATTTACATTTACAAAGTTAGCTTTGTTCAGTATTATTATTATTATTTTTTTCAATTTAATAATAATAATAATATGTAGGACTAATAATATGGAGGAGCTCTAGGCTTTTACTATGTGTACCAGAAGCAACGGTATAATAAGTAGGTAGGTACATAATATGTACCTACTTATTATACCATTGAGGTAGGTACATAATATGTACCTACCTACTTATTATACCGTTGCTAAAATAAAATATAATATTATTATATTTTATAAACACCCAGGGCCGTGTTCGGAAACTTAACACTTTAACACTGGGTAGTGTAACAGAGTGCGACAAAAATATTGAAAAATGCTTAGAGAAGAAGAGATGCATATAGTGTAGTGACATTACCCAGTGTTAAACTGTTAGTTTCCGAACACGGCCCAGACCATTTCTTTGTCAGATGTATAGTAAATGAAAAGTTTTAAGGATGTCTTACAATATTTGTAACATAATTGTACGTTATTAAAAGCAAGCAGTACTTAGCGGAAAAACAAATTCTATCTCCGGAACAAACAACTCCCTGAACATCAGACAGTCTACGTCTCTCGCCATTTTCAAGAAATTACTCATTTCTCACTATCATAATTTAGGTTAGGTTTTAACATATATTTATGTATTTATTTTTGCTATATTATTTATGTATTTGATGTAGTTGTATCTATGCAGTTTTTATATTTCTCTTTACACTAATCTGTGCACCCTATATTACAATTTTCACTCTCCTAAAGGTTAACTGGTAGATAATGCCTAAGGCATTAAACTCGCCTTTGTACAAACTATCTTAGTGCAATAAATAATTATAAATAAATAAAAAAAACAAATATTTTTTTGCAATTCCAGTCACAACTCACTTTATAAAGTCTACAAAAAAACAAAGAGAAGATCTTTAGGTATGCTTTATTATATTACATAGGTGTCACATCATGATAGTGTGACGTCACAGGACGTTTTAGAGTATTTTAGACCAACCAACAATGAGGTAATAGTTGACTTCCGGGAACATGGAGGTGCGGTAAGACTCGCGTGACAACTTTAAAATTACTTTGTTGCTTTGTGGTGTAAAATAAATTGCTCATTACTCCGGAGTCGTAATGCTGACAGTTTATTTTATTGCAACGAAGTAGGTGGTGCTTTGTTTTGACCTATTTTTAAATAGCAAAAGCATTATTTATTATATAGTAGCTCATGTTGACCGGGTCTTGAAAGACTACTTAATTTAAAGGTGGGTGAACTGGTATGTAAAAGACAGTACTTTACTGTAAAAAAGGATGGATTGGTAGGTAAAAAACAACTTTACTGCTTAGATTAAAACAAAAAAAGGGAAGAAACAGCATGTTCTATATAATTGTTATCAAAAACTGGACCAGATACAATTACAAGCCACCCACAACAACATAACCGATCTGGTGCTTTAGAAACAATATAACGATAAAATTAGAAAGATATAATTAAAAAAATACTATAATATAAATCAAAAGTATGCACCAGGATGTACTCACAAGCCAATAGTTTGTAGAACAATGGCTGCGAACTAACAAAAGTGCGTCAGTTAGACGTAGTTTGCTCGGTACACATAGGTATATACTCTTTTTGTTTTAATCTAAGCTTAACTGTAAAGAAAGGTGAATTTGTAAGACTACTCTAATTTGTAAGTAAAAGACTGGATTTCCACGTTATAATAAATTTACAATTCCCCGACTCTTCTGTACGGAATTATAAATCCATAATTATCGTATTACTGATCCTGACGAATTCTACTATAAGGGAATTGTAAGTTATTAGACTTGCTTTTATTGTAACCTAATACTAATGCTGGCCTTCTCTACAAAAATAATTCGAAAGTAATAATAACGAAGGAAAATTTAAAGACAAAATTCTATAACATAGTGCTAACGGATTGACGATTACAGCGTGGTTTAATTGTCGCCATTATTATTTCCTAACTAAGGATAGTCAAAAAAACTATCACATGAAGACACAAAATCTAACGATTTCTTTTTTTTTTTTTTTGATATTTAAGAAAAAATATTTAATGAATATGTACCTATTTAAAGTATAAAAAAGTTCGTCGCCGGAAGGTTGATTCCACGTGTTTAAGGTGGTTTACCTCTACAATCAAGGCCATGGATTTGTGGCACAGATTGGTACCGAAGCCATAATCATAAAAAAAGTCGCGAATTCACTGAAGATCTTAAAAACTAGATCGTTAAAAAGTTAAATAACAAGTGAATATGTAATATAAACAACGAATGAATGACATAGAAAAAAATGGTTACAGTTTTTTTATAAAGCTATACCACAGAAAATATAATACCTAGTAGGTACTTTTACTACGCTCTCCCAATGCTAAAAGCATAATTGGTAGGTAATAAATAAGCAAAAAGTAACAAGATAACCATGTAAATGGGGTAAAGAAAAGATAAGATCTCCCTACTATATACAATACTATATATAATATGTACTATATTATTGGCTATGTCATTTTTATACTTTAATAAAAATCAATTTTCGATTATGTAGAGAACCATTTAACAATTTTATGTTGTGTTTGTAATTCTCAGGAGAAGGATTGTATAATCGTAGTTAAAAATGTAAGTGAGTGAGTGAGAGAGAAGACAGTAGATCTTCAAAAATGTTGATGATTGTTCAGTTGTTCAGTTTCTAACATCGTTTTAGCTGTTACATGTTTTCGATTAATGAAGTTGTCCGGAAAAATATTTCTTGTTTTTTGTTTATTTTATTGTTTTGTAAAGTGTGGTGGTAAAGGAAAGATTTGTCTTATTCTATTCATTAGTACGTACCCGTGCAAAGGGACGGGCAGCTAGTATTTTATATTTATTGATAGGTTAAATATTACGCTCACATAAAAAAAGAAATAAAAAACTAAATACGTAATATTCTATAACAAAATTATGACCGTCCTTCGTTATTATTTTTGTTGCCAGATTTGGTGCCAGTTTCTGGTTTCCCATTGTTCACTAAATTACATCATGATGAATACATTATAGATTCGGAAAAGATAATAAATTATGCTGACCTCATACTGAACATAATAATTAATACTGTTTATGTCTCTAAATTGGACCAATGATGTTCAATATTTTTGTATTGGGCTATATATGGTATATGATTACTACAAACCAAAACTTTATATATATAGATATCTGTTTGTTAAGCTTAAAACCTTCAAAATAAATTTTTGTCATTGTGAAAATATATAAAACAGAGTAGGTACCTATAAAGATGGGAAGTTTGTAACTTGATCAAACTTGCTCTACTGATCAAATCATTAACTTTTCCAATGTGTCGCAAATTTAAAAAAAAGTTAAAAAAATATATTAGAGCATGGCATGACTTTGTATATACCTGGTGGTGAGTCGATCAATATATTGTTGTTTAACAATATTGATCACTCACACTATGTCAACGTAGAGGCCTTCCTCCTACCTAAATGGTGTACATGGTGACTTAGAACGGTTGTACTTGTGTGGATAAGCTAAATATCAATGGATTTTGTAGGTCTGCTCACCACCAGGTAGATACAAAGTCACTTGCCGTGTTCCAATAAAAAAAAAGTACGAATGCGGGCGGTAAAAGTTCACTTGATCCACTACATTTAGTACCCCCTCTCACCCTCTGAAAATTACTCTTTATAAATACAATACCTACGTAAAAGTGTAACAATATTATTAGGTTGATCTACAAATAGTAGCAATAACTAGGTAGGTAGGTAAGGTAAAACTGGATGCTGCATGCTTCATCAGTCACGGTAGGTACGAGGTTTCGGTTCAAGTGTTTTTGCAGGCTCCATAGGTAGTACGTATGGCACAAAAACACCGACCAGTAAGAAACAAGTGTTACTTGTTCGTCTAATAACTCGAGCGGAAACTAAATTCATTTGTCTACATTGTGGTTGTGATAAAAGGAATCGTTTATATACAGCCTTTGTGGATAAAATTTATCTACAAATCGATTACTTAACTACGAGTAATATGCGTAGATATTCTATGCATATTATTTTAATTCGAAAAATAATGCGCATTCATTATGCGCATTATTTTTCGAATTAAAATAAAATCTACGTAGAGATTTTTTATGTTTATTTTTCAGTAACAGAACTCTCGGTCATGTCATATCTACATTTAACACATCAATAGGTATTTAAGAAACGAACTCAAGAATTTGACATTCTTGTCCAATTATTTATTAATAAATCCATGCACAAAGTTTTAGTGGTTAATTAATTATAATAAATACTTACATAATTTAAGTGCAGCTGTAAAGGAGCCTTCGTTCTAGGATTTTATATTATATATATTTCTGTTTAGGTATTATATATAACTGACGGTAAGTATTAAAATTGTTCTTTAGAAAGAAAAAAATGTGGTAATCATGTTTTTTTATTTATTTTATAAGACCTATACTAGTTTAATATATGAGATGTTAAACATCAAATGATCGACCCCGATTCATGGACCTTGTAGGTCTGCTCACCATCAGGTAGTTACAGAGTCAGAAGTCGTGCTCCGATAAATAAATAAAAAACCTGTCAATATTATGTTTAAAGGATCTCAAAAAATAATCTCAGCTGGTCTTTAGGCAGGTCAACAGGTCTTAAGTTATTTATTACTAGGAACCAAAAATACCTAATTCTGATCTAGTGATTACGGCACTTCCAAATAACAGGGTCAAAGGGAATCCTTGGAAAGGCCCAGGCCCCTGGGATTTACCTTATCTGCCCTCATTATTTCCATGTTTAGTATGGATTGGGGTTAAAAATAGATCAACTATCGATAAACTATCAAAATATTACGACATTCTAAAACATAAAGGGGGAGATATCAGATAATGTTGTATTTTGGATATATTGACTCAAATATATGACTATAAATATTTAGCTTACATAGCTAAATATGGAACCAGAGGCTCTACCATGGGTTTGCGCATTGTAGAAACGTAACGTATTAATTTACGTATACGTGAGCAACAACCAATAGGATCGCTTTATCCAATACTGTTACCAAAAATAAAGCGTTCCTATTGGTTGTTGCTCACGTATACGTAAATAAATACGTTACGTTTCTACAATGCGCAAACCCATGGTAGAGCCTCTGGTGTCGGTAATGAAAATAATACTAAAAACTAGACTCAAAGATATTTCTTGATTTTTTATCATTGCCTAGACTATAATAATAATAATAAGTAGGACAATTTACACATATTGCTCTGGTTGCAAACTAAGCTCTAGGCTTGTACTATGTGTACCAGAAGCAACAATATAATACATATTATATTTTATAAACACCCAGACCATGACATATAAAGATAATTATTATTTAATAAAAGAAGAACCGAGGTTCAAATTTAGATAAAAAATAAATATTAGAAAAATGGGCTAATGTTAAAATAATAATAAGATATATTTGTCTACCGGACCAACCTAAAAAAGGATTATAAATATATTTTTGAAACAAACTACTTATAAAGTAGTTTAAATTTTAATTTGATGAAAAGGTCGTTGACAACTGACAACTGTCTGTGGCTTTTTATGACATTTTGCTTCATATTAACGTACCTAACGTTAATACGAAGCAAAAACTCATGGTAAAGCCTCTGAGGCTCTGCCATGGGTTTGCGCATTGTAGAAACTTAACGTATTAATTTACGTATACGTGAGCAAGAACCAATAGGATCGCTTTATTCAACAAAAATAAAGCGATCCTATTGGTTGTTGCTCACGTAACGTATACGTAAATGAATACGTTACGTTTCTACAATGCGCAAACCCACGGTAGAGCCTCTGTCTGTGGCTTTACGAAGAAAAAACTCATGGTAGAGCCTCTGCACCTTAAATTTGACGTATGCCTCGTTAACGCGTTGGAATGTTTCTATAGGTGCTTGTAACTTTTTGTACCACTTATAATAATAGAGCTGGCCACGTGGTATTCGGAGATAATTGCATCCCGAGAACTGACGAGGAAAATGATGGGGCTTCGCTCTGTAGAACCCCTGACTCATTACCGACCAGAACAAAAAATACAGCCTTCCGCCCGGAGCTTTAAGCGCTTTATTATAATAGAAATAGAAAGCGCGTGATGTGATATGAATATATGATATTAAAAGATCTGCGGTATCTCAAATAATTTTATAATACAATGTTTTTTTATACATGCAGTTTTTGTAAATAACATTTGCTTTTATGCATCAGAAGAATTAAATATATATAAGTAAAATAAGTACATGTAATAATCCACCAGGATTTTTTTCATTGCATTTTTATCTTTAAAAAATTAATATGTTATAATAAAACTTAACACCGAACTAAGCTTATTTTATTTTAATTAAAGTTTAATCAAATAATAAGTCATTTTTATTTTTATTGTAATTACAAATAAAAATAAAACTAACCAACTAATAAAACCATGTAAATGTTTTTGTAAGTTTTGCTGAATAAATTAAGATATGTTTAATGTTAATATTACTGAATCAATTAAATTTTACACTATATATACAGAGGTATGCAGCTATGCGCCAAGAAATTACTGTAGTTAAAGATGAATTTTTGATAATAAATAATATCTGAAGTAGATGAATTTGTTTTATTTTAAGTATATAAAACATGCTGTTATACAGAGATGAAATGATGGTCCGCGCTGATTGCCTGGAATTGGTGGCCTTCCACTATCATAAGGTTGTGCCGACCCTTGAAAATAGACATCATTTGTTTATTTGACCTAACTTTCCAACTCTTGCGCTTTCTAGATATCTCAATAATTCTATGTATTTCTCGCTTCCCATCACTCTTTATCGCTGTAGGATAGATAGAAAGATTACCACATTATGCTGTTGATGGTATCGAAGCATGCCGACACGCTTTCTAACCACGAATCTATACAAAAAAAAATATTACATTAGGTATGAAAACTTTTCTGGATTGGATAAAGTCTTGTTTACACGAAGTAGCGCCTATTCGATTTGATAAATCTATAATACCTACTTGGAAAAATATCTTGTTAAATAGGTAGGTTGGTAAATTATTGTTATGTATAATAACAATAATTTACCAAGGCATGCGATGTGTATGTGTTACCAATGTTACCATTGTACCATACTGTAGAGGAAGGTCGTTGTATACCAACGGGTATACAAGGTGACTTTGAAAGGATGTACTTTGGGCTAATATGAGGTTCTGCTGATTAAATCGAATAACTTTTCCCATGGAACCATGTATTGCAAATAAAATAAAAAGCCTTCTCCATACAAACTAGTAGGTAATGTTAAAATTACCATTTGTATGAGGAAGCCAACATTTTTTTTCACCAAATTTGCAATTTTCAGTGGGTGTAGTAAGTCAGACGCCACCGGGCCTTGTGATGATCTTGCTCTATAAAGATAATTGTTCTTTTACCTTATCAGAACTATAATATTTACTTTTATGATACAGACGCCACAATTGTCAACTGAGGTAGCTTATCTTGTACTACAATAAATATTGCTAATATAAACCGAAAAGAAATTTATTCTTGTTATAAACAAATAGTTGTAATGAAATATCTCTTGATAATATATATAATTTATAATGAAAAACTAACTTCTGTATCGCTCACATACGAATCACCAAATTTTTTAGTGCGGGTTGGTATATCTGCCACAGTATATTAATTAAAAAAATCGATTACTAACTTTGAAGCTACGGTGGATGGGAAATAGAATACATTTTTTTTATTATAAGAAAAAGGTACAAAAACCCACTTTAGATTTTTGACCCCTTCTCACCTGCCACCAAGAGCATGGTCGCTTTTTACGCTCGAACGTCGCAGGAGAGGGAGATAACAAATGTATTATCCTATTGGTGTATTTATATTGTTGTCTCGTTTTGGTTATTTCTGCAACGATAAAAACGACGTCATCATCAAATGTCATTTTCATACAAAAGTTTCGTTATCGTTATCTACGACTGCGCTCTTGGCTAGGGGGGCTGAATCTATACTAGTATATGTGTTAATATAATAACTACAATTATTCGCTGTTACATGTAAACCGGAACTTCTGCTAAGGTTAGTAGGCAATTATCCATCCCAGGTAGACTTTGACGTCCCTATGACGTCAATTACGTCGAGAATGACACTAAGTTGACGTCATAGGGACGTCAAAATGCTACCAGGGATTTATTGTTCGGTTACAATCCTCATTTGTTTTATTCTAAAAATATAGTTTTGATCATATTTCCTAAAAAAAAAAACGAGTAGATAAAATATTATTATTTAATAAAATTTATGTATTTAATATTTTTAGGAAATTTCCTCAAACACGTAGGTACCTAATTTTCAGATTTAAACAAATGAGGCCTGCTAATTTTACTATATTATAAGTACTGTATATAACATACATACATACATATCATCACGGGTGCCTTACGGCGCCTAGACGGCCCCAGGGTACCCAGCGGAGGGGTTTTAATCCCACCTCGTCGTAGCCGTAGTAGTCATAGCGATGGTATGATTCTGGTATTGTATATAAAATATTTGTATTTACTTGAGTACCTATAGTTAATTGAATATGTACGTACCTACCTACCCACATGTTGTAGAAACAATTTATTCGCGTTTCAACATAAAGCAAATGTTATCTATGGTAATGAATATGATTTGATCCCTACACCTGTTTGTTTGAACAGGTAGCGATATAAATGACGACGAAAATAAATACAAACAATATATTGTAAAATAAGTATATAAATGTTTTATCAGGAATATTTCTGAAATAACATTTTTTGGCATTAAAACCAAGCAATTGTTAGTGTATTCACTATAAACCTTTTTGGTATTTAAAATCACATGACGTGCTTTCATGACAATAAAATAAATAAAAAAAAAACCTTAGAAAAATATTTAATATGTGTAATTTGTCTTACATATTATTTTATTATTATTATAATATTAAATTAATTTATAGTTTAGATTTAAATTATAATAATAATCAATGTTTATAATAAGAAATGATCACCGTAATGTGGCTGAGTCATAGGGATTTTTTGTAATCCAAGAAACACTTATACATACAGCCTTGACTGCGAGTGCTTATTACAGCTTATTGTAGGCCCGGAGGCTGTACGAGATTGTTCCGAGTAATATACCTACAGTCATCATAAGGTCCACTTTAATAAACTTTTGTTTTATCTGATAATGAATTTGTAATAATATTTTTTCACAAAATCTGTTATTTTTTCTTGATATATCCACTGCAAAACTTTATTTTAAAATTGAATTAATTGTTATATACAAATTAACTTTGCAGTTAGTTAAATTACCAACCAGCATGTGTAAGTCGTGGTAGAATATAGATACAGGTAGATAAACGCTTAAGAAAGCTCAAAAGCTTCCGGATCAGTCACCTCACTCATGGGATTCTCATAATGGACATTTTGGCACTCTGGATCTTGACCTCATTAGCGGGTCAAACTTGGCAGAAGGTATGCCCAGGATCATACCAGCACTAACAATGATATTTCAAGCCCAGCAGCAGGTATAAGGTAAGTTAAAAAGGTCACTTAATGATAATAATAATAAAACTAGGCCAATATAATAATATATTATATTTAGGTAACGTTGAATATATATCTATATATATATAAATATTGGCCCTACAAATTGGCCTTTGTAGACTAGGTAGTAGTTGCGCCTTTGGCGTTGTATCCGGAAGCCGTGGGCAAAAAAATATGAGTACATTTTTCTATGTGTTTTAAAATATATTATGTATACGTATCGTTGTTTCTGGTACATATAGTACAAGCTTTCGGAGCTTAGTTTGTGACTAGGGTTAACTAATATGTGTGAAATCTCATACATATTATTATTTTTATTGTATTAACATTAAATTGGTCCATGAATTAATGCAAAAGTTCATACACCCGATTTAGATATTAGAATAAAGGTTATTTTTATTCAAAGGCTAATCGAAGGATAATGAAAATGATATTTCAAGCCCAGCAGCAGACTTTACCAGTCAGTAAATCATATGGGCAGCTCACTAACTAATCTCTCAATAACTCTCTACCATGAGTTTTTGCTATCTTATTAAATAGGTTATGTTACGTTCTACCAATGCAATGGTTGAATAAACCAAGAATTGGATGTAAAGCCAACTAATGTAAGTTGACTTTCTAGAACAGAGTCCGAAATGTTTAATATAGGTAAGTAATTTGTATGTTATAAATAATCTACCTACTTGAAATCACAAAGCTATTACATATAGGGATTAATTTAATGATTTAATTACTTCGATAAGGAAACATAACCCAAGATAACTTGTGATATATCATTTACAAATACTATGTATTATATTTCAACAATAGTAGAACATCTTGATAAGGACTTTATAACGCGATAAGTGGCCGGCGACTCGTATAATGAAAGTGATTTTAGAGAGATTTATTAAAATACATTTATCGGATGTTTAATGCAATGTTTCTGTTTTTTCACTACAGGTTTTGCGAGAAAATAGCTTGTATCTACTGGATTGGTAGTAGGTATAGTGCATTATAAAGCAGTTCTATATTACTTAATAATAGTCATTTTGATTAGGATGTTGACCAATATTTTTGTGGACTATTTTAAAGAAATTCTGCTTTTCAAATTACTGTAAATGCAGGTTGGAAATTTATTGATATATGATGGATGACAGAACGCATTTTAGTTAATTTTAAATCTAGGATTTTTACACCATCTAGGCTTGTACTATGTGTACCAGAAACAACGACACTAATAAATACGAGTATTATAAACACCCAGACCATGGAAACTGGTGGGCAATTCTCGCGCTTTCGACATTCATCTCGATTCGAGATTTTTAAACGAAAAATGACTAAATATGTCATTTTTGGTTAAATATTTGTATATTAATTAATTAATATTTATTTCGTTCAATGTTCGATATTTTTAAACGAAAAATGGCATATTTAGTCATTTTTCGTTGAAAAATCTCGAATCAGGATGAATGTCGAAAGCGCGAGAATTGCCCACCTGTACAGAAAAATGTATATCTAATAATATTTTCTGCCATGAGTGGGAATCGAACGCACCACCTCCAGATACAAGGCCAAAGGCACAACCCCTAGATTACGGAGGCTGTCAATGAACACATCTACTTTTGTTTGGACCATGTTACTCCAAGAGCGTTCCAGCTTTTTTATGATCATCACTTCGTAATTTTTAATCGTAAATTAAAAAAAATATACAAGGACTACTAAATAAAAAAATGCCGATGGACTTGTATCCAGTGCTATGTTAAAAAAAAAAATCATTAGTAACAAAAGTAGACTTTAGTAAATATGAAACATGGTGTGTTTATGCTTTTGATACTATACTTTAGCTTTCTTACCTAGAATGTAAGGAACTGTCACCCGTCCACGTCCCAGCTTCCTTGTACATAACCCACCCATTGTAATATTGGTCCCTAAGAGACATAACTAAATACTTGACTAAAAGTTACTGGGTTATTTCAGAGCAATCACACATAACCATACAAGATACATTTTCCAACTAAAAATTTTTTCAGCACGCTATGCAGCCATGGACACTTTATCAGTCAATGAAGGACCATGTAGTGAAGGTTTTGCGTGACACCCTTGGTTATTATAATAAGGTCAATATCTAATTATGAAAATGTATTTTGTAGGTATTTTTGATTTTAAATATATTATATCGACATGATATAACGAACGGGAAATGAAGGGAAATTGCTGTTTTCACTAATAGGAACCTTATCTTATTTAAAAAAAGACAAATGATTATATATATTTTCCTCGGAAATTTAGCTCAATTAAACTTTCGGAGAAATCACATATAACATTTACTTACTGTATAAAATAACAAAAATAAACTCAAATTAAAAAGAAAAACGTAATAAAATTATATAATAAATAAAAAATATATATATTATTATTAGGTAAAATATATAAATTGAAGCTATAATTTTTTATTGCCAAATATTTCGCCTCTCTTTCGAGCGGCATCCTATTTTAGGTATTTTATATAAAATGAATATCTAAAATCCAGTTCCCAATACCAAATAAGGCTAAATTGATTTATATATTTTATTTTTATTGATTTATATGTTTTGTTTCTGAATAAAAACATTTATTTTTATTTCAACGCTTTGAAGAGAGGATTTTTCATTGTTTTTATCCTTAGATATGGGGTCAATTTGTTTTTATCCGATTATCCCAAAATACAGAGTGTTAACCTACTTACCATAAATCATTTTTCAGGCGGTCTACAATCGCGGTGACGTATTCGACCTCGTAACGAATTGCATAAATTCAGGTGGTATTTTTAGAGTTCAAGGTTAGAGCGTATTTGTAAACGTTAAGTTATTGAAGCCCCGCTTTATCCGGAACGGATATCCGGTGTACATTTACATAACACGGTATCGTGTACCCTAGCCTATTTCCGGTATTTTGGTTTTGTATTTTTTCAATATGTATTGTATTTGTGTGTAAAAAAATACCCCTGTACTGAGGCTCTACCATGGGTTTGCGCGTTGTAGCAACGTAACGTATTCGAATACGTATACGTGAGCAAAATAGGATCGCTTTATTCAACCCTGGTACCAAAAATAAAGCGGCCCTATTGGCTGTTTTGCTCGCGTATTCGAAGTATTCGAATACGTTACGTTTGTACAATGTGTAAACCCATGCTGTATTATTGTACTAGCTGATAGTGTCGCTTATAAGGATTAAATGGTGCAAAGTAACATTAAACGAAAACTAAAGGAAAGTGCAAAGTTTAAAGAAAATAAGTTGGGTTTTTAAGCTTAACTAATTGATAGAAATCATAACTATTATTGTGTCAATTGTGAATTCGTTTTTCATTACTTTTATTTTAAATAAAATATGATGTTGTTTAGTGAGGATGGGTTTTGAAGAGCATCATTTTAAACAATTTGATTAGTTAGTAAAGTAGATCGTAGATCCTATATAGATAGAGCTACAGAAATATAGTATCAGAATTAATAATGTTTAAATGGAAAACTATAGTTTTTTAAACACTATTGTTTTTTACACGAGGAGAAAATAAATCGTGTCAGTCCAAATCTTAAATTCATTATAAGTTTTGCTCAGAGGCTCTACCATGGGTTTTTACTTTGTAGCAACGTAACGTTAATACGTGAGCACCAACCAATAGGGCCGCTTTATTTTTAGTATCGCGATTGAATAAAGCTATCCTTTCGTTTTTACGTTACGTTGGTACAAACCAAAAACGTGAACAACAATCAATAGTATCGCTTTATTTTTGGGAACAGGATTGAATAAAGCGATCCTATTGGTTGTTGCTCACGTATACGTAAATAAATACGTTACGTTGCTACAATGCGCAAACCCATGGTACATGGTTGTATACTTAATTATTTTGTGTCATCGTATAAGTATATATACTAAATAATTTAGTAGCCTGTTAATAATCCTTTTTAGTATATTTTTATTATAATATATAAAAAAATATATACTTATTATGAATTTTAAGAATCTAATAAATAATTCAAACAGTTTATTTGTTATAAATAGGCTCACTTACATAGGACAGCAAAACACAATTAGTGTGTATATCAAACCCTACCTGCGAGGTTGTTTTTGATCCGAAGTTGAACGCAGCTTAATGATTCAGTGTCAACTGATTGGTTGATGTCATGCGATTGATAATCGCCTTAAATTATATGTATCGATGTTGACAACTTTAAAACCTTAGAGCTTTCTTTGTAACGAGTTCGAAAAAAACTGTACCTGATTATACACATGATTTGCATGATATTTTTAAACAAACGTAGCACGCTCTTTTAGTTTTTGTATTATATTTGATTCGGCATGCTTTTTAATACACTCGATCAGTTATATTATTATATATTTAGATATATTTTTGACTTTTCATTCGAATAAGTGCTGGCCGAGTTGGTATGGACTCTATATAAAAAAAACTCCACATGTCACGAGTACAAATTCCCGTGTGCTGCCAACGAGTTATTCATGTACTTTTTTAAAATTGTTTTTAAATATTTTATAAACTCCTTATTATTATATTTTTTTATTAAAGTTATTAAGATAAAATTGCAATGAAAAAAATCCTGGAGGACTCGAACTTTTCGCGGCAAGGAGCAGAGCCATTCATTTACAAGTGTAAAAAAAGGTAAAAAGCTCAGAGGTTAAGCTACGTGCCGCGAAAGCAAGGGTCGTGGGTAAGAGTAGAGATACACCCTTGAGGACTTTTTCATTGCAATTTTATCTTAATAATTTTAATATATATATATATATATATTTTCACTACTCTAATCTGCGAATTTGTTTAACGTTAATCTATACAAATACCGCGATGAGCTTGCCACTTATTCGGTGTAGACTCAGAAAACTATCAGCTACGAGGAAATAAAACTCCTTTGCTGAAGCCCTCTAGGTCGAATAAGTTTCAGATACCAAGACGAGTGTTGAGAATTTTCACGTAGAAACCATGTTATTGAGTTCCTACCCATTTTAAAATAAGGCCTTTAATATTTACTGTCTTTTTTTTTATTTAAGACAGTTTTTTGGCAAAGTTACAACAGCCTCGTAGAATTTATCATTGACGATCCTAACCTACCTAAGGTTATTCTTTCAAGTTTAGGTTTACCTATCTATATTTTATTTCATAATTTTAAAAGCCATTTAACTAACGATCGTCACAGTTAAAAGCAGGCCTATGTAACACCTACCAAAACCTATCATTATTTTTAACCATCAATAATACCTGTCAACGTAATTGTTATAGTAAGCCTATAAAAAAGTTTAAAAAAATATACAAAGTCAAGGTTTTAGCCGCCCACGCTTAAACATTATGTTGAAGATAAATCTTAAACTATGTTTATCTTGAGACAATTCTGTATTTAAGTGTGACTAATTAAAACAATACGTAGATAGTTATGTAGGTAGACTTACTTACGTAGGCCGAGTGTACGCAAATATTTGTTATTTCTGCTCTATTTTTTACAAAAAATACATACAAGTATGATAATAACCAACAATTTACTTTCGCAAAGATATATCCATATAAATTTTCTTACTTTTTTTTTATTAAACCATGCATGGGGCATTATATCTATATTTATGACGTTATAGGTATATTTTATGTAGGATTACGGTCTGTTTCATTTTTCTTGGGCCGACCGTCAAGTAACCCAGTAATGTTTCAGCCTGTAGTTTCACCGGTTTTCAGGAGACTATTGCATGGATTTCTCATCGAGTAGTCTCCTTTCAGGATGCGTTTACGAAGCGGGCAGTTAATTTGATGTTACATCAGTAGTATTGTAATGCAAATTCATCGGTCGCCGCCTGTTACGTAACAGCATTTGTTGGCGTTAGCGGCATAGTTGAAGCGATCATTGCTGTTAAATTGATCGACCCTATTTATGGATTATTTGTAGGTCTGCTTACCAACAGGTAGATACAAAGTCACATGCCGTGCTCAGGTCAAGTCTATTCGAATGGTTGATTAATACATTTAGGCTAAGTTGCACCAAAGTGTCTGTTAAAGTAATTGTTAGTTAAAAATGGCGTCGAATGTAGCTGTCATTCGACCAAAATAAAACTGGTACATTCTAAGCTATTTTTAACTTTAATGGTTACAATACTTTAACGGACACTTTGGTGCAACTGGGGCTTAGTTTGAGAACAGAGGTTTTACAATGAACCTAAGTGAATGACTGTATTGTTTAAAATTCCTTCGCCAGTAGGATTGGATACGGTGACATATTACCGTCACTGATGTATGAGAAGTTCAGGCTTTATTCACACCGTGTGGCAATAAATTACACATTTACAATTATTACAAATTACAAAACGTTCATGAAACAACGTCAAAGGCCCACGTAATATATACTTATGTAGTAGCATGTTTAAATCACGTGTTGCTATGTATGATAACGCTATATATTATACTTTCAATCTGATTGAAAAAAAGTACCTAAATACGTCCGTCCTATAAAAATTGGGGACATAGATGTATAGAAAAATAATAGCACATTCTTAACTGAGGGGAGAAAGTGACCGATAACTATATTATACATAGAGTAAAACTACACCCATATATACTATGTAGACTCTACTAACTACTACTAACTACACTCGGTTCATATGGATGTACTCGTAGTTTAACACCGGTATTCATAAAAACTTATTGAGTCCTTGAAGAACACTTTAGTTATGGAAGGTTTTGTCTCTTTTTATTAGCAACAAAAATGATTATGCGTAAAAGAGAGAAAACCTTCTATAACTAAAGTGTTCTTCAAGGCCTCAAAAAGTTTTTTTATGAATAAGGCTATAGATGAGTAGAATACACAAGAGTTGGAAATCGCACTTTGTCCTAAGTGTCTAACTTAACCTAACCTAACCGATATACTAACTTAACCGATATACTCGTAATACCCCTTATACTAATTTGTATCCTCAAATTAACTTTTCACTCAAGGAACGTCTGTCTCTCATCAAAACAGATTTGTTTTGATCTGAAACTTGATGGAAAGAATCTACATCTAAAGCGGAGTTGAGGAAAGGATTTAGAATACGGGCGATAATCCAGCAATGGAAGACGCACTTTATTGAAGAGCAGTTTTGCGATTCAGATAGGAAACATAGCAAGTCTCTTATGGGGTCCTCCATTGGTATTTTGAATAGGTATCTTTTATTTTAGGCAAGTACCTTTCTTGTTGGTTTTGAGGCCGACATTAGTCAAAACACTTCGACCCTATGGTCTGTTTGTATTCCCCATTCATTTTTACCTCACACATTAGTCCCACCCTGAAATATGTTGCTGGCATATATCATCTAACTAGTTTGATTGGGGCCTGTTTATTTCCGGTTTCAGGTAAGCTTGTACCAGGTATTTCAATAGCACAGCAGGATCTGCATGGTTCATTCAATTTCTAACTCCCATAGTATGTTTATTTGTTCTGAGAGTCTTCTCAGGAAATCAAACATTAGTATTTACTTTCTTTTGTTTATATTATTATTTACGATAGTTATTTGTAGTGGTTGTATAAATATTTAAATCATATTAGGTATAACATTATTTGATACATTATTATATTGGTAAAAAATTAACATAAATTAATATAAGTTGCTACGTCGGAAAATTCTTAAAAATATAATGAAAACAAACATTGAATATATTATTTAAATAACTAGGTAACACGCGAAATGCGGCTGAAGAGGTAGATGACACAATCTACGGTAATCTACATACATTGGCCTGTTATTTTTTTAATTGCAGGTTTTCACTAACTTGGAATCTTCCATCCATTCAGTTGTTTACGGTTCAGCTCAGGCCAAATGAGACAAGAAATATTTAAAAAATAAGAAGCTATAAAATTATTATTGTCGTATGCTCTATCCTTATGTAGAGTGTTAAATTCCACATGACATTGTCTGTACTTATTTATATACGGTGGCTTAAATTAGATAAGCATATATGTAATATACTTCGTACATACATATCATCACGGGTGCCTTACGGCGCCCGAGACCGCCTAGACGGCCCCAGGGTACCCAGCGGGGGGTTTTTTCATCCCACCTCGTCGTAGTCGATGGTATGAGTCTACACCGAACAAGTGGCTAGCTCGTCGCGATGTTTTGGAGAGACTCAATAACCCATCTATAAACAGTTTCACAAGTTGGTATAGTGATACCGTGACCGACAGCTTAACGTGCTCTCCGAGGCACTATTGTCAAGCAAATGTATTTTTTTTTTTAATTAAAAACTCATTGGTACACACCGGGATTCTAACCAGGGACCTAAGTGTTTTTAAGTCCAAGGTCTAACCAACTCGGCCACCACGTATGTACGTAATATACCTACTTCTGTGTTATTAGTAGACAAAGCAATTCGGAATGAAAAAAAAAAATATTACAGCAAAATACTTATATTACCACACAGATATATTTTAGGGTAGGTACATAATATATTGCAATCTCAGGAAATTAACTGGATAATTTTTATGTTTTATTATATAATTACTTAATAGTTTTTACTGGATATTTTTTAGATATATAAAGGAAACTTCGAATTAAAATATCGTTCCGTAATTTAACAGGCCGAAAGTATATTTATCTACGTTGTCATGAGATTGCTGTAAGTGTTGATACTACCTATACTTACCCCCGTATTCTAGTCGAATAACTCCACTTTTCACTCAAGGAGTCTCTTTCCACCAAATTAATGGCACTAGCGACTATAGTAAGACTAGTACTAACTAGTCTTACTATAGTCGCTAGTAACTTTAGATATAGATCAACCGTTAAAAGACGTTTAATTGAAAAATAAAGCGATCCTATTGGTTGATACCTATCTAAGTAGAGCTACTGATAGCGGAACAATTCATGGTAACTCCAATTATATAAATTATTATTAAATCAATTAATATTTAACGCTTTTAGCGTAACGTATTTCACCTTTGTTTCAGGAATAACCCCCATATTCTAAGTCGTATCATTAACTCCACTTTTCACTTAAGGAACGTCTCACTCTTTATATCTTTTTCGACTTGCCATTAATTTGGTGGAAAGAGACTCCTTGAGTGAAAAGTGGAGTTATTCGACTAGAATACGGGGGTAAGTATAGGTAGTATCAACACTTACAGCAATCTCATGACAACGTAGATAAATATACTTTCGGCCTGTTAAATTACGGAACGATATTTTAATTCGAAGTTTCCTTTATATATCTAAAAAATATCCAGTAAAAACTATTAAGTAATTATATAATAAAACATAAAAATTATCCAGTTAATTTCCTGAGATTGCAATATATTATGTACCTACCCTAAAATATATCTGTGTGGTAATATAAGTATTTTGCTGTAATGTTTTTTTTTTTCATTCCGAATTGCTTTGTCTACTAATAACACAGAAGTAGGTATATTACGTACATACGTGGTGGCCGAGTTGGTTAGACCTTGTTCTTTTAACGGTTGATCTATATCTAAAGTTACTAGCGACTATAGTAAGACTAGTTAGTAAAAACTCATGTTAGAACTACAGAAATGTTAACAATTGTAGCTCGTGTTAAAAGGTGGTTTTTCGTGTTACTTTTTGACATATGTTTGTTTATATGTAAATATCTATCTACAAAATGGATTTTAATGAATTATTTTATATATTATGTTATAAAAAATCGATTAAACCTAAAAATAAATATGATATACTTAAGTAAGCTTTTGTACGTTTAGTTTGAGGTTATTAATTAAATTAATACTGTAATAACATAAAATTATTGAATTTAAACAATAGTTAATTTTAAATACATATTATATGATAAGTTAGTAAAATTCTTAATTTCAATTATTTAATTAAAAATTATTGCTTCTTGTCAAACCAACACCGATCGAATCAGAGCTGCATTTTGGCATCGCTAAAAATAATAACACGGCTGTGTTATTTTTTTTAGCGATGCCAAAATGCAGTTCGTAAACATAAAAACATAAAAACGTCGCGGTCGCGCTTGTTTTTTATTGGTTGTTGCTTACGTATACGTATACAAATACGTTACGTTGGTACAATGCGCAAAACCCATGGTAGAGCCTCAGAGTACCTATATAAAAATATAATATACCCTATTTCACCATCAGATCAATAGCTATTCAACAAATATATATGACATGCTGCATAACAATCGGTCCAGTAGTTTCGAGAGACAGACCCGAATACTAAAAACGTTACAATATAATTCTATAGCTTATTTACAGATCAAAAAATAAAATCAATGTAATTTTTGTACTGTATCTCTGTCAAAGTCATAGGTAAGTAATGATTTGTTTAAATAAATATTGGTTACATAAATGTAAAGTTTCGTGAAAATCAATTTAGCAGTGATGTACAATTAGAATGAATGCGATAAGTAAGTCACAGTTCTCAAGTTGACAATATTTCTATTGCCAATTAGATACAGAGTATCAAAATGTCTTAAGTTCGACGTGAATGGATTGAAACAACCTAATTTGGGACCTTATGTACTTTAGCAGACGGTAACTGGCTAAAAATATAAATGTTCAGGAAATACGATTTGAGGATTCGTTATTTCCTGTACCCACTGAATCTCACAGAATCGTGAGTTTCAGTAGGTACAGA
The DNA here is from genome assembly GCA_947458855.1 of Monopis laevigella. Lineage (NCBI taxonomy): Eukaryota > Metazoa > Arthropoda > Insecta > Lepidoptera > Tineidae > Monopis > Monopis laevigella. Next base: position 15,999,858 of record OX381581.1, read on the forward strand.
ATTAAAAAAAAAAACGTTATTCGTCTTATGCATTTTTTTTTTATTGGAGCACGGCATGTGAGTTTTCTACCTGATGGTAATAAGTTGACCTATAAAGTCCATGAATGGGGTCGATCTATAAATTGTTGTTTAACAATTGGTCCCACTAATCCGGCTAAATGATGCGGTTACAAAGAAAGCGACGACAAAGACGTATTTGCATTACGATTCTATTTGAAAAATGAAGTGGCTTCATTGGTTGATCCTCACGTATTACGAATCAAAACTCGTGAAAGAGCCTTAAATAATTAACTTTATTGAATTTTGTTAACTAAATTAACCCCTTATTCATAAAAACATATTGAGGCCTTCAAGTACTCGATATCTCAATATCACTTAGTAGGTTTTGTTTCTCTTTTTTTAGTAACAAAATGAATATTCATAAAAGAGACAAAACCTATTGTTCTTCAAGGACTCAATAAGTTTTTTATGAATAAGGTCATAAAAGAGCACCTACTGCAGGCTACTGCGATTGTCTATAAATATTGTCAAAATTATGAAATCATATACACTATAAGCCATATAAAAAAACTATACATCTATTACCTACTATAAGAATACTAGTACGCAAATAAAAATATACGAGTTACTAAGGGTCAAAAAATATTTCTTATTTTTTCTTCTAAATCGCTACCAGCGAATTATATATATAGGTAAGTAGTTTTTGTTTGGTTTTTAATTCATTTTAAGTTAATTTATAAAAAGAATAGATAATTAAAAATGGCCGAAAATCGGCATGCATGTATAAGTAGAGTTATGGATATACGAGTAGATTACAGATTTGAATGAGGCAAATAAGTATGTATATATAGAGACAAGTGGTAGGTTTTCTCTGCCTAACTCGCAAAAGATCGGACGTGAAGATAAATAAATAAATTATGTGTTCTAGCTAATTTAGACCATGCTTACTCTATAAAATCAAATTTGTAAAACACGTGTTTTATAATAATAGTCCCTAATGTCTGTAATTATAAACAAATTTTCATTGATGTTTCTGAGTATACCTACTGCTGTTTGAACTCTTTTTAAATCTTTACATCATGTAAGAAATTACCTACTATAAAGTTTTAATACGAAAGACAAGATATTTAGTGTAAATTGTAATTAATATTTTTTTATATAAAAAAAAGTACCCACTGGAAACGTAAATAAACCTGTTATAGTAAATACGGCTCTATAGTATAAAAAATAGTCCATCAATATAGAGAAGAATGGATTTTTTTTCGTACGTACGATGTCTCAGGGAGTCTCGAGACTCCCTGCCTTGATGATAGTACGGAGTATTATTTTTTATAAAATTATGAAAAACTCTGTATAATTTGTTGCCACAGAGTTATTTACGCATATTTATTTTAAATTAAATAATAAAAAAATATTTTAATAGCAAGGTTTTGTGAAAATAGTTAAAAGTAAGTAATTATTATAATAAGATAATTTAAAGAAAACCTAAAAAAAAAAATTGATGGCCTTTTTTTTCTTCTAAAACATAATTCATAAAATAAATTAGTTTTTAACAAAATAAAATCTAAAATATTTGAAGTTAAAACCCTAAAGAAGGATTTTGTTTGTGTACATCGATAACTCTTGCTTTATTTAAACCTACCCCTAAGAATAAATATTAATTATTTTAGTGATGCTATAAATATTTTAAAATAAGAAGGAATTTAAGGTTTAAAAAAAAACTATATAATAGACATACAAATAAGGACGAATATTTTTTTTAATAAAAGGACACGTCGTCTTGGTCTATTTTAATTTGGTTATTTAAACTTGCATGGTTATAAATTATACAACACCCTATGATTGAACTCAATTTAAAATAAATAATTAAAAATATACAGGCTTTTTCATTATTTTACAAAAAATGTGTAAGTAGATAATAATAAATATAAAAAAACGTAGGACACTTGAGTTAAGAGTTTCGAAATAATAATTATAAATAATGTAAAAAAAAACTTACGAAAATCGGAGTTTAACTGCAGTTAATATTTATTAATTCCACACTCACTGGCACTGTGTCACCACACTAGACTAATGTTATTATAATATAGATGATAGTTTTATAGAACGGGATCAGCCGCGTCGCTCGCCCGATCCGCAGTTTGATCAAGTTCGAATTAAATATTTGAACGGGCCGCCAACTATTTACCACTATCACTGATTGCATAGTTAGCGACATCTGGTATTGAATAGCTGAACTTATGGTTAAGGGTGTTGCCGTTTTTGTCAGGGTTCAATGCTAGTAAGAAATCTTTGGTTCAATCAGGCATATTACTTATATTATACTATTAACATTGACCACGGATCGAATACTTTTAACAATAACTACCACAACTACTCTATCTAAATATTGTATTTAGGTAATTTAATAGCTATTTATATAGTACGTTTTACAACAAAAAAATGTAGGTGATATTATATATATTTATATATATATATATTATACATGGTGGCTTTGAAAGGTTGTACTTTGGGCCAATACGTAGGTTTTACTGTAGGGTAGGCCTAGTTCGAGTTTTTTTAACATTTACTTTCGCGTTAACTATACTACTGCGTTAACATTTTGACCAATGCATTTTAAAACACGCTCGCATTTTAGTTTTAAAAATGTTCGCTTGGAGCGCCTAACTATTTCCCATACCAATTTTAGTTAAACTCAAACGGAAAGTAATAATTATGAAACTCACACTAGCGGTACTGATCAAATCAAGCAACTTTCCCATGAATCCATGTGTAAAAATTATTAAAAAAAAGCCTTCCCCTAACAAACTTGTACCTAATATTAAAATGTTACAATTTTTATAAGGAAACCAAAAGCTTCTTTCGATTGCAACACATGGTTCCATGGGAAAAGTTGCTTGTTTTGATGAGGATCTACCATAAGTTTGTTACTAAAAAGTAAAAAAAAAATATTATTTACTTTTTAGCTATTTTGAAGTCGGTTCTTTTTTCGTTAATTAAAAGTTTTTATTTCACTTTTTTTATTGTGATACAAAACAGCACCAAAAAGGTCCTCACACCAAAAGCACGGCGAGTGCTGGGCGCCATCTTAAATATCTTATTTCCGGTTGGGAACAAGCATTTTCAGATTAGAAAGCTCTTTTTAGTTAAATAACACATGTTACCAAAAAGTAAATATGATTTGCTTTTAAAAGTTATATTTTACTTTCATTTTTCCTGGCTAAGTAAAATAAATGATTGGAAAAAGTATACACTCGACGTTCTGAAAACTCTGAAATAGATTGAACGCCAGATAGTCGGCACGCGACTGAGGGAGCTAGTGTCAACACGTGGTAACAAAAAAAAGCATTTAGGGAAAGTTAAATTCGTAAGCGTTAACTCTCTTGAATTCATCACAACTTGGAGCACTTACAAACAATACCTTAGTATCTATACTAATATTATAAAGAGGTAAGTAGTTTGTAGGGGTTAATCTCTGGATCTACTGAACCGATTTTGAAAATTATTTTAGTCTTGGATAGCACATTTATCGAGGAAGGCTATATATAACATCACGCTACGACCAATAGGAGCGGAGCATCAACTAAAAATGTTAGGAAAACGAGAAAACTTTGTTTCTTTTGAGAGATCGGAAGCTCTCAAAAGGATTGCGTGCGCTGCGTAAGCGGTTAAACTGACCAGACGAAGTAGTACGTGTCAACTAGTTCAGAATAAAATTGGTTTCGATTTTGGCCGCGAGCAGACTTATCCGGCGCACTCTAGTGTGCATAGAAATTAGTAGTGTGCCGTAATTTTGGTGGTAAAGAGTATAGGAAAATATAGTAAGAAATAAAAATACATTCATAAATCTTGAAATATTTTATTTCCTAATCCAAATGTTTATAATATATAACTTTTGACTTACACAATACTGAGATAATAATAAAAATAGAAAATAACTTAATTATTTTTGAAGACATTTTATTAATGATTAAAACTAAGGTTTACTTATGTAAAGATAATTGGAGATGAGAACATTTGAATGACTCCCAGCTAATAAACGGCGTTACCTGACAACTTTACGTCTTGAAAAATGTTTGCTTAAAAAAATATAGATGAGTTAAGCCGTTTTCGGTCTGTCCACCTTAGTAAGTATCTACACATTTATCATCTATCAAATTGAGGCCTACCTATTTCATAAGTAAAAAAGAAACAATATTAAAATGTTATAAAACATTTTTAATCTTCAATATGTTTAAAATCACACAACTGGGTGATTGTACATATATTTTTAATCTTTAATACGTTTAAAATCACACAACTGGGTGATTGTACATATATTTTTAATCTTTAATACGTTTAAAATCACACAACTGGGTGATTGTACATATATTTTTAATCTTTAATACGTTTAAAATCACACAACTGGGTGATTGTACATATATTTTTAATCTTCAATACGTTTAAAATCACACAACTGGGTGATTGTACATATATTTTTAATCTTCAATACGTTTAAAATCACACAACTGGGTGATTGTACATATATTTTTTATCTTCAATATGTTTAAAATCACACAACTGGGTGATTGTACATATATTTTTGTTACAACAGTCGAAATATTTATGTACAAAAGTATCTATACACAACAAAGTCTATAAGGTATTAATATTACCTAAAACTAGGTATAAATAAATAAAAAATGTTATGGTTAAAATATCATAATATACCAAGTTATATACTTTAGCTTTTATAAATTTAACATATAATTTCATATTTTAGAAAGGAATTTTATTTAAAAAATTTAATTAATCATTTAATAATCAACAATAAAAACTGTTGAATCAATACTGACCAAAAAAAAGTTAAGGGTCAGTATAAAAGACCACTCTTAGGTTTAAAACAGGAATATTAAAAACAAATGTAATGTGTTTTTTACTGTAATAAGCAATTTTATTAAAACTAAATTATAGTTATTATGTTGCAGCTACATCTTATTTCGATAAATTTGGTATTATTTTACCAATTCATTAAAGTGATATTTGTAGCAAAATTCACATTTTTAAATAATAGAAAGTACAATTTATTTAGCTTCCAAAATATTTTGAGAAAATAAAAGCATGAATAACGTTTAAAACGTGCGATAATTGAAAAGCAATATTAATTTTGTAAAATAATTAAATAGAACTTTACAAATGTAAAAGACAGTTTGCGTTACAGTGGAGGTTTTTACCGCGTTAAATGAGCATTCTTCCAATATGATGGGTTAAAATATTAGGAAAACTTTCCCCTAATAAGATATTTTTTATAGTTTAACTACTCGATTAACGCGATAGTTAACATTAAAAAAGCTAGAGTACGACCATAGATAAGCATATTTTCACTGCCTAGTATAAAAAATGTTTCTTATTGGTAAATAGTTAACGATTGAAACGATAGTAAACTAAAATATACACATTACGGCTACAGGCGTTGAGATGTAATGATCTATAATTTGTGAACAAAAAATAGTTGTTATATTTATATAAAATAAGCTAACGTATTAGCATTTATAGTACGGTCGCGGAGAAGGAAATATTTTGGACTAAGACACGACACTATTAAAGTTGGACACTCAATAATTTAATATAGGTACTAAAAATTTAAAACAAGAAATTAATATTTAATTTACTGAATAGTGGTAGAGTAATTCACGTATTAAATTAATAGTGGTTTAATATAGTTATATAAAATAATTGAACTATGAGTAGAATTATAATCTCTATCACTCGCGCACTTATTGTGGGCTCGAGTCAATGTACGAAATTCTTCTTTCTCGGCGACTATACTTAATATTTTTTCATGGTGTTCTTAGTTCCATACACCACAACTAGATAGCACTTACGGTAAAGCATTTTTAGCTACTGAACATCTTTGAACTTAAACCTTCGGATAAATACGCGCTTATAGCACTTAGTTTGCGTAACGCAACAGCTCTTGCAATATACAATATGTATTATTTATAATTGTATGTTATACTTTTAGGATCATAAGGTATGAATAATGTGGAAGTGCCGTAACACATCTAGGAAAGTAGAAATACACATCTATTACTCTCGCACTCATTCAAATCTACAATGAAAAAAAAGCCACCCTTTGTTTATTTTAAACGAGCGAAATGTCAAACATGCTTGTTGCCGCCATATTCTGTTGACTTATTGAGCATTGATTGGTTCTTCTCGAAATTTAAACTTTTTGCTTTGCGTTTGTATGACGGGCGGCAATCTTTTGTTCTCATGTTTGGAAAGGCTATGACTTAGGGCACTTCCCGATTATATACTCTCAATGGTTATGATCAACTACTATTAATAATATTTAATTTGTCTATATATTTTTTATTGGAGCACGGCATGTGACTTTTTAACTACCTTGTGGTGGGTGAGCAGACCTACAAAGTCCATGAATGGGGTCAATCAATAATGGTTCTTAAACAACATTAATCGCTCCCACTATGCCGGCTAAATGTTGATATTTTAATATACTATACTAATTCTAGGTATGATGCAATCTTACAACAAAGTTTATGAATAAAGAAGACTTTAGCACCACAGTATCGAGATATCGAGTATTAATGGATTAATGTCCATTATTTCGATTGTCAAATTATATGGACATTGTCATGCTAACCCTTTTAATATACAATGGAGACCAAGAGTACAGAGACATGCAAGTCATTTGGGTATTAAATTACAGGGTCCCCCTTGTAGAGTCGAAAACACCAAAGAATATATATATATATAGGAAGCCGCCCTAATGCCCAAAATCGTCATTTCAAACGTGAGAACAGAAAATGGCCGCCGACATACAAACACAAAACAATTATAATCACTTGATCGTTGATTGGCTGAAGTGAGAACAAAATATGGCGGAAAAGAACACGTTTGACATTAAGTTTAATAGGCGATTTTAGGCATTAGAGCGGTTCCATATATTATTATTAGTTTCATGGAACCACCACTAAAGTCCGATAAACGTGGCGCTTCTGTAGCACACTTCTCTCGAACTATAAGACAACTTTTTGTTCTAGTTTCTAGGACTTGTGTGGTGATTCAGACTTAACTTATATAATTACTTGTCTATGATTGTAATGTTACACAACAATTAATAAATTTATTTCATAAAATACTATACTTAAATAAAAATAAAAATTTAAGTTACAGAATAAAAATTATATACATTTTTGTAAGGTAGTGATTTCAGCTAACAACAGCCAAGAGCATGGAATCTAAAATCGCCAAAAAGTGTTGTATGGAGATGACATTATGTAATGATGCCAGTGTAGAAAAAATCGTCGTCTGACAAATAAAAGAAGGATATTTTATTTACTAAATAACTATTCTCTGTAATGTACTCGTCACTATACTGTAAAACTCCTTCATATCTTTTCGACAACTTGATATTGGCACAATTATGCTGAAAGCGAAAAGACATTCCCAAGAAAAATAATTAAATGGAATTGAACCAGAGTATGGCGTATGGACTTGCATCCAATGCTTGGTTAAAATAAATAAAATAAAAAATCAGAGTATAGAACTGTCAATTTGTATTGATAAAATCGTTTCAATGTTTTCCACTACTTTACAATTTGGTGAATGTTTATTTAATTTTTTTTTTAATTAATCAATAATTTTCAGTATGTTTACGATGCTGTTTTTTATGTTCCCAAGAATCTTACTTGCGAAACTTTTTGGTAGAGGGCGCTGCATATTTTGTAACAAATATGCAGCGCCCTCTACCCAAAAGCTTCGCCTAAACAACCTCTTATTGTCTCCCTCTTTCGATCAACTGCGACATTCTACTGAAATTAGCGTTGATGCCCTTGGCTGTATCAAAGGCAGGCAGGTATTATTAACCTATTTAAACAATAAATTGACTAATCTTAATGTTAAAAAAAAACGGTTACACACATCAATGCAGAATAAAATATATTATGTATTTTAATTTGTTTAAATATATGTAATATAACGCTACAAGTCTAGAAACAAAATTAAAAACAAAAAAGTGGTCGATTACGAATGCTATTCCGTGCTGCAGAAGATACAATAATAGACGTGAAAATTTGGTTTCAGAAAGAAATTAATATCTCAGTAACAATTTGAGGTAGATAGTGGAAATTTGGAATATTTAAATAATATACATGTAACAAAACATTTTACGAAATGAGTTATACTAAAAAATATTAGAAAAAACTACTTAACTAAAACAAAAATGCGAAATAAAATATTACAAATTTCAACTTTCTATCTCAGTTAATTAGCGAGATAATAATTTCGGTTATCTACCGGTCTGGACAGACAGATAAATAGAAAATATTTCATATCCATAATTTTGATATGAAACTTGTTTTTTTTTACAATTTGTTCTAATAAATATAAAATTACAATAATACAGTTTCAGTAACAGTAATTTGTATAAGGTATTCTTATTGAGATTCTGTAGTGCTGGCATCTGAAAATAAGTAAATAATGTTACGATTTTGGACGCTTTCCTATTTAAGAGGAGTGTCTGATGAGGCTCTTCGATGCTCATGCTGATTCAACTGCAAAGTATTACATCTCCCAGCGCATGACGATGAGTCGGTATCGCTATCATATATTATGTAAACCTTCCCCCCCGACCCTCAATAAGAGAAAGAACACGTATAAGATTACACCTACAGCAGCAAAACGACTTTCTACCCCTAAACTTTAATGGAATAAAAATGGTCTTATTTGATTAAAGAGAAAATAAACGATGACTGTGCGTTTTCCTTTTTTAATTTAGTCTTCTTAATATTTTATAGTAATTATTTTATTGCCATATTTTATAGGACTTTTAGGGATTGTTTTTTTGAATTTCTGGTGTTGCTATTTTTTTTTTTATACCAAACTTTAAAAAAAAGGAAAACGTACGAGCCTAGATATAGGTCATATTTATAACGCCTCCAAAAATCGTAAAATCTATGAATGTTTAACAGCCAAGACCAAAAGGTCGTGAGTGTATGGGAAATGTTTGATCAGACGCTCACATATAAGTTATCGAACCTACGCAAAACCTCATACCTACATATAAATCGAGCTTTTGCCATTTCAGCTGCGAGTTAGCAATGTAAGTTAAATCACGGCAGGCGGTGTTCTGTCTTTGGAAGCAGTATGTTTAGCATCATACTTTTCATGTTTGAGCGCCGTAACAAAGATTTTCAATTTAGTTATGAATAAGAAGGATAATAAAGAGTATTTTTTTTCATTATTGAAATCGATACTCTGGTGACTTTGGAAAGTAAAAAAAAGTTTGCTTCTCCATACAATTTGGTTATTTTAATATGATTAGTTTGTAAGAAGCAATTTATTAGTTTGTAAGAAGCAATTTATTAATTGCCGTACATGGGGCCATATGAAAAGTTGTTCGATTTGATCAGTAGAACCTCATATTTGCCCAAAGTATAACCTTCCAAATCATTATGAGGGGGCTACAGCGCGGGAGCCGGGCAGGTCACGACGAGACACATTATATAATAATATAATATGTAGGACATATTGCCATGGTCACAAACTAAGCTCTAGACTTGTTCTATGTGTACCAGAAACAACATATAATACATATTAAACTATAAATATTGAAATATAAGTTCTATTCTAATGGTTATACAGTTTGTATTAGGTTGGTTATAATAATGCCGCCATCTTGAAATACACGAATTCTTCGCAAGTTTGATCATGTTTGGAGTTCTGGAATTTCAATGGTCTTATTCATACAAACTTATTGAGTCCTTGAAGAACACTTTAGTTATGAAAGGTTTTCTCTTTTATACATATTCATATTTGTTACTAAAAAAAAGAGACAAAACCTTCTATAACTAAGGACTCAATAAGTTTTTATGAATACCGGTGTATATCTATAATAAACAGGATAGAACTTATATTTTAATATTTATAGTTTACGCTACGTCTTGTCGTGTTTAGTGGTTGCAAACTAGAAATAAGGGCCTTGATTGGATACATACTGGCTACTTACTCGCATCGCCCGTGCTTGTGTTCATTGTATTGGTTTGTTCCGGTAATTTTATGCCAGGCTTAACTATTACATGTCCATTCTGAAAATAATAAAAAAAAGTATATTAAAAAAAACTAAAATTGTGAATATTTGTTAGTTATTTTGGGAGCTGTACAGTTAGGGCGTAGTTACAAAACTGGAGGTTAATTTAATAATAGGGGAACAAGGTTTTTTTTTTGAAATATGATTTTCTATCTACATGATGGTAAGACCTACAAAGTCCATAAATGGGGTCGACTAATACATTGTTTAAGAATAATGATCGCTCCCACTACGCCGGCTAAATGTTGCGGTTACGAAATGGCGGCGACAAAAACGTATTCGCATAACGAGTCTACTTTAATATCCTCGCTGCTTTATCGTATAATTAATCGCCCATTTCGTAACCGCACCATGAAAGGAGATTACCACCTCGACAAAAAATCAGCGAGCAAATAGTGAGATTGTTTAACGTTGACTTTCCACCAATTAGATAATCCTATTTTTACAGTTTAGTAAAATAATGTCATACTTTTTTTTTTTTTTTTTTATTGGAGCACGACATGTGACTTTGTATCTACCTGGTGGTGAGCAGACCTACAAAGTCCATGAATGGGGTCAATCAATAATTGTTCTTAAACAATATAGATCGCTCCCACTATGCCGGCTAAATGATGCGATTACGAAATGGGGGGCGACAATGAAGAATTGCATTACGAGTATATACTCGCTGCCTTATCGTCAATTCAACCTCCCATTTCGTAACCGCACCCTGAAAGGAGACTACCACCTCGACAAGAAATCGATGCAGTAGTCTCCAGAAAACCGGTGAACCTACTATATATACTACTACTATAGGTGAAGGGTAATTTAAGAGGTCTGCAGTCGTGTTGACGCCCATACAAACGTACTTCTAATATTGCAACTTGGCTGTTAGTCATAGTTTAATTATTATTGATATGTACGTTTTTTTTTTAATAAATACTTTTTTATACAACAAATAGTAAAGAAGAAATACTGGAAGCGCGAAAGATAATTTTGATTGGAGACCCCAGATTTCGAGATCGCGAATGCGTGTTGAAGAGGTATTAAAAGTTAAAAAAATCTCACAATTCGGTCACAATAGATTACTTCTCAAGTAATCTATAATATACTAGCTGACCCGCGTAACTTCGTCTGCGTAACTTTAACCGTTTACGCAGCGCACGCAACGGCAGCATTCAAAAGGTACAAATTTTCCTGGTTTTCCTAACATTTTTCGTTGTTGCTCCGCTCCCATTGGTCATAACTAGATGTTATTTAGCCTACAGCCTTCCTCGATAAATGGGCTATCCAACACTTAAGAACAAGAACTTTCGAAATCGGTTCAGTAGATCCAGAGATTACCCCCTACAAGCTCACAAACTTTACCTCTTTATAATATTAGTATATATTATGTAAAACAAAACGTACCATGATTTGAACCAGTCCTTCTTTGACCATCCGCGCCACTTCCGCTTTTGTCATTAGTATTTTCTTGACTTTTAATGTTTTATTTCCTACTTGCATTGTATTTTCTGAAAAAAAAAAACTCTTTAATCTATCTATAGATATAAATGGGCTTGTTATAACTGTCTGACCTATCATCGCCAGAAAGTTAATATCTCGGTGGGCCCATATATTATATCCAATTTGATTACATACATTCTTCTTAGAAAAGTATGTAGTTAATTATTAATTAAGCCATTGGTAACAAAGACCATCAGCCCTATATGTAATTTGACCACTTTTTCTATTGAAGAGGAGGTAACGGAAGCAAATAGGATGAAAAATACTTTTACGTACCACTAGTCACACCTTCTACAGGGGCAGGTGACAGCATATCTGGTGTTGGTGCATCTTCTGTCTGTAAATTATACATACAAGTTAAAGTAATTCTTGGGTACAACCTATGGACAGATTGGAGGAGTACTTTGAGCTGTAACTGCCAAAACTTTCTTGTGATCATTCTATGTGATTATAATATCTTGCCAGATATTTATGAAGTTTCAAACAAAAGTAAAAAGTGGACCCAGCCTAGCGGTTAAGTCACTGCGCAACTGATAACAAGGCCAGACCTGGGATGGGTGACCGCTTTATATAACGAGGCTATACCATCATAAACACCGCAACAAGCTCGCAACTTGTTACATGTTGCCTCCAAATACCATCGGCGAAATGAGGACTGGTTAATCCCTTGGCTGGGTACCCTTAGGCCGTATAAACGGTTCTCGGGACCTAAAAAGGCACCCGTGAAGGTATTTATATTTATTTTCAAACAAAAGTATTTTACCAATAAGGTATTATGTAGTTAGGTTGCTATTCATCAATAACAGCACATCAATTGTTTTTCATTAGTTGGAAAAGACCAAGGGCAAATATGTATGAAGCGTCGGCTCAGACCACCAACAGAGCTAGGATCACTATGAATTTAATTGTACTTCAATAAATATTATAAATTTATTTTTATGAAGAATCTGTGGGGTTATTTTACTATAAATAAATACTTTTCTTACACTTTAAATAAATTTATTGTTGCGCAAAATCCGACTGACTGAGAGGGGGCAGACGTCAGAAGTGTGAGAGGGATGGTGTGCAGACGCATCTATCGCTTACCGTTGTTTTAAAGTATTTATTTTTTATAATAAAGCCCTTACTCAGTTGGTTCAATTACATGGTTTTTATTTTATTACTTACTTGTGGAGTTTTTTGTAGTGTGGCTTCAAGTTTGTTAATCTTGTTGGTGGGCTTTATAGGTGTAGTCACTTCGCTCGATTTGCTAAGAAGTTTGAGAGGTATAGTCTCCTTACTGGTCTTGGTATTAGCTTTGAGAGGAGAGGTTTCTTCGCTCAGTTTGGTTTCAGATTTCTCCTCGCTCTTTACTTTTTTTGGTACAGTTGGTGTTTCAGGCTTTGGAATTTTGGCAGGCCTAAAATAATATGAGTATACAGAAATATATATGAGGATACGTGGTACCAGATTTAGTTAGAACGTCAACTAGATAACTTAAGATGGGCAAGCTTATAGTCATAATATAATTATATTTTAAATTGTGTATAATTAATAATAATAATTGAATAATAATGTAAATAATTTATTAAAGAATAATGGGTAATAATATATATTATTTAAATACTCGTAGTATTTAAAGTATTTATAATTTAGTGAAAATAATTTAATTATTCGTTATTTTCGAGTCAATGACGCCATTTAATATTTTAATAACCTATATTGTTTTTATGGTTATAAAAACTATAGCACATGGTCGGTGTATTTATTCACTATATTATAAGTTCCAAATAAATATTCCTTAAGTAAATTTTATAAACACAAATGTTTTAGAGCAATGAAAGTTTTGAGGTTATATGCGACAACTTTTTATTAATGTTAGTAAGTCATCTTAGTAAATGCTACTGGAAAACGTAAATTTATTCAGCAGGCATTCCATTCTAGCCTATTCACAAGTAGACCAAGAAGTGCATCCATCGGGTGTTTGCCAACACAATCCAATAGTGGTGTCTGTAAACCAACAGAAATAACGGTATCTCCAAGGGAATCATTGGCAAGTAAACAACAGAATCCGAACCAAAAAAGAATCCGCTCCCCTGAACAAGTGAAGTTGACAAAAAAGTTACCCAAGCTAAATCTGGAGAGGGTATTAATTGAAGAAAGAAAAGATCTAAGGGACATTTCTGCTATAGAAACTAGTAATAGCTTTTCTATGCTTGAGAATTTATTAGACATAGAAGAGCAAGCTAAAACTAAAAAAATGTCAAAACCACCTCCAATAATTTTGTATGGTGTGGAGAACCTCCAAGATCTATCAAGTCTACTTGAAGAAGTTGTAGGCAAGAACGAGTACATATAAAATAATATCCATAAATCAATTAATAATCTCTCCAACTGGAACATATAAGGTTATGATTGAATGCATTCGTAGTAAAGGACTCATAGGGCATACGTTTACTCAAAAAGAAGAAAGATGTCAAAGGAACATAATTAAAAATAATAAAAATATAATATTAAAAATATAATTAAACACCTACATTACAGCACACCTAAAGAAGCCATCGAGGCTATTGAGGAAACTGGAAATAAAGTAAGCGGGGAAATAGTTTACGCAAGAAAAAGGGACACCAAAGAACCACTCAACACATTCTTTCTTAATATCCTACTACATGCAAATAATAAACAGGTTAAAGACATAAAGTATATTTATCATCAACGGGTTAAGATAGAATATCCCAAAAAACGAACCACCGTCGTCCAATGTATGAGATGACAACAGTATGGCCATACCAAAAACTATTGCATGAGGCACAGGACAATAGATTGCACTAAGGACAAAAATATTCCTGCCACATGCTGCCTCTGCCAAGGTGAACACCCAGCTAATTATAAAGGCTACCAAGTTCTATAGAGAAATAGCTGCTAGAAAAACTGAAAATAGGAAAATCTATAAAATACAGCATAAGGCACCTAGGTTCTCTTCAAACAATGTTCCAAAAGCTGTAACTATTCCAGTAATTGACAATATAATACCTAATGAAAAAACATCTAAAAGAAAAACTGCACAAAAGAATACCAATAAAGTCAACTCATACAGTGAGATGGTAAAACAACACAACTCCTCAAATAAAAATCCGATTACTAAGGAAATTATTCAAGAACTTCATTGTAATTCTCTTCAAAATTGTAATGACAGGGAGGAAAAAACCGATCTAATCAACAATCATCACATAATCCTGTGTTCAGTCATCAAATGTTAACAGAGCTATCCTCTACAAAAAACATAGATAACAAATCAAAATCAAAACCACAGCAGCCAATGCAATCAACACATAATCTCGAACTGATATTAGAAAGGCAGGCCGAGAAAATAGATCAACTACTTCAACACATAGGAACCCTATTAAATCTAATGACAACGCTCATCAGCAAGTTGCCTCAACTTCACTAAGAATAGCTACATGGAATATCAATGGATTGTCAACATGTAAAGTTTGATATCCTGCTAATTTCAGAGAAACATCTTAATGACAAAAAGTCATTTAAACTGCAGGGATATGAAGTTTATATTACCAATCACCCTGACGGTACCTCGCATGGTGGAACAGCCATAATAATTCGAAATAACATCAAACATAATATATACTGCAAGATGAATGAAGAATTTCTTCAGTCAACAACTATTACAGTCTGGGATAGACAAGGGCCTTTTAATGTGAGCGCTGTCTATTGCCCCCCCACGATTTAAAATATCTGATAATATGTTTGCAGAATATTTTAGAAGTCTCGGAAACCGATTCATAAGTGTAATACTATTATACAAAGAGAACAGCAAATGAAACTCTATAACAGTAGAACTCATTGGGCAGCCTTCTCAGACTATCTTGAGGTTGAAATTGATCTTAAGATTCGACTAAAATCCAAAGAGAATATTGATGATGCAGAAATATATATAACGCATAAAATACAAGGAGCAGCATTGAGATCGACACCACATCTTAATGCCAAAGAATCCACAACAAATATTCCATTGGATATACGTATAAAAATTGGATAAAAAAGGAAAGCTAGACGACAGTGTTAAGTCGCCATCCATTTGACAAAAGGTTAAACAAAATTTCTAAAATTCTAAAGAACTTAATTAGAGATAACAAAAATGAAACATTAGTAGACAAATTGGCCTCATTCTCGGCTACTAAAAAAGATAATACTCATTGTGGAAAATTACTAAGGAACTTAAGCGTCCCAAACAGCATATCCCACCCCTTAGGACTCCAAATGGTGGTTGGGCTAAAATGTCTTGTGAGAAAGCAGTTATTTGCAAAACATCTCAGCAACATTTTTAAACCTAATGACTCGTCAATGTTAGAGTTAGAAAATGAAATAGATACTGCAATAAATAGTGACCAACAGTTATCACTCCCAATAAAAAGTGTGACACCTGGAGAAGTAAGAAAAACTCTGAGAAACCTAAAGAGTAAAAAAGCACCAAATTTTTTGACCTTATTACTTCAGAAATCTTAGTGCAACTCCCTAGAAAAGGTATTGTGTTCCTAACTATACTGTTTAATGCAATATTAAGAGTACATCATTTCCCAACATGCTGGAAAATTTCTCAAGTGTGTACTGCAAAACCTGGAAAACCCGAAACGGAAGTAACATCTTACAGACCAATTAGCCTACTACCTATTATCTCTAGCCTACTCTATTATCCCTGTTTGAAAAAATCTTGCTACAGAGACTTAAACCTTTTCTAGAAGAACTGAACATAATTCCGGACCACCAATTCGGTTTCCGTGAAAAACATTCAACAGTACAGGTGCATAGAGTTGTACATAAAATTAGAAAATCACTTCAGGAAAGAGAATATTGCTCTGCTGTATTTCTAGACATACAACAGGCCTTTGATAAAGTTTGGCATAAAGGTTTATTATACAAACTCAAATCAATGCTTATGATTTTTAAATCATATCTTGAACACAGACTGTTTCAAGTAAAATTTGATCAAGAATGCTCTATGAAGTGATAGCATCAGTGACACAAGGTTCAGTCTTAGGACCTATCTTATACTCCATCTATACTTCGGACCTACCAACCACAGAGGATAAAGAAACAGAAACATTTGCTGATGATACTGCTTGTCTTGCAAGTGACAAAGACCCTGTGAAAGCTTGTGAAAAATTGCAAATTCAACTAAATAAAATCAGTGACTGGCTTTCTAAATGGAGAATAAAATCTAGTGCATCGAAGTCCAACCACATAACTTTCACACTAAGAAAAGGTGACTGTCCCCAAATTACACTAGGAGAAGAAATACTTCCAATACAAATTTGTGTTAAGTATCTCGGCGTGCACTTGGATAGGAGAATGACCTGAGGCACTACCATGGGTTTTCGCATTGTAGAAACGTAACGTATTAATTTACGTATACGTCAGCAACAACCAATAGGGCCGCTTTATTCAATCCTGTTACCAAAAATAAAGCGATCCTATTGGTTGTTGCTCACGTATACGTAATTGAATACGTTACGTTTCTACAATGCGCAAACCCATGGTAGAGCCTCTGGTCCAACCATATAAAGGCAAAGAAAACAGAGGCAAATATACAACTTAACAACCTAATTTGGCTAATCGGACACCAATCATCACTCTCTATGAACAACAAACTCCTTGTATACAACAGTGTTATAAAACCAATATGGAGTTATGGAATAGAACGGTGGGGTGCGGCTTCCAACTCAAATCTCGAAATTCTACAAAGATTTCAAAACAAAAGCCTAAGAATAATTACTAAAGCGCTATGGTTCACTAAAACAGAGGAACTGCATGAGTATCTACAGGTACCAACCATCAGGTGCGAAGCAGAGAGATACTCCACAAAATATCAAAAGACACTCCAAATCCACTCTAACAGGCTGGCAAGAGACCTAGAACTAAACCAATTTGTACACAGGCTGAAGAGGAAGCCTATACTAGCCTTAGAATAGAAGAAAATAATTAAAGGGAATAACTTTTAATGGAAAGTCACCTTCCAGAAATATATTTCTTATAACATATCTGATTATGGCTGGCTGGCCGATGGCAGATGAAATGTGAACAAAAAAAAATATATGCGATAACAACACATCGCTCGTAAATCAGTGTAGAGTGACTTACACTGATGACGTCAGAACTATACGCGGTGTAGCAAAAAAGAACGCAGCTTGATGTTCTTGTAGTTAGGGCGTTGTGTCAGGATCAGTGGCCGCAGAGTGAGTTTTGTCAGGATCAGTGACCGCAGAGTGAGTTTTTTTTACTCTCCACCAATAGCATCGCTTTATTATTAAAGACTAAAAAACAAAGCTTAATCGGTGAAAAAGTTAACTAGATAGTAAATGTTAAAAAAAAGGCTTATCTAAAAAACAAAGCTTAATCGGTGAAAAAGTTAACTAGATAGTAAATGTTAAAAAAAAGGCTTATATTGTTGCTATATTATTGTTATTATATTATTGGCTATAGAATATAATAATACTAATATCTAGGACAATAGGGTATTTGACTCCTTTTTGAAACTCATTTTATATGACTCTTCATTAAATAATAAGCACTCTACATTGACATTTGCGGGATGTCTGCTCTATTATTAATATTTTTTTGCCATGGGTGGGAATCGAACCCACGACCTCCGGATACAACGCCAAAGGCAACCACTAGTCTACGGAGGCATACTACAAAACGTAGATTTTTTTTTAAAGAGAGTTATTAAACAATAGTACTTACGGTGCTTGTGAGCCATCTTTTCGTGGGCGTCCGCGTTTTCGAGGAGTAGGTGAGGGTGTTATTGTGGCGGCCATCTTTTTAGGACGAACGGGAATCTAAAAAGTATATTATTAAATTAAATTATAGGTGTAGTTTGTTTAAGCTGAGATTAATAGTCGTTGCTTCGGACTGACAAACTGCATATTGATAAACTAAATATTAATACTACAGTTAGAAGCAGGTGAACAAAAATCCTACTCAATTGCATAAACAAACACTTGCAGCTAAATAAAAAAAATCTAGTATAAACTCAGCAAACTGATAATTTTATTTTTTAAAGACTACCCTTTTACGTGATATACGTGGTGGCCGAGTTGGTTAGACCTTAGACTTAAAAACACTTAGGTCCCTGGTTCAAACCACGGCGTGTACCAATGAGTTTTTAATCTAAAAATGTATGTACATTTAACAACACCACTATAGTGTCTCAGAGAGCACGTTAAGCTGTCGGTCCCAGTATCACTATACCAACTAGTGCTATTGTTTATGGATGGGTAATTGAATCTATTCAAACAACTCGCCGAGCTAGCTACTTGTTCAGTGTAGACCCATACCATCGGCTACGACCAGGTGGGATTAAAAACCCCTCCGCTGGGTACCCTGAAGCCGTCTCGTGCGCCGTAAGGCACCCGTGTTGATATTTTTTACTTTTCCTATTTGTAAAAGGCAAAGGAATCAAAGACCATACATCCTAAATACCGAACAGATTTTTTTTCTCGTCCGCATCTGCAGTCTGCACGAGTAGTCAGATTAAACAGCAAGTGTTTATTTTAATACTTGTGGTATATTATTGTATTGGCCATTTTGATCATTCATATTGTACTTTACGTTATTTGATTATATTCTTGTTAATGTGTAAACATTCATATATCACATATATCATTGTTACCGGAACACGTAGTACAAGCCTAATTATCCTACTTATAATTTAAAAAAATGTTTCCTACCTCTGGTGACGAGTCTGAGTCATCATTGTCTGGTTCGTCAGTCATATCATCAGGAATTTCATCAAAATCTTCATCATCGGTAGTACTAGAAAAAAAAATGTACTTAGTATATTTTAATATGAGGTTCTGCTGATTAAATCAAACAATTTTTCTCGTGGAACCATGAGCCGCAAATGAAAAAAAAATGTTAACTACCCCATACAAATTGGTAATTTTAACATTACTAGTTGTATGGAGAAGGCAATGTTTTTTTTTTCATTTGCGACACATGGTACCGTGGGAAAAGTAAAATTAAAGTAACTTTTCTGTTTGTTTGTTACGTTTTCACGACTAAACCGCTGAACCAATTTAGATTAAATTTGGTATGGAGATAGTTGAGACCCAGGAAAGGACATAGGGTATATTACTTTTCAACATAGCTATAGGGAGTACAGATATACAGGGTTTTTTGTGTTTTAAGAGTCTCTTAGGAAAATATTTTAAATACACCAATATATTTTTACATTTTGAGGAACTTTTTTGATTTGTTTAAAAGCTGAAATTTTAAGTTATCATTTTGGCTACTTAAATGTTTTAAAGGTACTTACTAAACTTATAAAACTACTTCAGTATCTGTTTTTTTTTTCAAACTTATTAAGTTGTGGGCAAAAGCTGTTTATAATTATTAATTCTATATTACTTTATAAGTCATTAATTTCATATTCAATACAAGCCGGCCCAAATATGAGTTGCATGCACAGTTAAGGTGTTCTTAACAAGTCTTAAATTTTTATCTGGTTCTGGTCGCTATTTCATAAACGTGACAATTGTAATTTACCATGACAATTCATAATACATTGCTCAGTTTAGTTGGAATTATTTACTTAGAACTATCTAAACCAAGCAATGTATTATAAATTGTCATGGTAAATTACAATTGTCACGTTCATGAAATAGGCCTCTGAAGTATATTACTCTTAAATAATTGTACAATACTCACTCATCTTGCACCATTTTGGCGTAGTCTCGGACCTTGTTAGAGCGTCTTGAGCGGCGAACGCTACTGTCATTACCTATCGCCTGAAAAATCACACAATGTTATTATTATCATGATATGAAATTATGTAAAAGATAGATATTTTCCAAGTTGTTTTTTTTAAGCATACAACCATGTTTAAAAAATGGCATCCACATTTTTTGCAAAATAATCATTTAAAGTCGTCTAAGAAGCTTACCAACGCTTTGATGAGTATATAGAATAATATGTATCTTTGCCACCATATTTCGATGAAAATCAACCCTATTTACGCCATTCCCAAAGCCGTTAAAATTAAAAACCTAGATTACGCGCTAAAAATGTTTAAATTAACGATAATCAAAAGTATATCTTCACCGTATAAAATAAACGAAATAAATGAATGTATATTACAAGCCAACTAAGGGTAAATTGTAATTGTAGCTTTTTACATTTCTTATAACCTTGCTTATTTCTCCTTTGATTGGAGATTTAACATATTATTATACTCTGACTTTACAGATTTGACCTAAACCGTAAAATACCTTAGCAGTTTGCTTCTGTCCTTTGTCCTTTGGCGTCTCTTTCTCCTTTTGGTCTTCTTTCTCTTTTAGGGCTTCTTTATCTTTTGGTGCTTCTTTCTCTTTTGGTGCCTCTTTGTCTTTAGACGCCTCCTTGTCCTTTGCTGCCTCTTTGTCCTTCAGTGCCTCCTTATCCTTAGACTCATTGCCATTGGCTTCATCTTTTGTCTGATTGTTATTTAAATTTTTAACGTCTTTTGGCTCGGAATTCTCTTTGGTAAGTGTTCGACGTTTCTCAGTTACAAATCTGAAAGGTTTCTTTTCTTCTGGCCTAAAATTGAACATTAAATTATTGTTATTTTAACACCTAAATGAATTAAAATGGAGAAAGTTATATTTACAGATAAAATTAGCATTTGCCACATATTAATGATAAAATAATAAATAATGGGGTGCCTTTTTGGCTCCCAAAAACGGTTTTATCGGTCTTAGATTACCCAGTGGAGGTATTAAGCCATCCTTGTTTCGCCGATGGTATTTGGAAGCTAGGTATTGCCAAGTTGCGGTGATTATTATGGTATAGCCTCGTTGTATAAAGCAGTCACCCAAATCAGATCTGGCCTTGTTGTCATCTGCTTAACCTTGTTATATATATATATATATATATCAGTTATATATCAGTTACGCAGTGTCTTAACAACTAGACTGGACAATTTAAACCAATATAAGCAACCAGGCAAAAATTCACTTTCAGCATATACTATACTAATCACAATATCTCGCTGCACACGGGGTGTTTTTCTTAATGTTGTTGGATTTTAATTTTGTTATCATTTACTGATAACATATCGATATGCTATAGCACAAGATTAATTTTCAGCTAACACTTGTTATTAGTAATTGGTTTACAAGCAAGCAATAGAATTTAACTTATATATGACTGCCTCCGTAGACTAGTGCTAAAAATATTATTAAGTTTTTTCTATGCAGTTTGTCAAGGAAAACATCCAGAATGTTTATAAAATATAAAATGTATTATATCGTTGCATCTGGTAGGTACACATAGTACCAACCTAGAGCTTAGTTGGTGACCAGAGCAATATGTGTAAATTGTCCTAGATATTATTATATATTATACTTTATAAATACCCAGACCATTACAAACTGTACAGAAAAGGGAACTAATATTTTTTGCCATGTGTGGGAATCGAACCCACGACCTCCGGATACAACGCCAAAGGCGAAACCACTAGTCAACGGAGGCTGTCATATTATATATAATATGTATAATATCTTTGTTTCAGGTACAAATAGTATAAGCTTATGCTTAGTTTGTGAACAGAGCAAATGTGTAAATTGTTCTACATATTATTATTATTATTGGTGTAATTGAAGGTATAATTACTTAGGTTTCGGTGTGGAAGTTATTATTGTTTGTCGAGCAGTTCGGCGAGAAGTGTCAAGTTTCGGTGACTTGGGTAGTTCAGTATTGCCGTTGCCGCGGGAACTAGTCTGAAATTATTTCGTTCATTTAATATACATCACTATTGACTTTTTTTTATTTTATCGTGGCATGGTATGTGACTCCTGTGGCAGCCTTATGGTGAGACCATAAATGGTATCAATTAATACATTGTTAACAGCATTGATCGCTCCCATTATGCCGAAAAATTTGCACTATACGTCTAATTTAATATCGGTGCTATATCTTCAAAAACCCATTCGTAACCTCACCCTAAAAGGAGACTACTACCTCGATAATAAATTAATGCAGTATTCTCCTGAAAACCGGTGGACCAACAGACTAAAACCAAGGTTACTTAACGGGTTTTCACTGGCAGTGGTTACGAATCCGGCCCGTCGTCCTAGCGAAGATATAGACATCCTAAATCTTCCCATATCTATTGAACTATTAAAAAGTATAATGCTCCACAAGTATGTTTTTTCCACGTCTTGTATTAAAGCCAAAATACGGTTTAGGTATACACAATGGGCTTCCGAGAAAAATAATTAAGGGCTAAAATAAGAAACTAATTTCGTTTTTATCAATTTAAAAAAACTGGTTTTTAAAATATTCATGTTTGAACATTTTGATCTATTATTTTTGTGATACGTCACACTAGCAAAGAAAATAGAAATGGAATTCCATATGTCAATGTCACAAGTAAGCGTTTCTTTTGTTTCCGGCGAAGTGAAATGAAAATTTGGGTCCGATAATACTCTAAAGTTTATTAAGCGGTATACCGCTGTTACGCGTGTTTCTAGAAACTTATCTTCTATACAAGAAATCTTGTGAAGCTTTATTATTGTCATTACCTAAAAGAATAGCAATAAAAATTAAAATAATACTTTTTTATCATTACCATGCTGTAAGATACATAAACAATATATTATTATATTACACGCATTCGTTTATATTTCAGATTTCAAATATGAATATCTCAATAACCAGTTAATTATTTTAAAATTAGTTTCTTATTATAAGCTATATTTTCGTAATATATTTTTCCGCTAAAAAAGTGTGCCTTTTTATTTGCTATAAATAGACCTTAGAAGTCCTGTTTATTTTTCTATTTAACCTCTGTATTCAAGTAATATTAATTAAATTGGAAAGTAAAGGTCCTCTATATATTTAAATAGTGCTTATCACTATTTATATATATTAATTAAAATAGATGATCAGTTTAAACTTACCCGTTTTAACTCTTGCAATTCTTTTTCTAATAATTTTAAAGACTTATCATTTGAGCTGGCAGGTGGCGGAGTGGCCGTTTTTCCTATAAGCAATACATAATAATTGTAACAAAAAAAAACCTTTTTAAAGGTTTTAAGTGCACACGAAATGGATTCGGGAACTCGAACGTCAAAAAACATCATTGTAATCAGTTATAATAGTTTTTTTTAAATTTTAGTTTTGAAATGACAACTAAAGTAATATTTTTATATTAAAGTAATATATTTATAATCATAAATTTAACTTTGGCTGTCTTTTCAAAAGTTAATAGATTTTTTTAAATAAGACTATCTAATTAGGATCAAGTGAGTAATATTTACACCTCCATGTTCTTTTTTTCTTTAAAATAAGATTTATATTTGTGAAGACCTTCAATGGTCCTTAGTTTTTTGTGCTACTTTCCTAATCTGTTTTCTTGTTACCAATGGTCTTCCTATAAATAAATAAAAATATCATTCGGACGTTTTTAGGCGTTCGAGTTCGTGAATCCATTTTCTGGTTTAAGTGCTTCTCAAGGTTAGTATTATAGTATTTTTTCATGAAACTAGGGATAATATAATGGAACCGCCCTCAAGCCTAAAGTCGCCTAAAATACGATATGTGAAACGTGTTTGTAGCCGCCATATTGTGTTATTACCCCAACCAATCAACACTCAATGAATGCATAATATTTTTTATATTCACTTTTTGTTTTGAATTTGTATCACGGCGGCCATCTTATGTTCTTACGTTTGGAAAACGATTTTAAGCATTGAGGCAGTTCCCTATATATATCTCAATGGTTTCTCTGTGTTTTTTTTGTATAACACTATATTCACTTGTGACAGATTGTGAGGTAATACTTGGCTAAACAGGAGCCGTGTAAATGGGGTTTAAAAATTGCCTATACGTCTTGAGGGGGCAAGAGATAAGAGTGGGTCAATATACTTTATTCTTTATTTAGTAAATTTTACCTTTTTCGTGGTGATCTTTAATTTTACGTTTGGGTTCTTCGATCCTCCGTATTACGCTCGAAATCTGTAAATAAAACAGTTTTATAAAAAAAAAACAGGCTAATGTTTGCGGGCTAAGGTTCTAACAGCATAAGAAAAAACAAAAGGTACGAAGTTTGATTTCAGATAGAAATTACTCTCTTAGGCTATATAACATCATGCTACGACCAATAGGAGCGGAGCATCAATGAAAAATGTTGGAAAAACGGGGAAAATTGGTTCCTTTTGAGAGCTTCCGTTGCGTGCGCTGCGTAAACGGTTAAACCAATAAACGCTTAATGATAGCTTTTGTTTTCTTGTTTATTTTTATGGCCGCGACCATCTTCTGTTCTCACAACTGGAGAGGCGATTTAAGGCCCATAGGCTGATTCTTATTGAAGTAATAATCTCCTTTAAGGATGCGGTTTCGAAACCGGCAGTTAATTTGACGATAAAGCAGCGAGGCTATTACTTAAACAACGGTAAGTCGCAACGGCATCAATTAGCCGGCATAGTAAGAGCAATCAATGCTGTAGACAACAATGTAAAACTCGAAAAAACAACACAAAAGTTACTTACATTGATTAAGGAATGAACACGTTTTTGCAGAAATAGTATTTTATCATATTTGTCATTAAAATACATTAAATATATTCATATAAAAAATAAATATAAATAGATATATTATAATTATCTAACCTGTGCCTCTATTTTTTGATCTACAGTTGTATCCTCTTTAGGTTTTGACGCAGCTTTAGTTGAAGTAGACAGTTTTGATACTTCTCGTTTCTCTATATTTTTAATCTCCTTGTCCGGTTTTTCATATTCTATTTCAGGTTTTTGATTGTCCATTTCTTTCTTAGAAGTAAATTTCCCTTGTTTCACTTTTTCTGGTGTTGATAGGGCTTTTATATGTGTCACTGTAAACAAATTATATAATAATAATAATATGTGGGACAATTTACACATATCATCTGGTCACAAACCAAGCTTTAGGCTTGAACCAGGAGTAATGATATAATACATATTATATTTTACTAGCTTACCCGCGCAACTTCGTCTGCGTAACTTTAACCGTTTACTTAGCGCACACAACGGAAGTTCTCAAAAGGAACAATTTTCCCCGTTTTCCCAACATTTTCGGTTGATGCTTCGCTCCTATTGGTCGTAGCGCGATGTTATCATTCGAGTCCCACCCATGGAAAAAATAAGTACAGTTCTTTCTGTACAGTTTGTCATGGTCTGGGTGTTTATCTATACTAATATTATAGAGGTTGTAGGGGGTAATCACTGGATCTACTGAACCAATATTGAAAATTCTTTTAGTGTTGGATAGCCCATTTATCTAAGGAAGGCTATAGGCTACATAACATCACGCTACGACCAATAGGAGCGGATCATTAATGAAAAATGCTAGGAAAACGGGGAAAATTTGTTCCTTTTGCGAGCTTCCGTTGTGTGGGCAGAAGAAGTTGCGCGGGTCAGCTAGTTTATCATAAATGAAAACAGCAATTAAATGTCAAACAATATTTTCTAGTGATTGTTGATATTTTTCTCACTGATGATATCAAAGTCAATTGACATTTAAAAATCACATCCCTGGATACTTGCCTTTTGTATATGGAGAAGGTTGCCATGACAGCTGTGGTGTTGTGTTGGTAGACCTCTGCAATGTATAAAAAGTAAGTCGACTTGACGCCCATATAAACGTATTCCAATATTACAACTTGGCTGTTGGTTAAAGTTCAACAATTTATTTTGTTCTTAATGGTACGAAAAAAAATATATGTGTGGGTATTTTTTATTATAATATTAAAAAAGATTTTTTTATGATTTCGAAAAAAAATAAAAACAATGAGCCAACACCAAAAATATATAAGATAAAAGAATAATAAATACAATGATCGACAAACAGTAATCGAGTATTATTGGAAGTGCGAAAGCTAATTTTGTACGGAGAACGCGGAGTTCGCGATTACGAATGTAGTACCCTTAAGTATATTTCTAATATTTCTGTAGAGAATATATGACGAATGAATCAAAAATATTACGGGTCTTATTAGTAGTAATATGTAGGAGATTTCACACATTATTATATAATTATAAAACATTATTATTTACTAAGTGCAGGAACACGCTGGATGCAAGAAGCTTCCAACCGGTCCTTTTTGAAATCTATAATTGAAGCTTATGTCCAAAAGTGGCTCTACGGCTGATTATTATGATGATAATATACTATTTAGTATATCATCATAATCATAAGTAAGTCATACGAAAGTCAAAATACGAAATTTATTCTGTTTAACTCAATTCTTGACACGGGCCGTAAAAAAGCGTTTTCCCTTCTTCCTTTGATTCCTTTAAGCGTGAGGTTGAGAACATTCTTAGACTTTACATTGCTACATACTATCAGGTGGATTTAAGGTCATATGTCGTGTTCTATTTTTTTTTAATCTGTGTTATAAACTGTCAAATAAAAGTACACTCACGATAAATTCAGAAGGTTTTTTTAACTGCACTAAGACTTCATCTCCTACTTTTTCCACTGAAACAATAACGGTTAACTGCGTTTAGTATTTAGTACAACATAAAATAGTTAAAGCATGATATAGAGGTGAATTTGAAAGGTTGTACTTTGGACTAATATGAGGCTCTACTGTTCAAATCAAACAACTTTTTCCCATGAAACCATTTGTAGTAAATGAAAAAACAAAATTTTGGCATCTTCATACAAATTGGTAATTTTAACATTACTAGTTTGTATAGAGAAGGCATTTTTTTCATTTGCGAAACATGGTTTCATGGGAAGAGTTGTTAGATTTGATTAGTATAACCTAATATTAGCCCAAAGAACAACCTAAACTTCGTCTTGTATATTAATAAAAATAAGCATTATAACAATTGTAATTCAGCCACTCAATGTTATTACCAAATTGCACCGATTTATGCCCAAGAACACCCCCCCCCCCCCTCCCATTTTTACTTTAAATCTTCAATTCAATTTAAATTCAAGTATTTCGTAAAAGTTATTTAAAAAAATCTATTGGAGATATTACGGGTACATATTTATTGATGGCGTTTTTTCTTCTTCTGCTCATAGTAAGACGTAACGGTAACATATCCACTGTCGAACTAATATAAAAATATATATAAACAAAAAAAGTTGACTTGATTCTGATAAAGGAAGTACTTACCAGAAAGACTTTCTTCCTCGTCTTCAGTTTTTTCGTCTTCTTTAGGTTCAGGTTTGTCTTCTTCCATACTTTCTTCTATATTTGGCATGTCCTGCAATTTAATAATTTTACATCAATATGCGGTAAGCTTATGCTGGCAAGTATGCAGGCATTGGGTACATATTTTTTTTATTTTAATCTTTTTGATGTATTTATGTGTGTGTCAATAAATCAATTTATTATTATTCATTAATTTTTAGTTCAATACAATAAGTGGCCAACCAAAGCTTTGACCGCCTGTGGTTTAGTGGATGCGTTATTGGAATTATATCCAACGGTAGTGAGTTCGATCCCCATGGCAAAAACTAAAAATATGAGTAGATGACTACTGCATCGAGTTCTTGTCGAGGGGATTCCTTTCATGGTACGGTTACGAAACGGGCGATTTGACGATAAAGCAGCGAGGATATTTAAATAGACTCGTAATGCATATACGTCTATGTCGCCGCCCATTTCGTAACCCCATCATTTAGCCGGCATAGTGATTGATCAATATTGTTAAACAACAATCTGATCGACCCCATTACATTGGCATGAACTTTGTAGGTCTGCTTAACATCAGGTAGATACAAAGTCACATGCCGTGGTACACTAAAATAAAGGAAACAAACCTGTTCCTCTGGATGTTTCTCTATGGCATGCTTAACCAATTTTTCTTTATTAGTGAACACCAACTCGCAGAGGTCACACATGAACTGAAGACCTGAAAAATATTGTTTTTTTTTTAATGAAAATAAACATTCTCAAACATAAACATATAAGTATAATATAAAAACAAACCTTCAACATGCGATTTGATATGAACAGTGACTGCATCCACATTTTCAAACTTCTCCTGGCAGAGAGGACATGTCAGATTTTGTGTGGCATGAATAGCGGAATGGTAGATCAGCTCATCCTGTTATTGTAAAAATAACAATATTATTTAAAATTAAAACTGTAGGTTTATCACAACATAACAGGTTTATCAACAAATTTTGTCGAAAGATAAAAGAAATGAATCCTAGGATGATTATTTACTAATTAAAAATAACACACAGGTATGTGTGTTATGTGGTAAATAACTCAAAAGTAAGTACCTAACCTAAAACTTCTTGAAATTTAATTATACTTTATTGGAACACAATGACATGTGACTTTATATAAATGTCATGATAAGTCGATCATTACATTATTGTTTAACAGCATTGATTTCTCCTATGCCAGCTAAATGATGCAGTTACGAAATTGGCGGTTACAGACAACGTCCTGTTTCACAACCGCATTTGGAAAGGAGACTACCACCTCGACGAGAAATCAATGCAGTAGGTAAAACCAGTAAACCCTTATTGATGGTTTTTGCATCTTGCTGATTTTTGGCATATGGTTAATGGGGTATCACATAATCCATATTGAAGGAGATATTTACGGATTTTGACCATGGATATAAATGATGCCCATTGCCCTTAAATCGCCAGTTTTGAGAACAGAAGGCCGCCATACAAATAAAAAATAAAAAGTGAAAACAAAAGCTATCCGTGAGCGTTGATTGGTTGAAGTGAGAACAGAATATGGCAGCAACAAACTTGTTTGACATTTCTTTTTATAGGCCGTTTAAGGGGATTCACATGGGGGTTCCATATTTTATTATTAATTTCATGATTTTGACAAAAAATGACGGCCTAGAGAAGTTACCGAAACTTCCTCAACTAAAAAATATCAACTTGCGATCCATAATAAAAAAAAAAAAAATAAGTCTAAAATTGAACTTTCTCTATTCCTTAATTTGAGCATATTTTTAAAAGACAGATCTTTAAATATTCCAAACTTCTCCTTAAAATGGGTTGAGATTCCAGTATTTTATTGGAAAGTAAATTGGAAAGATTAGCAATAAAAATGATTATGCGTAAAAGAAGAGACAAAACCTATTTTAAGTAAAGTGTTCTTCAAGGACTCAATAAGTTTTTTTGAGTAAGGCCATTACTTTCCAATAAAATACTGGAATCTCAACCCATTTTAAGGAGAAATTTGGAATATTTAAAGATCTGTGTCAGTGTTTTTTTTTTAATTATATTTTTTTTTATTGGAGCTCGGCATTTTGTCTTTTCTACCTGATGGTGAGCAGACCCACAAAGTCCCTGAATAGGGTCAATTAATAATTGTTATAAAACAAAATTTATTGCTCCCACTATGCCACCGGCTAAATAATACGATTACGAAATGGGCGTCGACAAAGACGAATAGCATTACGAGCTGCCTTATTTTCAATTGAACCACCCATTTCATCCTGAAAGTAAACTACCACCTCGACAATATATCGATGCAGTAATCTCCTAAAAACTGGTGAATCCACAGACTAAAACCGAAACATGATAGGTCACTTAACGGTTTTTGCATCTGTGTATGTAATATGTATAATACCTCTGTAGCAAAAGCAGATTCACAATCTTCACATTCATAGCGATTGCTTTCTGCCGTTACTGTATTTTCTTCTTGGCTGCTATCAGTTATGTCGTGAATGGAGTACAAGTGACTGTAGGAAAAAAAATGTGATAATAAAAAATTGGTTAGTGATTAGTATGGCCTTCAGGTCTTAGCTTTATAGTGTAATAATATGTAGGACAATTTACACATATTGCTCTGGCACACTAAGCTCTAGGCTTGTACTATGTGTACCAAAAACAACAGTATAAAACATATAATATTTTATATATACCCAGACAATGACAAACTGTACAAAAAAATTTACCTACTAATATTTTGATGGTATAGGTGTGAACCACAATCTCCAGATACAAATAAGTGGCCAAAGAGTAAAATTGCCTATCAAACATGTTGAGGCCATATGCAGTTCTCATTCCTTGAGCAGTGATTGGTTAAAATATTTTGTTTTGGTTTGTATAAAGGGCCATCTTCTGCTTGAAAAGGCAGTTTTAGGCCTTAGGGATGCCCTTCATGTCTTAGGGCTGCCCTCCATGTTTTTGGTTAGTTTATATAGATATATATATTTATTTATTATACTAATCTACATAAGTAATTTTTACTCTGCCTGGCAGAAACCCTGTGCATGCTACTGAAATTCAGTAAAATGCATAATGGTTAGCTACTTTGACCGCCTCTGTGGACTATTAGTTGTGCCTCTGGGGTTATATCTGGAGGTTGTGTGTTCAATTCCCACCCATGACAATAAAATATTAGTATGTTTTTCTGTTATACAGTTTGTCATGGTCTGGGTGTTCAGAGAGAGACAATGTTCTTAGCAAACCATGGATTCACCGTGCGGGTGCCGGGTCCATCGCGTGGTTGAAAGGCAGGGGAATGAACTTCAGCATTCCCGGACTTGAGACCGCGAAGTAGGTTTAAAGGCCTTTTGAACTCTCACCTGCACTGTGTTCACTACCCTCTCTACTCAACCAAATATAATATGCATTATATCGTATTACACATAGTACAAGCCTAGAGCTTAGTTTGTGATATGTAATGACCTTCATATTATTATTATTTATAAATATCACCACGGTTGCCGTACGGCGCCAGAGATCGCCTAGACTTCAGGGTACCAAGCGGACTTAATAAACAGTTTCACTAGTTAATAATAATAATAATATGTAGGACAATTTACACATATTGCTCTGGTCACAAACTAAGCTCTAGGCTTGTACTATGTGTACCAGAAGCAACGATATAATACGTATTATATTTTATAAACACCCAGACCATGACAAACTGTACAGAAAAGCGTACTAATATTTTGTTGCCATGGGTGGGAATCGAACCCACGACCTCCGGATACAACGCCAAAGACGCAACCACTAGTCTACGGAGGCTGTCGAAAGTTGGTATAGTGAAATTGAGACCGACAGCTTAAAGTGCTCTCTGAGGCACTACAGTGGTGTTGTCAAACAAAATGTACATACTTTTTTGAATTTATTGGTACACATTAGGGTTTGAACCGGGGCCCTTAAATATAAAAATTTGTATGCAATAATAATATTAAAAAAAAATACAAAATTATAATTACTTTCTAAAGTGTGCTACTTTAGCATACTTTTTGTCACAATAGTTGCACTTATATATCTGAGGTTGTTTCACTACCTTCCCAGGTGTTTTTGTAGAAGTACCTGTAAATAAGAAAAAAAAAATTATAATATACAAGTAATGAAAAAGTTTGTATGATTATGTGTTTTTCTATACATATGGGTGAATAAAATACAAATGGGAAATGGATGGAAAGTACCTTAAATATTAGATAAAGATATTTTCACTGAATGGGAACTTACTTTAATTTTTTACCACACCAATCACTATGTGATAGTATTTTATAGTCTTATATATATATATTTTTATATTGCCAAAACTAAATCTACATCATAAAATTTTATATAATATTTTTTTTAAATAAAATTAGCCAAAAAAAACAGTGCAGTTTTTTATCTTCCAATATAAGACAAAATTTCTTTTTAGTTAAATTTTAAAAGAACTATTGATCCATTATTATTTTTTATCTGTATAATACTGTATATACTAAAGTCATAAGAACAACCAATAAGATCCCTTTATTTTTAAAAACAGGACAGATAAAGCTTTCCTATTGGTGGAACCTAGTATATTAACACAACATTAATAGAAAGGCAAAACACAGTAAAGCCTCCAGTCTATTTAGGAAGGATTACATCAATATCACCATTTAAATTTGACACTTGATAAACCAGGGTAGCCATTTTTTATCGGATACAAATTTCCCTATTCTAGATTTTCCAGACACTTTTTTTAGATTTTCCCCGACCTTAATGAGCTTCAAACAGAAAAAACTCCAAAAATATATTAGTATTTTTTTTATTAATTTTTGGAAAAAATATATAGCATTTGAGTTTTAGAAAATAAACACAATTATTTTTTAGCAAAATTTTCGGAAAATATAGACCAACTAAATATATTTCACATACTTAAAAAAATAAGCATATTTGAACTTAGATGGGATGGCCCCGCTTAGGTTGCCAGTTGTTTACAGTAGCAAGTTGTGTGAGTACTTTAAATATTTTCTCGCGTTTACCCTGACTTTTCCTGGTTTTCCAGAAAGTAGCCATCCTGTAAACTGATGGGACTGTTAGTAGTATAATACAATAGTAAATTTATATTTTTTTTGTTTGACAACACAAATTTGGCATTTTTTTTTACTGTGGCTTCTACGCATTACATGTAAATTTGCCAATGTCGAGTGGAGGGTAGTTTTAAATTTATACTTATTATTAGTGAAAGGGTGATAATAGGATGGAAACGATTTGGGAAAGCGCTAGAGTAAATGAAGGATGGCGACTTGCCCCTATGCAAACATACGGTATATTCCTGACAATATCAAGTGAAGAAGGAAAAGTGAATTTGACTATAAAATGGGTACCGCCAGTTTATCAAGGCTTGTGGGATTATTTGAGATAACACAAACACCAAGATAACTGCATAAATGCTACACTTCTCACACTAAAGATCACTATGAATGCTTATTCTACAAAATTAGTACACTTTTGCACAATAATATTCTACAAAATGAAATATAAAAAATATAACACAAACACGCGTCTAGAGTCTTCGGGTACCCTTAAAGAAGCGAGTTGACAACTTGTATGGATAATACATGAATTCACTATGGACAACCCCCAAATGCAAATAGTTATAGGCATAGTAGATAACAGGGCTAATGCTATAATGAAGTTATGAAATATTGCTATGCTTTGACCTCATTATTTAGCCGGCATAGTGTGGAAGTGATAAATATTGTTAAACAACAATGTATTGATTGATCCATTCATGGACTTTGTAGGTCTGATTGCCATCAGGTTGATACAAAGTCACATGCCGCGCTACAATAAAAAGAAATTTTTGCTGTTCTTGTTTCTCATAATAAATACATTTCATAAGAAATGTATTTATTACAGCTGTCATCTGTGACCTTTTTTGATATGTGCACTGGTATTGATCGATTATAGTCACCCAATGAGATTCAAAAATACGTACTCACACCCCTCTTACCCTATTTTTTTATTAACTCTTTAAATTAAAAATACTGCTTACTTTCATCAGCCTCAGTTTTGTCTATAGATATGTTTTCCCCATCTGTTACTACTTGTATATTTGTCACTCCTTTTGCTTTTTTTCCAACCTCAGTTCCAAACTATAAAAAATACAAATATATTAACACTATCAGTTTGGTCATGCAAATTTTTATTCTCCTTTTGCTTTTTTCCAGCCTCAGTTCCAAAGTATAAAAAATACAAATATATTAAAATTTATCAGTTTGGTCATGCAAATTTTTATAATAATAATAAAAGTTTATTTGCCAGAATATGGTTTTAATAAGATGACACAAAAAAAAATTAAGCTCAACATATTCTAGCAACCAGTGGTGTGCAAAGTATTTTGTATATATTTTGTTTATTCTTATATCATAAACATACTTAGTTTAAATTCATAATAAACTTAACAAAGGGCAATGCGTGGAACAACTATTTTAATACATATTATATTTTATAAACACCCAGACCACGAACTGTACAGAAAATTAACTTATTTTTTTGGTGGGAATTGAAACCAGAACTCCGGATACAAAACGAAAGGTGCAGTCACCAAGTCTACAGTGGTGGTCAAGGTTTTTACATCATTTATATATATTTTAGGTATGGTTACTCTTGACTGTTTCAGTGCCCTCTCTATCTAACAACATACCATATAAAATCATATTACATCACCTTGAAAATGTGGCCCATAAAAGTTCCTATGGCAATATAATGCTCACCTTTGTACAATTTTGTGCAATTAAGAATTTTAAATAAATAGAATATTGCAATAGATAACTTTATAGATCTTTACATTCAAAGTTTGAAACTTTGTACTTTGGCCTAATATGAGGTTCTACTAATCAAAGCAAACAACTTATCCCATGGAACATGTGTCAAAAAAGAAAACAAATGCCTTCTCCATACATACAATATATATATATATATATATTGTATGTATATCATCACGGGTGCCTTACGGCGCCCGAGACCGCCTAGACGGCCCCAGAGTACCCAGCGGAGGGGTTTTTAATCCCACCTCGTTGTAGCCGATGGTACGAGTCTACACCGAACAAGTGGCTAGCTCGTCGCGATGTTTTTGAATAGACTCAATAACCCATCTATAAACAGTTTCACAAGTTGGTATAGTGAAACCGGGACTGACAACTTAACGTGCTCTCCGAGGCACTATAGTGGTGTTGTCAAACAAATGTACATAAATTTTTTGATTAAAAACTCATTGGTACACACCGGGATTCGAACCAGGGACCTAAGTGTTTTTAAGTCCAAGGTCTAACCAACTCGGCCACCACGTAATACATATAATACATACAAGTAATGTTGTATATATATATAATACATATATATAATGTATGTAAATAAAATTACCAAACAAACTAGTAATGTTAAAATTACCAATTTGTATAGGGTTTTTTTTTTTTTTTTAATAATTTTTGATCTTTAGAGCCTCATATTAGTCTAAAGTAGCTTTCAGAGTCACCGTGTATAAATAAAATTAATCTTACCTGAATATTATAAACATTTCCATCTTCATCCTCACTAGCACTATTGTCTTGGGACACTTCCACACAAGCACCACTCTCAGTAACTATTGTCTTGCCTTTTGACTGGTGCATAGTTTGGAATACCTATTTAATTAAAAGGATTTATAATAACTATGTAGGCACCAATTTAGAAGATGATAAATATAAAAATACTTAATAGATACAAATTGTCTACAAAGTGAATAATACCCGGGACATAACTTTATGAAATGCAAGCATTTATTTCGCGCATTGGTATTACTGGGGCCTGACCAAAGAACACGATCGCCAATCGAATCGCCGCATCGATCGGTAGAAATGTATAGGAATTTTACTCTATGGGTAGAGCCTGATCGCCGAGAAACGTCAAATCCCATACATTTTGCTTTCAATGGGTATTTCGATTATCGATTGGCTCTTTGGTAAGGCCCCTGTATAGTCACCCCATACAAAAGAAAATTAATGCACAATTTTCTGAGCCACAAGCAATACTAATATAAGTAATAATGGTAAATAAAATTAACACTTAAATGAAATTTTAAAAATTAACACAGATCCAAAAAAGGCATGCTGCTGAAGCCACTTCTATGTTGTCAATATGAAATTAAACCTATTTAGACTGGGTGCTAAGGTTGTATAGGACAGCAATCTAGACTGGGTGAGCAATTAATACTCACAAGGGTGAAACTGATGTTGCTACATAGTACCTCCTACACAGTTTTACCTCCATAATCATAAAAACTATTTTACCAATAAAAATTACAGGAATGGGTTAAAGCTTAATATAAACTTAAAGTTCAAATTGTTCTTTATTTCTATCCTGACATTTTTTATGGGGTTTAAATTTAAATGCTCTTATATTTAACCAATAGCCAGTGTAATAGTCTATGTGCTGCATTGGCCCACTCCAGATTGGATAATATTTATTTTATTAATGGCTAATTTTAACTTTGAATTTTGTATGTCATTCTTCATATTTATGGCTATTTTAATGACTAAATTTTGTATGTAATTCTTCTCTATTTTCTTTTTTTACCTTAAGAATGCTCTCAGGGTAGTCCATAGGCTGCAAAGGATCTCCATTTTTTAGGTATTCAGATATATGATAATCTGTTAGACGACACATTTGTTTGAATTCAAAGGCAACTCCCATGATGTAGTTACAGCATTCACAAATGTATGCTGGCATGCCATCAGATGGAAATATCTGAAATTAAACATTTTTAAAACTTTAGTAAAAAGTTGGTAACTTACTCAGTAGTTTTATTTGCCAAAACTCATGAGGTGACGATTTAATAATAAAAAAGGAAAAATGCTATTTTACATACCTCTATGCATAATAATTTCAATATTTGATGTGATAATTTAACACCAATTTTCGAAGAAGTACGATGTATATTGTGTATATTTTCTGTAGTCAAACAAAACCTGCATCTTTTACTGTTGCGTAGACCCAATTTACGTTTTTCCATTTTTATTGATAAATTCGTCTAATTAGACCCACAGAAAACTAAATTAATAATATTTGTTGTAAAATTGCTTCATAACCTTAGCAAGATACGAAAAAATATTAACTTTGCAGCGCCACCGCAACCAATTTTAGGCGTCTGTTATAGCGCCAAGCTTAACGATGCGGTGAATAGAAGAACTAAATAAGAGCGACCTCTAACGTGAATTTTATTTAGTAAAACTTTCTTAGTTCCAGATTTTCTTATAAGTTATTTATAAAATACTTGTTTTTAGTTGAACCAATAATCGTCTTGTTTTGTCTTAAACCATAAGTAATGCATTATATAAAGGATAAGATAGGCCAACTCGCGCTTGAAAAAATATATTTACGCCCCCCGAAATGAGGAGTTTTCCAGTAGTTATTATTTAACGCAACAGATGGCGTTTAGTCGCTATCTACAAAAACTGTCAAAATAGATAGCGGTAATATATAAAATACACCCAAAATTTAGGGTAAATAGGAAAACAAATACCTTTATAAGAATAATTTATAAAATTTACTTAACTTTGTTTAACATATACACTAATATCCTGAGCACTTTGCCTTACGGCACCAACTTAAGCAATATGTTTTCTTTTAAATATCATCATATTAGTAATTAAATTTGAATTTCTAAGATACCATAGTCTTTTTTACGAAGTTTTTCTTGACAGGGTATCTACTAAAGATTATAGAGAGCAAGAATAACGAGTAAGTAGATAGATATAAAAGTGACAAAATATGGTAAAAATATAACACGTCTTGCAATACCAAAATTTAGTTTTAATTCATAGAGAATTTAGAGGCTATATTTGAGTAGTCTATATAGAAATATAGACTACTCAAGTATAGAAACAGCCTTCTTTGACAGTTTTTGTGGATATCTCTCCTGCTGCCATCTAGTGGAATATTTTGGAACCGGCAAAAAGAAAACTCCTCATTAGATGGCGAATTTTAGTACCCTCGGCCGCCAATAGATGTCACTAATATTTTTATTTTTTAGAGGACATAAAAATAGTTCATGTGCAAATCTCACACTACAATTTAAATTAACTAAAGAAAATATTAAGATCAAGGTGAAATAATAATAATCTGTTTTTTTGTAATAGACATAAAATTTTATGTCTATAATTTATATCATTACAATAATATATATACGTGGTGGCCGAGTTGGTTAAACCTCAGACTTAAATACGCTACTGTTATTAGGTCCTCGGTTCAAACCCTGTTATGTACCAATGAAAAAATAACTAACATTTGTTTGACAACACCCTATAATGCCTCAAAGAGCACGTTAAGCCGTCAGTCCCAGTTTTGCTATAGGTACCAATTTTGTGAAACAGTTTATAGATAAGTTTATTAAGCAGGGGTGTTTCACTCCGCGCTTTAGGTGTGAAGCTACAAGTACCTGAGGCTCTAGAGTAGTCTAGAGAAAAAGCAGGCGAGGCGACATGTCGCGTCGCCTCAGTCAAAAACGTATGTATTTTGACAGTGACATGATGACAGTAGGCGTGAGGTACGCTGTCACCTGCCAGTTTTGATTGAAGGCGACAAGACACGTCGCCTCGCCTGATTTTTCTCTAGAGCCCCTTGCCGTACCCATGGATGGCTTTTATTTTTGAGGACTGCCGCAGTGGGCTGCCGCATACCGTCCAAAGAGTACTTTGATACCGTCCGAGTCGCACGTTTGTATGATACTCATATAATTGCTGCCTCATTTAATAATCTGCGCAGCCCACTGCGGCGCAATGAGGTCTAAAGCTTATTGTGCCGCTTTCGGTTGCTGGTAGTCAGAAACTATTCCTTTCATTTTAAATCCTATGGTGGAAATCCAGTAAAAAATAATATTTTTAATCCCTGCTGATAATGTAGGTTTCTAAAGGTAGACTATTTTTTTTAATCAGTTCATTAGTTTTTAAGTTTATTCTGAATTAAATATTTAGTAGAGATGTGCCGAATAGTCGGCGACTAGTCGGTAAAGCCGACTATCCGGCCACTATCATAGTCGGCGACTATTCGGCAAAGAGCGCCGACTATACGGCTTCTTACTTTGTATATATTTCTCAGTATGTAGGGGAAATTACTAGAGATGTGCCGAGTATGACGTTGGCCGACTAGCCGATTAGTTGTTGTAAAGAGGCCGACTAATCGGCCAAGCCGATCACGGTTTTGGGGATTTCCATAAAGTTAAGTTAACAGCTGATTAAGGGCCGATTTTTCAATACCCAGTTAAACAGTCTGATAGCAGTTATTCTATAGTTAGCAAGAGATTTGATTTTTCAATGGTTGGATAGTGTCAAAGTGACAGATAAACACACAAACAGTGGAATAAATTTATCTTGTAGTTCAAGCGTCAGTTACAACTTATCAAGCTGTTATTGTGGTCTGTCATGGTTATAATTTTAATATTTTTGCGTGTTTTCCTTTTAAATTCGGAAACATGGAAATGTTTGACTCAATTGAAGATTTACTTATCGAAGAAGAAATTATGATGGTGAATTATTTAAAACCAAACCGAAAAAAGAGTAGTCAGACAAAGATTTGACCATACCAGCTGGGACGAGGATAAATTTAGGAAAGGATTTCGTCTCCAGAAAGAAACTGTCAATATTTTACTTGCAATGATCAAAGAAAAAATGGATAATCCAACGGAAAGGTACCTAAACCG
This sequence comes from Monopis laevigella, assembly GCA_947458855.1. Classification (NCBI taxonomy): domain Eukaryota; kingdom Metazoa; phylum Arthropoda; class Insecta; order Lepidoptera; family Tineidae; genus Monopis; species Monopis laevigella. The sequence continues at coordinate 16,039,343 of OX381581.1, forward strand.
TTTAATTATATTTAACTTCCTTTTTTCTAACCTAACTACACCTACATACTCATTAGTAGCTATTTCTAGTATCTAGTGTTTGTTTACTTTAAACCCATAAAGATATAATCATATAAAACTCAGTGCTTAAAATCATCACCGATAATTTAAACATTAAGTACCTATATAAACATTTTTTTTCTTCAATTTTCAGAAACCAATGTGTTCCACCCATCCAGCAATTACTCCTCCAGACGAAGAAGCAATTTCAGCCTATAGGCCAGACATACTGGTGTACTCTCGGTGTTTGAAGAAAGTAGTACTTATAGAACTCACCGTTCCGTGGGAAACAAATATTCCTAAGGACCACAACATCAAGTCGAACAAATCTTTCGATCTCACAAACTAAATTACTAGAAACAGATTTCAAACTCAACTTTATTTAGTGGAAGTTGGTGCAAGAGGTATTCCAGCAGTCTTTGCATCGTCTATTGAAGGAAGGATCTTGCTTGGCCTTCCGAAATCATCTGTCGGAACTTTTATGGAGCGTGTTTCCAAGATGGTGCTAACAGGATCATATAGTATTTGGTTGAGTAGAGAGGGTAGTGAACACAGTGCAGGTGAGGGTTCAAAAGGCCTTTAAACCTACTTCGCGGTCTCAAGTCTGTTCATACTTTATAAATAGAAATAAAAGCAAAATAATAAATGTATTCAGTTTTTTATTTAATTATTTACACAAAAATCAACACATAATAGACAGTAATTAAAAATAATATAAGTTACCTAATGATAATTAAACAATTTCAAAACAGCCAATTTGAATGGAGAAACCAATAAATTTTGCCATTTCCAACAAACCAAAATGGTTGTTATTGGAAAAGTTGTTTTTTGATCAGGTGAGCATTATATTAGCCCAAAGTAAGAAATAATAATGCTCCAATACTTGACTTTGGTAGTTTTTGGATTTCTAGGTATTAAACCTGATGTAGCATTAAAAAGGGAACTAATTTTTTCCCATGTCCATTCTTTTTCTTTATTGGTAACGGCATCAGTCTTTTTATTTTCTATAATGTACCGGTATTTAGCTATTAGGTCAGCTAAAATGCTTGTCTCCGTTTTATTAAAATTTGCTGATCGCTCCCGTTTCTTTTCTATTTTTACTGAAGGAATTCGTTGAGATAGCACCAATACCGAGTAATGCGTAAATGCTACACTTCTCACACATAAGATCACTATGAAAGCTTATTCTACAAAATTGGTAATTTGGTACACTTTTGTATAATAATATCCTATAAACTTAACTATGAAAAATATAACTTAAACACAGGTCTAGTCTTCGGGCTACCCTCAAGGTATCTTCTCCCCTATATCATCTGTGGGAATCTTTTTACATAATTAGATATATATAAACATAAAAATTTACAAAAATAATAAATCCTAACCTAAAACATATGTCAGTCATACGCCACTGATAAAATATCACGCTCTCTTTCTAACATGTGCCATTTTTGGTCATTCTCGCTCTGACAAAGTTTAATGTGAAGATAGATACAAAAATTCTCAGTTAACTAGCTGACTGAATAAATGTGATTTGAAAAATTCAAAACCTTTATTCCACTGTTAAACAATCAAATAAATTAAACAGGCTGATAATTAACTAGCGACTTATCAGACGATTGAAAAATCGGCTCTTAGTCTTTTTACATCATAATTTACCTTTAATAAATTTAATTATTATTTTTTTATTAAAAAGGGTAAAGCTTTGCTTTTCATTTCAAAATGTGATTGATTATAAAATAATAATATTAATAAATAATCAAGGTTTTTATATAATGTAATTTCCCCTACATACATATACTGAGAAATATATGCAAAGTAAGAAGCCGGATAGTCGGGGCTCTTTGCCGAATATTCGCCGACTAGTAGCCGACTATGATAGTGGCCGGATAGTCAGGTTTACCGACTAGTCGTCGACTATTCGGCACATCTCTAGAAATTACATTATATAAAAACCTTGATTATATATTAATATAATTTATTGCTTAAATTGAAGATTGTGTGTGAATATAATTTTGTGTTGTCTAGCTTATAAATAGGCACTTAATTGATTCAATATTTGTGGTATTCTTGTCTTGTAAAACATTTTACTGCAATAAATATTTATATTCTTTTCTAATATTTTTATTTTATAATCAGTCAGTCACATTTTGAAATGAAAAGCAAAACAAACTTTCCATTGGTAATAAGTTCTTAAATTTTTTTGCTTGTTAAAAAAATATAACTATGACATATTTATTAAACAAAGTATCACAATGTTATCATCTTCTTTTATATTTTTTTATTAAAAGTAAATTATGATGTAAAAAGACTAAAGCTTCTGCCCTTTCTGACAGCAACCGATTTCGGCGCGCGGATTTTGCGAATTCCCGCGAATCAGCTGTAAACGAAACGTTACGTAAATCCCCGACACCGTGATAAGCTTAGCCGATTAGTCGGCCGACTAGTCGGCCTACTAACCGTCAACGACTAATCGGCTAGTCGGCCAGAGTCATAATCGGCACATCTCTAATATTTAGTTTCATGGACAATGTAGTGTGCCTTATGGCTTCCGTATCTTCTTAGGTTAAAATACCTAAGCAGCAGACATCCTAAAATAAAATTGTTTTATGATCTACATACTACTAAGTACCTAACCAAATAAGTTTCTTTAAAAGAAGACAACCCTAACGTCGTCAGAAAAGTAAAGAATTACGCGATAGAAAGAGAGCAACTTTAGGTTAATATAAATGTAGGCCATTAGTGATGTATACGTGAGCAACAACCAATAGGATCGCTTTATTCAATCCTGTTACCAAAAATCAAGCAGCCCTATTGGTTGTTCTCACGTAAATGAATACATTACGTTTCTACAATGCGCAAACCCATGGTAGATCCTCTGTTACCAAAAATAAAGCCTCCACCGACCGCCAGTACTTTTCTTTTCACATAATTTCCCACTAATGTTAAAAAAAAACAGTTTATTTTTTTACTCAATCACGGATTTAGATGAAATTTGGCATAAAGACGAAGAGGACATAGGTGACTTATAATGTAATCCCGTGACAAAAGACAAAAAAAAATCTTAGCCAAAATTCGCATAGTTACAAATGAAATGTCAAACATCCTCTTCGATCCTACTTCTGGTAAAAAACAAAGGTCAAAAATCCACGATTTTTCCATTTTTCTTTGAAACCGTAACCGTAAACAGTATTATCTTAAAAATAGGTAAGACAACGTTGTAGATCGTATAATTCTCTACAAAAATGGTTCTAAAACTTTTTTCGTTCGAATCGTCACAAATGGAATTAGTTTTCTCCTTGCAATGTATCGTGCTCCAAAAAAAATATTCCATAGACAAGTATAGGATATTTAAGGTTTGTAACATGAAGGTAAAAACCGTGCCCGTCCGCGCGCCGCTACTGGAGTAAGCATCATTCAATTTGCAGGATGCCGCGCGAGTGACAAATTTGTCACTCACACACACTTTCACATTTTTTGCATCCTCAGTCTGATTTGTGCGTTCGGTGGAGAAAGTGGAAAAAAGCTCCGCTTTTATTGTCGGAAAAATGGTTAATTGTGCATTAAAGTTGTGTAGAAACTACTCTTAAAAAAAGTACCTAGTGTCACGTTTTTCAAGTATATATTTAACATGTTTTTCTTATATTAAACCTTAATAAAAGATAATAATAAAACCCATAATTAAAATATCAAAATCTGACGGTAACTGTCAAACTATGTGCATCAGTTAGAAGTTGAAGAACTAGTGATGTGTTTTTATTTATAATGAGAATTTCGATACTTTAAAATAATTTATAATCATTTTAATTTAATTTAATCAAAAGGTATGGTGATAACAGAACCGTCCAAACGAGGTTTGTCAGTAACAATTTAGTGATGTGATTTTATAGTTGATAAACTAGATTTTTGTAAATACTTTCATGGTTATGAGATATTATACAATTATTGTTTTTTTTTATATAATACTAATTATATTTTCTATACATACAGTTTCCCGAAAGATCCGGCATTAAAACGTAAATGGGTAATCATACCCGTGTATGTTCAGTACATTTTGGGAAATCAAGCTACGATTTAATTGTTTTTCGCCTTTTGTAGTTTGCATCGACTTTTATAACTTCCTCTTGGAGGTCGGTCAAAAATGTTGAGATTGCGTGTAGTAGGTAACATGTAGTTAGTTGTGGTTATTATGTGGTTATGGTTTTATTTTAATAAATAATTTAATTTAATAAAGTACGTATTTTAATTTATTGTTATATTATATATCTACATATTTTAAATCCAATAGTAATATAAATGCGAAAGTGTCTATCAGGGTGAATTTGAAAGGATGTACTTTGGGCGTCAATATTTTACTTGCAATGATCAAAGAAAAAATGGATAATCCAACGGAAAGGTACCTAAACCGTTTAATTATATTTAACTTCCTTTTTTCTAACCTAACTACATACTCATTAGTAGCTATTTCTAGTATCTAGTGTTTGTTTACTTTAAACCCATAAAGATATAATCATATAAAACTCAGTGCTTAAAATCATCACCGATAATTTAAACATTAAGTACCTATATAAACATTTTTTTTCTTCAATTTTCAGAAACCAATGTGTTCCACCCATCCAGCAATTACTCCTCCAGACGAACAAGCAATTTCAGCCTATAGGCCAGACATACTGGTGTACTCTCGGTGTTTGAAGAAAGTAGTACTTATAGAACTCACCGTTCCGTGGGAAACAAATATTCCTAAGGACCACAACATCAAGTCGAACAAATCTTTCGATCTCACAAACTAAATTACTAGAAACAGATTTCAAACTCAACTTTATTTAGTGGAAGTTGGTGCAAGAGGTATTCCAGCAGTCTTTGCATCGTCTATTGAAGGAAGGATCTTGTTTCCAAGATGGTGCTAACAGGATCATATAGTATTTGGTTGAGTAGAGAGGGTAGTGAACACAGTGCAGGTGAGGGTTCAAAAGGCCTTTAAACCTACTTCGCGGTCTCAAGTCTGTTCATACTTTATAAATAGAAATAAAAGCAAAATAATAAATGTATTCAGTTTTTTATTTAATTATTTACACAAAAATCAACACATAATAGACAGTAATTAAAAATAATATAAGTTACCTAATGATAATTAAACAATTTCAAAACAGCCAATTTGAATGGAGAAACCAATAAATTTTGCCATTTCCAACAAACCAAAATGGTTGTTATTGGAAAAGTTGTTTTTTGATCAGGTGAGCATTATATTAGCCCAAAGTAAGAAATAATAATGCTCCAATACTTGACTTTGGTAGTTTTTGGATTTCTAGGTATTAAACCTGATGTAGCATTAAAAAGGGAACTAATTTTTTCCCATGTCCATTCTTTTTCTTTATTGGTAACGGCATCAGTCTTTTTATTTTCTATAATGTACCGGTATTTAGCTATTAGGTCAGCTAAAATGCTTGTCTCCGTTTTATTAAAATTTGCTGATCGCTCCCGTTTCTTTTCTATTTTTACTGAAGGAATTCGTTGAGATAGCACCAATACCGAGTAATGCGTAAATGCTACACTTCTCACACATAAGATCACTATGAAAGCTTATTCTACAAAATTGGTAATTTGGTACACTTTTGTATAATAATATCCTATAAACTTAACTATGAAAAATATAACTTAAACACAGGTCTAGTCTTCGGGCTACCCTCAAGGTATCTTCTCCCCTATATCATCTGTGGGAATCTTTTTACATAATTAGATATATATAAACATAAAAATTTACAAAAATAATAAATCCTAACCTAAAACATATGTCAGTCATACGCCACTGATAAAATATCACGCTCTCTTTCTAACATGTGCCATTTTTGGTCATTCTCGCTCTGACAAAGTTTAATGTGAAGATAGATACAAAAATTCTCAGTTAACTAGCTGACTGAATAAATGTGATTTGAAAAATTCAAAACCTTTATTCCACTGTTAAACAATCAAATAAATTAAACAGGCTGATAATTAACTAGCGACTTATCAGACGATTGAAAAATCGGCTCTTAGTCTTTTTACATCATAATTTACCTTTAATAAATTTAATTATTATTTTTTTATTAAAAAGGGTAAAGCTTTGCTTTTCATTTCAAAATGTGATTGATTATAAAATAATAATATTAATAAATAATCAAGGTTTTTATATAATGTAATTTCCCCTACATACATATACTGAGAAATATATGCAAAGTAAGAAGCCGGATAGTCGGGGCTCTTTGCCGAATATTCGCCGACTAGTAGCCGACTATGATAGTGGCCGGATAGTCAGGTTTACCGACTAGTCGTCGACTATTCGGCACATCTCTAGAAATTACATTATATAAAAACCTTGATTATATATTAATATAATTTATTGCTTAAATTGAAGATTGTGTGTGAATATAATTTTGTGTTGTCTAGCTTATAAATAGGCACTTAATTGATTCAATATTTGTGGTATTCTTGTCTTGTAAAACATTTTACTGCAATAAATATTTATATTCTTTTCTAATATTTTTATTTTATAATCAGTCAGTCACATTTTGAAATGAAAAGCAAAACAAACTTTCCATTGGTAATAAGTTCTTAAATTTTTTTGCTTGTTAAAAAAATATAACTATGACATATTTATTAAACAAAGTATCACAATGTTATCATCTTCTTTTATATTTTTTTATTAAAAGTAAATTATGATGTAAAAAGACTAAAGCTTCTGCCCTTTCTGACAGCAACCGATTTCGGCGCGCGGATTTTGCGAATTCCCGCGAATCAGCTGTAAACAAAACGTTACGTAAATCCCCGACACCGTGATAAGCTTAGCCGATTAGTCGGCCGACTAGTCGGCCTACTAACCGTCAACGACTAATCGGCTAGTCGGCCAGAGTCATAATCGGCACATCTCTAATATTTAGTTTCATGGACAATGTAGTGTGCCTTATGGCTTCCGTATCTTCTTAGGTTAAAATACCTAAGCAGCAGACATCCTAAAATAAAATTGTTTTATGATCTACTTACTACTAAGTACCTAACCAAATAAGTTTCTTTAAAAGAAGACAACCCTAACGTCGTCAGAAAAGTAAAGAATTACGCGATAGAAAGAGAGGCAACTTTAGGTTAATATAAATGTAGGCCATTAGTGATGTATACGTGAGCAACAACCAATAGGATCGCTTTATTCAATCCTGTTACCAAAAATCAAGCAGCCCTATTGGTTGTTCTCACGTAAATGAATACATTACGTTTCTACAATGCGCAAACCCATGGTAGATCCTCTGTTACCAAAAATAAAGCCTCCACCGACCGCCAGTACTTTTCTTTTCACATAATTTCCCACTAATGTTAAAAAAAACAGTTTATTTTTTTACTCAATCACGGATTTAGATGAAATTTGGCATAACGACGAAGAGGACATAGGTGACTTATAATGTAATCCCGTGACAAAAGACAAAAAAAAATCTTAGCCAAAATTCGCATAGTTACAAATGAAATGTCAAACATCCTCTTCGATCCTACTTCTGGTAAAAAACAAAGGTCAAAAATCCACGATTTTTCCATTTTTCTTTGAAACCGTAACCGTAAACAGTATTATCTTAAAAATAGGTAAGACAACGTTGTAGATCGTATAATTCTCTACAAAAATGGTTCTAAAACTTTTTTCGTTCGAATCGTCACAAATGGAATTAGTTTTCTCCTTGCAATGTATCGTGCTCCAAAAAAAATATTCCATAGACAAGTATAGGATATTTAAGGTTTGTAACATGAAGGTAAAAACCGTGCCCGTCCGCGCGAAAGCAAACTGATAAAGATAGACATGGGACCGATTGAACTCCGCGACCGAACGAAAGCAAACTGATAAAGATATGATCGAAGGATAAAGATATGACCGAAGGATAAAGATAGACATGGGACCGATTGAACTCCGCGACCGAACGAAAGCAAACTGATAAAGAAATGATCGAAGGAAAAGATATGACCGAAGGATAAAGATAGACATAGGACCGAAAGGAAACACACTGATATAAACGCAATATGTTTCAATAGCAGACCGAACGGAATTCGCAACCCATAACAATTATCTACCGATAGAAACCGTGCATTCCGTTCATTTTGTGTATTGGTGATGGTTTACGTGATGGTGGCTTGTCATTAGATGTTGTTTTTGTGGTCAGTATTGACTCAATAATGTGAGAGCCGTTAGTACAAATATATTACCATACCCCCCCCCCCCTTATTTTTACTATGTTTTATTTTTGTACTATATTTTTATATTCGCACATCCGGTAGAACAAAGTCATAAATGTATATATTTTTTTAATTGAGTTAATAATGGCAAAATGTTTCAAAGCCATTACACATCCGGTAACACAAAGTCACTTTGCAGCTCTATTCGAATTATGCCTATTTTGACTGGATTGGAGCGAATATATATCGATGAGTTAGGTAAAAAAGGCACTTTTATATTTTTAATTTTATCGAGAGAGATTTTTGACACTTTTGGGCCAAAAAAAAATTTTTTTAGTAAATGCCTATTTTTTTGGATTACTTGTAGAAGCGTGTAACACATTTTAAACCTAAGCCTGTGCCTAAGCTGAACAAGTTTAATCATATTAACTTGATCACTCAGACGCGCCTAAAGATAATGTCATAACGCATATTAGGTCAGAATATAAAGGTTTTTATTTTTCACTAGAACTTCCCGAAGGTTCTTTAATTTTCAGCACTTCTTCGGACAACTGCCACGTATATAGTGGAGGCGTAGCTTTTAATGCGGGTCCCTCACATTCTCAAGAATACGCGAACCCATACAGGTGTAGGACGGTATTCGGGAATATAAATATGTGTTTTTATAATGCATTAAAATTTCCATCCCGTTTGCACAAAGTTTGCAAATTTGCACGAATGTTTTGGGCATGTGTGTGACCCAGGCAAAAAGTTCGCGGTTCTGTGCACCGGGGCGCTGGAGCCTTAGACTCTGCAAGTTAGGCTTGCCTGGTGGCCCCAAGCAAGCCTAACTTTTGATAATTTTTTGCACCTTTAGGATACAACTCCACAAGTTGCAACACAACTATAATCTTAGCAACTCAGTTGAAAGCAATTGGAATCTAAATTATTTATGTTGTTTGTTGCTTTATTTATTGAAATTTACTTATTTAAAAGTTTTATAATATAATTTATTTGCACCTTTAAAATATTAATATACTTTTCTTGGGCCCTATCTAGTTTAGATAAGGCCCTCACTTTTTTTAATACCTTTGGGTTCTAGCCACGCCTCTGAGTACAAGATTCAAAATAAAGTGTTTCTTTCTTCAAAGGAATTAGAGTGGGTGTTTATTTTATGCCCACTCTATTGGAATATTTAGATTACATATTTACATAGGTACCTAAATATTATAGTTATTATCTCTGCAATTTAGTTGTGAACGTTATCATACCTACCTATAGATAGGTACATAAGCACTCATCTGATTTATTTAAATGTTATCATTCATGTTCGTGTATTATCAATAGATTCGTAGTGCAGTTAGGTAAACGCTAATTTCATGATATCATTACATTGTTATTTGATAACCTTACACTTAGGTATATAAAAAGTATATTCCTTTATAAATATTGTATTTAAATTTAGTTTAAAAAAGTTTGTGATTTCATTAAAATGTACGAAACTATCAAAGACAATTTACCGAGTAGCGATGAAGTGAATAAAATTAAAAAGAAACAAAAGAAATTGGGACAGTAAGTAAAATACCTACTATGTACTTATGGCCATATTCATAAAAACTTATTGAGTCCTTCAAGAACACTTTAGTTATAGAAGGTTTTGTCTCTTTTATTTAGCAACAAAAAATATTATGCGTAAAAGATACAAAATATTCCATAACTAAAGTTTTAATGAATTAGCTTTCCGGTAATCCGTATAGGGTTTCTGCTCGAGATTTATCGAGCAAATACTCGATGTCGAGCGAGAAATATCGCTCGAGAAGTTTGACAACTAAATAAACTACTCATTTATAACCCACACCCGCAAAATGTGATAAAAAATGCCCAATTATTGTTCTTCAGCTTTCACGCAGTATAAGAACGGGGTATCCAACCACCCAGTTTTTGCGCTCAAGCAGAGCTAGAAAACTGCGCGATGATACTCCCATTAAAACTTTCCTATACTGAGGCTCTACCATAAGTTTTTGCTTCGTATTAACGTAATGTTAATACGTGACAACCAATAGAATCACTTTATTTTTGAAATACAGACATCCTACTGCAAGCTGTCTGTCCGACTCATCTCAGTCGAGAAACAGCTCGAGAAAGATTTCTTGAGTTAGGTATACATTCGAGAATAAAAAAATAAATTTATAATCTAAGCTAGGTTTTATTTTTATTGGAGCACGACATGTGACTTTATATCTACTATAAGGTCTATGAACGGAGTTGATCATTTGTTTAAGAACATTGATCGCGCCACAAATTCTCATTACGAGTTTACTTTGTTATTCTCGCTGCCTTAACCAACTACGACCTCATGGGCTCCTGAAAACCGGTGAATCCACAGACTATAACTGAAACCTGACTTGTTAGATTAAGTAATAGAATATGCTGGCAGATTGACGGATGAAATTAAGTAATTAATAATCGTTCTATCTGTGTTTTAGCTTCTATATTCAACTAAGAATATAGTATGCCTTAAGGCGTGGATATGGTCGGTGAAGTCGGTCGCCTTGTATGGCAGATAATGATTGACAGGTCAATAGAATCAGCTAACCACCTAGTCTTACACTAGTTGGTTATGTAGTGTGTGTTCGGTTCGGTAGTACATATACATACATACATATCATCACGGGTGCCTTACGGTCGCCCGAGACCGCCTGGACGGCCCCAGGGTACCCAGCGGAGGGGTTTTAATCCCACCTCGTCGTAGCCGATGGTATGAGTCTACACCAAACAAGTGGCTAGCTCGTATTTTTTCATATTTCCATTCCATCGCGTTTAAGTTCTAAATCTGATATTGAGGTTTAATAAATATTTGTCGTTCTTTTGTTAATGAATAGCTAACCTAACCAAATGCTAAGGCCTCAATGGTAACTTTTTTTTGACTATTCATAAATAATCTGTAAAGATTTACATGAAATAAATGATTGTGACTTTGTTTATAATTTACATAAAGTTTAGAAACTTATCATAAATATACAAAATAAAAAATTAAAATAAAATAATATGCAAAAAAAAATACTATAACTAAAATAGCATTATAGTAAAAAGATGTCGTCTGGTTCACACTGGTTCTTGTGGCATAGTTCCCAGGACACTGGCGCCGTTACCCGTTAGCTTCTATTACTTATTTCTCAGTAACATTTTTTTTTTTTTAATTTTTAATGTAAGTATACCTACAGACATGAAAAGTCTACGATTTATTTGATGTATTGATATCAATCTTTTCTATCTAGATTTTTAAAATATATCTCAAACATCTAGAGAAACTCGAAAATTCTCAAAACTCGCGAAACTTTTTAGTTGAAATGCTGATTTGTCTCTTTCATCAATAATGAAGATCATCCTTGGAACAAACACCATTTTAACATATTAATAAGGCGGTTAATTAAGAGGGGCGTCTGATTAATATTTTTCCTCCCCCTCCTAAACATTGGTATATTTTTATATAAATACGACTATATTACCGGTAAATAGGCTAGTACGATTTCTTTTTTTTAAGTTTGGTATAGGAAGAAAAATGACAACTTTTGAAATTCGAAAATCATAATCATTTATTTTCTCTTTTTTTTCAAATCCATAAAAGTTTAGGGGTAAATAACAGTTTAGCCCGAAAGTCGTTTTGGTGCCTAAATTGTAGGTATAATATCATACGTGCCTCAATGTCTTATTGAGGGTCGGGGAGAAAGTTTACATACATAATATATACTTAAATATCTCACCATTATGCGCGGGGAGAGGAATCAGTAAGAGAATCGAAGAGCCTCATCAGACGCTCCTCTTAATATCTATTTTTGACGTTTAAGTTTTTTTTTCAGTTTCCGTTCGAGTTCATTATCAAATTTGTTGAGTTTTTCTCGTCAATCCGATCCCCCCGTTCTATCGTCACTGTCGAGGAAGGAGTTATCTGGCCAAGAAACTACTCTACCTAATGTATGTTGCTATTTTATTGTAAGACTAGCTTTTGTTAACCCGCTAAGGAGTGTGCACAGACTAAATAGAATAGGAGTGTGTTATTTGTTTTTAGTTTTTTTAGTATTTAAATATTTTTTTTAATATACATTCCTTATCAGAATATACAATTACTCTTATATTGAAATCATATAGATAAAAATATATAATCTTTATAATTTCAATACATGCATATCCAGATAAGGAATTCATAATTATATAATTAATAAAAATATAATATTTTTCAGATATCCCATGAAATATTAGATTCAGTAAACTCGAACGTTCCGGAACAAGTTATAGTTAACGTTTCATTAATCGACGCTAAAGATTTAAATCTTGTTGCAGAAGACATAACTGTTCATGGACTATTTTGTAAATTCAAGTAAGCTTCAAATACAATCAAAGAGCCTCCTTGTATATAAAATTAAACCTATACTATATTTTACACTAACAACTAACTTTATCCTCATAACTAACAATATCTATACAACAAATTATTCACATGATAATCGGTACAGTGGTTTTTAAGTCATACGTATACATACATATATTCAAATAAAGAGACCGATACGAATAAAAAAAAAAAATTTTGTTCTAAGCCTGTTTAGAATTGATGTGGTCTTGACTTTAATTTCTAAAAATCATACTAAAGTATTTTTTTTTATTATTGAAATATTTTATCATATACAGGGTGAATTTGAAAGGATGTACTTTGGGCTAATATGAGGTTCTGCTGATCAAATCGAACAACTTTACCCATACCCTCATCGTAAATATCTAAAGCAAATAACTCACTCGAATTCAATGTTTATTTTTTAGTTATTTCGTAAATTTTACCAGATACGTGCCATGCGTAAAATCGCATTATTTCGTGGTGTATAGATATTTTCGACAGGTAGTAAGTCAAACATTACATTACTAACCTACATTCATAAAGAAAAATAAGCGATTTAGTTAAAATGGTGTTTAATCTCTTTTCTTTGTCAAAAATAATTTTCATTGGTAAGAAAGAGACGAATAAACATTTTAAGTAAAATGCTCAATAAAGTTTTTATTAATTAAGGGGTTATAAAAACCTTTAGATTAGGTTCGGAACAGCACACAACAAAATGTGCTTCAAATCCGTTGCTACCAGAATGGAGAGAAAGTTTTTCAATGCTTCTTGATAGTGACAGTTTGATGAAAATATCTTTATGGGACAAGGGCCGAGAGAATCAACATATTGCACAGTGAGTATTATTTAGTAATAAAATGAGTTCTGTTAATATAAATAAGCATAAAAATGCACCTTGATAGTGACAGTCTGATGAAAATATTTTTATGGGACAAGGGCCGAGAGAATCAACATATTGCACAGTGAGTATTATTTATTAATAAAATAAGTTTTGATAATATTAATAAGCATGGCAATGCTTCTTGATGGTCACAGTCTGATGAAAATATCTTTATGGGACAAGGGGAGAGAGGATCAACATATTTCACAGTGAGTATTATTTAGTAATAAAATAAGTTCTGATAATATAAATAAGCATGGAAATGCCTCTTGATAGTGACAGTCTGATGAAAATATCTTTATGGGACTAAGTCCCAGAGAATCAACATTTTGCACAGCGAGTAAAACTTGTTGAAACTAAACACATAATATAATAAAAGGATAATTGTTGTTTTCCTTTTAAAACAAGCTTTAACTAAAGTTAACTATTTTTTTTATAATATAAATATGTTTGACAGCGGTGCTTTAGAACTTTCGACTTTAGAGATAAACAAAACACACGTTATTTGGCTGAAGTTGGACGATGATCAAGGGTTTTTACATCTATCCGTGACTCTATCTCACGAGCAGATAGATTTGTTGGAGAATGAGGATACTAGAAAAAATGATATTGTAAGTGTTTTAATTGTGCTGTATGTAATAAAACATAATACTACTACTACTTTAAAAACTTTTTGTAAGTTATAGAATTTAATAAAGTGCAATTGAGTACCTATGTGCAAAATTGACAGTTACTCGTATACCTACTGTATGTTGACAAGCTCTGGTTTATCTATTTAGTAGCCTACTATTAGTTTTGCTGTGTTTACTATAGTCGCTAGTAACTATAGTTAGAGATCAACTAAAAGGACCACTGTATTTGGAATAAACATATAATGTCTTATTAGTATATAGTTACTATAGTAAACACAGTTAGCAAAAACGTAAGTCGGGCATAACGTCTTATTCAACATGCTAGCATTTTTTTAAATATGGAATTAATAAAAAAAAAACACTTAGGTAGGTACATACATTTTTCCATAAAAATAATTTAAAAAAATACCATCACAAGTGAAAATATCATATTTTTGGCTCTCGGTAACCGTTTTTTTTAACGGCCTCAAAGTACCTAGTGAAAACCATTGGCGAAATGGGTTAATCCCTCCACTAGGCACCCTGAGACCGTACTGTAAAATAAAATTACTTACATATTTTTTCAGTCTCAATGGATATCAAACAGCTGTAGAGTCATAGGCCATCTAAATGTGACAGTTATAGAAGCCAGAGGGTTGCCTTTGACTGATCTCAATGGTAAAATAAGCGCTTACTGTGCTTTAGTAGTTAGCGATGCAAAATTTCAAACATCTAAAGTTAGCGCTTACAATACTCTACGTTGGAATAATGCACGATATACTTTGTAAGTATCCGCAGTAGTTATATTACCTGAAGATATTGGTTTGCTATATTTTGTATATCTAGTCTTTCCATAAATATTGACACAAAGAAAAAAAATGTTACCGATTTCTTTTTGACGACGGTACCAAATATATTTTTTATGTGCATATAAAAATATTAGATTTAAATATATTACATACAAAGTTTCATGGCTCCTTAAAGGAACTATAAAGAAAAAAAATATATTACGAAAAAGCACCGCTTTATTTTTGCCCCAACTCCCCTAAAAAAATATTAAACATATTTTTAAAAAATAAAATTTTGAAAAATAGTCGAACACTTGTCCGACAGTTTTATAAGAAGAGTCTACATACACAGTTATTGGTCGTTACAAAACAACGTATTACACAGCTGCTGCTATTTTGTGACGCAGACGAATTTTAATTACGAATAAATATAGAGTTATTATTAAAATGTAACATTTCTATAATATTCAGATTATTAATGAAGATACTTCGTCAAAAAGTAATCGAATGAGTTTATAAACTCTTTAGTATACAGGGTGAATTTGAAAGGATGTACTTTGGGCTAATATGAGGTTCTGCTGATCAAATCAAAACACTTTTCCCATGGAAACATGTGTCGAAAATGAAATAAAAATGGCTTCCCCATACAAATTGGTAATTTTAACATTACTAGTCTGTATGGAGAAGGCAATTTTTTTTTTCATTTACGACACATGGTTACATGGGAAAAGTTGTTCGTATTGATCAGTAGAACCTCATATTAGCCCAAAGTACATCCTTTCAAAGTCACCATGTATATTACTAACTACATATATTATATAAAGGAATACCGAGGATCCCAGATTTGGACAGCAGCCAAATATAAAAACCTACTTTATTTAATAATGATAATTTTTGTTACAGTGATGTTTATGATATAATGTCTACTCTAACCATCAAAGTATATAACAAAACTCTAATGAACAATGAACTTTTGGGGAAACTACAGGTTCCATTAGTAAGGATATCTCAATATGACAAACCTCACTGGTTTGCCTTGAAGGATAAACATCAGAGAAATCATGCTAAGGGACAATGCCCTCGGATACTCCTGGATATGTCCATCCAGTGGAATGTTGTAAGTTATAATTTGTGACTTCTGACTTTATATTTTAGGCTCTACATTCGCTAACAATAAAGGCAATATAAAAAGCAGCATATTAAAAGAAATATTAAAAAAAACATGTTTATTGTTCAGTAAACGGATACACGTACATGCTAGGATTAAATCCTAGATCAAATTAAGAAAGAATAAAAGCGACATACGATACTTCAGTCTTATCGTGTGCGAGATCTATCTAAATGTGGATTTTAGTATTTAAATAATATAATTAACTATTTTGCAATTATAAACTTAAATGAAAATTAAGACTAAACAAGGTTAAACTCTGAAATTTTCAATCCATTTTACCTACAGATATACAAACTACGCACGGTCGTAGCTAGCGCGTAGTACCCGTTCAAGAAAATTATTGACATTCCCGTAGCTGTTATATATCTAGTCTAGACGGTAGATCCTTACGGTGTACAGTGCAACTAAATCTATACATACTATATATTTAGTTATATATTACACGATTTTTATAACTGCGGACTTTAAGTTGTGAAACAACTTTTTAGTTTGTATACAGGGTTACAGAAAAAGTCGTGCTAGATCCGTTCAGGGCGTGGAGTACCCATCAGTTCTGACTTATTTCTCTATGAAACACCCTACCCTAAATTTAACCCTTTTCGAGATTTTCGACTTTTAATTTAAAAAAATATATATATTTTTGTTTATTTTGTGTGCCTTATTATTATTATTATTGCATTTTTACATGTGTAATAAGATGGTTTAGGACGTCAATAATTAAAATAGTGCTTAAGTTAATTGAATAGGCCGTAGTAGACAAATGAAAGTTAAGAAATTACAAAAATAATTAGCAAGTTTTTTTTTCTCTAAGGGATATCTAAAACAAATATTATGGCAGTTGTTCGGCAGATGTATTTTAAAATATCTACGTATCATAAGCTATCTAACGAGGTATAACAATCTAGAATTTGTATTACATTTCGTGGAAAAAAAGTAGTTGGGACGCTTCAGGTAGTAGTTCTAACGGACCCGCACCTATTGTTTTTCAAGTTAAGACGCACCGTGCGAGCGAGACAAGTGATGATTTATGCAGGTGTAAGTGAAAGAAAAAATGTGTAGAGACTGATTAGGGCTGGGAATACAACACAGGATATTGTTTTGCTTGGTATTCTGCTTTTGTGCTTCGTACATAGTAGATGTGATATCGTTTTGCTCTTTTTCTCGACTTGGCTGTGATTCTCGACTATTTCTTCTGATTTGTGACTACTGTGCTTGTTAACCGGACTCTGATTTGTACTTGTGATACGGAAGTGTGAAGATGACGTCCTACACACCTGAGGAATATGCTGATATGCTTATTTGTTATGGATACTGCGATTGTGTGTCTGCGCCAGCTCGCAACGAATACATAACTCTCTACCCCGGTGCTAGTGCTAGAGCGGATGTGGTCGTTTTTGACAGAGTTTATCGAAGACTTAAACTGGCTCTATTTTGAGACGAAGTACAGACATGGGAAGACCACGAATTGATGATAACGAAGAACAGGACAATGAGATAGTGCAACGCTTTCGAGCGGATCCGACTACTTCCACTAATATTGTTGCCCGTGATCTGGGACTTTCGCAATGGAGAGTATGTTTTACAGTCCATACTGCTGGCCTATACCCCTACCATTACACGCCGGTACACGTTATTGAAGAAGGAGACCTCGCGAAATGGTTGAACTTCTGCAGATTTATGCTAAATGCTGACGTAGAAGAACCAGATTTTCTAAGAAATATCTTGTGGACAGATGAATCCAAATTTGATAAAGATGGCATAACTAACTATCACAACGCCCATTACTGGGCCCCAAAAGAACGAAGGAATCCCAATAAGAAAAGAGTGAAGGAGTCCCAACGAAGATTCAGCGTGAATGTGTGGATGGGCATTATCTTCAATCATTTGATTGGACCTTACTTTCTCCCGGACAATCTAAATGGGGAAAGCTACGAAAACTTTCTCAGAGGAGACTTGAATGATTTGCTGGATGATCTGCCACTCAACTTGATCAGGCACATGTGTTTCCAACAAGATGGCTGCCCTGCCCATTTCAGGAGAAGTGTCAGAGACTGGCTGGACACAAATTATCCAAACAAATGGATAGGACGAGGTGGGCCGTTGCCATGGCCAGCAAGAAGTCCGGACCTAACCCCCATGGATTTTCATGTGTGGGGGCGCATGAAAAGTCTTGTCTACAGCGAGCCAAATCCAGTTTCGTCTGTGGAAGAATTAAGAGAAAGGATTGTGGAAGCAGCAAATCAAATGAGGACAACGTTGACAACTGGAGTAGTGAAGACTGGTCTCCGTAGAAGGATGCGACAATGTGTTAGAAACAGAGGCGGCCATGTTGAACATGAACTGTAGAGTAAGAAAAAGTTGTGTGAAAACCTGATTTAATAAATAACATTTCTAGCTTACCTATTGTTTTACTTTACTTTTAAGGGCTAAGTATTAACTTTCTTTCCCACTGTCGCCTATCAAACTAAGTTTTTGCCACGAAATGTAATACAAATTCTAGATTGTTATACCTCGTTAGATAGCTTATGATACGTAGATATTTTAAAATATATCTGCCGAACAACTGCTATAATATTTTTTTTAGATATCCCTGGATATAGGTTTAGAAGTAAATTTGGATAAGTCTGAGATATTTAATTGTGATCAGCATAACAGTTCAGATCTTGAATCTTTTTTTCCCGGCATCAAAATTATTAACAGTCAAAATTTCGAGTTGTTAGGTGCACCAATAACCTTAGATTCAGTTGATACCATTATTAGAAAGAAAATTACCAAATTAAAAATACTTCATGATCATTTACCTCGACTACATTCGCACGTCGCTTATACCTTATTAAAATCCAGTTTTTCTATTCCTAAATTCACTTATATCATTAGAACGACACCATTGTGGAAGTTCCCAAATTTGTATTCTGCTATAGATGATTGTATTAAGTCATCTTTCGAACTAGTCATGAATATTCGACTGTCTGATTTACAGTGGGATCAAGCTTCTCTTCCCATTAAGTTTGGTGGTACTGGAATCAGAAGGGTATCGGATGTAGGTTTATCTGCCTTTATTGCTTCCTGTTATGGAGTCTCAGAATTAGTCACTAATATTTTGCCAAATTTAGGTGTCAGTTCTGAGATTTCATATTTGTCTGAATCTATAGAGGCATTTAGATCTGCATCCGATTCTCTTCCACCACCACAGTTGTCCTCACAGCGTCAATGGGATCAAATAAATACTTTAAAAATATACAATAATCTCCTTGAAATTTCCATTGGTACAGATTTGGCACGTTTAAAAGCAGTCTCTTCACATGAGTCAGGATTATGGTTAGAGACGTTTCCCTCCCCTTCTTTAGGTACTTTCTTAGATGACCAGTCGCTAAGAATTGCAGTTGCGTTAAGGTTAGGCGCTAACATCTGCCAACCTCATCAATGCAAATGTGGTGTGCAAGTATTAGCGAATGGTCATCACGGATTAAGTTGTAGCAGAAGTGCAGGGAGACTATCTCGACACCATAATCTTAATGATGTTCTTCGCAGAGCTCTGTCCTAGTGTTCTTGAGCCTCAGGGATTAAGCAGGGTAGATGGGAAACGCCCAGATGGATTAACACTGGTGCCATGGCAGAAAGGGCGTTGCCTGATCTGGGATGCCACCTGTGTTGATACGTTTGCGGCTTCCCATCTACATGCGTGTGTGGGCTTATCAGGGGCAGCTGCCGAGGTAGCTGCTAAAGCAAAACATTTAAAGTATAATAATTTAAAAAATGAGTTTTTGTTTGTTCCATTCGCTGTGGAGACTACGGGAGTGTGGGGTTCCGAAGCCAAAAACTTTGGGAAGAGATTGTGTGCTCTTTTAAATGAAACTTCAGGCGATCCCCGCTCCGGATATTATTTTAAACAGCGCATTTCACTGGCAGTTCAACGTGGTAATGCTGCCAGTGTAATGGGAACATTTGGGGCGGGTCAGAATCTGGACACGGTGGACTTATTTTCTTATTAATATTTATATATTTTTAGGAGATTTCTATTTTCTTTTTATTATTAGGTTTATATTCTTTTTAGGTTTCTAGTTTATAGTAGGGTTTTCTTTATAGTTTAAATATTATTTATTAAATAAATTATATTATGTTCTTTAGATATCCCTTAGAGAGAAAAAAACTTGCTAATTATTTTTGTAATTTCTTAACTTTCACTTGTCTACTACGGCCTATTTAATTAACTTATGCACTATTTTAATGATTAACGTCCTAAAGCATCTTATTACACATGTAAAAATGCAATAATAATAAGGCACACAAAATAAACAAAATTAATTTTAGTAGCCCAAAAATCGGCAATTTTTAATAAAAAAATTAAAAGTCGAAAATCTCGAAAAGGGTTAAATTTAGTTAAATATAAGTCAGAACTGATGGGTACTCCACGCCCTGAACGGATCTAGCACGACTTTTCCTGTAACCCTGTATAACAATAGTTTCCCAGAGGCTCTACCAAGAGTACTGCTATGCTATCGAATTAACGTTAATAGAATAATTGCTTTATTTTTGAAACTGGACAAATTAAGTTTCTCTATTGGTAGAACCTAACGTTTCTAACGTAACGTAACTTTACTTACGTTAATTTGATTGTAAACTTATAGAGCCAAGTGTCTAAAATTTTTTTTTTTTTTTTTAGTAAAACTCATAGTTATAAAACCACATCCTTTTAGGTGACGTTTCTGTTAGAATATATTGATATGTATTACATCTTGGTCTCCTGGCACCATCACATTTATGCGTCACCTCACTACGAGTATATACGAGTACTTACATATATATATAAGTTGGTATAAGTTTCCGTTGTTCACTGAGGTTGTTTTGATTGACCAGATGAATTTACCCTTCACCTTTCTTAGTACGTGTATTAATTATTTTTCTCCTATTTATACCTTTTAAGGTAACAGGTTCAATGAGGTTGTTTCGGCCGCAAGAAATTAAATATTCAACCAAGAAACCTCCGAAATTTGATTTAGTTTTGGTCCACAAGGACTTGGAATTTATTAGAGACACTTTTAATTACCTTTATGAAATTAATGAAGAAATTAAGTAAGTTTCATTTTTATTCGCTAATAATATATTATCCCTTGTATAATAATATATTCACAAAAACTTTATTAAGCGTTTTATTTAAGTTATATTATCTCTCATTCTCAAAGATGAGTTTCATTGGTAAGAAAGAGACGAAACATCTTTTTACACGCTTAATGTTTTTTTTATTCCATTAGGATCTGGTCTGGTAGATTTATTTCCTACATAATTGTTTTTTTATCAGGGTTTTTTGTAGTTCTAATTTTTATTTTAAATTTCTTGGTTTTTTTCATTGTCGTGTTTTTCTTTATAGTTTAATTTTAACTTCTTAGGAGTATTATTTTAATTATATTTTAACTAATGTTTGTACAAATTAATAAACGTAAAAAAAAAGAAAAATAATAATCAACGATGATTTCTAAATGATTTTTTTAATTTTCAGACAATTTTTAGAATGGCATCCCATTCTAAAAATTGTCTGAAAATTAAAAAAGAAATATGTTCTAATTAGATATTTAATCATATGTTTTTTCTTTCGTTTATGGATGATACCTTTATTGGCTATAGCACCTTTTCTATACAATTTATATAGAAAAGTGAAAAATGAAGTACAAGTCGGTAAGCCATTTTTTTACTTGAGCAAAGAACGAAATATTTGATTGTTACTCCAGATATTTTTTTTTCAGAATCGAATCAATATAAAATTATAGTAGAAGAAAATAATAATTTGAAAATTGAATATACTCGACAAAATGATAAAGTAAGTAACTTTAGGTGTGAGAACCATACGCGCGTTGTGCTTCATTACACGTTGCCATAAGCCCTATAAGTGAGAGCGAGCGCGCAATACCACTCACCACCAGTCACATGCCGTGCTCCAATAAAAAAATATATATATATATGGTCGCACTTTTTATTGCCCCGCGTACAGCGAAATATTGCGACCAGTATAGTTTCGTTATAGCTAATACAGATGCAAAAACCGTCAAATGACCCAGTCATATTTCGGCTTTAGTCTCTGAGTTCACTAGATTTCAGGAGCCTACTGCATCAGTTTCTTGTTGAGGTGGTAATATCCTTTCAGGGTGCAGTTACGAATTACAATACGGGCTGTTGGTATGACGGTAAAGTTGCGAGACTTTTTATGCAAGTTTGTCTTTTTCACTGACTATTGTGTAACTGCATTATTAGCCCTGCCGGTATAGTGGAAACAACCTGATCGACCCCATTGATATAATTTTGTAGGTCTACTTACCACGTAGATACAGAGTCACATGTACTTCAATAAAATAAAATTAACTTTACTAGTAAGTACTTAATTTTACTAGATTTTTTAATTTTTACTTTGTAATTAAAATATGTGTTTCAGAATAATAATGAAAATAAGCAATCGTTTTCGGGAAAACTATTCGATCTTCATGATTTAACTTTGACTATAACAAAAGGGATCGACTATATGGCGTCAATAAGCGATAGACTCAATAAGTAAGTTAAATTGCTCTCATGCAAAAAAAAACATGTTTAAAATATCAGTGTCTACCTATTTAAAATTTCAAACCTATATAAACTCTATATTAGCCAAACATCTTGAATTATTATTGTGTTAAAAAAATATATATATATTAATAATAAATAAATAAATACCATCACGGGTGCCTATTTGGCTCCCGAAAACCGTTTTAAACGGCCTCAGGGTACCCAGCGGAGGGATTAACCCGTCCTCATTTCGCCGATGTTATTCTGAGGCAACCCTAACAAGCCACGTTGTATAAAGTGTTCACCTATCCCAGGTCCGGCCTTGTTTTCATCTGCTTAACGTTGTTATCAGTTGCACAGTGACTTAACCACTAGGCTTGGACCGCTTTTTATTATTTATTATTAATATTACTATTATACGTAACTATACAAATACGTTAGAGATAGAGGCTCTACCATGAGTATTTATACAAATACTTATGGTAGAGATGTTATGTCGTAAGCTTTAACATACACTTGTGTGTGCATTTTAAAGCATACGACATACCACCATCCTTAAACATAACATAACGTTTAGTTAACGTTTAGGGTACGAAAATAATCTAGCATGCCTTTTTCAAATGAGCTTTAAAATAATAATATACCTACCTAATAACTTAACCGTTTTTAACATAATATATTTTATTTTCAGTTTGACGACCTTTACGGTGCCGTTTTTGTCATATTTTACTCTTGTATTACTTTTGATAGCGGCGTTTGGACTGTATTATATCCCCATAAATTATATTTTTATGGCTTTAGGTAAGTGTTAGTTAATCGGTCTAACTTATTACCTATAACCAAACCTTAGGGAAAAAAGCTATTATTTATTACTATTTTAGACTGATGAAGATAGTAAATCTCATAGTGGAGCTATTTAAGGAGTTCTTGTTAATTTTAAGTTAGGAATGTGAGGAAACACTAGTAGGTTAGATTTTTTATCTACCATTGTTTTATATAAACGTTATCAAAAATTCTTGGTGGAGCTGTAATTTCTGGGGCCAGCGTTATAGCGCTAATAACGCAGAAATGTTAGGTCTAACAATATTCATCTGTAAAGATTTACAGAGGCTCTACCTAAGTTTCTGTCAATATCCACCAATAAGACCACCATAAGCCTTTTCTATTGGTAATACGTTTTAATTAACATTTTTGCCATAATAAATGCCAATTTTATTAACAACTAGCTGTGCTCCCGACTTCGTCCGCGTGGAATAGTTTTTTTTTATCATACAAACTTTCCTCCCCTATTTTATCCCCTTGGGGGTAGAATTGATCAAAATCCTTTCTTAGCGGATGCCTACGTCATAACATCTACCTGCATGCCAAATTTCAGCCCGATCCGCCCAGTGGTTTGGGCTGTGCGTTGATAGATCACTATGTCAGTCAGTCACCTTTGAGTTATATATATTTAGATGAGGTATTAGAGTGTGTTTGATTAGGCTTTTATGTATTACCAAAAGAACGTAGATTATTTTTCATTATTAGTTTTCAACTAGTTTGGGAGTCAGGGTATCACTAGTTCTAGGTACTAATATAGTTTTATAAGGCAATTGTTACTAATCCATAAATTGTGATTTTTTGGTCAATAAAGTTATTATTATTAGTTTGATATTTCATATAGAAATTAATCGCGCAATAAAATTGCAAATTGTGTCATTACATTATATGAATACATACTACCGAACCGAACTAAAGCATATAACCAACTAGTAAGACTAGGTGGTTAGCTGAGTCTATTGACGTGCCAATTATTATCTGCCATACAAGAGTGCTACCGAGGCGACCAACTTTACCGAAAATATCCATGCCTTAAATATGTATGGCAGAAAATTATTCATTAAAAATTTATTGAGGCCTTAAAGAACACTTTAGTTATAGGAGGTTTTATCTCTTTTTTTAGCAACAAGAATGAATATGTGTAAAAGAGGCAAAACCTTCTATAAGTGTTCTCAGTAAGTTTTTATGAATTATAAAAAGGCCATTATTCTATTGTAAACCGACCCTTTGTAACGTGACAACAATAACTCATGGTAGATCTAATAGTTGAATGATTTATTATCCTACCTATGGTTACAATAAAATATTATTTACTTCTTTACTTTGCAGGTGTTTATAAATACGGAAGAAAACGAATTAATCCGAACAGAAAGCCAAATAATGATGTATTGGATTTCGTATTTCACATACCAGATAAAAACACTCTGGTATGTAACCGATAAGATAGTACATATAATTAAATGAATGGTTAGATATAGATTAGTTTTTTTTTAAATATCATTCATACAAATTTTCAGAAAGATTGGAAAGAACTTGATGTACCAGAATATGGTATGGAGGTGGTTAATGAAAAAGTATCATTTACAATACCCATGGATAATCTTCAGAAAGATACCCAGGTAACTATCCAATATATAACTGCGTAATATAAATTGCTCCTTTGCCATTGCTATATAGACGATAATTTTATTCTTGACTTAAGTTAAGTGCGAATCTTATAATAATATATATATATAATAAATAACATTACGGGTGCCTTACGGTACGGTGTTTGAGGCCTAAATGGCCTCAGGGTACCCAGCGGAGGGGTTTTAATCTCACGTCGTCGTAGCCGATGGCATGAGTCTACCTACACCTAACAAGAGGTCGCGATGGTTGGATAGACTCAATAAACCCATCTATAAACAGTTTCACAAGTTGGTTTAGTGAAACACACATACCATGGTAAACTATACAGAAATTCGTTACGTTGTAGTAAAAAACCCGCATTGAAATCGTCCCGCATATTTTAGCTCGATTTTTTTTATTGGAGCACGTCATGTGACTTTGTATCTAACTGGGGTTAATCAATAATTGTTCTTAAACAACATTGATTGCTCCCACTATCCACGTCCCGGCGACAAAGACGAATTGCATTACGAGTATATTTTAATATACTCGCTGCCTTATAGCCAAATAAACCATCCATTTCGTAACCGCATACTGAAAGGAGACTACCACCTCGACAAGAAATCGATGCAGTAATCTCCTGAAAACCGGTGAACTCAAAGACTAAAACCGCAACATGACTAGGTCACTTGACGGTTTTTCTGTATGGGCGGTGTCATCATAATCAATATTTTTAAAGCATAAATATAATATAATATATTTAAGCACAAACAGAGAATGGGGTCTTTTAATACTCCTCTTTACTTTAAATCTGGGTTAAAATTAATACTTATAAATAATTAAGTTTTTTTTTATTAAAAGGAACTTAATTTTAATATATTTCAGATAGCTCAATTAAGAAAGAAGATTCCACTGACTCCAGAATTGACCGATGGTGAAAATGTGCAAATTTGGAAAGAGAAAACTCAGAATTAATATTAAATGTGTGAAAATTTTGAAGACTGATAAACATGAACAATATAATGTCTGCAGATAACGGGGAATGGGGAGATAATTTCTCCCCATTTGTTTAGTAGACACTAATAGATTAGACAATCCATGTCCCTACAATGTCTAAAGTAGTTGCTGAATAAATTGTTGACCCAACGTGTAACATTGTCACACTAACTTTATATTTTAATATAGGCTGTGCCCCCAACATTTTATATGTTATAGGTGATGTAGATATTTATAAAGTTGGGCCAATTTACCGTATGTTCGTATGTTCGATAAGTAATTTTTTTTTTGTTTACCGTCGCGTCGTGCCGTACAAAAAAAGCTATTTGTAGATTTGTAAGTAGTACAACAACGTTATCCTAAAAATGGTGACATAATTTTTAGGACATATACAAATAAGAAAAACGTGAGAATAAAAATTATTACAAAATCAGTATAGTCTGTTCCACGAAAGAATGCCGCGGAAAAAAGTGGAACTAATAAAATTGAGATTATTACAGAGCATGGCCTCTGTAATAATCTCAATTTTATTAGTACAAATCTACAAATAGCTTTTTTGCTTGCTTACGTCTACGTATACGAATACGTTACGTTGCTACAATGCGCAAACCCATGGCAGAGCCTCAGTACTTTGGCCCGTATAGGATTTATTTTATCTTTACAGGGGCTTTAACATAAGTTTTGGGTTCCTTTTTACGTAATGTTAATATGTGAGGCAACACCAATAGTACCACCTTATTTCAAAAATTAAGCTATTTTATAGGTTGTGCCCGACGTATATAGGATCGCTTAATTTTTGGTAACAGGATTGAATAAAGCGATCCTATTGGTTGTTGCTCACGTATACGTATATAAATACGTTACGTTTCTACAATGCGCAAACCCATGGTGAGCCTCTGTTTTGCTTTCTTTTATTTTCCTTAACTGTAAATATATATCTATGTCCAAGCCCAGACAGGATTAAAAGATGTATATAGATGAAGAAATGTGTTTATTTAACCACTGTTAGATGTTAGCCATATAGGAGGCTTTACAAAGAAGTAATTTAAATATATTTTATAATAAAGACATTTTAATGCAAGTAAGTCTGTAAGGTAAGTGACAAGTAAAAAAATCGTATGTGGCGCCGCGAGCGCCCCCTTGCGGATGATGGAAGAACTAGTTAAGATGCGTTCGCGTAGACAATCTATATTTTTAATATTATTGTAAAATTATGACTTACCATTTTATTTGTAATGTGGTGTGGATTTTTGCTCTATAAAATAAATAAATACTCTCAAGGAGTGAGTACAAAATATGGTTGCAACGAACGATCATGTATGACATTTCGTTTAATATACAATTTTAGACCTTAAGCCACTTTCGTATATTATTCTTACTTTAAGTTGTTAACCTAACGTAACTGCAATTTTTACTCAGATCTACTTAGGGGCTTAGCACGCGGACAACGATAAGATATATACCGACTCCACTTATACCGTCTGCTGTCGAAAAATATATCGAGTTGGTGAGCACGCAAACCGACACGATAAATTTCTCGAGCTTTGTCTACTAGTTAAAACAAGTGTGTTTTCGTTGACAATTTCGAAAACATTTATGTAATAAATAAATAATTATTACCTTATACGATGCATTTATTTTATATTATTATTAATAATCGTTACACAGATATATATTTTAATTTAAAAAGATTTAAAAATACATATTTTTAACAAAATAAAAATAAAGCCGAAGAAAACTCGTTAACTTGGCCAAAAAAAATATTTTATTTTTTTGGTGAGTTTTTTTCTTTATTAAGGCATTGGATAGGATTTAAAAAATGTTATGGAAAGTACGTATAGATAAGGAAGTGGTCTGAGACCTAAAACCGCTATTCAAACGAATTGTCAGACATATTTTCTTGAGCATTGATTGGTTATGATCGCAATTGTGTCACTTTTTATTTTGGTTTGTATTGCGGGCAGCTATCTTTTGTTCTTTTGACTGGTAAGGCGATTAAGCCTTAAGGTACTTCCCTATAATAATATACTTCAATGATATAAATCAAATATTTTATTTTATGGATGCTTTGAATTTTATGCATACGGCAACGTGTGAATGATATATTTTAATTATCCGTCTGAATTAGTCGCCTGCTGAATAATTAAATTGCATTACACAATCATTTTTTCCGCATTCAAGACCTATCTGAACTTGAAAACCTCTGAACTTCGGGGGTTACCGAAATTCAAAGGTTTTCACTCTAGTAGTGATTGTCCCCTCTAGGATTTGTTCGCTTTAAAATATTAAGACTAACCTACTGCCACTTCATAATAATAAATAGGTACATGAAATTAAATAAAAAAAATACACGATAATAACATAAAACAAGAATTTTAATATTAATTTAATTATCTTTTCTAAATAGCATAACTCTAGGTTATAACATAAATACTTATATAAGTCGTAACATAAGTACTTATTTTCTGATAATCTCATTTTCATAATCTATTTCTTGGTTTGGGCACCCAGGTTTTTTTTTCAAAATCATTGTTTTTTGAGGTTCTAGTTGTTCCAGCAACTTTTTTATGTATGTATCATCACGGGTGCCTTACGGCGCCCGAGACCGCCTAGACGGCCCCAGGGTACCCAGCGGCGGTTTTAATCCCACCTCGTCGTAGCCGATGGTATGAGTCTACACCGAACAAGTGGCTGGCTCGTCGCGATGTTTTGAATAGACTCAATAACCCATCTATAAACAGTTTCACTAGTTGGTATAGTGAAACCGGGACCGACAGCTTAACGTGCTCTCCGAGGCACTATAGTGGTGTTGTCAAACAAATGTACATAAATTTTTTAATTAAAAACTCATTGGTACACACCGGGATTCGAACCAGGGACCTAAGTGTTTTTAAGTCCAAGGTCTAACCAACTAGGCCACCACTACATAAATAACTTTTTTATAACACGCACATTTATAGTCACTTAAGTATAACAGTTTTTCTAACGAGAATAAAACAATTTTGGTTCTGTTTTTCGCTATTATAGCAATAAAAATATCAAAGCAAAAGTAATGTCGACACTTATCAGCACCTAAAAGAAACCTGATAAAAATTGTATATATATCGACTTTTGTCTACAATCTGCCAGTTTAGTTTTGATGTCAATAAGCTGCGTGCTACCGTTTTCGATAAAAGTCGACATATATCTTCCAATGCGTCAAATTAGTCTATTCGTTATATATCATGGTCGCGCGTGTTAGCTTTGTAGATATATGTCTTATCGATCGATATATATCGAACGGAATGACGCGCGTGCTCGGCCCCTTAGTCTCAATAATAAAATTTGTCTACTGAAATATAAATTAAATAAACTGTTGACCTATCATAGTTTCTTTTTATTGATACCTGATGGTAATCAAACCTAAGTCGAAGATAGGGCCGATCCATACATTGTTGTTTAGCAGTATTGTTCGTTCCTTTATGTCCATAAATGGTAGGTACAGTTACGAAATAGGCGGCGATAAAGACGAATTGCTCGCTGTTGTATTGTATAATCAACTTCCCGTTTCGTAACCACCCTAAAGGAGACTACCGACCTCGACAAGAAATCGACGCAGTAGGCTCCTAAAATAACACCAATAGTATATTTATTGTAGGCGTTAGATTGCCTATAGGGTGGTTACAACTTCCCGTTTCGTAACCACCCTAAAGGAGACTACCGACCTCGACAAGAAATCGACGCAGTAGGCTCCTAAAATAACACCAATAGTATATTTATTATAGGCGTTATATTGCCTATAGTATGTTTCTATATATATATATATATATATAGTGTGTACCTAATATATATATATATATATATATATATCTCTACAATACCTAATAAAGTCATACCTGCTGAAGTAGTGCCCGAATAAATCTTAGTTACCTCCTACATCAATATATTGTTTGTACCTAATATATATATCTCTACAATACCTAATAAAGTAATACCTGCTGAAGTAATGCCTGAATAAATCTTAGTTACCTCCTACATCAATATATTGTTTGTACCTAATATATATATATCTCTACAATACCTAATAAAGTAATACCTGCTGAAGTAATGCCTGAATAAATCTTAGTTACCTCCTACATCAATATATTGTTTGTACCTAATATATATATATCTCTACAATACCTAATAAAGTAATACCTGCTGAAGTAGTGCCTGAATAAATCTTAGTTACCTCCTACATCAATATATTGTTTGTACCTAATATATATATATCTCTACAATACCTAATAAAGTAATACCTGCTGAAGTAGTGCCTGAATAAATCTTAGTTACCTCCTACATCAATATATTGATTGTACCTAATATATATATATATCTCTACAATACCTAATAAAGTAATACCTGCTGAAGTAGTGCCCGAATAAATCTTAGTTACCTCCTACATCAATATATTGTTTGTACCTAATATATATATCTCTACAATCTATACTAATATTATAAAGCTGAAGAGTTTGTTTGTTTGTTTGAACGCGCTAATCTCCGAAACTACTGGTTCGAATTGAATAATTCTTTTTGTGTTGGATAGTCCAGTTATCGAGGAAGGCTATAGGCTATATAACATCACGCTACGACCAATAGGAGCAAAGTTATAGTGGTAAATGTGTAAAAAACGGGAGAAATTATTTCATCTTTGAAGCCTTCCGTTGCGTGCGCCGTGAAAACGGTTCAAGATACACAAAAAATATGTATTGAAGAATAATAGCTCTTTTAATGATCTAAAAAACAGTCCGCGATAGTATATGTCTATCTTTTAAGATTAACTCACAAAAACCGTTTTTATGGTACCTAATTTGGTCGAAATAATTTGTTTAAGTTGTATCAACATAATAATATTAATCTTTATTCAAATAAATATGTTGTTGGTTAAGAGTACTTCATTGTGAATAAAATTGTCTTTGACATAACTTAATTTCAACAAAAAACTTTAAAGATTACAATGATAAATAACTCCGAAACAAAACCAACTCGCTCTCTGCGCTGGCCGGCACGGCGGGAGAGAGGCGGTGCTTGCGGGCAAGCCGGGAGGGGGGTGTAGCTCAACGAGATACCATGCCGCGCGGCTCACTCGCGCGGTCGGCTCCCTACTGAACGGTTGAATGCAGCGCTAATTTGTTTATGCGATATAATTATCATCGTAATCTAGGAATAATTCAGATAGGTAGTTGTCAAAAATAAGAGAGTTAACAATAGGTTATTAATAAGAGAGATATGTGCAAGCAATATATATACAATAATATACATATCCTACATACATATAATATATACATACATACCTACCCGTAACAAAATAATAGATGATAAAAATAAAAAAGCAAGTTAATATTATAATATTGTGTCTTTATCTATATATATATATAACTCAAAGGTGACTGACTGGCTGACATAGTGATCTATCAACGCACAGCCCAAACCACTGGACATATCGGGCTGAAATTTGGCAGGTAGATGTTATGACGTAGGCATCCGCTAAGAAAGGATTTTGATAAATTCTATCCTCAAGGGGATAAAATAGGGGATAAAAGTTTGTATGATAAAAAAATAACTTTTCCACGCGGACGAAGTCGCGAGCATAGCTAGTACCTAATAAAGTAATACCTGCTGAAGTAGTGCCTGAATAAATCTTAGTTACCTCCTACATCAATATATTGTTTGTACCTAATATATATATCTCTACAATACCTAATAAAGTAATACCTGCTGAAGTAGTGCCCGAATAAATCTTAGTTACCTCCTACATCAATATATTGTTTGTACCTAATATATATATCTCTACAATACCTAATAAAGTAATACCTGCTGAAGTAGTGCCTGAATAAATCTTAGTTACCTCCTACATCAATATATTGTTTTATTGTAAGTAGAGTCTATGTCATCAAGAGTAATAAATTGTTGGCCCAGCGTAGACCACACTAACACGATGTTTTAAGTCGCCAACAGTAGTCTACATATCATTGTGTCTAAATACCGTACAGTTTTTTTTAGCATGCGTGTCGAAATACAGTAGAGTATCTATAGCATGTGTCTAAATACAGCAGCGTATCTATAGGTGTGTCTAAATTCAGTAGAATATAATAATATATGGCATGTGTCTAAATACAGTAGCGTATCTATAGATGTCTCAATACACTAGAATATATATAGCAAGTGTTTAAATACTGCAGAGTATCAATAGCATGAGTCTAAATACCTTAAAGTATAAATAGCTAGTATCTATATATAGTAGATTTCAGTAAAATTTCTACAGCAGCTTTTGCTGCAGCATTGACAGAATAATATTATATAATCTGACCTAGGCTATATGGTTCATAGAACCCTCTGCCTTCTCTATATTTTAGAAAACCGAACAAAAAAAATATTATATAATCTGTGCTGTGGATGATATATCGTCGCTCTTTTTTTCTTATTATTTATTTTAACATAGCACTGCAAGTCCATCGACCTATCGTCGCTATATATTTTTTAATTTTTATTCTGTTCATGCGATAAATGGACCAAGGGCATTCAATACTATACTGCCTTTTCTTTTTCTTTCAAAATAATGTGAAATCTCTCTTTATTTTGTTAAATCTTAATCCAGATAAGCAAAAATAATATTTTTCAATGTATAAGCATTTGTTTTGCTGCATAATGTGGACAATAATACAGAAAAAGCAAAGAATCAGCACGTAACAAAAGTTGTCAGAACTTTTTTTTCCCAACTTAAATTATCTATAATTAAGTAAGCATATCGTTGTTTGTGAACGCTAAGCTTTTACGGTTGGGTCCAGAATGGCCATTGTCCTTAGTCTTTATAAGCATGTGTCTAAATACAATAGTCTCTATAGCACGTGCCTAATGGGGTTGTTTTGTGCCAAACTTTTTAGCCAGATGGCGCGGTTGTCTTGGTATGTTTGAACTGTCAATATCCATGAGATTATTGTATAAACTTTTAATATCTTTGTAATAGGTTATTATAATGGGTATTTGCTCGTATGTAAAAAAGTTTTGCCGAAACAACCCCATTGACAAGTTATTTGTTAAATAACTTTATCTAACAATTCTAAGTAACGAGACAATTGTAATTTACCATGAAAATTTATAATACATCGCTTAATTTAGTTTGTTCTAAATTAATAATTTCAACTAAAACAAACAATGTATTATAAATTGTCATGGTAAATTACAATTATCACGTTTATGAAATAGGCCCCAGGAGTAAAAAAAAACATTTTACTAAACCATAATAAATTATAATATTACATCACATTTTTTTATATCCTAATCCCTATCCTTATTATAGGTTTAACTATGGCACTATGGAATGTAAAAGATATACAAACAAAGGGATTTATAAATATTTACCATGTAAAGTAGTTTTACAATAAAGGACTTAATTGCTGAGTTTATTTAATTGATATATGCTTTTTTTGTTTTCCAACGCAACTATACTATACTCAATGTATATATTTTTTATACAAAATAAACCGATTTTAAACAAAACAATTTAGTTACTGTTACTAGTATTTTTTTTCTTTACTAGAATTATAGCAATTATGGGCCTCGACATACGTTGAAATTCACTTCCGATATTTGTTATTCTTAAATATACCTATATATATATATATATATATATTCTATAATTGTCTCTATATAATTTTTAATTGGTTTGGCAGATTCAAACAATTTAAACTTTTTTTTTAATAATAATTAATAGAGATTAGGTTTTACCTCTATTGTGCCTGATGGAAAACATAGATGAGGTCTAATTTGAGCACACTTGTCGAATTTGAGCACACTTACTCTGTTAGAGTTTATTTACTCTATACTAAATTAATTTTATAGACACTATAATATAATATTCTCGCAAAAAAATCTTGGAAAATTAATTTAATTCCACAATAATTTTCTTTCTGAATTTGTTTGTTCAATTGGTTTTTCTTAAAGATCCTGTTCTTTGAAGAACTGGTTCAGGAACTTTCAGCTCACGCCATTCTTTCTGTAAAATTATATTTTAAAGTCACAATAAATAATTAGCCATTATGACTGCCCCCGTGGTTTAGTGGTTGTGCCTTTGGGGTTGGATTCCCACTCATGACAAAACAATATTAGTATCCTACGTTCTTCGGTAACCACTATAGACCAATCAGACTAGTCAATCTACACTTTTCTTTGGTTTACCGTATAACGGTAAACCGTTATATATGTAAAATATCGGAAATTTTTCGTAATAATATATCTTAAATAGATTGACTGGTCTACTAATATAATAAGTATAGGTACTTAAATTCTTCCTCGACAATCTTTTGTTTTTTTTTTTAAATTTTTATTCAACGGTGTTTTAGTTAAGCATCCTCGTACACAATCCTAAAGGTAGCTAGCCTTTAGGATTGTGTTCGAAGTATTGTATGTATACGATTGTGTAGATAACGCTATAAAACATTAAGTTCTCTTTTGTTCTTACATTACTTTTGTTTACTATGTATTGCATAGTACAAACAATTAAATTGTTTCTCCAAAATTGGAACTCTAGATAAATAATAATAATAATTCCTAATTTAAAGGATAATTACCAATATTTCGTCATCTGGAACCCTGGAGAGAAAATCCAGAAGATCGTTATTAGGAACTCTATCAGGCACGAGGAATTTTCTTGAAAATTTATAAATACCTAAAACATGTTAAGTTAAAATTATTTTACAATTTGGTAATAAAATATTACTTAGTATTTGTCTAACAAACTTTATTACTTACTATATAAAAAAGTTATTAGATATATTACAATAACTTTTTTTTATCTAAACCTATTAGAAGCTTTGACATAGGTATCGCCCATTCTTTTTTTTTCTGCCTTCGAAGTTCGTATCGGAACTTGACTAAATCAAATACTTTATCATATGTAATTTATTTGCAATTTTGCAAATATGCATACATGCATATGTCGCTTAACAAGAATTATTACTATTATAAATTTCAAATAAATCTCGAGATAATCATGCGGACAGACAGACTCCTGTGGCCTTATTCCGAGCTTGCAACCGCTAATCACGACAAGACGTTGCGCTAACTATAAATATGGAAATATAAGTTCTATTCCAATGGTTATATAGTATGTATTAGGTTGGCTATTATAATGCCACCATCTTGAAATACACGAATTCTTCTCAAGTTTGAACATGTGAGGAGCATTGGAATTTCGACTTTATAATTAACAGGATAGAACTTATATTTCAATACCTGTACTTTACGCAAAATGCGTGACGGTGAACGTATCAAAACTCGGAATAAAGCCCCTGAGATTCATCATTAGTTAACCCTAAAAAGCATAAAGCCTGCTTATTAAATACTTTCTGGTATTTATGACTTTATTGAAGATAAAATAGTAAAAAAAAGTTTGTCTTATTGTATTAATACATACCTAAGGCCATTAATAAATATTTGAACGGTATTATATACAGAGCTAGAGATATTCCTACGAGTGCTGAGATGACTAAATAACTTAGGTATGGCACTGTGAAGTTGCTTAAACTGAAAAAAAAAATAAAACAAAAGTTAAATAAAATTTTAATAATCACTGCTTTTAGTTGTTGATATCGAGTGTACCTAGATAGGTATTAAGGTTTTCGTCGAATCGCATTCAATCTTACTTCTTCCGGGTGCGTCCATTACACCAGAATTTTGGCATTGAATGAATAAATTGTCAGAATAATTATGTAATGGGTAAAAGGGGATGATAAATAAATTTAAATAA
Source organism: Monopis laevigella (assembly GCA_947458855.1). Taxonomy (NCBI): domain Eukaryota; kingdom Metazoa; phylum Arthropoda; class Insecta; order Lepidoptera; family Tineidae; genus Monopis; species Monopis laevigella. The sequence continues at coordinate 16,075,102 of OX381581.1, forward strand.
TAATCATGCTTTAATATATAAACAAATACGTTTGTTTTTTTAAACTAACGGTTTTCACTTTTTACCTTCGTATTCGTAGTACTCTATTAATTTTTACTTTTAGGGCAATTTTTTTTAACATATAAAAACTTATGAAATTTCTTAAAATAATAACAATAATTAAAAAGAAAAACATTCAGATTGTTGAAATGAACGCCTCGGATAATTCTCAACCGAGACCGAGCTTCGGCGAGCTTGGATTTCAATAAGAGAGCTTTATTTGAAAAATAAAGCAATCCTATTGGTTGATCCCTATCTATAGTTACTAGCGACTATAGTAGAAACTGTTGTAGAGCTACTGGTTTGAAAACCATATTTTAGAGTTGGTAGAAATTTTTTTTCAATAATTATTAGAAAAAAAAAACTTGCGATGGCAAATTTTATGTGAGATATAATGATAGTACGAACAGTACTTACTTTTTTAACCTTTCCAAAATCGATACAATATAATCTATTCCATTTTTAATGGTAAACGTTAGATCCTGAAGACTGTAGAGACGAGTTTTGATCGTTTTGTCGTCCTGAAAAAATACACATGTAAGAGTTTTTAGAGCGGCACTGAATGGTACTAATATTTAGTTAGTTAGGTAGGTAATACTACCGCAATATTGAATGTACAATATTTTTAGATAATTTTTTTCGTAATTTTTTTTTTTTAATGTTTTTTTTTTAAATATAAATATTTAAAACGTGTAACCGAAAAAATCATTAGTAAAAGTATATATAAAGAAACCAAATGAAAATGTATATTTACTTTTTGTATGGCAAATTCGTCATCTTCTCCATCTTCGTCAACAGAATCCAATACTGTAATTTGATTATAATCTAAAAATCATAATAATTTTATTTTAAAACAGTACCATATTACTTAAAGAAAAATTTAGTTTTTTATAAAAAAATAAATCATTTTAATAAAATACCCCTGTAATGGTAATGCATATAGGGTGAATTTTTCAAGTGTGCCCTCAAGGCGAAATCCTTAACTACAAGGATTAGCAAAAAATGGGTCAAAGGAGTCATGGAGCCCAATTTGATTAAAACTAAAAAGCTTTGAAGTTACTTTCCACCCTTTGATTCTTATAAGCGATACTATCAGCTGGTGCAATAATACAGGTGAGTTTTTTTTTCTAAATCAACCGGTTCAATTCCTGGCTAGAAGATTTTTTTTTTAAACTATTGATGCAGTTTTTGTTTATATCAAAATCGGCCCGAGACTTCTTTGAGCACTTTTCGATTATCCTTGTAGTGTAGGATTTGGCCTTGAAGGCATACTTTAAAAAATCAGCCCTGTATATTAGCATATAAAGCTCTACCATGAGTTTATGCTAACATTAACGTTACTTTGGAAATGAATTTAATTCAATCATCTTTCTGTTTTGGGGGTTAATAAATATTTTTGAATAGGCTATTTGACTACATTAAAAATATATTATAAATTGTGATCAGTAAAATGTGTATCAGACAATGACGTAAAAAATATATTTCACTTTAATTTAAACTAAATTATGTACCTATATTATTTGTAGATTACACGAAATAAAATTGAGTATTTTTTAGAATTTTATCTATGACAAAAACATCTTTGATTGTTTGACGACTGGTGACGTCACACGCAAGTAAAAATTCCCAGATTAAATAACAGTTTTCTCGACTGATTAAAGTTCTTCTTCTTCTTTTAATTAATGGCCTCTACTCCTTACGTGTTATTTTGCCAGTGTCTAGTGTGGTAGATTAATTATAGTAAAAGTGGGATAATGGGATGGACAGGAAAAACGAAACGACTAGGGTAGAAAAGGGAATGGCGACATAACTGTATGTAAGCATACGGTATAGTCTTGCCAATGTCGAGTGAAGAAGGAAAAATAATCAACAGTAAAATGGGTACCGCCATTTTACTGAAGATTGTGGAATTATTTGAGATAACACAAACACCGAGATCATTGCGTAAATGCTACACTTCTCACACTTAATATTACTATACGAATGCTTATTCTACAAAATTAGTACACTTTAATATCGCACAATAATATTCAATAAAATAAAATTTGAAAAATATAATATAAACACGCGTCTACAGTGTTCGGGCTACCCTCAAAGAATCTAATGTTAAGTTCTATGTATTCTCTATTTATATAATCTGTGCTTGTTTGTTTACTTGCGTGTGACGTCACACTCTGCGCCATTACCGACACAGCGTTTTTAGCGCCATTGTGGAAATTCAAACATTAACATTGATTTTTATTAATAATAGAGCAAACATTTCGGAAATATAAATGCATTGTTCTTATTATGTAATGAAGGATCATATAAACCCAGTTTCAAAACGTAGTCAAATAACCTATTATAATATTAAAAAAGGTTTATTTTCCAATTTCAAAAAAAAAACCCATCACTAAAAGATTAATAAATACAATAAAGTGAGAAAGCTCATTTTGTATGGAGAACGACTTCGCGATTATGAATGCAGGTAGAGCCTTTTTTAAGATGTGAGCAATCCACTCACGCTCTTTGTAATCGTATTCAACTTAACATAAAAACAAAAACTTACTGCAACTTCTCTGAGTGAGCATGTGGAAGATAAACGGAGGCAGAAGCAATAGAGGAGTCATCCAGGGTCGGAAGACCAGCCAGAATATAAGCCATACTGTTAGCGCCACCGCAGACTTCTCTCTACTCTCCCACTCAAACAAACGCCTGAAAATTGAGTCCTTAGGTAGAGAGAGGTATTCTATTATACTAATATAATAAAGAGGTGAGTTTGTGAGGTAATCTCTGGATCTACTGAACCTATTTTGAAAATTCTTTTAGCCCATTTATCGAGGAAGGCTATATGCTATATAACATCATGCTATGACCAATAGGAGCGGAGCATCAATGAAAAATGTTGGGAAAACGGCGATTTTTTGTTCCTTTTCGAGCTTGAGAGCTTTCGTTGCGTGGGCAAATAAAGTTGCGCGGGTCAGCTAGTGTATAATAAAATCGATGACATTATAAGATTAAAGAACTTTGCAAAAAAAGTACCTACGTACGCTAAAAATAAATAATAAAAGATAAATAAACTTTTTTTTTAATTTTGTCTGTCTGTTTGTTTGTTTTTATGTAACATAATTACGGATATAACTTGTAAAAATACTTGACCTTCTGATCCTTATTGTTAAAAATCGTTGAACGTTTAGTAACTGTTAAACAATGAGACCGTTATTCTAAAACAGACATTTAGAATATACATAGATGGGTTTATATTTCAATTTACTGTAGGTATATTTTTTTTTGTTGATATATTTGAATTAGGTAGATATATTGTTAATGTACATTATTAAAAAAAAAAACTTACTTTAAAGCTTCGTTTGCTTCATAAATCACATGAAAAATATCTTTAATAAAAATTAAATTACTATAAATTAGAGGAATGTCAAACTTTGCAGGTTTTTGTACGTATTTGGTTTCTTTTGGACTTAGAACACGTAGCGAAGCTTTTATCTGTAATGAAGCAAGGATGTAAATGTGCGGGTATGAAAAGACTTATGATTATCAACGTAGTTAAAGACATAAAAAAATAGGGTTCAACGACGTTAAAAATAAGAAATAATAATTATTATTTATATTACGTGGTGGCCGAGTTGGTTAGACCTTGGACTTAAAAACACTAAGGTCCCTGGTTCGAATCCCGGTGTGTACCAATGAGTTTTTAATTAAAAAAGTTATGTACATTTGTTTGAAAACACCACTATAGTGCCTCGGAGAGCACGTTAAGCTGTCGGTCCCGGTTTCACTATACCAACTTGTGAAACTGTTTATAGATGGGTTATTGAGTCTATTCAAAACATCGCGACGAGCTACGACGAGGTGGGATTAAAACCCCTCCGCTGGGTACCCTGGGGCCGCTTAGGCGGTCTCGGGCGCCGTAAGGCACACGTGATGATATATATATATATATATATTATAATAATTAAAAATGTTTATTGTTTCTAAAATTATTAAAAATATTACAACAAATGCTCAAGGTATTGATGGTATAACTCTAGATATGATTTTACTTACTTTGCCTCACACTCTTGGCTTCATAACCAAATTTATTAATAAATCTTTTCAATTAGGTACCTATCCAGATATTTGGAAGGAAGCTATAGTAAAGCCAATTCCTAAAATTAATGATCCCACAAGTTTAAAAGACCTTAGACCTATTAGCATCCTACCATTTTTGTCTAAAATTATTGAAAAGGCAGTATGTATGCAACTTATAGAATATTTACCTAGTATAATATAGTATAGATACCTAGCTGCATTATAATATTTGTATATTGTAAAGTAGAACATAAGTGATCTAAACTATTGTAACATCCCTATTGTACCTTCTGTTCACAAATAAATAATTTGATTTGATTTGATGAACATGCTCCAATCAATGAACACCTATTTTTTTTGCATATAATAAGAATACCGTAAAAAAACTATCATTTTGGTATCTTAATTTTATATAAGCCAATATAAAATTAAGATTACAATTTGGTAGCTTTTACATTATTCTTATTATATGCAAATATATTTAGGCATTTATGGGTGCATGTTCATATTATGGTGCAACAACACTATGGCACCCTGGGTACCCTGGGGCCGCCTAGGCGGTCTCGGGCGCCATGAGGCACCCGTGAAGATATGTATGTATGTAACCCTATGGCAGTTTAAACTTACTGGATTCCAAGTCACATTCATTTCTAATAATATCCTAGGGCAATTTCCTCTGGCACTCCTCTTTTTCGTTCTATCTTTGAGGGCATACCATCTTTTCTCTCCATTATTTATCCTCAGTAAGGGTATAGTGAGTTTTCCTAGGGTTTCTCCTTTCATGGAGTTGTTGAATTTTGCTTCGTCGTATATACATAGGTCTAGGGTAGAAGTTATGTCTGTTATTTCGCTGTAAAAAGAAAAAAAATTAAGTAAAATAATTAACCAATCATTTACTTTATTGTTGTTGGTAGCTTCTTTATTATATCTCTTTAGGTCTTATTTTTTTAGGTATTGGATCTTATTTATTTTTGGTTTGAAATTTTTAACATCTAATTTAGGTACAAGCTGAGGGTTAAACCATTAAATAATCCGTCTTATAATATAAGTATGTCCTAATGTTAGTTTAAGATTATTATAGGTATATATATTTTATTAAATTAATAATTTTATATTCTATTCTATTCCAATAATAAACTAACCCTATCCTAAAAGAATATTTTGAACAAAATGACTAGTGAAAGTGACTATTTAAGCGTTTTAAATGCCTAGGGTTTAAAAAATGAAATATATTTTAGTTAATATATAATAGTACCCATCTGATCCTAGAATTTTCATTTATATAAATAAAGACATACTCACTAGAAGTATGTATTACGTCCCATAGCTATGCCACACGGAGGGGAAGTGCTTTAAATATAGGATACTTTACAGTTTTTTTTTAAAGTATACAAGCACTGCATTTATATATTTTTAAAAACATTTTTCTTAACTTACATATTATTGATTTTTTTTTTCAACTAGAGTGTTAAATTTCATAACCTTCTTTGATTTTGAAAAAAAGTACAAGTACAACTTACAATTTATAATTTTTATTCCAGTGAGGTTCGCAGGTGCTGTGTATGGTATGCGTTTGTACCCTGGAGTTGTCCAGCTCTAGAACGCAGAAGGCATCGGCTCTACCTCCCAGACCCAATGTAGAGAGACCCTTAGCGCAATGTACGGTCACCCTTAGCTCACCCACCTCAGACCAATCGTTTAAATTGTACCATACCTACAAAATAAAAACATGAAAGTATAGAGAATATTTTTATTTAATAATTATACAAGGCGGAACAATTTAGACATAGAATCACCAATCTTACAAATTAAAATATTTTCTTACATGTTTCGATTTTAGTCTGTGGGTTCACCGGTTTTAAGGAGACTACTGCATATAAATATATTATCGAGGTGGTAGTCTGCTTACAGGGTGCGGTAAAGAAATGTTGGTTTCACAATAAAGCGGCAGGATATTTAAATAGACTCATTATGCAAAGTCTACATGGCTACGATACGCTGCCTATTTCGTAACCTTATTTTAGCCGGCATAGTAGGAGCGATAAATGCGGTTAAACAACAATGTATTGAACGATACATGGTATTTGTAATGCAAAATCTCATGCCATAAAAACTATGTATGGGATGTCAAGGAATCTTGATGTATAAAATGACGTTATATAACTTTATAACTAAATTCAATATAGGTAGGTATCTGACTTCGAATTTTATTATCGAATTTAAAAAGTTGAATTTCAGTATATCTTTAACAAACCATAATAAATAAATAAAAAATAATAACCAAAAAAAATATTTCCTCAATCCCCGACATTACACCTATCGTGCCAAGAACTGATGCTGGATTTAGGTACCTATTTTAGTTACGTAGGTACTTTTATATATTTTTGGTAATGATTAAATAAGTGCACAAATAGAGAATAATCAATTATTAGTAAGTAGCTATACCGTTAACCGTATTAGTGACTTGACATCTAGTTCAGTTAGGGTCAAATAAATAACAATGAATTTAAAACGGAATTGTACCTAATAATTAACACAAATAGTTACTAACGAAGGCCTAATTTAACAGCTATTGAAAATGTATAAAGTAACTATAAATATAGATCTTACTGATAAATAAGAAAGGAAGTTGATTAAATTCAGAATGTTAGTCAGATAGAGCACTAGTATGTTGTATTAAAAAAAATCACAAGATGAATCATAGAAAGATGTATAAAAAGGTTTCACAAAATTGTTTCACGAGTTTTGTCATTTTTTTTTTTAGATATGATAAAAAAAAATAAAGGGAAGGTATAAACTTAATAATAATAATCGGTTATTTAAATCGCATAGGGTCGAAATGTTTTAACTGATGTCAACCCCACGTTGTACGAGGAACGAGCCAGTCCTTTGGTCACCAGATGTTACCACCAATTGCTTAGCATTTTTTTTAATAAATTGCATGCGCTCCCGGTCTCCACGGCATCGTCTCAACTCCAAACGGCTCAAATCGTGAAGCTAATAAAACGCGCCCGACGGACACGGTTTTTACCTTCATGGCTCAAATACATACTCTCCCGTAAGATTAGGGTATTTACGCCGTTTGAGGTTTTCTGCAGAACAAGTAGCAGCGCAAAACTTTTGAGAAGTCCCTGATAGATGTGGGGGAGCAAAAATATCGGCGCATGTAGCGTCACATACTAAGCACCGCCCACTCTTCTAGGGTACTAAAGTCATTCCATCAGGTAGCATAGCATAGCATAGACTTACATATTTTTCTTCGGTGTGTGGAGTATGGTTAACGCCGTTGGTGATAGCCATCTGTGGGCTGATAGTAGTCTGTGCAGCTCGTACTGTCCCGCTGACTGTCACAGACAAGTGGACTTCTCCAAACCCGCATTCTAGCTGCTGCCACAGATCATGTGTCCTTTCTTTTTCTAACTTCGAGAGATCTATGGCACATCTGTAATTTTACCCTTTATTTATTTTAAATTTATATATTTTTTTGTTTACTTATTAAAAACTAATTAAAATTTATTTACATATTTTTTAACTACCAAATTTATATAAATCGACCAAATAACTGTCCACTGATGATATGGTGCCCAATATGCTGGCAACATTTCCTCTTTGTGCGAAAAAGCTGCCAGCTCGATTGTCCCCAGAGATTGTCGATTTTTATATTTTAAGTTTTATGTTCACTCGGTCATAACCCGAAGGTAAAATTCGTTTACGGTCCCCTCATACATTTTGAGTCAAGTGTCCGGGTTGTGTTACCCATAAAGTTCTGTTGTATGGAGAAGGCACAGGGAGAAGGCAATTTTTAGCCAATTGTCGCAAATAGACAAATGGTGCAATGGGAAAAGATCGATTTGTCGTTGTCGTCACGACTCTCGCTTTCGTGGCAAGGTACTCAACCACCTGAGTCAATCAGGAAACAACACCTCGCACGAAATTTGTCATTGCTTTTAAGTGGTAGAGACCCTTGCCGCGAAATCGAGGGCCGCCATATTTTTTTTATATTTAAATTTTATCTTAAAAATTTCAACTTAAGAATATACCTACTGATGTTTTAAAAATGTAATAATAAATTTATATAGTTACTGCAGTGGAAACTGAAATGGTGGCAAGAGCTGCAGTTTCCCTTAATTATATATATCATCACGGGTGCCTTATGGCGCCCAAGACCGCCTAGATGGCCTCATAATTTACTCTAATTATATTCTCCATCCCTTTACTTATAAAAATATTTGGTGATAAAATGGAAATGTTTTGTGTTATTGTCATTGTAGTCATAATTTCTAGCCTAAAACGAATGTCTAGTAAATTGCTACACCACGTAAGGACACCAAGTGGAGATTTGATTGAAACGTGTTTCTTAATGTTTCGGCGAGACCGTCTAATGTGAACTTCTTTACCTTGAAAGACTATCGCGATTATTTTACTTCGTTCAATAATTCATTAAGTACTACATAATTTAACTTTGGCATTTTAAATTTATTTAAATTTTTCCCCTTGTATTGTATTAGACGGTCAACTATATATAAAATATGTTTTTTCTGGCTCCAAAGGTTATTATTTATTCTATCGAAAGTCAGTGGAACTTCCCAACAAGTTATTTTATTATCCTTTGTGCCAGACGGTCTTTTGTTTACAATAAAAGAAACTTAAACTACCTTCACATAAAGTTGTTTATTTATCCTTTATCAGTGACTTGAACTTTGCTACCTATAAAGTCCTTGCTTCTTCTTTTGTCAGATAGTCACTTATACAGTGACCCGAAGTTATCTAAACATGAAATTCTATTGTTTCTCTTGTGCCACCGTATTATGATCAATAGGCTATTTGACTACATTAAAAATATACTATAAATTGGGGTCATCCTATCAGACAATAGCGTAAAAAAACAAATTTCACTTTACACGGAATAAAATTGAATATTTTTTACAATTATATTTTTAACAAAAACATCTTTGATTGGTTGATGACTGGTGACGCCACACGCAAGTAAACAAAACAATACACAGAATATAAATCATGTGGATGAAATAGAATATATATATAGGAGATTATTTAATCTGTGCTTGTCTGTTTACTTGCGTGTGACGTCACACTTGACATACTCGTAGACTGCAAAACAGCGTTTTTAGCGCCATTGTGGAAATTCAAACTTTAACTTCGATTTTTATTAATAATAGAGTAGTTATTCCGGAAATATCAAAATTATGTGACTCGAACTATTATATAACTATAGTCTATTTATTCTATACCCCCCCCCCCCCCCTCCAATCTTAAGCTTCAATGTCGCCCAAAACTCCGAAAACTTTATTAAAATGCGCACGATATCAGAATTAGCCCTATAAGAGTATAGAGTCTTTACGCTACAGATGTGTGTGTACGCAGAACAGTTCATGTCCTAATAAAAGGTAAAATTTGTTTACGCTTTCGTGGTAAACCGTCAAGTGACCTAGTCATGTTTCAGTTGTAGTCTTTACCGGTTTTCAGGAGATTACTATATCGAATTCTGGTCGAGGTGGTAGTCTCCTTTCAGGGTGCGGTTACGAAATGGGTAATTGAATTGATGATAAGGCAGATTGATTAAAATATACTCGTAATACAAATTTTAAATTCGTAATCGCGTCTTTAGCCGGCATAGTGGGAGCGATCAATGTTGTTTAAGAACAATTATTGATCGACCCCATTAATGGACTTTGTAGGTCTGCTCACCACCAGGTAAATACACAGTCACATGCCGTGCTTCAATAATTAAAAAAAATCCCTCCCATCATTCATTTTGAGTCTAGTGTCTGGGTTACCATAAGTTTTTTATTTTTTCTTGTGCTGATGATCAGGAAGTTTTTCCGTTTCCACTTGAAACAGATGATCTTGTGTACAAGTGGCTTGAACTTACCTACCCATGAAGTTCTTTTGTTTTCCCTTGTGCCAGACGGTCACTTCTAAACTGTTGTCTTCATACAGATGCAAGTTGAACCGCTCTCTCCATGTTGGTCGAATCGATTTTGATGTCCATTTGGATTTGTGGCTTTCTGTTCCTAATCTGTGGGAATAATAATTATAAATAATTATAAATTATTTTACGGATTTTGCCGTTAAATCAGATTCTACTTGTTTATTTTATACTAGCACGAAATGTAAGTACACTTAGGTTCCTAGTTCGAATCCTGGTGTGTACCAATGAGTTTTTAATTTTAAAAAAATATGTACATTTGTTTAACAACACTACTACGGTGCAACACTAGTACGTGTGCCTCGGAGAGCTTCACGTGCTCTCACTACTCGTGCTTAAAGTGTTGTTAAACAAAGTTAGCCGGTCCCGGTTTCACTATACCAACTTGTGAAACTGTTATAGATGGGATAGAATGAGACTCAATAAAGTATATTCAAAACATCGCGCCGAGCTAGCCACTTGTTCGGTGTAGACTCATACCATCGGCTACGACGAGGTGGGATTAAAAACCCCTCCGCTGGGTACCCTGGGGCCGTCTAGGCAGTCTCGGGCGCTGTAAGGCACCCGTGATGATATGTACCTATGTATGTATACGAAATGTGAGTGTTGTAGGTACTAAAGTGTAAGCATACCTACAAAACACATGAATGCGATCCATAATGCATTATTCTACGTGCATTAATGGATCGCTTACACTATGCCGGCTAATTGATGTCGTTACGAAATAGGCGGTGACATTGACGAATTTGCGATACGGGATAAATTTTGTAGCCTCGCTGTTTTATCGTCAAAGTTGCAGCCCGTTTCGTAACCTCACACTGAAACGAGACTACCACTTTGAATCGTATAATCAATGCAATAGCTTCCAAGGGATTCTACTAAATGAATTGGATATGAACTGCATGTCAAAGTTATAATTTGTGATAGTTTATAATGAGTTATTGAGTCTATCCATCCGCAACGACCTAGCCACTTGTTCGGTGTAGACTAATACCATCGGCTATGACGAGCTGGGATAAGCGGTCTTGGGCGCCATAAGGTAATAAAAATAAGCTTTATTAAAGATACCCATGATGATATATTATTATTTTTTTTAAACAATTATTTAATAAAAAAAATAAAAAAAAAATACCATCACGGGTGCCTATTTGGCTCCCGAGAACCGTTTAAACGGCCTCAGGGTCCCAGCGGAGGGATTAACCCATCCTCATTTCGCCGATAGTATTCGGAGGCAACACCTAACAAGTGGCGAGCTTGTTGCGGTGTTTATGATGAAATAGCCTCGTTGTATAAAGCGGTCACCCATCCCAGGCCGGCTTTGTTGTCATCTGCTTAACCTTGTTATCAGTTGCGCAGTGACTTAACCACTAGGCTGGGGCCGCTTTTTATTTAATAAGATCCGTGTTAAAGGAATCACTATAATCTAAGGTCAAAGACGATAAGCAAATACCTAAATAAGAAGATAAAATAGTTAGCTCCTGTTCCATTTTCAACAAAAGATAACAATATAGATCTTTGTACTGAAATAACACGTGTTCTAATTGCTTGAGTATAATACTTTATGTAGGTCAGCGTTCATGTCGATATTTCCGTAATTAGCATAGTAATTTATGTTTTGTTTACAGTACTTAAGGACACTGCATTCGCAACGACGAAGTCTGCCTTCTCTATTAGATACAAAATGAGTTTTTGCACTTCCAGTATTTCTCAACTATTGTTTTTGGCAAAATTTAAATAATATTTTTTGTCGCTTTTTAGTTATTAATATTTCTATGTTCCGTATTTATTTATATATTTTTATTTAATCAGAATAAAATCTCTTTTTATATTATTAATAATACAAAAATATTTATTACAATAGAAAGACTTTTACGAATTAAAATAATAATTAAACAGCCAAGTTGTAATATTGGAAGTACGTTTGTATGGGCGTCAAGCAAGACGACTGCAGAGCCCTTAAGATTATAGAATACGATATTCCACATTTTATAAATGCCAGTAGTGTCTTTAGCTTTATTTGTTCTTTGACGTTATCTTGAAAAATGATCAAAACAAAAATTTTGATATTTAAATTTTCTACAACATTTTTTTTTTTTTTTGATAGAATGCATATTTCAGCCACAAATTTTCGCTTTCGCAACTGAGTCGATTGATTTTTCTTAATTAACCATAAATTTTATGTTGAGAATTTATTTGTATAAAAATTTATTGATTCTGGTCCATAGGTATTTCCGATGATTACTGCATCCATTTATCGTCGAGATGGTAGTCTCTTTTCATGGTGCGGTTACGAAACGGGCAGTGATTTGATGATAAAGCAGCGAGAGAATTAAAATAGACTCGTAATGCAAATACGCCTTTGTCGCCGCAATTTCGTTACCGCAACATTTAGCCGGCATAGTGGGAGCGATCAATATTGTTAAACAACAAAATATGAATTGACCCCATTCATGGACTTTGTAGGTCTGTTTACCATCAGGCAGTAGCGTGAAAAGCCTTTTATGCTTCCGGTGCGACCTTTTAACACTACGCGCTATTTTTTTTTGGTTTTGGTGGTCATTTTTGCGCCCACCCAGGGGTTGCGCCCTCCCAGGGGTTGCGCCTTGTGCCATGGTCACCGCTGGTACCGCCCTAGTTACGGCATTACCATCAGGTAAATGCAAAGTCACATTACGTGCTCTAATAAAAATGAAATAAAAAAAAAGTAAGTATATATATATGCCCGAGACCGCCTAGACGGCCCCAGGGTACCCAGCGGAGGGGTTTTTAATCCCACCTCGTCGTAGCCGATGGTATGAGTCTACACCGAACAAGTGGCTAGCTCGTCGCGATGTTTTGAATATACTCAATAACCCATCTACAAACAGTTTCACAAATTGGTATAGTGAAACCGGGACCGACAGCTTAACGTGCTCTCCGAGGCACTATAGTGGTGTTGTCAAACAAATGTACATATTTTTTTTAATTAACAACTCATTGGTACATACCGGGATGTGAACCAGGGACCTAAGTGTTTTTAAGTCCAAGGTCTAACCAACTCGGCCACCACGTATATTAAAAAAAAAAGTAAGTACTATAACAATACTATGTCTTTAACCTTATTTTAAGAATACCTTATAAAAAACTATAATTTATTGTTATTGATAGTGTGTGTTATCGCCACTACAAGATTAGACAGACATGGCACAACAGATGACTCAAGAGTGCCGACGAAAATCTTGACTCTACAAGGCAATATTGATAAAAAATGCCATTGAATGTTCGAGCGTAATCAGAGCATTTTGTAACTCCAATGCAATAACAAGCCTTTGTAATTAGACTGTCGAAATTATGTTACATTAAAATAGTACTTATTTTATAATGTAAAAATGTATAACCTAATAAAAATATTCCTAGTCAAAGGTGTTTTATATTATTAAAACCAGATATGTAGGAAAAATAAAACTAATAACTAGAGAAATAAATAGAAATTAATTATTGCAGATATTTCAGTTAATATAATAGTTCATAACCTAATATATTTTTTATGTAGCGGCCCCAGCCTGGTGGTTTAGTCACTGCTCAACTGATAACAAGGTTAAGCAGATGACAACAAGGCCGGCCTGGGATAGGTGGGACCGCAACAAGCTCGCCACTTGTTAGGTGTTGCCTACGAATACCATCGGCGAAATGAGCACGCGTTAATCGCTATGACCAACAGGAGCGGAGTAACAATAAAAAATGTTACGTGCGTAAACGGTTAAAGTTACGCAGACGAAGTTGCGCGGAAGCTAGTGTAATATATGGTGACTTTGAAAGGTTGTACTTTGGGCTAATGTGAGGTAGAGCCTAATAAAATAGAACAGGTAATGTAAAATGACCAATTTGTATGGGGAAGCCAAACATTTTTTTCATTTGCGACACATGGTTTGATGGAAAAAGTTGTTCGATTTGATCAGTAACCCAAAATACAACCTTTCAAATTCATTCTGTATTCTATAGGTACTTTTAAGTGGTCTTTTTAGTCGCAATTTAAAACAAACGAACGAGGATGTGGACCTATGAATGGGTATTTAGTATGTAAGAAAACGTTGTTTTTAATAGGCAAATATTGTTTCCTGTTATATTATATGTACTAAGAACAATGATAGAAGCGAACTATGAGTACATAAGTATCTATATGCATGCATACATATCTATATCATATACATATATGACATAAAAAGTACACAATAATATAAGTAGGTATATCTACCAGTAGACCTATATGAGTTTTTTTTTATTTACTTTCAACTTAACTATACTACTACGTTAACATTTTCACCAATCACACGCTCGCATTTTTAGTTCTCTTAATCTATGCTTGGGGCGCTGAACTATTTCCCATGCAATCTTTTGTTGAGTTAAATTCCAATTTAATAGTTAGACGCTACCTTACCTTGTTGATACCTTAGGACCATGAAGGTAAAAACCGTGCCCGTCCGCGCGCCGCTACGGGGCGCGTTTTTTTAGCTTCATGCTTAGGACGATAGGTACTTAAGCGATAAGAATTCCATTTACGTAAATACTAATACTCTTACCATTAAATTAGTTATTAATTATAAATTAAAAAACAATTAGATGTGAAGTACCTACGTCTTCTCATAATTTATAAATTAATTATTTTCCCATTAACCGCATTTAATTACCCAATAAAATTGATAAACCAAACCAGTATTTACTAAAAATATTGTCAATTATTGAAGGCCTTTAAAATTTATTTTTACGATTGTCAAATTAAAACGATAAACATAATATTGTATTTTATTCTATTTATATTCGTAGATTCTTTATGAAATTAATTTTATACCTAAGTAGATATATGTACAGGTAGGATTTTTGAAACGGAACAGTAAGGGTAGATACCCTTAATAGTTACAAGAAATCGTTCCTATATAGATACATTTTTTTGAGATAATTATGCTGAAATGCATTCAGAGATTTTGGAAAACAATGTACAGTCAGCAAGAAAATTATAATTTTACACAAAAACTTTTTTTAATACCAATCGATACTGTTTCTTATAATGATAAAAAGTCTACTGGACCGACTGAGGTTTGAGTACTAGAAATGACAGAAATCGCGGTAAACTTTTTATTGGAGCTCGGCCCTTTTGTTTTTTTTTGCCCATGTGACTTTGCATCAACCTGATGGTAAGTAGTCCATGAATGGGGTCGATCAATGCATTATCATTTAACATCATTGAACGCTCCCACTATCCTACTATGCCAGCTAAATGATGCAGTTACGAAACTTACGAAATGTTATTATAGTTAGTTAATGCTCGCAAGTTTATTATTATTAGGTAAGTAGGTACATAATAAATACAGTATGTAAAAGCGTTTTCTTAGCTTTTGGCTACCTAGTTTTGTAGGTATTTAACACAACATATAAAAGGTTTAAAAAATGTCTTGAATGAAAAATTTACGGGCAAGGTTTTTTTACTTTTCAATATCTTTGTCACGTCCTAATTTGATGCACTTCTGCGGCCTTACGTATTTTCTTAAATTAAGTTTATAATTTAATAAATTAATTTACTTAGGGCAGACTTTTCAATCGCCAGATATAGTTATTCAGTTAACTTGCATGAAGAACAAATTTATTCATTCTGCATACAAGTTATCTATAGGAATAATTTTATCTAACGATTCAAAAATGAGCCCTTAGTAAAGTTTTTTTTATGATGAAGCACGGCATGTGACTTTGTTTGTATCTACCTGATATTAAGCAAGCCTACAAAGTCCATGAATGGAGTTGGTCAGTACATTGTTGTTTAATCAATATATTTATCGTCAAATCAATCGCCTGTTTCGTAACTGTACCATGAAATGAGACTAACCCCTCGATAAGAAATCGATGCAGGAAAACCGGGGAACCCAAAGACTAAAACCGAAACATGACTAGGTCACTTGACGGTTTTTGCATATATAAACAATAAAGTGCTTACCTAAATTTGCAGTATACAGTATTGTTGCCACAGGTAGGCCCATCCGGCAGGTTCCTGGCTTCTATCAGCACCACATACACCACAGAATTCCAAGACTTTTTCGAAATATCGAATTTACGATTTTTCCAGACATACTGAAATATCAAGCCAAATATAGTACCTTTGACACAACCACACCCTAGCATCTTAACTTTAATTCTATGCTAATAAGAAGAAAAAAAAATTCACATTAATATGATAAATTGATTAGTGAAAGTCAATAATAAATTATCTTAATTAATTGATAATTATTAAACAAATAAGACAGTGTTTAAAAGGTGGCTTATCCGGACTCAATGGGAGATAAAATTATAATGAAGCTACGCTAAACCATTAGCAAGTAAGTAGTATTTTATTTTAATATTAGTGACAAAAAGTTATACTTAACAAAGGCAGAGTTCATACCAAATTACGTAATCACACTTGTATTAACATAATCTAGCCATTCTTCATAAGCAATGGAATTATACCTAATTGTATATTTTCGAAATTAGCTAATTGTTTCGGACTCAACTTAACATTCAAGTTAATCTGTGGGAATTTTCGAAAAAAAATCTTTAAAAAAAATGCTTTTAATAAATTAATTAGGTAGGTAATTAACCAATACCAACTTATATATTTATTATAATAGGTTTATTTTTTATTTTATTGTAGCACGACATGTGACTTTGTGACCTACCTGGTGGTGAGCAGACCTACAAAGTCCATGAATGGGGTCAATCATTAATTTGTAAACAATATTGATCGCTCCCACTATGCCGGCTAAATGATACGATTACGAAATGGGGGGCGACAATGACAAATTGCATTACGAGTATATTTTAATATACTCGCTACCTTATCGTCAATCCAACTACCCATTTCGTAACCGCACCCTGAAAGGAGACTACAACCTCGACAAGAAATCGATGCAGAAGTCTTCTGGGTCACTTGACCGTTTTGCATCTGTATGGGCGGTGGTAACGAAACCGGTCGGACGGCCTAACGAAGTTATAGAGACCTTCTTCCCAACTAGAAAACTTTTCTACGTACTTTTGTATCTCCAAGCTAATTTTCTGTAGAAAAAATAGTTTGATAGTGCCAAAGCTTTCAGTGCGAATATTCTTAATACCTAAGTATTGTTGAATTGAACCTATGCCTTTCATATAATTAGTTATTTTAGTCCAATTTATAAAGACAAAAAAAAAAGCAATTGTACCTACCTAAACCTACATGCCTATTAAAATAATGTAATGCCATGCATGAACAAATTTCTATGAAAGAAGATGGATGGCTTTACGATTTACCTAAGCGATAAATGATGCAGCGTGAATTTTCACATCATCATCATGCCATTTCTTATCGTCAAAGTACAGGCATATAAATCTTCTATTATATATACTTGATGTTATGTAATACCATGCAATCGTATTATTAGTAAAGTACCGGTATTTGTCAGGATTTTGTATGAATATACATTGTGACTTTGAAAGTTTATACTATGGACTAATTATGAGGTTCTACTGATCAATCGAACAACTTTTCCCGTGGAAACATGAGTCGCATTTGAAAATATACTTAAGTATTATTTACTTAAATATACTTAAGTAATAATTATATTTACTGTAATTGTATTTTAAATATACTTATTTACTTAAAAAATATTTAAATAAACAGTTTTTAATTATTTTTATATACGAGATCTAAATATAGGTATGTGTATTTTATTTCATACTTAGATAGTTGTAATGATAATTATATTTTCCAAACATATGACATATTGAAAGTTTTTTTGGGTTTTTATTATATTGTTCAATGTTTTTACTTTCTGTGTTCTTATGCATTAAACCATGAATAAATGAAAAATATTATATTAGTCTAGTTATCTAGTATGTAGACTAAAAGAATATAAATATGCAACAGCTGTTTTTTTCAGCCATTTCTGTTGACAGCACAGCAGACCCTGTTTTAATGTGTATAATTCTAAATATTATGTTATAATTATTGATAAATATTAATAACATAGGTATACGAGTAAATTTATTTATTTATTTATAATTTATTTATGTCTGTAGTTTCAGCAGTTGTTATATTTACTCTTTTTTTGACCGTTTTTTCAGATTTTATTTTATAAACGAAAGGTATAAGTAAATACCAAGTTGGATTACTTATGTTACACTAATTTTGAGAATATTTTAAATATATTTACATATTTCTTATGACCTTATAAATATTTGCATTAGCACCTCGCAAAAGTTAGTTGACAGATAATGCCTACACATTAAGCTCGTGTATATGTACATAGGTTTATTTTTAGGTTCTGCATAAATCCTAGGTATGAAAAAGGCTATATAATACAACTACTGAACTGAAACTACAGATATCTATATCTATATACTAATATAATAAAGAGGAAAGATTTGTATTTTTGTATGTTTGTAATGAATAAACTCAAAAACTACTGGACCGATTGCAATATTTTTTTCACCATTAGAAAGCTGCATTATTCAGAAGTAACATAGGCTATATAATATCACGCTAGGTCCTATAGTTGTGGAGCAGTAACCAAAAATGTTTTAAAAACGGGGGAAAAGTATCGTTTCTGAGGCCTTCCGTGGCGTGCGCTGAGCATATAGTTAAAGTTATACAAACCTGTGCGAAGCCGGGACGGGCCGCTAGTAAGTAAATAAAGAGATTTACTGACGTACCTTGTTATTCATATTTATCAATAATTATAACATAATATCTACATATTATACAGATTAAAAAGGCCTCTCATATCTGCTGTGCGGTCGACACAAATAATAGCTACGTAGGGCCGGAGTCGATTCGACGCCCATACAAACGTACTTACAATATTACAACTTGGCTGTTGGTCGAAGTTCAATATTTTTTTTATGTTTATAATTGTAAGCAAAAATCTTTCTGTAGTGGGTCATATTTTTTTTTTTAATTAATATATTTAAAAAGTATATTTTCTAATTTTGAAAAAAAAAATTAAAAAAATAACCCAACACAAGATGATTAATAAATACAATGACCGGCAAAAATATTATTTTAATTCTGCGACAAACTGTAATCGAGTGTTATTGGAAGTGCGAAAGCTAATTTTGTATGGAGAACGCGGAGTTCGCGATTACGAATGCATTGCAGTGCCCTTAAAAAATAGTTGTTGCATATATTCGTTTAGTACCTACTAGATAACTAGACTAAAATATATAGATCGACTGATTTTCCGTGGTAAATGGGTACTTTCTTGCCGAATAGTGTACAGTGGCCTGATTCTAGAATTGAATATCAACTGCATTGACTTATATAGAGGTGCAATCTATATTGTACTTTAATAGATAGTGCGAAAGTCGGGTCTTTGAGAAGTAAACCTGCTGTACGTAGTAAATTAAAATTAACCTCTCATGTGTGGAAAACTCAGCAAAAATTTTAGAAATTTTCGTACATGAGTTCCACTGTCACTACCACAAGTTTTTGCAAAAAGTTTCCACTATAGTCAAACATTTTTTACTGTAGTCGTTAGTAACTATAGATAGAGACTCCTTTAATTTATAAATTTTTCAAATAAATCTCTCTTATAGGTTGGTTCCCATCTATAGTTACTAACGACTATAGTAAAAAATATTGTGGTAGAGCTACTGTATTTATTAATTAAAATAATTAACCTTTTTAATTTTGTATTCAATCGTTAGATATTACAGAAAGTTGTGAGTATACAAGTAAAGAGAATAATTAATTGGACAGTTCTTAATACAAGTTAACTGTCAAGGTAACTTTATCTAATGATGGACAAAGTAGTAAACACTACTTGCAGGTAAATATATTTTTCAGACGTATTGAAGTGCAGTTTTATAGAAACTTCTGAAGGTTTTTTTTATTATTTTTTATTATAAACAGAGTCTGCGTCTGACCTTAATTTTACGATATGTATAGCTCTTCGACCTTATGAAGAGCTTACTCTGTAAAAAGAAAACTACCAACTCCACAAGAAATCGATGCAGTAGGTACTCCCCCAAACCGGTAAACCCACAGACTAAAACTGAAACATGACTTGACGGTTTTTGCATCTGTATGGGCGGTGGACTGTTATATATAATATTTTATGGTAAAAGTTATATTTTACTTATAATTTTTGTTACATTTATTTAGTAATTGAATGCTAATGAAATTAATTAATAAAAAAGGTGTACCTTTTGAACTTTTTTTCCATGTTCCTTAAGAAGGGTTAAGCCGCTACCGAGCCGGTCCATGAATTCTGTGGAGACTGCCATGGCGGTCGGAGACAAGGGATCCATTGCGAGGCCGTCTGGGAACCCCACTGACCTGATAGGGAAACAGATGTGTTAGGTATATATTATACAGCGTGTTTCCGAATTTTCTGTTTTTTTTTTTTTTTTTTATTTAATATTTCTATATATTTTTTCTAAATTCAAAAGAGCACGAGCACGCTACATCATTTCTTTAAATTATTCTATTCTTTATTGTAAGTATATTTATTTAATTTTTTATTTGTATTTATTTTATATCAAATTGTTTATTATAACATTACTAGTTTGTATGGAGAATATAAAAATAAATATCATCTAGGGTGCCTTCCGGCGCCTCAGTATCCAGCGGAGAGGGTTTTATTCCCACCTCGTCGTCATGATATGAGTCTACCTAAGTGTTATTAGTCTAAGGTATAAACAATTCAGCCACCACGTATATCAATATCTTAATATGTTTATAATATGGGCAATTCTAAAAGGAAAAATATATTTAAAAAAACACTTTGGTGAAAAATATAGTACCTATATATAGTAGGTATATCGTGTAGGATACATACGAAGGTAATACGTTATATACGAGTATGATAAGGTTAAATATAATATATACTCTTTTCTAATAACATATACTCATCACACAAACAAACAAACAACATTACTAACAAAGTATCTTGTAAGTAACCTATACTTATCATTAAATATACATTAATTTTATGACAATAGTCATCTACATATAAAGGTATATTAGGTACTTATATATTATTAGGTATTATATTTTCCTCTTATTGGCTATTCAGTTCAGATGTGAGGGCATAGCGGGGTCGAATGATTGCTTGGCCCTGACGAGATGTAAAAAAGTGTGACTAAATTTCCGATAGCCGTGTCGTTAGTGTTCGTTTGGTCATTTTGTCACAAAGTCACATGCAGCACGCCAATAAAAAAAAAACACTTTAAATAATAATAATAATAATAATAATAACGAAATGTAGGACAAATTCGACATATTGCCCTGGTCACAAACTAAGCTCTAGGCTTGTACTATGTGTACCATAAGCTACGATATAATACATATTATATTTTATAAACACCCAAACCATGACAAACTGTACAGAAAAACGTACTAATCTTTTTTGTCATGGGTGGGAATCGAACCCACGACCCCGGATACAACGCGAAATGCGCAACCACCCACTAGTCTACGGAAGCTGTCAAATAAATATATTAAAATTGGAAATGAAAAGATCTGTAGATTGTTTTTGATTAATAAAAAATTGCGAGATAGACTGTACAACAATGTCTAATTCGTGTCTGTCAGTCTGTTTACAATCGCATTACTTTAAATCTACTGGACCAATTACATGCGTTTTTTTTTCTGTTAAATAGCTTTGGGGTTAAAATAGGGTGTATTTCGATCGATATATCTATAGCAAGCTCAGATATACAGCGTAGATTCTCTTAGGAAAAGTTTTTAAACACTAAATAAAAACAAAGTTGCCTTTGAGAGCTCTATGAAGCAAAGTTGCGTAATTTACGTTGCATATTAACATATATTTTATAGTTTCTGAGATTTTAAAAGTTGACATTATACCTATATCAGGTTTTTGGCAATTACAGTGTTTGGTAGGTAAGTACTTACCTACTAAAGTCTAATTTTATTAATATAAATCGGTTTAATTAAGTATGAAGCGAAGGCAACTATATTTATTTTTCTTTAGGCAGTGATACGATGGCCGACATGACATGGTAGCCATGATCAACATGTTTACTTTACCTTAGCCATAATAGGAACCTATTGAAAACAATATATATTTTTTTGTGTTTTAAAATAACACGCTAGTAAGTATTATGTACATATAGTTCCTATTGTTATTTAATTAGGGCTGATGCATTCATTTACTTTAAATTGGAGACTTACTTAGTAAGTCCTCCAATCTGACAATTATACCTACATAAACATGAATCCCAATTTCCCTTTGTCACGACATAACTTGAGAACGACTTAGGGCCGATTCGACCAAAAGAAGGCATAACTTATACTGGGGATAGTAATGTCAAATTCCATATAAATATTTATTCGTAGTTTAAATTATTAATACTCAGAATAATTATTTGTATGTGATTTGACATTACTAATCTCGGTATAAGTTAAGTTATACTTTTGGTCGAAACGGCCATTAATCGATTTTTTTATATATATTCTAATACTTGGCAGAAGGTTCTAGTGGAACTAAAAATTACTATTAAATATTTTAACTTGGCGCGCTTGTCAGTTCGCGCACTTGATGTATGTGAATTTAGCAGACAATGTTTTTGTTATTATTTTTGAATAAATATACGGGTAAATATACATAATATACAGGGTGACTTTGAAAGGTTGTACGTTGGGCTAATATGATGTTCTACTGATCAATAAAATGCCTTCTCCATACAAACTAGTAATGTTAAAATGACCAATTTGTATGGGTAAGTATTTTTTTTTTCACTTGCGACACCTTTTGTTCGTTTATTAAATATCAGTAGAGCCACAGAAGAAATAATAGTACAAGTAGTAGAGCCTCATATTAGCCTAAAGTACAACCTTTCAAATCACCCTGTAAATAGGGTCAGTAAAATCTATAATTATTATTTGGACCAGTAGTTTTCTAAATATTTAATGTGGACAGACAGATAGACAGAGACTGGAGTCTTACCACAAGGGTTCCTTTAAAGGTACAAATATCTAACTTAATGTTTAGTTAGGTATTTCAAGAAAAAGAAATACCTAACTAAACATTTAAGCATCGTGGTACAAACGAAATGGTTCGGTTGAAATTTATCGCAAGTGAAACAGCGGGGCATTGTTAGTTTGATATCAAATTAAGTACAAAATGAAAAACAAATGCTTTACGAGACGCAAGAATAACGTCATATTTCTTTTTTTATAAATGTTAATTAGGTATGTATTTATAACCGACCTCTATGGTTATAAAACTATAGGAGTCGGCTTACCATACATTGAAATATTTTATAGTGCATCGATTAGTGTTACCTTGTTGTAAAGCAACTAAATTGTGCGTATGTTATTTGAAAAGTTTAATATGTAAATATGAATATACTAATATGCTATTACTTATTGCATATTATTAACTACGTTACGTATATATGTTTAAAATATTTAGTAATAGTTAAAAAAAATTAACGTTTTTTGTTTTGTAAACTTTAGCAGTGATTCTCAAACTTTAATTTCTGCGGCGACTATGTTGGGAACTATACCCTTTCCTATATGTTGAAATTCTAAAAAAAAAGTTAATGATAAGCTGACAAAACTTTTCTTCCAACGCATAAGACAGGATCGATAGTACAAATAAATATCTTTCGTTCTCTTGATCGCTAGCCTAAATTAACTAACTTTAATACAACAATTATGGATTTATTGCTTATTAAATGTAGATGGTTTTGCTTATAAGAAAACATTTTGTAGTTAATAAGTAAAATATTTAGTAAGTATAGCATTCAAAATGTAGAAATTCCGGCTGTGCATCAATAATTATATTAAAGGCTTTAAGGCATTCAAAAATAATTCGTTTTATTTTAAATCATCCGAATCATCCTAAGCTTTTTTTATATATTGGAGCTCGGCATGTGACTTTGTATCTACCTGGTGGTGAGCAGATCTACAATGTCTATGAATGGAATCTATTATCAATATTGTTCTTAAACAACATTGATCGCTTCCACTATGCCGGCTAAATGATGCAATTACGAAATGGGCGGCGACAAAGACGAATAACATTACGAGCCTTATCTTACTGCCTTACTTGATACTTGCTGCCTTATCGTCAATTCAACCACCGATTTCGTAACCGCACCCTGAAAGGAGTTAGGAGACTACCACCACGACAAGAAATCGATGCGGTAATCTCCTGAAAACCGGTGAACCCACAGACTAAAACTGAAACATGACTAGGTCACTTGGCGGTTTTTGCATCTGTATGGACGGTGGTAACGAGACCGGTCGGTCGGCCTAACGAATAAAGACCTCCCTACAAAATCCTAAAATTATTTTGATTGGTATAATTTTATTTATATAGCCTATAGAAATCAAATGTACGCAATACATAATATAATTACTTAAATATCTGATGAAAGTCGAAAAGTTTTGCAATATCTGATGAAAGTCGCTAAGTATAGATAATTTTAGTATTTTATGTATGTAACTACCTATAAGTAACCTCAATAAACAAATATTGAATATTTTTTATATATATTTATGCCGCGGCACATCTGGCATATAGGTACCTATGCTCGGGGCACAAAGTTTGAGAATCGTTGCTCTAGTCTTGAAGAGGCAAAACGTAAATGCTTATACTCATATTATTTACATGAAATTACGGAACGTACTATAAATAACTAGATACTAATATAACCTATTCCTAGATGTTATTAAAAATATTTTCAGACCTACAAGTCCATGAATGGGGCCAATGTTGTTTAACAACTTTGGTCGCTCCCACGCTAAATTATGCGGTTACGAAATGAGCGGCTACAAAGACGAATTTGTATTAGGTATGCGTTTACTTTAATAATCCAGCTACTCAAATCAACTGCCAGTTTCGTAAAATGATGAGAACCGATTCAGTAGGCTCTTAAAAACCGATGAACCCACAGACTAAACTCAAAATATGACTAGGGCACTTGATGTTTTTTACATATATATGAGCGTATTTGATGATTAAAATACGTATTTGATGATTAAAATCATCAGCTGGGTCGTGTACACAAACGCGTACCTAATGCAAATTCGTTTTTGTAGCCGCTCAAGTCGTAACCGCATAATAACGAAACTGAAGTTTATAATAATAACTCACTGCGGATTATCATTGTGCACATTTGTATTTGATATATTTTCTATCTCACATGAAGTTCTTGATTTATCTCCGGTTAAATCTAATTCGGCATTCTCTTCGTTTAACTTAGAAGTTACATTATTTTCTGAAACTGCGGGTACATTTACAGTTTCAACCACTTCTTCCTGTTTACTATCACTTAACACTATTGAATTTGTATCACTATTAAATTCTACCTTACTCTCAGTAAACACCGGAGATTTATTCCGACTAGGTTTAGATCTTATAGAATCATAAAACTTTTTACGAAAAGACATTTTATATTTAACACTAAAAACTAGTTTAAAAGTAGAAATTTGAAATGCACAAGTATTTATGCTAATATGTCCTTCATTAAATCAGTTGAAGCGTATAAACAATTGTTTAAAAGTTATTTTAAAAATAACAATCCGAGTGATATCGGTCGCGTACTAACGGCATTTGAGTTCAGTTTGTGGACTATCGAAGTTTTATCAGCAATTGTCGACCGCACAACATCGACGGAGATGTTTTTGTAATCACAAAAATGTAGTAAGCTATTGGTAAGGCGCACTCACCTGTATATTCTGTAGGTGTGACTGTTAGAAGCGGCCGTTAGATGTTCACTGATGTCTTTAAGTTACAGTTGAATTAAACAAGGGATTTCCGGTCGCGATTCATTGTTAATTCTTTGCGTCACAGTTAAGAATGTCGCTTGGACTAGCGAGGGGTTTTTGTATATTACCTATAACTATTAACGCGGTGGCTGAGTTGGTTAGACCTTGGACTTTAAACACTTAGGTCACTGGTTCGAATCCCGGTGTGTACCAATAAGTTTTTAATTAAAAAAATTATGTACATTTGTGTGACAACACCACTATAGTGCCTTGGAGAGCACGTAAAGCTGTTGGTCCCGGTTTCACTATACCAACTTGTGAAACTGTTTATAGATAAGTTATTGAGTCTATTCAAAACATCGCCACGAGCTAGCCACTTGTTCGGTGTAGACTCATACCATCGGCTACGACGAGGTGGGATTAAAACCTCTCCGCTGGGTACCCTGAGGCCGTCTAGCAGTCTCCGGCGCCGCGGCGCCCGAGGCATCCGTGATATGTATGTATGTTTTAATTTACATTTTAACCTTTGAAGTTTTTGCCATTTTACCTATTAAGTTCAAATCCCGCCTACGTAGCCTAGCGGCCACATTGAGTACCCATAGTGTGAGTTTTCTAACTATTACTTTGCGTTTGAGTTAACTAAAATTTGTATGGGAAATAGTTCAGCGCTCCAAGCGGAAATTTTGAGAACTATAAATGCGAGCGTGTGATTGGTCAAATTGTTAACGTAGTAGTATAGTTAACGCAAAAGTAAATGTTAAAAAAACTCCACTAGGGCTACTGTTTCTTATAACGTGATCGTTAGATAATCAAAATAACGATTTCCGCTATTAGTGCGCTCTCCTTCAATCGGAGTAGTTTTTAACCTTCGCTTATTGGTGAATTCGTTATTTTGACAATCTAACGCTCACGTTATAAGAAACAGAATGTGCCTGCAGGCTGTCGCCTCGCCGCGCGCGCCGCTTAGCTTTTATCCGGATTATTTCGATTTAGTGCATTGGTATGTATGGTGTTTAGTATAGATATAGATTATAGATTTAAGTGAAATAAAGTTTAAAAATTGTATAAAACAAACATTAATCCATAGGGCTTACTATAGAGTTAATGACTATATTAATGATAAAGATGTCTGGACCCGTTCTGATCTGCAATTGAGGTCTCACAACTAGTATTGCCTTTTCAATTGTAGTTTTAAATTGTACTAGTACCCTAGTAAGGTATGTTAAATCTGATATTGTAATAATTTATTATTACTTAATTTATTTTTTATTATATTTAACTTTTTATCTTTGGATAAGGTATATCTTATGATTACTTATTTATATTTACGTTATACAGGTACTCTGTTATTATATATTATTATTTAGTAAATTGCCTGTACTATTTAGTATTTTCAGGTCTGTACATTGGTACAGTAACCAATTGCTATACTGTTAAATAATCTGCCATAGGGTGTTTTGTGCACGCTTTTAGTAGGATTAGAGCATTTTAAGTATGCTACCATATGCTGTTTGCATATCGGTAACTCAATGGCTGTGTTCCTCTGTTAGTGTGTGTGAAGCACCAGAGTTTTTTACTTGCTGGTACCTTTTTCTCCGGTGTGTCTCCGGGGGGATCGACTTTACAACTAGTGTTTACGCCCTTGAAGATACCGATCCATATAACTATGTTAATGCGATTGATGGTCATTCAAAAATATATACAGCCAATATAATGACAATAATATAATATAAGAACTAATATTTAAGGCGTGGATACGGTTGGTGAGGTTGGTCGCCTCGGTGGCACTCTTGTATGGCGGATGATAATCGGATGGTCAATGGAATCAGCTAACCACCTAGTCTTACACTAGTTGGTTATGTAGCGTGCGTTCGGTTGGTTGTTTTTTTTTTCTTTTTTAATATTTTTATTTTATGACACCTTTTATTAATTAATATATATATAGCAGCCTAACCAAGCGCACTCTAGACCTTATTGTTAAAACTATTTTTTTTTTTTTGACTATTCATAAATATCTGCAAAGATTTACATGAAATAAATAATATTTGATTTGATTTGATTTGATTCTGTATAAGTTACTTTGGAGTGGTATTTTATTTTTTATTGGATATGGTATTACATGAGACGATATATCTACCTTATGGTAAGCACTCCTACAAATTCCATGGATATGGTCGATCAATACATTGTATTTTAATAGCAGTGATCGCTCCCACAATGCCCGCTAATTGATGCAGTTACGATATGAGCGGCACAAAGACGAAGTTGCATTACGAGTTTCTTATTCTTTATTTCACGTTTCGTAACCGAATCTCGACCATAAATCGATCCAATAGTCTCATGAAAACCGGTGAATTGCTATCCATGTTTCTAGTACCTACATAGTACAAGTCTACCAGGGCAATATGTGTAAAATGTTCGACATATATGTAAAAAAAGGTATCTCGATGTAATATTTTTACAGTGATAGATGAAAATCGTGATGGATTAATGGATGAAACATTAGGTTTAGGTACACAAAAATAATCCTGTAATGCCTCAGTTAGACTCTCCGGTGTTCTCTTGAGTGCGAGGCGAGTGTCGTCGGGATGAAGGTATCTTAGAGAATATTTGGCAAGGCAACGTACGGATTGTGAAAAGTATGATTTTAGATAGCAAAGATCACAACTGCTATGCAGTCAGGGCTGATCGAAATATATTTAACAAAACACTTTTAAAAATCATTTTCTGATTTATTTTTGTATAATTCTTTAATTTAATTTTCTCATTACATTTGGGTTTTCATTATTTTTACATTCTTATTTTTATTGTTATTGATTTGTTGAACTTGTTGTCTCTAAACTTTATTTATTATATATTCTTTATCTATTCGACAAATAAAATTATTTTTTGGGTTCTAGCTTAGATTCTATTAGCACCGTTCTTTAGAGTCGACAAGCTCGCTTTACGCAGTGTCCACGAAAATACCCAAAAGTGTTGCATATTGAAATGAAAACTATAGAAATTATATAATTAAATATAGGTATATCTAGACTTAAATCCTGAAAAGTTTTTATGAAAACTGTGTATGATATCCTTTTGAAATGACATAATAAAGAATTGTAGAAGGTTTTTTTTTATATTGTTTATTACTATTTAGTAATTTAGGGGGCAATTTCCAAATTGCAAATTTTAATCTCCATACATCTTTCGGAAGGAACAGAATACACTACACAAATTTCCATCTCCTTCTTTTTTTCGAGAGATTGTATATTATTTTAATTTTGGACCACCCCTTGATATCATGTTAGTTCTTACTTATTTACTATTTAGTTCATAGGATTATTCGTTCAACCCCTTGGAAGATATAAATGAAATATTTGTACAATAATCTCCATCTCTTTCTTTTTCCCGAGAGATTGTAAGGGTTACAAAGTTTGAATTTTGAGACATAATGTGTTGACATTTTAGTTCCCAGGACTATAGGTTTGAAAGGCAACTCGTCGTCAACTAACTAAGTACCTACTAGTGTAATCAGGATCCAGCTAATGAGTGGTAATGGCCTCTGCATTACTTCATAAAAACTATTTCATATTATCTTGTATCATAATTGCCTGCGCTACGTACCTATTGTTGCTGCCCAGTGCCCAGCACGCTTTCAAGAAAAAAGCAAATTAAAACATTGTTCTTAGAATATAAATAGATCCTCCTCATTTGTTTCTCTTCAAAAGGAACGCAGATTAAACAAATGAAATAAAAGATGCCTGTTACAAATCTCGCGCACATTTTTATCTTTTTTTATTATTGAAGCACGGAATGTGATGGTAAGCATACCTAGAAAAGCCGTGAATGGAGTCAATCAATACATTGTTGTTTAACAATATTGATCGCTCTCACTATGCTGGCTAAATGATGCGGTTACGAAATGGGCGACGACAAAGACGTAGTTGCTATCGTAGCTGCTTTTTAGTCAAACCAATCGCCCATTTCGTAACCGCACCATAAACAATAAACATATCCTTGAAGTAAGAAAGTTTTATTGCTACCTATCTATAACTACTTGTACTATTTCTTCTGTTCTATAACTTTCAAATTGTTTTGAATGATACAAAAGCGCTGGCTTACCTATTAGATCTTATATGTACATACATAACTTATAAAGAAAGGGCTTTAGGTGTAATTTGTTCCATAGTAAAAGGAATTATCACTAAAAAAAAGGAAGTAACTTTGGTATCTTTTTCTATTATTGAGGGAACTTTATTCTATTACGTGTTTTAAGTGACGAATAATGTTGATAATGGCGGAAATAATTACCAGCTGTCATTCGAACTGCAAAATAAAGTTGGTACATTCGACGCCATTTTTAACGGGTAGTATTTAATCTTACAACTGTAAATCTACGTCTTTCTATCAAAGTATTCGAAATTGCTAACAAAAATACTGAATTGCACACTAAATTTGCGCATCAAATAAATCAAATATACTATACTGTTTGATCTTTAAAGTTAAACTATTTTACTGAATGACTATCTGTTAACTTATAGTAAATCTAATTATTCTTTTAGTGCAACGAAACATTTAATCAGTTTTTTTTGGAATCCATCACCTATTAAATTTTAAAGAACATGAGTTATACTAAATAAAACACCAGTTAATCAGTCATGTTTATTAAATTAAAGTTCTGAAAAAATCAAATGAGAGAGAAAGAAGAGGGGAGGGAGGGGAACCTACCCCTAAAATAAAAAAGTTAGGGGGGGAGGTATTTTAGGAGTTATTGTCATTTGAAAATTCACATTTTACCCAACTTTTATATGTGTAGGAAGCCTAGCTGGCACTCGCCGGCCGCTACCGCGGCACGCTTCGCTCGGCTCGTGCGTATGGTCATGTACTAACACTAACCTAACCTATCCTTTACCTAGTTTGGCCATTTTTTTTTAAATAAAGAGTCTTTTGAGTAATTATTCTCGTATGTGTAGAAAGCCTTTCTGGCACATAATTTTAGATAATGATTTTAGTAATTCGGTTGTAATATTGGGTAATTTAGTGTGCAAATCAGTATTTTTGTTATACGGTGAGTAATTTTATTTTAGAATGCTTAAATCTGTGGTTTTAGCAAGATTTTCGTAGTAAAATTAGATTAAAAAAGTCGCTAACTTTGATTTATTTTAAACAAATTCTAATACTACACGTTTAGTTATACAATTATTTAAATTGATATACAATCATATATTTGACTAGCGGCCCGTCCCGGCTTCGCACAGGTTTGTATAACTTTAACTATATGCTCAGCACACGCCACGGAAGGCCTCAGAAACGATACTTTTCCCCCGTTTTTAAAACATTTTTGGTTACTGCTCCACAACTATAGGACCTAGCGTGATATTATATAGCCTATGTTACTTCTGAATAATGCAGCTTTCTAATGGTGAAAAAATTATTGCAATCGGTCCAGTAGTTTTTGAGTTTATTCATTACAAACATACAAAAATACAAATCTTTCCTCTTTATTATATTAGTATAGATTAGTATAGATATGCAGGTAGATTATTAGTGGAGAAATGTTGTTTGCTTCAATTTTAAAAAAGAGGTGCAATTAAAAATTCCCCATTTTTAACTTTAATCATTACATTTGCAGAGAGTTTATTTTGGTAGTAGCATTTCTTTGTTTATAAAATCTATAAATCTAAGAGATTCTTCTGACTTATTATCGCCCAGACAAACAATAACACAGGTATTTATAACACTTTAGCATAGCTATAGGTGCCTATTAGGTTTTGTCTCTTATTTTTAGCAACAAACGACAAAATCTATAACTAAAGTGTTCTTCAAGGACTCAATAAGTGTTTATGCATACCGCCATAAGTAGATACCTAATAATAAATATGAAATATAGATTTACCTACTTCCTTTAATCCAGTTTTGACCCACTATTAAAATTTTTTTAGTTCAAATCCCAAAGTGAAAAGGATTTTTTAGAAAAGGTAATAGGTATTACAGTTAAGGAAATTGCTACAGCCTTAACATTTGGTATAGAGACTCTTCTTTCAGAATAAATGTATATTAGACGTTTGATTTTTTTTATAGAAATTTAAATAACTCAACTAAGAGGATACCATAATATATTAATAATATAACATATTTATACTTATATAGTCATGTTTTGGTTTTAGTCTGTGGGTTCATCGGTTTTCAGGAGACTACTGCATCGATTTTTTGTCGAGGTGGTAGTTTCCGTTCAGGGTTACGAAATGGGTAGTTAAATGGACGATAACTCGTAATGCAATTCGTCATTGTCGTAATCGCATCATTTAGCTGGCATGATGGGAGCGATTAATATTGTTTAATTATTGATTGACCCCATTAATGGACTTTATAGGTCTGCGCACCACCAGGTAGATACATAGTCACATGTCGTGCTCCAATAAAAAAAATATCAAGTATCCAGAAGTATGCAAAAATATTACAGTTCCTGAAAGGTAAATTATTAAACTTATAAATTTAATAAGATCTTGAGTTAGCGAAATTAAATTGCTTTGCTCAAGTATAAAATCCAAACCGGTTTATAATTTTATTTTAAGGAAGTAGGTAATAAATAAAACATAATACGGAGGTAAATCATGCTTTAAAATTTTGCAAAACAATTTTATATATACAATTTGTTTGTTTAAATAATCGTATTTACCCACTTATCTCTATTAAGTAATTTATATTTGTTATTATGAAAGCAATATCGTTTTATTGCTCACAAGTTTTTAAATTACAATTTCATCAATTATTATACATATATATATATATATATATATATGTACTGTAACCTTCTCTATTGTAGAGTAAGGCTACTACTGGCCATAAATATTGTTAGTTTTCTTATTTGAGTATTTATGACATTTGTGACGGAAATAGAACAAATCGAAGGAACAAAAGAGTCGAAAGAGAGATGAATAGAGGGACACACGATGGACGTGTAATTGATTAATTTAATAGAAAACGAATAGAAACGCGATTAATCCTCACAGTTTACGTTTATATAGCTTCGCAGGGATATTATATTCGATAGGAAATGAAAAGAACATAAAATAAACGTATAAAACGTATAAAGTTGGTTTTTAAAGAAGGATCTGGAGGAGGTAACCCTGAGGAAATCGGGTACGGTGACCGAAAAGTGTGGTAAACCATATCTTCGGTCACATTTTGGTGGAGGCGCCGGGCATGATTTAAAAGGTTTCATGTGAAAATAGCCAGTTACCTATTTTTTTTTGTGTGAAAATGTATAAATAAAATAATAAAGAAGATATGTGTCAAGAAATGAAGGATAAGTAGTGTAAAAAAATAAAGGTTATATGTATCAGGAAGAAAGGTTAGTGGTTTTTAAATATATAAATAACGTTGAAAAGGAAGAAAATGGAATCAATAAATCATTTCTCGGGGCAGATTAATGAAGATATAGAAGATTTTTTAGTTAATTTTAATAGTGTAGCTGCTTTGCAACGGTGGGATGACGATCAAAAGAAGTCGGCGGTTGGTTTCTATTTAAAAGGTCCCACATTAATATTTTATAAATCAATATTAGGTGAGTGCGCAAACTATAATGCGGTAGTGTGTGTTTTAAAAGACGAGTTTAAAACACAAATTTCGTATATTGGATTATTCTTTAATTCCGTCCAAAGGGAACAATCACTATTGGAATATTTTTATAAAATAAGTTCGTTAGCAAAAAAAGCAAATATAAATGATGAAAAAGTGATAGTAGATGTTTTTATTAAAGGATTAAATGATCCGCATAGACAGTATTTTGCGTATCAAGCAAATCTAAATATGGCAAAAATTAAGGCCATAATAATACAATTTGAGAATGTATATTCCTCAAATAATAAAGCGGAATATATTTTACCCGATAGGATGATGAATCCATCACAGGATGTACGAGCTTGTGGGGATATTGGAATACAGCAGTTTGCTGACCAACATAATAATTTTAGACCTAATATTCATATACCTGAGCACAGATACAATTTGAGACCGAGGACTATGCCACGACGTTATGCGGAACCTGCGCGAAATCCGTATATGCAACAACAGACTGCGCAATCATGGAGAAACAGGAATGGACGAAGTGTTTCTGGTGTTATTGACAATGGTGCTAGTGTAGAATATGGACAGATGGACAATGTGGTGACTGTGGTGCAAAAAGAAATCACCCCTATATCTACAACTCAAGGTCAGTACAATGTTTCCCCATTAAGTATAAAAGAAAATATAGTCAGTGTAGTAACCAAAAATTATGAGCCCTTAATTAATGATAATTATATAAAGGAAGTAGAAAATAATGAAGATAAAATAAAGGTAATTGAAGAAGAGGTTAGGAATGTCGAGAAGAAAGTTGAGATAGAGCCAACAGTGGCACAGAAAGATAATAAAGAAGAGAAGTTATATAAAGAAAATAATTCTAAAAGTTTTGAAGATTTAGGGAACGAACAGACGGATAAAGTAGTAAATAATGATATAATGGATGAGGTCCCCATAATTGAACCTAGGAATGACGTAGGCAAGATAGGTTGTAGTAAAATATATAAGAAGGTAGAATTAGAGAAAAGGCAGTATAATAGTGTAGGAAATATAGGTTATAAGGTAGGTTTAGGTTATGATCATAGAAGATTAAATTATAAGGTAAATGGAATACATAGTCCATTACATATAAATGAGTATAATGTGAAACAAAAATATGAAAATAAATATGTTAATTGTGAGTATAAACTAGGTTATAATAAAAGAAAGAAATCGAAATGGAAAAATAAAAAGATAGATATAAAATATTAAATTAATTTTGTATATTATAATAATATTTAGTTTATAAAGTTTTTGTATAAAACATAAAAAATATATTTTAAAAAATAAGTAGGGTTTAGGTATGTTAATTTTATAATTGTAATAATGTGTATTATATGTGTTTAATGTTCTTTTTTTTATGCGAACGTGAGAAAAAAAAAACCTGTGCTGATATTGTAAGCAGCATATGATGACAATGGAGAAAACAGGAGATACAGAGATGACTATGATGGAATCTGGTCTTGGTGTTTGTCGTATTAGCATTGGAGTGCTAGATGGCAGATAGTTACGTGTGAAGGTTGTATGCAATGTGGCATGCTAATGAAAAAGATGCGATCGAAAGTTAAGTCTATTGTTTAACGGGGTGTAGTAAAAGCATATGTTCAGAATGTGAAGGTGAAGCGTGATAGTTGGAATGTATTACTGCGAGTGAACATATCTATGAAGATAGTTTGTCTCAGTTCTATATAGAACACAGTATTGCAGTTCAATATAGAACGTGAATCTTACATGTTGTTTACATTTAGTATGCTGAAAGATGACTTTATTATAGAGAAAGGAAGAGTATGATTAAAATTAAATAAAGTTTATAAAGTGAACTTTAAAGGAAGGTTTAATTTTCTGTAATAAAAATAAAATACACTTTGTCTCTATAAAATTTGTAATCATGTAGAATTGTTTTTATTGATTTAATAGGTACGAGAGTTGCAAAACTTATATTGGTTTGTGCTAATAAAATTAATGCCTCGAATTTTCGATAGATGGCGAAATAGGGTAAATATATGTCAAAACAAATAAATGACATTTTATAATGACTTGAATCATAATTTTTAATTAATTAATTTTAGCATAGCACTGAATACAAGTCCTTCCTTCTGAAATTTATTTTTATTTTTTTTATTTATTAAGGCATTGGTATTAAAGACCATCTTTGAAGTTTAGTATCTAGTTAATTTATATGGCGTGTTTTAGTTATTGTTTTATTAAAAAAATATGATAATTAATTAAAGGGAAATATTATTCAATTTATAAATAAAGATGTTATAGATAATGAGAAGTTTATGATGTTGGATATATTATAATTATTAGTATGTGATGTTGTACACAAAATATTTAGTTTCAGAAAGAAAATGGACAATCTAGGGACTATCAGTGAAAGTGCTGTGGTGAAATAAAAGGAAGTTACAAATAATACAGATGATGTCATCTGATGATAATACTAAGTAGATATATATTATTATTTTTATTTCTTATGTAACTTCTTGTCACTCATTTTTATTTTTATAATTTGTCTTTGCATTTAGCAAGAAATTAAATTGGATAGATATCACGCAAGATTTAACTATTGGTATGTCGTTGTGCACATTTGTTTTTGGGTTTTGCGGATGTGATTAAATGACGAAATATTTGATTAGTATTTCGGCTGGGTGGAAACGTGGCTGTTGTATTGATTGGATGGATCCTTATTTAACAGTCACCGTTAAAAGGCTGACTGCGGTATGCCAATAGAGTGATTAGGGTTGTAATAGTTTTAAGGTCCCTTAGGTTCGCGAGAGGATTAGTCGACGTGTCGCGATTAGGTTGATTTTTTTTGTAGACCTTTTAAGTAAAGGAGTGTTTTTAGGTCGGGATTTTATAATACTAATAATATTTTTTGTTCTATGTCCAGATTGTTTTTAGTTTAGTAAAATCTTTTTTTATTAATATTTTACTAAAATTTAAGAGGGGGGAGAAATGTAACCTTCTCTATTGTAGAGTAAGGCTACTACTGGCCATAAATATTGTTAGTTTTCTTATTTGAGTATTTATGACATTTGTGACGGAAATAGAACAAATCGAAGGAACAAAAGAGTCGAAAGAGAGATGAATAGAGGGACACACGATGGACGTGTAATTGATTAATTTAATAGAAAACGAATAGAAACGCGATTAATCCTCACAGTTTACGTTTATATAGCTTCGCAGGGATATTATATTCGATAGGAAATGAAAAGAACATAAAATAAACGTATAAAACGTATAAAGTTGGTTTTTAAAGAAGGATCTGGAGGAGGTAACCCTGAGGAAATCGGGTACGGTGACCGAAAAGTGTGGTAAACCATATCTTCGGTCACAGTACCTACCTATGGACAAAGAACTTCCTTGTATTGTAGGGGCCCACAAAGAAGGGTATTTTTCAAATATCTAATTCCATTAGAGGGCGAAAAATGAGATAAATTAATTTTCATGTTGGTATTATTACATTAAAAGGTATTAAAGACCGACTTGAAAATTTAGTAGTACATATGGCATAGTGCAGAAATATATACCACATTTGTGCACTATGCCATATGTACTAATTTTTTTGATCAAAAACTGTGGGGTAACCACCGACTCCGATACCGTGATTTCTCGTTCGAGTTGAGATCAAAAATGACGTCATTTCATACAAATCATATTTACAAACTTCATAATATTATATATATTTTTTTGTAATTAATTAGGTACTCGAACAGTTTATGTAGTGGTTAATTCAAATAACAATGTTTCACGTTTCGTAGTACCAAAAACATCCTTCTCGATCTCAACTCGAAAGAGATCTCACGGTATCGGAGTCGGTGGTTACCCTGCAGGGGCCCATTTCATAAACGTGACAATTGCAATTTACCATGACAATTCATAATACATCGTTCACTTTAGTTGTAATTTTTTAGTTATAACTATCTAAAACAAGCAATGTATTATAAATTGTCATGGTAAATTACAATTGTCACGTTTATGAAATAGGCCCCAGGTTAAGTTCAGATACGAATTGTAATTTATTGAAAATGACATTCACTCACTGTGTACGAATGTTACTATGTGTGCGATTGTGTATAGCTATTTCAGTAAGACAAGTTTCAAGTTTTAAATTTGTCTCCTGTAAATTAGTATTTTTTACATATAGTACATCTGTGCTTCATGTCATAGATTAAATGCCCCTAAATACCTATTTTTTTCGTTACTCAATACTCTTTATTTTATAAGAAAAGTTTAGACTCTTCTTAAAAAATAAAGTAATTTTTTTAATAACTCTTATTAAAAAATATTTAGGGGTGGTTATATAGATTTTTCGATTCCTATCTCTTAACAGGTGCTACAAACTAAAAAAAAAGCCTAAATTTAAACTAAAAAAAATGCTATAATATAAAAGACGAGTTTTTCAGATTAAATAAATAATGGGAAATTAATAAATAATATAAGAGAACGTGTTTTTATTTAAGTAATTATTATTATCACGGGTTACTTTGCAATTTAAAAGAAGGATGTTATATAGGTATACAGTGATTTGACGGGCGAAACCGGGTCAACAAAAGCTAATAATATAATAAAGTAATAACTCAATAATATTAACAAAATATCATAATTAGTTGAATAAAATGTCTATATTAAGATATTTAATCTTAGATTGGACTTTGTAAATGAGGTAATATAGCTAACAACACATAAACATGTTAATTAGTATGACCTAACTAGGTACTAGGTACCATCGATCAGATACGGGGCATGCAAGTATCCGGATATTTTGGATACCTACTACAAACTTATCAGGAATACTTATTTATTTAAAATTCTTTATTGCACAAAATTGTACATAGGCAAGGCAATTTCTACCAGCTACTTAACCTTTGGGAGAGTGAAATATGTTTAGGGTGCAAAACTCATCCCGATATCAGAAAAGAGTTCTTAAAAAGACTACTGTTGGCACGGCCCATCGATATATTTTTAACGTTCCAGTTAACCGATTTAACAAAATTCAAATAAAAAGATTCAAAAATATAAATCGCATTGCTCTTCTTTTGAATTTCTAGCGTTTTCGGTGGAAACTTTAGAACCATGGTCTCCAGATGCAATAAAGTTTGGTCAACAACTTGGTAAATTATTAATTAATGCATCTGAAGACCATCGCGCTAGGTCCTATTTCTTCCAACGAATAGATATATCTAAAAATTCAGAGGGGCAATGCGTTAAGTTGAAACACGCGCAGCATCGGGAGATCTATCAAAATATTTTATTTAGTTAGTTATTAGTTAGTTTTATATTATATTTTTTGTTTATTTTTTGAATAAAATTTTATGAAAAAAGTTAATCGTTTAGGTATATAGGTTATTTAAATAGTTTGGAAAAATGAAACGATTTTATTGATGGAGATTTGATGGCATTCATATTACGCACAGAGCGTTAATTTAATTCTTAAAAAAATAGCCTAAAAACATTTGTATTGCTACATACAATTTATTTAAACTAATGAAAGTATAATAAGCTACTATTAATATAAATGCATGAATTTCGCCATAAGCCTGGCATTGAATTAAAAGTTGAACTATACAAACTTTTAGACAGATATAACATTATACCTACTTACTTAAATAATTTGTGTTTTTATAATTTGTCGATTACAAGGATAAATAAGAATCAACATATTACGAGATTATATGATGACGAAGTTAGTTTTATTAAATTTTAATAAAATTTTGAAAACGAGGAAAAATATTTGTTCATATTACTTATATATCCTATTCATATATATAGGTATGTGGATAGTTTTCATCAAAAAATTTCAAAAGGATAAAATTTGCGCTAGTCTTCCAACATGGTAGTTTTATTATTATATTCAAAATATATTTAGAGGTGTTCATTCATGGGCATATGTTCATATAATGGTACAACTATACTAATTAGGTTTAGCATATTTTGGTAAAGTAGACAAAATTTCAAACTGCATATAATAACGAGTGTGAATTAAATACTATAATAATAAAAAAAACCTACTTATGTATGCAATATATAATATTATTCAAGCAATTATTTTTTTATTAATAGAGTATACTTTTATATATATACAAGGATCAGAACTGAAACAAAATATACCTATCAAAAACCTGTAAATAATATATACTGTAGGAAATTTATAAATTATATCATGAAATTTAAGGAAAAAATACCTAGGTATAACAACATATCTTGGATTTTTCATTGCAGTAAATTACGACTCTACAAATTATGGTAAAAGAGGAAAACAGTTGGTGTTTACCTGTTTATTTGTGTTCTTTTTATGAATTCTTGATTCTGGCAATACCTACTGAGATATGATTTAATATTAATATATATTATATTACCTCCACAGAATTAAAAATAATATAAGTAGTATAGCGTATTGGGCACTGGTCCGCCAAAGCAAGCGATTTGGAGGATTGATTTTACTTATTAAGTTTTTTAAAGTATCTGCAATTTAGTTTTCATTAGTATTATTTATGTAGTATATTTTATTTAATTTCTGCTAGCGGCTAATACAATCAGTATTAGCCTCATTAAATTTAAATATTAATTCATTAAAAAAGAAGCAAAAAACAAAGGTAGTCAAATTGTCTTATGTTTAGATGCATTAATATAACATATATAAATATGTCATTAAATCGAATTTTAGTCCATGTGTTTAGAGCATTGCATTACTAAGTATTTTATTGTTAAGGATATTATTAAAATTGACTCGTAATGCAAATTTGTCCTTGCAGCCATTTCGTAATCACATTGTTTAGTTAGCATAGTGGGAGTAATCAATATTGCCTCAATTTATTAATCGACCCTATGCATGAACTTTTATTTATTTATATCAAGGTGAATACAACGGACGACAAGCACGAAAATTACACAAACACACATAAAATAATTTTTAAACCAGCTTGTAGCCTTAGAGCGTACTCACACAGCATGGTTGTGGGATACAATATTAATAAATTTTATGTTAAACTAAATTATTCAAATTATTACATACATAATGAGTAACTTGTAAACTTAAAACTTATTAAAATGATTACTACAATTAAGTTAAGTTAAATTATTACTAAACAAATACACAGATTACAATAACAAAGAAAATAATATTCAACAATAATGAACAAACAATAAATATAAAAGTATACATGATATAGCTGGGAAACAAAACAGTACCTATCTTACAAACTAAAACCACAACCAAGAAACCAAAACTAAAACGAACCCAGAGCAGAGCTTAGATGATTTTTAAAGCGGTTTTGGCCATCCACAAATGTTGTAATGGTGACACATGTGCATGGCTTATCGGATTATAGTACGAGATGTTTTTAGTATGTGTGGGGATGTGAAATGGATTAGTCCGATGGCGCTGATTGTTTTGGGTGTTGAGACAGGTTGTAGACAAAATGCTGGTTGTATCAATGTGGGCAAGATTCTGTGCAGATATAAAATATCATATTGCTGACGTCTGACGTTGAGTGGTGCTATTTTGAATTTGTTTAGTCTATCCTCGTACGATGGTAGTACCTTCCGTATTTAAATTAGAAATTAAGCATCCTGCAATTTTTTTTCTGTACTCTTACAATCTTAATGGAATGCGAGGCATAGTAGGGTGTCCAGATAATACAGCCATATTCTAGGATGCTTCTTACCAGACTCTGATACAAACACACAAGGGACTGGGGTCTTTTAAAATCTTTGGTGATTCTAGCAGTAAATCCTAGTTGGTGTAGAGCCCTGTCCGTTGTGTAACTGTAGTGCTCATGAAAAGTCAGCTTGTCATCAAATTGTATGCCGAGATCTTTCACCACTGTTTTCCTTTCAAGAATTTGTTTGTCCAAATTGTACGGGAAGAGAATCTTTTTTCGTTTATATGAAAACGAGATGGTATGGCATTTTGACACATTGAGATGCATAAGATTTTTCATACACCAGGATGCAACTGCATTAAGATCTGATTGCAAGAGGCCACACTCAAGAGTGGTTTCCACCTTCCTGAAAATCTTTAGATCATCTGCAAATAATAAGCACTTACTACTTATTTTACTTACCAGGTCGTTAATAAAAAGGACAATAATGGCCCGAGGTGGGAGCCCTGTGGAATACCAGAACCAATAAACAACTGGAGATGTCATGTATCCTTTATGCATAACCAGTTGTGTTCTGTGATCTAAATATGATTCGATTCATCGAAGTAGATTACCGTGTATACCACAACCGCAAAGCTTTCGACATAAGATGATGTGATTCACTTTGGCAAAAGCCTTCCGGAGTCTATATACACCGCGTCCACTTGGCTACCCTCATCAAAAGCATTGCACAAATAGTACTCTAATAGGTTGGATACAGTGGATTTCTTCTTTACAAATCCATGTTGACTATCTGACAACAGGGGTCTGACATGATTGTAAATGTAGTCATAGATAACGCTCTCAAATAATTTTGCAACAGTTGATAAAATGCTTATAGATCTATAGTTGTCAAATTTAGACCTATCACCACCCTTGTAAATAGGAACAATGTATGCTTTTTTCCAGTATCTTCCTAAGCGCAGAGAGCCATTAAAAATAAGCAATTCCTAGGGTATTCCTAGGGTAGCACAATTCCTCAGCACAGGACCGCAGAAAACTGGAGGAATTCCATCGGGTCCGGCGCCTTTAATAATGTCTAAATATTTTATTTTGAAAAGTAGATCACTTTTAGAGAGTTCAATTTTTGATTAGGTTCCAGTAGAACTGACACCGTTATCCGTGATAGAGTTGTCAGAGGTACCGGCAGAGTTTACAAAAACGGTCGCGAAGTACTCCGACAGCAAATCACACACACCCTCGTTATTTGATGCTATGGAATTTCCATAATACATAGTATGGGGCAATTCTTTGGTACCTCTCTTGTTTTTTGCAAAGTTCCAGAAAGGTTTAATATTTGAGTTTAAATTAGTCACGATGGAATCTACAAACGTGGTATACACTTTTTTTACTAATATTTTACATCTAGATCTTAAGAGAGCAAATGAGTCCCTGGGATTTCTGTATTTTTTGTAGCACTTATGAAACTTGTTTTTTTCTTTAAGACAATTTTTTAGAGCAGGTGTGAACCACGATGGATATTTGTTCTTGTTGTTGTTAGACATAGGTGTGTATTTTTGTATAATGCACCTAACAATTTTATAGAAATTTGCTGTGGCCACATCTATATCTTGAAGATTTTTAAACAGTTGGCTCAAACTCAACCTCTGCCAATTCTGATTTAATTTTTTCATAGTCACATTTCCTATAATTAAATGTTTTTGTAGTAGTTGGATTTTGTGCTATATAATTATTGTTATTCAATTTAAGAGAGATAGAAAAAGTGATGATCAGGTCGTGACAAAGGTTCCTCTTGAGATATCTTTACTTCGCATGTAGTTGATAACACTAGATCCAACATACGATTATTAATATTTGGAATGTCGTTGTATTGTTTAAGATCACATAACGCCAGAGTGTCCAGAAGTAATTGTGATTTTAGATCAGTCGGTTCGTCAGGAGTTAGGGCATGAGATACAGCGGCAGGACTCCAACGAGGACTTTATACGAGGAACATTTAAATCACCTACCAATAAAATGACATCATTATTCACCCCAGATTGAATTATATCTTGTGTGTTAGTATAAAAGTTTTTTAATTGGTCTAAACATATATCTGGCGGTAAATAACAAACACATATGTTAGGAGTTGCGTTTGACTGATGGGTAGGTAAAAAGCTAAACAAACTTTGTAGGTCTGCTTAAGATTAGGTAGAAGTAGGTACATATTATGCTCCTATAAAAATAAATCAATTATTTTTTATTTATTTTAACATAGCATTAGATGCAAGTCCATCAGCCAAAAACAAATATTTTTTTATTAGTGGTGAGCAGACCTACAAAGTCCAATAATGGAGTCGATCAATAATTATTCAACAAAATTGATCGCTCCCACTATACCGGCTAAAAGATGCGAATTACGAAATGACTGGCGACAAATTGCATTACGCATTAGTATATTTTAATATACTCGCTGCCTTATCGTCAATTCAACCCATTTCGTAACCGCACCCTGAAAGAAGACTACCTCGTCAAGAAATCAATGCAGTAATCTCCTGAAAACCAGTGAACCCACAGACTAAAACGTAAACGTAACGAGACCGGTCGGTCGGCCTAACGAAGTTATAGAGACCTTCCTCCCACCTAGAAAATATATTATATTACCTATATTGTCTATATTCAACACTTGGTTTGAATAACTAATATTAAGTATAAAATATGTTGGTTTTTCCAACTACGAGCAAGTAGGTAATCTTCTACAGTTTTATATACTACGGATGCAATGAAAATATATGCTTAATCATTTAATATGTATGTGGATTTAACTACATAACAACATAATAAATAATTTATTAGATACAATAATTTGGCATAAGTATTTATTAGGGGTTAACGCGTAGGAGGAGGAAAAACGAATACTGAGGGGAACACCATGAACACTAAATGCGACAGATATTTTTTAATTTATTTTAACATAGCATTGGATACAAGTCCATCGGCCGAAATGTTACAGATATTTTTTTTTTTTTTTTTAACATAGCACTGGATACAAGTCCATCGGCCATGACAGATGTATAATCTCCAACTTTTTTTTTTTTATTATAACTGGAGCACGACATTTGTCTTTGTATCTACCTGATGGTAAGCATACCTTCATAATCAACAACGACAACGAGACATTATACAGTGGCTGCGCCGCTTTACCGGGGACTACTGCATCGATTTATTGTCGAGGTGATAGTCTTCTTTCTTGCTGCGGTTACGAAACGGGGAATTGATTTGACAATAAAGCAGCGAGGATATTAAAATAGACTCGTAATGCAAATACGTATTTCGTAACCGCGTCATTTAGTGGGAGCGATAATATTAAACAAGAATGTATTGATCGACCCCATTCATGGACT
Source organism: Monopis laevigella (assembly GCA_947458855.1). NCBI lineage: Eukaryota > Metazoa > Arthropoda > Insecta > Lepidoptera > Tineidae > Monopis > Monopis laevigella. The sequence goes on from OX381581.1 coordinate 16,119,442, forward strand.
TTGTAGGCCTGCTTAGCATCAGGTGGATACAAATTCACATGCCGTAATTCAATAAAAAATACTAATATCAAAATAATAATATCATTCAAGTATAACCACTTGAATGATATTATTAGTTTTGTATTAAAACCATCCGACCGGTTTCGACAAAATAGGACCCCATTTTCGCCACCCTTAAAATCGTTAAAATGATAATTAATCGATTAAGCGTAAAAAATATTTCAAAGTCAATATTTTAACGATAAATTCCCGACAAAACAAATCAATTATATGTCCATTATCGAGTATTTCAATTTTAACGATTTTTCAAGTTTCTTTATATTACCGATTTGGTGCAAATTGGTCAATATTATGAGTAGGTATGTAGTTTGATATAGATCGGTTTATAATTCATAGTAATTTCTATCGTCATATGATTCACAGTGATTTCTATGGTCATATAATTCAAAGTGATTTCTATGGTCATATAATTCATAGTGATTTCTATGGTCATATAATTCATAGTGTTTTCTATCGTCATATAATTCATAGTGATTTGTATCGTCAAATAATTCATAGTAATTCACTTTATCGTGTCCAGTTTTCCTCATAGGTCATTTTTCAAGTTGAAGTTTCCACTGCGAAAACGATTAACCAAATACAATACGAGCTATGGGTTCGTTAGCGTGGCTTCTTAGCTTTACTTCAAAAACAATCGATAAATTTAATCGACTGTCGCATTGATTTTGAATTTAGAATAGAGGGCTTAGCATAACCACATCGGTATAATTTGGCAGTTGATAGAGTTTATAAATGAACATTAAATCGATTAGCATCGATTTTGTCGATTTATCGAGGCTATCGATGCTGTTGTGCTAAGGTGTTGTGAAAAATTTTTTATTCTGGATAGTATTTAATAACGCTGAAGAGTTTCATTGAACTACACACGGACTACCAATCGAAATAAAAAAAAAAATTTTTGTAAAATACCTAACACAATTCTTGAGGAAACTTTTTCAAGAAGTATTTAATTTTAAAGCTACAACCCTTAGGAACCGTAATCTCTACCAAAAGTTTTTGCAAACAATTTTTACTATAGTCGCTAGTAACTATAGATTAGAATTAACCAATAAGAGGTTTATTTGAAAAATAAAGCGATCCTTTTGGTTGATCCCTATCTACCTATATTAGCGACTAGAGTAGAAAATTTTGCAATAACTTGTGATACCGAACGAGCAATTCAATGGCGCACAAAGCCGCTAGGCACAGCTGATTTATTTATAAAACATCATACCTATTTATAATGTAATAGGTTACGACTTACGACATAAAAAAAAATAAAAAAAAATCCTTAATAAATAAAAAGTAGGTACCTTTTATTTATTAAGAAAGTACACCTTATTAGGTACCCTATATACCTACCATTTTACTGAGCTACACAATATACTATAGAACTTTAAGTTTAATTCAAATTAGCCAGTACATTAGAACGGTAATTTAATATAAAACTTACCATCTCATCAGGACTTCCTCCATGCTGATCAACGGTTTATTCTGTATTGTATACATGCATGCAATCTCCACGATACCGAGAAGGAAATAAAATAATTATTTAACTAACTTTTAATAGATACTTAACAATATTAAACACAAATACCAACAGAAACTGGTCGAAAAATAAACAAACGTGTGTTGTTCTCAACGCGATATGAGACCCAATGAACCGGTGCCTTGTTATTATTTTGACAAGGTATTACGTATAGCTTGTACCCAATGTTATTGGTGGTAAGATCAAATCTGTGAGTGGATTAGGTGAGGTTCAAGTGTTACCGAAGGCCAAGGCTAGACGTGTAGAAGGCTGTATAACACGTAAGCGGTGGCGTGTGTAAAACCTTTCTCTCTAAAATTTCCGTCGGAACTGCAGAGGGATTTTATCGTCGAGCTCTGGCTGTATACGGCTATCGATTAATCTTTCTTTGGTGGTGTTTATGCTAAATTGTGCCTTAGTGCTTTGGGATTGAGTTTGTTTATCTTATGATTGTTTTATTTGTTGTTGACTGTATTTAGAAACAAGTTTATGCTGACTGTAACAGGAATCGAGGTATTTTCCTGTGGTAGGTGCCACAGGAAAACACTAGGTTTAATATTGTTTTCCTGTTATCTAAACTGTAAATTTACATCTCGCTTCCTGGGATTTTATAGATTTAAAAATATATTCTATTCGTTTCTCTCATTCGTCGCACCAATTTTGTAGCCACGTCATTTAGCCGGCATAGTGAAAGCGACCAATTCTGAATTGATCATACCTATTCATGGACTTTGTAAGCCTTACCTTAGGAGGATACAACTTATCGTATAGGTACTCGAGGTTCCACCAGGCGTAGACTGAATTTTGTGGTGGATTTTAAAGTGCATATTTCTTACATGAGCCCTTCTCATTAATGGCTTACCTACGTACTACGTACTTTACCTACGTCATTTCATGTGGGTTAACCCCATAACACGTCATTGCACATTAACCTTTTTAGGTGAGTAATTACGTTATACCTACATACTTAATTATATTTTAAAGAAAATAACAAACCAACAAAGAACTTTTTTTAAATATAAACCTTAAAGGTTAGTTACAGTGGACATGACGTCAATGGCCACCGACCCACGCAAAAAGAGAACCAGTGCATCTTTGTGCTTAAAAACTGGTTTTTACACAGACCTAATAATGTTTTTGCAAATAGAGTCGGCTAATTTAAAAACATTAAAAATATTTTCTTGGAAAAATAGTTGAATAAAACATTTTTTTTAAAAGTTCCTTTATGGTGAAAGACCTAACGGAAAAATTCGAGTTGAATAAAATTATATTAGTTGATAATGTAAACTAAGAAAAAGCTCTTGGTCGTCAGGGTTTACCCAAGTAAATCAAATATGATTAAAAATAGAGCTTTTGCAAAGTCTTGTTATAACCAATTTTTCTGTATATAAATGACGCATTACTTTTATTATTTTTTGTTTCGCGGTGAAAATGTTTTTGCAAATAGAGTCGGCTATTTTAAAAACATATTAAAAATATTATGTGGCAAAAGCTCATGGAAAAATAGTTGGGTAAAACAAACTTTTTAAAAGTTCCTTTTTGGTAAAAGACCTAACGGAAAATTGTTGTTGGACAAAATTATATTAGCACAAAATGTAAACTAAGAAAAAGCTATTGGTCGACAGGATTTACTTGTGTGAAACAAAAATAATAAAAGTAATGAGTCATTTATCTACAGAGAAATTTGGTTAAAACAAGACTTTGCAAAACCTCATAATTTTTAATCAGAAATCCTAGCAGAAATACTTGAAAAATAAAAAATACTGGAGTAGAAGCTCTAGCTGAAATACTAGGGTAAAATTAAATATTGGAAACGCTCCTTTTGTTAATAGTGGGCTTCCACATTATATGCAGCACGAATCATATCAGCTCAAAATACAACCTTTCAAAATCACAATAATATAGGTATATATTTTTTATAAGTATTTACCTAGTTGGAAATTTTATGTCATGATTTAAATAAATAATTGCAAATCTCTGCGCTGTCCATTTTTGCTAGTTCTGTATTATACTTTGAGACTTGGACCTAAGTCTGAAGGCCACTATTAATTTACATGTGTGTGTGTAAATTTCGTTTTCCGCATTTTTACCTGCATATAGAGGAAACGTTATTCAACCAACAACCGATATTTTTTATTTATTGAGAGGAAGCACTTACCTTAAACCTTGTCACATTAAAATAAACTTACAAGAATACCTACCTACGAACAATAGCAACTGAGTGGTCACAATATATATATATGTGACAGGGTTCTAAGTTGATTCTTTAATCTATGAAAATTGATATTGCTGTTTATGGTGGCATACAGTAGCCGGGCTAATGTGAGTTTTCTAACTATTACTTTGCGTTTGAGAAAACTAATATTTGTACGGGAAATAGAAAAGCGCCCCAAGCGGAAATTTTGAGTATTTTTGGGAGCGAAAAATGCCAGCGTGTGATTGGTGAAGATGTTAACGCAGTAGTTAAGTTAATCGAAAATTAACGTTAAAAAATAACACACTATGCTTTTTCTCTGTGTCATTGCAAATCGAGAAGATTGAAATTCAAAACAATTGATGACATATAATAATGTTTCTAAATCAGTCGGTGAGTTTACCAGTTTTCAGAAAAGCAGTATCTGTTTACCATGGCAAGAGTAATAAAAAAAAGTATTATGACCTTTTGGCCCTAATTATCTATGTACTTTACATCTCTAGGCATTAAGATTGTTATATAAAACTATACCTACTACTTAAATTTTAAGCAGGTTTTGTGACTTTTTATAGCAACAAAACTTAATATGCCTAAGAGACAAAACCTATTGTACTTACCTAACTAAAATTCCTTGAAGAATCAAGGACTCAATTATTTTTTATGAATAAGGTACTAAGTATTTAAAAATAATAAAACATGTACCTAAGTACATTGGAGTTCCTAACAAAATAATAAAGTTTTAACTAAAGTACGCAGGTATAATGAAGTTCATTGTTTAAAGCGCCTGAATATTTCATTCATTTGAGGAAGATTGCTTTATTTTTAATAAACGATCCTAATGACGGTCGAGCTTTGATGTGATAGGTATTTATAGATAAATATTCTGGTATTAATATATTATATCGTTGCTTCTGGTACACATAGTACAAGCCTAGAGCTTAATTTGTGACCAGAGCAATATGTGTAATTTGTCCAACATATTATTATTAATACTTTAACACCGGTATTCATAAAAACTTATTGAGTCCTTGAAGAACACTTTAGTTATGGAAGGTTTTGTCTCTTTTTATTAGCAACTAAAATGATTATGCGTAAAAGAGAGAAAACCTTCTATAACTAAAGTGTTCTTAAAGGCCTCAGTAAGTTTTTATGAATAAGGCCATAAGTATTTAATAAGAATGTTTGAAATGTTGTTAGGTGATTTTACTCATTTATATATATTAGCCTATACTGTCCCACTGTTGGGCAAAAGCCTCCCTTCCCTTAAGGCCTCTCTCTCTCCCTTTACTCATTTACTTAATATAAATTTGTATCTAAAGCTAAAATGTAGAAATGCTTTAATTTTGTATATACCCAATTGTTCATGATGTAATCTCACACCTTGCGGAAACTAGTGATATGTATAACCAGGAATTCAATCTTGCCATGACTTAGTTTTTCCGTTGTTGGATGTTGTAGATTAAATAAAAATTAAATAAATATGAAGTTGTACTGATCATACTAACAACCTTTCCCATGGAACCATGTGTCGCAAATGAAAATAATTGCAGGCTTCCCCATACAATTTGGTCATTTTAACATTACTAGTTTATACGCAAAAGACTTTTTTTTTTATTGGAGCACGGTATTAGCAAATAGCAAAATCCATGGATGGGGTCAATTAATAATTGTTCTTAAACAACATTGATCGCTCCCACTATGCCAGCTAAATGATATAATAAGCGATTGCGAAATGGGCGTCGACAGAGACGAATTTAATTACGGGTATATTATAATAAGTATATCTACTCGCTGCCTTATCGTCAATTTAACCACTCATTGCGTAACCGCATCCTGAAAGGAGACTACCACTGTTTTTAAATTTAAATAGGGAAAATCGGGGGAGGTCATATAATACAGCCTCCGTAGACTAGTGGTTGCGCCTTTGGCGTTGTATCCGGAGGTCGTGGGTTCGATTCCCACCCATGGCAAAAAAAATTATCTAGTAAGTTTTTTTTCTTTACAGTTTGTCATGGTCTGGGTGTTTATAAAATATAATATGTATATATTATATTTTATAAACACCCATTGACAGCCTCCGTAGACTAGTGGTTGCGCATTTGGCGTTGTATCCCGGAGGTCGTGGGTTCGATTCCCACCCATGGCAAAAAATATTAGTACGTTTTTTTCTGTACAGTTTGTCATGGTCTGGGTGTTTATAAAATATAATATGTATTATATCATTGTTTCTGGTACACATAGTAGCTTAGAGCTTAGTTTGTGACCAGAGCATTATGTGTAATTTGTCCTACATATTATTATTTATTATTATTACATATAATATGTCGTTGCTTCTGGTACACATAGTACAAGCCTAGAGCTTAGTTTGTGACTAGAGCAATATGTCTAATTTGTCCTACATATTATTTTATTATTAATTTAACCAGGTACCTACTATTTTTTGTAAAAATAATATGACGGGCGAAGTCGGCGCAACAAAAGTTGCATTACAATAGTAATATGTACCTACACCATGCCGCCTATTGTACTCGATTCTTTAACATTCTTGGCAACATTGACGACATAGCTTGCAATTACTGGCAATGATTCAGCCATCAACCTCTGGTTCACAGGTCAAGAGTAGATTACCCCTATTAGCATATTTATGCATCCCGCGTTAAATAATTAGAGGGGTCAAGACTTGCTTTGTCTAGTATTAAGATATATGACAAGGAATAATGAGGCTATATTTTTTTAATATTCAAAGTGCATGGACGCAACCTGCAAAAACATTTATTTTCTTTTGATGATCTAGGAAGCATTTCAACCTTGGGAAGAATAGTATATTAGATTATGTGTGGTGTACGGGCGTAGCTAGGATTTAGTATCGGGAAGGGGGCGGCTCAATCTTCGCTTCGTTTTTTTTTAATTAAAATTTCGATTATCCAAAAAAAACGTCATAGTTAATATTATCTATTATTTCTACACATTTAGGGCGTGGTGTGGTGTCTTTTTATATTTATTTTATTCTGCTGGATATCGAATGCAAAATGTGTCCCATTTCTGAAGAGACTTTGATACTTATATATTTTATTATTGGGGTACAACATTTAACTTTTTATCTACATGATTGTAAGCAGATCTACGAAGTCCATGAGGGGTTGATCAATGACTTCCTAACTGATCCGAATTCAAAATGGCGTAAAAAACAATTTGCATTCTACTGTTATACACTCCTGCTTAATTTTTTTTTATTGTAACACGGCATGTGACTTTGTATCTACCTGATGGCAAGCAGACCTACAAAGTCTGAATGGGGTCGACCAATATTGATCGCTCCTACTATGCCGGCTAAATGAGATTATGCAGTTACGAAAAGGGCGGCAACAAAGACGTAATAGCATTACGAGTCCATTTTAATATTCTCGCTGTTTTATCGTCAAATCAATCGCCAATTTCGTAACCGCATAATGAAAGGATAAGTAATTGACGCAGTAGTCACCGGAAAACCGGAGAACCCACAGAACAAAATCGAAACACGACTAGGTCACTTGACATTTTTTGCATCTGTATAGAAGTATGATATAGAGGCCTTCCTCCCACCTAAAAATGTCAAATCAACTGCTCATTCCGTAACCGCACCCTGAAACGAAACTACAACCACAACAAGAAATTGATACAGTAGTCTCTTGAAAACCGGTGAACCCACAGACTAAAACTGAAATATGACTAGTTCACTACAACGCGACAGTTTGATATGCAATTTATTAAGTAGAACTGTTTGGCTTAATTGAAATTGACAATTTAACAGAATAATTAGGTATTAGGTCAAATAGCCCTTATTTTCTTTATTTAAAATTAGAAAACAAAAATTATCCCTCCTTTATTATAAATTTTACCATATCAAGGAATATAATTTTTTATCAGAAATAAAATATCATGTGAACAAATATAATATAATACAAAACTTAATTTAAGAATAAACACCAATTTAATATTAGGTTCTTACATATAAGAAATTACACTACGTGCATACAAAATACGTAATAAAATATTAATACTAAAGGAAAATTTCTTCGTTTTGTGCCATTGACGCCAAATTATAATCATTAAAAAGTTCATAAAAATAATCTATAACAATAAAAATTAGCCATATAAAATATTTTTCTAGTAGGACTTTCTGTTCGAAATCAGTCAAATCACATAATAATTCACTTAAAACGTCAATAATGCAGAATTTATTTCATAGAAAAAATAAAAATAAACCTGATATTAAAATATAAGCATTCATATCAATTGTTTATTATATTAGTTATAAGTTGATTCCCTGTCCCATGTTTAAAAATATCCTGCAGATTTTTTAAAATGTTTTTTCCAATGGAATTAAATTCTACACTTTTGATTGTAAATTTTGTACTACCTAACATTATCATTAAACATCATTACCTATGTCATTAAATTACATACACCTATGTAGTTCTTAATACTTAACAAGTTTATATCAAAAATGATTTAACTGATAAATATAATACCTATAAGCAGTATAAGAAAATAAGTGTTTATTTATTGACGCTTTATCGCATGGTTAGTTTAGCTGTTTTACTATATGGCATCTAAAATCCCAATAACGCAAAGGTAAGTATTTTTTTATCTATTTTGTAACAGGTCATCCATCCATGCATTATCAAGTAGATAAATTTTCTTACTTCACATCTAAAATTTTGCCAAAAATAAAAGAAATTTACATTTTTGTCAAATGAAACAGTACAATAGATAATTAAACAATTGATACCTACAAATAAAGTAATTTATAGACAAAAACATTTTGTATATTCAAAATACCACCACTGGTAATTATTAGTTAAAATCAAAATTCTGCTGTGAACCCTGAAGTCATCTAGGCACCAAATTTAGGGCACCTGTTGGTAAGTAGATCTGCAAACTCCATAATTAGGTAGGTTCAACCAATATACTGTTAAAATTTAACAGCAGTTATTTATAGAACATTCCCATTATTCTAGCTACAGTCAGATTCCTATATTGTACAGTTATAGTCTCTGTATCATAAAATAATTACCAATCAAGTCATGGATGTGAACTTTACTATTGTTATCACTCCTCAGCCTCCCATCATGCATTAGACCTGGCACCCAGATAGAGAATGCATGAACAAATAAGAACATTGTCTCTCTCAATATATAGCGGGAAAGTTACTATTACTGTAGATTATAGGAATTTGCTATAAATAATGCAGTTATAGTTCTTATTTGAATTAAAAATTAATTGTGAAATTGTTCTTTTTTACAATTTGACATTTTACTTAAATAAGTTTTATTGTTTAATATTTTTATGATATTTGTATCTGAATATTTTAAAATATTTGTTTGAAATCATAGAAAATGGAATGTAAAATCTAGTTTATATAGTAAATTTTGGCTTTATACAAAAGCAAGTCTTAAATTCATTTTATATTTATTATATAATACTTAGGTACTTAATTGTTAGTGCTTCTGATGTTCCTTTAGACCCAACATGAAAAAACAACTTATACTGGGCAACTATATAGGTTAAAGAGAACATTTCATGCATCAAGATAGTGGAGTATTTGCTTCATGAATTTTTACTTACTATCTATCAATAAAGTTATCAATTATATTTTGTACAAAAAATACTTTAAATGCTATTTTTTAATAGGCATGGCAATAATATACCATTATTTTTATTCATAGGTCACATTTATAACACTAATCAATCTTTCAGTCTTCTAAAATGAAGATAGCTGCCTCATTGTGAACACACATTTTATATTGTTTCCATAACTTAATCACATTTTAGTGGCAGCTTCTAGCGAACGTAGAAGTGGCACACGGGCTGTATACTAGAATCTGTCTTTGGAAGCATGCATGTCAGGGTTTGTCAAGTATTGGAGTTCTTGTAGTTCCTGGAACTTTTTATGGCCTCTGATATGAGCATAGTTAGCAGAAAGACACATCAAGTAGTGAACTAAACTCATCATCACCAGAATACAAGCTACCATAGCCAATATAAACATGTATTCAGCTTTCTCAACATAATCTTTACAGAATAATTTGATCTCATGAGGTCCACAGATTCTCATATTTTCCTGTTTTACACTTGATGGAAACATAAAGTCAAATTGGGTGAAGTCAATACATGTTGAATGATCTATATTCTTAGGTTTCGTACAGAGAGCAAAAAATATTGTGAAGAGAAATGTGGTTATTACAAGGAATCCCAGCATCATTATCCAGGCTAGAAGTAAAATGTATGTTATCACCATGAAGATCGCACAGGAAATACGACCGCCGATTCGTGCACTCCACGCTCTGTACACTTTCTGACGAGTAGCTCCTGTAGTTAAACATCCAAGACACAAAAGCATGAGGCCCAAAGCAGCCATACAAGCACTCCCTACTATGAATATCATTTGTAGAGCTTCGATCCACATCAGACGGAAATGAAACACTTCGTCAAACATTAGTATAGAAAGCGTAGATCCTCTGTACATTGTGCCACAGAAAACCCCCACGCCCAAACAGCACATGATAGTTGCGATAAGGGTTGCATGTGGTATTCTAGTCAGACAAGATTGGCATCCATCTCCCATTATGTTTGTCACTGAATATACGGCACAAAACAAAAAAATCACTTATTAATTTGCAAAAGCAACGAATTATTGATAACAAATCCACAAATCGACGACACAAACATTAGTCAGTCAGTCAGCAGCGTAGTACTCTATTTAATCTGTGGTCAGCAGTAGCATAGATTAATAATATAACAGAGGCCACGTTCCGATCGGTAGCGCGGGTAGGATTGGTCGCCACCGAAATCTAAAAAAAACGCATAAATATACATCGTGGTCGTTGTGAACATGTTTCTGTCCCAGCGGGCCCTTAATGTAAGTCAGTCAGTGACAAGAAAAATGGAATCAATCAACGGCAGTCTGCACAGAGTTCTTCATTATCAACTGTCAAAAAAACTCCTCTCTGCATAGCCACCCTTTCTCTTCATAGCCACCCTCTCTCTTCATAGCCACCCTCTCTCTGCATAGCCAAAATATTTGACATCAAGATCTTGATTCTAAATCTCAGACGAAATAACTATGAACGGAGCAAAGGCCCTATTTCTCAAGCATTTTTTTGTGCCACTTAGAGCGCGAGGCAAGGTAAACACGTATAAATATAACACAACTATGAGCTAATACCTTATGCAGGGACCACACTAACGGAAACGGCGCGGCGCCGTTAATTGTCGCGATGTTGGACGTTAAACGTTGGTGTAGCTTACGGCTTAACGCGATAATTTTACAACGACATTATTATGGCATTAAATAACTTAATAATTGATGACATTTCCGGTTAGTGTGGTCCCAGCATTAGAATCATTAGAATGTATAGGAGAGCTTAGATTATGGGATATAGAAATAGATGTAACGCAAAGAGGAACGGGGAAAACACTAATTAGAAAAGACATGAGAAAAAAAGAACAGTATACCTATTTGTATTTCTGTGAGCCGTGGTCTGACCTCCAACTGCCAATTGAAATTTGACAATTTGCTGGCTATTTGTTTATACTCGTGATGTAGGAAAACACGGAATTATAATATAAAACAAACATTTGTTAATTTTTTTACCAATAACGTAAAGACACATAACTAAATAATATATAATTATTTTATAAAAACAAGTGTATAAATAACAAATTGAAATATAAGAAATATAATAAATTACTTCAAAGTGCATCAATAGGGCGCAAAAAATAATAAATAGTAAGTATATGGAAGAATCAAAGAACAAATGTAAGGCGGCACGGAATATAATAAACGACAAAAATTGTTTAAGAAAAGGAAATAATATTTAAAAAGTTATATATAAAGACAAAATAATTAATAAACCCGAAATAACTGCTGAAGAGTTTAATAAATATTATATAAACCTACCTCTGAAAATTGAATCGGTTAAAAATTATGAAAATGTAGGTAAAAGTATTTGTCACTCCATTTACTTAATTCCGTGCAGTGTGGAGGATGTTATAAACACTGTTAAGAAGCGAAAAAATACAAACACTGTCGGATATGATCATTTGCCCACAAGGATCTTAAAATATAGCATGAACCTAATTGCACCAGTTTTTTGTTATTTAATAAACTTGTCGTTCCAGCAAGGAGTTTTTCCTAATAGATTGAAATACTCAATAATAAAACCCCTACATAAAAAAGATGACACAACGGATATGAAAAATTATCGTCCTGTTGCTCTTATACCAATACCATCAAAAATATTTTAAAAAATCATGTACAAAAAAATTATGGGTTTTTTAACAGAAAATAAGATATTAAAGCAAGAGCAATACGGCTATCAAAAACAGAAATCTTGCACGCAGGCTTCGAATTCGTGAAAGAGGTAACAAGAAATATGAACAACCGAAAACCTGTAACGGTATTATTGTATGACATGACCAAGGCATTTGATTTCGTTATACATGAAAGATTGTTGAGTAAATTAGAAGTATATGGGATAAGAGGAGTATTACTAGATTGGTTAAAGTCATACTTAATAAATAGACTACAATGTGTTGAAATAAGTCAAATTAATAATAAAAATAATACCATAATAAACTATGAATCAAAGTATACAACAGTATGGCGTCCCTCAAGGCAGTGTTCTAAGTCCACTGCTTTTTATTTTATATATAAATGACGTGCCTGAAATAACAGAAAACAAATGTATATTATTCGCCGATGATATATCTACCATAGTTACCTGCGAAAATATTGATAATTACGAATCTGTCCTAAATAATACGACGAATAATATAGTTAACTGGTTGAGTTTAAATAATTTGCATTTGAACCTTTTAAAGACGAAGTATATGCAATTTTGTAATAAAGGAGGCCGGAAATTCGATCTTTGTACAGGAAGTAACATCATCAGTATTTTTGGGCATCGAGTTAGATTGTCATTGCGATTGGTTCAACCATATAAACAAAGTAAGTGCCAAACTTAACAAGTTTATATATCAATAAAAATACTATATCTAACAGCCTCACAACAAACAGTACTTATGCCTACCATGGATATGTAGCGTCAACAATTAGATACGGCCTTCTGTTGTGGGGTAACTCTTCATTAGTCAAACAAGTATTTCTTATACAAAAGAGATGCATTCGGGCGATTTGTGGTGCAATACCGTCAGATTCGTGCAGCCCCCGTAGCACGGCCACATCCAAGACAAGACATGAGAGCGTGTCCGTTGACAATCTTACACATCAGTCTTATCCTACAGTCGCAGCACGGCCACTTCAAGACAAGACTCATGTCTTGTCATGAGTTTTATCTTGCTTGAGGTATTGGGTGTAATAAATCTCTAGCGCCGCCCGCGACAATGTTTAACTTTTTTTAATCCTTTAATTTCTAGTAAAATAAAAGTGGGAAAAGACCTCTCTTTAAAAAATTAATGGAATTTGACGTTTCTCGGCGATCGGACTCTACCCATAGAGTAAAATTCATATACAATTTTATCGATCGATGAGGCGATTCGATTGGCGATCGCGTTCTTTGGTCAGGCCCCTGTATAACCTATATTCCAACGAATAAATGAATTTGTATTTGTATAAAGTAAAAATTGTGGGGCGTGGAGTATATTAAAGTGTAAAAGTCGCTCACAAAGTAAGATCGATGGGGATTCCATTTCACAAGTAAGTATGGCATCAAAGCAAAACTTGAATTATTTAAACATATAACTTATTAGTTTTGAACCACAGAGCACGGAATCCAAGCGCGCCGCTACTAGAGACGGCATGTTCAACATATTTCATACAAACCAAGCGTGGGGGTGGGCGTTTCCGTTAACTCACACCTATACGCACACTACTACACAGATGACGTCTTAGAGTGCTGCGGTTGGGTCGATAATTTTTTTGTCGACTTTATTTTTTATGAGCAGAAATATATAATAAGTCTGCCAATTAATTATTAAAACACTCGGATTTTTAAGTAGACGAAGTTAAGTGACACTGGTTTATAGTAAATCTTGTACATAATCTTAAATACAGATTTAACAGTGACCTAGTTAGTTAGACCCAGACTTACATTTATATATTTGAATTGCGTTTTTGGTAATCTAATTAGGGCATGCAATATCCAATGATTTACAATCCCGGAACTGATTTTCGATACTGAAGATTTAATTCCGGAACTGGATCCGAAAGCGGCGATTTCTATTAAAAATAACCACTTCGAAATAAAACAAGCTATGTTATATAAAAACTCTTTTTATTGTCACATAGCCGAAGAAATAAACACTTTATTGTAAATACAATATACATATTATTTAAACTTTAAAAGTCCATATTTGAGTTGCGTTTTTTTGTAAGGTAGTGGAGTCTAATATCTACATATTTTTCCATTATTGCTTTTATTAATTGAATTGAATGATTATTCATGGGTTCTTGGTCGAATTGGTGTATCGATAAATTTTCAAATTAATTAATTTCCAGACATAAATGCAAAGCATGTGTGGTTATATATTGTTTTGTATGTTTCGAGTTAATGTACCCACTATAGAGGATATTTTTAATTACTATTTCTACTTTCTTGCCAACCCTAATGACATCTTTAGAAGGGTATGTTAATCCAGATCATAGATATAGATAATAGTTATAGCAGATCTCTCGTAGATATTTTATAATAATATATATTTTTTTAGCATTTTTTTTTTGATAATCTTCTATTGGTTTCTTGAAGTTGCTTTACGTTAAGACTTTGCCTTTTAATGGTCTGCTGAGCCCGCATCACAGATAATTTTAATTTATGTCTTCGAGGTGTGTCCAGTATATTTGGTTAATCAGTCGCTTCGGGTCGTGCTTGATGAGAACTATGAGAAGATTTTTTATTATCTTCAAAAGCTTCATTAGCTTCTTTTACAGGTGAATATATATATATCATCACGGGTGCCTTACGGCGCCCGAGACCGCCTAGACGGCCCCAGGGTACCCAGCGGAGGGGTTTTAATCCCACCTCGTCGTAGCCGATGGTATGAGTCTACACCGAACAAGTGGCTAGCTCGTCGCGATGTTTTGAATAGACTCAATAACCCATCTATAAACAGTTTCACAAGTTGGTATAGTGAAACCGGGACCGACAGCTTAACGTGCTCTCCGAGGCACTATAGTGGTGTTGTCAAACAAATGTACATAATTTTTTTAATTAAAAACTCATTGGTACATACCGGGATTCGAACCAGGGACCTGAGTGTTTTTAAGTCCAAGGTCTAACCAACCCGGCCACCACGTATAATGGTGAATCTTTTCCATTTATCTGAAAATATAGACTATGAAGCGTTGAAGATATCTAAAATCAGTAGGTTTTAAGATATTCCGGCGGATAGACAAACAGGTATCTGAGGGCCCGTTCGTCTTGGGAATGAGACATGATCACAATGATCATGATGACATTGTGCAAACTTGCGTTTTTTTTGGTTAATTTCAATCACAATGCCACAATTACCACTATCCAAATCGAACGCAATTGTTATCACGAATCTGTCAACTGTCACTTGTCAAGTAAAATATAGGTTAAATCGTACAATCCGCTAATTTTATATGCGAAATCTTTCTAAAATCATTTCGATTTAAAATACAATAAATTTGATTCTAAAAATATAAGACGGCTGCGACGTTTAAAACAACAACACTGTCACAACCACAAATGTCAAAATATGTTCACAACGCCTCACCTATCGACTGGGGTCATTGTGATCAGTTCACGGTAGCATTCTGGGCCAAAAAAAACGGCCATTGTGGCAGATCACATCGCCACTTTTGCCGCCGAAATCTCAAAAAAAACGCATAAATATACATCGTGATCGTTGTGAACATGTCTCTGTCCCAAAACGAACGCAAGCTGAGTGTCACCTTTTGTAAAGTGGCCAGTTATTAAATGTTTTTTTTCGAATCCTCATGTAATACACAAGATACTATAAAAATAAAACTTCACAATGACAATTAAAATATACTGGTACTCTATGGATACGCTAACTTGCATTATTGACATGTCGCCAATCAACGCGTGCGTCCCCTCACTATTGAATTCACTAATGACTCGCGGCTTTCGCACGGCTGAGGTTTTGCCTTCCAACATACAACGACTCACATTTTAAAAAAAGCTAAAAATTAACATTCTTTACTTACTTGTAATATAATACGCCAGAATTTTGTTTGTTGATGTTTTTACTTTGATTCTTACACCAAATCACAGCGCAATGAGGCATTTCTAACAATTTAATATTAATGTTTATTCCGCAACGTACGAAGAGCAACTGGCGGCCGATTGCGCTCATATGTGCGCGCAACGCATTTCTTTGCCACGACTATTATTATTACTACCGTCTCTAGGAGTCGGCAGCGCGCGGCATTTCCGTGCTCTGTGGTTTTGAACATTAACGGTCTTATTCATAAAAAATCCTTAAAACACTCTTAAAGAGCTCAATAGTTAAAACGTTCAATAAGGCTATTGGCTCGATAACTTTTTTGTTATTCATAAACCTCCAATAAAGCTCCTATAACTATTTGACGTTTATTAGCTGAATTAGTGATGTGTTGATAGAAAAAAATAATTGATTGTCAAGAAAGTTGGCAGAATCGCGGAAAACCAAGACCATAAAAGTAAAAAAAAAAACGTTTTTGACACCTCTAATGAAATAATTATAATAAGGTTTGGCGCACACTGATAGAAAATTTAGTCACACTAGCTGTGCCCCTCGGTTTCAGCCGTCATTTAAATTAAAATAATTTGTATCAAAAATATAATACAGCTTTGTTTATCGCGTATGTTGCATCTCTCTATATCTGTACCTATGTGATTTTTTATGATTGCATCTCTATATGATAATATGTAACTGGCAAGTCGCAATACTTGTTTCACATACAACAACAAAAACTGTCAAGTGACCTAGTCATGTTTCCGTTTTAGTCTGTGGGTTCACCGGTTGGTTGGTACCGGGACTACTGCATAGATTTATTGTTGAGGTGGTAGTATCCTTTCATGGTGCGGTTACGAAATAAGCGACTGAATTTATGATAAAGCAGCGAGGATATTAAAATAGACTCGTAATGTAAACTTCTTTGATTTTTTTTTTCTTTCTTTTTGATTCTTTGACATTTGGTAACCGCATCATTTAGCCAGCATAGTGGGAGCGATCAATATTGTAAAACGACAATGTACTTATCGATCCATTTATGGACTTTGTAGGTCTGCTTACCATCCGGTAGATACAAAATCACATGCCGTGTAATAAATAAATAAAAAACAGATGTGAAGGCAGTCGGCACCGCCATTCAATTTTTGTAGTTTGAAGCGGCACAACTTTGTCTTTTTTGACAAATTTCCGCGGTGAAACAAGATTTAATGTTAATATTTTTTTGTTACAAATTTCTGTCAGTGTGCGCCCAACCTAATTTGGTTCAAGTCCATTCGAGTTGTAAAATTTTGAGAATTTGTTGATCGGAAGCCGACTGGGCATTATTATTTTTATTTGTAATATAATTTTATGAAGTAATAGAAGTCATTTAATAAAATTTTAAACCAAAAAATAAAATATGTATAAAAAGTGAGGTTAAAATAGGTTTATAGTGGGCTCCTGCCTTCAATAAAGTTATGGAGCTGTTATTTGACGTTTATCACTATTAGAGGTTTATTGAGCGTTTATGAATAACATTTTGAGGTGTTTTGCTATTGAGCTGTTATAAAGCATCAATAAAGGCTTCGTAAGTTTTTATGAATAAGACCGTAACACTTTAGTAGCTTTTTTATATATAGTCGCGTTATTAAATGGAACGCATTGTTGAATTGAAAAATGTAACGCATTATATTAGTCCGTTCCATTTAATAACGCGGCTAGCTTCACGCGCTATCATCATAAACTAACGCCTGCGCCACCACTATTTCATTTAAACCATGCTAATTTTTTTTAGCTATGTTAGTAGTGTGAGCCATGAAACAACCGCTACTTTATATAAGCTCTATTCCAATGAATATATAGTATGTATTAGGTTGGCTATTATAATGCCGCATCTTGAAATACACGAATTCATCGCAAGTTTGAACATGTATGGAGCATTGGAATTTCAACTTTATAATTAACAGGATAGAACTTACATTTCAATACCCGTACTTTACGCAAAATGCGCGACGGTGAACGTGTCAAAACTCGGAATAAAGCCCCAGCAGCCACATTTTGTTTCATATAACGTGATCGTTAGATTGTCAAAATAACGATTTCCGCTATTAGCGCGCTCTCGTCCAATCAGAGTAATTTTTTAACCTTCGCTGATTGGAGGAAAGAGCGTTAATAACGGGATTCGTTATTTTGACCATCTAACGATCACGTTATAAGAAACAGAATGTGGCCACAGGATGCAAGTCCATCGACCTATCGTCCATATATTTTTTTATTTTTTTTATTCTGTTCATGCGATAAGTTGTTTGTGAACGAAGCTAAGCCTTTACGGTTGGGTCCAGAATGACCATACTCCTTTAATGATTTTATAATTTTATTTATAACCTTAAATTAAACATATAAAATCTGAATTTACTTCCAAATCATAGATTTTTTAATGTTAATTAAAATCCAATTTGTGGATAGATATTTACATGTAAAAAAATATCTGTCAAAAATGAACACGAAAACATCCTAACACGTGTTGAAAGTGTTAGATACATGAAGGTAAAAACCGTGACCGTCCGCGCGTTTTTTTAGCTTCATGGTTAGATAAGTTTTGATCTTAGCAAATCCAGTTTGGTTTGTTTGGTAACTGGTAACGAAGGTAATGGAATCTTAACTTCAGATGTTAAGATTCCATTACCTACCAAACGAATTGTACAAAAAAAAAAACTTTTCGCACTAACATTTTATTAAACGGAACGGGATTATAGGGCCCGTTCGTTTTGGGAAAGAAAAAAAAACGCAAGTTTGCATAAAGTATCATTATGCAAACTTGCGTTTTTTTTTCTTTCTCACATGCCACAATTACCACTCGAACGCAACTTGTTATTACGAATGTGTCAACTGTCACTAGTCAAGTAAAATATAGGTTAAGTCGTACAATCCACTAATTTTATTTACGAAATCTTTCTAAAATCATTTCGATTTAATATACAAAAAAATTGATCCTAAAAATATAAGAAGGCTGCGACGTTTAAAACAACAACAACTGTCACAACCACAAATGCCAAAATAAGATCACAACGTCACCTATCGACTTGGGTCATTGTGATCAGTTTCGCGGTAGCATGGGCCAAAAAAAACGGCCAATGTTGCAGATCAAAACGCCACTTTTGCCTCAGAAATCTCAAAAAAAAACTTATAAATAAACATCGTGGTCGTTGTCTGTCCTAAAACGAACGCACCCATAGCATAAATATGACAGTAGTTTGTTGCGTTCTTTAAATATTACTTAACCAAATTAAGAATGACGCTTCATACCTAACCAAAGGTAATAAATACGGGATAATCTCATTATAGTAGCATTATACATAAATGGCAAAAGTGATTGTTCGTGATAATACCTATTTCTTTCTTTCTGTTTTTTTTTCAAAAACAACAAAGTTATTAACGTGTTTTTTATAAAATGGAAGATTTATATCATCAAACCACTCAGCTCATACAAGAAGCTTCAGATCTTTTCCAAAGATTAGAGAAGGAACCGGCAAACTTTGATAAACTAGAAGATGCAATTCATTCAAAAATTAATACTATCAGTGCGTAAGTTCTTCCTGATTATTTTTTACAAAATACTAAGAAATTCATTGCTTATCACTTCTAACTTTCTAATAGTTGTAATCTACCTGTCGGACTTCCGTTGCTTGTGGCTACACGTCGTCTACTGTATTCTAGATTAGGTAGTACTACTGTAGTGTAGGATGCTAAGGTAGTAATATTCACAAATAATCAATAATAATATTTTTATTAAATCTTCGAGGCTAACATAATTAAGAGGGATAATAGAATAGCTACCCATAAATAAATTATACAGTTTCACATTTGTACGGGAGAGAATTTTATAGTTTTATGTATTTATCAGTTTCTAGTTATTTGATTCATAAGTTTTGAGTATTTAGTCATAATTACCACAAAAAGCCCCTATTTATTTTATAGCATTACACTTAATATTTATCAAAGGTTAGGTTTTTTTCAAATCATTTATTAGATAAAAAGAATTACAATTACTTATATTTAAAATTAAAAACTAAAAAAAAAAAGAAAAGTATATTGGATGAGCGCAGTGTTCAGAGGATACTTGCTGCATTCCCCCGTTGCAAAGCGAGGCTGACCCTTTGAATAAAGTAGAACCTTTGAGTAAGGAGTCAAAGGTTCACCTGTCACTGAACGGAGCTTATCACTAAGCTCGCGGGAGAATGCCAGAGTGTCCTCAGACCACAGTCCCATTGTTTCTATTGCAAATGATATGAAATGATTGTTGATTATGATCTCCGCGTACTTGTTGCGTTTAGACCGTGCGACTGATTCTGCAGCAGCTCCTGATTTTTTGTGGCTGGTTGTAATGTGCGATGTACAGAGTGTGTTAACACATGTGGCATACCAAACCAGTGCACAACCTTGTTTAAATGGAATCAATGACATCCCATCCGGACGGTTACCATCTGATCTAACTATCCCCAAGGGTTCGAGGATGCAGGGGATATTAGCAGATGTGATTGTCCTAGATAGGATATCATTGATCGCATAATGTCGTCTAGGGATCCTGCCAGCACTTTTTTGGCAGCATAGAGCATGGCGACCTAGTACGTCTGCAATATCTCCACATATGTAGATATGTTGACTGGAGACTTTGCAGCCCAGTCTTAAAGCAACTGCTATGCGGAGTGAGTTGGCATCTAGCAGCGTGCCCGTATAAGGGGAAGGTATAGCACGCAACCAGGCACCAGCCTCACTCACACAAGATGCTTGTAAGGTTAGGATTGTAATAATATATTGATAAAATGTCATGATTTTAATCATTTAAGTTTAAACTCAATGATATTACAATTATTTCAGAAAATTACATTGCTCACAATGTGGGAAATAAAACTACCCCACTGGGTACCCTGAGGTTGTTTAGCCAATTTCGGGCACTGTAAGGCTTCCCCTGATGGAACATTTAAAACTAGCTTGCTGTGTTAAGATAAATAATAACATCTCTATATAGATTAACCTTGTTGTACCTATAAATTGTATTAAGCATACATTTTTTTTTTGTTACAGAAATTGTGAACGATTAGATATTTATGTTTTTAAAACTAGTATTAATCAAAGGCAGATGGTAAAAATGAGATGTGATCAACTAAAATATGACAATAAACATATTCAAGTAAGTACAAAACCTTCATAAAAAACTATCAGGTTTCAAAAGATTGTGCAGAAGCTCCAGATTTCTACAGCACAAAACTGATTTTTCAAACTGCTTCAGGTACTTTTGTTTTTAAGATCATAATGTCATGGTAATGTCACTACTAATGGACTTTTTAGCAGACCCACAATGACATACAAAATCATAAAAAACAATCTATGTGTCACTTAAAATTTATTTACTTTTATGTATGTTTACATTGTATGTATGTTTACATTGTATCTATATATACATACACACTCATATATCTTCCTTAACAGTAATGTATGACAAAGGGCTCTATAGTCAACTTGACCCATATAAACATACTTTCACAATTACAACTTGGTTGTCAGTTAAAGTTCATTTATGTTTTTTATGTTGGTATGCGAAAATGTTTCTGTTGTGGTTAATAAATATTTTTGTATTATAATATTTAAAAAGTTTTTTCCGATTTAAAAAAAAATCTCCACTCGGTACCCTGGGACCATCCTAGCTATGCGGTCTCGGGAGCCGTAACACTCCGTGATGATATAAATATCAGTCATTGTATTAATAAAAAAATATTAATACAATGACTGACATAAATATTATTTTAATTCTAAAGTGCGAAAGCTCATTTTGTATGGAGAATGCAGACTTTGTGAATGCAGTGTCTTTAATAATAATAAAACAGTAATATTATATAAACCACTCATTATATACACACACCGGCAGAATTAGCGGAACACAAAATAAAGGAAGAATTATAGCTTTTTCGTAGCACTTTATTACATTTTTATAATTTTTTACATATATTTTTTAAAAACGTGTAATTAGAAAATGTCAACAGTAATTTTTTTCATTCTTTTGTTTTATTTTTTCATTCATACATCTCTATCGACTGCTTCGAAGTAGATTTTCCGTTTTCGTAAAGTTCAATAATTCCATTCGAAAAACATATTATATTGCAGTTTTATGAGACTTTTGTGTTTTCTTGCTTATTGATAAGTTACGAACATCTAAGTATGCCTGATTTAACGCTATCAGAAATCATCAGGGCAGATGAAATGAGAAGAAATGGTCAATCCTACAGATCGATTAAAACAAGACTTCGTCGATCGTTATCAACCATTTGATGCTACATGGTACAGATTGACTCTAGTGAAGAGAAGAGGACAAGGCAGGAAAAGGTGTACTTCAAGGAGAGATGACCGTTTTCTACAACTTCAAGTTCGTCGGAATACGACGGTGCAGGCCCGAAATGCATTGGAGGAGGTTCGAGGAGTATGAATGAGTGAGCGGACAGTTCGCAGAAGATTCGTGAAAGTTGGTATAGGCTCATTTATACCCGCCAAAGCACCAAAACTTGAGAGACACCACCGCACAACCGACTATACTTTGCTCGTGAACATCATCATTGGGACGAGTGGGGACAGGTTCTCTTTACTGATAAATGTAGAATTCTGTTAAATCAGATTGATGGAAGGCAGCGAGTATGGAGACGCAAAGGAGAGCGTTATTTACCGTCTAATTTTGAAAATACAGTGGCATATGGCGGCGGCTCAATTATGGTCTGGGGAGGGATATGTTTTAGAGGAACATGTTGTGCCATTTGCCCCATTTATTGGTAACGACTTCATTTTAATGCAGGATAATGCTCGGGCTCACAGTGCTCGCTCAGTACAGGCATTTTAGGTATGCCTGTACTGATCGAGCACCATGTTGGTGTTACGGTGATGGAGTGGCCAGCCCAGGATATGAATCCGATTGAACACGTTTGGGACTTGCTAAAGAGGAGTGTCAAATCAAGAATGCCACCTCCTAACAATCTGGGCGAGTTAAAAACACATTAGTTGAAGAATGGCAGAGGTTGCCCCAAGAAATCATTGACAACATCATTCGCAGCATGCCCAGACGGATAGAAACCTTAATCAGGGCACGGGGGGCAAACACGTTATAAAATCTAAAATTTTCAACTGTTTCTCTGTCACTACGAAATCTAAGAGAAATGCATTTTGTTTAGTTAAGTTTTGTTTTTTCATTAAACTTTAAGTATGGTGTTGCAAATTAATGTCAAAACATATTAATTTTATTGTTGTTTTATGTTTAATTATTATTTCTTTAAAAATAAAGCTAACTATGTTATACTCTACCTTTTTTTTTGTGTTCCGCTAATTCTGCCGGTGTGTGTATATTAAAAAACAATATTTCAACCAAACATATATAAAAATTAGAAGAAACATACTGTATGTTAGTTGTAAGGTCAGAGAATAAAGCCTTTAAATATATTTATTTGTATTGTTAAATAACCATTTATTGATTTACCCCGTTTATAGCCTTTGTAGGGCTGCTTACCACCAGGAAGACGCAAAGCCTCATGCCGTGCTCAAACAAAAAAAAAACTATAGAAATTGTGAAAATCCTCTTACAGGCTGCTTTACAAAATTCTCAAAGCAGAAGAAAGCGACGGGAACAAGAGCAGGCAGACAGAGAACAGCTTCTGAACAGACGGTTCAGGCCTGGACATGATCACACAGAGATTACTGTTGATTATGGAGCCCAAGAGTCTCTCTCTTTGCAAAATTCACATAGAAATGTGGATGAGATGATTCATACAGGTAAATCAATCAAATAAAGCAAAGGTGACAACACTTTATTTTTTTAAATAATAGTTTATGCTAATATGTAGGACAATTTACACATTATTGCTCTGGTCATAAACTAAGCTCTATGCTTGTACTATGTATACCAGAAACAATGATATAATACATATTATATTTACACCCTGACCATGACCAATTGTACAGAAAAACTTACTATTACCCACAACCTCTGGATACAACACTTACACTTTGTTAAACACTGTTTATTTTTTTTCTATAAGGACAAAATACATTTGAGATAATAACCTAAAATAAGAGTTTTTAATTGTACTTTATTAACCGTCAGAATACCATCAGCAAAATGAGGACGGGTTAATCCCTCAGCTGGCTGTTTAAATACCAAAAATCAAGAGTCAAAAATATTTATTTCTGGTAAACCTTTATGAAAATTCGAAGTGTGTTTCATAAAGTTTTTATGAAATGTGTGCAGTTGGCTAGGTGGCCCTTCCTCCCACAAACAAATGTTAAAAATTTAATAAAAAATAAACAGATAGGAAACTGTTGTTTAAGAGGAGTGTCTGATGAGGCTCTTCGATGCTCATGCTGATTCAACTGCAAAGTATTACCTCTCCCCGCGCATGACGGTGAGTCGGTAACCCTACCATACATTTATTTATTACCTTCCCCCCGACGCTTAATAAGAGAAAGAGCACGTATGAGATTATACCTACAATTTAGGCAGCAAAACGACTTTCGGGCCATAACTGTTTTCTACCCCTAAACTTTAATGGATTTGAAAAAAAATGGTCTCATTTTATTAGAGAGAAAATAAACGATGACTGTATGTTTTCCTTTTTTTATTTTTCTGTCTGGATATTTTATAGGAATTATTTTAATGTGAGGGATATTTTTGAGATTTTCTTCGAATTTCAGGGGTTGATATTATTTTTTCTATACCAAACTTTAAAAAAAGGAAAACGTTCGAGCCTAGATATAGGTCTTATTTATAACGCCTCCAAAACTCATAAAAATCTATGAATGTTTAGTGGGGGGTAACAGTTAGGACCAAAAGGTCATTAATGTATAGGAAATGTTTAATCAGACTCCGCTCTTAATACATCTGGCTTGAAAGTTTTAAAGTTTTTAGCATTCTGTCGTAAAGGATTTCATTATATTGATCACGACACATATTTTGTTGAAAATGGCCGCTGGTCTCAAACTAAGCTCTAGGTTAGTATTATGTGCACCAGAAACAATGATAATACTATATTTTATAAATGAACACCCAATCCATGCAAACTGTACAACAAAACAAATATGATTTACCATGAGTAGAAATTAAACCCACGACGTTCGGATACAACGCCAACGGCGTAACCACTGGTCTACAGAGGCGGTCATATACATTGTCATGATACATGGAAAAGCTAAATTATAAGTGGGTGCCCAAATATAAACATCTAATATAATATGTATGTATGTAACATAAACATAATTATGTAAAACCTAAGGTTTTGCCTATTTATAGACTTAGTTATTTCTGAATTTGTGAAGATCTTCAATGGTTCTTATTTTTTTTTGTATAGTTTCCCTAATCTTGTTACCAATGGTCTTCCTATCAATAAATTAATACCACAAAAACAATTAGTTGGGAAGGTAAGTCAATATGCAAATTAATAATTTTATTAAATTATCCTTGCAAGTCATATAATTTTATGCAACATACAAGAGCAACAAGATGTTACCTTGGGGTCATAAATATTACATTTAATGACGTACCTTTAGTCACCTACCTACATACTCCTTACACTGTAATAACAGACATTGAACTGCATCAATTTTACTTCCACTAGCTATTTCCCTACGCAACCACATCACAATATCCTTTTAGAAAGTCAATGAAATATAGCTTCTATTGCTTAGTAATAAGGGTAACTATATAATTGCTAAACGGAAACGAAGAAGACTAATTTGCACGCAAGGTCCCCGGTTTTAAGTAACAGTGAAAACATGTTACGATTAACTTGACATTAAGCCAAATGTATATTGAGTTTAACATTGGCATGGATAGACATTACGTTTGTTTACTTAATTGGTATTCGACATTCAAGAAATGACGTAAAAAGATGATGTTTTCATATTCTATTATGTACATATTATCACAATCATCTACCACGTTTAGTCATTCATAATAATTCTTATTGAACAATTGTAGTATCTTACTTGGGTCACTTAAGCGTAAAAACATTCGTGCAAAGTCAAAATAGATCAAAATATAGTATTGAAAAATCATCACATATAGTCTTTGCGTTAGTAGGTATACCTACATTGACAATACTTATTGTTATTTAAATATTTTCATGGCAAGTTAATATAGATCACTGAAACATTTAGCCTCGTTTGATTGGTCAGTCAGTGAAGCGTACGACATTTAAAATTCAAATTAGTTGAATGATAAACTCACCACATCGCTCGCCGCCGTTCGTACAAAACTCACAAACAAAATTTAGTTTTTTTAAACAAAACAGTTCCATTATCACATTTATAATCACTGATCATTTTGCACAGGTCAACGCGCACCGACCGATTCTCTATGAATTAATTAATCATTGTTTAACCAAGATTTAACACTAGTAGTTTCCATTGAAACTAGTAACTTATTATTAAACAGTAGCAGTGGTTTGTGAAGTGTTTACGCCGCAATTACTACCTTCAGTATAGCTGGGCACGTTGCTTTATTTTTCATTAACATCGCTACTATTATGTGGTAAAGGACAAAATAATTATTAAAGAAATTATATTTGATATTCTGTGTTTTAGTATGTATTCGTGCATATATAGTATGTATTTTACGCATATAATGAGAATAATTATTTAGTGGTGTACGTACAGGGTAAAATAAGTATGTAGAGATTATTGATGAACCAGGCAAACTATAAGCAATCGATAACCATCATAGTATAGTTAGGATTGATAATAGCTTTCTTTTAATGTTTTATTTTATTGTCAAAGTTCTTAATAAATATACATTAATATTGATTATTTTTGTTTTAGAATTTCATAGCTTTCTTAATTTAATTATTTGTTGATATAAATAATTAAATTAAGAAAGGGATAAATTAGTTGATTTCATAGGTACTTATTTTTATCTCATTTAAGGATTTTTTTTATTTAGTATGATTTAGGTATAAGTTTTTATTTTAGTTTTTTATTGTAATTTTATGTTTTGTAAGTTTTTCCTATATGTAGGACATTTCAAACATATTATGGCCTTATCCATAAAAACATATTGAGTCTTTGAAGAACAGTTTAGTTATAGTAGGACTTGTCTCTTTTACGCATATTTATTTTTGTTGTTAGAAAGAGAGACTAAAGTTTTTTATGAATACCGTTGATTGTCTGTAGGCTCTGCCCGAGTTTTTGCTATCGTATTGTAGTATGATGGCAAAAAATCTTGGCAGAGCCTCTGGTCCCAAAGCATATAATCTCTATGCGGCTTGATACGTGTTTCCCAGATACAAAAATACTAATACATATTATATTTCATTAATACCCTGACCATGAAAAACTATAAAGAAAAACACACTAATATTCTTTCGACATTAGCGTGAATCAAACCCACGACCTCCCGAATTTTCAATTAAGTAAACGTCGACTCTGATTTAAAAATGATTTTAATAATATTTTTTTGGTTTTTAATAATCAATTTTATATTTACTTGTCTCTATTAGCATAATAGTGCAGTCATTTTGTTATCACACCGATTTCAGTGACTTTTGTCTTTTATCTTTTCAATTTTGATAGCATTTAATGCAAATTTTTGAATCGGACAAATTGGCCGGTATGTGATTTGCGGCAGAGGACCGGGAAATGCGGTGACCCAGCAGATCAAAGTTCACCGCAATGTCGGATGTGGATTCGGTCGCGGTCCACCGATATAACAGCAAAACATAATGTCATATGCGGTTAAATACGCCATACATTCAAGTACAAAAGCCAAGGCCGTATATATTTTTTTGTTTATTAATGCTATTAAAAAATTGTTTAGTTCATATAGGTAAATAAGCTTATTAAATAACTTGGGTGGAACTAGGTCTCTATAACTATGCTATGCCGACCGACCGGTCTCATTACTACCCACCAGTCATGTTTCGGGTTTTAGTCTATGGGTTCACCGGTTTTCAAAAGCCTACTTCATCGATTTATCCTTTCAGTGCGTTACGAAACGGTCATGTGCAGTCGATATGACGATAAAGCAACGAGGATATTAAAATAAGACTCATTATAAAAATTCGTCTTCACAGTTAAATACCCATTTCGTAACTAGCATATCGTAGCCGGCATAGTGGGAGCGATCAATTTTGTTAAACCATAATGTATTGATCGACCGCATTCATAGAGTTTGTAGGACTGCTTACCATCAGATGGATACAAAGTCACATACCGTGCTCCAATGAAAACACTTATTACATTGTTTATTTTTATTTAATAGATTTTTTGCATACGAATTAAAGAGACATTAAAGAGTCTTGAGACATTGGGCTTTTGCTTCGTATAATATAAAACAAAAACACTTAGGGCCTTTGGTCTAGATATTCAGAAGATGACACAAAAAAATACATACATATCATCACGGGTGTCTTACGGCGCCCGAGACCGCCGAGACGGCCCCAGGGTACCCAGCAGAGGGGTTTTAATCCCACCTCGTCGTAGCCGATGGTATGAGTATACACCGAACAAGTGCCTAGCTCGTCGCGATGTTTTGAATAGACTCAATAACCCATCTATAAACAATTTCACAGGCTGGTATAGTGAAACCGGGACCGACAGCTTAACGTGCTCTCCGAGGCACTATAGTGGTGTTGTCAAACAAATGTAGGTACATAGTTTTTTTAATTAAAAACTCATTGGTACACACCGGGATTCGAACCAGGGACCTAAGTGTTTTTAAGTCCAAGGTCTAACCAACTCGGCCACCACGTACCTGTGTATACAAAAAAATATTATGTGCATCTGGATTGAGAGATCTTATCAAAACCAAACAAAATGACTATGCTGGCATTTCGTAGCATAATGTAGAAACTTATATATAAAATATTTAAATTTGTAAAGGCGAGGAAAAAAAGTTAGCGTCCAAAAATAGGAGCTCTCAATCCTGACATTTTTGAAAAAATATAAAAATTATTTTTAGAAGTATTTACTCTATGTAATATATTTTTGTACTAACATTTAGTACACACATCGTAAGAGATAATTATGAAAATTCAAAATATTTGGAGGTAAAATGAAGAAGATATAAGGCAAAACATGGATTTCTCAATCCAGACGTTTTAGATTGAGTGATCCTTTGAAACACCATGTTAGGCTGAGTAGAAGCAAAAGTTGACTATGCGAGCATTTTATAGTACTTCTCGACATTATCGCAAAAAATAAATAAATATCCAAATGATAACCGTTAAAAAGTTATAGCAACTTCGTCATTTTTAAAACATCAGGACTGAGTGATCTATATTTTCACATATATCTACTTTTACTTTCATCGCACGGAAAATCTAAAATTCTACGAATTATTAAAAAAACATCTTCTAAATCCTGGCATTTAAACAATTTGTGTAAAGGTTGCACTTTATTAGATTTATAGATTCCAAATTTACCCATACAGCAGTCGTGTAGGGTGACCATGTTTTGTTTTTAATTTTTATGAAGCTGGCATATTATTCTGTAAATATGTATAGTTTAACTTTCATTTTAATGCAGTAAAATTACAAGTTGTGTGTAAATCAATGCTAAAAAAATACATAGTAAACCATTTGATTTGCCTATTGATTTAAGTGTATGGATTTCATCACTACAAATTAATGTCACTGATGACGCCGCTCCCCTGGGCCGTTGTTCGGAAACTTAACACTTTAACACTGGGTAGTGTCACAGAGTGCGATAAAAATATTGAAAAATGCTTAGAGAAAAAGAGATGCCTATAGTGTAGTGACATTACCCAGTGTTAAAGTGTTAGTTTCCGAACACGGCCCTGAGAGGCGAAGTAACTTAGATATTAATCTATTTCGTTTTGACGTTTGTTTAAGCACAGAATACTGGAATACTATATTGTGTGAAGGTACTATGGAAGTATAAATATCAAGGAAATGCTGTAATAATTTTCACAAAGTACAAATTACTTGTTAAACGTTTCTCTGTGTCCAGTAATCCATTTTGAATTATTTACTTTTTGAGCATTGAATGGTTATAATCACTTGTGTTCTCATTAGGGTTCCGAATTTATTAATTTTTCAAAAAAAGAACTCTTCTTAGGTGTCTGTTTGTTTGTCGGCATGAATATCTCGAGGACCGCTGGTCGGATATACTTGAAATTTGTGGTACTTATATATATTATATATATATATATATATTTAGTAAAATATCTCCTAATAGGTGTAGGTGTAAAAGGGTCCAAGTCAAAGATAAGCGCACGTTAGGCTGTCGGTCCTAGTTTCACTATATAAACTTGTAAAACTGTTTACCGATGGGTGATTAAGTCTAAACAAATACCGCTATGAGTTTACCACTTGTTCAGTGTAGTGTAGACTCACAATTTACTACGAGGTGGAAATAAAACCCCTCCGCTACCTTCGGAACACTCCGCGGGCGAGTTTTCGCACTTGTCATTTTTTTGTATTGACTATTCTTGTCATTGGCTATATTGTGTTCTCATTTTTAGACAGGCTATTTTGGGGCTTAGGGTACTTCCTGGTATTTATAATATCTTTTTTTTTTTAAATTACCGTTTTAAAGAAATTTAAAATGACTAGGTTTTAAATGTATGTGGTTAAAAAAAAGTTTTTTTTAACACTTTATTAGTGTTTACGGGTTTTCAGGAGATTCGATGGTTATGTTACGGGATTAGTCTGAGTTTAGGTACCGCTTTTCAGGTAGCTCGAAAATTTGAGATCAGTCGTAATTATAACGGTATCCAGTTTTATTTTTAAGGCATCAATCTGTGGGTTTACCGTTTTTCAACATTAGTCTATGGATTTACTGGTATTAGTAAACACTAAAATTTGTTTCGGAATCAATCTGAATTTGTATGGTTTGGCATATGTTCATACCGAGTGCCAACAAAAAAAAACATGGTCACCCTACACGACTTGCTGTATGGGTAATATTGAAATCTAAAAATATAATAAAGTGCAATCTTTACACAAATAGTTTAAATGCCAGGATTTAGAAGATGATTTTTTAATTATTCGTAGAATTTTAGATTTTCTGTGCGATGAAAGTAAAAGTAAATATATGTAAAAATATAGATCACTCAGTCCTGATGTTTTAAAAATGACGAAGTTGCTATAACTTTTTAACGGTTATCATTTGGATATTTATTTATTTTTTGCGAATATGTCGAGAAATACTATTAAATGCTCGCATAGTCAACTTTTGCTTCTACTCAGCCTAACATAGTGTTTCAAAGGATCACTCAATCTAAAACGTCTGGATTGAGAGATCCATGTTTTGCCTTATATCTTCTTCATTTTACCTCCAAATATTTTGAATTCTTCTGATTATTTCTTACGATGTGTGTACTGAATGTTAGTACAAAAAAATATAACATAGAGTAAATACTTCTAAAAATAATTTTTAATTTTTTTCAAAAACATCAGGATTGAGAGCTCCTATTTTTGGATGCTAACTTTTTTCCTCGCCTTTACAAATTTAAATATTTCATATATAAGTTTCTACATTATGCTACTAAATGCCAACATAGTCATTTTGTTTGGTTTTGATAAGATCTCTCAATCCAGATGCACATAAAAATATTTAGACCATTTTATAAACATAATTATTTACATTTATACAGGCGGAACCTGCCGTAGTTTAACATCTAAACTACTGAGCCGATTTAGATTTGTAGGTATTTGATTCGATTGAAATAAAATAAAAATAAAATAAACCTATTTAAAGACACATTAAAATGCATGTACACCCGAGGAAAAATGCTAGTATAAATTATATAATGCCTCTTTACGGTATATAAACAAGCATTTATTCGTTTAGCCAGCTTGATTGGTATGGAAGAAAGGTTCATATATAAGTGATGACAGCCTTCGTAGACTAGTTAGTGGTTGCGCCTTTGGCGTTGTATCTGGAGGTCGTCGGTTCGATTCCCACTCATGGCAAAAAAATATTAGTACGTTTTTTCTGCACAGTTTGCCATGGTCTAATATGTATATATCGTTGTTTCTGGTACCTATGTGTACCTGGAAAAGCCTGGAGCTTAGTTTGTGACCAGAGCATATATGTATATGAAAAAAAAAAATTTTTCATTGTACTTTAGTTTAAGTCTTGTCTCTGTTTGTCTTCTTTGTCTGGAGGTTTAAGATTACCGTCATGAGGTTCTTCTACGCTCATGCTGATTAAACTGCAAAGTATTACCTCTCCCCGCGCATGACGGTGAGTCGGTAACGCTACCATACAAATGTATGTAGGTAAACCTGACCCACAATAAGAGAAAGAGCACGTATGAGATTATTCCTACAATTCAGGCAGCAAAACGACTTTCGACCATAACTATTTTCTAATTTTATGAATTTAAAAGAAATACTAAACGAAGACTTTAATTTTCTGTCTTGATAGTTTTGGATTTCATGGATTGATATTTCTTTTACCACACCAAACTTTAATAAATACGAAATCGTACGAGCCTAGATATCGGTCATATTTATAACGCCTCCAAAAATCATAAAAGTCTATGAATGTTAAAAGTTTGGAAATCTTTGATGAGACGCTCCTCTTAACGTAGGCACTTCTGTACCTCTACCACAAGTTACTGCTAGTAACTATAGAAAAAAAAAATTGAATTCCTATCTATAGTTACTAGCGACTATAGTAAAAATTGTTTACAAAAACTTGTGGTAGAGCTACTGTTCAGTATCCTATGAAATGTAAATAATTAAACCCCGGAATTAAACATAGTATTTATATCTTAATAAATAGCAAAAGCTACAATTAATTATGTTTTATTTAATTGCAGGATCAAACATTTTGGACACACTAAGGTACAACAGGGAGACTTTAAAAGGCGCACATAGGAGACTCGTGGACCTGGCCAATACCCTCGGTCTCTCTAACGCCACCATATCCCTTATAGAAAGGCGAGTAACACAAGATGGCTACGTATTCTTTGGAGGAATGTTCGTTACAATAGTTGTAATTGTACTTGTTATTATGTATTTAATGTAAGCTATATCTAAGGTAACATTTGGGTCACATAGAACGGTATTTTAGCTAAAGTACGGACGCGAAAGAAGAACAGTATTGTGCGATGAGCTCACTGTGAAACCTTGTAAAATAGAAACCACACATATTTAACTGTCTCGCTCGCACTCATTCAAATGGACATGGGAAAGAGATGTAATTTATTAAACATTGATTGGTTATAATCATTTTTGTTCTCACTGTTTCTTTCGAGTTTTGTATGGTGAGCGGCGATCTTCTGTTTTTATGTTTGGAAAAGCGATTTTAGGCCTTAGGACAGTTCCCTATTACATATTTCGATGCTGAGTATTTATCTTTGTCATTGACAACTACTGCTTTTTAAATAAAGTAAAAGAATAGGCCTTTTAATTTTTACTCTATAATTTATGAATATACAAGAAAATTTAGTTTTTGTACTATTGTCGCATTCATCAGTTTTTTTACGTAGTTTGGTGTCAATGTACTAAATTATTTACTTCTGCGTCCGTATTTTAGACTACCTTACTAATATAATCAAATGCACAGTGCCGGATAAATTCATTTAATTTTATAAATTGTTTGTGAAGTCATTTCTAAATAGAAACGTAAAAAAACTCTCAAATATTCATTGAACATTCCTTAATTGGAAAACTCATTCAAATGCTGACATAAAGATAGTGATTAATATTCGCACTTAGGATTCTGGACAACAAGAAAATCATGTAATTAACACCAAAATTAGTAAGACTAAAATATGGAATATAAAAAAAAAAATATAGTACGCCTACACAGTTCATAATAAATCCTTGTTTTTTTTATTTCTTTTGGTCAAGAGATATATTGTTACATAATAATATATAAATGTTTTAGTACAACCAAACTAAAAAAAAACAAACTATAAAGCAGTAAGGATTTTAAAACATAATACAAATTGAGTCTTATCGCCATTAATATCATAATTTAGCCGGCATAGTGTAAGTGACCAATGCTATCAAACAATAATGTATATATTAAAAATAAGGTTCAGTATAAGGTATCTTACTGATTATGAGATCAATAAAAAAATGTATTGAAAAAAGAAAAAAAGCTCAAAATTATTGTTATTATAAATCGTTTTAAAAACGGCCCTTAGTATATTATATTTTATCAGATAGCTTACTTACACAGTGGCGTTGGTGTAAGTTTTATAACTATTACTTTGCGTTTGAGTTAATTTGTATCGAAAGTTAAGCGACCCAAGCGGAAATTTTGAGAACTAAAAATGCGAGCGTGATTGTTAACGCAGTAGTATAGTTAACGCGAAAGTAAACTTTAAAATAACTCAAACTAAGGCTACAGTACCCCTAGTGTGAGTTGTCTATTACTTCGCGTTTGAGTTAACTAAAATTTGTATGGGTAATAGTTCAGCACACGAAGTGGAAATTTTGAGAACTATAAATGCGAGCGTGTGATTGGTGATAATTTTAACCCAGCAGTATAGTTAACGCGAAAGTAAACGTTAAAATAACTCACACTAGGGCTACTGAACACCTTAATTTATTATCCTGTTTTCTTTAATTCTTAGAAACTTAATTTTCCTGCACTTTTTCAGTTAATTTGATTTAATTGATAAGTAGTAAGTATTAACGATCAATGATTGCATACACTTATAAAATTCTTATCAATTGTGAGAAAAGCATTGTAGCGTGACCAAATGATTAATAATTATTACCAATTACTGATGCTGTGACAAAGTGCTTTTCTTATGTTAATTAATTTTTAATAATTGTTAGGCTGTGCATAAAGTCGGCAGTCGTGAATCTGCGATTGGTGTTGCGTGTTTTTTTTATACCTGAAAGTTGGTACTTTGCGGTAATATAAGGCTCTACTATACCTACTATACTAACAAATAACTTTTCTTGCTTCCCATACAAACTAGTTTTAATGTTAAATAACCAATTTGTATGAAGAATCTAAAAAATGTTTTTATTTGCGACACATGGTTCCATAGAGAAAGTTGTTCGATTTGATCAATACAGTCTCATAAAATAAAAATTATTAAATATTTACCGCCTAGACGGCCTCACATTACCCAGCGGAGTAGTTTTTCATTCCTACTCGTCGTAGCCGATAGTTATGAGTCTATACCGAACAGGTGGCTATCCATAAACAGTTGGAATTGTGAAACTGGGACCGATAGTCCTCTCCGAGGCACTATAGTGATGTTGTTATTGTTAAACAAATGTACATACATTTTTAGATTAAAAACTCGTTGGTACACATTAAATATAATATACAGTCTCATATTAGTCCAAGGTACAACCTACCTGTTAATTATTTTATAGGCCACATCCGCTTTTGATTCTAGACAAATTATATCGTGAAAAATTTGTTTATAATTTTAT
Source organism: Monopis laevigella (assembly GCA_947458855.1). Classification (NCBI taxonomy): domain Eukaryota; kingdom Metazoa; phylum Arthropoda; class Insecta; order Lepidoptera; family Tineidae; genus Monopis; species Monopis laevigella. The sequence goes on from OX381581.1 coordinate 16,154,786, forward strand.
TTATACTTAATATTTGTATTGTCGTTCTTTTACCATCTGAGTCTGTTTTACTATTTTCCTAATAAATCAAAGGTTTTATGCCGACAGACATTTTGCCGATAGCTTAATCAAATTTAAGCTTGATAGCTTAATCAAATTTAAGCTCGATAGCTTAATCAAATTTAAGCTTTTATGAATCACAAATTTTATTAATGTCTATTTTCCAACCCCGTTATCAATGTCTGGTTTACCGGTTCCTAATTATCAATATGTATATTTACGGTCTTATTCATAAAAACTTACGAAGCCTTTATTGATGCTTTATATCAGCTCAATAGCAAAACACCTCAAAATGTTATTCATAAACGCTCAATAAACCTCTAATAGTGATAAACGTCAAATAACAGCTCCATAACTTTATTGAAGGCAGGAGCCCACTATAAACCTATTTTAACCTCACTTTTTATACATATTTTATTTTTTGGTTTAAAATTTTATTAAATGACTTCTATTACTTCATAAAATTATATTACAAATAAAAATAATAATGCCCAGTCGGCTTCCGATCAACAAATTCTCAAAATTTTACAACTCGAATGGACTTGAACCAAATTAGGTTGGGCGCACACTGACTGAAATTTGTAACAAAAAAATATTAACATTTAATCTTGTTTCACCGCGGTAATTTGTCCAAAAAGACAAAGTTCTGACGCTTCAAACTACAAAAATTGAATGGCGATGCCGACTGCCGTCACATCTGTTTTTTATTTATTTATTACACGACATGTGATTCTGTATCTACCGGATGGTAAGCAGACCTACAAAGTCCATAAATGGATCGATAAACACATTGTCGTTTTACTATATTGATCGCTCCCACTATGCTGGCTAAATGATGCGGTTACAAAATGTCAAAGAATCAAAAAGAAAGAAAAAAAAATCAAAGAAGTTTACATTACGAGTCTATTTTAATATCCTCGCTGCTTTATCATAAATTCAGTCGCTTATTTCGTAACCGCACCATGAAAGGATACTACCACCTCAACAATAAATCTATGCAGTAGTCCTGGTACCAACAACCGGTGAACCCACAGACTAAAACAGAAACATGACTAGGTCTTTGTCTTTGTCGTCTTCACTTGACAGTTTTTGTATGTGAAACAAGTATTGCGACTTGCAAGTTACATATTATCATACAGAGATGCAATCATAAAAAATCACAATTCTGTATTCTATTTTTGATACAAATTATTTTAATTTAAATGACGGCTGAAACCGCGGGGCACAGCTAGTGTGACTAAATTTTCTATCAGTGTGCGCCAAACCTTATTATAATTATTTCATTAGAGGTGTCAAAAACGTTTTTTTTTTTACTTTTATGGTGTTGGTTTTCCGCGATTCTGCCAACTTTCTTGACAATCAATTATTTTTTTCTATCAACACATCACTAATTCAGCTAATAAACGTCAAATAGTTATAGAAGCTTTATTGGAGGTTTATGAATAACAAAAAAGTTATCGAGCCAATAGCCTTTTTGAACGTTTTAACTATTGAGCTCTTTAAGAGTGTTTTAAGGATTTTTTATGAATAAGACCGTTAAGGTATTGAATTTCTCAAATTATGTTTTTTGCCGATCTCTTAATAAATGTCTGTTTTATCAATGACTAAATTATCAATATGTTGCTGACCACATTGTCTATTTATTTATTGTAGTGAGTTTTCTAACTATTACCTTGAGATTGACTTAGCAGCACCTCTACCGGAAATTTTGGGAACTAAATGCGAGCGTGTGATTGCGATGAAATTGTTAACGCAGTAGTATAGTTAACTCGAAAGTAAACGTTAAAAAAACTCACACTGTAATGATCATCCCTGAAATTTCAAGCAATGTCTACTTTATATGTTTGTAAATTTTATTTACAGATGATCTCTGAAGTTGAATATTTATTTTGCCGATCCTTGATCAAAAACAAATTTAGAGTTTGGTTATATCTTTTAATGATCCTTAGTGTTTACTATTTGTTTAGTGTTTCCTACATTATTTAAGTAAGTTATTCTTTTGGTTAAAATTATTTAATTTAAGTAGCTACTAAGTATAACTAAAATCATTTATATTTAATTTGTTTTTAATTTAAAACTCCAGGACACCATTAATTTAATACCTACTATGATAATGATTGCTTCTATTTATTTTATGTTAGCAGTAATTCTGCATTCCATTGTTTGACAAAATATAATATAAAATTAAATATTGACGTGTATACTAAATAATAATATGGATTTTAAATATATTTTTGTTATAAAAAAATGTATTTTATTGTTGTACCTAATCTTAGTTTTGGCTTTAGTGTGTTTATGCTGAATTGTATTAATTTAATAATTAACTACTTTAAAAGGGATAGCCAGTCATCTTATAGATAGCGACAAATATTTTGAAAACAGTCTGGCGAGGCGGGGGTAAATTCGCGCAGGTATTTGCAAACAAAATAAAATACCTAAACTTGTTAGAAAAATAGCGAAATGTTTAAGTTGGTTGCTGGAGAATTTAAAACAATACCTAAATGAGGAATATGCACGATTTTTTTATTATTTCATTATTTGATAAAGTAAGTAAACTACATTGGTACTTACATTAACTCTCATGTTAATGTAAGTTAAAAATTATTGCGTTAATTTGTAAAGAGGCGAGTTTTACTATAATAGGCATTGACAGAATAAAGTTAGGGCGCAGAACAAATTTGAAAATAAAATCAACATTAGGTACCTACAATAACACAGGAACGCATAATAATACCCACTTCATGCACTATACTAATAATTGTTGATTTCTAAGTAATAAGATTATATTGGAAAGTAATAGGTATATTGTAACCGAAAGTCAAGCGATAGCAGCGCCATCTGCGGTAAACATTAATAAAAAATAAAAAACGTAAATAGACTACATAAAAAATAGAATTATATATTTCTCTGACCAGGTTCACAACAGGGTAGTTTGGGTTCTACCCGAGGACATCCGAAGCTTACGTCTTCTTTATCCCTTACACAAGGCGATTTATTTTGTCTGGCAACATTACAGTCCCCTGCAGCAGGCGAAGGTTTTTGAGGATATTCCATGGCCCTCGCGGCTGCTGGAGAGATGTCCGGGATATCTTGTCGCATATCTTTTACAGCTTCATACACGTTTGGTGGTAGCCGCATATATTCTGGTACCTGTTAAATAAGGTATACCTAATAGGTATTTTTCTCAATTTTCGCGCATTTTTTTTTAACGATTGCTGAACGAATTTATTTCCAATGAGATCCTAGTGTGTGTTTTCTAACTAGGTATTACTTTGCATTTAAGTTAACTAAAATTTTTATAGAAAATAGTTAAAAAATTTAACGCAGTAGTATAGTCAACTCGAAAGTAAACGTTAAAAAAATCACACTAGGATTACTGACATTAATTATCTGTCTCTTGCGCACGAACAGGTAGGAAAGACTATTAAAGCGAGTCGAAATAGTCGGGTCACTTTTTCCTAGACCTTCCGCGACCGTACTTCAGTAGAGATGATCGTTTTAAAATAAAATTTATCTAATTTATCTAATTATATACGATAGGATCTTGGTGTAGAGAGCGTAATTAATGTAGTGGAGGAAATTATTGAATTCATAAATGACCCATCAATCTCGTCACAATTTCGGATGTGTAGATCTAGCAATTGGCTAACATTTTGTGTAAAAAAATAGAACAGCGCCTCTACCGGAAATTTTTGGAACTAAAAATTCGACGTGTTTGGTGAAAATGGTAACGCAGTTGTTAAGGCTAGTTAATGCCTATATACTTATAAACTCTTTTGGCCTTATTCATAAAGACTTATTGAGTTCTCTTCAAGAACACTTTAGTTATAGGTGAAGGTTTTATCTATTTTATTTGGCAACAAAAAATTATATGCGTAAAAGAGACAAAACATTCCATAACTAAAGTTTCTTCAAGGCACCAATAAGTTTTTACGAATAAGGCCATTTGTCTCTCTTCCACACACAATGGACCCGGCATCGCATGATGAATTGGATAGCTAACGTTTGTCTTTTTATAACAAAATAATAGATACCTTTTTACAATCAACGCTATAACTTTCAAGATGTCCTTTGTTTACTGACACAGATTTCTGATTTGTTGAGGATTCGGTTTGTTTCTTAGGTATAATATCGTAGGCACAAATGCTATTAGCTCGTCTTTGTTTTCGTTCTTCGTGTCCCTATAGAGAAGTTATAGGCATTTAATTGTAAATCGATTAAAATATATTTTTTACGTAAGAGAAAGGTTTCTCTAACTTCATTAGGAACGGGCAATAATAATAAAGTATAGGTATGAAGGAAATTGCAATAGACTTCTATGAAAATCGTTGTTAGTCGAAGTTCAATTTTTATTTTGGTAATACACACGTCTTTCTGCTGTAATAAATATTAATAATATTAGGTGTTTTTTTTCCGATGTAAAAAAAAAATACCTTACCCTGAAGTAATAAATACCTACACCGACGAAAATATTATTTTAATTCTGCAACAAACAGTCGAGAAATACTGAAAAATACGTTTTGTATGGAAAGGCAATCTTCACGTTTGAACCCCATTCATTACTTAGTAGGTCTGCTTACCATCAGGTTGTTCAGAGTCATATTCCGTACTCATATTTTACATATTATTTGTCAACATCAAAGTGCTCGTTAACCTGTCGCTATACCAACTTGTGAAATTGTTTAAAGTCCATACCAAACACCGCGTTGAGCTGGCCACTTGTTCGGCGAAGACTCATAATACCTTCAGCTAAGACGTTGTAGGGAACAACAAAAGACCCCCGGGTACCCTGAGACCGCCAAGGCGCCGTAAAGCACCCGTGACGGTATCACCTTTTAAAGTTGGTAATATAAAAAAAAACAATTAGGTAATATTGGTACTTTTTATTCTATTAATAACTACATTAACTATATATTTGTTTAGTAAATTATATTAATATCTACGCCGTACCTACTCGTACATTTTATTTTACTTCTAATTGTCTATCTATTACCTTTACAGTGTGAAAATTTTCAACTAGGCCACAGAAGAAATAATAGTACTGTCTTAATATTATTATAATTTTGTGTAACGCACTTTACGCGTTACGTGTAATTTTGCCAATGCCAAGTGTAGGGTGTTTTTTTATTGGAGCACGGCAAGTGACTTTGCATCTATCTACCTGATGGTAAGCAAAATCAAAGTCCTTGAATGGAGTCGATTAATATAGTATGCTGAACAATATTATTCTAAATGATGCGGTTACGAAATGGACGACGAAAAAGAGGTATTTGCATTACGTATCCTCGCTGCTTTATCGTCTAATAAATCGCCCGTTTCGTAACCACACCATGAGACTACCACCTCCAAAATAAATCGATCCATAGTCTCCAGAAAAACGGGGAACCCACAGTCTAAAACCGAAACATGACTAGGTCACTTGACGTTTTGCTCATATGCATGAAGAACATTTAAGAGTTATACAGGCCTTCCTTAAACCTAAGGGTAGTTTTAAGTTAAGTTGAATAGAAAAGAATTGGGAAAGATTAAACTAGGTGGGAATGAGTAATAGCGACATGCCCGAACACTTCTCACACACGAATGGTTATTCAATAAAATTAGTACATTTATTGCACATTAATATCCTATAAACTTAAATATAAAAAATATAACACGCGACACAATCTTCAGTCATTGAGAGTAATGAATACCGTTTTTATTAAAATTGGTCAATTGAAGTTTAGAATTTCGTCGTGAAGGCCAATTTGAAAATATTTCACAGTATAGATACTAGACTTTTATAAAATATACCTACCTAGAATATTCTAAGTGTGAGTTACTTGCACCAAAATAAACTATCTGCAATGAGGAGTTTTCTTTTTGCCGGTTTCAAAATATTCCACTAGATGGCAGCAGGAGAGATATACACAAAAACTGTCAAAAAAGGCTGTTTCTATACTTGAGTAGTCTATATTTTTAAATAGACTACTCAAATATAGACTCTAAATTCTCTGTGAATTAAAACTAAATTTTGGTATTGCAAGACGTTTTATATTTTTACCATATTTTGTCACACTTATAAGTATCTACTTACTCGTTATTCTTGCTCTCTATAATCTTTAGTAGATAACCTGTCAAGAAAACCTTCGTAGAAAAGTAGACTATGATACCTTAGAAATTCAAATTTAATTACTAATATGATGATATTTAAAAGAAAAAATAATTGCTTAAGTTGGTGCCGTAAGGCAAAGTGCTCAGGATATTAGTGTATATGTTAAACAAAGTTAAGTAAATTTTATAAATTATTCGTATAAAGGTATTTGTTTTCCTATTTACCCTAAATTTTGGGTGTATATTACCGCTATCTATTTTGACAGTTTTTGTAGATAGCGACTAAACGCCATCTGTTGCGTTAAATAATAACTACTGGAAAACTCCTCATTGTAATGATTAAAATTAAAAATGGCGTCGAATGTACAAATTTTATTGTCCGGAGGCTCCATGAACCATGGGTTTGCGCATTGTAGGAACATGCATAGATTCATTTACGTATACGTGAGCAATAACTAATATGGCCGCTTTATTTTTGGTAACAGAATTGATCCTATTGGTTATTGCTCACGTATACGTATACAAATACGTTACGTTGCTACAATGCGCAAACCCATGGTAGAGCCTCTGTTTGAATGACAGCTGGTACTATTGACGCCATTTTAAACTTTAATTGTTACATTTACAGAGAGTTCACTTTGGTGAAAAACAAAACTATTATTCCTACATCTATATATTTTTGGTTCAATGTTAACCTAGCTACTGTCTATTTATTCTATACCCTATCCGTTAGGTATGCTATAAGAATAGATGTTAACATACCATAAAAAAGGTATTTTATACTACATTATTATTATCATAAATAGGTATACTACACTACTCATCATTAAACCGGGATAGTGGAAGCGACAAAAATGTATTAATCAACCATAGACTTTGGTAAATAAAATATCAATTATATATATTTAATTAAAATAATAATAATATAAGTGTAATAAAATATTATGATTTCGTAGATTAATTAATAAAAAACACTTTTTTTTTGTACTAGAGCACGGCACGTGACTCTACATGAATGAAAACAACAAACAATAACATTGTTGGTTGTCTCTACTATGCCGACTGGAGATGCCGATTCACGCTTATTTTTAAAATATTGGACTTCATATTGTAGGAAGAAGGATAAACATAGGCTGGTTGTTAACATATAAACTCTTAGGTAATTACATTTTAATCATTGTACATACTCATAGATAGGTAATTTTACATTAAATAAAGTTAAGTTGCATTTGTACTACAAAAAATACAATTTCCAGCAACAAACGATATCATTTATTTTAACAGTCGTCGTCGGATAATATTAATAAATCTTTGGTGTGTTTAGAATTATTCTCAAAGCATAGGCCAAGCTATAAAATATCTTATACTATATTACTTACTACTTTACTTCTACTCTAATCTATACTTTAAAAATGTGTAATGTCTACCGCTTCCTTATATTTATTGCAGAAGTCATCGTCGATATTAAAATGCGGTTGTTGTCCTGGAGGAGGTTCAGGTAGTCTCTCCTTCTGCCGATGCTCGTCGGTAGCTGGCGCGTTAAAGCAGACCACCTTCTGATGGTCGTCACGAGCGACTCCAGATTTTAGGATGCCCTTTAGAGGTTGCACGTTGTCACAGATTGGTTTACTGGAAATGGTATAAAAAAATATCAAAAAATCATTCACGCCAAAACCTATACTTAAACTTCAAGTTGTTTATTTTTGTAATTGTTATGTTTTAGGTGGGAATCGATCCCATGAACTCCAGATACAACGGCCATTTGGTTACTGGTATACTGTATACTCTATTAAAATAATTACCAGGGATCTGATTTCACCAAATGGATATACATTTCATTTGGTGAAATCAGATCCCTGGTAATTATTATTATTTATTTTTAAGTCAAAATTTGTCATTTTCGTCTTTAGTTTGCAGTTATTCCATTCATTCGGTATAAATATGCCCCTGGTTCTAGATGTACGAACATTGGTACCAGGAAAGTTGATCATGAGTTTATGTTCCGCACTACTTTCTGACAGATCCAATGCTCTCAAACACTGCTTCATGTTACTTGACTCTGCTAGCGTGACTTGTCTATAAATGTTGTCAGAAATGGCACAGACTCGTTGAAGTCCAGCACTACCTGCTAATATATCCCTGTAATAGTGCCGTCAAATACCTACGCTCTCTATACGTGGTTCTGCCAGTGTGGTCTGATACTATATTCCAAGTGTAATGCTTACCTGGCTCTAGCAATACGCAAGTTTTTAAAATACTTCGATGCTTTCAGTGGTTACCAGAGAAAAGCTGATCCGTTACCTTCCGCACTTCAGTCAGGTCCAGTGGTGTTAAACACCGATCCATGTAACTTTACAACACCACGACCTGACCTCTTTTAACCTTCCGCACACTATTCTAGAGTAATGCTCCCCAGACTCTAGCAATACGTAAGGTTTCATAATATATCCAGTTAGTTGTATCAAGAGAAAAGCTGATCATGTTAACATTCCACACTCCCTTCAGTAATATGCAGTACCGCGGCCTGACCTCTTTCAGGCATCAGCTAACTCCTCAGTAATGATTACCTGGCTCTAGCAATACGCAAGCTCTCATCATATGATATCCTATCAGTGGTAGCAGGAGGAGAGCTGCTACGTTGAGGTTCCGCACTTCCTTCTGTCACGTCCAGTGCTGTCAAACATCGCTCCATGTTACTCGGTTCTGCCACTGCAGCCTGACCTATCTTGGCTAGTTCAGCACGGGTTTCTGCTTCTTTGAATTCTTGCGTGGCTCTCTGAATTGAAAAAGTTTTATATTTTTTAGTATTAAAATCTATGACTTGCAGAGTCTAATGAATATGTTTTTACTGTTAGGTAAATTAGTTTTTTTCTTGATTTTTACATAAAAATAAAATAAAATGATGCCTGACAAAAAGTTTTCTTGTTACAAAACTCTTCAATTATCTGAAGGACCTAACGGAATTTAAGGAATCTTTTTTTCTTTTCTCCACAAAAGCAGACAAAGGTGACAGGTAAAGATAAGTGTTATTGATCCTACTTGTATTTCGTCCTTCAGGTTGCCTTCGTTCAGGTGGTAGTTGCGAACGTTATCAATCACTTCGGGCGGAAACTTGTCAGGGTTGGCACTCATGTATCGGTATACGTATAGGTCGCAACCGGTTATCTTGAAGCGGTGATTGAATATTGGAATTTTTGCACCTGTAATAATAAAAAAATATTAAACCGCAAAGCAATTATAAAAGTGATATAGTCAATACGAGTATGTTTATAAAGAAAAACGGGTATTAAATCGGTGACAATTAATGAGAAACTAAAAAAACTTGAATCTTTTTAAAATCCTACAGTATTTTAAAAGTAGTAAACCTAATTTATATCAAGTATTTCGTATTATCTTTGTTTCGTGATACTCCTGAATTTAGTTACTTCTTTTTATACCTTTAGAGGTCCTTATATAAATTACTTTCAGTAAGTTTATATACACATATACATATATAAACACCTACCACATAAAATTGAAGTGTACCTAAGTATATTTTTCAAACTAAGTAGGTAACATCATTAGCAAATTTAAACTACAAAATTGCAATTCATTTTGGAATAAACATTGAAAGTACTCGTAACGTACCTAAGGTAAACACCAACACACTATGTTTGTAATTAAATAACTACAAAATTCGAGTGAGTTTTTCACAAATTTGCAACTTTGCAACGGAATTTCGTTACTGAGTAACAATGTACTAACCACAGAAAATTAAAGGATAGAGTGAATACAATGCGTGTCGTCGTACTATATAATACCACGGACTTGACTTAAAATCTATGAAGCCAGCGTAAAATCATACCCCAGACACTGCAGGGTGAATGAAATGCGTACAAACCTAAGCTTCCGTGGTCATAGCACGCCGATCGCTATGACCATGGAATAGAAATCTTCCTTCTATTCCGTGGCTATGACGCAGATTTCTGGGAATTTTTAAAACTTCAAAGTGCCTTTTTGTCACGAAATAGCGTCAAAAAAAAAAGATCAGACTTTGATAGAAATTGATGATGCAAGTCCTTTTAGTAGCATCGGGATCCTAATTCATGCAAATGGGAAATAATATTAATTGTTTTATTTAATACCAAATAAGAATCCTGGTAAAAGTTTTCCTAGATTTACCGGGGTTGGAGTTTAAAGCTCCTTATTTCTGATCAGAGATGCGGAAAAAAGCTACTAGAGCAGGGCCATAAGTTATTACTACATTGGTGCTTAGTCAAAGTCATTGCTGCGAACTGTCAAAATTTATTTTATATAGTATTATACAAGTTTCGCCAATTGGAAGTCATTTTCTAATGAAAAGCCTCCATAGTAATAAAAAACACACTTCTTTGACCGATAGTAAACTTTGGTAGAATACTCTTGTTTGTACTGAAGTACAATATATAATAAACACTATCACGTTTGCCTTTTTGGCTCCCGAGAACCAGAGTTAAACGATCTCAGGGTACCTAGCGAAAGGGTTAACCTGTCCTTTTTTCGCCGATGGTTTTCTAGGCAACACCTAACAAGTGACGAGCTTTTTGCTGTGTTTATGATGGTATATTGCAAAATTGTAACTGCCTTATTGTAAAAGCAGTCACTAATTACAGGACCGACCTTGTTGTCATCTGCTTTACCTTGTTATCAGTTGCGCAGTGTGTTGACTGCGACTTACGTGTGCCTTTTTGGCCCCCGAGAACCAGAGTTATACGATCTCAGGGTACTGACAGGGTACAGGCTGGGACAAATTTTTTTTAGTATAGGTTACGTAAAAAAAAGATTGATACTAGCCGTGTGCAAAGTTTTGATTTATAGGTCTATGGTAAGAACCTACGAGTAAGTAACGAGCGCGTAGTACGAATAGGAATGTTACAGAAATACTTGCAAATTTCAAAGTTACAGCTACACAAACTAAAGGCCTTATTAAATGAAAGCGCGGGTAAATTTAAACAATAAATCAAATAATTATTTCAATAGATTTTTTAGACGGAGCATTGTGGTTTTTGCCAATAAAGAATTTTGAAGCTTTGATTTTATTACTAGTGATCGGGAATTATACCTCAATTCCTATTGTTCAAAAAAGAACCTTTCTAATTTTTTTCTCGGAAAAAAAAAAAGTTTACTCATAATGCAATTTTAACTTTTTTTTTCTTTATTTGATTCATGCCTATAATTGCATTATTTCTGATCACTAGTTATTACATATTATTATGTCTCTACTAGATGTATGTATAGGAATAGTTGAATGAGATGCCGTTACAGCATCTTAATTGCACCTTTGTACATAGGTAAACTGTACTTCGCTCGACTTAAATGATTTTTTAATAATTTACAGCATCGTAAGGTTGCCATTTCAAAAAAAAAATTTTTGATTAAAATTACATTTTTATATAATTATAATTATAGGTTATTGAAATAATATTAAAATTAGATTGTGATAAAAAACATTGTCTAAGACATATTTATTTTCTCGCTGCTATATCGTGAAATCCACCACTCATTTAGTAACCGCACCTTAAAAGGAGACAACATCCTCGGTGATAAATCAATGCAGTAGTCTTCTGAAAAACCGATGAAACAACAAACTAAAACCGAAACATGACTAGTTTACTTGACGGTTTTTGCATCTGTATGGGCAGGGTAACGAAAACAGTTGGTTGTCCTAGTTATAGAGACTTTTATAATAACTTATAAAAGCTAATTTAATAAACCTCTTGAATATTTTAAGTCAGTTAACCGTTAAGTATATATTAAGACAAACCTATATAAAACTTTTCCGGGGTAAAATAAGTTGGAAAATTGGGATCAGAGTCCGGGGTTTGTAATTTCATGCCCTTCAGGAATGTTCCTTCCCTGAAGCCGGAGTTCCTGCGGGAGATCTCGGAGACCTTCACGGATCCATCAGCCAGGCTGTATGCTAGTACGAACTGACGCCCTTGGTCTTCTGGGTGGATCCAGTCCAGCTCGCAGAGGTATCGTAGGTACTGTGATAAGGTAATGTAATTATATAGTAACTATCCAGGTGAAGCTGTTGAAGGCAGTGAAGAAAAAACTCACACTGCGGCCACAGAAGTGCTATTAATTATATACATAGGTTCTCTTTTTTTTTTAATTGCACTTATCTACCTTCTTACTGTTTGTCCGGCCTTTGTACTCTTTTTGTGCAATAAAGTAAATAATAAAAAAAAACTCCTGTAGAGTCGCATTTAATGGTCAACTTTCCACAATTAGGACCACTTTATTTTCTAGGACTGTCAAAATAGGCTTATCTGATTGGTGGAATAGTTATCGTAGTAGTATATTTAGGGCCAATTTCACCGTTCTCTATATAAACTGAGTTTAGTAAAACTAAGTTCAGCTTAAACGAGTTCAAATTTTGAAATTGATCTCAGTTTACATCAATCCGATTTCACCAGCTAAATTTTGATCGAGTTTACGAAAACGGGTTTAGTACATTAAACGCACAGATTAAATTAAATAAACGGGATGCGTTTAGTATTTGCAACAGTTGAAAACGACAATACGGTTTTATAACATATACTTAATAAATAATATTATAAGTATATAATATAATACTATAATATTTTCTTATATACTTAATAAATAATTAATAAATAAATAAATATATCAACATAATCTACTTATCTAATTTCGAAACAAAAGAAACGAAACGCATTGCTTTTGTTAAAAAAAAACTATACTGTTTGTTTTTTCTGTATATATTAATTATACTCTATGACTTGAACGCGTTTAACCAAGCTAAACGACGAAAATCGGGCGTTCAGGAAAGTAAACTGAGTTCAACTTGAACTTAGTTTAATTTGTATGGTGAAACGTAAACAAGAGCTCTAAACTTGGTTAGACACTTGAACTCGGTTTAGCTAGAACTGATCGCGTTCAGTGTGAATGGTGAAATTGGACCTTAATCGGATGGTAAACTCACACTAGAGATTCTGAAATATGATATTTATTGTAACAATATAACCTAGCCACAGAACATATCTACAATTTAAACAAAGTATCACAAAATCGGACTAGTGGTACTCGAGTTATAAACACACAAACAGACAGGCAGATAGACAGACACAAAGAGACATATTGCATTAACAATAAATTAATTATAACATATCATTATAGATTCACAGTTTTAGTACCAGGAAATCCCGAGATAATTATATAACAGTAAAAAAAAACACCACTAATTATATCCCTTCTTTAAAAAAATGTTCCATTTAAAAAAGAGCCATTTATAGGGCATAGCATTATGTCATTATGTTTTATTAATCATTCATTCATAAAATCTATATGTATCGATTGTCTCGATTTATCTAGGCTATAGATGCTGTAGTGCTAATGCTATGCGAGATCCCTGAGGAGTTTTCTTGATCAGTAGAATCATATGCGTACATTTTACATATTCATCTAATAAATAAGAAATTAAACTACTCTGTGTATAAAAAACAATTACTTATTTGCTATAACTAAATCATAGAAAATACCTTCATAAGCTAGTTAAATGCATTATCCATTTAACTTGCTTATGAAGGTATTTTCAGTTAAACTTGCAGGTATAATTAATAGATCTCCCGCCAACTCTTTGTGAAGCAGAGATGCAAGTTTAATTGAGTTGGGGGACTACTGGGAATTTGGTTTTTAAGTTGGTCTCTATAAATAGGTTTCAAAAGGAACTTACTTATTTATTTTAGTTTGTTAATATAATTTTTAAATCTTGTCTGAAGGAAAGCAACGATAAGGTCGAAGAGATAGCACGCTTACTCTGTAAAACGGAGACTGCCACCTCGATAAGAAATCGATGCAGTAGTCGGGGGACTATTATTACCGATTTTCGGGGAAAAACCGGTAAACCCACAGACTAAAACCGAAACATGACTAAATTTAACACGGTTTTTGTTTATAATTCGTTGATTTGTTTGAATAGATTAAAAAACAAGAAATACTGTAGAGACTCAGTCTCAACAGTTTTTCTTGTTTATTATACAATAAACTCATATTAAGACTGAGAGACTCAGGTCTGCTTTTCGAATGAATATCTCGAATCTAAAATCACTAGACCGATTTACTTAAAAGTTCAAATGGTTATAGATCTTGTTTGAGGTAAACAAGTGGGTACTTATAAAGAAAAAATTGTCAAGTTATCGAGAGAAAGCTAAAATTTAAAACAAGTAGAATTTACAATACTAATAATATTTTTGTGTGTCAATTATAATTATTTTTTTACCCTTAGGCGCCCACGCAGACTTTTGCATTTACACTAGGTATATGCCTGCCTGTACATGATAAATACCTAGTGTCGAAATGACTCAACAGTTTACTATTTTATTTATGATGTTCTCTTTGTTATTAAATTCATACGTAATGCAAATTTTGAATACAGACTCATTTTATAAAATTGCATTTGCCACCGCCCATTTCGTAACCGCATCATTTAACCGGCATAGGTAGGAGTGATCACCTGCCAGGATCAATGCTCTTAAACCACAAAGTATTGATCGACCCAATTCATAGCCTTTTTACAAAGTGTTATTGTGGATACAAAGTCACATGCTGTGAAATAAAAAAAAATACCTTGCTAGCGTTCAGGTTGTACTTGATGACGTCCTTAGGGGGAGGCTTGGGTACTAGTCCAAAGCACGACTGTAGAGTATCTTCTGGTGCTCCAATGCCAATGTGAGGCGGGAATTTCTGTAACAAAATAAAATAATTTATTCCAATATTTTAGATTATAACTAAGAAAACCGAATTACTTCAATAAACATTTTTTCATGATATTTTTTTTATGTTTTTCCTGTGGCTCTCCCATAAGTATTTGTGTTATCGTAATGTTATTTTCGTCGTTTTGCTCATTTAATCTCGTTCACGAAAAGTTACTGTCAAAGTGAAATAAACAAAGAAAAGTATTTTTTTAGAAACAAATAGCAATGTATTTTATTTCGTTTCGAAACGAAAAATGTTTAGTTACAAAAGAGTAGTTCGTTTTTATCTGTTGAAGATACTAAACGCATCGCGTTTATGTCTATAAACCTTGTTTTCGTGAACGCGATAAAAATTTAGCTGGTGGAATCGGATTCGTAAAGACCGAGATCAATTTTGAAATTTGTACTCTTTATAAAGAACTTAGTTTTCCTAAACTCAGCTTATATAGATAACGGTGAAATTGGTCCTAAGAATCTAATCTCTAGGTATAGGTACATATAGTTATTACGAAGGCAAATATTATTATCCATAATGTAGATAAATAATACATATTTACAATTACAATTAGTATATAGTCTCGCCGATACTAATGGAATTTCATAATTGATTATTATAATAATTAGAATAGGTATATAATCAATATCTACGTATGGAGATATTGCTTAATTACTATGGAATATTACGTCAAAATTTCAGCATCGTATGGTAGTTATTGGCGTAAAACATGTAAATATTCTGAAGAAATTCTGTAAGGCTTGAAAAACTCCCAATGTGTATTAAGAAATAATTTAGGAAAAGGTCGATAAATGACGCTTTGGTTTAAATAACTGAAATGTTGTAATCAACACAAAATACTAGTTATTTCCTAATACCTACAGATTGTAAAAGAATTGTGAAACACAGATATTCCGTATTCAAGATCATTTCATATACACTATATATAGTTTTTTATATAATATATTCTATAATAGTTTTTTTCTTTATTTACAGAATATGAAACAATACTTTTTAATATAAACAATACAATTTATTTAAAGACGTGTGATATACATAGGTACTTTTTTTATTAGGGTAGATAGAACAAGTAGTAATTAATTTTAAAATAGTTTTTGAATACATAGAAATTTAGTTATACATTTGGCATTAGTTAACCTAGCCTCCCAACTTTTGAGGGCTAAACGAAACAAGCCTATCAAAAATCCGCAGCGTAGTTTAATAGAACTAAGCGAACAGATGGACAGAAAGACGCGACTTTATTTTATATTCGATATGTAGTTGGTATAGACATACATTCTGCCATGTTGATTTCCACTGTCCAAATTTAAAGTTATATAAGTTTTTTACTGTTTTATCTGGACGTTAATAGTATATTAATCTGTTAATGCATATTTTATAATAAGTATAAAGTATAGAAAAATGAAACCACATAATTATAATTACTTACTTGGACGTGTTGTCTTCGAGCCTCTTGCTTGATGTCTATACGCTGAGGTTGATCTATATTCAGCATTGTCCTGTATAGAATTAATAATATTTATAGATACGGCGTTTTTATTATTAAAAACATTTTTTTCTATTAAATTGTAAGATACATTATTAATAATTACCTACCAACTATTCTATTCAATTTTATGCGTTTAATAAATGTCTAAAGCCTTGTATAGAATGGACAAGTTTAAACGGTTTTAATTTAATGCCTGCTACATATTAAACTACATATGTAGTGTACCTACATAATAATATTATAATTATCTTAAATAAACTGGGATCTTAGGTACTGCAGATAGATAAATAAAAATAGTAATATATTTATACTTACTAATTGAAAAATAAATTGAATGCTATTCTGGTTTTAAGGGATATTTTTTACGAAAATGTATGCAATGATTACAGAGCAGTTCAAAAACAGAGTAAAAATTATGAAGCATTTGTCTGTAGATACGAGGATACATTTATCTCGTAGATATACCCCCAGTTTATAAAAATTCGATTAAGTTATTCAATGAACAATAATAGTTAACAACACATGATTGGTAGAATATCACGTGATAACATTTTTTCACCAATCACATGTCTTGTTACGTAGTTTTAATCATAGAATCATTTAATCAACGTTTTAGAAACTGGAGGTTAATCGGTAGATAGATTTTTATAAGTAGGTTTCGGTTTTAGTCTGTGGATTCACCGGTTTTCATGAGACTACTGCATCTAAAATATACTCGTAATGCAATTCGTCATTGTCGCCCCCATTTCGTAATCGCATCATTTAGCCGGCATAGTGGGAGCGATCAATATTGTTTAAGAACAGTTATGTTAATTGACCCTATTCATGGACTTTGTAGGTCTGCTCACCACCAGGTAGATACAAAGACACATGTCGTGCTCCAATAAAAATGTTTAGTTTTACTTGGTTATTCATGTAAGAAATGGTTATTTGATTTGAATTGCAAATTTTTAAAAGTTCGTTAAAGTAGGTATATCTATTTTAGCCCAGTCCATTTTTAGAAATTGATTAAGTATTTTTTTTATGCAAGCGGTAATAAAAATGTAGTATCTCAATGGTTCCAATGGACCTTAAATTTTTGCTTTTATTAATAGACTACATTAAAATAGGATACTTATAATATTTCAAATTAAATACCTATTTGCCTCTATGAATTTCTAACTTGTTGACATAATTAGAGATTTATTAGATAAATGGCCGACGAGAGATGAAGCTGTTATTATTGCTGTGTGACTGTGGGAATATAAACCAGATTGTAGTTCAGCGCTGTGCTTAAAATATATAGAGGTCGCGGTATTGATTTAATAGAACTATGAGAATGATAATATTTATCATTAAAATGTGCTTTTGTTTTCTCTCATTGTAATGTATCAGTAGGCTAAAGTATATTTGTCGCAGAATGAATAACTATAACTTTAGAATTTAATGGATAACGCGTTTATCATTGAAACATTCTTTTATTTTCTCCCATTGTCGTAAAATCAGTAACTGTAATTTTAATGTGGAAAACCCGTCTTAGTGCATCAATTGTATGAAGTCTTACACTAGTCATGCTGTGCATATTTTTGGTGCCTTTATTTAAGTGTTTGTGAAAAAAGGCTAAGGCGCAGAGAGATTTTATTTCCACCTTGTCGTCGCTTATGGCATTCTGAATCTACATCAAAAAGTGGCAAGCTCGTCGTGCATCAACTTATGAAATGTGATGTAGTCGTGTTTATAGACTCTACAAAAACTGTTAATTGATTTATTGTTAAAGCCAGTGGTCGGATATATTAATATATACTTATGTTTTAAAATGATTTTATATAATAGGTAAATGTACAACCTTTAGGAGCCACAACATGCACAATAAAGACTTAATCAAACTTCACCCAGCAACCAATACACACACAATTACTAACACGCTAACCTGTTCAATAGATATGGCTGCTGTACGAATGCCCCCTCTGTACGAAGCAACGTGCTCTCCCCTATACGTAGGTACTTACTTTTTATATATTAAGGGTTTTTATATAGTTATACCCATTGCTGGAATGTAAATGTTATGTTTTATAAGTAATAAAAAAAAATAGTGTGACAAAATAAATTAAAATAATATGTAACATACAGACTACTGTTTTGATGTTACATATTACTGAACAGCTTTTAAATAATTAATATCAATGTGTACGATTTTTCTTGTCCTGTCTATTATTTTAGCAATTCATTTCGGTTAACTACGGTATACGAATGCTATTCAAGGAAAGGAGATACTTACATTATTATGTAATCAAGAAAAAACTAATTGAGATAACTATACCTATGGCAAAAAAACAACACCTACTTATTATTTTTTTAATTACACCTTTACAAGGTAAACTTTTTACTTAGATGAAGCTAAGAAAGCAAGAGTAGAGAAATAAGATAAACTTAAAAAATAATGTTATTTTACTTCCAACATCAAGATATCAGAATAAAATACAAAATAGTTACTACTAAAATAGTACTTTCCGTGGGAAACAAACATTCCTAAGGACCATCAAGTCGAACAAATATTTTGATCTCACAAATAAGATTATTAGAAACGGATTTAAAACTCAACTTTATGCAGTGGATATTGTTGCAAGAGGAATTCCAGCAAAGTCTTTGCATCGTTTGTTTAGGCGTTAACAGAATCATATAGTATTTGGTTAAGTAGAGAGGGTAGTGAATACAGTGCAAGTGAGAGTTGAAAGGCCTTTAAGCCTACTTCGCGGTCTTAAGTGCGGCAACGCTGCAGTTCATTCCCCTGCCGACACACTATGAGAATCCATGGATAGCTAAAAACATTGTCTCGTCGTCTCATATATATTATGTGATTCCTTATTGATTACGACACCCAATACCGCGGAAACGGTCTTAGGAGATAGCCCATGGTACCTATATGTAGGTAAATCGGACAAGTGACTCGTCACAGCGTTTAATTGGTACATGGGCGTAGAAATATATACATTTGTATGTTTCTTGGTTCAAACCCCCCCCCGAAGAGTAATGATGAACTTTACTTGAATGTAAGAGAAACCATTAAAAGGTGATATTGTACTAAAATCTAGGATAAGCAGATACAAGATTCTATCGGCGTGTGAATGTGCGTTTTTCATATACCCCGCCGCATATTGAGTGATTTAATGACGAAGGGATTTTTTTTGTCATTAAATAAATCAGCAACAAAAATTAAAATAAATTAAGAGCCACAAAAGGGGGGGGGGGGCTTTGATATGAAATCCTGGCTACCACTACTAATGGTATACCTACAACAATACAGGATTGTGATGTCACGTGTGAAGAAGCGGAGTGTAGGTGGAAACAGAGAAATTATCCTTTGATTTATATCTATCATATTGTGGTATTGTACATCGCGTTCACAATGGCAACGGAAAAGCGCTGAAGCCTAAAATCACCTGTCTTAGAGTTGTACCAAAGTGTCTGTTAATATAATGTAACGATTAAAATTAAAAATGGAGTCGAATGTACCAGCTTTCATTCGAACTGCAAAATAAAATTGGTACATTCGACGCCACTTTTAACTTTAACCATTACATTTACAGACTTTATCAAAAGTCAGACAGAAGATGGCTGACACACAAACCTAAATCAAAAAGTAAGAACAAAATTACTAAAACCTCAAATGGCCTAGTTTAACATTCCAAAAGTTTTACGAAATTTATAATAACTGTTAGCGGGATTAAAATTTCTGATAAATTATTCATTAGAAATTTCTGCTTTATAAAGGTCTTTAGAGCACTTCCCTGTTATATATTTTCATGATCTACCTACAAGCCTCTCCGTGCGTCGATAATAATCTACTTGTACGCTTTTAGCATTCCACAAGTCGTTGTTAGTAAAATTGTGATCAAGATAGATCCTCTTCCAGGCACAATAAATAGAGGTCTTGTCTTACAAAAGTACCTACATTTTAGAAAATCTAAGTATCTATGACACAATAATTCCTTAAAAAAAATATAGGAGCTCGACATGTGACCTTACGTCTACCTGATGGAAAACAGTATGCAGGTCCATACATGAATAGAACCAACACTTAGAACTTTGCTGTAAGAGCTGGTTTCATCCATTATGCCGGCTTAAGATGCCTTTCACGATTCGTTTAAAAGACTCAAGGTTTAATACTTTAGACACATTTTAATAGTGCGACAGATGATAGATTTCTCCATAAGACTTATCATCTGCAAAGTCTCTGAGAAGTCTATTACAATCTAGTGGAAATATGATTCCATAAGCCAGAGATAATGTATATCCATAAAACTTTTGCGTTGCAGTGTCACCGCGTAATAACCGAGATATCTCAGTGTCATCGCGAACAAAAACTGAATAGGTATCCGAGATAATGCTGTCATATACTCCTAATGTGCTATTAGGGAATTTGCCTTTTGCTAGATTTTGTGGGACTAATAAATGGATAGATAACGACTTAGCTTCGTTAAGGTAGTCTGTTTTTTTAATAGTTTGGCTATCAAATTAAATTATATATTTTACGTACTTAAATCTTTATAAATATTTAAAAGAAGTAAAAAAAAGACAATGAGGCTAGAGTGTGTTTGCTTAAGCTGCTAAGTATAAATAAAATATAATCACTAAAATATTTATTAAAGATATTTTTTTTTGGCTTAAGTAATATAGAATTTAAACTAAAATGTGTCAGTATATGAAAAACAACTGAACGCACGCTTAATAAACAATTAGTGTAAGACTAGGCGGTAGTAGAACCGTCAAGTGAACTTGTCATGTTTCGGTTTTAGTCTGTGGATTCACCGATTTTAGAAGACTCTTGCATAAACTAGGGCGTGGTTACGAATCAGACAAACGATTTGATGATAAAGCAGCGGGGATACTAAAGTAATGCAAATTTGTCTTTGTCGCCCATTTTGTAACCGCAACAATGTAAGTATTGATCAACTCCATTCATGGAGTTTGTGGGTCTGCTTACCATCAAGCATATACAAGGTCATATGCTGTCTTCCAATAAAAGTCGCCGGGTGAAGCCAGGTCAAGAAAAGTTAGTTAGATACCAATATAACAGTACGATGAATTGTATTTAATAGTTGTAGAGAACAATATAATTTTATATGTTTATATTTATCTCTACAATTATTACTCAACAAGCTGATTGGTTTTTATGGAGCACGAGGAATCCATGTTACTATAATTATTTGTCGTTTTTAATAATCGATTTGTCAAATTTTATTTCTCGGATTATAACCATGGTAACTAGTGTTGCCAGATTTTTTTTTTCAGACTCTAAGGGACAAATGCATAAATGGACATAACAATACTGAGCCGTGTTCGGAAACGTAACACTTTAACACTGGTTAATGTCACTACACTATATGCATCTCTTCTTCTCTAAGCATTTTTCAATATAATTATCGCACTCTGTTACACTACCCAGTGTTATAGTGTTACGTTTCCGAACACGGCCCAGGATTTTAGATCTTTATCCGGGACATTTAAAAAAGTTATAAAATCATGAGATTTCTTTGAAGATGAATGGTGCAAAAAAAGTTACTGTTTGTTTTAAATTATGATTATAATTGTATGATTGTTTTCTTAAATATATCAAATATTATCAATAATAAAAATATTAATTAAGCAAGGGGTGTCAGTCGTAGCACGATTGACTTGGCAATATCAAATCGAGTCAGTCCCGGCGGGACATTTAAAAATACGCCCAAAATGCGGGACGTCCCGTGAAATACGGGACATCTGGGAACAGTAATGGACTACTGAGTACTGAAATAGTTATCCGTCAAAAAAATTGAATATTAAAAACTGCGAGACTGTAATTTGGGCCACCATTCATCCGGATTTAGGCTTTTGTCCGGTTTTTAATTAATCCGGATTTTTTGGCTTAACTGAAAAAACGAGTAATAAAACTCATAGAAGGAATATCGAATCAGTTTTTGTACTCATTCATTTAAAAAATAAAACAAAACATAAAATCCTCTATTGCAATTGCAAACAATCTACTTTTAAAACTTAAAAATACAAACCATGCAAATGCTTTTTCTAAACGAAACTTTTGGTGTGTACATATACAACATTATACATATACAACATTATACATATACAACATTATACATATACAACATTATACATATACAACATTATACATTAGAATATAATAGAAAAAAAAAGTCAACAAATTATTTACAAAAAAATTAAATCTAAAAAAAAAATTAAAACTAAAAAAAAATGACACTTTACAAAATATGATCGGGATATATTGAAAAGGTTACCTACCAGCACAACTTTATTAGCGGAAAAAAAAGTAGTATTTTAGTTTAATGTTATAAATAAGCGAAGACTTTTAATCAAGTAGTGAGCAGAGCTATAAAATCTATCAATCGGTTTGATCAATACGCTCCCACTATGCTGGATGAATTTACTATTACGAGTGCAAAAGTTCGAAGCTCGCTGTTTATCGTCAACTCAACTGCTCGCTTTGTAACCGCACCTAAGGAGACTACCAGCTCGACAAGAATCATTGCAGACCCCCTGAAACCCAACAGGTTAAAACAGAAAAGTGACTAGGTCAATTGACGGTTTTTGCATAATTTGTATGGGCGGTGACAATAAGACCGGTCGGTCGGCCTAGCGAAGTGTTCTTAAAATAAGTATATTAGAATTATTTGTTACTTTGTGTCTAATATTTTTTTTATAAAATATATATGCGTTATTATCTGTCCCGCTAATTTTGCCGGTGTGTACATATTTTTTTATTGGAGCACGGCATGTGACTTTGTATCTACCTGGTGGTGAGCAGACCTACAAAGTCCATGAATAGTGTCGATCAATAATTGTTCTTAAACAAAATTTGATCGCCCTCACTATGCCGGTTAAATAAAGCGATTACGATATGGGTGGCGAGAAATTGCATTACGAGGTATATTTTGATATACTCGCTGCCTTATCGACAATTCAACCATCCATTTCGATTTCAATCAAACCGCACCCTGAAAGGAGAGTTCTAAAAATCGGTGAACCCACGGAATAAAACAGGAAAATTACTAGATTTCCGAAAATTGACGGCTTTTGCTATGTACGGATAGTGGTAACGACGCGAGCGACGGTCGGTCGGCCTAGCGAAGAAGTTACAATAATTTGTTACTATGTGTCTAATAACATTTACATGCGTTATTATCTATTTCGCTAACTATGCCGGTGTGTATAAGCAATAGTTTTAAAAGACCCCCGAGGCGAAAAATATTTGTTTACACCGCCACATGTCGAAAGGTTCCATCTAAACCTCCTGGATCGACCCCCTGGGGAGTTCAACAAGAATTACGTTTCTCGTTTGACCCGTGTGAGTGAAAATAGGACCAATATCGTGATAACTTCGCCACTAGTCCAGTGTAGATTCGGAATACATTACCCGTGGTAATGTACGCGTAGAATTGATATTCTAGATAAACCTCCAACAACTTCTAGAGGGTCAAACGAGAAACATAATTCTTGTTGAACCCCCCAGGGGGTCGATCCAGGGGGTTCAGATGGAATCTTCCTGCATGTCGTGATGGTAAAAATACTTACTTATAATAATGTCTCGTAAACTGATCGCAGTCAAATAGAAGACATCGTCTTCCCAGCACGAAGACCGTCTCTCCCACAATCAGGTCTTTGGGAGAGTAGAACTCTGTCACTTCGTCCTCTGTCACTTCCATTGCAATCGACGGAAATGAAACTGAAATATTTCGGAATGTTAAAAAGGTAAATCAATCGTAGGCAAAGATATCAGCTGTATCAATGATCCCGAAAGGGACCCCAAACTTACAGGAGGAAAAAATATCACATTTAGGTCGTACTATTCTGGCAAATCTAAATTTACGATTTTATTTTTTGTGATCATGGATAATTATATGTATGTATCATCACGGGTGCCTTACGGCGCCCAAGACCGCCTAGACGGCCCCAGGGTACCCAGCGGAGGGGTTTTAATCCCACCTCGTCGTAGCCGATGGTATGAGCCTACACCGAACAAGTGGCTAGCTCGTTGCGATGTTTTGAATAGACTCAATAACCCATCTATAAACAGTTTCACAAGTTGGTATAGTGAAACCGGGACCGACAGCTTAACGTGCTCTCCGAGGCACTATAGTGGTGTTGTCAAACAAATGTACATAATTTTTTAATTAAAAACTCATTGGTACACACCGGGATTCGAACCAGGGACCTAAGTGTTTTTAAGGTCTAACCAACTAGGCCACCACGTATAAATATTTTAGATATAACGGGTATGTTTATTAACGATGTTGTTTTTTTTTCTTGCTCATCGATAATTCTAGCTCATCAATAAATATTACAAGTTTGGCCCCCCTTTATATTGGGGGGCAAGTCTAAGGCAGGCTACGCCACGAAGTACTACAATAATAATATTTATATGTAGGCCATTTCACATGCCCTAGCTACATATAAAAAAACACCGGTATTCATACTTATTAAGTTCTTCAAGAACACTTTAGTTAAAGTAGGTTTTGTCTCTTTTTTTAGCAACGAAAATGAATATGCGTTATATATTATATATATAAGAGACAAAACCTATTTTAACTACAGTGTTTTTCAAGACTCAATAAGTTTTCATGAATATGGCCATAAGTTCTAGTTTTGCTTGATTGCGTATACCATAAACAAGGATACTAATTTAAATATTATATTTTATAATTAGTTTTTAGTAATTAGCTGACAAACACAATCCTATTAAAATCTTGATAAAAGGGCCGAGGCTTTACTTTTCTCGTCATCTATATGAAATTAAAGTATTTTCACTATAGCACCAACTTAGTTATACCAAAAAAAAAACGAAAAAGAAGCCAACGAAATTACATCGCATTAAAATCTAAAAGATAAGTATCAGATTTAAATAAAATAAAAATTAGCTAAGGGCGCATTAGGTCTGATAAACATCATCTCTGGCAAATAATTGTTTTTCCATTCTATAGGATTAGTTATATAGCCGCTTGAAATAATGGATATAAGTATCATTAGCAGTAAAATCCGAAAAGAAATTAAATAAAATCGTAAAGATTGTAGAGGAAAATGCTGTTAAAATAAGGCGATTTGTTATAATGCCGAGCTTTGTCGATTACGAACGCCACCAGCTGTTACAATATTAATGAAACTTTTATACCAGACTATAATATTTTATTCGTACCATTTAGAAATTGTATTATTTAAAGCAGAGGTATGCAATATCGTATGTCGTATCGTATATCGGTATGTATATCTATATGAGATATCAATCTAGATTTTGTTCTTTGAAACTTTTATTTGAATAAAGATTTTTATAAAGATTTATACAAAGATGCAAAAACCATCAGTGCCAACTGCATTTATTTATTTTATTTAAAATTCATTGCACAAAATTGTACATCATTTCCTAACAGCTAGCCTTTGAGAGAGTGAAATATGCTAAGGTGTATCGTTTTTTATTATTATTAGGGATATTTTTTTATAAATAATATTAGTAGTAAACCACAACAAAAAAACATACCATGACAAACTGTACAGAAAACGTACATTGTTTTCCATGGGTGGGAATTCGAACCCTCCAGATACAAGGCAAAGGCGCAACCACTAGTCTACGGAGGCGGTCAAATTTCTTGTCGAGGTAGTAGTCTCCTTTCTAAGGCTTATGAATTGACAATAAAGCATTTTTTTTACCTCAAAATTTGGTTGATTGATTACCAATTGCATAATAAAGTTTGATTTACTAGATATTGATTTTTATTTGTATTATAAGCATAATATATCTTTAATGAAATTGGCGAGTAAAATCAATCTGTTATTTTTATTTAAATCGATTTATAGATGGTTTTTTTTAGAGTTTTTTTTTGTTATGTGCACTTATATATAATTGGGAGAATTATTGTGAGCATGTAAAAAAAAACATGGAACGGGAGCGATTCTAAAAACCAGTTCCTGCTATATTCATAGATTCCTCTGCTAGCAGCAAAACTAACGCTTGGTCCCATTGCCATAAACATTTGTTTTATTATATTTTGTGTTTTACTGGCAACAAATGTATTTTTCTATTTAATCTTTCTATTTCAGAAATAAATTAAATATTATCTCAGTAACGAAATAAGATCAAATTTAAAACTTTACATTTTCATTAGTTTTTAAATTTTACGTTTATTACTTTTTAATTAAAGTTATTTCAGGTAGCATGCTAAATACAATTTTATAATCTAGACTATTTATAATTATCTTTTTTACTATTTAATTCCATTTTTTCAGGATTTATTTACGTTAACCTAGGTTTGTACGGAACTTTAAATGCACGAATATCGTTTGCACTGTCCCAATTTTTGAACTCTACTTTGAAAATCTATCGAAATTACATTACGCTGCGAGTTTTATCCGACTAGAATAATGAATTAATTAGTTAGTGGTTTTTAATAAGTTAAGTTAGTAACTTTGAATAATAAGATTAGAGGTTTGATTCATTACCGGGTCGCTCCTTCCACTTCTTGGGTAATTTTGTTTTCTTTAAAAGCAAAGGAAATGGATCTCGTCCGCCTTTGTCGTCGTGTAACTCCTGAAATTAAATTTGTGGTGAAAAATTATTTTAAAACTATTGTTTTGTACTAAAATCTTTTATATTTATTTATGGTTCCATGTGTCACTTATTAGCTTCATATTAGCCCAAAGTAAAACTTTTAAAATTCACACTGTATAACGGTTTACAGGGCTTTTAACTTATGTATGAATAACTTTTACAATAGGCAGGTATAAAAAGAAATACCGTAGAGAAAAGAGAAATTCAACCAAAAGTACATCGATTACTTTTTTATTAATTATATTCCTACAAAGTCTTTTCATATTTTATATAATAAAAAACCGACAATGGACATAGCTAAATACCTACATAAATTTTACATACTAATTTGCGACGGAAACACGGTAAATTAAAACCCATTGTTATCCTGAATTAAATATATATTATATATATGATATAATCCCACACAATAGACCAGATCTTGTTTATTTATACCAATAAAATTATTTTTTATATATATATTATAACCAGATTTATTTGATTGATATTTCAGTACCTACCATCAGATTACAATATTTTAAATAAAGAAATATAAAAGTGTATGATATATGAACCACTGAGAAAAGAAATGAATAGACATAGGGCCTTAGCACAACAGCATCGTTCGATACAGACATACATACATATCATCACGGGTCCCTTACGGCGCCCGAGACCGCCTAGACGGCCCCAGGGTACCCAGCGGATGGGGTTTAATCCCACCTCGTCGTAGCCGATGGTATAAGTCTACACCGAACAAGTGGCTAGCTCGTCGCGATGTCTTGAATAGACTCAATAACCCATCTATAAACAGTTTCACAAGTTGGTATTGTGAAACCGAGACCGACAGCTTAACGTGCTCTCCGAGGAACTATAGTAACAGCATCGATAGGCTAGATATATCGATACATATCGATTTTATGAATGAATGTTTATTCATAAACTTCATTTTAATCATTTTAATTTTAATCATTTTAATTTTAATCATTTTAATTTTAATCATTTTTCATCGACTGTCAAACTATATCGATGTGGTTATGCTAAGCCCTATAGTCTTTTCATTTATCTGAGGTTAAAGTCAACCTAATAATCGTAGGATGCACAGGAATTGTTAAAAGTAATCTACAGAAATATTGTGAACAATTATATAAAGATATTAAACATTGAAATTATGCAAATACAAGCTGCCACAAACATAAAGTAACTAAAATAGTAGGTATCAAGATTTTTATCAAACAACAGCTCAACAACAAATCAATTTAATATAAAAAATGACGAACAATGATTGCTCTGAGGCTCTACCATGGGTTTTTAATTTGTACCAACAACGTAACGTTAAAGCGTGAGGAACCACCAATAGGATCGCTTTTTTCAATCGCGTTACTTAAAATAAAGCGGCCCTATTGATTCTAACTCACGTATTAACGTTACATTGCTACAAAGTAAAAACCCATGGTTGAGCCTTTGCTAGTGACAAATAAAAAATATTAAAACAACAATTTATTCCATCCGGCTGATGGACGAATGTAGGATATACCAGCAGCAAGCTGTGAGAGAAATAACTTGTCGAAGAAATCTATATATAGGTACATAACCAAAAAAAAATTTATTGACGTTCTTTTGTTAATGAATAGCTGACTAAACGCAAAAGGCTAAGGCCTCATTATTAAACTTTTTTTTTGACTAGTTTTAAATATCTGTAAAGATTTACATGAAATAAATGATTTTGACTTTTTTAAATTATTTTCCCCGTAGGTGTAGTATAAAGCAAATAATGTGGCTCAACTCTTTGGTAATCAATCGGTCACTTTCACCCCTCGGTGATCAACGTACTATTCAACTGTTTTAAAGTTAATTTCACCTCCAATTAAATAATGATTAAAAGTTACTAAAGCTATTAGTAGCCTTTGATTAGAATCGTACGCATCAATCCCGAAGCGGTGTCACATTGAATGTTATTTGAGTTGAACCCTTGCCTACCTAAAATAGTAGAGAGCGTAAGTATTATAAAAAAAATTGTCATAGTACTACTTGTACTATTATTTCTTCTGTGATAGTACATAAATAGTTAATATTGCATATAAAAAAAACTATAGATAAATGATAAAAGTGTTACAGTAACAAATCAAAATGCTTCAGCACTGACAGCCTAGATAAATATAATATATACCGATTTTTTGGATGAATAAATAATATTAATAATGCATTTCGTGACATTTTTACATACACTACTCTGGTCACAAACTAAGATCTAGGCTTGTACTGTGCGTACCAAAAGTAACAATAGTAATACATATAATATATTTTATAAACACTCAGACCATGGCAAACTGTAGGTACAGAAAATAATATTGTTTTGCCATGAGTGAGAATCGAACTCACGACCTCTGAATAGGCGCAACGATTTGACCACGGTCGGGCGGTCATTGTCTTTTACAATTCATAGAAAGTTGTTTACATACAAGAATACTAACTTTTATGTTATATTAAAATAATTAAATATAATGTTAATTCTTATACTCTGTAAAATTTAACTTGATCGATGGCAGAAGCCACTGCGTTTAAAAAGACAGTTCCTTCTTTTTTCTTTTTTGTAGGAAAGAAGGAATATTCACGATTTTTTTAACAAAATACTTACTAAATTATGTATTTTATCAAATTGTAGAAAATCAACTGAATTACCAATTATTTACTTTTTATTTGAAAGCATTAAGAGTTTTATTTTTTCTTTCAGAGATTGCTTTTTAAACTAACTAGGGTTGGGCGAATAGCTAATTTTTAATTTTTGTCGATACAATATACAGGGTGAATTTTTTAAGTGTGCCTTTATGGCTAAATCCAAAACTACAAGGAATATCGAAAACTGCTCAAAGGAGTCTCGGGACCGATTTTTATAAAAACTAAAACTGTATCATTAGATTTTTGAAAAATTTATTCTCCTAGCCGGGAATTGAACTGATTGATTTTGAAAAAAAAAAGTCATGCTGGGTTATTATTTAACCTTGTCTATTCTATGTATATCTATTATTTATGTCTTAATTAAATATAGTTTAATATGCTGGGGTATATACCCCAGCCGGAACCCAACCCCACATCAAGGGGGTTGAGACCGACTGACCGCGACAAGTACCCAGAAAGTAGAGTCGAATCAAACACATTTGAAATTAATTTGATGCTTATTTTTTCATGTTATCAAAAGATTAATCGATATTTAGTATCGACAGCATCACATCACTAGCAATAAATGTCATAATAGCTGTCATCGATCAAGTTAAATTTTACGGAGTATAGTGATAAATAAACATAAAAAATCATTGATGTTTTAGTCTCCTGAAAACATATACACAGAAACTAAGCAAATAAATCATTCATACACATAATTTATGGGGCTGTGATCTAATTTAATGTTCTTAGCGTGCTCTATCAATAATTGAAACCCATCATTGATCTTACGCAATCCCGCAATAAATATTCATTGGTTTAGTTGGTTTGATCAAGGCCAAATTAGAACCATTTTTCAGTGTTTTATTTGCGAAAGCTCAACCTGATTCAATAATTTGATGATAAGTCAACTTAGCTTTAATATTAAAGTACTAGGTTTTGCCCGAGGCTAGTGAAACATTAAATGAGTCTCTAACTTTTTAGTTCAGTCCTCTTACGTTATAGCAAGATATAATATATGCTATGTACGAGTATGTACACTGCGATATATCTCTACCTAATTGAATCGAAATCATTTTAGTAGTTTATGTTAGCCCCCGACCTACAGACAGCTATACACACTTTTGTATTTATAATAGTAGATTTCCTATTTGATGTAGATACAACTCTTAAATAATAATCACTCGACGACAAAGTGTTTAAAATTTTTAAATAAGGTCTAAAGGGTCATTTACTGTTGTTTATTTTAATTCTTGAACTCTACATAAATTGATAGTATATTTTTTTCAAATAATAGAATAATAACAAATATAGGATTAAATCGAATTTCAATGATCGAAGTAATAATAATGAGCCTTAGATTGACCAAGGCAATATAATATGGCAACCGATAAAATGTAATGAATGAATGAATCATTCATAGAATAGACATGTATCTATTTTGTCGATTTATCGAGGATAGCGATGCTGTTTATCTTGTATCTATAAGGCCTATTTATCTGGTATCTATACCTAGTTATATATTTTTCTTTTTATTTTAAAATAGGAAATATATACTATCACCAGGGTTATGATAACATAACTTATAAATTTTCATAACGAAGGTATTTTGAAGGTGAAATTATTATAGGTCCTTAGGTAGGTAAGATAAGTTGATAAATAATAAAATCTAACCTTTACAGCAACAGTGTCGTCTTGTAAAAAATATAACAGCTTATATTCATGCAGTTCACCGTGTTCAGAATCACGATCATCCCATAAACAGTTGAACCTGGAACAAACATCAAAGTCAAAAATATTTATTTCGTAAAGGTTTACTTACAGGCATTTATGAAAAAAAAGTGTATATAAAGGTGTCTCATTAAGAACTTGAATAAAAAAAATATAAAAAATAATGTAACATTTTTTTCTGTGTAGTGTTGACATTTACACATGACACAAAATCGTTGTTCTGTTGGCATATATGCACTCTTTTGACAACTTTTTTGAAAATGGCATGTTGACAGACATGGCATGTTGACAGACTTTTTTTTGGCAAGAATTAGACGAAATTGACTTAAATAAGTTATTTAAACGGTAACGATGGCTCAACAGTCACGGCGCCACCTTTACCATTTTCAAAAAAAATGTCAAAATATACCTAATATATGTAATATGACATGATAAAAGTAGACTTGTCTTTATTACGTCCCATTTCGTAACCGCATAATTTATACGGCATAGTGAAAGCGACCAATGCTGTTAAACAACAATGTGTTGAGTTGGTCTGTTTACCATAAGGTACAAAGTCATGCTGTGCTCCAGCAAAAATATAAAAAAAAATTAAAGGATACTAATATATTATCATCACTCGAAAAGAAACTCAAAAATATTAAGAGATATGTAAAGCATTTTATGATGACAACTAGGGCTTTCGAATACCGGATTTTGGCAATACCGATATTAATACCGAATATTTTTTTCTCAATACCGGTATCAATTCATTCAATTATGCCAGAAATGGTGTTGTGTTGTAAATAGGGATGGGTAAATTTCGTGAAATTTTTCAAGCAATGATATTTTTCGGAAAAAATTCATTTGGTGTTGAAAATTTCACGTTTGATATGAAAAATATTTTTCTTATAAAAATGTGTATATATGTATGTGTACACTATTCTTAATAATACAATAGTCTGATTTATTAAAAGTTAAATTGTTTTACAATGTATCGAATTAAAAAATATAATTTTGGATATTTCTAAAAGTATACTAAAAAAAAAAAATCAACGAGGAACATAACAAGGACTTATTCTGGTGAAAATGTTTTTAAAAAAGTGTGTTTATACAATATACTTAATTATTGTCTTGTCTTTCATATACTAAACTCGAGTCATCGTTTGATTACTATTACACTTAAAATTACTTAATAGGTGATTTATTGTGTTTATTTATTTTTAATGATAAATAAATCTCTAAATGTTCTTAATCCTAACCGCGAAATTCTAAACATAATAGAGTTGGAATGTGTTATTTAGTTAGGACTCTGATTTAGATACAAGAAGTATGTAATTATAGCCTAATCTGAATCAGAATCGTCAATTCGAATGCAGACTACATTGCTGGATAAAGTCACTGCACGCACGCCTCACGGTACGGTACCTATACTCCAGTCGTACACAGTAGCTCTCTCTTCCTCCTATTCTTAAGTCCGAATGGTTCAGATTAGACATAATCTAAAGTTGAACACGTTGTCCAAAGGCAATTCACTGATTTTACAAACAAAAAATATTTACAGTATGCATTCACTGAAACGCTCCCAGTATCTTATTCCTTTTTAGGTTAAGTTTTTAGTCAATTCTGTACTTCTCCCTATCATAGAATACGCTGTTGTCTGTATGCCGATGACTAGCAACTGTTACTTTGAAATGAGCGCCGTAAATGCCGCGATTACAAACGTGAATAGCGATTTGGAGGCTATTCGGGTACGTTCGCAAAGTCTCGGTATTCTAGTCAACCCCTGCAAGACTCAGGTCATGATCATTGGTTCTAAACACATGCTGAGCAGATTGGATTTGGGAGCCATATCTCCAGTATTATTTAATAATTTACCACTTCCCTTTTGCCAACATGCTAAGAAGCTTGCTTTACACATGTCCTCCGATCTTTCCAGGAACTACCACGTCGCTGACATCAGTAAACGCATTTTCTCCAGTATGCATTCGGCAGTGTCGGCCACATCCAAGACAGGACATGAGAGTGTGTCCTTTGACAATTTTTCACATCAGTCTTATCCTAAACTTGCAGCACGGCCACTTCAAGACAAGACTCATGTCTTGTCATGAGTTTTGTCTTGCTTGAGGTATTGGGTGTAATAAATATGTATATCTCGGTGCCCGCGACATTGCTTAACTTGTTTAAATCTTTAAAAAAAAGTTTCTAGGAGAAAAAAAGGGAATTACGTGAAAATATACATATATGATAAAGAGGGAATTTTGGGAACGTGGAAATTGTAAAAAGTAGTCAATGTAAAGGTTGGAAAATACTATAAGAGAAAGTATGCTATAACGGTGAATTTTGAAAAAGTATTTCTACATGACAAAAATTGAAAATTCCCACATTTTAAAAAGTGGGAAAAAATATTTTTCCCCATTTTAATATAAAATGGGATATTATTTCCCACTAAAAATCAATTAATCGTCAAATAAGACTTTTTCCTACTTAAAAAAAAAAGGATTTTTCATCACTTAAAACAGTTGAAATATTCAATTTCCCCACTATTTCATTAAGTGGGAATTATTCCCACTTTTTCAAAAGTTGCTAATTTTTCCCTACTTTATTTATAGGGTAGAAATTTTTCCTCTCTTTTTCATTAAGTGGGAATTTTTCCCCATCGTCACCATCCGTCAGCTAGCAAAAAGTCACGCCACATCGTTTTGACAATTGGCCGTGCTAAGGCTGATGTTTACTCAAGATTTACTTAATACGTTTGTGATATGTAGACGTTTTGTCTTTGGCCTGCGCAAGTATGACCATATTTCCGAAGTAGTTTAAGTATTATTATGCATCATTGATAATATTATATCTATTTAATTTTTAGCGGAAGCAAGGTATCTCCAAAAAGCAAGACTCGGTAACTTTTTTTCTATATAATTTTACGCAATAAAATCCAATTATAATTTAAATAATGAATGTTCATAATATAAAATATATTTACTTAGTACAAAATAATGAAAGTTTTAATACAAATCATTAAAATTCGGAGTTTATTAGAACAAAAATATTTTTCACTCGATTTGAAATTTTTCAAGGAGTTTTGAAATTTTTCATATTTTTCACATATTTTTAATTTCATTGAAATGAAATTTTTCATTGACCCATCGCTAGTTGTAAAACATTTTACTGCAATAAATATTTCTATTCTATTCTAATTATAAAAAAAAAATGATTATTTTTTCAGATTTGTCTTTCTTTTTGGAAGTAGATATTTCTGTAGAAGGAATTTTCTCGACTAAACGAAAAAAACAAGTTTTTCATTTAAAATCATCATTTATTTATATTGAAATAATATTACGTGTCAGTCAGGCCAGTCTTTTTTTTACGATAATTCGTTTTATACAAATTATAACCAAAATTCCTGCAATAATGAGTTTAATCCGTTGTCAGTTGAAGTTGAAGCTCTACTTGCAGTTTTTTGGAACCAACAAGGTGCACACAGTTCGCATATGGAGTCCACTCGTTGATCCACCATGAGCTTTAATGATCTTTTGAAATAAAGTATTTAAAAAAAAAAATATTTAAAAATTTTGCTGTAGGTTCCTTCAGTTGTTTGACATTATATTTTATATTAAATAATATTTTATATTATTTATATAGGTATTTATAGGTAGTGTGTATGTAGTTTAATAGGCTTTAGTAAACATTTTTAAGTCGTATCCAGCGATAAAGTTAAGTCACAGAGTCAAACTACTGATGATAACTCTGAACATTCTTCTAACTGAAATTCCACTACTCACTGTTTGTTTCACGACTAACAGCTTAGCGTTGCATTTGAGGGGAGGCGGGGAATTTCCCCTCACCGCCCCGGCTGTACTGGACTTAGAATGACTTAAGTTATTGCATGTAACCTTAAAGTCGTTAAATCATTAAAATACCGATATGTAACATTCCAAAATGAAATAAATGGGTAAAAATGTTTGTGTATAACAGTGGTAGTTTATTACTATGTGTTTTGTACTAAAAATGACATAAAATCACTAATACCGGAATCCCGGTATTGGACATTTAAATATCGGTATTAAAAAAAGAAAAAAGTCCGGGATCCCGGTATTGGAAGCCCTAATGACAACCTTCAGTCCTTTGAGGTTCCCATTTCAATAAACTGTACATTGTACATACTAACAACTAGTATAGGGAATAACCCTTGTGTTTCCCAACAAATACTATCTGCCCTATTATCTAGGCTGTATGATTCATAGATATCTTTGCCTTCTATATATTTGTGAGAACCGAACAAAAAAAAATCTGCCCTATTATACACTCTGAAAGTATTTGCACGCTTGTTTTCATAAAATATAATGTTTTGCAATGACAATATAAATGTATCAATAGTGTCATTTGCATGCTCGCTTGTTGTAGATGTCAATTCCAACGACAGGCGAATATTTTCGACATACATTTAATTTTCATTGCACTTTTGAATACATATATGGGTGTAGTAATATTTTTACAAAGAAATTATAAATAATATACAGAAGAACTGTAACACACCTAGTAAAGAAGAAATCATAAATCTGAATCTGTCTTGCTCACACTCATTCAAATAATAATATGTAGGACAATTTACAATTATTGTTCTATTCACAAACTAAGCTCTAGACTTGTACTAAGTGTACCAGAAACAACGATATAATACATATTCTATTCTATTTTATTAACACCCAGACCATGACAAACTGTAGAGAAAAAACGTACCTACTATATTTTTTTGCCCTGGGTGGGAATCGAACCAAAGACCTCCGGATACAACGCTAAAGACGTAACCACTAGTCTACGGAGGCGGTCTACATAAATACATAATCTACATAAAGACAGAAAATAAATATCAGCTTTTTATTTCTTTTAAATTTACAACACCACTATAGTACCTCAGAGAGCACGTTAAGCTGTCGGTCCCAGTTTCACTATGCCATCACGTTGATTTAGCCACTTGTTCGGTGTAGGTTGACTTTTACCGTCGGCAACTGTCGCCATACTTTTTTCTACCTTAGGGTAGAAACACGTTGTTAGTACAACGTATGTTAGCACAAATATATAGAAGGCAAAGATATCTATGAATCATACAGCCTAGATAATAGGGCAGATAGTATTTGTTGGGAAACACAAGGGTTATTCCCTATACTAGTTGTTAGTATGTACAATGTACAGTTTATTGAAATGGGAACCTCAAAGGACTGAAGGTTGTCATTAGGGCTTCCAATACCGGGATCCCGGACTTTTTTCTTTTTTTAATACCGATATTTAAATGTCCAATACCGGGATTCCGGTATTAGTGATTTTATGTCATTTTTAGTACAAAACACATAGTAATAAACTACCACTGTTATACACAAACATTTTTACCCATTTATTTCATTTTGGAATGTTACATATCGGTATTTTAATGATTTAACGACTTTAAGGTTACATGCAATAACTTAAGTCATTCTAAGTCCAGTACAGCCGGGGCGGTGAGGGGAAATTCCCCGCCTCCCCTCAAATGCAACGCTAAGCTGTTAGTCGTGAAACAAACAGTGAGTAGTGGAATTTCAGTTAGAAGAATGTTCAGAGTTATCATCAGTAGTTTGACTCTGTGACTTAACTTTATCGCTGGATACGACTTAAAAATGTTTACTAAAGCCTATTAAACTACATACACACTACCTATAAATACCTATATAAATAATATAAAATATTATTTAATATAAAATATAATGTCAAACAACTGAAGGAACCTACAGCAAAATTTTTAAATATTTTTTTTTTTAAATACTTTATTTCAAAAGATCATTAAAGCTCATGGTGGATCAACGAGTGGACTCCATATGCGAACTGTGTGCACCTTGTTGGTTCCAAAAAACTGCAAGTAGAGCTTCAACTTCAACTGACAACGGATTAAACTCATTATTGCAGGAATTTTGGTTATAATTTGTATAAAACGAATTATCGTAAAAAAAAGACTGGCCTGACTGACACGTAATATTATTTCAATATAAATAAATGATGATTTTAAATGAAAAACTTGTTTTTTTCGTTTAGTCGAGAAAATTCCTTCTACAGAAATATCTACTTCCAAAAAGAAAGACAAATCTGAAAAAATAATCTTTTTTTTTTATAATTAGAATAGAATAGAAATATTTATTGCAGTAAAATGTTTTACAACACAACACCATTTCTGGCATAATTGAATGAATTGATACCGGTATTGAGAAAAAAATATTCGGTATTAATATCGGTATTGCCAAAATCCGGTATTCGAAAGCCCTAGTTGTCATCATAAAATGCTTTACATATCTCTTAATATTTTTGAGTTTCTTTTCGAGTGATGATAATATATTAGTATCCTTTAATTTTTTTTTATATTTTTGCTGGAGCACAGCATGACTTTGTACCTTATGGTAAACAGACCAACTCAACACATTGTTGTTTAACAGCATTGGTCGCTTTCACTATGCCGTATAAATTATGCGGTTACGAAATGGGACGTAATAAAGACAAGTCTACTTTTATCATGTCATATTACATATATTAGGGTAGGGTGGGTACGATTGAACCAATTTTACTTTAAATTTGAGTAGTAAAGTATCTATTTTACTTACAGGTTTTATATTTTTATCATTTTAAGTACTATTATCTGGCTTATGAATAAAATATATTATGTAGCTCTTTTTCAATGAACTACGCCGCTATTACCTAATGAAGAGGACTGGGAAAAATGGTTCTATTGACCCCATGATAGGGACAGTTGAAACAGTATGTAGTATTAATTGAAACACTCCAGATATCTTTTTAATAATTAAACTTTTTAATAGGTTTAAACGGTTTTTTATAACTACACACAAGTATCCAATGAAAAAATTAAAAGTTAGAAATGTAACTATAAATATTTTTAAAATTATTATTGAAACAATGTCTAAGTATGATAGGTGAAATTAATTTCTTTTTGTGCATCGATTTCATATGATATATCGAGATGGAAATTAAATTCACAATTATGATTTCCCATAATCAACGAAGGTTTAATGTATTAATATACTATAATAGCATAATACAGAATTAAAAAGAGATTATCTTGCCTCATACAAACAAACATGTTTCAATTATACCCATGTTTCAATCATGACCAAGTTTCAAATGAAGTTTATGATTGTAGGTAACAATCATTTATTTGTATCCATACATAATTTCGAGTAATTCCACTTTACCTCCAAAAGCGTCCCACTGGTGGGCAAAGTCGAATTACTCATAATTTCTTCATTTTCAGAGAAATATTAAAGCAAACAATCTTATCACTGGGTATTTTCCCATTTAAAATCTAAAATTTATGGCACTTGTTTGGATTTTAAACTCCCTTAACACTAATCGAAATGTCTTAAATTTTAGACAGAACTAAAAAAACTTCCAATAATATAAATTTTATAACAAATCTAATGTGCAAAAATCTCTCAAGCTTGAAATAAACTATTAAAAAAAAACTTTGCAAAAAAATAAACTTATAACAAATATATAAACTTATATATAACAAAAACAACTAGTCACATTCAGTAACATAATCAGTCTTACGGATTCATAGAAGGAACTTGCCGACTGGCTTGGGCTCTGTTTCTCAATAACTTAACTATGATAAAGGAAAAGTTTTAACGTTAAACTAATCGAAATGTCTTAAATTTTAGACAAAACTAAAAAACCTCCAATAATATAAATGTTGTAACACATCTAATGTGCAAAAATCTCTTAAGCTTAAAATAAACTATTAAAAAAAAAATTCTAAAAATATAAACTAATTATCAAAAAGAACTAGTCACATCAGTAACATAATCAGACTTACAGATTCATAGGAGGAACTTGCCGACTGGCATAGGCTCTATTTCTCAATTAACTTAACTACGATAAAGGAAAAGTTTTAACCTTAAAACTAGTCAAAAATATCTTACTATATTGTCTTATTATTTTAGGTATTACACCTATTCTATTTTGAAATTACGTAACGACTTCTTGAATTTAATCACTACACGTTTACTATAACAATGTATAATAGGTGGGTCAATAATCTTTTCTATTCTATTTTATTAACACCCAGACCATGACAAACTGTAGAGAAAAAACGTACCTACTATATTTTTTTGCCCTGGGTGGGAATCGAACCAAAGACCTCCGGATACAACGCTAAAGACGTAACCACTAGTCTACGGAGGCGGTCTACATAAATACATAATCTACATAAAGACAGAAAATAAATATCAGCTTTTTATTTCTTTTAAATTTACAACACCACTATAGTACCTCAGAGAGCACGTTAAGCTGTCGGTCCCAGTTTCACTATGCCATCACGTTGATTTAGCCACTTGTTCGGTGTAGGTTGACTTTTACCGTCGGCAACTGTCGCCATACTTTTTTCTACCCTAAGGTAGAAAAAAGTATGGCGACAGTTGCCGACGGTAAAAGTCAACCTACACCGAACACCAAACCACACCGAAGGAATTGGGAAAGGACTAATCCTTTCCCAATTCCTTTCCATCCTCTTATCCCACTTTTACTTTTTCTCTCACTTTATAAATCTATCCACTTCTCATTGGCAAAATTATGCGTAAAGCGTAGATGGCCATTTAATTAAAAGAAGAACAAGACCTTCGGCTACAACGAGGAAATTAAAACCTTCCACTGGGTACCTTAAAGCCGTCTAAGCGGTTTCAGGTCGCCGGACCCGTAAGGCACCCGTGATGATATATATAAATTTAATTAAATGGCGGGGGAAAGCTAGTACATAACTTAATTTTTTATCATTATGTGAAAAATAAACATTTGTATTTACAATTAATAATGTATTATTTGTTCTACTTATTTATAAACCTGATGAATATCACTTTGTCTTTTACCTTGAAGGTATTTTCAGTTGTTATGAAACTGAATGGATTGTGATTAATGATATTTTGTAAAAGATAAATTATTCTACTTTGTAAAGATTTTGTTGTAAGGGTGAAAGGACATCTGAATACGGACCATGTTTTATTTATGGGGCATTTTATTTATAAATAATTAATTATATTGTTTGTTGTAAAGGAACTCGTTGTATTTTAGTGTAGTGACAGATCTGATTATATATATAATCTCCGGAAAAATAAGAGCTTTGGGCGAGGGTAGGTCCATTTCATCACCACAATAGATTGATAAAATAGACCTACACTCATTTTCATCCAGTCACCCGGGGATGAATCTGGCAAATAGTCTTAGAGGCAATTTTAGTTTTATAGTTTCTTAGCTACTAAGTTAGTTTTAATTAGTGTAGTTACTTTTAAGGCAAGTCTTATCTCTACCTTCACGTGGTGCCGCCGTGGTGTTATTGGCCTGGTTCCCTTAGAAACTGGCGTAACTGAGTGAGATAAGGCGAGATCCTTGGTCCTTTCCTTCCTCACTTCTGAAGTGTCCTCATATCCTACACAATCAGCTGTGAAGACAAAGTCGGTCTTCACGGCCTCATCACATGAAACTTGATGGGGGGGGGGACTTGTACCACCCGTCTGTGCCGCAGACGGTTTGGCCGTAAACTGGATGAAGGAGTCCTAAGGGGTTCAGTGGAACATGTTCCGAGGATATAGGACACAATACGCCCCTTTTGGTTAAGATTTCAGTGAAACAGTAATCCTGTACGTTAGCTAGCAGACGGCAGAAGTAATAGAAGGGTGGATTGCTACAGGCGAGAACGACGGGCTTCGGGGCAGGCCTTTGCGCGGTGTGCGAGGTTTTGGCAACCTTATACTTTTCGTAGAGAGCCGGCTTGTCGCGTCTCGTTGCTTGGTGTTCTATATCTTCTGAGTAGGTCCTGGTGCATGTGTGCATAACCTTGCACCCCCAGTTGCGGGCTCCCTGAAGGGTGGGACGCTCATGAAGATGATTTTTTTTATGGCAACATATGGACCTTTTCTCAGCCTTTACAAACCATAACGAGATCCACATCTGCACCGCAAGGAGCGCGAGATCTGTCCCTAACAACTCATGCAGCACCCGAAAGCGTACAGAAACCGGCAAAGGCAGTAGTGCGGGTGTTCGCTGCACCGCAAGGAGCGAAAACGCTAGCATGATAGCCAAAACCGCCGTGAACAGTGTCGCTGAGGGTAGCACAGAATGTAAGGAGCATATAAATATCATACAAACCAATCTCCAGCATAAGCAGCTAGCAACAACAGCACTTAGGCATGTGTTGGATGAAGACAACAGAATTCAAGAACCGTGGATTAGAGGTGACAAAAAATATATGCGGACTAAGAAACATAGGAGGTAAGCTCTTATATGAAAACACTGTAACAAAGGCGAGGATGTGTATATACGTTCCTCAAAATTTACATGTAATACTACTAATACAATTCTGTTCTAGAGACCTAACTGCTGTTAGGGCCTCAAACAGTAGTTGGGTCAACCAAACTATAGTATTCGTTTCGGTTTATATGCCGGGAGACCGGGATCCACCACCGAAAGAATTGGCCGACCTAGTAGTGTACTGCACCGCACAAGGATGGCAAACTATAATATGAACAGATGCAAACGCACAACATCCATCATGGGAAAGCGCGACATCGAACAAGAGAGGTTAGAAACTCGTTGAATACCTTTTTACCACTAACCTCAACAGGGGTTCAGAACTAACATTTGACACAAGCAGAAGTGAAACAGTGATAGACGTCACCTTAGCTTCACCAAAGGTAACCAACTTAATAACAAATTGACATGTTTCGAGGGAAGCCTCGCTTGCAGATCACAGGCGAATATGCTTCACACTCAACATGGCACTTCCGGAACCAAAAGAAATCCAAGGAAGACCAACAAAATACTATACCGGAACTCTTTGGAAAACACTATAACTAGTACAAATCTAGAGGATATGACAAACATACATATAATAAACTGCTAATATAGAACAAAGTGGAAACACTTATGGACAAAATAACAAAAAGCTACCATAGGTCTTGCCCCCTGACTTTACCACCACCGCCAAACAAGAGAGGAAATCTTTGGTGGGCTAGACCGATTTAAACGCAATGCAAGAAAGCTTTTCAACCGCGCGATGAACACAAGAGAAGAAGATGATTGGACAAAATATAAAAATGCCCAAGCCCACTACAAAAAGCGTGTCAAACATTGGAAAACGGAATCATGGCGATGTTTCTGCGAGAAAATAGAAACAAGCCATAAAGCTAACAGAGTCGGGAAAATTATGACAACCAACCAAAATTGTATAGAATCACAAAAAAAAACCGACAACACTTTTATAAACACAGATAAAGAAACCAGTAAGGTACTCTTGCAAACTAACTTCCCAGACTGTCAACTGACTGACGATAGAGACTGGGAAGTAAGTACCGATCTGCCACCAACGGATGAGGACTGGAAATTCGCGAAATCAGTCATCACGACAACAAAGGTTGAATGGGCTATAGAAAGTTTATCGCCCTTCAAGTCAGCAGGTATAGATGGCATTTTTCCAGCACTCCTTCAGTGGGGCCTCGCCAACCTACTGCCCTTGCTAACAGAAATATTTGCCGCGTGCCTAGCTCATAAGTACGTTCCAAAACAATGGCGAGAAGTGAAAGTAGTCTTTCTACCAAAACCGGGAAAAAGTTAAATCCTTCAGACCAATCAGCCTTACCTCCTTTCTGCTTAAAACAATGGAAAGGCTATGTGACAAACACCTAAAAGACACAATCTTAGTTAAAGAACCATTGTATCCTTATCAGAACACAACAGGAAAATCAACGGAGTCAGCACTACACCATGTAGTAAGTAAGATTGAATCGACTTTAACTAATAAAGAATCGAGGTTAGGAACCTTCATTGATATCGAAGGGGCCTTTGATAAAACGTCTTTTGTCAGAATATACGGCCCTAACCAAATATAAAGTGGAGCCGACCATTATAGGATGGATAGAGAATATGCTAAAACAACGCGCTGTGCAGCTCACCGTGGACAGTACGACTAGAGGCTTAGCAGCAAAGGGGTTGTCCGCAGGGAGGGGTCCCGCCCCCCCTTCTGTGGAACCTAGTTGTAGATGGACTCATAAGAGTATTGAACGACCAAGGGTACTTCACGGTGGGCTACGCGGATGACCTAGTGATCCTCATAAGCGGAGCATTCGAGAACATACTATGTGACTCAATGCAGATCGGATTAAGAATCAATGAAACCTGGTGCACAACAAATGGCCTTAATATGAATCCTAACATAACGGAACTGGTCCTTTTCACCAATAAAAGAAAATTGAGGAACATGAAACTACCAACATTATTTAACACATGTTCATGTTCATGTTCATGGCGGGCTCGTTTTCCGCAATTAGCCAAGAGATTAGGCCTTTTTGCGTGAGTCGGCTGACTATTCTAGCCAGCCCAGCTCCTTCCAGGCGACAAGAAGTCCGGGTCTTCCGCAGGCCTCAAGAAGCGACCTCGGTGTTCCGAGGATTTTCGCCCGTTGTAAAGCCACCCCGGTGCAATGAAGCAGCACATGGGTGGGTGTTTCTTCCGTTTCCATGCAACCTCTACATAGAGGGCTGTTGGTGATACCTAAAATTGTAAGGTGCCTGTTTAATGGAAAGTGTCCGGTAAGTATACCCACCACCATACGAAGGTTACCTCTGTTGAGATTGAGCAGGTTCCGAGCTAGGCGTGGGCTAGGTTTGGTGACCGCCTCTCTGGCCTGCCTGCAGTTTTGTAAGTTAGCCCAATACTTACAGTGATGGTTGAAGGTATTGTCGCGTAGCCAACTTTTCAACTGATTAAAAGATAAAGGTACATACGGTTTGGGTCCTACCGGTGTTGTAGCCGAACCTCTTTTCGCCAGTTCGTCAGCCGCGTCGTTACCGAGGGAGTTGCTGTGTCCCTTTATCCACTGGAGAGTGACCCTGTTACCAACTGATATAGTCTCCAGTGCGTAGTGGCATTGTTTTACCAGACTTGAGTTCATCTGTTTGTTCTTCAATGCTAGTAGTACGGCTGCGCTGTCAGATAGTATGCGTATACCATTTTCTTCTATCTTTCTTGCGCGTATTGCCGCTGTTGCTTCTATTATGGCTATACACTCTGCTTGGAAGATGGAAGCATGTGTGCCAAGAGCTGTTGAAATTCTAATGTTTAGGTCGAGTGAGTAAACTCCTGCGCCTGTTCCGTATTCTGATTTTGAACCGTCCGTGTAAATTCTGACTTCGTGTAAGCCAGATTGATCAGTCGGTTCTTCTTGCATGTTTATTGAGTAATTTCTCACAAATATGTGCACGCGAGGACATCTGTCGTTCACTGCATTAATGAGTGGTTGTATCTCAAGGTGTTCGTTTAATGACTGTGTGTGCCTCGCTCGGTTGTCTATATTCCATTGTCCAGAGGCTCTGAGTCTTATGGTGGCGACAGCAGCTTCGTATTGTATGTATAGATGTAAAGGTGTCAGGTTTAGTAAGGTTTCGATAGCTGCTGTCGGTGTAGTCTTCATACATCCTGTTGTGGCTAAACAAGCCAGTCTTTGAAGACTCTGTAGGTTAGCTGTAACCGTGGTCTGAGTGGTTCTAGGCCACCACACCA
Organism: Monopis laevigella; assembly: GCA_947458855.1. Classification (NCBI taxonomy): domain Eukaryota; kingdom Metazoa; phylum Arthropoda; class Insecta; order Lepidoptera; family Tineidae; genus Monopis; species Monopis laevigella. Next base: position 16,199,680 of record OX381581.1, read on the forward strand.
AAGCTCCATAGGTAATAGTGGGTCTGATAACTGTAGTATATAGCCACATGGTAATCTTGGGTTTTAGTCCCCATGTTTTTCCTAGAAGTCTTCTGCATTGCCACATTGTGACGCAGGCTGTCTTCAGTTTGTTCTCAAGATGCTTACTCCAGTTCAATTTACTGTCTAGCGTTATGCCTAGATACTTGACATCTGTAGCTAGAGTAAGTTCTGTATTAAATAATGTTGGTAGTTTCATGTTCCTCAATTTTCTTTTATTGGTAAAGAGGACCAGTTCCGTTTTATTAGGATTAACATTAAGGCCATTTGTTGTGCACCAGTTTTCAATGATTCTTAATGCGATCTGCATCGAGTCACATAGTATGTTCTCGAATGCTCCGCTTATGAGGATCACTAGGTCATCCGCGTAGCCCACCGTGAAGTACCCTTGGTCGTTCAATACTCTTATGAGTCCATCTACAACTAGGTTCCACAGAAGGGGGGACAGGACCCCTCCCTGCGGACAACCCTTTGCTGCTATGCCTCTGGTCGTACTGTCCACGGTGAGCTGCACAGCGCGTTGTTTCAGCATGTTCTCTATCCATCCTATAATGGTCGGCTCCACTTTATATTTGATTAGGGCCGTAGATATGCTGACAAAAGACGTTTTATCAAAGGCCCCTTCGATATCAATGAAGGTTCCTAACGTCGATTCTTTATTAGTTAAAGTCGATTCAATCTTACTTACTACATGGTGTAGTGCTGACTCCGTTGATTTTCCTGTTGTGTATGCATGCTGATAAGGATGCAATGGTTCTTTAACTAAGATCGTGTCTCTTAGGTGTTTGTCACATAGCCTTTCCATTGTTTTAAGCAGAAAGGAGGTAAGGCTGATTGGTCTGAAGGATTTAGCTTGTGTGTAGTCACTTTTTCCCGGTTTTGGTAGAAAGACTACTTTCACTTCTCTCCATTGTTTTGGAACGTACTTATGAGCTAGGCACGCGGTGAATATTTCTGTTAGTAAGGGCAGTAGGTTGGCGAGGCCCCACTGAAGGAGGGCTGGGAAGATGCCATCTATACCTGCTGACTTGAAGGGCGAAAAACTTTCTATAGCCCATTCAACCTTTGTTGTCGTGATGACTGATTTCGCGATTTTCCAGTCCTCATCCGTTGGTGGCAGAGCGGTACTTACTTCCCAGTCTCTATTGTCAGTCAGTTGACAGTCTGGGAAGTGAGTTTGCAAGAGTACCTCACTTGTTTCTTTATCTGTGTTTGTAAAAGTGTTGTCGGATTTTTTTAGCGATCCTATACAATTTTGGTTGGTTGTCATAATTTTCCTGACTCTGTTAGCTTCATGGCTTGTTTCTATATTCTCGCAGAAACGTCGCCATGATTCCGTTTTCCAATGTTTGACACGCTTTTTGAAGTGGGCTTGGGCATTTTTATATTTTGTCCAATCCTCTTCTTCTCTTGTGTTCATCGCGCGGTTGAAAAGCTTTCTTGCTTTGTGTTTAAGGCGGTCTAGCTCCGGGCCCCACCAAAGATTTCCTCTCTTGTTTGGCGGTGGTGGTAGCGTCAAGGGGCAAGATCTATGGTAGCTTTTTGTTATATTGTCCATAAGTGTTTCCACGTTATGTTCTATATTAACAGTTATGTTTGTCATATCCTCCAGATTTGTACTAGTTATAGTGTTTTCCAAGGAGTTGCGGTATAGTATTTTGTTGGTCTTCCTTGGATTTCTTTTGGATATTGGTTCCGGAAGTGCCATGTTGAGTGTGAAGCATATTCGCCTGTGATCTGCAAGCGAGGCTTCCCTCGAAACATGCCAATTTGTTATTAAGTCGCTTACCTCTGGTGAAGCTAAGGTGACGTCTATCACTGTTTGACTTCTGCTTGTGACAAATGTTGGTTCTGAACCCCTGTTGAGTATAGAGAGGTTAGTGGTAAAAAGGTATTCAACGAGTTCCTCACCTCTCTTGTTCGATGTCGCGCTTCCCCATAATGGGTGATGTGCGTTTGCATCTGTTGATATTATAGTTTGCCATCCTTGTGCGGTGCAGTACGCTACTAGGTCGGCCAATTCTTTCGGTGGTGGATCCCGGTCTCCCGGCATATAAACCGAAACGAATACTATAGTATGGTTGACCCAACTACTGTTTGAGGCCCTAACAGCAGTTAGGTCTCTAGAACAGAATTGTGTTAGTAGTGTTACATGTAAATTTTGGGGAACGTATATACACGTCCTCGGCTTTGTTACAGTGTTGTCATATAAGAGCTTACCTCCTATGTTTCTTAGTCCGCATATAATGTCACCTCTAATCCACGGTTCTTGAATCAGGGCGATAATGCTGTTGTCTTCATCCAGCACATGCCTAAGTGCTGTTGTCGCTAGCTGCTTGTGCTGGAGATTGGTTTGTATGATATTTATATGCTCCCTACATTCCGCGCTACCTTCAGCGACACTGTTCACGGCGGTTTTGGCTATCATGCTAGTGTTCGCGCTCCTTGCGGTGCAGCGAACACCTGCACTACCGCCTTTGCCGGTTCCTGTGCGCTTTCGGGTGCTGCAGGAGTTGTTAGGGACAGATCTCGCGCTCCTTGCGGTGCAGCGGTGGATCTCGTTATGGTTTGTAATGGCTGAGAAAAAGTCCATATGTTGCCATAATAAAAATTCATCCTCATGAGCGTCCCACCCTCCAGGGAGCCCGCAACTGGGGGTGCAAGGTTATGCACGCATGCACCAGGACCTACTCAGAAGATATAGAACACCAAGCAACGAGACGCGACGAGCCGGCTCTCTACGAAAAGTGTAAGGTTGCCAAAACCTCGCACCCCGCGCAAAGGCGACTGCCTGCCCCAAAGCCCGGCGTTCTCGCCTGTAGCAATCCACCCTTCCATTACTACTGCCGTCTGTCCCGTACGCGGCTAACGTACAGGATTACCGTTTTACTGAAATCCGGACCAAAAGGAGCGTATTGTGTCCTATGTCCTCGGAACATGTTCCACTCAACCCCTCAGGACTCCTTCATCCAGTATACGGCCAAACCGTCTGCGGCACCGACGGGTGGTGCACCACCCTCCCCCCCATCAAGTTTCATATAACTTTGATGAGGCCGTGAAGACCGACCACTTTGTCTTCACAGCTGATTGTGTAGGATATGAGGACACTTCAGAAGTGAGGAAGGAAAGGACCAAGGATCTCGCCTTATCTCATTCAGTTACGCCAGTTTCTGAGGGAACCAGGCCAATAACAGGCGGCACCACGTGAAGGTAGAGATAAGACTTGCCTTAAAAGTAACTACACTAATTAAAATTAACTTAGTAGCTAAGAAACTATTAAACTAAATTTGCCTCTAAGGCCATTTGCCAGATTCATCCCCGGGTGACTGGATGAAAATGAGTGTAGGTCAATTTTATCAATCTATTGTGGTGATGAAATGGACCTACCCCCGCCTACCCATTATTTAACACAGAACTTACTCTAGCTACAGATGTCAAGTATCTAGGCATTACGCTAGACAGTAAATTGAACTGGAGTAAGCATCTTAAGAACAAACTGAAGACAGCCTGCGTCACGATGTGGCAATGCAGAAGACTTCTAGGAAAAACATGGGGACTCAAACCCAATATTACCATGTGGCTATATACTACAGTCATCAGACCCACTATCACCTATAGAGCTTTGGTGTGGTGGCCGCGAACCACTCAAACCACCGTTACAGCTAACCTACAGAGTCTCCAAAGATTGGCTTGTTTAGCCACAACAGGATGTATGAAGACTACACCGACAGCAGCTATCTAAACCTTACTAAACCTTACACCATTACATCTATACATACAATACGAAGCTGCTGTCGCTACCATAAGACTCAGAGCCTCTGGACAATGGAATATAGACAAGCGAGCGAGGCACGCTCAGTCATTAAACGAACATAATACAACACTCATTAATGCAGTGAACGACAGATGTCCTCGCGTGTACATATTTGTGAGAAACTACTCAATAAACATGCAAGAAGAACCGACTGATCAATCTGGCTTACACGAGGTCAGAATTTACACGGACGGTTCAAAAACAAAACACGGAACAGGCGCAGGATTGTACTCAGTTGAACTGAATAATAGACTTTCAACAGCTCTTGGCACACATGATTCCATCTTTCAAGCAGAGTGTATAGCCATAATAGAAGCAACAGCGGTAATACGCGCAAGAAAGATAGAAGAATATGGTATGCACATACTATCAGACAGTGCAGCCGTACTACTAGCATTGAAGAACAAACAGATGAACTAAAGTCTGGTAAAACAATGCCACTATGCACTGGAGACTATATCAGTTGGTAACAGGGTCACTCTCCAGTGAATAAAGAGACACAGCAACTCCCTCGGTAACCACGCGCTGTCGAACTGGCGAACTGGCGAAAATAGGTTCGGCTACAACACCGGTAGGACCCAAGTTGGCTACGCCACAACACCTTTAACCATCACTGTAAGTATTGAGCTAACTTACAAAACTGCAGGCAGGTCAGAGAGGCGGTCACCAAAACCTAGCCCGCGCCTAGCTCGAAACCTGCTCAATCTCAACAAAGGTAACCTTCGTATGGTGGTGGGTATACTTACCGGACACTTTCCATTAAACAGGCATCTTACAATTTTAGGTATCACCAATAGCCCTCTATGTAGAGGTTGCATGGAGGCTGATGAAACACCCACCCATGTGCTGCTTCATTGCACCGGGGTGGCTTTACAATGGACGAAAATCCTCGGAGGTCGCTCCTTGAGGCCTGTGGAAGACCCTTCTTGTCGCCTTCTAGAAGGAGCTGGGCTGGCTAGAATAGTCAGCCGACTCACGCAAAAAGGCCTAATCTCTTGGCTAATTGCGGAAAACGAGCCCGCCATTAACATGAACAATAAGAGCTTTTAAGATATATATCTGTAGTAGACAGAGTGGATTTGAAAGGTTGTATTTAATCGGTAATCATATGTAATCGATTTGGGGTACCTATTTTTTTTTATTGGAACATGCCCGTACTACTAGATTGGCCAGTAGTCGGGCATGTAAGCTTGTAAAGTACCTATTTATTTTTAAAACAGCTACTTTACTACTTTGTTCTGTCCTACTATGTGGCATCGTAGCTCTATAACAGTTTAGAACACCTACTCTATTAAAAAAATAACATTTAAGAGTACGGTTGCCCATACTAAAATATGAAAGATGTTTTGAACTTTTGACTAATAATCTCTAAATTATGTTATAAATATCCCCACCGCCCATACAGATGCAACTTCATCAATAGAAACGTACTTGCATCGCAATAGAACCATGCTCATTTTTTTGACAGGTATGACCGAGTTCGTTAGAACTTTAGACTTAAAACACTCAGGACCCTGGTTCAAACCTCGGTGTGTACCAATGAGTTTTTAATCTAAAAAATATGTACATTTGCTTAACAACACTATAGTACTTCGGAGAGCAATTTAAGCTGTCGGTCTCAGTTTCACTATACCAACTTGTGAAACTATTTATAGTTGGGTTATTGAGTCTATCCAAACTTTGCGACGAGCTAGCCACTTGTTCGGTGAATACTAATATCATCGGCTACGTCGAGGTGGGATTAAAAACCCTTCCGCTGGGTACCCTAAGGCCGTCTAGGTGATGATATTCATATATTTATTTTTATATGTACTTCAATTAGGATGCGATTATGACACGACTGAAATGCCAATAAATCGAGGCCCTGGTGTGGCCTCATTAAAGCTCCGAGCAGCTATATCTCGAAGGAATCGACGCGGTTTGCGGTCTGTGACCACGACATATACACTCGTCAAGTTTGCAGCGGCCACATTCTGTTTCTTATAACGTGAGCGTTAGATTGTCAAAATAACAAATCCCGCTATTAGCGCTCTCTCCTCCAATCCGCTGGTATCTAATCGACCGAGACTTTAAAATAGGGTATTTGACTACATTAAAAATATACTATAAATTGTGGTCATCCTATCAGACAATGGCGTAAAAACATATTTCATTTTATTTTAAACTAAATTATGTATATCTTTTGTAGATTACACGAAATAAAATTGAATATTTTTTACAATTTTATTTATTATAACAAAAACATCTTTGATTGGTTGATGACTGGTGACGTCACACGCAAGTAAACAAAACAATATACAGATTATAAATCATGTGGATGAAATAGAATAGAGTATAATATATAGGAGATTATTTAATCTGTGCTTGTTTATTTACTTGCGTGTGACGTCACACTTGACATAGACTGCGAAACAGCGTTTTTAGCGCCATTGTGGAAATTCAAACTTTAACATTGATTTTTACTAATAATAGAATAGAGTAGATATCCCGGAAATATCAATGTAGTGTGCTTATTATGTAATGAAGAATCATATAAAACGGGTTTCCAAAAAGGAGTCAAATACCCTATTTTTGTAACAAGATAGATAGCTTTAAACTTCCAAATCATACAAATGTTTTTTTCCGTATTTTTTTATACCTACATGAGCGTCAGGATTGAGGGACACATTTTATATAATAAGAATTTGCTAACAATTCTTGTGCCCGCAGTTAGAAAAATCGAGGTCAGAAAATCGAATTGTAAAAAAAAACCATTAAAATTGTAGAATACCATCGGCGAAATGAGGAAGGGTTTTAATCTCTACGCTGAGTACCCTGAGGCCGTTTAAATGGTTCTCGGGAGCCAAAAAGGCACCCGTGATGGTATGTATCTAAATTTGTAAAAAAAGTTACATGGGATTATGATTATAGTTGATCCATCCGCGATGACATTTTTATTAAAGTGGACTTCAATATTTGCAAATCTATTATACACTAGTTAATTCGTATTATGAAAACGTGGCCCCTCAATCCTGATGCCCATAGATTATACTACCGATAATACTATCAACAAAGATTTATTTTTCTCACGTTGTTATTTTTGACAAACCCTTATTCAACTTTTTTTAACTGGAGCACGGCATGCGACTTTGCATCGACCTGGTGGTAAGCAGGTCTACCAAATATATAAATAGGGTCTATCAACACATTGCTGTTTAAGCATTGATCGCCCTTACATTACAACTATGGGGTTACGAAATGGGCGGCGACAAAGTCGGATTTGTATTTAGAGTCTACTTTAATATCCTTGCTGCTTTATTTTAATTGACTGTCCCGTTTCGTAAGGAGTCTTATACCTCGAAAGGAAATCGGCGCAGTAGTGTCCTGAAATCCGGTGAACCCACAGACTATAACCGAAACATGAATAAACTCAAAATATTGATTTAAAATCAAGTCAATTTTCAATTAAATCGGAAAAGATCACTAGTTTTACTGACCCCAATGGATAAAGCCACAGTTAAATTTAATAACTTTAGTATTAAATTAATTTTAAGAAATTATATAAGAAGCGTCACAATGTTAAAACTCCAACAACACAAATACTGCAACGGGTCTACCTACACCCTAAGCACACTTGCTACTTTTAGCATAGATACCTAAACAAATTTTTTAAACCTTGTTTATAAAACTAAATTCTTTGTTTTCTTATTAAATAGCTTGGAAGAATAAGTCAATAACTACGAGTATAACAGCCCCCTAATTTATCAACTTTGAAAGATGCTGTTGTGATCGATTGTAATTGGACAAAGATTACTGAATGCCACTTGTTTACCTACATATCTATACCTGTATATCTCTGTTATTTAATTTACCGTCAAAACTTTAGTTTTAATTTGCCAATAAAGAAATGCATTTGCAAAATTTTAAAACAGTGTTTTCACGTTTTGCAGGTATAAAAAGCATCAAAAATAAAATAAAAAGTGTGAAAAAATTAAGAAAAAGTGTGAAAAATCTTTAAAGGGATAATAAACAAAATTTAAATAAAATTATTAATTTTAAAAATAAATATTTTTTTAAAAGATTTTTAAATTGTTTTATGGTGTTCCAGACACAGTTTTTGCTTTTGTTTAAAGTTTTATTGTTAAAGGCTCTCTAACAGTGCCAATTTATTTTAGGAGTGATTAATAACAATAGTAATGTATAAGCTTTTTTAAAAAAAAAATGTTCTTTTGTATTTACGGAATAATATTATAAGAACGTTACGTTCACTTATCGTTGTGTGTATACCTTCTTCAATATTATAATCTAGTTTATTTCTAAATGTGACTTGTATTTTTTACTAAATTCTGGATGTCCCAATAAAGATTAAAGCAATCCTTCATTATAATATTTTTTTAAATTATAATGAATTCTTATTTAATTATAAATGAATCTTTAAATTACTCTCTACATAAATGTCTTTATATTTTTAGGCTCGACAGATGGATCTCGCACAAAAATTTAGTTTTAGGTAAAATATCAAATAAAGCGAAAAAAAAACCCATAATTAAATTCGAAAAACAAAAAAATGCATGTATGTTTAGGGCCCGCTCTTTCATTGCCCGTACATGCAGCTGGCGACACGGCATCAACTCGTTAAGTCGCCAGTAGGTCAGCACGAAATTTACTTTGAAACTCTATTCAATGTAACTATTTGGTTTGGTTTTCTCGAAACTGTGTTAAAGTTTTAAAACTACTATAAAATTTTATGTGCAGTGAATAAAGACATTTATTTAACTATGATAGTTCAAATGTAGCTGAAGAAAATGGACGATAATGTAGTGCTGAGGCTATAGTGCGAGTTTGTTTTAACGTTCTCACTGCGTTAAGTCAGTACTCTACACTAATAGGATCGCTTAGTTTTCTAAGCCTGTCGCGGAGAGTGCTCACTTACTATGATGAGAAAGTTAAAAAAAAACACTTGGGCCAGTCTAGTCTCCATTATAGAGTCAGGGGCGTATTTAGGTTCAGTCTCGCCCCAAGCCATTTACTTATTTTTTCCCATCATCATCATCAGCCTATCGCAGTCCACTGCTGGACATAGGCCTCTCCCAAGACTGATGACCCACTGATCCCTATCCTCCGCTCTTCGCATCCAGTCTCTGCCAGCCATCTTCCGCAGGTCATCAGTCCATCTAGTTGCGGGGCGTCCTACGGTACGTGCGCCAAAACGTAACGTGGTCTCCACTCCAATATCCGCCTGCTTCAACGGTTATCCGTCCTGCGGCAAATGTGACCGGCCCACTGCTAATCAGTTTGCTAAACTTTCAGAGCTTTGTGTACTTTAGTTCTCTTACGAATATCCTCATTCCGATTTTATCCATAAGAGACATTTCTAGCATAGCTCTTTCCTTAGCTCGCTGAGATAGGGGAGAATGGGGGAATTGGAGCCATGTAAGGAAAAGTAAAAAAAAAATCCGTTTAAGTTACCACCATTTACTTTTTTGGACTATAATCAGTCTTTTAGTTATCTGTCTTTCGGTAATTACTAAACAACATTCAATAAATATATCCTTAGATAATTAAAATAACCTTTTTTATAAATTTTACTTTCGCTCTCATTACCCCGCACATCGGGCAATGAGAGCTAAAAAACCTCCATGTGTGTAATGAGAGCCATCACATTATACTAAACAAAATTAAACTTATTTTTATTCACATAACAGACACTTAAATAAATCAAAATTTTAAAGTAATGAACAAAATATAATCCTTCTTTATACAACAAAAATAAAGTATTTCTCAAAATACAAATCATAAGATATTTTAGGGATCTAAACAAAAATTGCAAATATAATCTTTAGGATCATCGCAACCTGAACACTCAGAATGGGCCCATTTACCACAAGCTTTGCAACGGTACCATAGTTCTTTATTTTTGCCAGTATCGTTACATATCACACATTCATTTTCCTCCAGTGAGTATTCAGAATCATCATCACACATATTATTTTCATCGACAGATGATTCCTCAGTTGTACTGTCTTGGTACAACTTTCTAGTTGCTCTCTTTATATTTTCTTGAGATGATTTATTTTTAATCTTTAGTATTCTTTTAGTATTCTTACATTTTTTCTTTGGTTTATTATCTTTGTTGTCTTTTCTATTCTTTTTCCTTCTCTTCTCCTCAAAAACTTTCTTCATAGGGGTGCTAGTTATAACTTCTGAATGCTGCTTGTTTCTATTACCCTTTGTTGATTTTGTTAGAATTTGTGGGCGAGGACTTAAAACATTTAAGATATCAGCAAAACTTGTAGAAGATTGAGAGATTCTCAATCTTGTTGCATCGCATATTGGCGCATTTTGTTGTGATTGTATGTTACTGGTATGTTGTGGAGGGGTAGTGGACAGTTGTAAGTCTTGTGGCCCTTGAGAGGAAGTCACTAATTGGGAAGTAACTGTAGCTATTATTTTTGAAGGTCCAACAGTGTTACCATCGTTAGTTGTGATGTCGTCCTGATCATTCTGCTCAAGATCAATAAAATCTTCATCTGAAAAAAAAGATGGATCCATAGGAAATATTCCTGTTGTTTTAAAACCAGATATTCCCTTGTCTAAAGATGCTATCTTTGAGTATGCTTTATTAAATAGTCCAGCAATTTCATATGGTGTTATCTTCACCATATTTCTTGATTTTATGTACATTCCCTCCTGTAAGCGGTCTTAAGTGGACCGAAAAAGGTCACATCTAAAGGTTGTAATCGATGTGACGAGTGTGGAGGGATGCTCAACATAGTTATATAATTATTTTTGGCCATTTCATATGCTTCTAGTGTAGCATGACTATTATGATTGTCCATAATAAGCAAAATCTGTTTTTCTGCAGTGGGATTTGTAAATTTAATGAAATGTTGAAGCCATGTTAAAAATATTTGCTCATTAGTCCACCCATTTTTTGAACAAGTATATGCAGCTCCTAGTGGCCCATCACGTTCCAGTTGTGGAGAATGTCTCTGTCGAGGGAAAATAAATAATGGAGGCACATAAATGCCTATAGCACTCATAGCACAAATTGCCGTAACATTTTTACCCCTCTCCCATGAAGTAGCTGCACCAATACGCTTCTGTCCTTTGAGAGCAATAATATTGTCTGGCTCCTGGACTGTAGAAAATCCTGTCTCGTCCATATTAAATATGTTTTGTGGCTCAAAATTAAATTTCGTCATTACAAATTCAAGATTATTGAAAAAACGAGTGACTTCATATTTATTAAAGCCTAGAATTCTGTTAATACTGGTCGCTTCTGGCTTTCTAATACTAAGCTCAGGGCGTCGGTTCATAAACCCGTACAACCAATCTTTTCCAGCAATTCTTTTTTCAATATTAAATCTATTTTTGACACCATATTTCACAGCCATATTATAGCATATTTTACGCAGTTGAATGCTAGTTAAACCATAAAACATATTAGACATATCAAGTATATGGTTAACAAGTATATGTTCTTGTTCACTAGTGAACACGGGTTTTCTATCAAGCAACGGAGAACGATTGTAAGTAATATCATTATTATTTACTAATCTAAACCGTTTCTTCAGCGTGCTATAGGGTATTTGATGAAGCTGTGCTGCTTTATTAACTGATATTCCTTCATTTCGTATAGTTGCTATTGCAGATTCTAACGTAGCTGACGTCCAACCAGCCTTTGATGTCGTCCGCTTTCTAGTTCGTGGCATCTAAAAAAAATAATCAATAATTATTCTATTAGAATAGAAATTCGCTTTTCGAAAGGGGTAATAGGAGCCATGGCGGGGTAATGGGGGCATTAGTAGCTCCCATTACCCGAGTGGTAACAGTTTCGAAATAATGAAATTAACCTTAAAATAATCGCTAAATAATTTATTTGCTGACTTTTATCGTAAAAGTTATGAAATAATGCATATAATAAACACAAAATACAACAGAATAATAAAAGTTTAGGTACTTACTTTGTTTGCGATATGTGGCACTTTTTTTTTATGATGACTAACAAAACTTACATGCTCTTGTCACGGTATAACAAAGTACTCTTTGGTCACGGCCATGCGCGTGCTACTTAGCCGGCCCGCGGCGATCGTGTGACATAACCGAATGTTCCCGAAGCCATGTTCGTTATTTTCGAGCGTCTTGTTCGTTCCTGTCTGTGTAAATTGTTGTGGCTCTCACTACCCGCTAGCTCCCATTCCCCCATTCTCCCCTAAGTGTTTACGTTTCGGCGCCGTTATTTTTTCACATTCCATTAAGTAATATTATAAAATATAAGTTTGTTTTTTTACTCAATAATTTTTATTTTTAGAGCAAGATATTTGACATTGGCCGGGCCGCTCTTACAATTGGCCGCCCTAAGCAAAGGTCCAATTGGCCCATCCGTAAATTGAGTTAATGGAGTACAGAGGCTCTACCATGGGTTTGCGCATTTCATTAACGTAACGTATTTGTAAACGTATACGTGAGCAACAACCAATAGGATCGCTTTATTCAATACTGTTACCAAAAATAAAGCAGCCCTATTGGTTGTTGCTCACGTATACGTATACAAATACTTTACGTTAATGAAATGCGCAAACCCATGGTAGAGCCTCAGGGCAATATCGTATACGTAAATCGCGTACTAGACGACAATATATTAAGAAAACCAAAAAGTTGATTTGGGAATGTAGGGAGAAGAACAATGACTTCTATGTATACATTAGACAAGCTGAACGGATCTACGATTTTGCTCATTATGGTACGGTCAATTCTTTATAACTCATTCAGTCGATTAAGTGCAAACTTTCGTTTTAAGCTCATTTATTTTATTTTATTGGAGCACGGCATGTGACTTTGTATCTACCTGGTGGTGAACAGATTCCTATTTATATAGGGATCAACCAATAGGATCGTTAGATTTTTCAAATAATCCTGTTATTATTATTTGTTGCCTATCTATAGTTATTAGCGACTATAATTAACACACTTAGGCAAAAACTCACGGTAGAGTTGCATATATTACTTGCTAACACGCGAAAATTCGTCTTCGTCACTTTACCGTTCACACACGCAACGGAAGCTCTCAAAAGGAACACAGTTTCCCCGTTTTCCCAACGTTTTTAATTGATGCTCCGCTTCTATTAGTCGTAGGCTATAACCTTCCTAGATAAATGGGCTATCCAACACTAAAATAATTTTCAAAATCGGTTCAGTAGACCCAGAGTTTATCCCCTACAACCTCACATACTTTACCTTTTTATTATATTAGTATAGATAAGTAGTGAAGTGAAGGGTGACTGTAGGAAAAGGACAAAGAGGGCAGTATAAAAGACGGTTATTAGTAAATTAAAAATTCCCTAAAATCGGCCTGCCTGTATGAAATAAGTCAGAAATAATTAATTTATTGACGAGGCAAAATAACATTAGAGATAACGACAAGTGACACTAGTCGTATTTTACGTAAGTTTTTCTTTTCCATTTTTTTTAGTAGCTGAACTCAGGTGTGTCTGTCTGATAGACCATCCGTTAGAATAAAGCTGGAACGATTTGTCTGATTTACTTAATATTTGTAATTATAGCTTTTGTCCCAGAAGTCTAAATATAAAAAAAATAGGGGAAAAAGGTCATCTGGGTTTTGAAATAAAGCTCTATATTGGCTTATTAAAATCCAAAAATTTTTTTTAGTTAAAATAATGAAAATAAGATGAAATTAGTGTGTCTGAGATTGTAAGATAAGAAGTTTGAAATGCAGTAAGGCAGCGGGAATTGATAAGGTACTACCCGAAATGATCAAATATGGAGGGCATAAACTCTGGGGCGGTTTTCATTTGTTATGCAACTTATGCTGGCATATGGGAAGAGTTCCAGAGGACTGGAGGGGCGCGGTCATCGTCCCCTTGCATAAAGGCAAGGGGTCCAGATTAGACTGCGTTAACTACAGAGCCATCAGTTTGATCAGTTTGGGAAGCAAAGTGTATGAAAAGATTCTCACGAGAAGATTGGAAATGATAACTGAAGGAATACTTTGGGAGACTCAAGGAGGCTTTAGATCTGATAGAGGATGCACGGACCAGATCTTCTGCCTCCGTAATATCACAGAGATGTTCCTGGCCTTAAACCATTACGTTATCTCCATGTTTTAATGTCAACGTTGGCGTCAAACAGGGATGTGTAATGTCCACCAGGCTGTTCATCATATACCTAAACAAATTCCTGCAGAGGCTGAAAGAAAACAGACGTGGGATAAAAATGGGTGACATGTTGATTAATACATTATTGTATGCAGATGATGCTGTCCTTATTGCATCATCTGAGCAAGAGCTGCAATCACTTGTCACAGACATGAAAGATGGCTGTAATGAAAGAGGTCTCCGAATAAATGCGGGAAAATCTAAGGTGTTAATATTTGAGAGAAATGAGATAACGAATGCGACAATTAAGGTTGATAACGAGAAACTAGAACAAGTGTCTGAATTTATATATCTGGGTAGTGTTTTCACTAGCTAGGGATGGTAGATATGAAAAAGATATTGAAAGGAGAGTGAATGCGCCCGCATTCACTCTCCTTTCAATATATTTTTCTTAGTGTCAACGGAGCACTGCGTTCTATGATAGGTAGGTCACATATTACTCAAAAAGCAAGACTTGCCATACATAACGCAGTGCTTGTCCCGACACTATTGTATGGAAGTCATACATGGGTATGTCAGGATAAAGATGAAAGCAAAATGCAGTAGAAATGCGATCATTGCGAAGAATGTAATGTGTTAAAATAACAGACCGAATCCGCAATGACGTAATTCGAGAACGAGTTGCGCTGAAAGAAAGTATAGGTATGAAAATGAGAAAAGGTATGCTTCGCTGGTTTGAGAATATAGGAAGAATGAGTGATGAAAGACTGACGAACCAGATATATAAAAGCGAGGTGAAGGGTAAACGAATAAGATATAGAATAAATAATAATAATAATAAAATAATTCAAAAAATATATAATCCTCCCTCCTCTTGGTAACATAGTTGTAGTTTCTGCAATCTAAATCTTTGCCGTAGCCAAAGATTTTTATCTTAGGTTTTCCCTTAGCTGTACTTATATCGGTCTAGCTACAAAATATCCAAATTCTGTACTAATCTTTACTAATATCGATAAAAAGTGGCAATGCTGCCAGTGTTATAGGTACTCTGCCAAGTGGTATTCCATTTAAGGAGATTTTTTTATTTAATTTAGTTAATTTTAGATAGTTTTAATTTTTAATTATTTATCTATGTTTTGTAAGTTTCTTTGTGTAAATAAAAGTTTATATGTAGAGTATGTTAATAAAGAGATTTAATTGTATGCGAGTAACATTGACTGTTTTTTATTTATTCGATTCACTTTTAATTAAACGGAGGGTGAAGTCACCATCATATCTTCCGGTTGATTTTTTCAAGTGGGCCTTCAAGGCCAAATCCTAAACTATGAGGAATAGCGAAAAATGCTCAAATTAGTTTAGGGGCCCGATTTTGATAAAAAATAAAACGGCGTTTTTCTCGCAGCAGGTGAGTTTGACCATCCAGAGAGGAAACGCCGCCAGCGTCCTTGGCACTATGCCACACGACACAGGATTAGATTCAATTTATAGGGTATAGTTTTAATTATTTATTTTAATACTTTATTTTATTATTAATTGTACTTATATTAAAATGTATTATTTCTTAAATTATCGAAATATAATATTGCCTTTAAAATCCCATTAAGTAAAACTTTCTACTAAGATAAACTAAACGTTTACCTGTACACTCAATTAAACGTTGCAATTAAACACCAAAGAAGCTCTCAGAAGGTAAACTCTTTGAAAATCGCTTCGAGCACGGAACCGTTACGCGTTTCCATTATCTTACGGGAAAGTCAAGAACTATATTCCTACTGCCCGTTATAATTAGTAGTTTTTATAAATAAATAAATATACCATCACGGGTGCCTAATAGGCTTCAGTGATGGTATATTCCAGCAGAGGGATTAAACCGTCCTAATTTTGCCGATGGTATTAGGAGGCAACACCTAAGAGGTGGGAAACTTGTTGCGGTGCTTATGATGGTATCGCGGTCACCCATCCCAGGACCGGCCTTTTTGCCATATGCCTAACCTTGTTACAGTGACTGAACCATTTGACTGGGGCCGTATAGACACTCTATTATTGGGGTATTTTTTTTGTAGTAATATTATATTACAGAAATATTTGTTACCATAAACAGAAAGATTTTTTGCGTACAATTAGCAACATACAAATAATAATTGCTTCGACTAACAAGTTAACGCCAGGTTGTAATATTGGAAGTACGTTTGTGTGGGCAGAGCCCTTAAATCACAGCGTTAGTGGAATCAGAACTTAAATATCTACTTTGCGGTCATAAATAATAATCTTTTTTTTTTTAAATAATTTTCCAACTAATTTATATAATAGGCCTCATTCATGTCTCATATTTTTATTTCACATTTGATGGACTAAAGGTCTCTTACCTTCAGTGAAATAGCCAATAACAAAAATATTCCCTGTTCTTACTTATTGAACAGCAGTCGTAAATGAAACTTCTGTTTAATAAATATGTTGAATATTTTTATTTTTTGTTGTGTTCACGTAGTGAAAACGATTTTTCAACTATTCAAATAAAAAAACTGAACTGCAAATATATCGAGAATTGTATTTGTAAAAAAGAACAAAACGTGTGCCTATCAGTTTTTTCGAATATCTAGTCGGCTCGTGGTAAAATTGTTAAGCCATTCGCAAAGCCACGACTTTTGAAAAACGAGTTTTTAGGCGATATTTTCATTCACACAAATTGACTACAGATATTACCTACTCTATATTTGTTGTTTGTTGATTTGGTTTTGTCCATGCACCATGCACAAACAGGGTGGATAAATAGTGGGGTGTGTAACTATCGATAGTAAGCTATAACTTTTCTTACTTAATTAAATACTATGTAAATCAATAAGTAAAATATATAAATTGAAGCTATAAAATTCACTGATGACGCCGCTCCAAAGAGAGGCGAAATATTTGGCAATAAAATTTTATGGCTTCAATTTATATATTTTACCAAGTAAGAAACACATTTAACACACTTTATTTGTTTCAGATAATGTAAATCAATAATAAATTATTATGAAAATTTTAACTACCTATATGTTTTTAATACCTCGTAATAGGTTTTAAATAATATTTATTATTTAGGTACTAGCTGACCCGGTGAACTTCGTTTCACCTACAATCGTCCTCGTACATAATAGGCATCGGCTGAAAATCAGCGCTACAGCACAATCTGTTGTAGCTTGTGCTGAGCCGATTACCTATTTGTCACCACGCAATACGCAATCTGTTCATAGTTATAAGATATATTATAATAATTTGCCAAACTTGAGTATGTGTTGTTTGGTGTATAAATAAAGTTCTTTCTTTCTTTCTACAAAGATGATGGCTTTATGGTTGAATGGTCGAAAGGTCTTTGCCTTCCTACGCTGCGGCTGTATTGAGGCTCTACCATGGGTTTGCGCATTGTAGCAACGTAACAATCACGTATATTATTATTATTAAAATCTTTATTGCATATAAAATACAAAGGCGAACTTAATGCCGCTAGGCATTCTCTACCAG
Source organism: Monopis laevigella (assembly GCA_947458855.1). Classification (NCBI taxonomy): domain Eukaryota; kingdom Metazoa; phylum Arthropoda; class Insecta; order Lepidoptera; family Tineidae; genus Monopis; species Monopis laevigella. The sequence continues at coordinate 16,217,131 of OX381581.1, forward strand.
TAAAACCTTGTGTATACGTGAGCAACAACCAATAGGATCGCTTTATTCAATCCTGTTACCAAAAATACGTTGCTACAATGCGCAAACCCATGGTAGAGCCTTTGTTTCTTATAACGGAATCGTCAAAATACAATCAGCGGCAAGGAAAACCTAAAAAGTCATGCACTCTATTTCCTCAAGTTGCAGGTCCTTTTTGCATGAACGTTTTTAATATTTCATGTCGTGTCAATTGTACATAGTATTTCGTTATTTTGACAATATAACGCTACCTTTAAAATAAACAGAATATGGCCGCAAAATAAACAATCAAAAAGTGTACCCTCTTTTTATATGCAAAATTACTTTATTCTTTAGGATATTTCTCTATTATTTTGCCTTAATACTCCACGCGAATAAAATAAATAAAAAAAAATTAAAATCGGACAAGCTGTTTTTGAGTTATAGCGAGACTAAAAAACTAAACGCCGTTTATTTTTTTTAAATACCTAGATTAAAATGAAAATGTAAACAATACATAGAGAAGTGGAAAATTTAATCTGATAATAAAAGTTGATAAACCCAAAGCAAAAAGTGTAAACAAAAAATATTAACCAATCCTTGAACCTGTTAATCATTATCTGGCATAGGTACATACAACGGTGCAACCAGAGGCTCATGGGTTTGCGCATTGTAGAAACGTAACGTATTCATTTACGTATACGTGAGCAACAACCAATAGGATCGCTTTATTCAATTCTGTTACCAAAAATAAAGCGATCCTATTGGTTGTTGCTCACGTATACGTAAATGAATACGTTACGTTTCTACAATGCGCAAACCCATGGTAGTGCCTCAGGGCGCCTAAGCTCACCGATTCTATCCACGCATTAAATATTGTATTATCCTGTAATATATTATAAGTTACCAATCGCATAATCTCTGTCTACCCTCTTAAATTCTCAATGGGGATAGAGGCGTGATAGTATGTGTGTATCTCTATTTATTCCAATATAATACTCACGCCAAGACTCTTCCATCGTACTCCAGAAACCGCCGGAGGGTGTCCACTTGAGATTTCTGAACCCTCGGTGGTTTGACATTCTTCCAACGTTCCTTTTCGGTGTACGCGTCTATCGGCAAGTCTTCTGGCTTGGAGATCTCTATTCCTTGAGACTCTAGCCATTCCTGAATAAATACAATAACTAAGACTCAAGATATACTCAGAATACCGTCGGTTACAATGAGTTTTTTTTTATTGGAGCACGGCATGTGACTTTGTATCTACTTGGTGGTGAGCTGACCTACAAAGTCCATGAATGGGGTCAATCAATAATTATTCTTAAACAACATTGATCGCTCCCACTATGCCGGCTAAAGATGCGATTACGAATTGGGCGGCGATAAAGACGAATTGCATTACGAGTATATTTTAATATACTTGCTGCCTTATCATCAATTCAACCACCCATTTCGTAACCGCACCCTGAAAGGAAACTACCACCTCGACTAGAAATCGATGTAGTAATAAGAAAAATGGTAAATAAACCCCCGCCGCCGCTTGGTACCCTGAGGCCGTCTAGGGCAGTCTTTGACGCCTGATGGCGATAGTATACGTACATCTTACTTAGTACATTAATTCTGTACATGTACCCCTAACAAAATTTTATTCAGAATTTTTGCAAATAAAATTTCATTTCATTTCATATACCACAGATGAAAGTACGTTATACACGACTGTCTGTTCGATAAATATTTGGTAGAGAGCTAAATTGAATCTAAAGTGTCAACATATTAAATTTTCATAAAACTTCTACTTCTTTAAAAGACTTATTATCAGAATGGGCAATGCACGCAAATGTAAAGTTAAAAATAAATCGAATGCAGTCGGACGGGTGATATCAATGAATGTTATTTCATGCGGTAGGGGTGCTATAGCGTGGCCTCGGAATGGATTTACGATTCCGGGAAATTAGACCTACTAACTCTACGAATAAGAGTAGATTTCGACAAATACGTAATCTAAGAAACAAATAATATTTTTTAGTCTAAAGTTAATTATTATTTTAAATAAAATGATTACCTACTAAGAATGTTCAAGTCAATTAGATCAAAAAAACTCAAATTGTCAAGTAAATTAAAACAAAATGCAAATGATAAAACTGATATTTAATTGTGATTGAGGTGGTTTGTATCTACCAAGTACTTAGGTATAATTTATTATTGTTATCAATACGGTAAGTAATTAAGATTATTAACAAAGTAAGGCATTTGCAAATACCTAGTCTAACTCGTTGCAATAAGAATCACATTGGTCTAATAATAACATTAAACAGTACAATTCAATAACTTTCAAGCACTGACTTTGAACAAAAGACATCAAATTATATTGTTCTCTATTTGTTTACTAAAAAAAAAGGTTTATAGAATAATTATAGAGATGTATACCCAAATTTCGTTTAGTGTTCCAGAGCCTCCGTGGCGCAATGGCTAGCGCGTTCGGCTGTTAACCGAAAGGTTGGTGGTTCGAGCCCACCCGGGGGCGTTCAAATTTTTGGATTTCTTTTTTTTTTCAAGATATTTTTGTATAGTTTATTTTTATTACAATTTGTAAATAAAAATCTAAAATTAATAGGAGGTAAAGTTGCACAAAGTCACCGTCGTGGATTTGGAGGGCGCTGCTGTCTTTTTAGTTTAATTTAATCCACAATTTGTGATGATTTTAACTATGGTTATATATATATATATATATATATTATTACTTTCCAATATTTAATGTATTAAGTATAGTTTTTTTTTCTAAATATATTGTATAGTAACAATATAGTAGAGATAGGTCGACCATTAAAATAGTTCCTTTGTACGCCACCGGGCGCGCGGCGGTCAGCATTGTGCAGTCTCTATATGGTTTTATTGAAAATAAAAATATAAACAAACATAGTGCGGATTGTTGCTGTTGCTTTTTTTACAAATAAGTACCTACCTATACGCTAAGGACCGGCATATAAAATTAGGTTTAAAGTTCATACAAAATATCATGCAGCGCCCTCTATCAAAAAGTTTCGACTAAACAACCCTACTTATATTGCTTTTAGGGTTATCTACTACAAACTGGATATCGCAGTGACACATTTTAAGTATTTCAATCACTGGACAAAAACCTGCACTTGTACAAATCTAGAAAGAATATTTAGTAGCAAAACCATATAGCAATAAAGTGAAACACGTAGGTACGTTACTAAACTAAATAAAGTTGAAAACCTGAAACCATAAAAAGAACCTCCATTCCCTTAAATTAATTAACTCCAATCAAAGCGTAATTGCATTATAATAGAATCCCACACGTTATTTTTTACAGTTTTCTATAAGGCAATTGGTTATGATACAATATATTGGCAGAATACTATATGTAACAAATTAAGCGATTATGATTCTATTACAATGCGATCGAACGGGAATTGAGGTCCAGGATGATTGTTCCTACGCGTTCCATGACCATGACCCACTATGAGGTTTATATTCCCAGTTTGTCGTCGGCAATAGCATTCAGACTAACAATGGTAAAAAATTTATGAGTACCTAGGTATATTTAGGGACGTATATACCTATATTTACTTCAGTTTTTCAGAGCCTCCGTGGCGCAATGGCTAGCGCGTTCGGCTGTTAACCGAAAGGTTGGTGGTTCGAGCCCACCCGGGGGCGTATATTTTTTAACATTAGAATTTTTAGAGTCAAAATGCAACTTTATAATAATTAATATTTGCATATAGTTTATATAAATCAACTAGATATACAACATTTTTTGAAAAAAATACCCCATTATGTTTATGTTATTTTTTAAAGTTCTTAAAAATATTTTCTTTATTGTCAATTTCCATAAATAAGTAATTGGTTATGGCGCAAGCCTTGGCTATATATCTCACTCAGTGATTATTTATTTATTTTAAGTTTCTTGGGAACGTGTGTTATTTTTGTAATAAGAGCTGTGCAAAGGTGATTTTTTTAAAATATTATTTTCATTATCCGGTTCCCATGAATCTTACGTTGCATATTGTATCATGTGACGCCCTCTATCAAAAAGTTTCAAATTGAGCGAAATATCTCCTCCCTTACTGCCTTTTCGCTCGCGGCTTCGAAAGTGTTTAATTAGGTAAAATATTTTATTAAACGTTTAATAAAAACATTTTACTTGAATTAACCTTTAAAATAGAAGTAGCGGGAGTTAATGGAGTTTTCCGCCTATCATATCAAACAGACATAGAAGTAATTAACGCCTGTGTAGATTAACTTAACAAAATACAAAGTTGCGTGTAGAAGCAACATTGCCACACTTTGAGGTTCAGGCGCTTGCACACGATGCCCTTAGTCAAATGGCTTATTAAAAAGTAGGTTAATTGACTTTACTTAGTAGGTACTTATGGCAAAGTTTAATGGGTTTATAAAAAGCAAATCACAAAAGGGCGCTTCATTAATTACTATGAAAATTGTGTTATTTTGTTTATTTTTATGAACAAAATATTTTTTATAAAAGCATCTGTAGTTGGTAAAAAATATTAATGTATCTACCTATTTGTTTTAATTATAGTATAAATATAGGATAATAATAAAAGTAGCCTTTCAGTACATTTCGTAAATGATGGCAATAAAAGAAAATAAAAAAATTATGTACGTATTGCGTGGTATAGGTACAAAATTAATATTTGACACTTGTAATAAAAACGTACATTTTAACACCATTGTTTGATATTTGTAGAGAATATACAATATACCTAAGCAAACAGAGATGCACTTACATATATCTATGTCTCGCTCAACGGCTATAATAAGATAAGTAACTACTATTGTATGCCTCTAACTAAAGCCTTTATTTTTAAAAATTTATAACATGCGAAAATAATAATATCTTTTTACCAAAAACTACCATTACCTCCTAAAATACTTAGTACTATTTTATTATTTTCTTACAGCAACACCGACGACTTCGACGAGGCACTGACATAATAATTAAAGTAAACACGAGCTCCAATTACTGTATGATAATAACAACGGAAAGGAACAGTAAATATGTTTTTTAAAGTAAGTCACACATACATTACCTGCAAACTACAGATTTAACTTACCGATATCAGAATAAGATAATACAAAGAACGCAATGAATAAGTTATTTAGATATAGGTTATAACGATTCAACTGACACTGACTTGTAGTATTCGGTCAGCCGGCGCGAGTACCGTTAAAACATTTTTTTTTCATTGCATTGCTACAAAGCATTGTGTCTGAGTTATAGACGTGTGTCGACAATTCTTTTGGAATACATTTAAAATAAAAAAATGGCAGGAATATCTCTGGACAATCCGGTGGTACAATCGTACATTGTATATTCGGCAATTTTGGCCCTAAAATTAATATTTCTGGGTCCATTGACTGGAATAAACAGAATGAGAAAAGGAGTTTTCGCAAATCCCGAGGACGTTAAAGTGGCTGGAAGTAAAGGAAAGGTGAAGTTCGACGACCCTGACGTGGAAAGAGTAAGAAGGGCGCATTTGAATGACTTGGAGAACATTCCAGCGTTTTGGATCTTGGCTGCCTTGTACGTGACTACTGGTCCAGTGGCTGCCTGGGCTACTATGCTGTTCCGCGTATTTACTGCTGGAAGGATTCTCCACACCGTAGTGTATGCTATCAAACCCCTGCCTCAGCCAGCTCGAGGCATCGCCTTCTTCATCCCATACCTAATATTATGGTATATGGGTATACAGGTGGTAGTACATTACCTTGGTTCATTGTAAATATTATTTTAAGTATTTTTGTGTAAAAAGTGGTTGTTGCGTTATTTTTTTTATATTTTAATAATAATTTAGTTTCAGTAAATATTTGTTTTAATTTTATCACCTCACCTCACCTTTTGCTTAAGAAGACCTTGAATGTTATTTACCTCATTGATAGGTAATTTAAAAAAAAAGTATAATTTGTGGAATTATTATTAAAAAACTAACGTCTGCCCGCCGCTTCGGCCGCGTGGCCTACATCATTATTTGACCACCTAAATATCATGATATACCTAGGTACTATATCTTTACCGCAGTATTTCTTTGTAAATAATATTTATTGCGTTTTGAAAACTGTCATAATTTGTATTGATATTTATACTAAGTTTCAAATGTTGGGAATGTGTATTTTTCATACAAACTTTTGCACCCCTTTTCACTCTCATATTGGTGGAATTTACACTTACACCTAAAAAACTTTCTTGGTGGATACCAACAATTCACAAAGAACACACTTTCCAAATTTCATGTAGGTAGGTCTGGATACCTATATGAAATTTGGCGCGGTTTAGGCTGTGCGTTGATCCAGTTAATCAGGACTTTGAATTTTATATGTATAGATAAATAAAATAAATAATGCTTATTCATCATTGAATCACCACAATGTAGTAAACGATTAGCCTGAGCAATGATGACGTAAGTATAAACATATTTGTAAAATTGCAAAATCACGCTAAGTTCGATATTTTGTGTGAGCAAAGACACGATGACTACAAACTATTTTTATATCACACAATTATCTATAGGTAAGTAGCAGAAGATAAGCATTTCATAATATTTTCATCATATACGTAAACGTGAGCAATAACCAATAGGGCGGCTTTATTTTTGGTAACAGGATTGAATAAAGCTATCTTATTGGTTGTTGCTTACGTATACGTAAACAAATACGTTACGTTGCTACAATGCGAAAACCCATGGTAGAGTCTCGGGACTTGCGTGACGGATTTAATGTCGCGAACAATGAACATTTAAATCGACCTACACTGACCTCAATGTATTCGGGTGCTTATACATAATACCTAACCTAGACTACTACTAGTACCTATATAATATATTAGTTACCTAAATAGAACTTCTTCGGTAAGGCTATTGAGAGATATTAGTCATATAAAAGGCTATTGGTGGAATATTTTTTATATATTACCTACTAGCTGCCCGTCAAGGCTTTGCACAGGTGTACTAATGAATTAAATTTTCTGTATCACTCTGCACTTATTCATTTTTTTATTTATAGATACTCGTAAGATAGTGAGTAGGTATATTTTTTTTTGAATATCAATTTATTTAGATAAAAAATCAAACTTAGTAAAATTGTTCAATAATATAATAATAATAGAAATATAGGTAGGTACCTATAAGTAAATATATCTGTCAAATAAAAATATAAATTTAGAAAAACTAATCGATTAAATATCTAATAAAAAAATTACAAAACGTTTATATATTGTACAATAAAAAAGTGGAATGCATTCCCAGCGTGTCTTTCCTCTTACTTATAATCCCGGGTTCTTCAAACGATGCGTGAATTTGCAACTTAAAAAGCCGAAATAGTAGACTCCACCAGTACAGGGACGCATCTGTTGATTCCCGCGTTGGTGGCGCATATTCATTATGGACTGCATAATCCTCTTACCAACTCAGAATTGGTAAGAGGATTATGCAGTCCATAATGTTCTATACCTAATAAAAAAAAAAAAGCAGTCACATGTTGTTCTATACCTAATAAAAAAAAAATAAAAAAAAAGGATCAGTTTTCGACCACTGAGAGTTGAATGTTACAGTACTAATATCGCTATTCAAAAATGGGTGTTGGTGAAATTTAAGGGTTTTTTAAAATGACAAATCATAAAAAAATAAAAATATTGTCCAAAAAATAAAATAACTAAGTATTATTTTTTTGGGTTGGCTACCCTATTCACTTAGGGGTATAGAAAATAGTTTACAACCTATTCTCAGACCTACGGAATATACACAAAAATAACATAAAAAATCGGCCGTTTCGGAGTAGTTTGGTTACAATAACTGTGACACGAAAAAAAATTATATATTAGATACTACCTAGTGGCCAACCATACGGTAAATATGGATAAATAAGCAGTATAAAGCTTCTAAAATGGAGTTAAAATTTTTCTTTTAATCATGTCTATGAACAAGTAAAAATCAATCGTCGAGTGCCAGATAATAGAGTAGAAATTCTATTCCTTCAAATATTTTGTCCACATTTACTTTGTCGTCACTAAGTATATCTACTTATAATATATCTTTAGTCATTTAAACTGCAGGGATCCACTAATAGGTAGGATTTATTTGTACTGACCAAAAAATAAAGCGATTTTATTGGTGGATCCCGACAGTTATAACTGTACCTACAGTAGGTAAGGGAAAGGTTATTTTTAACAAAACTCGTAGTGCGGGGGCAAGCAAGAGTACTTAAATATTAGTCCAGCAGGACACGAATTGAAACGTATTAGCGTTTAAATTCCATATCTTGGGTAAAGTTTATATACAAAACGGGGCAACATTTTGATAGTCATATAAAAATATTGGCCCTATATTTGCCCTGCACTTAAAAATGATTTTAGATCAAAAAGTAAACATATTTGATAACACCAAAATATTTATACTAATATGTGAATATAAATATGAACTAACGTGGAAAAAAATAGTAAATATATAAATAGTAGGTATATTATCTAAGTAATAAAAATAAAAAATCAGGTAGAATATTTTTCGTTAAAAAACATAAATTCTTACAAGATATTCGTCGATTGATAAATTTTAAGCGATTGTATTTTATTTTGTTTGTATTAAATAATAACCATAAACAACTTTATTTTTATCTAATCTTAAATAACTTTACTATCAGTGACAGATTATCAACTTTATATCGAAAATTATTTAGTTTTGAAAACAGAATTATACTGGTATTAATATAAACGTAAAGTTAAAATTACTTTGTCTTTAGTAAACCATTTTAATGCAGTGCAAACATAGTAGGAACTCGATCGGTTAACAGGGAACACTAAATTCTTGACTCTATAGGGTTGCCAAATCAGAAAAAGGTTGCGTAAATATGTAGGTAATAGATACCTATCTCTCGCCAAATTTTAATTTTTTTATAATGGTTGTAAAAAATATTCTAAGCCCCTCTGCTGGATTTCCTTATAGATGTATTCATCCCTGCGCGGTGTTTTTTTTGCTGATTAAAATATCGTCTTACGTAAGTATTTTTTAAACAAACGTGGAAAATCAAAATTCTTAAGGGCCACAACATCAAGTCAAACAAATACTTTGATATCACAAATGAAATTACTAGAAACGGTTTTGAGGCTCAACTTAATTGGAATTCCTCTTTCACTGCAAAATTGGTGGAAGAGAAATTCCATTACAGTCTATTAAAGGATCTCGGCCTTCTATTATTGGCCGTTGAAACTTTATAAACCGAGTTATCAAGATGTTGCTGACCGGCATCCGCACGGAGAGTCTCTGACAGAGAATACGTTTGACCGCAAATATGCTTTGAAAGCATCAAATTTAAGCACGCTTAATCTATGAGCGCCTAGTTATTTCAAACTTAAAAATATAAATAAGGAAGTAAATATAAGACTCTGCCTCTATTGTTTTAAGAACGTGGAAGCAAAGCAGTTAACTCGATGTGCATCTGGATTGAGAGATCTTATCAAAACCAAACAAAATGACTAGGTTGGCATTTCGTAACATAATGTAGAAACTTATATATGAAATATTTTAATTTGTAAAGGCGAGGAAAAAAAGTTAGCGTCCAAAAATAGGAGCTCTCAGTCCTGACGTTTTTGAAAAATTATAGAAAAATATTTTTAGAAGTATTTACTCTATGTTATATTTTTTTATACTAACATTCAGTACACACATCGTAAGAAATAATCATAAGAATTCAAAATATTTGGAGGTAAAATATAAGGCAAAACATGGATCTCTCAATCCAGACGTTTTAGATCCTTTGAAATACCATGTTAGGCTGAGTAGAAGCAAAAGTTGATTATCCCAGCATTTAATAGTAATAGTAGTAGTTAATAATCTCGACATTATCGTAAAAAATTAATAAATATCCAAATGATAACCGTTAAAAAGTTATAGCAACTTCGTCATTTTTAAAACATCAGGACTGACTGAGTGATCTATATTTTCACATATATCTACTTTTACTTTCATCGCACGGAAAATCTAAAATTCTACGAATTATTAAAAAAACATCTTCTAAATCCTGGCATTTAAACAATTTGTGTAAAGATTGCACTTTATTAGATTTATAGATTCCAAATATACCGATACAGCAGTCGTGTAGGGTGACCATGTTTTGTTTTTAATTTTTATGAAGCATGGATGGCATATTATTCTGTAAATATGTATAGTTTAACTTTCATTTTAATGCAGTAAAATTACAAGTTGTGTGTAAATCAATGCTAAAAAAATACATAATAAACCATTTGATTTGCCTATTGATTTAAGTGTATGGATTTCATCACTACAAATTACTGTCACTGATGACGCCGCTCCCCTGAGAGGCGAAATAATTTAGATATTAATATATTTCGTTTTGACGTTTATTTAAGCACAGAATACTGGAATACTATATTGTGTGAAGGTACTATGGAAGTATAAATATCAAGAAAATGCTGTAATTTTCACAAAGTACAAATTACTTGTTAAACGTTTCTCTGTGTAGTAATCCATTTTGGATTATCACTTTTTGAGCATTGAATGATTATAATTACTTGTGTTCTCATTAGGGTTCCGAATTTATTTATTTTTTCAAAAAAAGAACTTTTCCTAGGTGTCTGTTTGTTTGTCGGCATGAATATCTCGAGAATCGCTGGTCCGATATACTTGAAATTTATGGTACTTATATATATTATACATATATATATATATATATATGTATATACATATTGTAAATTATCTCCTAATAGGTGTAGGTGTAAAAGGGTCCAAGTCAAAGATAAGCGCACGTTAGGCTGTCGTTCCTAGTTTCACCATATAAACTTGTGAAACTGTTTACCGATGGGTGATTAATTCTAAACAAATACCGCTATGAGTTCGCCACTTGTTCAGTGTAGTGTACTCACAATTTGCTACGAGGTGGAAATAAAACCCCTCCGCTACCTTTGGGACACTCCGCGGGCGAGTTTTCGCACTGGTATTGAATTTGTATGGTTTGGCATGTGTTCATACCGAGTGCCAACAAAAAAAAACATGGTCACCCTACACGACTTGCTGTATGGGTAAAATTGAAATCTAAAAATATAATAAAGTGCAATCTTTACACAAATAGTTTAAATGCAAGGATTTAGTAGATGATTTTTTAATTATTCGTAGAATTTTAGATTTTCTGAGCGATGAGCGTAAAAGTAAATATATGTAAAAATATAGATCACTCAGTCCTGATGTTTTAAAAATGACGAAGTTGCTAAAACTTTTTAACGGTTATCATTTGGATAGTTATTTATTTTTTGCGACAATGTCGAGAAGTACTATTAAATGCTCGCATAGTCAACTTTTGCTTATACTCGGCCTAACATGGTGTTTCAAAGGATCACTCAATCTAAAATGTCTGGATTGAGAGATCCATGTTTTGCCTTATATCTTCTTCATTTTACCTCCAAATATTTTGAATTCTTATGATTATTTCTTACGATGTGTGTACTGAATGTTAGTACAAAAAAATAGAACATAGAGTAAATATTTCTAAAAATATTTTTTTATATTTTTTCAAAAACGTCAGGATTGAGAGCTCCTATTTTTGGACGCTAACTTTTTTCCTCGCCTTTACAAATTAAAATATTTCATATATAAGTTTCTACATTATGCTACGAAATGCCAACATAGCCATTTTGCTTGGTTTTGATTAGATCTCTCAATCCAGATGCACATGTTAACTCGGCGCTCAAAAGAGTCCAGACCTGCCAGTTGGTATTTGGGTAATCCATCCCAAAGGTAGCAGTAATACTCTATACACGACCGAACCTGAGCTTTATATAGAGTTAGAAGCTGAGTTGGCGAGAAGTATCGCCTAACCTTGAATAGACTACCGTGATTCTTTGTTGTATTTTTTGCCCTGGACTCGATGATGCCGCCAAAGTAAAGGTTCTAATTACAAACTAAGTTCTTGGATCGGTAGAGTTACCCCTCGTAAAGTAGGAGTCAGTTGTAAGGGACTCCGTTTTGAGGTAAAAACATAGACCTGAGTCTTGTTGTCGTGGAACTTGACCGGATTGACATCGCCCCAACCGGAAATGTACAAGTTCAACCATCGCAATCAACTATCTCTTCCGTATGGACCTGTACATCCTCTTTGGTACGAGTAGTTCTTGCGCTGCAAATATGTCACTCTGTAACAGTAGTATCATCTGATAACCAAAGGTACAGGGTTTGAGCAGCACATTTATATGTAGAAGGAACATTTTCGCAGAATGAACTGATCCCTAAGAAGCCAATTGATCGGATGAGCAGCCGTTACATACTCATTTAATAAGAAAAATGTAGAAATTGTCTTATTATATTAGGTAGGTATATATAATTATTTACCTTTTATATAGTTTTTTTACAACATTATATAAAGATAATTGCAAATATCCTTATATTTAAACATTTTTTATTTCAAATTTTTATAGATTAAAATTTAGGATATCTGTCTATTTTAATCTTTTTTTTAGAAGCCATATTTTAACATACATTTTGAAATAATTTTATTTAAAAATAAAGATTTATTAATAAATATAGATTAAAAGATTTCATATAAAAAATATTTAGAGTTTATAAACAAATTTTATTCAAACATCACTAGTTTAAAAAAAAAACACTTAGAATTAGAACGTTCTATCGTGCATGTCAACCTTTACCCTTCTTAACGTGAACAGAGTAGGTATAGCTATGCATTCCATTTAATAACGCGGTTAGCTTCACGCGCTAACATCATAAACTAGTTCCACCAACTAGTTTTTTTAGCATCGTCAGTATGAGCTTCTGAAACGACCGAGCCTACTTTTTGAAGTATTTAATTCCTATTATTTAATATCAAAGGATATTAAATAATTTAAATTAAGCTTTTACTGCGTATAAGTATATATATATATGAAATAAAAGTACATTTTTTTTATAAACTATTGTTCACTTATGCTTCGTAGATAACCAGTATTCAAACAGAAAAAAATATCTTGTTTGATAACCCAGTTATCTAAGAGGAATTAAATAAAAATACAATAATTAAATTAGAATTATTAATAACCTTACAAAACACATCAAAACTGAATTTACTTATAAATCGGATATATTTTTTAGGTGTTACCGTGTTTTTATCGTGGTTTTTAATGAATTATTTTATAAATTATAGCTGTTTTAGCTATAATTTATAAAATAATTCATTAAAAACCAATTTGTGTATAGATATTTCCATGTAAACAAACATCTGTCAAAAAATAATACAAAAAAATACCTTAACACGTGTTGACATTGTTAGAGTTTAATGTTATCAATTCCAGTTTGGTTTGGTTAAGAAATGCATGAAGTTAACTTCAGATGTTAACATTTTTTGGTATTGGAACGACATACCAAAAAAAATATATTTTATGTTCCTTAGCGCTAACATTCCTTAAACGGAACGGGCTTAATAACACGGAAAGGAACAGTGAATATGTTTTTTAAAGTAAGTCACGCATACATTACTTGCAAACTATAGATTTAACTTTACGATATCAGACTAAAATAATACAAAGAATGCAATGAATAAGCTATTTACATATAGCTGATGATTTAACTAAAACACTGATTTGTAGTATTCGGTCAGCCGGCTCGAGTAACGTTAAAATTATTTTTATTCATTGATACAAAGCATATTTTATGCCTACGTAGTAACCTTATTTGTCTGAGTTTGTGTCTGAGTTATAGACGTGTGTCAACAATTCTTTTGGAATATATTTACAATAAAAAAAATGGCAGGAATATCTCTGGACAATCCGATGGTACAATCGTACATTGTATATTCGGCAATTTTGACCCTAAAATTAATATTTCTGGGTCCATTGACTGGAATGACCAGAATAAGAAAAGGAGTTTTCGCAAATCCCGAAGATGCTAAAGTGCTTGGAAGTAGAGGAAAGGTGAAGTTCGACGATCCTGACGTGGAAAGAGTAAGAAGAGCGCATTTGAACGATTTGGAGAACATTCCAGCGTTTTGGATCTTGGCTGCCTTGTACGTGACTACTGGCCCAGTGGCTGCCTGGGCTACTATGCTGTTCCGCGTGTTTACTGCTGCAAGGATTCTCCACACCGTAGTGTATGCTATCAAACCCCTGCCTCAGCCAGCTCGAGGCATCGCCTTCTTCATTCCTAACGTAATATTATGGTATATGGGTATACAGGTGGTAGTGCATTACTTTGGTTCATTGTAAATTTTATTTTAAGTATTTTTGTGTAAAAAGTGGTTGTTGCTTTATTTTTTAATATTTTTAATAATAATTAATTTCAGTAATATTTTTTTTAATTTTATCATTACACCTTTTGATTAAATGATATTTTTACCACATTGATAATTTAAAAAAAAAAAAAATGTGGAATTATATAAAAAAACTAACGACTGCCCGTAGCTTCGGCCGCGTGGGCATCATTATTCACGTGGCCACTTGAATATCATGATATTATACTATACCGCAATATTTCTTTGTAAACAGTATTTATTTACTCTGAAACAGGCCATTGGTGTATTTATATAACTGACCGTGTGAAAAGCAGTTTTCTGCTAAATAATATGAAGGATATTATATAGTGAATATACACATTTTGCCCATTTCAACCCCATAAGGATTGTGTTTTGAAAACTGTCATAGTTTGTATTGAAGAGTAATTATACTAAGTTTCAAGTGCAGGGAATACGTATTTTACACATATACACATATTGCCCATTTCACCCCCATAAGGATTGTGTTTTGAAAACTGTCATAATTTGTATTGAAGAGTAATTAATATTAAGTTTCAAGTGCAGGGAAAACGTATTTTTCATACAAACTTATACACCGTGTGTGACAAATAAGCAGTAGCCTAAATAAAGCTTCTAAAATCGAGTTTAAACATGCCCAAGTAAATATCCATCGTCGGGGTTCTTATTAGCCAAATAAAAAGTAAAAATTCTATTGCTTCAAATATTTTGTCCACATTTACCTTGTTATCATTAAGTATATCTATAATATATCCTCATCCGTATCCACAAATAGGTAGGATTTATTTGTACTGACCAAAAAATTAAGAGATTTTATTGGTGGATCCCCACAGTTTAAACTGTACCTACAATAGGTAAGGGAAAAGTTATTTTTAACAAAACTCCTAGTGCGGGGGCAAGCATAGTATCTACCTAAATATTAGTCCAGGGCCAGGGGCAAAATTAAAAAAGCAGGACACGAACGTAGGGTTTCAATTCCATTCCATATCTTGGGTTCAGTTTTTATACAAAATGGGGCAACCTTTTGATAGTCATATCAAAATATTGGTCTTATATCTGCCCTGCACTTATAAACAAACAATTAGGTATAATATTAAATAAATGTATTTATACGCATCGTAAAAATAATTTTAGATCAAAAAGTAAACATACTTATTTGAAAACACCACAAACGTGGAAAATAATAGTAAATATATAACAAAAATATATAAATAGTATGTTATCTAATAAGAAATTAAATTCAGGTAAAATATTTTATCGTTAAAAAATAAAAGTTCTTACAAAATCTTCGTCGATTTATAAATTTTAAGCGATTGTATTTTATTTTGTTTGTATTAAATAATAACCATAAACAACTTTATTTTTATCTAATCTTAAATATCTTTACTATCAGTGACGGATTATCAACTTTATATCGAAAATTATTTAGTATTGAAAAGAGAACTATATTAATATACACGTAAGCCTAAATTACTTTGTCTTTAGTAAACCATTTTAATGCAGTGCAAACATAGTAGGAACTCGATCAGTGTAACTGGGAACACTAAATTCTTGGCTTTATAGGGTTGTCATATCAGAAAAAGGTTGCGTAAATATGTAGGATACCTATTTCTTGCCCAATTGTTAATATTTTACTCTTTAGTAAATACTAAAGAGTAAAATATTAACAATTGGGCAAGAAAGTATCTATAGCTTTATTTATGGCTAATTGAATGCTTGATAAACACTTTAGATACAATAAGTTTTGTCTCTTTTATGCATACCTTTTCATTTTAATTACTGATAAAAGAGACAAAATCTACTATATAAAGTGTTCTTCAAGGCTTCAATAAGTTTATGCGAATACCGGTCTTAGATTTTAAGTAAATTTCCATAGATATAACTTCGATTGAGTAAATTTTTCGTGAGTTGAAAATTTTGAATGACGTTTTATTATTTGTTATATAACTACGAAACTACATTTTTAAGAAGTTACTCATTTATGTATTAACATATATTTATGTATTTATTTTACTACCTATATTATTTAGGTATTTTATGTAGGTAGTTGTATATTTGAGTAGGTATGTACTTCTATCTAAAACTGTATGTAGTTTATGTATTTTGCTTTTACATTACTTTGTGCACCCTATATTTAATATAATTTTGATTTTCCTAAAGGTTAGCTGGTAAATATGCCTAAGACATTAAACTCGCCTTTATACAAATATTTTAGTGCAATAAAGAATTTTTAATAATTAAATAAACTACCTACTAAATTGTATAATTTTTCATGTAGCGCTGAAAAAACAATTTTATCAAGAGAAGTTACAAATGCATGCTTACTTTCATGATAATTACGTCAAAAATAGCGCCGAGCATACGTCGAATGTAATTTTACATGGAATACGAGTTACGAAGCAATTACATATAAAATATCTAGTGTGTCATTATATTTCGGTACACTAGAAATAACTAGTCAGTTGGCAGCCCTATGGCTAGAGGATTGTCGCGACCTTCCTTAGGCTTTATTCTAAAAACCCATTTCCAGGGTTTACGGCGGCCATTCGTTTCGCATTATAGCTTTGTTATTGCTCAGGAACCACATTATGAATTTTTACTCCAATTGTTTATGGCCGTTCACTTTTTATCCAACGCATTATTGTTATTTTTATTTATTCACCTTTTGTTATAGGTACTTCTAAGATGTACTGACTTCTACTCTAAAAGATGAATAGTAAAATACATTTGCGATTTGTGACTTTTTTAGTACTACAACCTGGGTTGGTCCTATAAAAGTATTTTTTTCAGTACCTATTGGATCGATTGACGTAATATTATTTTATGTAGCCCTATAACGCCGCACAACTTTAAGCTAAACTTTAACTAAAATGACATAGTTTTCTAATTTTCAATGTCATCAGGTTTGTATTACGTCAGAATTGCACCATATCGATTAAAGTTTAGTTTAGCATAGTGACCGCGTTTGACATTTTCTTACTAACTGTATTTTTTTTTCAAAATCTGTGACTGGAATCAAAATTATTATAAAAATATGGATCCTAAAACCATTTTTTTAGCTACGACGGTACTCCCCCTTGATGACCCGCCGAAAGTTTCGACCCTGTTTTATAGATATACAGGGTGAATTTAAAAAGTTATACTTTGGGCTAATATGAGGCTCTACTGATCAATTCGAATAACTTTTCCCGTGGAACCATGTGTCGCAAATGCCTTCTCTAGAAAGACTAACTAGTAATGCTAAAATTATTTCTAAAAACTATTATTTATAAACTTATTTAAAAAATGGGATAAAGTGTAATTAATTACACATTAATTCTCAAAATATAGTCACTGTTAAAAATATAATATGGTATTGATCAAAATATTTAAAAGCCAACCAAGGTCGTATTGGCGCTTTTTAAGTAAATCTGTAGAGAAGTATTAATAAACCTGTTATGACTAAATATATAGTACTCAGTATCACGTTTTATACGTAAATATAATGAAAATAACTTTTAAAACTCGACTTTGAAAATATGACAAAAAAAAACAAAGCGAATTTAAAAACTCGAAAAACGTCTGGCAAATTTGAAAGCTGTCCATACCTTGACTCTTTATTGTTTATTTTTAAATACTTTTTTATTTTTATCGATGTTCTACAAAATAAAACAATTCTCACTACTTGATATTATCTATAAAACTTTGAGGGAATAATGAGTTATTATGATAATAATTATATTGTACAGGTTGAAACAAATTGTAAGACGTCCGTCCCGGACGGATATAAATCCCGTAATAACCCTCCTGTTTATTTATGAGAAATTTTATTATTTTCTCCTCAATTTTAATGAAAATAAGCCTTCGCGTTTTCTATTTGTTAGTCTGTCTGTATTTTATTAGAATTTTAAATAGTCCTAGATGTTATTGGCCTGCATATTAAAGTGATAACATATAAAAAAAAATTATCAAAAAAAAAAACAAGGCAAAACTTTTACCCTAAAATAATGGTTATTTTAGGTTAAAATTTATTTCATGAGGCACCCGTGATGATATGTAGGTACGAGTATGTGTGTTTTATTTCATATATCATTTATTTATAAGACTGCCGAGTAGAAATGGCTTTAGTTAGGTACCGATACTAGGTTGTTTCTGGTACAGAGGCTTTACCAAGGGTTTACGTGAGCAACAAACCAATAGGGCCGCTTTATTTTTGGTAACAGGATTGAATAAAGCGATCCTATTGGTTGTAGCTCACGTAAACGTATATAAATACGTTACGTTACTACAATGCGCAAACCCATGGTAGAGCCTCTGAATTTTTGTACTATTATTTATTCTGTGGTACAGGGCAAATTTACTTTCTAGTTCATAGCATCTTTATAGAACCACAAAGCTTAATTTGCAATACTTAGTTCGTATTATGCTTACTTCGATAAGAAACGGTTAAAAAACTATATTATGGTGCTAATATGATTTGATATACATGGTGGCCTAGTTGGTTAGACCTTGGACTTAAAAACACTTAGGTCCCTGGTTCGAATCCCGGTGTGTACCAATGAGTTTTTAATTTAAATATGTATGTACATTTGTTTGACAACACCACTATAGTGCCTCGGAGAGCACGTTAAGCTGTCGGTCCCGGTTTCACTATACCAACTTGTGAAACTGTTTATAGATGGGTTATTGAGTCTATTAAAAACATCGCAACGAGCTAGCCACTTGTTCGGTGTAGACTCATACCATCGGCTACGACGAGGTGGGATTAAAACCCCTCCGCTGGGTACCCTGGGGCCGTCTAGGCGGTCTCGGGCGCCGTATGCCACCCGTGATGATACATACATAATATGATTTGATTGCAGTAAGGTATTAGAGAATTGAGGACCTGACATAGTGCCTAGTTTGTAACCAGGCATATATAATATAAGAAAATATCCTGCATATTATTATTTTTATGCAAAAATATGCTCTATGTTTGAGGATTTTTTTTCCAACTCCTGACATAGTGCCTAGTTTATAACCAGGGTAACATACTATTAGAAAATATCCTACATATTATATTATTATTATGCGTAAACAGCTCTATGTTTGAGGAGTTTTTTTTCAACGTAGCAATTTACAAGTTAGTAAATTACTAAACAGATTTAGGGAAAAATGAAAGGGATAAAAATTATATAAAAATATAGGGTTATTAGTGAAATATAGAAACAGTAAAACTTTTTCGTTTTTAATTTTACATGCGTTTTTAGTTTTTTTTTTAGTCTAAAATTTAAAAAAAAATTCAGTCGTAGGTAGACGACTGAAAAAAAAACCAGATCATATTACTGTTAAGATTAATTAACAATAATAAGGTAAATGACATTTTATTATTGTTAAGGTTAACAAGTATTTTAACTGATTAAACTTCAGGTAGAGTCTACTTAACCAACCAATATACGAAAGTTCAATTTACGACTATTGTAAAATTAATTGTGTTATTAAAATCTGGTACTGAAAGTAAATCCTTATCATGATAAGGATTTCAGCGTCATAATGTAATGGGTGCATGAACGTAAAGGGAGCAAATAGAGATTTTCCATGACCCATTTATACACATGCGCATAAAATCAATAATATTATATAAATCATAAAATCTATTTATTCTTTATCAAGAGGGGATATAAAGCTAAAACAGGTATGTAAAACATATTAAAATAAAATTCCAAAAACGTCATCTAGATTTTTAGAAGGAACCGGATTTTAAAATATGTATAGTTTTAGGAAATTTAATGTTTCCTCAACAGAAAATATCAGGTAAACAGGACAGGAAAAATCAATAATTATTTGATTTTTATTGATTTTTTTCCTCTTCAAGAAGAAATAAAGAAGGGCAATATGTTTTATACAATTTATAAGATTTAGCTTAACTTTAACCGTTTACGCGGCGCCGCAACGAAAGCTCTCAAAAGGTTTATACCTTTTCCCCCGTTTTCTCAACATTTTTCATTGATTCTCCACTCCTATTGGTCGTAGCATAATGGTATATAGCCTACAGCCTTCCTCGATAAATGGGTTATCTAACACTAAAAGATTTTTCAATATCAGTTTACTAAATCCAGAGATTACCCCCTATAACCCCACAAACTTTACCTTTTTTAATAGACGATTTGATCATAGCCTAGCGTTTTTGTATAAATCATTATATTTCGTAAATTTAACTTAACATGTGTTTATTTTTAAGTATTCCGAGATTCTATGGGATCTTTGATTACGAGCTAGGTTTTTTTTTTGCATTTTACCCGCATTGAAACATTTTTTTTTGTTTTATCTGGGTTATTTTCCTTACGCCATCCGCCGTTCCCTTTACAATACGTTTATTTTTTTAAAGTATAGCTTCATAAAGCCGCGGCCTAAAACTGTTTAAAAATATAATACAATACCAATTTCGTTTTATTATGGTTCAGAGAACACGAAAAAGGACGCTTACGCATTGGTTAATAATAAGTTAGATAATATAAAAAGTGGCATTCCACGTATATAATATTAATAATAATATGTAGGACAATTTACACAATATTGCTCTGGTCACAAACTAAGCTCTAATAATAGGCTTGTACTATGTATACCAGAAGCAACGATAAACACCCAGACCATGACAAACTGTACAGAAAAAAAGTACTTTTTTGTTTTTGTCATGGGTGGGAATTGAACCCACGACCTCCGGATACAACGCCAAAGGCGCAACCACTAGTCTACGGAGGCTGTATATGTACTTTCTTATATTAATTATTACTTAATTTATTATCCATGCGTATGTCTTTATGCCGCTGTCGTTTACGTGGTGGCCGAGTTTATTATTAGACCTTGGACTTAAATATACTTAGATCCTACAGGTGGGCAATTCTCGGGCTTTCGACATTCATCTCGATTCGAGATTTTTAAACGAAAAATGACTAAATATGCCATTTTTCGTTTAAAAATATCGAACATTAAACGAAATAAATAATAAATATTAATTAATAAATAATAAATATATAAATATTGAACGAAAAATGACATATTTAGTCATTTTTCGTTTAAATATCTCGAATCGAGATGAATGTCGAAAGCACGAGAATTGCCCACCTGGTTCGAATCTCGGTGTGTACCAATGAGTTTTTAATAAATAATTTATATACATTTGTTTGACAACACCACTATAGTGCCTCGGAGAGCACGTTAAGCTGCCGGTCGGGGTTTCACTATACCAACTTGTGAAACTGTTTATAGATGGGTTATTGAGTCTATCCAAACATCGCGACGAGCTAGCCACTTGTTCGGTGTAAACTCATACCATCATCGGCTACGGCGAGGTGGGATTAAAAACCCTTCCGCTGGGTACCTTGAGGCCGTCTAGGTGGTCTCGGGCGCCGTAAGACACCCGTGATGATATGTATGTATGTATTTTCCATGCGTATGTCTTATGCCGCGTCCATACGCTTGGCAAACTTCAAGAAGCTGTCACGCAAGCTGTGGACGCAGCATTACATTTGGTTTTTGAAAATGTTTTTTTTATGGAGCACGGCATGTGTTTTGTTTCATAGGACCTCTCAACATTTTTTTGAGAACTGTTTATAAAATGTGCTGTTTTAACTATTTGAGAAGTTAAGTAATACATTTTCATAATTCCGACGACAGTTCGATTAATGGACATAGTAATAATTCGGTAAGTACAGTGGCCGCGTTGCTCTATGGTTTTGTCATACAAAAAAATAGATTTTTCTAATGTGAATCTCTATAATTTCGCTAGACCGAACGACCGATACAGATCCAAAAATCGTCAAGTAACCTAGTCAGTCTAGGGATTTTCACGAGACTACTTTATCGTTTTCTCGTCGAGGTAGTAGTCTCCTTTCAGGGTTTCTAACGAAACGAGTCTGTAAATTAGTACCTATCATTTAACCGGCATATCAAAGCTGTTAAACAACAAAAGTATTGATCGAGGTAGGATTATTTTCTGCGACCTAAAGTTGACTGATAGCTTAAAAATAAAATTATAATCATGATTATAAATATTTACTTAATGATTGAAAATATTAAGATAAAAACGACTAATTTTATGATTATGCGTAAATCCGAAACGACTATCTGATAAAAAGTGTAACAAATAATGATGCCGCATATTTTAGTGCACTATTATTACTTTTTTTTTTCAAAATTCAATAAAACACAAGCACTTATTTACATTGAGTCTACGTGAACACTGCGATTAGCTTGCCATTTGTTTGATGTAGATATAAAACCCATTCATCGGGTTTAGGGGTTTTGTTTTCTACCATGAGTCTTTGCTTCGTAGTACAACTTAATATTAATTTAATACCTAAGGAACAACCAATAGGCTCGCTTTCTTTTTGGTAACAAGATTGAATAAAACGATCATATTAGAGCAAGATTCCAGGGCCGCCAGATCTTACTTATTTTCTAATGCACAAAATTTATACAATAGAGTAGCATTAGTACCTACGAACAATAAACGTACACATACCAGCTAGCTTGGGCCGACGGCTAATTTTCAGGTACCAGCAGGGTGATTACGCGTCTTAAGTTCGCTCGCACGCCAATCTAAGTAATTTTCTAAGATTTTTTGGAGCCATTGTTAAGAAGCCAAGCTTGATCTACGTCAGAATGACGTCATAACGTATGTCGTGCGAGCGAACTTAACGACGCGTAATCATCCTGCAGGTGCTAAAGGTACGTAAATATATCAGGCGTGCGCTGCCGTCGGCCCAAGCTAGCTGGTATGTGTACGGTTATTGTACGTACTAATACTACTCTATCGTCTACATGTTGTGCATTAGAAAATAAGTAAGGTCTGGCTGCCCTGGAATCTTGGTGTAATATGATCGTTTTATTCAATCTTGTTACCAAAAAGAAAGCGAGCCTATTGGTTGTTCCTTAGGTATTAAATTAATATTACGTTGTACTACGAAGAATCCCTGTACCCTGGGATCTTGGACTATATTGGTTCTCAACGTTTTAGCGTTATGTGAATACAAAGCGAAAATCATGGTATAGCTTCTGAAGCCTTCTAGGCGATCTCGGCCGCACTTGCGACACATGGTTCCATGGGACAATTAGTTCGATTTGATCAGTAGAACCTCATATTAGCCCAAAGTACAGCCTTTCAATGTCACCATGTATATTTATATCATCACGCGTGCCTTACCGCGGCCGAGATCGCCTAAAAGGCTTTAGAAACTATACCATGATTTTTGCAAAGTCACCCTGTCTAAATCAAATACCTAGTTACATATCTCTTTCTACTCATCGTAAAAAAATAATGATAAAAACATTCAATTCCAACACAGAAGAAGAAAGAATTAAAATGGAAAAATGCGAAGAAAGTCGTGGAATTCATTTTGTCAAGTGGCTCTTGTCATTGATGGATGAAATACAAACTCGAGTAACTCTGCGGATTCAAATCAATGAATGTGTTTCTGTTTTTTAAACTTCGAATAAAAATATAATATAATAAAATAGATATTTAAAAATATATACTTATTCGAAAAAAGTGGCACAGCCTACTCACTGATAACAAGGTCAAGCAGATGACAACAAGGCCAGACCAGCGGGGTGATTACGCGCACAACGCTAAGCTAAACTTTAATCAATATGATGCAATTCTGACGTAATGCTAACCTGGTGACATTGGAAATTGACAGACAACTACGTCATTTTGGTTAAAGTTTAGCTTAACGTTGTGCGGCGTAATAGGCCTACTGGGATGGGTGACCGCTTTACACAAATATAGGTTATACCATATATGTTTTTGGGAGCCAAAAAGGCACGCGTGATGGTATTTATTATTTATTTATATTTGAAATATACCATAGCTACTTTGATTGGGTATTTTAAAAAACTTTTCCTTTTTTCATTATTTCAGGGACTTCATTAATGTTCTCCTAATCTATTCTTAGAAGCAAAAGTACAATCAAAAAAAATACAATGAAAATGAGTGCAAGCTTGTTTGTGGTCTATCATGGTTAATTTATTGACTAAAAATCTGATGATTATTTCAAAATCCAGCCATACTCAACCTCTGTGGGGCCTTGGCGATTATACAGGTTGGTCATAATGAATAAAAAACTACTAAAGAGTTTGCTGAGAAAAAAATCTTTCATTCAAAATCTAAATACTACTTATACTTATCATCACGGGTGCCTTACGGCGCCCGAGACCGCCTAGACGGCTTCAGGGTAACCAGCGGAAGGGTTTTTAATCCCCCCTTTTCGAAGCTGATGATATGAGACGCGAAACAAGTGGCTAGCTCGTCGCGAAACAAGTGGCTAACTCGTCGCGAAACAAGTGGCTAGCTCGTCGCAAAAGAAGTGGCTAGCTCGTCGCAAAACAAGTGGCTAGCTCGTCTCGAAACAAGTGGCTAGCTCAAAATCTAAATAATCCAACATAAAGTAAAATCATTTGAAAAATATAACTAACAGAATACACACAAACCAGTTTTTGATTATTTTAGTGCTCCGTAAATTTTTCGCAATCCAAAAAGGACCATAGCCAAAAAGTTTGAGAACTGCTGCCCAACAATTCATACTTCTATACTATAAAAATATTACGAATAAAGTCTGTATTATTAGACATTGTTAAATATTTCGTTAACGTCTAAACTACTGAATCACTTTTGATGATTTAGGATGTAAATGATATAAAAGGATAATCGTAGGTATATAGATAGCGGTAAATAATACACAGTCTGGCGTAGTGAGGGTAAATTTGGGCAGACTTTTGGAAACGAACTCAAATACATTTGTTACAAAAATAGTTTCAAGGATTGGCCGAAATTAATCAACAAGAATATTTCAAACTCATTAAAGTTTGCGAAGCCGCGGGCACAAGTTAGTTGTATAATGCAAACAGCTTAAATATAGAAATAGGAGGTATTATTCTAAATGCTTTAGAACTTTAATTGAAATTAGTTTGTGTGGGTAGCGAGAAAATAGCTATAATTTATCGGCAAAGTTAGAACAATACTAACTACCTATTTAATTATACTGACTAGGTAGGTATGCTTGCTCCTTAAGAAGCCAGGAAAAGGATTCGCTACCGGGTCAAAATACAAAATTATTGTACAGTAACAAAAAAGAAACAAAAATGAATAACAACGTTACAAATATGAATAATGTTACAAAAAAGTAACAAAAAGGAATTGTAAGGGCTTCTTCACACTATGGTAATTAAATAAAAAAACATTTAACATTATTTAATATTTATTACTCAGAAAGTATACAAATAGCAAAACTAATCATCTTTTCAAAAAGAGCGAAAAAATTCAAAAGAAAAATGCAGTTACCATATATTATTACAGTTTAATGTAGCTTTACTTTTATTACATAATCTTGTAAAAATTAAAACTATTTTTTTACGTTCATTAACCTAATGTGAAATAGCCTTTATTTCATTTTTGTTACATCATTTTTGTAACGCAACAAAAAAATGTAACGATTTGCTACAAAAAGGAAAACAAATGACATGTTTAAAATATAACCCTTAGCCATAAAGATACAAATAAACTTCTAAGATTAAAATAATAATCAGTTTCAAATGTATTATAAACAGCATTTTACACAGTATAGTAATAGTTTATCATTTACTTATCGTAAAATATACAGGCTAAACAAGAAAAAGGAATATATATTTGTTTAAGTAAATGAACACGTAAAAAAACACACGTGTCGCAAAACCATTTCACGCCATCAAAATGGCTGACTGCGGCCGCAAGACATATGCTATTGGTCGTCCTTATGTCGAAAATGTTGCAAACCCAAAAATGTAGAATTCTGCTAAAATTAATGTTACAAAAGGGAATAACCAAAATGAAAAATAATGTGGACACGTGTTAAATTGTAAATAATTAATGTATCTCTGTGTTAATTTTATTGATTTTATAAGAATTACGTGGTAATAATCATAATGCAGTTAGATAAATTTAGAATTATCTAAAATTAATTAGTTTTTTTTTTAAATTACTTTTTTGTAACACACGTGTGGAGACATAATTATTTGTATGAACCATCGTAGTAAGTATCCGCGTTCATCGTAGTAATTAGTTTCATAAATATAAGTAATTTTAGTGTTTGTTAAAATAAAAAAAATAAAAATAAAGGAATAATAACACGATTTTTGTTTCTCGTTAACGTACAAAGGATTTAAAAGCGTCACCAAAGTAGTTTTTTTACAAGCCAATATTTACCCTAATTGAACTAATTACAAATTATTTCCTGTAAACCCTTTATATTATATGAATAGTCCTATATAATAACTACTTAACATGACCTGCGTTCAATCACCCTTATCTCTGTATAAAACAATAAAATTAATATAGAATACATTAGCACATTGTATTATTTGTCTGTCGAAGAATCCAAAAATGTGTCTACAAAACATGTTTTATTTTTAAACACACATGCCAAGATCATCCTTATCTAATTCCAAGTAAAAAAAGCGTTAAAAAAGCGGCCTCAGCCTAGTGGTTAAGTCACTGCGCAACTGATAACAAGGTTAAGCAGATGACAACAAGGCCGGCCTGGGATGGGTGACCGCTTTATACAACGGGGCTATTTCATCATAAGCACCGCAACAAGCTCGCCACTTGTTAGGTGTTGCCTCCGAATACCATCGGCGAAATGAGGACGGGTTAATCCCTCTGCTGGGTACCCTGAGACCGTCCAAACGGTTCTCTGGAGCCAAATAGGCACTCGTGATGGTATTTAATTCCAAGTAAAACATAAATGAAAGCTATATATGCCAAAAATAACATATACAGCTATCAGTATTGCATTGACTGTTTTTAACCTACTAGTAAAAGAAATAAAATATTTTTTTCAAAATTTATCTTCTGATGACGCCGCGCTCCAAAGAGGCGAATTATTGGCAATCAATTTTATACCTTCAATTTAGTTATATATTTTACGTAATAAGAAACATATTTAACACACTTCAGTAAGTTTAAGTAAAATATGAAGTATTTTCTATAAATTCTTTAAATTATAGAAATTACAAACTAACATAAATTTTAGCGCACGAACCGCGTTCTTAACAACCACCCCCCTCTCCGTAAATGCCAGCGTCTCCATACAAAACAATAAAATAAATATAGAATCCACATTGTAATATTTGTTCGCCTCCCAGAAGGATCCGAAAGCGTCACCATTATTCTCCACAACAATTATTGAGGTAGGTAAAACTTTTGTTACTAAAATATATCTTTGGTTATTCTTAGAAATCTTCGTTTAATTATAACTTTATAATAAACACAAGCTACACGTGGGTTTATTTTTCATTCAATAATATAACCGGTTGTACCTATTTATGTAAGTATTTAACTGTTTACTTAACTCTGAATGGTTACCTATATACTTACCTAACTATAAGTTATATGTTTTACATAGGACAATTAAGTTCTATGTTGAACCTGTGACATTGTAATAATATTGAGATTGCAGAATGGATATCGCACATGTGTTGCTTGGCGGACAGGCGAGACAGCTCATATCGTTATCTCATTTCTACCAAATTTAAACGATTATTCAAGGTTGTTCGTTGTCAATAATGTTGCTAGATTAAAAAAATTAGGACGGATGGTAGAAATATTAAGAATACTTTTATACTAAAACTAACTTATGATTTAGTAACATTACCTTTGGAGTATTTTTAAAGGTACAATTTTTGCTTTTACTATAGGTTAGAGTTTGTCGATGCCAATTATAACAGAATTTTACCGCACTTCAAGCGAGTGTGTAAGGAATTTTATATATAAAAACGTTTAGGTAACTACAACTTAATTATCTCCAACTATTACATTAAACTTTCCTCAAAACGTGTATAACTGCCTTCCCCCCCCTCCTTCCGGAACTTTCACTAATAAGCTTACAAATTTTCCTAATTTGCTTATAATTTACCCAATTTTTTCTGACTATCCACAATTATCCACATACTGCCAAGAATTTTCCATAAATTCCGGTATTTACAATAGGATTGGTCTCTTGAAAGTAAAAAAAAAACTAAACAAATATTCAGCTGACATACCAAGAACCAAATAAAAATATACTAAATAAGACAAATAACTTATCGCTATGGATAAACGAGAAAAAATAAATTACTATATCTTACTAGCGAATTAGCAACCCGAAAACAGTAGTATTTTACAAAATATCAGTAAAGTATCAGCGCCTCTAGTGGAGAGTAATCAAACTAAATAACTCGAACTATAAACTAACTTAACTTACCTTTGTAAATAAATCACAGGAAACTGTATGAAAAACTTTTCCGTAAATGCAGAAGTCTTTACCGACATCCAAATCCTTCCAATGCCAGTATTCTCCTAAATCATTTTTGGGGATTTTTCCTCGTTTCACCATCCTCCCTTGCCACAAGCCGGAATTCTGTAACAAGCAATAAATACCTATAATCATACTAAAAGTATATACTTAAGTAGCTTCCATAACGTTGATAAAATTAAATTATTTATCAGGATAATTTTTCATTGCAATTTTATAAATATTTAATAGAAAATACACATACATATCAACACATGTGCCTTACGGGCGGCGCCCGAGACCGCATAGACGGCTTCAGAGTACCCAGCGGAGGGGTTTTTAATCTCACCCCGTCATAGCCGATGGTATGGATCTACACCGAACAAGTGGCTAGCTTGTCGCGATGTTTTGAATAGACTCAATAACCCATCTCTAAACAGTTTTACAAGTTGGTATAGTGAAACCGGGACCGACAGCTTAACGTGCTCTCCGAGGCACTATAGTGCTGTTGTCAAATAAATGTACATTCTTTTTTTATTTAAAACTCATTGGTACACACCGGGATTCGAACCAGGGACCTAAGTGTTTTTAAGTCCAAGGTCTAACCAACTCGGCCACCACGTATATTTAATAGAAAATTCAAAATTTTTGAGCTTTGAGAAAAATATTTGATTTCTTAATGTTGAAGAATGATTATTAAAAATATATTTGTATAGAATACTATCTCGTATTTATTTATTTGGTGTAGTACATAGAATTATTTGGAACACATAACACTTTCCTCCTACCATGGGTTTGCGCATTGTAGCAACGTAACGTATACGTATGCGTTGCGTTGCTACAATGCGCAAACCCATGGTAGAGTCTCAGTTTCTAGAATAATGTTCAAATTATTCCCTGATCAAAGTTAGCTAACAAGGCACGTGATTGGTGGAAAATTGGCATTGATATGACATCCACCAATCACGTTAACTAAATTTGATTGGTCATCGTCTGGGGATTGGTTTAAGTTCACCAACTCTTAAGCTAAGGGACCTTAGGAAAAAACTAAAACCCCTAAGTTAAGGGACAATTAATGACAGTTGTTTCATAGCAAATATGTCAAAAATCTTATTTAGGGGCTCCTTTAGAGTTAGGGATCGTTGGTGAAATCGGGCATAAGTAATATACTCATGATGTCATTTGATGTAAACAAGAAAATAGGTAGTGAATCTGAGAACGCCTGGCTGCCTCCACATAAACACTAGAATGGAGCAGTCTGTGCTCGCTATCTATTGTTCAGGCGCGCATTTGTTCCTAGCCTACGAACATAAATCTAATTTTAAATCCAAGAAAATAAATAACCTACTTCACTGTAAATATTGAATTTGGTTCGAAAGAAATCCGGTTTGTATAGCAAGATTTGCTACGGGAGCTGTTATTAGGATTTACTCTGTATTAAACTTCTGTGTATTATAAATAAAATTACGTTTTTTTTATATTCATAGTTTAACACACTATAAGTGATCAAAAAATTAGGTAATAAAGCACATTATTGGTGAGAAACTTAACGTGTTATATCAATGACGTGCTTTGTTAAAAAAAAAAAAATGAAATTAAAAAAAATACTGAAAAGAGTAAAAACAAAAAACCGACTCTCCGCTATCTAGTGTTAGAAACTAAGGACTACAACTTCGCTCTAATATAGAGTATAAGTAGGTAGATAACAAGCCGTGAAAAAGTTTGTGAGGGGTGACTGGAATCTGGTTGGCTCAGTGGTTAAATATCTTACTGCGAAAGCTTCCGCTATCAGGAAATTATACATTGTATTTTATGTTTTAAAAAAATAATATAAGTTTATCCTGATATTTAAGGATGATTCTTAAATGGCTGCCTAACTATGAAATTGTTACCATTTAAGTTTATTATCACCACTTGTTAGGTGTTGCCCTCGAATATCGGCGAAATGAGGAGGCTGAATCCCTCCGCTGGCTGATGCCCTAGCGACTTTACTTTAAACTAATAATCGATATCCTTCCCTGATAATCTGTCTAGATACGTGACATTTATACGTGATGGCCGAGATGGTTAGATTTGTCACTACAATTTTTAGATCCTCGGTTCAAATCCCGGTGTGCAACGGTGTGATGAGATTTTAATTTAAAAAAAAAAATGATGTTTGACAACGCCACTATAATGCCTCGCGAAAAGAACATCGTGACTTGTGAAACTATTTCTAAATGGGTTAGTGAGTCTATCCAAACACCGTGACGAACTGGCCACTTGTTAGGTGTAGACTCAGAATACCATTGGTTATAATGAGGTGGGAAATAAAGCCCCCGCTCAGGCTACTCGTGTACCCCTGGTGCCGACTAGGCGGTCAATTCAACTCTGACTTAGGTCATAAGCTATATTTTAAACAAATATTAACGAAAGGTGTAAGCAAGAACCCCTACCTATCGGTCACCTCCTAACTTGTCTATTTATTCTTTAAAAACACCTGGACCTTACAATTAAAAAAAACCCAAGCCCAAGGATTATCGACAATACGTAGGTAAATTATAAATACAAGTAAAGCTTTTTACATTACACATAATGGAACAAATTCGATGCCACATGGAATCAATTCAACATAAATAACGCAGTGTATAAGTGACTTGGCATTGTTCCTTGAGCCACAATAGAGTGTGAATGCCAGTTTTTTTCTGCGGCGAACTTTTTCAAAAAGAAAATATAATGGAGGCAGCGAGCGAATGCGCCTGCCGCTGGCCATAGAGTCTTGCTGTTATAGATAGCACATAAAGATATACTGACTGCCACAACTTTTTATTGCTTTAAACATAAAAGATAGATAATGGTAAAGATGGCAGCTTTATAACTCATATTGTTTTATCACATTGAGATGCGAAGGTCCTATTAAAAACTTTATTTTTAATGAATTATTTTTAATTTATATTTATGTATAACGTAATAAACCAGTATTTTGTTAAAGTAATTTATGTTATTCGTAAAGGTTTATCTTTTTCCGCAGAGTTTTGAATATTTGGTAATTAAACTGATATTCCAAACAATAAGCTCTTAATATTTTTTTAAAGAAAAGGTTTTATTACTGAATTTCAATTACAGTTAATGTTAACTTATTGCCTATATTGTTTTACTTTCTTTTAATTATATATTTTTAAATGGACGACATTGCTACTCAGCAATCTCTTACTCAAGAGTTACATCTTGTTACAGTCTTAAAAAATGGGTGGAAATCTTGAAAAGGGAAAATCTATGGATGATATTTAAAAGGGAAGAGATAAAGAATGAAAGATTTATGGTTGATGATATGAGGACAAAAATAAAAGATAAGCCAATGTAGTACGTTATTCAATATTTAATACGTAATTCAAATATTATCCACTGAAAGCAACACTAGCCATTCATAACGCAGTGCTTGTCTCGACTTCAGTCCGACTCTATTGTATAGAAATAAGTCAAACATGAATAAATTATGTCAAGAGAAGGGTGAAGATAAAGTTAATATTGAAATGTTAAAAAGAGTAATGAAATAATGAAGAACCAGATATATGTATAATAGTGAGATAAAGGGTGAATATGGCCATGGTAGAAAACGACAAACGGATCTTAATCAAAATGGTTTTTAAAGACGATTCAATTAAAAGTCTCCGAAATTAATGTGTGTGTATAAGAAGAGTTATGATTGTGTCGAATAATAGTAGTATGTAGAGATAGAGAAAAGTAACGTTCCATTGTACCCCGTAAGCGATCAGTGGCCACATTCTGTTTCTTTAAACGTGAAAATTACGAATTCCATTATTTACGCACTCTCCTCCGACCACAGTAGTTTTTAACCTTCACGTGTCCATTGGAATAAACATACATAATATAAACTGGTTTTGTGCGAAACATATAATAAGACTATGAGAATAATAATATAAATTTTAAGAAATATTAGTTTAAAAATAGGATTATTTCTTTTTTTATCATGCATGAAATCCATATCTATAAATTCGTAGCATATGGCGCGGCCGCCGGCAAATCCGATGCTGCACCCGAAGAGTTGCAAATAGGACTCTCTAGCTCATTTTCCAAGAATAATTCATTATAACTTGGTGAAGGGAGACGACGAATTTAAAAATAAAAATTGTTTCCTCACAACATCTTGGGCGAAGCGCTAACGCTGTAGGTACTCATTAAGCTTTGATATTATTTTCTAGCTGCCTTTTGATTAGTTGTCCTTTTTAGTGTGTTCAATTCAATTTTGTTACTCTAGTTAAAATCCTATAATGCTCTATAAATATTTCTTCATATTTTTTTTATATAGACTTTTTTGCAGGATTCTGCCATCTGTTTTTTGTAATACCTATCAGTAGAAAAATGTTGGTCTATGCCACACCTATATTGGTTCTACCTACTTTAAGTTATGTATTGTACTGTTTTTCCTTGAATAAATGAAAATAAAAATAAAGACTACATTACAGAGTTTTACTAATATAGAATTAGTTAGTGGGTCTTATACTTCGCTTTTGGGCTCAGTACGTGACTTTATTTCTTTTTTGTTAGACAAACCTATTAAAGTCTAAAACAAATTTATCTTTGGAAGACTTTAAATATAATTTAAGTTAATTATGATAAATTAGTTACATTAATGTCGTAAGTTTGTAATACCTGAATATTAGCTCTATACTAAATAATATATGAAACGATATAATTAAATAATAAATTATGATTACCTTAAAAACATTTACTCAAAGATAAAGTAAATAATGTTTAAAGAAAGAAGAAAAGCAGAAGAAAATTGCTCCCGATGTCAGCTTAAATATACCTTAGCTTAAATAAAATTGCTTCGAAATCAACTACAATTGTGTTCTAGCTAGCTAGATGCAACACAAGTAGATATCTCTGGTTATTTTAAAAGCAGGTGGCAGTCCCTATGCACGACTTGAATACCAAATATCATAATACAGCCATTGCTATCCCCGCGCCAGGTGTGTATCTATATACATATTTACAATTCTACTGGCAAATAGGTTTTTCAAAATAAACTAGAGGAGGTAGGTACCTATACCAATATGCATAAGCATTCTGCCGTTCGCATATTGCTCTACTAGGGCACTAAATATGAGGAATTACAATTGAAAAAAGAACGAAATTTTTTTACACATACACATTTGGTATCTTATTTTATTGTGTACGCAACTTCGTGTGCATGTTATTTATTAAAAACAAAAAAAAACGAGCTGCAACCATCACCGGGTATAGTTAAATTTTATCACGAAATTTGTGTTTCTAGACACAACTTAAATTATCTATAGGTAGTATAAAATCGATTGCAGTCTCGCAATAACTCGAAAAAGGGTCGTTTATTAAGAAAAAAAATGCACCTATTTCAATACCAAACCGCATCCCAAGGGGTCGCGGTACAATCAAAAATGTAATGTAATTTTTCGAAATTCTTACGGGAACGAAGTTTCGGGCATAAAGATTTTAAAAGAGATTTTAAAGGATATACTTTGGACTGATCTTGATGATCTTTAGAGCCTCATAGCTACAGATCAAATCGAACAACTTTTTCCATAGGACTAAGTGTCGCAAATGAAAAAAAAAAGGACTTTCCATACAAACTAGTAATGTTAAAATAACCTTTTTTTTAACATGGGAAAAGTTGTTCGATATGATCAGTAGAGATACATTGGAAGGTTGTACTTTGGACTGATATGAGCATCTAAAGATCAAATCGAACAACTTTTTCCATTGGACTAAGTGTCGCAAATGAAAATAATATGGCCTTTCCATACAAACTAGTAATGTAATGTTTAAATGACCTTTTTTTGCCTCATATTGTTTATTGTTTATCATCAACACAATAGGGTGCAAAAGACTACTCAGCCTTGTCAATTACAAATTATACAATTACAATAATAATTTAACGGTACTTGGTCAATCATAGGATTCTGCAAAGAACGACCTTCCTTATTACATAATTAGCCCAAAGTATAACCTTCCAAAGTCACCATGTATATACATATGTATATATCCATTACTACAGTCTAACATCGATTAAATAGTAACGGAGCCTAAACCCTAGGCACAGTTTTCGTTAAACGTGTGCACGTGGCAGCTTCGCCCAAAAGTAATTAAGTATTTAGTAGTGGGGGTCGTTAAATTGTCAGCCAGTATGACGCTGGCCACGTAATCAGCGTCATACTGGCCATTACTATTAGTGATTCACTAATGTAATTTACTTGCCGTTTCAGAGAACTGGGTGTTAGTTTCATATATCAAAAGAGCTTCGTAAATATATATATATATATCATCACGGGTGCCTTACGGCGCCCGAGACCGCCTAGACGGCCTCGGGTACCCAGCGGAGGGGTATTTAATCCCACCTCGTCGTAGCCGATGGTATGAGTCTACACCGAACAAGTGGCTAGCTCGTAGCGATGTTTTGAATAGACTCAATAATCCACCTATAAACAGTTTTACAAGTTGATATAGTAAAACCGGGACCAACAGCTCAACGTGCTCTCCGAGGCACTATAGTGATGTTGTCAAACAAATGTACATAATTTTTTAAATTAAAAACTCATTGGTATACACCGAGATTCGAACCAGGGACCTAAGTGTTTTTAGTCCAAGGTCTAAACAACTCGGCCACCACGTATATATTCGTAAATCAATAAATAAATATACGGGTAAACGCCTTAGTTTAGTGTAACTGAAAATTACTTATAAATATAATAGTTTTGCATAAGGCCTTAAAAAAACAGTCGTAGAAACGCCAATAATACTCTTAAATAGGAAATTAAAACCTATAAATAAATTTTAGAACAATATTAGTATAAGGAGTCTCCTTCAAACTATAATAAATAAATTATATTTATAAATATACATACATACATATCATCACGGGTGCCCTACGGCGTCCGAGACCGCCTAGACGGTTTCAGTTTACCCAACGGAGGGGTTTTAATCCCACTGTTGACGACTGGCTCATAGTTCAATAAAAATAAAACATCAAATAGTCAGATTAGATTGTCAGAAAATAAAGTGTCGATCTGTGGTAAACAAACCAGAGAGCTTATTATTTAAACACTTAAAATAAAGGATTTACAGTCCATCCTCAATACCCACCTCGTTTAATTATAAATAAAAGTATCAAAAATAACTTATAAAATAATATTATTCTTATTTTACAACAATTCTTATGGAGGATTTTTCATTCGTCAGTTAAAGTTATTCGACGGTTAACTTGTATGAAGAACGGTAAAATTTTATCAATCTCCATCCAATTTGTGTTTTTTAATTCGTCTTGATTAACTTTATCTAACGATTCATTTTTAATTTTTCATATGTCTTGATTAACTTTATCTAATGATTGAAAAATCAGCCTTTAATCTGTTAAAAGCACTAAAATAAACTTTATTACCGAACCTGTAAGTCAATGTCACTTAAAATGAAAACAATTTATTTTTCATTTCAACAAAAATAAATAGTGCAGTTGCAAATTTTGACAGGAAATAATTGAATTTCGGACATTATGTTTGGACAGTAAACTGAAAATTTAAGCTCGACTGTTTCAGGATAAATACAAAATATTTATTTTTCTCTTTATACCAACCATCACGGGTGCTTTACGGAGCCCGTGAGCAGCCTCAGTTTTTTATTGGAACATGAGATATGACTTTCTATCTACCTAATGGCAAGCAACCTATAAAATCTACAAGAGGTCGATCAATAAATACATTGTTGTGTTGATAGCAATAATCGTCTCCACTAATTAATGCAGGGAAAATGGACGAATTTGCTTCCTAAACACTGATGAACTCACAGACTAAATCCGTAATATGGGTGCATATAACGATCCATTATGGGTGCCTTTTTATGGCCTCCGAGAACCGTTTTAAACAGCCTCAGGGTACCTAGCGGAGGGATTAATCCGTCCTCATTTCGCCGATGATATTCAGAGGAAATACCTAATAAGTAGCGAGCTTATTACGGTGATGTTTATAACGGTATAGCCTCAATGTATAAAGCGGTCACCCATCCCAGGTCCGGCCTTATTGTCATCTGCTTAACCTTGTTATGCTGCACAGTGACTTACTTATCCACTAGGCTGAGCCGCTTTTTTTATGACTAGGTCACTTGACAATTTTTAACTGCATTTGTATAGGCGGTAGTGGTAACAAAAAAGATCGTTTGGACTTAGCCAAGTTATACAGACCTTTCTCCCACATAATCAGCCTTGGGGGTTTAATCCCACCTCGGGCCTATGGTTTCCAAATTTAAACTGAAAAAGTGCCAGTCAGATAGCTGATTTGACTAAATAGCTAATTTTTATAATTTGATAAAAAAAAAAAACTATAAATGGTGACCTTAGAAGGTTTTACTCTGCGCTAATGAGGTTCTCTGATCAAATCATAAAAACTTATCCCATGAAACTTATGTGTCACAAATACATAAATAAATAGCTATTTACTACTACTACTACCTATATACAAATTGGTTATTTTAACTTCGTATGGAGAAGCCAATTTCTATTTTCATTGGCGATACGGTTCCATGAGGAAAGTGTTTTTTATTTCATATTTTTTTATTCACCATTCAGTACATTTCTGCACACTCGGTTTTGTCAATATATTTATAGTAACTTTACACCTATACAATACACCCTGAATCATCGAAATTAGTTTAAAAGCAACAAGCATTTTGGTATGTTACAATTTAGGACATTATCTAGGTATATTAGTTCTGGCAAAATTCTTGAGGAGCCCTCAATGAAATTCTGGATACGCCCCAGTTGGATATACAGATATATTGATCAGTAAAGCCTTATATTAGCCCAAGGTACAACCTTTCTAAAGTCTTACACAAATTCTAATAAAAATTCTAGTAAAATGTACATACCTTGATTCTAGGTTCTATAATAGTCATGGAGTCGTCTTCCAAAAAATAGACCAAGTTGACAATCCGGACTCGAAAAGCTTCGTCGGCGTCATCAAAGACGGGTTGTTTCATAAAAGCCGTGAATGTTAGACAGCGTTTGTCGTAATGCACCCAGTGTGGGATCACGGCTGGCAATGCTGGCTGCTTCACTCGTCCATAGGTCAGCGATGGATCATAGCTATAATAATACATAATAATAACAATACATACATACATATCATCACGGGTGCCTTACGGCGGCCGAGACCGCCTAGACAGCCTCAGGGTACCCAGCGGAGGTGTTTTAATCCCACCTCGTTGTAGCCAATGGTATGAGTATACACCGAACAAGTGGCTAGCTCATCGCGATGTTTTGAATAGACTCGATAACCCATCTATAAACAGTTTCACAAGTTGGTATAGTGAAACCGGGACCGACAGCTTAACGTGCTCTCTGAGGCACTATAGTGGTGTTGTCAAACAAATGTACATATTTTTTTTAATTAAAAACTCATTGGTACACACCGAGATTCGAACCAGGGACCTAAGTGTTTTTAAGTCCAAGGTCTAACCAACTCGGCCACCACGTATATTAATTATAATATTAACAACTAGCTGACCCGCGCAACTTTGTCTGCGCGTTTAAATTTAACCGTTTACGCAGCGTACGCTCTTAAAAGGAATAATTTTTCCCCGTTTTTGCAACATTTTTCTTTGTTACTCCGCTCCTATTAGTCGTAGCGTGATGTTATATAGCCTATAGCCTTTCTCGATAAATGGATTATCCAACACGAAAATATTTTTTCAATTCGAATCAGTAGTTCCTGAGATTAGAGCGGTCAAACAAACAAACAAACAAACTCTTCAGCTTTATAATATTAGTATAGATAATAATTTATTTATTGAACAAAACCTTAGCTTAGGTACAAGATTTAAAATCTTAATCCTATATAGTACACAAATTAGGCTGGTACCTTTTTTAAAAGTAGCCCTAGGCCTTACACTAGGTAGGTGTACCTGTGCTATAAGGACCCAGTTCCACTATACACAGGCGCGGTCTAAATAAAATGCTTGTAACAATATTACTTACTTTACAAAAAAAAAACATGTATTAAAAAAAAGCTTTGTTAATAATGGTTAAAAATAAATGATATTAAAGTAAAAAAAAATATATATTGAATAGATAAATAATAAATATATATTCACGTACACACATTCATATACAATATACATACATATACATTATACACCCATACATACATATACATATACATTTATACACATACAAATATTGTTTTTTTTTTCGGACCAATAGTTTTCAAGATATTTTATGAGGATAGACAGACAGACCGACAGTCGGACAGACACCCCATCCTCACCATAAAGTTTTCTTTATTTTTTATTTAGAACCATACTTATTCTATTTGCTATAAGTAAGAATAGAACCCATGATCTCCAGATACAACGTCATCGACGTAGCCACTAGACCACGGGTGGTGTGTCGTGTGAACCAAAAGGCCTAAACTTCGATATTTCAAAGTGTACGCCTCTGAAGCGGTCACTTATCATATCTATGTATACTAATATAATAAACCTAAAGAGTTTGTTTGGTTGAATGCTTTCATCCAAACTCTTCAGCGCGCTAATCTCAGGAACTACTGAATCAATTTGAAAAAAAAAGTGTTGGATAGCCCATTTATCGAGGAAAGCTATATAACATCTCGCTTTACCAATGGGAGCGGAGCATCTATGAATTTGCAAATGTTGCAAAACGGGGAAAGCAATATTCCTTTTGAGAGCTTCCGTTGCGTGCACTGCACTGCGTAAGTAGTTAAAGTTACGCAGCCAAAGTTGTGCGGGTCACTAGTCTCTAATGTTATTATTTATATATAAGATACCAGGCGCCTTATATTAAATGAATATGATATTTTTACTGAAATGCATATCAAAGGCAAAATTTTATTTGTGTTTCAAATATTTCAAATATGCCGTTGATATACAACTTATATTAGTTAGATTTAGTAAAATAAGGCCCCAGTCGGATAGACACGGATCTAAAGGGATTATCTCTCTAGCTATATAAAAATAAACATACATGACAGAATCATCCACAGCAGTATACGCATTGCTATCAGCATCAGTAGGTGTACCTCCCGGAGCCCTAACCCTGGTATCAGGGAATCTATGCCCCTGGTAGTAGTGTAGGGTACTCCTGATGTGGTATTGGGTTTTAGTGGGATCAGCAAATGTTAGTCCAGGTAACTTCGGTAATCCCCACGCCATTTTGTAATATTCTGAAATCATGAGGGTATAAT
Organism: Monopis laevigella; assembly: GCA_947458855.1. Lineage (NCBI taxonomy): Eukaryota > Metazoa > Arthropoda > Insecta > Lepidoptera > Tineidae > Monopis > Monopis laevigella. The sequence continues at coordinate 16,256,897 of OX381581.1, forward strand.
ATATTATGTATCTTCCAGGCTCCTCCCTGGTGTCTGAAGTCTATGACCCTGGTGTCTCGAGCCCATACGTCTCGGTACACCCGGTAAATCTACTTACCCCCGTATTCTAAGACGTATCCTTAACTCCACTTTACACTCAAGGAACGTCTGTCTCTTTCCACCAAATGTCAACTATAAAAAGCTAGTTGAGACAGACGCTCCTTGAGTGAAGAGTGGAGTTAAGAAAACGTCTTAGAATACGGGTGTTAATGTCCCAGAAATTCAATAACGTCTAACACACCCTGACGTCGACAAAGATGAATTGCATTACGATTCTACTTTTATATCCTCGCTGCTTTATTGTCATATCATATGTCCTTTTCGTAAATGCGCTCTAAAAGGAGACTACCACCTCGACAAGTATTCGATGCAGTAGTCTTCTGAAAAATATGTAAACCCACAGACTAAAACTAAAACATACGATTTAATTAGATTGAAACTGCATTGCATATTATATAATAGATTATATTTTAAGAAGCAGCAATTTTATACTAAATGCTTAGATACCTTTTGCATTTTTAAATATCACAGGGAAAAGTAAACCGGAAAATTAAGTAAAGAAAAGCTTTTACTTACCTTATGAAAATTAAATACTAATTGTAAAATATCCTATAAAAATAGCCAAGAAAAATTAGATATCTTGTTATTAAATATCTTCGTATGAAATAACCGAAATGACACAAGGCGTTGCCAAGGTAACAAAAACAGAAGCGATGTCAATTTTCTGGTTGCCAGGAAACCATAATTGACAGGACATATAAATAAAAAACTGCAATATCAGCAGGCGGTGCCGCGGTGGCCAGGTGGCCGCATTTGTTTATTTGGTAACTGTTTATATTTTACTAGCGTTTGTTGACCCGGCTTCACCCATACTATTTGTTTAAAAGATTTAATCGCAAGCGCACGGTTTCATGAACTCAATATAAAATATAAAATTTTAAAATTACACATACCTGTAGCAGCAATTTTTTGATTACTTAGATATTTATATTAGCCTCCATGTTCTAACATACAGGGTCAATTTTTCAAGTGTGCCTTCAAGGCCAAATCCTAAACTACAAGGAATATCGAAAAATGCCCAAAGGAGTCACGGGACCGATTTTGATAAAAACTAAAACTGCAAACTAAAACCTGTATAGTGGTTGTGCCTTTAGCATTGTTTCCATTCGAATCGCACTCTTGGCAAAACAATACCTATTAGTATACGTTTTCCTGTACAATTTGCCATGGTATGAGTGTTTATAAAATACTAGCGGTGCACCGCGGTTTCACTCACTGTTTCAATTTAAAAGAAATCGGATCGAAAATATAAGCAAATCAAATTATTTATTTCTTAAAAATCTTTACAGATATTTATGAATTATAGTAAAAAAAGCTGATATATACCTAAACGGTGACTTTGAGAGGTTGTACTTTCGGCTAATATGAGGTTCTACTGAACAAATCGAACAGCTTTTCTTACCATATGTCGCAAAAAATATCGATTCTTCTTGTATATAATCATTATCATGAAACTAAAAAAACGCGTGACTTTACCTTTATGATCATTATACATTATTTTTCATTAGCTTTATTTATTAATTATTATTAACCTATTAAAGATGGAGTCGTAAAATGTTTCATTATATGAAAAATACGCAACCGAACGCACACTAAATAACTAGTTCAGCCAATCAATACATTGTTGTTTAATAATATTGATCGTTCCCACTATACTGGCTAAACGATGATAGAGTCTTAATTGACTTAACAACTTAACTCGCTCACACATGATTACATAGATCCCCGCCTGATGGCACGGAGTTAGAAGCATTAAGCGGTCATTAGTGAGGATCAGTCGAGCTATCGTTTAGGGTACGGGATGTTAAGGTTGCAGTCCCTTCTTGGTACTTTTATTAGTGTTGTCGTTCCGAACAATTTTAAATCAAAATAGAACCCTGATAAGTGTATCTTTCTGAGGTATAAACCACCAGTAAAAATGGTAGATGATATTTGAAATAGCAATAGTTTTTTTTAAATATAGTTAATATCGTTGTTTGGCTAAGCACTCATACATAAACGAACACAGATAGGAACACTCACTTACACGAACCCATGTGCCCAAACTCATATTTTATATTAATTAATTGCATCTTCATCCATACTTTACTTCGTCTATATTAATGGAAATTTGTTATTGGTCTTATGATAATGTTGTATTTTTGTTTTATTGTATCGCAGTCGATATTCTTGAATTATTATCTATACTAATATTATAAAGCTGAAGAGTTTGTTTGTTTGTTTGTTTGTTTGTTTGTTTGAACGCGCTAATCTCAGGAACTACTGATTCGAATTGAAAAAATATTTTCGTGTTGGATAATCCATTTATCGAGAAAGGCTATAGGCTATATAACATCACGCTACGACTAATAGGAGCGGAGTAACAAAGAAAAATGTTGCAAAAACGGGGAAAAATTATTCCTTTTAAGAGCGTACGCTGCGTAAACGGTTAAATTTAAACGCGCAGACAAAGTTGCGCGGGTCAGCTAGTAATAAATATTTAGATATGTTCGAGTATCTACGTACCTACACATATAAATATTTAATTACTAACTGATCCGCGAAACTTAGTCTGCGTAACTTTAACCGTTTACGTAGCGTGAGAGCGTACGCTAAAGAGCGTACGTTAAAAGGAATAATTTATCCCCGTTTTAGCAACATTTGTTATTGTTACTCCGCTCCTATTGGTCGTACCGTAATGTTATGTAGCCTATAGCCTTCCTCGATAAATGGGCTATCCAACACTAAATATTTTTTTCAATTCGAACCAGTAGTTCCTGAGATTATCGCGTTCAACCAAACAAACTCTTCAGCTGTATAATATTATTAGATTGTGATAGAATTACGAGTACCTCTTTAATTTTTCCATGGGGTCATTGACAAAATACTAATTAAATAAATTCAACCTAGAACCGCCTTCTTAAAACAAGCTGTCCGGCGATAAAGTCGATCGCGATAACCTATGTCAAAATGTACAAATGCAGTATTAATCTGGCTTAATTGCCACATCACATCACGTGCTTAAGTGCTTACTGCTCAGAAATGTTTGGTAAATCTAAACCTTGTTATTAATGTGTTTTGTTCCTTTTGTTCCATAGCAATGTGACAGGGATAAAATCTTAGTTCATCGATACGTTTCAAATAGAGTGTAAGGTAGGTAGATACGAAAAGTGTTATTAATAACAACATATATTTAATAAATATTGAATCCAATTTAAACTTTGGTATTCTACCTTTATAATTATTATATAACTTAACCTAAAAAATATGGTTTAAATAAGATTTTATGTATAATTGCAACCCTGTTGGACTTACCACTACTGCATTTTTCCAGCGGCCATTTTTAAGGCATATTATCATGATGCTAAAAAAACGCGCATAGCGCCAACGCGCGGACGGGCACGGTTGTTACCTTCATGCATATTATACATTTTAGTCTTATTTTGGCGGAGGTTCGTTCTTTACAGAAAAAAAAATACAAAAAAAAAGACGGTTATTAATTTGACGCCGTTCTTAAATTTCCTAGTCTCCCCTACAAACTACTAATCCCTTACTACTGTTATGACATTAGAAGATTGTACTCTGGCCTAAATAAAAGCTTTTAATACAAACTAGTAATATTAAAATAAGCCATTTTTTTATTTGCGACACATAGAAAAGGAGTTTAATTGATCAGTAGAGCGTCAATTCGCCCAAACTACAAGCTTTCAAAGTATTTATAACTGTTTACCTAAGTATATATTGTAAAGTAAACCCTTCCTATAACTCTATGCGTAAACCCTACAGACTTCTTATTTGAAGGCTATGTTCAATGTAGAGCTTTTTTAAAATTTTCAAAAAAATAAATAAATAAAATGGAGATGGTACTAATTTCAGCGACGGTACCTCGAGATGGTACTAATTTCAGCCATCACCAGTACCTCGAGATGGTACTAATGTCAGCCATAGCCAGTACCTCGAGAAGATACTAATTTCAGCCATAGCCAGTACCTTGAGAAGGTACTAATTTCAGCCATAGCCAGTACCTCGAGATGGTACTAATTTCAGCCATAGCCAGTACCTCGAGAAGATACTAATTTCAGCTATAGCCAGTACATTGAGAAGGTACTAATTTCAGCCATAGCCAGTACCTCGAGATGGTACTAATTTCAGCCATCACCAGTACCTCGAGATGGAACTAATTTCAGCCATAGCCAGTACCTCGAGATGGTACTAATTTCAGCCATCACCAGTACCTCGAGATGGTACTAATTTCAGCCATAGCCAGTACCTCGAGATAGTACTAATGCCAGCCATAGCCAGTACCTCGAGAAGATACTAATTTCAGCCATAGCCAGTACCTTGAGAAGGTACTAATTTCAGCCATAGCCAGTACCTCGAGATGGTACTAATTTCAGCCATAGCCAGTACCTCGAGAAGGTACTAATTTCAGCCATAGCCAGTACATTGAGAAGGTACTAATTTCAGCCATAGCCAGTACCTCGAGATGGTACTTATTTCAGCCATCACCAGTTCCTCGAGACAGTACTAATGTCAGCCATAGCCAGTACCTCGAGAAGATACTAATTTCAGCCATAGCCAGTACCTTGAGAAGGTACTAATTTCAGCCATAGCCAGTACCTCGAGATGGTACTAATTTCAGCCATAGCTAGTACCTCGAGAAGGTACTAATTTCAGCCATAGCCAGTACATTGAGAAGGTACTAATTTCAGCCATAGCCAGTACCTCGAGATGGTACTTATTTCAGCCATCACCAGTACCTCGAGACAGTACTAATGTCAGCCATAGCCAGTACCTCGAGAAGATACTAATTTCAGCCATAGCCAGTACCTCGAGATGGTACTAATTTCAGCCATAGCCAGTACCTCGAGATGGTACTAATTTCAGCCATCACCAGTACCTCGAGGTGGTACTAATTTCAACCATAGCCAGTACCTCAAGATAGTACTAATGTCAGCCATAGCCAGTACCTCGAGAAGATACTAATTCCAGCCATAGCCAGTACCTTGAGAAGGTACTAATTTCAGCCATAGCCAGTACCTCGAGATGGTACTAATTTCAAGAATTTTTAGATTGTGTACGCAACCGACCTTCAGCAATCGTCGTCAGCGTAACTTTTTTTTAATTTTCACAGAAACCAGGTGCAATAATGGGTCTATTCCGAATCTTATCAATGGGAAGTCTTATGAAAAGAACAATCGGAATTCGCCATCGTTCGGATGCTGTTCCCAAATTTGTCAAGTTTTCCGAAGAAGTACAGCAAGGCAGAGAAGACGGACGCCCTCTAGTGGCTCTGGAATCTACTATAATCACTCATGGGATGCCGTACCCTCAAAACTTGGAAACTGCTTTGCAAGTTGAAGATATAGTTAGGAAACAGGTGGGTGGATAATAATAATTATTCAGCTAAACTATCACGTAGGGATTAAATAAGACGCAGCAGAAAGTAAAGTTTTTTATAAGAGCTTGGCACATGACTTGTATTGTTAAGGCTGAGTTGCACCAAAATAAATTCTCTAAATATAAGGATTAAATTTAAAAAAAGGGTCGAAATTTGTCATTTAAATTTCATAATTTATAACTTTAATTTTCGTTACAGTTACTTTAACGGACAGGTTGGTGCAACTAAGCCTAAGCAGTAGGAAATAATATTTCATGCTAGATATGTATGAGTTATGACATTTGATGATAAACATATCCCTAGAGAAAAAAAAATATGAACGACTTACACCCATATTGCACACAAACTAAGTTAAGAAACTAAGCTCTAACAATATATTATATTATATCGTTGTTTCTGTTACACATAGTATAAGCCTAGAGCTTAGTTTGTGTGCAATATGGGTGTAAGTCCTTCATATTATTATTATTTTCTAAGGATATGTATATATCATCAAATGTCATAACTCATACATATCTAGCATAATTAATTAAACTACTAACAAATCAATGAAGTTGCTTCATTAACGTCAATTCAACCACCGATTTCGTAACCGCACCCTGAAAGGAGACTACCACCTCGACAAGATATCGATGCAGTGTTTATTTTTAGGGAGCAATACCAGCGACCATAGCTATTCTTAGAGGTCAACTAACAGTTGGTTTAAATGAAGAACAGCTTAGATACCTATCTACTACCAAAGGAGTAGTAAAGGCTTCTAGAAGAGATTTAGCAACAGTAATAGCTGCTAAACTTGATGGAGCTACTACTGTCGCAGGAACAATCATTGCTGCTGAGTTAGCAGGCATTCCTGTTTTTGCTACTGGAGGCATCGGTAAGTTTTTTTTAAGTTTAATTAAATCTTTAATGACCCATGCAATCATAATTTATCAAATGTAGAATTTTTGAAGTTAATATCGTTAATATGAAAGCTAAAATCGTAAATGACATTTCATTAGATCAGCAGGAAAAACATTCTATATACAATTTCTAACATAAACTTGTTGTATGTAATCACGGATTTAAAAATAAAAATATTTTTTTTCACTTCTCATGCTCTGAAAGTGCTTATTTGTGCAGGATATAGGCTGCACACAATCTAATTTTGTGCACAAGTGCATTAACGTTAACATTAACTCATAAATATATCTATATTAAGGCAAAGAAAATGAGCCATACAGCCAAACACAATAAGAAGTTCGTAAATATAATTTGTTATTTTATAATATTTACTTGAAATTAGTTTTTTAAGACAAATTCAAGTACAGTAGGTTATTAAATTAATTAACTTCGGTTTTCAAAACTGTACTAATTTTACTTTGAATTTTAATTAAAGAATTGTTATGTTATACTACTGTTTTATTTCCTCACAATTGAAGTGAAAAGTAGAGTTTCTAACTCGTCTACAAAACCATTTTATCCTCGGAATTACTATGAGCCCTCGTCTTCGGCTCGGGCTGCTAAAAGTCTCATATAAAAATGGTTCTTTTTGTGCACTTATTGTAAATCCTACTAATATCTAATAATTATCTCATTTTGAAATTGAATACAACTTTTATTTGTTGTGTTTCTATAGCAATAAAAGTATTATTGTTGCTTATATAGAAGAATGAGACGGGTTAATTCTGTTGTAACGTAAACTCGTTTTAAAATAAAATGGCAGTTAATTTAGTTTAAAACAACATACACTAAAATAATTTCCACAGAAGAACAGTTTTAAATTAGTTTACAAAGTTGAACATTGCAAACTGTTAAAAATTTACTTTACCAAACGTAGTAATGAATTTATGTTGTTCACAAGCGATTTTAATTATCTTTTTTTTTATTTGTTTATTTGTTTATTAAAAAAAAGAAAACATACAGTTACAATTAGATAAATAAAATACAAAACAATCAATAACACATATTCCAGTTAGGTTTTCAATGTAGAAAAATATACAATATTTACACTTAACACAATGCATAACATATTTAAAACTATAATAGGAACAATTTAGAAATATACTACATAACATTACAATTTAATATTGATATAATTGACGTAAATATATGAATCAAGAGTTATATATTATTTTTATATTGCGAAATTATTATCGAGATATTTCTCTTAAAACTATTTATATTTAAGATATCAATTGTGAAAGTCTACTTGTTTCATTGTACGATCTAAGAATATAAATATACTTTTAAATAAAACGACAAGCGACATGTCCAATTCAGCGTAATCAAAAAGCCTTAAAAAAAGGTACTATGCTATATTATAATGGAAATCAGTAAAAAAATGCAAAACAGGAAAACTCCGAATTCAAATAAATTCATTACGAGCTTTTAAAGCATTATTCTCAAAGGTAACTCCATGTTAAGTGGATGTGAATATCAATGAATGTTGGCACCAGTGAATCCAATGCTCGCTTACGTACAGCATTCAATTAGTAGATTCGAAGCTCTAGCCAACGCCGAGTGGTGGCGCCCCGAGCTACGGGTGGGCCCACAGACCTGTATTTATAGATAAGCAGAGTATATCGCCACCGTTAAAATTGGAACGTGGCTAGAATGTTGGCACCAGTAAATCTAATGCTCGCTTACGTACAGCATTCAATTAGTAGAGTCGAAGCTCTAGCCAACGCCGAGTGGTGGCGCCCCGTGCTATGGGTGGGCCCACAGACCTGTATTTATAGATAAGCAGAGTATATCGCCACCATTAGAATTAGAATGTGGCTAGAAATTTGGCACCAGTGAATCCAATGCTCGCTTACGTACAGCATTCAATTAGTAGAGTCGAAGCTCTAGCCAACGCCGAGTGGTGGCGCCCCAAGCTATGGGTGGGCCCACAGACCTGTATTTATAGATAAGCAGAGTATATCGCCACCGTTAGAATTGGAACGTGGCTAGAATGTTGGTCCCAGTGAATCCAATGCTCGCTTACGTACAGCATTCAATTAGTAGAGTCGAAGCTCTAGCAACGCCGAGTGGTGGCGCTCCGAGCTATGGGTGGGCCCACAAACCTGTATTTATAGATAAGCAGAGTATATCGCCACCATTAGAATCGGAACGTGGCTAGAAATTTGGCACCAGTGAATCCAATGTTTGCTTACGTACAGTATTCAATTGGTAGAGTCGAAGCTCTAGCCAACGCCGAGTGGTGGCGCCCCGAGCTACGGGTGGGCCCACTGACCTGTATTTATAGATAAGCAGTGTATACCGCCACCATTAGAATTGGAACGTGGCTAGAAATTTGGCACCAGTGAATCCAATGCTCGCTTACATACAGCATTCAATTGGTAGAGTCGAAGCTCTAGCCAACGCCGAGTGGTAGCGCCCCGAGCTACGGGTGTACCCACAGAACTGTATTTATAGATAAGTAGAGTGTATCGTCATTACTAGAATTAGAACGTGGCTAGAATATTGGCCCCAGTGAATCCAATGCCAGCGCCCTGAGCTACGGATGTGCTCACAGCCTGAATTAGTATATAAGCAGAAGTGTATCATTACCACTAGACTTGACAATAGAACGTGGCTAGAATGTTAGCACCAGTGAATCCAAAGCTCGGTTACGCACCTACCGCGTTATTTTTTTTAATTAATCTAAATCAAAGCCAACAGTTAAGCTGATTTAAGATAAAAATATAACGCTTCTATTGTTCTTTAGTCTAGCTAGACAGATATATCTGACTACAGTCACGTCCATGGTGCGCCCTCTATCCTTCCCAGAGGGAGTTACAAATGCTATAGTAATTAACGAATGCCAGCAACCTAGTTCTAGATTATGACAATCCATTATTCACCGTCAATATCATTCATGATGAATAGAATTATTCAGAACGTTGCAGCTGTGCCTCTTCCAATATTTTATGTTTATGTCTCCGTCAAACCCGCTTTATATGTAAATCTTATTCTCGGTCTCACGTGAGTCCCTCTTTTGTAAATTACCTTCAGTATAGTTATAAATAGAATCTTTACTTACAATAAACTTATTTTCGTATCACAAGTATTTTCTAGTCAATCTGAATAATATAATAGGTTTGCGTGTTGAAATAAACTAGAGGGCAAATTAAATTCTTTGTAAGGAATTTGAAACAGTTAAATTTAATTTTAATGAACATGCAATGAATTTTCCTGAAAAATGCAATACACATAGTCTGGCCATAAATATTGTTACAATAACAAATAAAAAAATATTACATTTGAATTTGGAATCCGTACATTGTACAATATTTTGCGATATTAAAATGGAATGGGGTGATCAAGAGAACCGAATCGCTGTGATTGCATTACACAAAGTAGGTATGGAGCCAAATACAATTTTTAAAACTCTCCATACACTTGGTATTAGTCAAATGTTTGTGTACCGGGCTAATAGGTACAATTTGACTTCGTCTGTTTGTGACAGAAAAAGATCTGGTGGGCGATTCTCGCGCTTTCGAGATTCATCTCGATTCGAGATTTTTAAACGAAAAATGACTAAATAAGTCATTTCTCGTTCAATATTTATATATTTATTATTTATTAATTAATATTTATTATTTATTTCGTTTAATGTTCGATATTTTTGAACAAAAAATGGCATATTTAGTCATTTTTCGTTTAAAAATCTCGAATCGAGATGAATCTCGAAGGCGCGAGAATCGCCCACCTGGCCGTCGTCCACGTAGTGTTCGTACGAAAAATGTGGTCTATGCAATAAGGGAAAGAATTCGAAGAAATCCTGTCCGAAAGCAAATATTTTATCTCGGGAGATGAAGATAGCACCTAGAACCATATGGCGTGTTTTTTAAAATGACTTAGAAAGCTTCCCAATTAGTCGATAGAGTGCAACGTGGGAATTATTTGACTTCAGTCATGGTTTGATAAGGTGTTTGCTATGAAGGAGTGACTGAGCCATATTTAAGTAAAAAAGGTATCAAAACATCGGCACAATTGTATCAATATACCATTCTTGAGAAGGTAGTTAAGCTCCCATGTTCAATAACCAAAGATGGTTATTGAACATGGTATTGCATTCCCTTCCAGAAAGACTCGGCGCACCGGGTCATAAAGCTCGGTCCACGCAGTCTTGGTTGTAAATGGTTGTTTCGGACTTCTTTAGAGCTGAAGGCTGGCCGTCGCCGCGTCGTCTAGTCCAGATCTTAATCTGCTGGATTATGATTTATGGTCAGTTTTAGAGAGTACGGCTTGCTCTTAACGCCATGATAATTTGGAGACCCTAAAACAATCCATACGATTGGCAGTGAAGAATTTTCCCATGGATAGAGTGCGTGCTTCTATTGATAACTGACCTCAACGTTTAAAGGACTGTATTGCAGCCAACGGAGGCCACTTCGAATAAGCTTTTTATATTTTTAATTATTGTATAGTTTGAAGCTTAATTAGATGCAAGATTTGAAAGTCCTAGGGTTAATATCAACACCTATTCTTCATAAAATTCATATTATTTTATTTTATCTTTCGGAATAAAATATTTGGTGATTTGTACATCTGTCGCATTATTAAAATGATCTCAAATAAATATAATTTTATTAACGTTCTTTTTAGTTAAGGAGCAAATTTTAGACAAGGACTTAGCGTACAAATATGTCTTATTTTACCTAAATGACTACTATGACAATCACACAAACTAACACTCGCACGCATACCCACAAATATAATATAAATCACGTGCACACAATAATGTAAAACACATACAAAAAAAAAATATGGTTGCTTATAAAATATAATTAAGTACCAAAAAATATAACGAGAGCAATCTGCCGACAAACTATTTATATAGTTTAGCAGAGAAATATTTGTAAAATTCTGTATTTTTTGTTGGATAAAGAAAAAAATTAAGCCTACCGTATTTTATTTTAGTTAAGCTATCGGTCCCGGTATCACTATACCAACTTGTGAATCTATTATTATTAGTATTATTATTATTATACAGGGTGAATTTGAAAGGATGTACTTTGGGCTAATATGAGATTCTACTGATCTATACGAACAACTTTTCCCATGGAACCATGTGTCGCAAATGAAAAAAAAAATTGGCTTCCCCATACAAATTGGTCATTTTAACATTACTAGTTTATATGGAGAAGGCAATTTTATTTTTCATTTGCGACACAAGGTTCCATGGGAAAAGTTGTTCGTATAGATCAGTAGAATCTCATATTAGCCCAAAGTACATCCATTCAAAGTCACCATGTATACTATATAACAACACGCTACGACCAATAGGAGCGGAGCATTAATACATGCTTAACGTGCGCTGCCATAAACCCGACAAAGTTGCGCGGTAAGACTGGTTAGCTACTCTATAATAAACCACTAATAATTTAAATTCATTAATGTCACCATCATATATATTAGACATTACAAATACAAAGTAGTACCTTGCAAGGGCACTATTCCTTCTTCTTTTACTTACAATCTTGTTTGATGGAAAAACCTCTCAAATGACTGCATCGAATTGAACTATAATACATTATGATACGAGGTTGGTAAGTAGGTTTTTACAAACGAGTTGTAAGCCCGAGCCGGAGGCGAGGGTTTATAATCGGCACGAGTTTGTAGAACCCTTACCAACCGTGTACCATACGACGTTTTTCAATACATTTGCGAGAAAATAGATAGGTACTTAAATAAAAAAACTAAGCGAAACCAATTTTTTTATTTTTTTGACAATAAGAAATGTAATAACTAGGTATATACATATATATACATAATATTGACATAATATTGACTAACTAATTGTTGAAATAGAAATTAAAATTAAAACTGTAAACAAATCGCACGGCGTGCGGTAAAATCAACTTTCGAGGCATATGGAAAGAACTGTAAACAAAATCGCACGGCGTGCGTAATAACTTTCGAGGCATATTTACTGCGATCGAAAGTACACCTTTTCGAGCAACTGTATTGAAAAGGCATTTACGTATTATGAGTAACATATCTATGCGTGTAAAAAGTATGAAAAAGTTTGTAAAATTTATCACTGCATTTGTCAGTTTTTCCATTCGCACGTTTAATTCGCTTTCTACTTAATTTAGTGTAAATTAATTTTGTATGTATTGTTGATATTATATTACATAATATATATTTTTAACACTTCACATTATATAAAAAGTTATTACTGTAATCATTTTATATAATAATGGATTAAAAGTAAAAATAAAATTATGCGACGTTCTTAAAAAAATGTTTTTAATGAAAAAGCAATAATAACTGTAATTTGGATAACTGCGTACTTGACCAAAGAAAAAGATTTACTAATTAGGCGTTAGATAAATAACAACAAGTCATTATATTCCACTATAAATAGTTAATTGCGTAGGCACCTTGGGCTACGACGCGATATGGCTAACAATTGCATGTCGTAGCCCATTGGTTACGAACTTTTTTTTAAATGAGCACGCAGACAAATAAAACAAATAAACAAACCATACAGAATACTAATATGTTAGTGGGAATCGAATCTACAGCCTCCGGATACAACGCCAAAGGCGCAATAACCAGGGCCTACCGGGTAGCCACATGAAATACCGATCGCCACGTCGATTGATCGAAAGCGAAAATAAAATGTATGTGATTTGACGGTTCTCGGCGATCAAGTTCTACGTATAGACAATATTTTCTACACAATTTTATCCATCGAACGCGGCGATCGGTTTGTCGATGTGGCTTCCCGGTAAGGCCTGACTACGGAGGCCGTCAAGATATTTGTATAGTCTATTAATACTTATCAATTATTGCAGTGTATAATATATGTAGAATGAAATATGAATATGCATAGGCGATAGCGCTCCGCTAATCAGAGCTGCACTGCCCGATTATACCTTATAACTGTTTGACATGACATTTTGACATTTTGCGCCAACTTATTAGCATAAAGTAGAGTAGACAACAAGATATGGTTAAATTTTTAACCTTCATTTAAAAGCAGTTTTAAAGTAAAGAAAGTAATTTTTATTTTGTATATACACGGTCTGTAGCTTCTTGAATTTTGGTATTTTTTGGCGACTTTTGCTGACTTGCGGATATCTTCAGCACAACTTTTGTTGGATAAGGTATCAGCAAAATAATTTCTGAATAATACAATTTTGTCTTTTTATAAAGCTAATATTTACGATTTCATATTAAATATTATATATGAAGACCTTAAAAGGTTGTAATTTGGGATAATATGAGGTTCTTTAATCAAATCAAAAAACTTTTCTCAAGGAACCATGTGTTGCAAATATAAAAAAAAGCTTCTCCATTCTTATTATAATTAATGTTAGAGTAGTACATTTTTTTTTTATGAAGAAGTAATTTTTTTTCATTATTTGCCACAATTTATTTGATCAGTAAAGCCTCATATTAGTCTAAAGTACAACCTTTTAACCTTAGATCACAATATATATAGGTATACCAGCGCAGCACCCGTAGCACGGCCAAGCCAAGACAAGATATAAAGTCGTGAGCGGATGTCAAACAAAACATTTTTTTAATATCAGCCAATCAGGTGCAACTTTGCAGCGCTCATTGGAGTGTGAGTTTTTTTAACGTTTACTTTCGCGTTAACATTTTGACCAATCACACGACCGCATTTCTAGTTATTAAAATTTCTGCTTGGAGCGCTGTACCATTTCCCATACAAATTTTAGTTAACTCCAACGCATAATAGTTAGAAAACTCACACTAGGGGTACTGATTAGTTGATATTAAAAAATAGTTACTTTTGACATTGGTTCGCGACTTTATATCTTGTCTTGGCTTGGCCGTGCTTGGTGCAGTTATAATATTCGTTATGTACACTGCTTTAATTGGGACATTTTTGGCGACTTTGGTTACGAAACGGTAACACGTAAAAGTAATAGTACCGTAATACAGAGTTACATCTCTTGCTACTATGCAACATAACTAAAAAATATTATTATGATTTTCTGTACAGTTTGTCATGTACAGGCAGGGTGTTTATAAAATATAATATGTATTATATCATGGTTTCGGGTACACATAGTACAAGCCTAGAGCTTAGTTTGTGATCAGAGCAATATGTGTAAATTGTCCAACATATTATTATTATTAGTAATAATAATTATATACGTGGTGGCCGAGTTGGTTAGACCTTGGGCTTAAAAAACACTTAGGTCCCTGGTTCGAATCCCGGTACCAATGAGTTTTTAATTAAAAAATATATGTACATTTGTTTGACAACGCCACTATAGTGCCTCGGAGAGCACGTTAAGCAGTCGGTCCCGGTTTCACTATACCAACTTGTGAAACTGTTTAAAGATGGGTTATTGAGTCTATTCAAAACATCGCGACGAGCTTAGCCACTTGTTCGGTGTAGACTCATACCATCGGCTACGACGAGGTGGGATTAAAACCTTTCCGCTGGGTACCCTGGGGCCGTCTAGGCGGTCTCAGGCGCCGCAAGGCACCCGTGATGATATGTGTATGTTATTATTATTATTATAACTATTTTGTTTGTACATCAAAGGAGGCGTACATCGAGGAGGCGAGCGTACCATGGACATTTCAGCAGATTTGACAGAGCTGGGCCGGTGTCGCACCCTCGTGGTGTGCAGCGGTGTTAAATCCATCCTCGATATTGGACTTACTCTTGAGTATTTGGTTAGTGGTGCAAATGTATTTATTTCATATTTTGGTGGGTTATTTATTTCAAATTTAGGCAAAAATATATGTAGAAACAGATACTTGTTTCGCGTACAGTGAGGTTTGTGGCAAATTAAATGGTGCTCATTTGCAAATATAAAAAAAAGCTTCTCCATTCTTATTATAATTAATGTTAGAGTAGTACATTTTTTTTTTATGAAGAAGTAATTTTTTTTCATTATTTGCCACAATTTATTTGATCAGTAAAGCCTCATATTAGTCTAAAGTACAACCTTTTAACCTTAGATCACAATATATATAGGTATACCAGCGCAGCACCCGTAGCACGGCCTCACTAAATTTGCCACATACCTCACCGAGCGACACATGGTTCCATGGGAAAACTTTTGATCAGTCTCATATTAGCCCAAAGTACAAACTTTCAAATTCGCCCTGTATAAATATTATTTAGGTCGTGGGTTCGATTCCCACCCATGGCAAATAAATATTAGTACGTTTTTCTGTACAGTTTATCATGGTCTGGGTGTTTATAAAATATAATATGTATTAAGTATATCGTTGTTTCTGGTACACATAGTACAAGCCTAGAGTAATTAGTGTTTATAGCAATTTGTGTAAATTGTCCTACACATTATTATTATTATTATTTATATATTTATATAAGATTTGGTAACGTTATTATTTATAAAACCATATACCTAATATATATTTAAAATATAATATATATTTAGTACATATTTGTTTAGGAAACACAAGGCGTATGTGTATGTGCCTTCGGAAGTATCTACGACTTTCCTGCATTTTACACCATGAAGTCAGGTCACTTGGCGCCCCATAGAGTGAGTGACGCCGCTGAAGCTGCAAGAATACTGGACTCCTCATCCAAGCTGGATCTTCAGTCAGGCATAGTGATTGCTGTTCCTGTACCCGAAAAATATGCAATGGATGGTACTTACCTATATTATACTTATTTTTCTCTTATTCGGTCTGTCTGTCCAGACTAATGTAATAAAATAAAAAAGTATATGCAGAAATTTATAATAGTAGATATTAACTCCATTTATTTAAAAATACTTACAAATTATATTTCTAATCGTTGTTTCTGGTACACATAGTACAAGCCTAGAGCTCGTAAATAATTAACAAATAATATTTACTTTAAATTATGTAATTATATTTTAGACATTGATAGATGACAATTAGTATTATAATAATAATGCTAAGCTTTGCCTGACATCTCTCTTCTTTTATAAATTAAGTCTTTCTGGGGGTTTAATTACCCTTTTAACTCGTCCATCGTTGAGGGATACAGGTGGAGTATTGTCAGCACCATTAGTAAAAACATTTCCGTTAATGTGTGCTCCAGTTGGCAATGGTTTAAGAAACCAAGAATTCCTTCTATATCTTACTCCTTTTTCAGTTTCAATAATGTAAGATTTTGTACCATTTATTCTATTTATAACTTTGACGGGAATCCAATTACGATGAGAAAGTCTAAAAAGAACTGTTTCACCATTAACCAAATTTCTCGTATCTCTTTTATTTTTGTCGGCTTGATAATTTTCAGTTTCTTTAAATTTCTTTAAAGTTTGAGCCACCAATTCTGAATTGATTATTTTTGGCATTAACATAGCATCTAAAACTGGAACTAAAGTTTTAGTTCTTCTACCCATTAACCTTTGTACTGGCGAACCAATATTAAATCTAGGCGTATTTCTGTGAGACAATAATGCAAGAAAGATATCCGAGTTATCATGCTTACATTTCTTTAACAAATTTTTTGCTTCTTGTACATAACGCTCAGCTAGGCCATTTGATCGAGGAAAATAAGGACTAGAAATGCGATGATTAAAATTCCAAGTTCTTACGAAGAGCTTGAATTCTTCACTAGAAAATTGAGGTCCGCCATCAGTTCTTAGATCTTCAGGTATTCCTTGAACAGAAAAACATCTTTTCATCATATCAATTACAGAAGAACTATTTTGAACCTTTAAATGAAAGAAATCAAAGAAGCCTGAATATGCATCAGCTATTATTAAAAAAATCTTATTATCAAATTGGAATAAATCAGCTGCAATATACTGCCAAGGCCTACTTAGAACTTCTTCTTCAGATATTTTTTCCATTGGTTTATCCTTCTGTAATACCATGCAAGGTATACAGTTATTAACAAAATTGATTATAACCTTATTCATCCCGAGCCAAAATACAGTATCACGAGCTAGTTTTAAGCAGCTTTCTGCATTTTTATGACTTCTATGTAAATTAATAAGTGTATCTTTAATTAATGATTTTGGAATTACTATTTGACTACCTTTAACTATAATAGAGTCATAAACAGCTAAATCTTTTCTAAATGGCCAATATTTTGCTAAATCTTTCTGATTATTAGGCCAACCTTCTAAAATTGACTTTCGTAGTAAATTCATTTCCAAGTCTGTTTCAATAGCCAATTTTAAATCCAAAATACGTTGACGCGACATGGGAATACATAGATCAATTTCTAAAGTAAAGGGTTCATCGTATTCTGGTAAATTATTACAATCTCTACTCAGAGTATCAGCAATATGCAATTCAGATCCTTTTTTATATATAATAGTAGGATTATAGGGAAGAATTTCAAATAATATTCTCTGTAATCTTGTCGGCGCATCACATAATGGTTTTTTCATATTAACTTCTAAAGGTTTATGATCACTTTCAATTATAAAATTCTTATTACCAACAATATGTGCATGAAATTTTTTACACGCTGTTAAAATAGCTTGGGCTTCTTTTTCAATTTGGCTGTAATTCATTTGTGATTTAGTTAAAGATTTTGAGCTGTAAGCTACAGGTTGATAATTTTGAAGTAAAACTGCTCCAACAGAATGTTTGCTAGCATCTACAGACAATGTTACGGGCTCGTTAGGATTATAATAGCGCAGCAATGGTACTGTTTTTAACTTTTCCTTTAATGAAATAAATGCCTCTTCATGCTGAGTATCCCAATACCATTCAATGTTCTTTTGTAATAACAAACGTAAAGGAGCTGTATTTTCCTGAGAAATTTTGAATGAACTTTGCTAAATATGTTACCATTCCCAGAAATCTTTGAAGTTCTACCAAATTTTTAGGTCGCTTAAGATTATTCATTGCTACAATTTTTTCTGGGTCTGGTAAAATTCCCGTGTCTGAAATAATATGACCTAAAAATTTTAACTTTTGAACATTGAAAATACATTTGTCAACATTAAGCTTTACCCCTGTTTCTTTAAATTTATTTAATACTTTATTAGTAATTTTCTCTAATTCTTTTTGAGAATTTGCATGCAACAAGACATCAGCCATTGAACAATGAACGCCTTTAATGTCCCTTAATATGTTGTGCATAGTTTGTTGAAAAATTTCAGGCGCTGATGCTAATCCAAAGGGCAATCTCATACAACTATATCTACCCCATGGTGTTGAAAATGTTAAGTATTTTGAAGTTCTAGGTGTAACTTTAATTTGCCAAAATCCTTTTATGCAGTCTAACAATGTAAAATATTTCGACCCATGAAGCATTGAAGATATTTCATCCATAGTTTGTAAAGGGTAATGTCTCCTTCGAAAATTTTTATTTAATTCAGTAGGATCAATACAGACACGAAGTTTACCATTTCGTCTAACAATAACCATAGGTGAAGCTGCTGGTGTTGGTGTAGTTACTGGAGTTATAATTTTTAGTTCAACCATCTTATTCAATTCTTCTTTTACTTGATCTCTTAGTGCATATGGAATTTTTCTAGGTGGGTGAATTTTTAATTGTGGATTATCAATCAAATCTATATCATATATAAAATTATTTATACAGCCAATACCGTGAAATATATCATCTTCTTTATCAATAGCTTCAATTCTTTTAATAAATTGTAATTATTCACAAAATGATCTGCCTAAAAGACACTGTAATCCATTTTCTACAACAATAAATTTTAATATAGATTTAGTATTTCTTCTAGTTGTAACTTGTATATAAGCTTCGCCTTTTACTGGTGTGTATTTTTTATTATATGATATTATATACTTAGTAGCTGAAGGTTTAATTATTGCACCAGAAGCTGATATTACATCTTCAGTAATAACATTACATTGTGCTCCGGTGTCTAATTTAAAAGAAATATTTATATTATTTGGTAAAGTTAAAATTTCTGTCCAGTCAGCTTTGACTTGATTAAAATTCTTAATGCAGTTTACTCTAATAACATCAGCTTCAGAATCTTCTACTATTTGTTCATCGCACAAATTTATATTCTGGGATTGACGACACATGTTAGGAAAGTGCCCCTTTCTTTTGCATTTACTGCAAATTTTATTAAAAGCTGGACATTTTCTTTTAGCATGTTTAGTACCACATCGACCACAATCAAATGTAGTATTTGTTGATGTGTTATTATTTGTTACTACGTCAATTGCTAAGTTATCTTTTTGTTCGAAATTTATGCAGTTTAACTCAGAAGCATGAAACTTTGCTAACTCTGCAGCTTTGCATATTTTAACTGCTTTAGTATAAGTTAAATCTTCTTCTATAAGAAGTTTTTCTCTTAGAAAATCATTACGTATTCCAATAACTATTTTGTCCATTAAAAATTCTTCAAGCAAATTATTGAATTGACATCGATTAGCTTGATTAATAATTTGTGTTAGGAATTCGTCAAATGATTGATTTTCGACTTGGTGAAGTCGATAGAAAAGTAAACGTTCATATGTCTTGTTTACTTTTGGTATAAAATAATTAGAAAATTTGTCTTTAAGAGCTGACAAATCGTCATGTTGATTATCTAACAGATTAAACGTATCATAAATCGGGGCTGCTTCCACTCCTATTACGATCATAAATGTTGCAACTTGTTTTACAGGTTGATATTTATCTAAATCAATCGCTGTAGCATACCAATAAAAGCTTTGCAACCATCGCTTCCAAGCCGCCGCTAGATTGTCACGATTGTCTTGAATCCGAAATGGACTGGGCGCCCTAAGATTTAGAACTTTATTATTAGAATCATCTTCATTAATTGACATAGTGATTTTTCTATTTTTCTTTCGTTTCGGCACCATGTAAATAATTAACAAATAATATTTACTTTAAATTATGTAATTATATTTTAGACATTGATAGATGACAATTAGTATTATAATAATAATGCTAAGCTTTGCCTGACAGAGCTTATATCAACCAGAGCAATCTGTGTTAATTGCCCAACATATTATTATTAAATTGAAATATATTACCTTTGTGACATTTTTTAGGTTGAGAGAGACAATGTTCTTAGCAAACCATGGATTCACCGTGCGGGTGCCGGGTCCATCGCGTGGTTGAAAGGCAGGGGAATGAACTTCAGCGTTCCCGGACTTGATACCGCGAAGTAGGTTTAAAGGCCTTTTGAACTCTCACCTGCACTGTGTTCACTACCCTCTCTACTCAACCAAATATTATATGATCCTGTTAGCGCCATCCTGGAAACACGCTCCATAAAAGTTCCGACGGCTGTTCTCGGAAGGCCAAGATCCTTCAACAGACGGTGCAAAGACTTTGCTGGAATTCCTCTTGCACCAACTTCCACTGCATAAAGTTGAGTTTTAAATCCGTTTCTAGTAATTTCGTTTGTGAGATCAAAATATTTGTTCGACTTGATGTTGTGGTCCTTAGGTATGTTTGTTTCCCACGGAACGGTGAGTTCTATAAGTATTACTTTCTTCAAGCACCGAGAGTACACCAGTATGTCTGGTCTATAGGCTGAAACTGCTAGTTCGTCTGGAATCTTGTAATGTATTTTAAATGTATCCATGAATATTTTCCAGTCTTGCGCTTTGTCCAGGATTGAGAAAGGTTTACTTTGAGTTTTCTTGAGTTGTCCCTCCTTTACAAAAGTAGTCAGTCTTTCATTTTCTTTCTGGCTCTAGCAATACTGAGACTCACAGCTTCACGAATAATTTCTAGAACTTTATCATGTCGGTGCGAATAATGACCTTTTTCAAGTAGAGTTTTGCACCCAGCAAGTATATGTCTGGCCGTCCCTACAGCAACACCGCACAATGTACATGTCTTATCTGTTGCCTTCCCCCATTTTACCAGATTACTCTGGTCAGGTAGGGACATTTGAAAGGCATTCAGATAGAACTTAATAAGTGCCGGAGACCAATCGTACATGAGTGTGCGCCATTTCAGGGCTGGAGAAATACAAACTTCCCCCAAAGTAAGCCATTCATTCTGTACTTCTAGGGTCATCGCGTGAACATCTGTAGCCATGCTCTTCATCTTCCCTAAGATTTAATAACATCTTTATCACATTCCTTTTTCTTCCAACCTAACCCCCTTTTGCTGATCTGGGCACCGCTCATAAATTATTTATGAAACTGAAGTCTTGACTCCATCTCAGAGGCCAATGAGTCTTTTGGGAGAGATGCAATCAGATTATCCCGAGAGTTACTCAGGATTTGTTGCTTGGTTACACGTAGATGTTTGTACAACTCAGATGGTTTTTTTAAATTCATCCCAAATTGTTGCTGTCCCCTGAACAGCGTAGAGGAGTCAGCGCCCTGAGCTAATCCAAGCCAAGACTTAAGTTTTCTTATGACAGTTGCATCCAGATTTACCAAAAGAGTTTTGTTGAAGTCGTATACAAGAAAAGGCCATGTTAGACGAGATGTTAGGTAGTTGTCATAAATCCAAGCTTTCTTGACATTACTAATTGGCTGTTGATCTACCTTGTTGATGTCATTAATAAAGCGTTCCACAACCACATCTAAGGATGGTGTTCTTCCTTTAAAATCGATCCTTCTGCCCAGAAATTTGAAAGGCATGGCTTCCTCTACTGGGGCTACTTTCTGCCCTGCTATGAATAGTTCTGGGTCGTATGACGTAAACCTAGTATTTCGTCTGCCCAGACACAGACAGAAGCATTTTGATGGTTTTGTTCTCATGCCGTTCGACCATACACAGAATTCGTCTACCAGAGTAAGCAAATTCTGGCATTGTTTTGGATTGCGTGTTAGCACTGCTAGGTCGTCTGCAAATGCTAAGATGGACTCCGAATATACATTATTTAACTTAAATCTATATCCCCACTTCTTTTCACTAGTTTTAAGTTTGTCAATTAAGATGTTAATAATAATATTGAAAGCTATTGGTGAGAGGCAACAGCCTTGAAATAGCCCAACATTATATTTAAGAGATAATATATATAAATAAGATCTGTGAACCCATCTTTATTTGTAATGACAAATCTTAAGTTCTTATAATAATTAGCAATTATATCCATGATCACTGTTGGGAAGTTATACCATTTTAGGGCAACTTGTAGCAATTTATGCTGGACCGATCCAAAAGCATTTTCCAAATCAATCCAACAGACACTCAATTGACGCTCGTGCTCCCTGGCATCCTTCAAACATTCCGATAGTAAGGTGTTGTGTTCTAAACAACCAGAAATTCCCGGAAGAAATCCTTTCTGGTGCTGGGATAAAAAGTACTTGTTTGTGATCATAAACCTCGACATTCTTGCTTGAAGTATAGAAAAGAAGATTTTGGACATAGTGTTTGTTAACGCAATAGGTCTTGTATCTTTAGGATCAGTAACCTCAGGCTTTTTTGGTATAAGAACAAAAGCTGCTTCTCCGAACACAGTCGGTACTTGTTTGCTTGACCATATTCTACAGTAGATGTTATGTAAACACTTGCGAATGTGAGGACACTTTTTATATACAATGTAGGGTATGCCATCCGGACCTGGTGCTGACTTTACGCTTTTCTTCTTCACTTGCTCCTCAGTCTCTTCAATGCTTGGTGGATTGCATTGAAAGTCTACTGCAGGATTATGCGGTCGTGTTGAAGGTGGATCCGGGTATGCTACCTCTCTTTGTGGCATTGCATAAGTCTCACTAAAGTGTTTATAGATTTGTTCTTTGGTCAGCGAAAGTCTTCCACTATTTTCACTGAAAATCTTCTTAGCATAAATAAAAGGGTTTTTGTCAAATGTAACTTCATGCTGGGCTCTATTAAATTGATTTTTATTATCTTGTATCTGGAGACAAATTCCCTGGATTAATTTGAGAATAGATCTTAATGCCCTGGCTAACTTGTGGCACAGGTTCTTGTCTCCCATCGCTTTGGCCCAGTAGTTTTGCTAAAGTTTTGTAAAAATCTGAAAATCGAAAAAAACAATGTGAATAAAGAGATCCGTACAAATATTCCAAATCAACTTTATATCTAAACGTTTCTATTTCTTAATTAATATTTTCCCTTATTCACCTTTTTTCTTTAAATAATAAAATCATTGAGCGACATAAAAATTGTCATCATAAACACCGCAACAAGCTCGCCACTTGTTAGGTGTTGCCTCCGAATACTATCGGCGAAATGACGACGGATTAATCCCTCCGCTGGGTACCCTGAGGCCGTTTAAACGGTTCTAGGGAGCCAAATAGGCACCCGTGATGGTATTTATTTATTGAGCGACATAGATATTTGTTATTGTCCAGAAATTATATTAGAAACTTTTAAAGTTAAACACCTATGCCATGAGTTGTTGCCAAACAATCTGTCACTTACTGTGTTTCCTTTTCAACTATAGGAATCTCCCAATAGGATTTTACACAGACCAGGAGGCGTGAATAAGTTTCTCAAGCAGACTTAGTGGAATCAACCAATTGAAGTGTCATTGCTACTATTGGTTGAGAACATTCTTGGACGTTACAATGCCACTTACCATCAGGTTATATACCATATTTGTTCAGGAAACACAAGGCGTATGTGTATGTGCCTTCGGAGATACTTACGACTTTCCTGCATTTTACACCATGAAGTCAGGTCACTTAGCGCCCCATAGAGTGAGTGACGCCGCTGATGCTGCAAAAATACTGGACTCCTCATCCAAGCTGAATCTTCAGTCAGGCATAGTGATTGCTGTTCCTGTACCCGAAAAATATGTAAAAGTAGATATATCAAGATTTTAGTATAATACAGCATTTATTTACTCTTTCAAACTATACAATATCAGGGATTAAATAAGAATAATTAATCTTGGTCTTACTTTTTTCAGAGCATGTTATTGAAAAAGCTATAGAGAAAGCTCTGAAGGAAGCTAATGAAAATAGAATTTATGGAAAAGAAATCACTCCATTTTTATTGGCTGCCATCGCAAAGGCAACTGAGGGAGCTTCGCTTAAAGCCAGTAAGTAATTTAATATCACATTTAATATCCTATTAAATATAGATTTTAATAAAACTGATAAATGAGATAAAAATCTCGAAAGCAATTTATTTTTTATAGGAGTACCTGTACCTACAGCATGTGACTTTGTATCTACCTGATATTGAGCAGACCTTTAAATACCATGAATGGGGTTGATAAAAAAATTGTTGTTTAACAATATTGATCGTACCCACTATGCTGGCAGAACGATGCGTTTAAAAATGGGCAGCAACAAGAACGAATTTGCATTACGAGTATATTTTAATAATATCCTCGCTGTTTATTGTCAAATCAACCGTTTCGTAACCGCACCCGGAACTGAGTTATGTCGACTTTTAATAGATTTTTAGTAGAGCAATTAATTATTCGATTGCTTAAAAACCTTTAAGTGACTTACACTGTTCTCTCACTTAATTTTAGTCTGTGGGTTCACCGGTTTTCAGGAGACTATTTGATAAATTATCGAGGTGGCAGTCTCTTTTCAGAGTGTGTTTACGAAAGTAGATTCGTAATGCAAATTCGTTTTTGTCGCCGCCCATTTCGTAATCGCTACATTTTTTCGGCATAGTAGCTATTAATGTTGTTAAACAACAATGTATTGATGAACCCTATTCATGGACTTTGTAGGGTCTGCTTACTATCATGAGACACAAAGTCACATGCTCTAATTTATCATCTTTATGGGCGGTGGTAACTGTAGCCCTAGTGTGAGTTTTTTTAACATATACTTTCGCGTTAACTATACTACCGTTAACATTTTGACCAATCATAGGCTGGCATTTTTAGTTCTCAAAATTTCCGCTTGGAGCGCTGAACTATTTCCCATACAAATTTTAGTTAACTCAAACGCAAAGTAATAGTTAGAAAACTCACACTAATAAGGGTCAGCTGGATGGTCGGTTTGACGAAGTATATAGAGAGCTCTATATACATCGACCTATATTATATGATAGAGCCTTATTTTATGATACCCTAGGCCACTAATTAAGCAAACAGATACGATCAAGCAACCCCAAGTTTAATGTCACTAAAAAACTGTTAATTACTACTTAATTGCCTGTCTACCCCACTTTAATGCCGTAAATACGATTATATGAACCTATACATGAGCACTGAGCCTAATGAATTCGATGGTTAAGGCAAAGGACCAATGAAGTTTTTTTTATTTTTTACGTACCTACAAAGACCTACAAAGTCCATGAATGGGGTCAATCAATAATTATTCTTAAACAATATTGATCGCTTCCACTATGCCGGCTAAATGATGCGATTACGCAATGGGAAGTGACAATGACGAATGGCATTACGATTATATTTTAATACATTTGATATACTGTGTTTTCTGTATAATCTAATATACAAGACCACTATTCTTGCCTTATGAAATTTATTATTTAGATTTTTATTTATTTTATTTTTGTAACATACCTGCGCATGCCCCGCTTTATGCGTTTATTAGAAGTTCTAATTTTAAACACAAAATGGCAGGTGAATAAGTTGTAATATTGGCAGGTGTAATGTTTGCTATAGTATTTATATTTTTATAATAATATACGTGGTGGCCGAGTTGATTAGACCTTGGACTTAAAAACGCTTAGGTCCCTGGTTCGAAGCCCGGTGTGTACCAATGAGTTTTTAAAAAAAATAAATATGTACATTTGTTTGACAACACCACTATAGTGCCTCGGAGAGCACGTTAAGCTGTCGGTCCCGGTTTCACTATACCAACTGGTGAAACTGTTTATAGATGGGTTTTTGAGTCTATTCGAAACATCGCGACGAGCTAGCCACTTGTACGGTGTAGACTCATACCATCGGCTACGACGAGGTGGGATTAAAACCCCTCCGCTGGGTACCCTGGGGCCGTCTAGGCGGCCTCGGGCGCCGTAAGGCACCCGTGATGATATATATAGTATTTATATTTTATGAATTCCTTATCAGGATATATTATTATTAAAAAAAAAAAATGCAATTTTATCTTTACATTCAGATATACCTGAGCATAAAACATTACTTACAATATTTTATATAGGTAAATACTTACTAACCCCTGGGTTAAAAAAATCCTAAGAAATAACAGAGCAAATGTTTCCTCCCTTAATATTCGCAGACATCGCACTAATAAAAAACAATGCCAAAGTCGGTGCCAATATCGCTGTCGAATACAACAGACTGAAGAATTCCGGGATCGAAACGCGCGTCAATTCCAGGAATGTGTCGACTTTCAACAAAAGAGGATTTCACACTTGCAGAAATTCCTATGCTGATGGTTTCGACAGTAACATGAAGTTCAGCGATGGTCCGGTAGTTGTTATTGGCGGAGCTAATGTCGATCGGACTTACAGAATTACTGAAGATAATGTTAAGGTTAGTGGGCATTTATCTTTTTCTGAAAATTTTTACTTATCTCTGGTTAGATATGATAGAGATAAGAATGAGAACCTATAAGAAAAAGCTTATTTGATTTTCGTCAATTGTATTGTAATTTAGTAATTTATAACTAATTTGAAAATCCCTTTAAATTTATTTTAATATTTAACAACGTGGAAATTCAGCCGTATTCGAATTACAGTGTTCTCGGTACTTGAAGAAAATTTTGGTGGTGGATATTTTAAAGGATTTTTTTATCTGTTATAAAAACTTTGTATATATGTATTAATAAATGAGTTTGGTAATTAAAAGATGTCTAAACATAAATTTTTACATTATAAATTTTATACATATCTATATATATATATATATATATATATATTTATTCTATTCGTCTTTGTCTCATTTAGCTGGAATAATGAGAGACTGAACTTTGTAAGTCTGCTTACCATCAGGTAGGTATTTTTTTTAACTTTTTTTATTGGAGCACGACATGTGACTTTATTTATTTACCTGGTGGTGAGCAGACCTAAAAATACCATAAATAGGTCAATCAATATTTGCTCTTAAATAATATTGATCGCTCCCACTATGCCGGCTAAATGATGCGATTACGAAATGGGGGACGACAATGCGAATTGCATTACGAGTATATTTTAATATACTCGCTGCCTTATCGTCAATTCAACTACCCATTTCGTAACCGCACCCTAAAAGGAGACTACCACCTCGACAAGAAATCGATGCAGTAGTCTCCTAAAAACCGGTGAACCGACAGACTAAAACTGAAACATGGCTAGGTCCCTTAACGGTTTTTGCATCTGTATGGGCGGCGGTAACGAGACCGGTCGGTCGGCCTAACGATGTTATAGAGCCCACCTATAAAACCATAACAGAGATAAAAAGAGCCACGTGCCGTTCTCCAGTAAAAAAAAGTTACAACATAAAAACCTACTATCTGGCAGCCTAAAGCCGTTCACAACAGATATAAGTTTGCTTCTGTAGCCTTTTAAGATACAAGTAGGACAATTTGCATAGGCAATACCGCCCAGGGCTCAAGGGCTATGTACTTTTGTCGAAATAGCGGACCGATAACTTTTCACTTTAGTTACATTTTGAGGACAAGATTTTCATCCCTTCGCTTTGTTCTGTAAAGTTGTACTTAGCGATTTCTTGTTTCTATTAATTTTATTTCAGATAAATGTTAAATTATCTACAAGTTATTCTATTTTTTTTTTTAAGTTATAGTATTAATTTTATTTGTGTTAAATGTAAACGTAGATCGCTATGACAATATTAAGTACCTAAAAGATTTTTTTTTTTCGATTCCAAATGCTCAAAATAGCAAGGTAGTGTACTTGGTGCCTTTTATTGTTCATATTATATATGATTTGTGAGATATCTTTGAACACGATAGCACGATAGTATTTTTTTACTGATGAAATAAATGATTGAGAAAATAAAATAAATTTAACATTATTACTTAATGTTAATACAATGGCTTGATTATATAAGTTATTATTATTAGCGACATCTCTATCAGAATGGTTGACCATTTTCTTGGCACACCAATTATTACACATAATGCGTAAACACTTACATACACACAACAACAGGCACATACAAACGCGCGCACACGCAACCTACGCAACGACGTATTTTTATATATCACTATACTGCATAGGTAGTATAGTTACTATTTCCGTTATTTTATGAATATCTAGCTTTATATATAATTATTGTGTTTTGCATTTCTAATACTGTATTTTATGTTGTGTTTTCTTATAATAATAATATAAATACCTACTAATCATAAATATCCAATACCTACATATGTAGCCATAGTAGAGTAGCTTTTCCCTATATACAAAAAAAAAACATGATCTCGTATTCAAAAACTTATATGGCCCTTGAATAACATTTTTGTTAGCAACAAAAATAAATATATGCGTAAAAGAGACAAAATCTATTTTAAATAGAGTGTTGTTTAAGGACTCATTTAGTTTTTATTAATAAGGCCAAATATGTTTTCAATCCGTAGATTTAGGTAAGTATACCTACTTCATATTTTGATTAGGAAACGAATGAATAAAAAAACTGTTTTATTTAACAAAATTTTATTTTATGCATTCCATAATGATAATTTTTAGCTCTCAGTCGCCTCGTGCGTACCTTCGGAAAGTTGTGTCGATTCTGAATACATTATCATTTATAACACGTTAAACCCAAATATGTATATTAATTAAAGACAAACATATTTTAAACATCCATATAATAGTATACTGGCTGTATAAAACAATACAATTAAAGGACGAATATCTTTAATCTTAATAGATTTCTTAGGTGTTTTAATGGGTCTCATAGTGACTTTGGGCTAATATGGGGATCTATTGATCAAATCGAACATCTTTTCTGATGGAACCATGTGAGGCAAATAAAAAAAAAGACTTCTTCATACAAATTGGTTATTTTAACATTTAGTTTGTATGGAGTTTTTTTTTTTCATTTGCGACATATGGTTCTTTGGGAAAGTTGTTCGATTTGATCGATAGTAGCCGAAAGTACAACCTTCCAGTATATATATTAGAGCACGGCATGTGGACAATGTATCTACCTGATGGTAATCAGACCTACAAAGTTCATGAATAAGGTCGATCAATACATAATTCTTTAACAGCATTAGTCTCTTCCGCTATATGGGCTGTAATTTTGCGGTTATGAGATGAGCGACAAAAACGGATTTGCTTTATTATCAAATCAACAGCCTGTTTTGTAGATGCACCTTGCCAAGAAATTGATGCAGTAAGTTCCTGAAAACCGCTGAACCCACAGACCGAAACCGAAACATGAAATTCGTCTCTTTAATTGTACTATTATGTAACAATAAGTTTTAATAATAATTTCCCTATGAATGCTAAAACTGTAGATATATTTATAAGATCATTCGATATATTTTAACATTAATTACTTATTTAATTTTTAACAATTTATTAATTACAGAATACATTGAACACGAATGAGTTTTTAATATTTATTAATACAATATTTATTACACGGTTTTATTATTAAATTTAAATCTTAATTTCAACATTCATTGAGATATAATATGCATAATTAATAATTTTACATTTAATTATTAATATTATAATATATTATTGATAATAAATTTAAACAAAAATTGTATTGGTATGACTTCTTTATTATTTTATTATTTATTAAATAAATGAATACATAACAGAACGAAATACCTATATAATTAAAAGCCAAGGCACATGGTCTTATATACTGAATTTTGGAAGAAGGAGTAGATTTGATCCTAGCTAAAACTTAACAAACTTTCCGAACAGTTACACATTTTTTTTTATTAAGATTGGTACGTCATGTGAAAAGAATATTTAAAAAACTATGTTTTTGCATAAATTTAATTAATATTACTCTAAGCAAACATAAATAATTATACTTTACACATATATTCTATGTTTAAAGTTATTGGGTGACACAAATTTTCATTTAGGCGCATTTTTTTTTTAATTTCCAGTAGGTACAGAAGTTTTTTTTTAATTTTGTATAGAAGCACAACATGTGGCTTTGACCTGATGATAAGCAAACCAACAAAGTCCGTGAATAGGGTTGATCAATATGTACATTGTTTTTTAACAGCATTGGTCGCACCCACTATGCATGTTAAAGCAGACTCCTAACGCTAATTCGTCTTTTTCGCCTCTTATTTCGTAACCATGCAGTTACGAAATAGGAGGCGAAAAAGACGAATAAGCATTACGAGTTCGGAAAGACTAATTAGCATTACGAGTCTATTTTAACATCAACGCTGCTTATCGTTAAATCAATTGCCACTATCGTAACCGCACCCTGAAAGGAGAAGTGTAGTAGTCTACTGGCAAGCCACAAATTAAACCCGAAACATGACACGACTTATCGGGTTTCATAACCGAACTGGTGTTTATAGAAAACTAAAGATGATAAATACAATAGAATATTGATTTTAATTACTAAAATAATTAATATAATTATCAACGAATAGGAAATTTCCTTATTAATGCTAAAAAAACCTTAAGTTAAATTGATGCTACCTCAGTTTTCTCAATGTCGCATTGATATGAAAGTGTAAGTAAATTATTAACCAAGTTTTATTTAGGTCGCTAAATCAAGTTAACTTGATTTAGCGACAAGTTTCTGAAAGTAGATTTTAGATATCATTCAATATTGATTAACTTTTAATCAAAGTTTAATTTAGGGCTGATTTTTCAATCGTCTACCAGGACCTACTGGAAACAAAACAATTTGCGTTACGCCATGCGCAGTCACCGCTCAGAACTAGCTAGTAAAACTCTCTCACACACATTGTCTTTCTTCCTTTTACATAATAATCAAATCTACAAACGTTATCTAACGACCATGTATATTCCAAGAGTCGATCAAAATTTTACTCGTTTTGTATAAGTTCTATAGACATTGTATTTAAAGTTTAAATAGCAAGCTTGTGGTACAGTCTAAACCAACTAGTATAAACTAAAATTATTTATAATAAATTATGCAATTTTGTCGTATATTTATCTATTGGTTTTATTAAGCATAAAATCGTAGGCACTACGTCGTTAAGCTCATATCAGTAAGTCCTATTTTTGGGCTAGCAAGTAGTAACTTCAATCGCTTATACATTAAAATTACGTTACCTACGTTACTGCCGCTGACCATGCAGATACTGGCATTCTACGCATGTATAACTTTATATTTACAGTTAATGTTTTTTTTAGCTCCGACTACAAATTTTAACCGTCCGATGCGGGCTCACAATAAATTTTGTACAATGTGTAACGGAAATTCTGTGAAAACTGAAAGGCGTAAAAATTATGAAGCAAACTAGCTGCAGTGTTTTTTAATCATTGCGCCTGCCATACTGACGCGGTTATATCAACATATTTGTTATTTTTTCATATGTTTAATGTGTATTACTTACTATTACTAAAATTATCTTTAAAATATCAATATAGTTGTTCTTCGCCATATTGGGGATAATAATAAGAACTATTCAAGTGAGTATTAAAAAAAATACCATCACGAGTGCCTATTTGGCTCCCGAGAACCTCATCGTACCTAGTGGACGGTTTAACCCGTCCTCATTTCACCGATGGTATTCGGAGGATGGTATACAGCGAGATATTATTAGGTTGATGACACTTTACAATTTTGTCTAAATCTATAAAAATATTGAAGTTCATGTTTACCCTACGCGCAGAAGACGAGTGGCGTGGTGGATGGCGCGTTCGTCGTAATTGTGTAGGGAGACCATATTTTCTTTAAAATATGGGTTTTCTTATGTACCATTTACCCTTGGATCATTACGAAAATTATACAACAGTATACCTAAGGGTCTATTACAGTGCCCTTTTATTTTAATAGACAGGCTATTGAAGTCAGTTTACAGAATTTCAGTTACGCAGTGTATTTAAAAACAAACAAGCAAATAGGCTTTAAGAAATATATTATTCGAGAGAATTTCAACAGCTTATTGAACCTTGATTTCCTGATATCTATTAAAAGTAATAACACTACTTAATGTTGATTTTTTTGGCAAAATGGTCCCCGGTCGAACGAGCTACTAAGTATCTATTTATTTATATATGCCTGATTTGTACGTTTAATTATCTAAATTTATTTACAGAAATACACACAAACTATTTTGTTTATGAACTTCTTTATATAATATGAGTTTTTAAATTCCCTAAAAAATATATTGAAACGTTTAGGAGACGATAGGTAAATAGTGTAGTATGTAGGTATAGCTACAAACTATAAAGCAGGTAGACAAAGTTACAGTAATAACCGACATTTTGATTCTATCCTTAGTTTTACTTTTATAATTAACAAACGCAACAAATATTATATAATCGAGCGTACATAATTATACTAAGCATAACAATAATTATACTAAAAGCGTTTTATTATTTAAAAAATCTGCAGACATAGGAACTAATCACAAGCTTTGCTCGTGAAACAAAAATACTTTTCATATTGTTTAGCAACACATCACTAATGTTAATCAGTTTATTTGTTATGAGTTTTGCGCATCTTAAAAATCCATTATCCGTCACTTTATTCCAATCACAGCGCAACTAAAATTATAATACCTTTATCGGAGGCCATATTATTATTTATCTTTGATTGAATTGACTTTGTCTCATTGAAATCGAGACGAATCCGTATCGATTACATACACGAACGCACAAGAAAGCCTCACAGCTCGAATTCGGAGCGGGTGTGGCGTCGGCGCTCGAGGCGAATGCGAGCCCCGCCGCGCCGAGCGCCCGGCGACACGCGCGGCGGCGGCTCCTCCTCGTACGGGGGGAACGAGCGCCAGCGCCGCCCGAACAGCCGCTCCAGGTAATATCTTAGTCAGATCCGGGTCGCCGCGTTCTCTGCCGTCAGCGGCCGGTAGTCCCCGCGGGCCAGCTCGCGCATCTCGCAATTGTTGTTGCCATTGATGGTCTTTAGCAGTGGATCCTCTGCGCCGCGCCCCGCGCCCGCCTCCGCGCGTCCGAGCAGCGCGTCCCGCTCGCCGGCGCGCTCAGGGCTGCCCCCGTGCGCGCGCACACCGCCGTTCGCATTCACCGCATTCACTATCACGGTTTGCGACAACGGGCCGCCGTGAATAGGACTGCCCTCGAGCGGCTCGCCCGCACCGAGCTCGGTCCGAAGTATACGTATCTTTTGAATCATCTCTTTTATTTCGTATCGAAGAATTCCGAGGAAGCACAGTTTTAAAAACGCTATCACACAATAACCCAAAACGAACAGTGCGTCCGCCGTCCTTCGGAGCCACGTCAGCAGTCTTTCGGCACACGCGGCCGTGTGGGGCGCACAGTGCACCGGCGCGACCGGCACCGGGGACGACGAGCCCGGACCGAACAGCGCCGTCGTCGCCACCGTGTGCGCCGGGGTGCGACAGCAGCTCGCCGGCAGCGCCGTGCGATTGAATCCAGCGAAATCGGACGGCCCGGTGACGCCGCAACACCGTTGCTCGCGTTGCAATCGGTCCCAGGCTTCGGAAAAGTCGTAATCGGCACCGTAATCGCGCACCAGTCTGTGTCGAAGTTGCGGCTTCAGCTCGCGGCAGACCCGTTCGAACCTAAACGCCCAGAACACTCCGACCGCCGCGTCGCCGACGAGCAAGGCGAGCAGAGCCAGCCAGTAGGCGTTGAGAAGTCGCTCGGAGAGACGTAACGCCGCGAGACAGCCCAGAAGCTGCAGCAGTCCCGCCTGCGCCGGCAGCGCGGCGTACCCGTACACGAAGCCGGGCTGTGCGACGCCGAGCCCGGGCACCAGCGCGCGCCGGTAGTCAGAGAGCGCGCGCCCCGCCGCCGCGCAGAAGGCTAGCGCACCCAGGAGCAACGCGCCGTTGCACGCGTAGATCCAGATGCGGTAGTACCGCATGGCGCGATGCGTGGCGGGGTGCACGGCGGGCGCGGGGCGGGGCGGCGACAGCGTCATGGTGCCGGACGCGTCATGTCGCCGCCCGCGCCCGCGCCGCCGCCACACGCCGCGCCCCACGCCTCTGAAACAACAAAAATATGTCATCACTCAGGTACTAACATAGGATGAACCTTCTAGCAGTTATATAAATTATTATTATTTATATAACTGCTAGATAAAATAAATAAAATTATATGTACTAAAACAGAACCAGAAAATCAATACAACTGTACCTAGGTATATTTATTGGTTAAGTCGAAGTCCAAAGCCGTTCGTTCTGCTGAATTAACGGAAAAGCATTTGTATACCTATTGGTAGGTTAGTTTGAAGAGAAAATCTCAAGAATAACTCGAGCAGCTCTCTACATAAATCTTTTCCCGTCGCCGTTCCTCTTACGCGACCTCAAGGCTCGCCGACACAATAAAATGTCTTTATTTGTTAAGACATAATAATTTTAAAGTCTTTGTGCAGAAAATAAAGTTATATATAACAGAAGAGAGACTGAAGTCAAACGATGCAAACAAAGTAATGAAATCGTTTTGTGTTCTCATTGGATAAACAGTAGAAAAAGAGCAAAGCACTGTTTTCGAAGTCCTCGAAGTTAAAATATTATCCTGCTTGTGTATCGCCCCCGAGACATTTCCGATTATTTATTATCATTGGATTCGAGTGGAAAACAAGAATAAAGATTTCTCTTTGTTACATCTCAAACAAGGTTCTGTCATTATTTTTTATAGAGATTAGGTACTGCGGATAACTTTATAGGTAAACTGTCGTAAGTGGGGATAACATTGTATAATGAACTGAAGATACGTAGTCGTATATTTACGTACTGTATTACCTATTCAACAGAGAAATTGGAAAATCCTTTTATTGTGTAAACTTGGAACAAAACCAGAAAATTAAGGATGTAAATTTATACCGCAGCCATTGTATGTTGCATTTAAAGTACAACATGAACAGGCTATATTCTTAATAGTAATAATAATAATATGTAGGTCAATTTACACATATTGCTCTGCTCACAAACTAAGCTCTAGGTTTGTACTATGTGCACCAGAAGCAACGATATAATACATACTTATATTTATATCATACAATATTTTATAAACACCCGGACCATGACAAACTATACAGAAAAAACGTACTAATAGAAAATCAAACCTAGACCCGCCCCTGCAAAGACTTAACCACTACATAAAACTAGTCTACGACGAGGCTGTTATAATATACTCTTTGTTTAGTTAATAAAAGTATTCCTCCATTGATACAAAAAAAAACACAATAACCCTATTTAGAATTATAGCTGATTTTAGGCAGACCTACAAAATCCATGAATCAATACATTGTTGTTTAACAATATGGATCGCTCCCACTAGGCCGGCTAAATTATGCGGTAACGAAATGGGTGACTCAGGGCAACGACAAAAACGTATTTGCATTACCAGTATGGACAAGGCCGATCCTGAGATGGGCGACCGCTTTATACAACGAGGCTATTTCATCAAAAACACCGCAACAAGCTCGCCACTTGTTAGGTGTTGCCTCCGAATACCATCGGCGAAATGAGGACGGTTTAAAACCGTCACTGGATACCCGGAGGGTAATTATAATAATTAAATTATTTTAATATAATATAATAAATAAATACCATCACGGGTGCCTATTTTGCTCCCGAACACTGTTTAAACGGCCTCAGGGTACACAGTGACGGTTTTAAACCATCCTCATTTGGCCGCTGGTATTCGGAGGCAACACCTAACAACTGGCGAGCTTATTGCGGTGTTTATGATGAAATAGCCTCGTTGTATAAAGCGGTCGCCCATCTCAGGATCGGCCTTGTTGTCATCTGCTTAACCTTGTTATCAGTTACGCAGTGATTTAATTTGGCTTACATTAGGCTGGGGCTGCTATTTTAATATCCTTGCTGTTTTTATGAAAGGAGACTACCACCTCGACAAGAAAAGAAAAGTCTCTAGAAAACCGGTGACCCTACAGACTAAAACCGAGACATGACTAGGTCACTTGACCTCACTTTGCATCTATATGGGCGGTAGTAACGAGTACGGTTGGTCGGCTTAACGATGTTATAGAGCTAGGCCTTCCTAATATATATTTTTTTTTTATATTGGCGTAATTTTAAACAGTTGTATGATGCATCATATCATAATATTCCAGCTGCAGCAAAAATATATTGGATATTTATAAAGACTCTGATTGTCGAAGCGCGAACGGGGAAACGCAAAACTTGTTCAAAGAGATAGACAGACGAACAATATAATTCCAAGTAAAAACGTGTGTGCCCCATTTTGTTAGCACCGCCATAGATACCACTGTCGTGAACTTTATCGATTTTATTTAGAAACATTTCGATAAACCTTTCTCCCAACCACATTGTTATGGAATAAAAGTAAAAAAATACACATAATCAGGTTACCCGAAACTTTTAGAATAGAACAGGGGCCTTACCAAAGAGCTGATCGATAATCGAATCGAAATACCCATCGAAAGCCAAATGTATGAGATTTGACGTTTCTCGTCGATCAGGCTCTACCCACAGAGTAAAATTCCTATAATTTTTTATCGATCAATGCGGCGATTCGATTCGCTATATTGTTCTTTGATCAGACCCCAGTATATTTCATTCATTTATTTATTAGAAGACAGTTTCAAATGTCTTTACGAGATATTTTTTTATTGGAGAACAGCCTGTCGCTCTGCATTAAATAATCGGGCTAAACGACGCGGTTACGAAATGGGCGGCGACAAAGACGTATTTGCATTACAAGTCTACTCTTCGCAGGATAGATGCGAAGATCATCCTCACTCTATCGTCAAATCAATAGCCCTTTTCTTAATCGCAGCCTGAAAGGAGACTATTACTCTTCCACAAAAAAAAATGCACTAATCTCCTGAAAACCTGTGAACCCAAAAACTAAAACCGAAACATGGCTAGGTTATTTGATGAATAATATTTAAATTGTTTATTATTTAGAAATAATATATCTCCCCTTAATATGATTTATCAGTCGTAATACGAGCAATGCTGCAATGGGGTTTCTATTTCTCAGTCTATGGTTAGTTCGTTTTATGCTGGCGCTCCGTGACTGGATCGCGTTGAAAATATAATAGCTTTGGAACTTTGGTGTAGCCACTGCCACGCTGGATTAAGCGCAGTCGTTCGTAGACCGCTTCAAAACAACATTTTTTAAATGATTTTTACTGCACGAAGCAGTTAACAAATACTTTTTAAAATGTGTATTTTTTTTGTATTTTCTTTTAACAACCTCCGACTAAAAAAGAGGGGCATTATACGTCTGTTCTAAAATCGGTGGACCGATTGTGTAGTTTTTTTTATATGATACATTATTATTAGACTGCGCTGCGGTGCTAGTGCCCGCAACTTCGTGTGCGTTTTATTTTAACCAAAAATTACTTTTTATGGGCAATGCATTCGTAATCGCGAACTCCGCGTTCTCCATACAAAATTAGCTTTCGCACTTCCAGAGATACTCGATTTCTGTTTGTCGCAAAATTAAAATAATATATTTCTCGGTCATCTTATTTATGAATCTTTCTGTCTTGGGTCATTTTATAACGCTGAGATAAAACATGTGGATGCAAATTCATAATTCCACTGTAGGTGTAGAAAGAATGTTTTTTTTTTAATACTTAGGATAATTTACACATATTGCTCTGGTCATAATACAAACACTAGGCTTGTACTATGTGTACCAGAAACAATGATATAATACATATTGTATTTTATAAACACGCAGACTATGACAAACTGTACAGAAAAACGAAATTTTTTTTGGCCATTTATGCCATGGGTGGGAATCGAACCCACGACCTCCGGATACAAAGCCAAAGTCGCAACCACTAGTCTACGGAGGCGGTCAATACTTACAATCCGGCTCCCGTACCGCGCGCAAACGCCTGGGCTAGTCAGAGGACGGGACGCGCGATTCTCACCAATACACCCACCACGCCGGTGCGTTCCCTGAAACAACAAAGCATACTATTACAAACAATTCTATATAA
Organism: Monopis laevigella; assembly: GCA_947458855.1. Taxonomy (NCBI): domain Eukaryota; kingdom Metazoa; phylum Arthropoda; class Insecta; order Lepidoptera; family Tineidae; genus Monopis; species Monopis laevigella. Next base: position 16,295,132 of record OX381581.1, read on the forward strand.
GAAGATATTTATTTATTAATTACATACATACATACATATTATCGGGTGCCTTACGGCGACCGAGACCCGGTAGACGGCCCCAGGGTACCCATCGGAGGAGTTTTATTCCCACCTCGTCGTAGGCACCCGAATTTGATGACTAGTCATAATTCAATTGTCATCTAGGATAGTATTCATAATTATAGAAATTGTAATATGGTAGCATTAAAATGAATACCTAACTACAACAATAAACAAAAAAGCACTTCGTTTAATAGAACCGCTTATGTATTTAAAAGAATGTTTCAAACAAAAGTTCCATTAGCGCTCTGAAAATCTCTTAATCCGGTTTGGACTGAAAATATCTGAAGCTACGTGTATCCAGCATAAAAAATCTACTGTTATACAAAGAGAGTTCATAGTTCAACTGATTATTTGTTATACTAAAATCGTTAATGACTATAAAAATATATTAGGTAGTAATAGAATAGGCATTTACCTACCTAAAATAAGTCAAGTGAATATGTTTTTACAATATAAATATATTGTGGCTTAATGCGCCTTACGGAGCTGGCATTTATTGGTGTAACAAACAACTTATTAAATTAAAATTTATTAGTTTAGTGAATAACTAATAGTTGAGATGGAATAAATGAATACCTAAATTAAGAATATCAATGGCTATACAATGCGGAAATGCAGTTAGTGCTATGGGCACATTTTGTGATCCCTCTTTACCTCCTTAAATTATGTTATTTAACTTCAGTCAAGTGTTTAATCGTATCAAATAGTATTCTTTAATTATTTATTATAAACAATAATAAGAATTTAATTTGGTATTGTAAAATCGTTGTGTATTATTCTCTTATATTATATCACTTACTAGCGGCTCATCCTGTCTTCGCATGGTAAAAATTTTAATATTTATATGAAACATTTTGTGATTAGAGATGTTTTTGTGAAGTACCGGTAGAGTCTCTCTCATTTGGTCGGAGTCGGCCTCACCGAGTCTTCAAGGAGATCTCAGTCCCAAATGGTGGAAGGCCATAGCGACTACATTAACTCCTCGGTTACCCAAGTTGTAGCATACCCCCTCAGGGACAGCTTCGATAAACCGAGTATTTTAAAACTTTTTTTCGGCTAGCGACTCGCCGAGCCACGCCACCCGTCAGACACAGATAATGCCTCTCAAAGCTCTCTGTTTTAGGCAGTCAAAAAAAAATTATATGAGATGAGTGCGTAGGGAGCCGACCGCGTGATTAAAGCCTCACGGCTACCTATCTCATGGATGTCACCACTTTCCTCTGTGGTCCATTGCGCGCCGCGGAGTTTATATTTCTAGTATAATTTGTTTTTTTTTACATTTTTAATGTATGATACCTTTTGATTTGTATGATGATATCTTTTGAATCATGTTTTTTTTTGTAGATATTGACAAGTTCTTTAATTTAATATGGTTACACTAAAATAATATAAGCATACTTTTGCACTTGCCGTCTTTTTTTAATTGAAGATATCTTTTAAATGGAAGTTGGATTTAAATAATTCAAAAAGTAATACATAAGTACTGAAACAACCTCAAATACTAAGCGATTTATTTGGATAAGGATTAATTCCAAGATACTAACTTATTAATTACGAGGCAAAAAACAAAAACACTCGTGCACCTTGTTAGGCACACCAAACATTTTGCTCTGAGCTCTGGGATTATACAGTGTGTACTAGAAATAATGATATAAACATATTATATTTTATAAATACTCAAACTAAATAACAAACCGTACAGAAAATAGTACCTAATAAATTGTTTGCCATAGGTGGGAATCAAACCCACGGATAAAAGGCTAAAGGCGCAACCATTAGTCTACGGAAGCGGAAATAGGTATTTTATTTACCCAGCCAGTTTAGTAAGTAGTTAAGAATTACTTAATAATGACTATGCATAAGCAAACACAGTCTCCTTTTTTTTTAAAGTTGATGTAGAATTATGCAATGTACTTTTACATGTATTTTGTACATTTTCCCGAACGACCTTTATATATAATAACATTATACATTGAGATAATATTATTATCAATATAATAACATCATTATGCTGTTTTCAGTATCGTTGCATATAGGACCTAACTAAATTACGTCGAAAAATTTCCCGTACCGGAATCACGTAGGTGTGTAGGTACTAGGAATAGATAGGTTAAAGTCAAAGGTCACAGTCACAGAAACAAATAGAGCGTCCACTCACAATAAGCCCACGGTTGTACTACGATCAATAAACCAGGCAATAAAACGAACGCGGCCATGTAATTGAAGTACAGAGAAAGGCAAGTCGGCGGATGCAGTGAAATATTGTGAGATATAATGTTATATCGATATCTTTGCGCATTGACAAGTCATAATGCTCTCTTATATATGTTGGGAAAAAATAAAGCCACAGGAATACACTTCGCATATCTAAAAAATATTAAGGTAGGTAAGCACTATAGTCACTATAATTAGACACGTAACTTAATGCGTGTATCACGTTGCATAGGTCTTTAAAACTAGAGATACATCGACCGGGGCAAAAGGAAGGCACGCGCAAATTCTACTTGAGGGATATAACTCCACTTATCTAGGTATAAATTTAGTCTGTGGTTACTATATACAGTCAAACGGTATAACAAGGATCACAGTAGTTCGTGACCTACAGTCGTGGCATGGGGCTTTAAAATAGTGACCCACAGGCGTAAGAAAAAAGAAGGCACGCGCAATTTTACAAGGGATACGCTCCACCGCTCTAGGTGGGAGGAAGGTCTCTATAACTTCGTTAGGCCGACCGACCGGTCTCCTTACCACCGCCCATACAGATGCAAAAACCGTCAAGTGTCCTAGTCATGTTTCGGTTTTAGTCTGTGGGTTCATCGGTTTTCAGGAGACTACTGCATTTGATATTTTTGTCGAGGTGGTAGTCTCCTTTTCGATTACGAAATGGGTGGTTGAACTGACGATAAGGCAGCGAGTATATTAAAATATACTCGTAATGCAATTCATCTTTGTCACCGCCCATTTCATAATCGTATCATTTAGCCGGCATAATGGGAGCGATCAATATTGTTTAAGAACAATTATTGATTGACCCCATTCATGGACTTTGTAGGTCTGCTCACCACCAGATACAAAGTTACATGCCGTGCTCCAATAAGAAAAAAAACAACCTATCTAAGGACAGATTTAGATCTGTGGTCACAGTATACAGTCGGACGGTATAACAAGGACCCCGGTTCGTGACCCGCGTCGTCGCATGGGGCTTTAACAAGCGTCCAGCCGAGACCATCTCGTTACTACAATCCTACTCTGCAAATACCTACCATTTTCTAGAATGTTCCGAATCAAAATGTTATGTAACCAAACTTTTACGTGAATTTAAAAAATAGCAACGGTGTAGGAAGTTATTCGATTTAAATCTTTATAAGTAGGTATAGTTTTGCTTATCTGAATTTTCAAATGTTCAAAATCAACTAAGTACAAATAAATTCACAATCCATACTTCTATACTAGATAATAATAATATTTTGCAGGGGTAATCTCTGGATCTAATAAAACGATTTTATAAATTCTTTTTTAATACAGTTGCTCGAAAAGGTGTACTTTCGATGGCAGTACATATGCCTCGAAAGTTGATTATTACGCACGCCGTGCGATTTTGTTTACAGTTCTTTCCATATGCTTCGTAAGTTGATTTTACCGCACGCCGTGCGATTTGTTTACATTTTTTTTTTAATTTCTATTTCAACAATTAGTAATCAATATTAATATATGTATATAGTTATTACATTTCTTATTGTCAAAAAAAAAAAATGGTTTCGCTTAGTTTTTTTTATTAAAGTATTTATTTTCTCGCAAATGTATTGAAAAATCGTATGGTACACGGTTGGTAAGGTTTTTACAAACTCGTGCCGATTCTAAACCCTCGCCTCCGGCTCGGGCTTACAAGACGTCAACTCGTTAGTAAAAACCTACTTACCAACCTCGTATCATAATGTACTATTAGTGTTGTATAGCCCATTTATCGAGGAATGCTATAGGCTATATATCATCACGCTACAACCAATAGACGCGGAGCATCAATGAATGATGGGGGGAAAACGGGGAAAATTTATTCCGTTTGAGAGCTTCCGTTGCGTGCGCTGCGTAAACGGTTAAAGTTACACAGACAAAGTTGCGCGGGTCAGCTAGTGTTATATAAAATAATGTTATACAATTCTACATAATGCTAATACAGAGAAAATACATTAACTATGCACCATATTATTATCTATACTAATTTTTAATAACATTATATATTAATTAAACTATCAATATACCTACATAAAAGAAAAATGCTGCGATGAATAAAGTCAGAACTTACTCATCACAGCCCAGCCGAAACTACTATAGCTTAGAATATGAAATTTGGACTGTAGCTTCCTTTTGTATTGTAGTGCCCCACTAAGGGATTCTTCAAAATCCCAAAGGGGTGAAAAGGAGGGATACATTATTTTTTTTGAAAAGTTTATATCTCGGTATTGTAAGATGATTTGAAACTCAATACTAGACTTTTTATTTTAATAAATTGATAGATTCCTCCATCGATAATCCATTTTTGGACTAGGGGAGGGGGACAAAAGGAGGGGTCGTTGTTCTAACTGCGTTATATCTTAGAAACGACGGGTTCTACAATAATCAAACTTTGTATGTAGACACCTCTTATAAAACGGAACGCGCGTGATTCACTATTTTAAATTTCAATAGGGAGAGGTGGGGGAAGATAAAAATAATGGGAATAAGGAAAATTGTCTGCACACGTCTTATAAAACTAAAGAAAAAATGATTAAATTTTTATTTATTATTTTATTAGGGGAAAGCGTGTGACAGTGTGTTTTTAACCGACTTCAAAAAACGAAGGTTCTCGATTAGACGTGTACGTTTTTTTTATGCGATGTTACATCATATCTCTGTCAAATCTTACCCGATGTCGAAAGATATTGTTTTAATTAAAAGAGCTGGTCACCCAATTGGTGCAATATTTTTTTTGTGAAGATCTGATAAAGACTGTCGGAACTGGAGACTGGAACTTTATAAATTTCGGGAGGTTTTCTTATATTTCACCATCTTCGCCAAATGTGAACCATTATTTCATTTAGTGTTTTTGAAGTCAGAGTTTATTTTTATGATAGAAAGTTTAAATTCAGAATGGAACAATGGAAATTTGTATGTAGACTCTATTAAGTATACAACTAATAGACAAGTTTTAAAAAATAAAATGGGGAAGTGGGGGAAGAATACGCGTAACAAGTTCCCGTAATACCCAAAAATAGGGTATACTATATAATACAAATAAATACCCATATTACGTGAACAATGAAACTTTGTATGTAGTCTTTGCTAATAAAACTAACAGACTCGTGTCTTACTATTAATAGGGGAAGGTAGGGAAGGAAAATATATTAACCGGATTGCGTTTTGTGTACAAATCATGACGGGCGAAGCCGAGTCAGCAAAATCTAGTAAATTATAAGAAATTTACCCTTTTTATAAAAAAGAAATGTTTTATTTTGTTTTGTCACATTTCAGTAGAATTTGTTTATTTTTTAAAAACAAATTTAGTTCTATCAGTTTATTTCGCTCGTTAAATAGATATTGCATCGACTTGCATTATTATTTTTTATTGTCTCTTGACGGTAAGTGGTATGCGGGAGCTATTTTGTTATAAGTAATAAAAATATGTACACTCTTTAATTTTAAGAAAACTCTGGGGTTTCAATTTCTACCCCAGTGAGCTTTTCTATAAAACTTTTATAAGAACATTAAAATTAGCTTTGAATATGAAACTATAAACCACTAAGTAATTATGCTTTGCAGAGCAGTTTATGCTGTCGGTCCTAGTTCCTGTAATACTTAATTGATATTTTAGTGGTAATTAATAAAGAATAAAAAATATTCTCAAAATTAAACGTTTTACTCGGCATCGTAATTATTATTTATTTTAATGTCGTGGGTTCGATTTCCATACATGGAAAATGATATTGGTACGCTTTTCTGTACAGCTTACCATGTTTTCATTAGATATTTAGAATCCTAAATTGAGATATTAACAAACTATTTATCGGCTGTAAGTCGTTTGAAATTTGTTATTTACAATAATTTATAACACCAAAAATTGGTTTTATAAATTTGTTATTCAATCATGCCCAAACGCCTTAACCGATTTAAGTATATCCCTATACATGGTTCCCCGTAGACAAACTACATTATCATTATCGGGAACAGCTTAAGTGGGCAGGAAAAGGATTTGCGAACTAGAGCGTCAAAAAACATCTAAATGTTGTTTTCAGTTATAATAAAGTTTTTTTTTTGGAAAAAAAGAACATGGAGGTGTAGATTTTATTTACTCGATCCTAATTACATAATTTCTTTATAAAAATTCTGTTTTGTTTTAAAATGAGAACTAAAGTAATATTTTTAGAATAATATATAATAAATAAAAATACTATCTATTTAGGATCGAGTAAGTAATATTTACACCTCTACGTTCTTTTTCAATAAAAATAAACTTTGATATCACTGAAAACAACATTTACACGTTTTTAGACGTTTGAGATCGCGAAACCTTTTACTGGCTTCTTAAGATACCACTATTGTATGGGGTATATACTAATGCAGTTACTACTATACATAGTCTGGCTATAAATACTGATACAATTAAAAATTAAAAAAATATGACATTTGAATTTGGAATCTGTTATTTTTATACGATTGTTCATTGTGTTTTCTCATTTTGGCGGCAATACATTGTACAATATTTTGCGATATTAAAATAGAGTGGAGTGATAAAGAGAACCGAATCGCTGTGATTGTATTACACAAAGTAGGTATGGAGCCAAATGCAATTTTTAAAACTCTCCATACACTTGGTATTAGTCAAATGTTTGTGTAGCGGGCTATTAATAGGTATAATGAGACGTCCTCTGTTTGTAACAGAAAAAGCCGCCACGTAGTGTTTGTACGAAAAAGGTGGTCAAAGCAGTAGGGAAAGAATTCGAAGAAATCCTGTCCGAAAGCAAAAGATTTTATCTCGGAAGATGAAGATAGCACCTAGAACCATATCGCGTGTTTTAAAAGATGACTTAGGACTTGCAGCCTATAAGAGATGCACTGGTCATTTCTTAACTGATAATTTAAAAAAGCATAGGGTGGTAAAATAGAAACAACTACTGTAGCGGTACGCAAAGGGATGTCACAGAAAAAAAATGTTTACGGATGAGATTTTTTTACAATTCAGCAACATTTTAGCAATCAAAATAACCGTATTTATGCTCAAAGCTCTAAGGAAGCTTCCCAATTAGTCGACAGAGTGCATCGCGGGCATTATCCGATTTCAGTGATAGTTTGGTGGGGTGTTAGCTATGAACGAGTGACTGAGTCATATTTTTATGAAAAAGGTATCAAAATATCGGCACAATTGTATCAAGATACACTTTTAAAATATTTAAAATTCTTTATTGAGGGTGCATTACGGCGCCCCAGACCGCCTAGACGGCCTCAGGGTACCCAGCGGAGGGGTTTTTAATACCACTTCGTCGTAGCCAATGGTATGAGTCTACACCAAACAAGTGCCTAACTCGTCTCGATGTTTTGGATAGACAATAACCCATCTATAAACAGTTTCACAAGTTGGTATAGTGAAACTAGGACCGACAGCTTAACGTGCTCTCCGAGGCACTATAGTGGTGTTGTTAAACAAATGTACACAAATTTTTAGAATAAAAACTAACCGGGGTTTGAACCAGGGACCTAAGTGTTTTAAGTCTAAGGTCTAACCAACTCGGCCACCACGTATTATTATGTACTAGATATGTATTATAGCCTTTCCCAGTTGAGGGGTCATTGGATTACTGTATATCCTTCTAAACTCTGCCTGTTTCCGAAAGTCACGTTATGTAAATATTTACTCCGAATAACTGTAGAGAATGATTTATGCTACACGTACCATGACAAGGGAAATATATTGGTATTTTCCAGCTACATGAATATATTTATATACCTACTACAGTTTTTGGGACCCCGGTTCAAATTCCAGATTACATTTATTTGGCAATAGTGCCTCAATGCCCCAGTTTCACTATACCTATCACTAGTAATATATTCACTATATTAAAAAAAAATTAATTATAATATATTACTGTGTAAATTATTATAATATATTGTGAATAAGTGATTATACATGGGTTATCCAGATTTTATTACTAAAGCACGGCATGAGGGCGTTCTACCTGATGGTAAGCAGATCTACAAAATCCATTAATGGGGTCGATCAATACATTGATCGCTGCTACTGCCGGGTCTTACGCCGGTTAAATAATGCGGTTACAAAATGAACGGCGGCAAAGACGAATTGGCAATACTATCCAAAGACCGTAGACTCATAATCGGCTACGACGAGGTAGGAATAAAACCTCACTTCTGGGTCTCTGGATACCCATGCTCTACCATGCGCATTGTAGCAACGTAATGTTTACGTATATACGAGTATATACGTGAGCAACAACCAATAGGGCAGCTTTATTTTTGGCACAGACAGAGGAGGACAGAGGCTCTACCATGGGTTTGCGCATTGTAGAAACGTAACGTATTCATTTACGTATACGTGAGCAACAACCAATAGGATCGCTAAATTCAATCCTGTTACCAAAAATAACGTATACGTATACAAATACGTTACGTTTCTACAATGCGCAAACCCATGGTAGAGCCTCAGGATTGAATAAAGCGATCCTAGAAGAAATGAAAAACTTTATTCATACACCAAACAACGCGTACTCAAGTTTGACAAATAATTAATCTTATAATTGAATGAATGTTTTATTTTTTGAATGAATGAATGTTTTATTTATTCACTTAACTTAGCCTAGTACATTTAATTACACAAAATTTACATAATCTGACATAATGATGTCCTGCCAAATGGATGCTATATAATAAAATAATAAAAACTTGTATAATAAATGAATATACCCAAGCAATTAGGTAAGCAAGCAACCACTAAACTAGGTAACGAACGTTAACCTGCATCTCAGTGGTTGGTTTACTTTCCTCAAACATATAGATCATATTATAAGTTAAGTAATATTAAAAATATTAAGATAATGGAAGGTATATGATTGCGCTTGTATATATGTATGTATGTGTGTATATATTGTTTAAATTTTATAAATTAAAAAATAACCGAAAAATTTAACTATCTAAAAATACCTAAGATATGAAAAAAAAAATATAAACAAAAATTTAAGCAAAAAGAAAAAATAATACCTAAATACACACTAAAAAGAAAAACTTAAAATTTCTAAAAAGAAAACTACGTAAGTATTATCACTTAATTATTCATTATTGTTATCATCACTATGAACATCATTATTTCTTACCTATTATTATGATACCATTATCTACTATGCCGCTTACGCTGCCGAAATTTAAATTTACTTGTTAATAAGTGGTATTTAGTTTTCGTATACAGGTATCTTCGATTCCTATTTTATTCAGAAGCGAAACTCCGAACCTTTTTCGATAGCTTCTGAGCTCCAACTTATCGTCGTCCATTTTCGAATCGGCACCGCCATTATTACTAGTAAGTATTACGCAATGAATAAATTTTGACCCAATTTCTGGTGTCATTATGGTGACAGTTTCTGCCTGGCTACCTTCCAGTAATAAAGACATTGATAATGACACAATAAAACGTTAATGAGCTACGTTTACAACATCAGCTATATGTGGCAGTTACGCCATTTTTTCCCGATAATTGCCCTATAAAACATAGGGCTAAAATGTGCCAATTTTGCGGAACTCCATTTTTATTTTGCCTTGTATTTATTATACTTGGGCATTGTATAAGTATACGTGGTGACCGAGTTGGCTAGACGTTAGACTTAAAAACACTTAAGTCCCTGGTTCAAACCTTGTGTACCAATGAGTTTTTAATCTAAAAGTTTATGTACGTTTGTTTAACAACATAACTATAGCCTTAACTATAACCTTCTCTATTATAGAGTAAGGCTACTACTGGCCATTTAAATGTTAGTTTTCTTATTTGAATATTTATGACATTTGTGAAGGGAATAGAATAAATCGAAGGAAGAAAAGAGTCGAAAGAGAGATCGATAGAGGGACACACGATGTGTGATGTATTAATTTAAGATAAAACGTGTGAAACCGCGATTAATCCTCACCGTTTTGACTTTATATAGCTTTGCAGGAATTATGTATTCTGCAGAGAATTGAAAAGAGTATAAATATATTTATAAAATGTATAAACAACAAATAAGTATCTAAAGGTGTTACCTCGGAGAGCACGTTAAGCTGTCGGTCCCAGTTTCACTATATCAACTTGTGAAACTGTTTATTCGAAGATTATTATTTGGAGAAGACATTTTGTTTTAAATGCAACATGCTCTAAAATAATAATATGCTGCATGGTAAAAGTCGTTTTACGGTCCATTTAAGCCACTCGTTTCTTAAATAAACTTGCTGGTTTTTACTATAACGGGAGATTTAACCGCTACCAGGCTTTCATCAACTGGGGAATTACCGCTTTTTCTTACCTACACAAAAAGAATTCCCAAATTTTTCTTTGGTATCGTGATTTGCATACCTTTACGTACCTCATTGAATATTTTAACTATCTAACTCCGATATTTCGGAATCACTTGTAAAATTCTACGTTTGCAGGAAAAGTTAAAAAGTGATTTGAGAGACAGGCACTGTTGAATAATTCAACTCTAAACTAGATGCTAGAAACGTGCTAGAGTCAGACAGAAAAGTTCGCAGCTCTGAATGTTCTTGAATCTCATTGAAACTTAAGTTTATTTGTTTCGTAGTCTCGTAGATTGTTAGATAAACGACAAGTGAATTTGTAACAGCGTCAGTGGATTATTAAACGCGACGAAATACTAAATTGCATTATACTTGTGCTATTCTATTGCGCAAGTTTGTTTGTGTTGAAACATAGTATTCATCTACCTATATATATCTTCTTTATTAAGAGCATAGGGTATTAATAATTTTACAGCCTCCGTAGACTAGTGGTTGCGCCTTTGGCGTTGTATCCGGAGGTCTTGGGTTCGATTCCCACCCATGGCAAAAATATATTAGTAGTTCTGTACGTTTGTCATGGTCTGGGTGTTTATAAAATATAATATGTATTATATCGTTGCTTCTGGTACACATAGTATAAGCCTAGAGTTTAGTTTGTGACCAGAGCAATATGTGTAAATTGTCCTACATACCTATTAAAAAAAATATATATATATAATAAATTCATCTTTATTTGCCAAAAAATATGGTACATTTTATTAGCGAACTAGAACGGCTAATAATATCTAAACGTGTTGTTTTCAGTGATATTATTTTAAGTTTTTTGTTTGGAAAAAAAGAATGGAAGTGTAGTTTTTATTATTTTATTTATAAGAACCTAATTAATTACATATTCTTTATAAAAAATCTGTAAACTTTTTAAATGGCAACTAAGGTAAGATTTTTAAAATCAATAATTAAACTTTAGTTGTCTTTTCAAAAGTTACTCAAAATGTAAGATGCGAACCGTAGTTTAGGATTTTGAGTCCAGTGTCAGGGATGTGATTACGAAAGATTTTCCTAAATTAGAGTTAAATTTAATAAATAATCATACCTACCTATCGTTTTTTTTTGTTTCGTGGGAAATTGTCCCTGCACTTTTTCTTGGAATAGTCAGTCAGTTTTATTCTTAGTAAAATTTTAGTTCTGTCTATTAATGATTTATATACTAAACTAGTTTGAATTCTTAATAGAAATTATTTTAGTTTTTTTCGTAAATTGCACTTTATTTCGCGGCATAATTATATTTGTAAAATAGAGCTCGTTTTTACAATGCTTATTTAAAAAAAAAAATTTGTTTATTAATTTGTCACGCTAGACTATGAAAATGTGTAAGTATACTTAAATTATGTCAAATGGCATACATTACTCGCCTAGCTACCCCTTTACAGGGTGATGGTATGTACGTCTGGCCCGTATTAAAACGTACAAACAATACTCTTATTTTTTTTTTCTCTTATTTTAGTAAGAATAATGAATATGCATAAAAGAGCTAATTCCTATTTTAACTAAAGTGTTTTTCAAGGACTCAATAAGTTTTTAAGAAAGGCCATAAGTATGTCTAACAGGTAAAGGCGGCGAGTAATTAATTTCCTTTCAAACTCATCCTAGAAATACGATTTAATTAAACAAAAACAAATTATCAACTAAAATAGAAACAAAAAAAATTACGTGGTGAAACTGAAATGAAATCTCGGAGCGATTTTGCAGTTTAGCCGAATGACGTTTAATTCCTGAACTGTCGCTCAGCGAAGTCACTCACTGCAAAATACGAAGACTGGCGATCGTGAGCAACTGCCGGTGACATTTTGTGACCTATACAATCTGTACCGTACCGACCATTGAAGTTCTGACTAGAGTCCCCGAGATTGTCACTCACCAAAGCCGCTTTCTACAAAATACATATACTGAAAAATATGAGCAATTGATGGTGATATTTCGTGACTTATACAATTTGTGCCGACCATTGAAGTCCTCACTAGAGTTCCCATCTATTGGGTTGTTGCTCAACGAAGCCGCTCACTACAAAATATGAAGCCTGTCAAACGTGAGTAACCGCCGTGCCGGTGAAATTTTGTGACCTATACAATCTGTACCGACTATTGAAGTTCTATTTAGACACCCCGAAAATGATTTAGGGCATCACTCAACGAAGCCACTCCTTATAAAATGCGAAGACTGGCAAAAGTGAACAATTGCCGTAGCAGTGACTAATTATGACCAATCTATACCAACCGTTGAAGTTCTAACTAGAGCCCCCGACTATTTTGGAGTGTCGGTAAAAGAAACCGCTCACGAAAAATTCGAAGTCTGGCGAACGTGAGCAACTGCTAGTGACATTTTGTAACGTTTACAATGTGTGCCGACTTTTAAAGTTCTAACTAGAATCGCCGAGATTATTTTAAAGTATCGCTCAATAAAACCGCTGGCAATACAAAGACTGGCGAACGTGAGCAATTGTGTAGGTGATATTTTGTGACTTACACATTCTGTACCGGCCTTTAAAGTTAAACTAAAGTCCCAAATATGGTCTGTTTTGGGGAATCTCTCAACTTTATTTTTAATTTATAAATAAATACCTATATGATAGAGTTAATGATAAATTTTATCATACACCTATTTCAGCGTTCTCTAATTTTAAGTAATAGCTCTGTATATTGTATCTACAGTAATGGCGACTACTGACAGCAAGCGATTGTAGTACGGCCAACTAATTCCGTTATACGACTGCAACTAATATCCTATGGAATATCTATCGCCTATTGGTTCTAATGACACGTCCGTTAAGTTAACTGTAATGCATTTGATACCATAATTTAGTTGCTAGGAGTGTGGTACAGTAAACCACAAGGTGTTTATACACAATCTCAGTTATATTCTAGCTAAATACTTGAACAAACGGATGAGTGACTTACCCTCAGTTTCTGCAACGTTGAATAAATTATTATATGATGAATATAGGCTAACAAAGCCAACGATTGTTTTAATGTCACTTCATGTAAACTTAACAAATCCACCATCATAGCTACTTTTAAATAAAGATTTATTTAATTATTATTCTAGAAACTGCGGCCTTAGTACCTTATTCACATATTACACGCCACACACACATACCACTCATGTTTGAGACAATGTTCTTAGCAAACCATGGCTTCACCGTGCGGGTGCCGGGTCCATCGCGTGGTTGAAAGGCAGGGGAATGAACTGCAGCGTTCCCGGACTTGAGACCGCGAAATAGGTTTAAAGGTCTTTTGAACTCTCACCTGTACTGTGTTCACTACCCTCTCTACTCAACCAAATACTATATGATCCTGTAAGCGCCATCCTGGACACTACTAACACACACCACATACACAAAACACACATCATAATACACTTACACGGCAAACATATTAGTTACACATTTTAGTTATTTCTCATGCAACATTTTATTATAGGTAAAATAGATATTAGTTTTGCCATTTTTGTACATAAATTAATATTTATAAAATAAGGAGCGGTTATAACTGATTTAAAAACAGCATGCACCTGGCTTAGCAATCAGGAATACCATATTAGGGGAGATCTCATGCAGTACTTATCAATATTTTGTCTCCTATTAGGAAGTGGTTATGAAATGGCCAATTTAGCGTTGGATGAAAATACGGCAATACTAACAACGTGAAAAGTTTCTTTTTAAAATTGATCTTCAGTAGGTACTTAGTTTTGAATATTAAAAAAAACTTATTAATATAATTACCTAAAGACCACAACATCAAGTCGAACAAATATTTTGATCTCACAAACGAAATTACTAGAAACGGACTTAAAACCCAACTTTATGCAGTGGAAGTTGGTGCTCTTGCACTACATAAAGTTGGGAATTCCAGCAAAGTCTTTGCGCCGTCTATTGAAGGATCTTGGACTTCCGAGAACAGCCGTCGGAACTTTTATGGAGCGTGTTTCCAGGATGGCGCTTACAGGATCATATAGTATTTGGTTGAGTAGAGAGGGTAGTGAACACAGTACAGGTGAGAGTTCAAAAGACCTTTAAACCTATTTCGCGGTCTCAAGTCCGGGAACGCTGCAGTTCATTCCCCTGCCTTTCAACCACGCGATGGACCCGGCACCCGCACGGTGAAGCCATGGTTTGCTAAGAACATTGTCTCTCTTTTCAATCCCTAACAATAACAATACAGTATATAGAAGCGTGTTAATATGTGTATTAATATATAAGTGTATATTTATTAATGTATCAGTATATTTTTTTACATAATATTAATGGCTTTTTTAGTACTATGAAAAAATATATTGCACAAAAGCTTAAACTATTAACATAGGCGACCTCAATGCCTTAAACATAGTACTGATGCAAAAATAAATATATACTTACGACATAGATACATGCCTACATATACTGCGTGTTTTTTTAACAATGGTAATATTTTGTTGATGCCTCCAGTATCACATTTAAAATCCATTTTTAAAATAAAAAAGATAGGTAAGTATTATTTTCATCAATAAAAAAAGTCCGAAAAATAAATTATTTTACTCTATATGCTTAAAATTACTTTATATTAAATCTTTGTATCTAACAAGTAAAACACAATTAGACAAGTGATAGCCTTTAATTAATTCGAGAGTTTAATATAAAAGTTAACGCGATTTGTAGATCTTTATGTTTTTGAATAGGGGACCCTAAAAGGAAAAAATACGTGTTTCATTATTTTCATCATAGAACACAATATAAAAATTTATCCGTGATAAAAAAACATCCAGTTTATATACATATATATATATAATATATATACACCATAATTATCAAGCTTTATTTATGCATTAAATGAGTTAAAAAAACTACAAATCTTAAATCAGCAATATGTGCATATTATGCATATGCACATGCTTGGCTGAGCTATGGAATTATACTCTGGGGTAATAGTACAGATGCTCAACAATTATTTATTTTGCAAAAGAAATGCATAAGAATACTAGCAAATTTGCAAAAAATTTGATTCTTTCACAACATGAAACCCTATTTTATTAAATTTGAAATTCTAACCCTAGTCTCCCTATACATTTTAGAAATATGTACATTTGTATAGAATAATTTACACCTTTTTCCTGAATATACCCGCCCTAATAACTTAAGACCCCAAAGAAGATTAGCCCTTTCTACTCATTTAAAAATTGTTGATTCTGGCACCCACCAAATGTCAATAAAATTTTAAAATAAAATTCCAGATAATATAAAACAAATAATAAAAAATAATTAAAAAACTTTTTAATACAAAAATGTTATTATTCTCTAAAAGAGTTTCTAAATGATGATGAGCAATATAAGTAAATAGAAGTGTATTTAATTTTATTTATTATAAATATATATTTTTTAATCTCTGTAGTGCCCTTGCAGGGTCTTGACTAATTAATATTTAATTTTTTTTTTCAAGTGCAAATAAATAAATACTAAATAATTATGATATATGAATGAACTATTTTGAATAGAATTAAATGGGAGTGAAGTTAAGTTTTAAAGGAGGCTACAGACAATAGAGTTCTAAATAAATGTCAAATACCATAAATGTTAACGTTGCATATAATAGCGGATCCTGTGTCTCTCATCTCGAGTCGCTGGTTCATAGTCAATGAGGTTAAATAATGTAATATCTGGAGGCGAAATTACAAATTTGAAGTATGATAATATTTAGATTTTCCAATCATAAAGTCATCGTTTTACGCGACCTATGCCTATATAGGTACGTTTATTTTAAATAATAGTAGTTAAATATTTTTTTCAGGAATTTCAAGAAGAGAAGAATTAGAAAAATCTATTGTGCATATTTGAAACAAGATCTCAAAATAATAATTAATAATAATAATAGTTTATTTGCAAGAATATGGTACATAAAAAGGTGTTACATAAAAAAGTATATTGTTCATGTCCTACCAGTAAAGTAAAGTGAGTAATAATTCATTATTACTCATAATGAAAATTTGGATACAACCACTGAAAGATACTTAGTTAATAAACGAAACACGTGTAGATTGTAGCGGGGGGGTTTTTAAAGAATAATTAAAATGAAAGATTAAGTTGGTTTAATACAAGTTTATTTAAAATATAAGATATATTTACAAGTAAAGTTGGTTTTGAGTACAGTAACTATGTAAGAGACCTACCTAATAAATGTTGGCCCTGCCTACAATAGATATGCCTATTATAAACTAAAACTCTGACCGTATAGTATGGGAAGATTGGAAGGACTGACGAGGGACAGGCTCGAGGACTGGCACGTCGACTGGAACGCAGACTGGCACGTAGACAGGCGACGGCAGCAGATGTAGGCAGGCAAGCAGGAAGGCGGCGGCACGATGGCAGCAGCAGCAAGCACGCACGATTGTAGCAGCCGCACACGATGAGGCGAGGCCTCGTCTCTCAGGCTGACGCCTGAGACGAGGACTCAGATGGCCTCGACTCTCAAGGCTCTAGGCCTGAGGTGAGGTCCGTGAAGCAGTGGCTTGCGGCACGATGACGGCAGCAAGAGGAAGGCGGCGGCACGACGGCAGCACGCAGACGGCGGGCGGCACGGCTGTAGAGGCAGCCGTACACGAAGAGGTGAATTTCCGTCTCTCAGGCCAATGCCTGAGACGAGAAGTCAGATGGCCTCGTCACTCAAGGCTCGAAGCCCGAGGCGAGGTCCTGCAGCACAAGGAGGTTCTCCAACCCTCAGAGCAGACGCCCGAGCGAAGTGGAGTCTAGGCAAATCCCGGAGGCCGCAACTCCAGAATCCGGAGTCCTCAAGGAAGTGTGACAGGATCGGGCCTGGTTCTCGACGTAGCAGGTTCAAGGTTTCAAGGATGAGAACCAGTCGATCACTGCCACTGTAGCTAGACTTCTTCTTCTTTCTTAAGCTTCCTCGAGACTGACGAAAAATCGCCGGTCCGAGATATTTAAAGACGATTTTAGAGCTCTATGATTAAAATTCATATTTAGTTTTAATTTATAGAGTGCCAGTATTATTTTGGGTTTGTATGGGAACTTTTGAAGCTACCTAGCGGTCAGAGGAGGCGCTAAGATTTGGTGTTTTAAGTGTCTAAAAATGTGAAAATACCTAAAGAATATGTTTTAATTTACAATATCACCTATGTATTAGTTTATATAATAAAAATTTAAATTTAAAATGTTAGGAATCTGATTTCATAACCAAAGCCTAACTTTTCGTGAAAACTAAATGAAAAATTTGGAACGTTCACAGAAGGGAAATTTCTAGCTGTCAAAATTCTGGAGTATTACATACAAATATTAACCAATTTAACCACGTTTTTACTACCTGGAATTTTCCCTGAAAATGGTGTATTATGATACATTTGGTGGTCATTTTAAAAAAATGTATGAAATGATATGAAGACAAATAAAATAAAATACTTAAATATAATATGGAGCGGTTGTAACGTGACATATACCCCCATTTCCCCATAAAATTTTTAGGCTTCCCGAAAAATTTTTCAAGAAGATATAAAAGATAATAAATAATTTAGATAGATATGGTACAAGAAAAGTTCTTGACACAGTAGTTGTCGGCTAGGCTTATTTGATAAAGGAGTTACCGTATCCGCTCCTGTAATTATAGCACCCCGCCCTGGGTTTAGTTCCCAGGCGCAAAGTATAATACCCCTCACCAGGTTTGTAGCAAGCGGCCTGGTGGGAGTTTTTCAAGGAGTGTACTCCTCACCAGGTTTGTAGCAAACGGCCTGGTGGGAGTTTTTCAAGGAGAAGGGTACTTTCTACCAATGTTGTAGCATAGGTCTTGATAGAAGTACATTAAGAAAGAATATTGTGTTTCTCAAAGAAGGTAAGAAAACACAATACCAACGTAGGCTTAATTAGAGAGTCGTTGTCATCCGCTCTTTAAAAAATATAATATAATATAATACATAAATATAAGGGTGATCGAACAAACATACATAAAATAATAATATCATTGACGACGTAAGGCATATTTAAGGAGTTGTCGTTCCGCTCCGTAGAAAATAAATATAGACATACATAAATTAAGATAGAAATAGTGCCAAAAATTAAGAAATATATATAGTATTTAATGAAGTTAATGAATCATGAAAATCAAAAGATTTTATGTTTTAAAAGTTTGTAGCAGTTCAAGATTCTAGGTTCCAGGTTTAACAATTAAAACAAAAAATATTATAAATTATTTAAGTTAAAAAAAATTTAATCTTTACTTAAGCCAAAAGTTTTCTTTTTAGATTAAGCAAATAAAGTTTAAGAAATGTTTTTATGGTCTACGACCACGTTAGAACAAGTATTTGACTCATAGTTGTCAAAAAAAACTATAAAATTAACATTTTATAAGTTAATTCAAGTTTCAAATCATTAAAAGTTTAAAATAAATAATGCTAAGAACAATTTATTTAAGTTCTAGGTATAAGTTTAAGATTATGTTCTAGGATGTGTCTATAAAATAAAGTAATAATTCTAGGACTCAAGTTTAAAATATATGTACAGTTTAAAAAACTTAATAAAGATTTCTAGGTGAGATAAAATTATTTACAAATGTACATATAAAAATATTTAAGAGTTATAGCTAAAAACAAAATTATTTAAACGTAGGTTTTACGAGTATTTTTTTTAAATGTTTTAAAACAGTTTTAGGGAATAGGGTTTTAAGTTTATATTAAGAGAATTTAAAAAAAAATCGATAAAAATATCTATGACATAAGTCTTTCAGAAAATTATTTTTAAGCAAAATAATTATATTAGGTTTTCAGTAGGTATAATGTTTTTTTTTTTTTTTTTTAAAGATTTTATAGCCAAAATAAAGCGAAAATAAACAGGACGTTATAAGTCATAGACGTTATATATCAAGGTTTAAGTTTTTATAGTTTTAAGATTAATTTATTATAAGATTCACGATATCTAATAAAGATTTCATAAGTTAATTCATATTTATTAACTAAATAAAAATGTATTATTTTAGTATACATTTGGCTTAAGTAAAATGAAGAAAATTATTATTTTAAAGAAAATTACTAAAAGAAAATCAAATTAAGATTTTTTTTTTTAAAGAAAATTCCAAATAATAAATTGGAATATCAAGTTTTTTTGTTTCAGAATATTTACAAAACAAAAAAATATATTTACAGTTTTTAAGTTAAAATACTAAAGAAATTCCTAAGTTAAAAAATATAAAGAAGGTGTGTACCTAGGTGAAAAGTGTAGTTATAGGAACTGTACTCAACCACGTTGGGCGCCAATGTAGCGGGGGGGTTTTTAAAGATTTTTAAAATGAAAGATTAAGTTGGTTTAATACAAGTTTATTTAAAATATAAGATATATTTACAAGTAAAGTTGGTTTTGAGTACAGTAACTATGTAAGAGACCTACCTAATAAATGTTGGCCCTGCCTACAATAGATATGCCTATTATAAACTAAAACTCTGACCGTATAGTATGGGAAGATTGGAAGGACTGACGAGGGACAGGCTCGAGGACTGGCACGTCGACTGGAACGCAGACTGGCACGTAGACAGGCGACGGCAGCAGATGTAGGCAGGCAAGCAGGAAGGCGGCGGCACGATGGCAGCAGCAGCAAGCACGCACGATTGTAGCAGCCGCACACGATGAGGCGAGGCCTCGTCTCTCAGGCTGACGCCTGAGACGAGGACTCAGATGGCCTCGACTCTCAAGGTTCTAGGCCTGAGGTGAGGTCCGTGAAGCAGTGGCTTGCGGCACGATGACGGCAGCAAGGGGAAGGCGGCGGCACGACGGCAGCACGCAGACGGCGGGCGGCAGGGCTGTAGAGGCAGCCGTACACGAAGAGGTGAATTTCCGTCTCTCAGGCCAATGCCTGAGACGAGAAGTCAGATGGCCTCGTCACTCAAGGCTCGAAGCCCGAGGCGAGGTCCTGCAGCACAAGGAGGTTCTCCAACCCTCAGAGCAGACGCCCGAGCGAAGTGGAGTCTAGGCAAATCCCGGAGGCCGCAACTCCAGAATCCGGAGTCCTCAAGGAAGTGTGACAGGATCAGGCCTGGTTCTCGACGTAGCAGGTTCAAGGTTTCAAGGATGAGAACCAGTCGATCACTGCCACTGTAGCTAGACTTCTTCTTCTTTCTTAAGCTTCCTCGAGACTGACGAAAAATCGCCGGTCCGAGATATTTAAAGACGATTTTAGAGCTCTATGATTAAAATTCATATTTAGTTTTAATTTATAGAGTGCCAGTATTATTTTGGGTTTGTATGGGAACTTTTGAAGCTACCTAGCGGTCAGAGGAGGCGCTAAGATTTGGTGTTTTAAGTGTCTAAAAATGTGAAAATACCTAAAGAATATGTTTTAATTTACAATATCACCTATGTATTAGTTTATATAATAAAAATTTAAATTTAAAATGTTAGGAATCTGATTTCATAACCAAAGCCTAACTTTTCGTGAAAACTAAATGAAAAATTTGGAACGTTCACAGAAGGGAAATTTCTAGCTGTCAAAATTCTGGAGTATTACATACAAATATTAACCAATTTAACCACGTTTTTACTACCTGGAATTTTCCCTGAAAATGGTGTATTATGATACATTTGGTGGTCATTTTAAAAAAATGTATGAAATGATATGAAGACAAATAAAATAAAATACTTAAATATAATATGGAGCGGTTGTAACGTGACAAGATATCAAGTTAAAAAATCATTTTTATTTCTGTAGGGACTTGTATTTTAGTATAAAATGTTAGTAACTAAATAATACAAATAATTGAAAATAGGAAAAAAAAAACTATTATACATAGATATTTAATAAGGTCGTTTTATTGCCTCCAGTTACCACTCTATTTTTAATTAGTCTCAATGTTCGTGGCGCTCTCAAGTTTGCGTTTTTCCAATACTATGGCTTTTATTATCTCAACTCTTTAATATTTGGAGACTCAACGTCTTTACAGCTGTAGTTTGTTTTAATCGTGTTTTCTCTTTATAGAGCTTCTTTGACCTAATTTTAACAAAAACCCTTAACAAGGTTATTGTGTTTAATTTGCATGCTACTTTGATGTAATTCAATAATAGTTTGATGTAATTAAACTAATGAGTAGCTCGTCGCGATGTTTGGATCGCTTAATAACATATCACAAGTTGGCTGGTGTAACTGGGACCGACAGCTTGTCGGTTCTAGTTGTACTTTTTTTACCGCGACCGCCTCCAAAAAATAGTGGTTTCGCCCTTGGCGTTGTATCCAGAGGTTGTGGGTTCGATTCCACCCATGACAAAAAAAATATTATTACGTTTTTCTGCAGTTTGTCATGGTCTGGGTGTTTATAAAATATAATATGTATTATATCGTTGTTTCCAGTACACATAGTACAGCCTAGAGCTTAGTTTGTGACCACTCGAGAACCTTAATACCCCAACGGCCGTCCGTTCTGCGAGCTATGTGGCCTGCCCACTGCCACTTAAGTTTGGCGATTCTGGAGGCTATGTCTGTTACTTTGGTCCTTTTGCGGATCTCATCGTTTCGAATACGATTCCGCAAGGAAACGCCGAGCATAGCGCGCTCCATCGCCCTTTGTGTGACTGTGAGCTTTTTCATGAGGCCCATAGTAAGCGACCACGTCTCTGATCCGTAAGTCATCACTGGCAACACACACTGCTCGAACACCTTGGTTTTTAAACACTGCGGTATTTAGGACGAGAAGATATTACGTAGCCTCCCGAATGCTGCCCAGCCGAGTTGGATTCGACGAGTGATCTCTTTCTCGAAGTTGGATTTACCTGTTTGGATTGACTGTCCTAGGTATATATAGTTATCAACAACTTCGAGTGCGGAACTTCCTATTTTTACAGGAGTGGGTATAACATGGGCGTTCGACATGACTTTGGTCTTATCCATGTTCATGTCAAGGCCCACTTTTTTAGAAGCCCCACTGAGATCATTGAGCATTATGTCCTTCATATTATATTTAAAAATAAAATAAAAATCCATCGCTGGGTACCCTGAGGCCGTCTATATAGGCGATCTCAGGTGCCGTAAGGCACCAATATGATGATATATATTACTTCGATGTATATATTATATTATACCTATGTGTTAAGGTTAATTTTTTAGTAAATAATTCTAAAACATATTATAATATTTTTGTAAAAATTAAATTCAAGTCGGTGTCTTAAAAATACAATTATAAATAGTATATTTTTATTATTTTGCTTTTATTTTTTAAAAATGAGATTCTGTAAAAAATGTTTGAACCAACGGCGTCCATGCATGAAAGCTGAAGCAATATTTGAAACTGAAAATAAATTTTGAAAAAGTTAAAACTCCCAGATAAGGATGCTTATTATTCCCATCATGAATTGGCACAAATATATATCTTACCTATCTGACTGGGTGTCCGCTTTCGGTCTCAGGATACCAAGTATACCAGCTCTCAAGCTCAAAAAATAAAAATTAATCCTACCGTACTAGGGTCGTTAGTGCGGGTGGTATTTTGAGTCTACACCGAACAAGTGTAGCTCATCGCGATGTTTGTATATACTTA
This sequence comes from Monopis laevigella, assembly GCA_947458855.1. NCBI lineage: Eukaryota > Metazoa > Arthropoda > Insecta > Lepidoptera > Tineidae > Monopis > Monopis laevigella. The sequence goes on from OX381581.1 coordinate 16,318,268, forward strand.
TAGATAGCAGTTTCACAAGTTGGTATAGTGGCCGACAGCTTAACTTGCTCCTTAAGGCACTACAGAGGTGTTGTTCAACAAATATAGTAACGAAAATGTTTACATTAAAAACTCATTGGTACACACCGGAGTATGAACTCGCGAGCCTAAAACTCATTGGTACACACCGGAGTATGAACTCGTGAGCCTAAAACTATAGTCAGTTGTAGTTTGAGACGTCTAGACACCCACGTGATACGTGATATTTATTTATTTATTTTAACACTTTATTGCACAGTAAACAAAAGTTATGTACAAAGGCGAACTTAATGCCTTAGGCATTATCTACCAGCTAACCTTTAAGATTGTGTTCGAAGTCGGGTGCTTAATTAAATTTTAATAAAATTATATAAAATAGGACATAGTTTAAAATGCATATATTGTACAATATATACATAATAAATAATACATAAACACATGAAGTACGTAATAAAACTAAAACTCGCAGACATTATTGTTTGACATCATTAACCGTTCTAACTACGGCAACAAAGTCGAATTTGTAGTACAAGTCTATCAAATTAACTGCTCGTGTCATAACCGTACCTGATAGACAACCACCTGACAAGAAATCGATGAAAATAATTTCCTTAAAACCCGTGAACTTTCAGACCCAAATATGAATAGGTCACTTGAAGGTTTTTGCCTGTGTATGGGCAGTGTAACGATACCGTAATAATTTTTAAGCTTATCAGCTCATCACTTCATCTGCTTTTTTTTATTTGAATAATCTTTCTGTAAGTTAAATTATTTTCTCTCAAACGAGATATATTTTTCCCTAAACTCACAGAATATTTTTTCTATAAGTGCTTTAGTCGCAATCTCTCTTTGAAATTATAAGTTAAAGAACTCGCTATCTAAATTCCTCATCTTACTTCCTGAAAGATAAATTATTTCACGCTTAATTTACAGTTTTATTTTATCGCGAAAAGGTTCTTTTTGCAGGCTGTACTTTTTATATGTTGCCTTTTTAGTGAAGTGAGCTTTACCTCATGAGAATTAGTTTAAAATGCACATAATAGATACTACTTTTTACATGCACCAAACTTAAAAATACAGTCTTTTGTATTGCTAGTAATATTAAAATAGTTTCAACTGTCCAACATAGAAATATTAATAAGTATAACCGATGAAAATATTATTTTAGAGAACTACTGAAAGTAGATAGTAGTGTCCTACAATGTCTATACTGTGTCAACATGACTGCAGAACCCTTATTAAGCTGGCCGACATCGGTCGTCTCCGCAATCGTATCGCCATGGCGAGCTTTAGCTCTAGTGTGACGTTTCTATAATGTTTACAAATCACACGATTTGTATATATCAAATTCTTAGATATCAAGATTTACGCTTGGGGCGCCGAACTATTTAAAGTAAACCTTTCTCAATCCTGGACAAAGCACAAGACTGGAAAATATTCATGGATACATTTAAAATACATTACAAGATTCCAGACGAACTAGCAGTTTCAGCCTATAGACCAGACATACTGGTGTACTCTCGGTGCTTGAAGAAAGTAATACTTATAGAACTCACCGTTCCGTGGGAAACAAACATACCTAAGGACCACAACATCAAGTCGAACAAATATTTTGATCTCACAAACGAAATTACTAGAAACGGATTTAAAACTCAACTTTATGCAGTGGAAGTTGGTGCAAGAGGAATTCCAGCAAAGTCTTTGCACCGTCTATTGAAGGATCTTGGCCTTCCGAGAACAGCCGTCGGAACTTTTATGGAGCGTGTTTCCAGGATGGCGCTAACAGGATCATATAATATTTGGTTGAGTAGAGAGGGTAGTGAACACAGTGCAGGTGAGAGTTCAAAAGGCCTTTAAACCTACTTCGCGGTCTCAAGTCCGGGAACGCTGAAGTTCATTCCCCTGCCTTTCAACCACGCGATGGACCCGGCAGCCGCACGGTGAATCCATGGTTTGCTAAGAACATTGTCTCTCTCATACAAATTTTAGTTACACGCTACTCTTAATTTGTTAAACGTTCTTACTAGTTAGTACTCTCCGCCAATAGGATCGCTTTATTTTCAAAGACTGTCAAAATAAACTTATATGATTGGTGGAAAAGTTAACGCTAAAAAATTGATAGTTAACGTTAAAAAAACTCACATCTAGTGTCAGGTTATAAAGTATACCAGGGTGCCCAAGATCGATAAGGTCTATTTGGAAACAAAATGTGGCTATAAAGTATGGTTCGAAATTACTTGAGACTGGCGCAGTGCCAAGCACCAATAGCTTTCCTATATTTTTGCACTCACTATTTTAAAAGCTAACGAGCTGCAACTAGTTAGTTGAACAAATTATTATTTTATATCAGTAAAAAATAAGCTTCGAAAGTTTTATGCACTCACTGGAGATTTTAATTAAGTCCGTTTTTGTTTGATCCCTTACTTTAGAAAGTAATTATGATGAAATGAAAAAGGTTGTTTATTCCGGGCTCTGTTTGTTAGAATTAAATATAAATGTAGATTCATTTCCTTTTATTGTGAGTTTATGTATACTTGTAAGGCTAGAGGCTATACTATGGGTTTTTGCTTCGTAACAACTTTAATACGTAAGGAACAACCAATGGGGTCGCTTTATTTTTGGTCAGAGGCTCTACCATGGGTGTGCGCATTGCAGAAACGTAACGTATTCATTTACGTATACGTGAGCAACAACCAATAGGATCGCTTTATTTAATCCTGTTACCAAAAAAAATTTTCGAACTGTGCGTACGAAACCGTCGCCAAAAGCAAGCTTAAAAAACTCTCAAAAAACAAAAGAACTCACACCCCAATAAATAAATATAGCGACGTTGAAAATAATGAGGGAACAGATGTTTATATGGAGCGGTGCCAATCCTACGGTCTTGTGCGACGCAGAACGGTGTCCTTGTGCCCACGACCCAGAGAAATGTCTTTATACACCTACTAAGTCATATTTCATTTTTAGGGGTCCGTGACTCGAAGTATACGGATAAAAATCGACCATTTTCTAAAAGGTATAATATAGCTAGCTACAATATACATATAGCATAAGATAAAGTCCCTTTCTGCGTCCATCTGTCTGTACGCTTAGTATACAGCGTACAGACATATAGTATACAGCGTATAGACATGTAGTCTATGTTTACCTATAGCGTTAACCTATAGGTAAACATCTTCTAAACTACACATTGATGCGGTTTTCACTATAATTTCTTCAAAATAAGTTATTTATTTATATTCGACTTTGGAAACCTACAGTATTACAAAGATATAACAAAATGAATATATATCACAAGAAGTATAAAACCTATGTTCGTAAAACATATTATTTTATATCCTTTTATTGCTAACGTTACGTTAACACGCCTCTGATATCTCTGTATAACATTTTTACTGTATACCGTATAGATAGTCTTCATCTTCCCCTGTGACAAGTTTATTGAATAGGTAATATACCTACGCATTCTAATAAATTAATATTTATGAAATATCTTTGCTAATGTTTTAAGAAATTTACCTGCATTGCAAAGTTCTACAAATTCTCATTCAGTTAAAATGCTTTCATTAATATTATATACGTAGGTAAAATTACCATCTACAGACTTAAGTCGTGCGTGTTACATTCATACCATCCCATAGTCTTTTAGCCTCTTATTTTCTAAAAATAATCCGTTTGTTATTTTTACCATTTTCGCATTTCTCTTCCACAAACCTCGTAAGTCCGAGGGTTGATTTTTCCGTACGATTGCATAGCGTGGTCTTGTCCCCTAAGCCGGGAATGTCCACACGTGAATTAGGGGTTGGGGGCAGAAAATTCTTCTTATTTTCCTAAAAGCATTTCGTTCGTTTGTCGCTGAACGAATAGAGTGGAGTGGTATGGACTGAAGCGAACAAATAATGTTAGGGTTATACGCGATTTGGGTCCCTTAGTGCTTTCTTGCTAAAATATTTTACGTTGACCCTTTTTTTATCCTTATAATTGTGAATAAATTGATGACCTTTCGTAGAAAGGTTTACTCAATACAACCTAATAAAAGTAGTTACATCTGACCGTATAGATACAGTTGACAGATTTTCTTACGTATATAATTTTTAATAAACTAGATTATTAATAATAATATATTACATCCTATTGTAATACATATTATATATAATTTTTATATGGCAAGAGAGTAGTAGATTTAACAGATCAGTAGCTCAAATTCTGATTTGGATATAGAACTTTTCTCAAGGTTGAAGCTAGCAAGGAATTTTTCTTCTTCTGTAGATCCTAACCAATAATTTTATAATACCTATCTAGCATTAATCTATTACGATGTTTTCTATTTATATATTTTATATACTTTAACTTGTAACTGTCTCATCTCTATGTAAATGTTATATCTGTGAAGACCTTCAATGATCCTTAGTTTTTTCTGTTATTTTCCTAATCTGTTTTCTTGTTACCAATGGTCTTCCCATAAGTAAATAAATAAATGTAGGACACTTTACACATATTGCTCTGATCACAAAATAAGCTTTATGCTTGTACTTACTTTGTGTACTAAATACAACGACATTATACATATTTTATAAACGCCGTTTAAAAAAATTAACATTTGTTTGGCAACACCACTGTAGTGTTTCGGAAAGCAGGTTAAGCTGTCGATCTATACAAACACAACGGACGAGTTTCCACTTCTGTTTGGAGAGTCAGAAACCCATCGGTACGACGATATGAGAATAAAACCCCTCCGCTGGGTACCTAAGGCCTTTTAGGCAGGCTCGGTAAGCTGAAGTGTTTTTTTTTTATATTAATATTTACCTGGTTAATATTATATAAATATTATATATATATATATACTAATACAATTTATCATACAATGTTACCTTGATACAATATATTATTTTAAAGAGCAATATGTGTAAATTGTCTTACATATTATTATTATTATAATCTAGTTTATAAAAAAAAAACATATGTAAGAAAATCTAGCTGTACGGGACTAACTACTTTTATTAGGTTATATTGAGTATTCTATACACTGATACAATTTCTTACAATGTTACCTTGATAAAATATAGAATATTTTATTTTATAAAAACTATGTGGCAACCCTATTCACGCTATACGAACCAAGCAAGCTGCTAATTTATAAACGTCGATCCATGAAAATGTAAATTTCAATTAGCAAAGAGAACGTGGTTAAATACAGTCGTCGGAGATGAGAGTGTATCACGGTGTAAGACTTAAAAACATATAGAAACAGTAATAGGTTTAAAATTATTACAATACATAGTAACATAGAAGAAGACATCTTCTTTTATTGCTATATGTGTAATTTTATTTTGTTGCGACTTTTTAATATTTGTTTTGTTACTTACTGACTGTCATATAGTCTGTCATAAAGAAGCATGCAGACTCTAGCAGTATATTGTTCTATGCTCGGCAGATAACTTGGTTACAATGAACTACATTTAAGTTGCGCTAAATCTGATATTTGTTGAAGTCGACGAAGTCTATCGAATTTGTACCATGCAGACTCTAGCAGTATAATATTCTAAGCTCGACGAATAACTAGGTTACGATAAACTACATTTAAGTTGCGCTAAATCTGTTATTTGTTGAACCCGACGAAGTCTGTCAAATTCGTAGCATGCGGACTCTAGTAGTATAATATTCTATGCTCGGCATATAACTCAGTTACGATGAACTTAATTTAAGTTGCTCCACATCTGTTATTTATTAAAGTCAACGAAGTCTGTCGAATTCGTAGCATGCGGAGTCTAGCAGTGTAAGCTTCTATACTCGGCGGATAACTTGGTTACGATGAAGTAAATATAAGTTGTGCTACATCTGCTATTTGTTGAAGTCGACGAAGTACTACGAGGACGTGACTGCTGTTGACGTGAACATATTTTAGTAGCTTTGGAAGCTTGTTTGTATACGTATTATACTACGAAATACTACGAGTTGCCACGAAGATAGTTCTGATTTAATGCTTACAGATTTCTAAAAGGGTATCTGATGGTCATTGACATGTAATTTTTTTACTACGTGTTGATTAATTTGTTTAAAAAAGTAACTTTTAATTTTATCTATATTACAATTTTCACTCTCCTAAAGGTTAGCTGGTAGATACTGCTTAAGGCATTAAGCTCGCCTTTGTACAAACCATAGTGCAATAAAGAATTTTAAATAAATACATTTTAAGGCAACAATTTATTTTTTCTTATATAAAAAGTGGTGAACGCTATTTGGGGCTTCGTTCACCGAGTACAGTAAATTTACTCAATAACTATTAAATCCAAAAATGTAGAAATCCATTATAGATAATAGTAATTCCAAATAACTTTTTTTTTTTTTTTTTAATTTTCCGTCAAGGGTTACTGAGGGATTATAATTTCTGAAATCATTTTTACACATTATGATAGTTTTACATCTACCACTATTCTAAAATAAAACTTTTTACCTCAAAAGGTTTTTGAATTATCGGTCTAGACAGACAGAAGTACTGAGTGATACCATAAGTTTCCGCTGTTCGTAACCCCAAAAACGAGTTCGTAGGATAATACCTAAACCGATGTTTCTTTTTTTAGGTCTGGCCATTAAACCCTCCATAAACATAAAATACAACTGTTTCATAATATACAGAGATCCGCAGTGTTTAACTTTTAATACTTACAAACCTTGTTCGTATGTACTCGTATGAATGACATTATTGCAATTTTAATTTTTGTTTATTAATGACAACAATAAATAAATCCCATCAAAAACAATACTTGTCAAAAAAACCAAGTCTCGCAACTCAGTTGTTCTGCGGTAAAAAGTTGTGAGATCCATGTAATACCAAGTCGGTTATTAATTTATTCAGTCTCTACTTAAGCGACTTTCTGTCTTAATACGTCCAGTCTCTAAGACCACGATCGTGGTCCATAACAATTGAAAATCAATTGTGTCTGGAATCTCCGTACTCGAAGCATTAAGTTGTTACGTAATAATTAACAGCATCTTATAGTGACGCATATCAATATTAAAATTCTTTAATGTTTTATATAAATATATCGAGACTTGGCCATCGCACTAAATAATTGAATTTACATGTGTTTTCAGGCGATTGAATTTACACGTGTTTTCAGGCGATGGCCAAGTCTCATTATATTTATATAAAACATTAAAGAATTTTAATATTGATATGCGTCACTATAAGATGCTGTTAATTATTACGTAACAACTTAATGCTTCGAGTACGGAGATTCCAGACACAATTGATTTTCAATTGTTATGGACCACGATCGTAGTCTTAGAGACTGGACGTATTAAGACAGAAAGTCGCTTAAGTAGAGACTGAATAAATTAATAACCGACTTGGTATTACATGGATCTCACAACTTTTTACCGCAGAACAACTGAGTTGCGAGACTTGGTTTTTTTGACAAGTATTGTTTTTGATGGGATCTCATTTCTTTTTGTATTTTGTAGACAGTTCTACTTTTTTCCTTTTCGGTACCTTCTACTTATTGTATATATGTATATCTACCAGCAACGAATTTTCTTAAAGCCCTCTCTCTGACTTATGAACTTTTCTTATTTTTGTAGGTAGCCTTCCGTTTTCTCTTCGGGAATACCCATTTTTTGCTCGATTTGGCAGGGGCACTACCATGCGCCTATATTTATATGGGACTAGCTTAAACCCGCGGCTTCGCACGCAATAATAATAACTGCCGTAAAACATCGTTACGAATAAAGCCAATATAGAAAAATTTAACTGAAGACTTGGCTGTATGGACTTAATTTTCTTTGCGGTCTTTTCTAGATTTTTTAGTTTTTCCTTGATTCATACACTAAACACTACTTATATTCCAAATTTGAAGCTTCTAGGTCTGCTAGAAGTGCCTTAGAATTTTGATGATCGGTGAGTCAGTGAGTGACAAAATTAAGAAATTTGACCCGTTATAATTCTTAAAAATACTGGTTCAAATTGAATGAAATTTGAAATATACGTGTCTTTACAATGCCTGCATGGTTACTGAAAATTTCAGTCTTCTAGTTTTATCCACAACGAAGTTACAGGGGGTCGAAAATGGACTGAATTGCTTCGAGAAAAGGATTGTACGGCCGTGACGCTTTTTTGCTCGACTTGGTGGGGGCACGGCCGTGCCCCCAGATAAATACCATCACGGGTGCCTATTTGACTCCCGAGAACCGTTTAAACGGACACAGGGTACCCAGCGGAGGGATTAATCCTTCCTCGTTTCGCCGATGGTATTCGGAGGCAACACCTAACAAGTGGCGAGCTTGTTGCGGTGTTTATGATGAAATAGCCTCGTTGTATAAAGCGGTCACCCATCCCAGGCCGGCCTTTTTGTCAACTGCTTAACCTTGTTATCAGTTGCGCAATGACTTTTAACCACTAGGCTGGGACCGCTTTTTTTATTTTGACAACAACATCTAAATTATTTATTTTTAGAAAACCTATTTCATACAATTACATTTTTTCTTAGAAGGTATTAGTAAGTTTTTACTATAAATAATTGTGAACTCTTAAGTGTACAGCAAACGTATGTGCGAACTCAAGCGTCAAAACACATTTAAATGTTATTTTCAGTGATGATATTAATATTCTGTTTTGGAAAAAAAAGAAGGTGCAGATTTTATTTACTCAATCCTAATTACATAATTTCTTTATAAAAAAACCTGTTAAGTTTTGAAATGACAACTAAAGTAATATTTTTAGAATCATAAATTAAACTTATATAAACGTAGCATTTTGTTTTTATTTTTATAGAGTGATTAGGAAGAGGTTTTTCTATTCGAACCCTAAGGCGGTGAAAAGGAGAGATAAGTGTTTTTTTTTTTTAAAGTTAATAGGTATTTATATAATGTTAATTGAAGAAGATTTAAGCTATAATATGATGTGGCACTATAGTGGTGTTACAGCACCACTATAGTGCCTCGGAGAGCACGTTAAGCTGTCGGTCCCGGTTTCACTATACCAACTTGTGAAACTGTTTATAGATGGGTTATTGAGTCTATTCAAAACATCGCGACGAGCTAGCCACTTGTTCGGTGTAGACTCATACCATCGGCTACGACGAGGTGGGATTAAAACCCCTCCGCTGGGTACCCTGGGGCCGTCTAGGCGGTCTCGGGCGCCGTAAGGCACTCGTGAAGATATGTATATATATATATATATATGATGTGGAAAATCCTTAAAAACCTAGCCTAGGTATTTTATACAATATCGTAATATCAGATTTCTGGTAACGTATATATAAATTATATAAGTTTTGCATATTTTTTTTAGAATGACGAGATGTGGAAAGTTTACACAAGGGCGGATCCAGGATTGATTATTAGGCTAGTTTTGAAAATCTTTTGTAATAACTTTTACAAAATAGTAGGATTTAAGTAAATTTCGATGGTTTCGGGGGTGAGGGCATAGCCTTCTGGGTCCGCCACTGGTTATAACAAAGTTGGTATGAATAATTTCCAATGAAATTTATAGACATGTGTTCACAATTTCACAAATTGAAGTAGGAAGTGTATAGACAAGTATTAAGACAGACGAAGATGAACCAATTAAAGCATAATATAATAATAATAATATAATATAAGAACTAATATTTAAGGCGTGGATACGGTTGGTGAGGTTGGTCGCCACGGTGGCACTCTTGTATGGCAGATGATAATCGGATGGTCAATGGAATTAGCTAACCACTTATGCCCGGTCCCTATAAGTTTAACGATCGGTAATGGTAAGCGTAACCTTGAGTTTGTAACGAAAGCTTACAAGATCCAATCTGACGTCCCAATAGTTTTTTTTTGCCCTAACCAATAGTATATGATCGTTTGTAGGAGGCCCTCTCTCATGTTTAGTTATTCCTTACTTTAATATGAAAAAATGCAAATAAAATAAATAATATTTACAATAACTATTTTATAGTATACATAAATGTATACTTATTCAATGAGTACATACGTGGTGGCCGAGTTAGTTAGACCTTGGACTTAAAAACACTTAGGTCCCTGCTTCGAATCCCGGTGTGTACCAATGAGTTTTTAATTAAAAATAATATATGTACATTTGTTTGACAACACCACTATAGTGCCTCGGAGAGCACGTTAAGCTGTCGGTCCCGGTTTCACTATACTAATTTGTGAAACTGTTCATAGATGGGTTATTGAGTCTATTCAAAACATCGCGACGAGCTAGCCACTTGTTCGGTGTAGACTCATACCATCGGCTACGACGAGGTGGGATTAAAACCCCTCCGCTGGGTACCCCGGGGCCGTCCAGGCGGTCTCGGGCGCCGTAAGGCACCCGTGAAGATATGTATGTATGTAACTATTTTATATAAAATAAATTTTGTTATATTGGTTATTTAAGTAAATAATAACTTTTCTACTATAACTATAATTAATTTAAAAATAATATATTAAATGTTTTATGGGAAAACAAAACGCTGTCACTTCGCTTTGCTTCTTTGTTCTGTGAAAATTTTGTAAACACAATACACTTTATTTACGAAATTTTTGTAATTTAGATTTTTAAATAAAGAATCATGGATTACACCAACCAAATAGGTTTGAATGGGCAATGGAGATAATGAATGCATGACAATCCGCGATAACTTTGATATTTGAGAGGTTATAAATACACAAAGTAACCTAGACTTGGTTACTCGTAAATAGGGGTGAATTTCCACCAAAAGTTCTTTCTCCTACCTTACTGAGGCGGAACCTGAGGCTGTACCATGGGTTTTTGCTTCGTTGCAACGTAACGTTAATACGTGAGGAACAACCAATAGGGTTGCTTTATTTTTGGTAACATGATTTAATAAAGCGATCCTTTTGGTAGTTCCCAATGTTTTAACATAACGTTGCTACAAAGCAAAAACCCATGGTAGAGCCTCTGGTAGTGAACTCGACTTCATATATTATTAATTTATAATCTACTCGGGACTTGTGGCGTATTTGTGGTCTCTCATCGGATCTTTCCAATAAATCTAACGCTACAATGGTCTCCAGACCACTATCACTGTCCAAATATTCTATTTTGATTTACAAAAACTATAAAATAAAATTTAATGAAACCGTAAGTATCGCGTAAACCCCGGATCTTCAGCAGTTACAACTTTTATTACGGAACGTAGGTTTGACAGTTTATTGACATTAAAAAATATTATAGGGACGCCAGTAACAACAACTCTCATACATAAGTGTAACGAAACGTCACCGCAGGCCCTCCCAACCGTTAGTTACCAAATCTTGTTGCCAATGGTAGACGTGTGAAGTTATAGGGACACTTTGGCAAGCCAAACGGTTCGTTTGAACTTTATAGGGACTGGGCATTAGTCTTACACTAGTTGGTTATGTAGCGTGCGTTCGGTTGTTTTTTTTTTTTAATATTTTTATTTAATGACACCATTATTAGCCTAACCATTCACTCTACGCACCACGCACTCTAGACCTTATTGTTAAAACTTTTTTTTTTGACTATTCATAAATATCTGTAAAGATTTACATGAAATAAATAATATTTGATTTGATTTGAAAGCTATTGTAACATACAATTTTCTAAATAAATAAAAGAAAGTAATGAATGTAGATATTGTTAAATGTAAATTAAAAAAGCCTCAGAGAGCACGTTAAATTGACGTTCCCAGTTCCACTATACCAACTTGTGAAACTGTTTATATATGGGTTAATGAGTCTATTCAAAAAATCGCGATTAGCTCGCCACTTGTTAAAAAAAAACCATCCGCTAGTTACCCTGAAGCCGTCTAGGCGGTCTCGGGTGCCTTAAGACATCCGTGATGATATTTTATTTTTTATATAATTTATTTTATCGCCTCAAACTTAATATACAAACTTAAATAACACTATCTTTGTAACAAAATTGCCTACAAAATAAGTGAGAACTTACTGCGTGGCGACAAGCAAATCAGCTCAGCACATGCTACAGCGAGAACTCTGCAGAATTTTCATGCAGATGCCTTAAAGAGGAAGTACGGCTTTATAAATAAATAAGCTCACCCGCGCAACTTGGTCTGCGTAACTTTAATCGTATACGCAGCGCACGCAACGGAAGCTCTCAAAAGGAATAAATTTCCCCCGTTTCTTGCAATATTTTCATTAATGCTCCTCTCGTATTGGTCGTAGCGTGATTTTATAAAACCTCTATAAGTGGGGGTAGCCAAAACACAAAAATATTTTTTCAATTGGCACCAGTAGTTCCTGATATTAGCGCGTTTAACCAAACAAACTCGTTCCTCAGCTTTATCATATTTGTATAGATTAAATGTGTGCTGAAAATTATTTCAGGAGCTTTATGTGGGCAGAAAATTATTACAATAATTGTTTGTTTAGGGAAGGGAGGTGAACGATGAAGATGCATGGTGATTGATGAAGCTTCTCATATAAAATCTTTGAAATAAAACCAGATGGTTTTATTAATTTCTAAAAATAAACCGATTGTTTAGCAATACATATTTGGTAATGCTGGTTCTGTTAAGAAAAATGATACTTCTATGAATTTTACTTTAAAATAATAAAAATAATTTGAAACAAAAAGGGCTCTCAGCTCAGCATAGGCTGTAACCAGAGTTGTAGCGCTGATTGATAAAATCTAAAATTAAATTATAAATGGCAGAAATGGAAAAAGAAAAATTTGAGGGTAGAACAGGAAAAAAATCAATACATCATCATCCGAAGGATGGAAAATAAGAAAAAATATCCCTGAAGGATCCTGATTGAGTATCTATATGAATGCAGAGTATCATACAATGACAGCTCACTCACTAACTGTGTCACTCGAGTACTATTATCATGGATGGGGAACATATACCTGAAATCTCTTATTCATATAAAAGATCGATCAATACAATTGGTCGCTTCCACTATGTCGGCTATATAATGAGGTTACGAAACGGGGGGGTCAAATACGCATTTGTATTCTGCGCTATCGTTAAATGGTCCGCCCGAATCATAATCGCGCCCTGAAATAAGATTACCCCCTGGACAAGAAATCAATTCCGTAGTCTTCCTGAAAACCAGTAAAACCGAAACTTGACATTTTCACTGCATGTCACTTGACGGGTTTTGAAGTGTAGCTATAAAACGAAGCTTCGTTTAACGCTAACGACTGCGTTTTCGCAAATAGGTAGATTGGCGGCATCAAAACTGATGCTCACGTGACAATCCTTACGCCTTTCGTATTTTGAGTGCGAGCGGTAAAATGTCGGTAAAGCAAAAGTCGGTAGAATAAAGAGCAATTTTGACAGTTTCTAATTAAATAAAACGCAGACGTGAGTTCGTTTCTGGAACGACACCAACTTTTTCGTGCTTTCTGCCCAAAACAATAAATAATTTGTATTGGCGGTTGTAACAATACCGGTCGGTCGGTTTAGTAAGTTGTTAATAAAACTAAAATGACTTAAATTTTTTACTTTTATTACACTTAAAGAACCCTTTTTTTAATAAAAAGGGTAATTTAGCTATTTTTTACATACATACATATACATATACATATCATCACGGGTGCCTTACGGCGCCCGAGACCGCCTAGACGGCCCCAGGGTACCCAGCGGAGGGGTTTTTAATCCCACCTCGTCGTAGCCGATGGTATAAGTCTACACCGAACAAGTGGCTAGCTCGTCGCGATGTTTTGAATAGACTCAATAACCCATTTATGAACAGTTTCACAAGTTGGTATAGTGAAACTGGGACCGACAGCTTAACGTGCTCTCCGAGGCACTATAGTGGTGTTGTCAAACAAATGTACATATTTTTTTTAATTAAAAACTCATTGGTACACACCGGGATTCGAACCAGAGACCTAAGTGTTTTTAAGTCCAAGGTCTAACCAACTCGTCCACCACGTATATACTCGGCCACCACGTATATATAAATGTTGCCGCTGTAAAATAAATCACCCAGTTATAGCTGAGTAAAAAAAGTATTTCAATTGAAGACAAACAGACTTTTAAAGTAGCATTCAATAACAGTGCTTTCATAGTTCGACTCTCACATGCTTAAAATATCACTTCAACCTTGCAACATAAATGGATCCGACAATCAATACCCACCCCGTTATACCCTGTCATTGAACGAAGCATTGCTTGAAATGTTTCCAGTAATTTTCATTATTACATATCAAGTATACAGTCGACTTGTTTGCCCTTGTCAATGTTATGTCATAAATAAATAGGATAAAGAAATAAAAAGATTTAAGTATTAATTAAAAAGCGGACCCAGCCTAGTGATTAAGTCACTGCGCAATTAATAACAAGGTTATGCAGATGACAGCAGGCCGGACCTGGGATGGATCGCTTTATAGAGTGAGGCTATACCATCATAAACACCGCAACAAGCTCGCCACTTATTAGGTGTTGCCTCCGAATACCATCGGCGAAATAAATTTAAATAATAAAAAATAATTACTATTACCCACAACAGAAAGATTGTTGCGTACAATTACGATCATTAAAAATATAATTAACCTCCGACTAACATCCAAATTGTAATATTGGAAGTACGTTTGTATAGGCGTATAGGCGCGAAGTCGACTTGCAAGTTATATGTAGAACCCTTAAGGGTGTGCATATGAAAAAATATATAAAGTATTTTTTTTAGTTTACCCTATTTTTTTACAGTCAATATAATTTAAGGGTACGTTTCTTACGCTGTTATTTATGTCGTTTATCCATGTAGAAACCTAATATTAGGCTCTTAGTTCTATAATTTATACTTACCTACAAAGAGGACGTTACTTGAACTTAACGATATAATAGTCTATATACGTAATTTATAAAATCGATAGGTAATCGACATATTCCAGTAAATATTTTTCTGTTCTTTGTATGCTAATTTTTATCAATATTTTGTACTTTGCACTTGTTATAATAATTAACATATATGTACATTATTTAAGCATTACATCGTGGCACCCGAGACCGTCTATACGGCCACAGAGTACCCAGCGGTGGGGTTTTATTTTCACCTCGTCGTACTCTAAATTTACCGAAATGGTCACCTCATTGCGATGTGTGGATAGACGCAATAACCCATCTATAAACAGTTTCACAAGTTAGTATAGTAAAACTGGGACCGACAGCTTAACGTGCTCTTCGAGGCACTACAGTGGTATTGTTAAACAAATGTACATTTTTTATTATTAAAAATTCATTGATACACACCGCGGTTTGAACCAAAAACCTACAAACTTTAGTGTTTTTAAATCTAAGGTATTATATTATTAGTATTAATAATATGAAGGGCGTTATAAATATTGCTTTAGTCACAAACTAAGCTTACGTACCAGAATATATACGATATTAATACATATCTATTGTTTATAATATATATTATAGACAGACCATAACAAACTGTACTGAAAATCGTAATAATATTTTATTTGCCATTTATGGGAATCGAACCTACGACCGTATATAACGCTAAAGGTGCAACCACTAATCAATGGAGGCGGTATATAAATAATGGTTATAATTAATGTGCGCCGTAGAATATATTTGAGGTAGACACGAAGCTATTTTTCAGATAGCCGTGGAAGCCAACTTATCTTATATCAGCCAGACAATAAATTTCTGTTACTAGCAAACTTTGGTAGGTATCTACACCGAGGAAAGGGCAGAAGGGCGTTTCTAATTAATCGCACCTGTTTCTATTTTTGGCTTTATAAAATAGGCGCTAGCTATAATAGATAAACGTTTAGTTTTTTTTTTACTGCAGCACGGCATTTGACTTTGTTTTTGCTTGATGATAAGCAGTCCTACAAAGTCCATGAACGGGGTCGATCAATGCATTTTTGGTTAACAATATTGATTGCTTTTACTATACCGGCTAAATAATGCGGTTACGAAATGGGCGGTGACAAAGACGTATTTGCATTATGAGTCTATTTTAATATCCTCGCTGCTTTAACGTCAAATCAATCACCCGTTTTGTAACCGCACTATGAAAGGAGACCACCTTGACAAGAAGTCGCAGTAGTCTCTAGAAAACCGATGAAGCCACAGACTATAACCGAAACATGACCATTTGGATTTTTTAAGAACATGCGTGGACTTTACATTGCCACTTACCATTAGGTCGATATAAAGTCTCATGTATGTAGTCATCATGGTATCATCACGGGTGCCTTACGGCGCCCGAAGCCGCCTAGACGGCCTCAGGGTACCCAGCGGGGGGATTTTTAATGGATGGTATGAGTCTACACCGAACAAGTGGCTAACTCGTCGCGATGTTTGATTAGACTTAATAACCCATCTATATACAGTGTATAGTGAAAATGGGACCTACAGTTTAACGTGCTCTCCGAGGCACTATAGCGGTGTTGTTAAACAAATGTACATATTTTTTTAGATTAAAAACTCATTGGTACACACCGGGGGTTTGAACCAGAGACCTAAGTGTTTTTAAGTCTAAGGTCTAATCAACTCGGCCACCATGGTAATGTTTTTTTTTCAGTCGGTGAAATCATACATTAGTAATACTCCTCTAATACTCGTAGTTAGAGAGCTGCCTGTATGATTTACTGATTGGTTAAGGAACCTTCTGCTGGACACGAATTATCATTCTTAGTATTGCCCCAAGTAGCCTATATATACATAGTTTTCGAATTTCCCCAGGTCAAGCTCCGGGGCGGACTTCCCCTCCCGGGCCTTAACCTGCTGCTGGGTGTCTGCTAGAAGTATATTCTTATGTAATCTCTAGAAAGCCTTAACGCAGCCCAAGAGTTTTGAGCGTTTTTTGGATCAATCACCTCACTCATTTGACACTCATTCATAATGAACTAAAATCACTGTTTTTCTGGGTAAAACCTGGACTCTCCAACTATTAGAGGAGTATTATTAATGTCTTTATTCTGTAAGGATATTTTCTTACATAATAACAGGCAGAAGGGCATTTATAAATGATTGCTCCTGCTTCTATTTTTTGGGCTTTACAAAATCGATTGAGGAATAAATATGTTGTTTTTTATGAAAAGCGTTTATTGCCTTTAATTATACCTCTTTTTGTTTTTAGATTGTTATCTCTATTGTTAGGGCAAGGTTAAACGGTTTAATCCAACTTTACGATATACTATATTACCTATCGCTACCTAAATTGAACCTAAATGAAAGGGCATAAAGTCGTGTACGTAGGTATATTTTATCTTTATATCTACTGTATCATTTAAATAATAGGTATAAATTATGATTAAATGAACGATGGATTGTATCTATAAACACCAACACACACCAGCGCACATACCTATCATGCATACCACACACATTAAACATATAAATAAAATCACAGGTGTTTAATCAAACACACCTTATTTAGTATTTATTTATGTGCACTTGAAAAAAATATAAATTAGTCAAGACCCTGCAAGGGCACTACAAAAAATCTTAACTAGTATCTAGTTAATACACATTAATGAGATTAAAAAAAAAATATTTATAATAAATAAAATTAAATACACTTCTATTTACTTATAAAAGTAGTTACCCATTTTTATTATTATGTTTTTGTTTTCTTTCAATCAGTTTATTTACAATTTTCTTTTCTTACTTTTATATATCTGTTTAGATTACACCATTTATTTGTGTCAAATAGATTTACATAAACAAAAACTATGTATATACATACACCTGGGAAGACACTGGCTCCTGTAACACAGCTTCGGCTAGCACGGGAGACAGGGTTCCAAAAATGTATATACCTTTTTTGAGTTAATAAATTAATTATTATTATTAACTGTCTATTTTCATTCGTGTTCAGGAGATTATTTCTTGGCCAGGTAGAAATCTCCTTTTAAGGTATGCGGTTGAGAAACGGTGGTCTCGGCAAAGGATATTAAAATAGACTCGTAATGCCTATTCGTTTTTGCGTATTTCGTAATTGCAGAATTTTTACATCGAAAATATTTCAATGTATCTTTCAATATTATTATACCCATCTTGTCAAGTTGTCATCATAGTTTTTTTTCTATCTGTTGTTACACAAACAATCTGTATATCAGAGCTTCCTGTATGTATATCTAAATATAATATATCCTATTGTACCCTAGTTCTATGTGGGTGTTTATAAAATATAATATGTATTATATCGTTGTTTCTGGTACACATAACAAGACTAGAGCTTAGTTTGTGACCAGACCAATATCTGTAAATTTTTGTTTATATTATTAAATTATAATTATAATAATATTATTATACTTATAATTATATTATTATACTTATAATATTATTATTATACTTATAATTATATTATTATACTTATAAATATATTATTATACTTATAATTATATTATTATACATATAATAATATTATTATACTTATAATAATATTATTATACTTATAACTATTATAATTATAATAATAGTTAGTAATTATAATTATCTAACAAAAACAATGCATTAAGGCGGTCGAGTAGTTTTTTAAGTAATCCGTGTACAAGCAAACAGACAGACACACGGTTTATAAAGTTATAGATTGTTGTCCTATAACCCATTTCGTATCCATCTCGCCATTTTTTTTTAATCAATTCAATGTACAGATATTTATCATTTACAATTTTATTATGTATTAAATACATAATAAAAAGTAAATCATGAAATATAAAAATAAATAGTAGGTATTCTAAAAAATTTTGAAAGTTTCAACTCGAATCACGGCCTAAATTTACATATTACATAATAATTATCTGAAACAAATAAAGTGTGTTAGATGTGTTTCTTACTTGGTAAAATATATAAATTGAAGCTATAAAATTTTATTGCCAATTAAATTGTATTAATTATATACGTGGCGGCCGAATTGGTTAGACCTTAGACTTAAAAATACTTAGGTCCCTGATTCAAACCCCGGTGTGGTCCACAATGACTTTTTAATCTAAAATAATATGTACATTTGTTTAACAACCACTATTAATAGTGCCTCGGAGAGCACGTTAAGCTGTCGGTCCCAGTTTCACTATTCGAACTTGTGAAACTGTTTATAGATGGATTATTGAGTCCAACCAAATATCGCGACAATAGGCACTTGTCCGGTGTAGACTCATACCATCGGCTACGACGAGGTGGGATTAAAAAAATTAAAAAATCCTGAGGCCGTTGGCGGTCTCGGGCGCCGTAAGGCACCCGTGATAATATATTTTATTTTTAATTTATAATTAATTAAAAACCTAAATGATATGCACCTATAAGAAATATATATGTGGCGGCCGAGTTGGTTAGACCTTGGACTTATAAATACTTAGGTCCTTGGTTCGAATCCCGGTATGTACCAATGAATTTTTAATTTTAAAAAATATGAACATTTGTTTGACAACACCTCTATAGTGCCTCAGAGAGCACGTTAAGCTGTCGGTCCCAGTTTAACCAACTTGTGAAACTTGTTATAGATGGGTTATTGAGTCTATTCAAAAACATCGCGACGAGCTAGCGACTTGTTCGGTGTAGGCTCATACCATCGGCTACGAGGTGGAATTAAAAACCCCTCCGCAGGGTACCCTGGGGCTGTCTAGGTGGTCTCGGGCACCGTACGGCACCCGTGATGATATGTATGTATGTATAATAAATATGAGTACCAAAACCAGTATTATTTAATAACAATATTGGTATTTCGGATAATATATAAACCTATTCTTAAAAAATACTAAAAAACAATCAAAGGACATATTTTTTAGTAGATATTCGTAGTAATAAATGCAAAAACTGTCAAATGTCCTAGTCTTGTTCCAGGTTTAGTCTGTGTATTATTTACAATGCCATTCAAATAATAGAAAAAAATATTATGATTTAAAACACGATGGATTATTTTTAGGCGATATATTGAAATCGATATATATGTCTATATATATCGATTATTATCGAGGTGGAAGTGTCCTCTCAAGGTGCGGTTACGAAACGGGCTATAACTGCCCTGCAGATAAAGCAGAGTATTTATATTATAATAGACCGTTTCGTAACCGCATTATTAAATTACAATGTATTGATCAACCCCATACTCGGCCTTAGTAGGCCTGCTTACTATCAGGTAGATAAAATTGACAAGCAGTGCTCAAATAAAAATAAAACTTGATTTAATAATCGATACGATATGAGAACTGTAAATTAAGTAGGTATTATGAAAATTGTCATAAAAATATTCCCAAATATTGTGGGGTCTAATATATTTACAGCATATTGGACCCCAATATGCTGTAAATAAATCTGTATCCTCTTCCTGGAGTAACAATATATAGGGATAGTATTTCTTATTAACATGACCCTTTACCATACAACGAAGGTGTATCCTTTGTCAAGGATGATGTATGTAATCGTACATACACCACTATACAATACTAGGTAGAAAATTGAGATGGGACAGGCATGCCTTATGCGTTATTTACAGGAAAACGATTCAGGATCAGGATTTAGACGACTCTCTTTGATTTAAAGTTTTTTTTTTAGCAAGAAATCGTTTTTCGTATATGTATTAAAATCCCTATGGGGACCGACTGAGGTTAATAACTTTAAATTAAGTAACTAAATCGTCTTCTAAACTTGATAATATGTTTTTGTATTTATTGTGATTTGACCCTTTTTCACAACAACATATTAGGAAATTTGGACTTATACCTTTTTGCTACTCGTTAGCTTATCAACATCTATATCTGTTTCAAATTACAAGTAAATCTATAAATATAAAATTATAATTCGTGGTGGCCGAGTTGGTTAGACCTTAGACTTAAAAACACTTAGGTCCCTGGTCCAGATCCCGGTGTGTACCAATAGTTTTTAGCTTTAGCAATAACCCATTTATAATACCTATAAACAGTTTCACAAGTTGGTATATTGAAACTGGGACCGACAACTTAACGTGCTCTCCGAGGCACTAGGCGGTGTTATTAAAAAAATGTAGATACATTTTTAGATTAAAAACTATTGGTACACACCGGGGTTTGGACCAGGGACCTAAGTGTTTTTAAGTCTAAGGTCTAACCAACTCGGCCACCACGTAAGGCTATGTTCGCACGAGCGCTTTTTCGATGTTTTTACGTGCGTTAATTTAAACGTTTCGAATAAACCATATGATTTCTCGGCTATTTCACACGCGGGCGCTATTTAACGCCGAGAGTTTTTTTATCCGTCGCGCTTCATTTGAAACGCCGAGCGGAAAGCGCACAAAGTGGAAACATTTGTGGGATACACATATAGCGACTTCATATAGCGTCAAAAATTAGCCTTTTATTAACCATTCATTAATAATTGGATGAACCCACAGTTTTGTGTTTCGCCTTCTTACAACGTAAATCTCGATTGCTGCAATTTCATCTGAATTCATGGCTCGTCCGTATCAAGCGCAAGCTGCCATTATATATTATTTTAAAGAGGCTATTTTAACGCTCGTTTGAACAGCGTCGAATCAAGACGGTAAAAAAAAACTTCCAACGCCAAACTCCGAACGCCTTATTAAACGCTCGTGCGAACTTAGCCTAATACCCATATATACTAATAGAAACTGACTATAAACCTAATACCTCGCCAGTGACTTCGAGAGATTATTTTTGTACCAAGTTATGTTAGTGTGGGCCTTAGATTTTAAAGTAAGTTGCGTTCGTACACGTACTATACCCTATGTATGTGTACGAACGCAACTTAATTTTACGTGTATAAACGCAACTTACATTTAAGTGTATAAACGCAGCTTATATTTACGTGTATAAACGCAGATCAGCGGGGTAATTACGCGCTCAACGCTAAGCTAAACTTTAATCGATATGATGCAATTCTGATGTAATGTAAACGAAAATTGACAAACAACTACGTCATTTTGGTTAAAGTTTAGGGGCGTAATAGGACTACAGCTATTGTTCGAGTATCCAGAATTAAAACAATATTTTCGTCGGTCATTATATTTATTATTCATTCTGTGTAGGGATTTTTTTTTTTCGAAATAATAAAAACTATTTTAAAAAATATATGTACCTATTACCCACAACAGAATGGTTTTTGCGTTCAATTACCAACATAAAAATAATAATTGAAATTCAATTAACAGCCAAGTTGAAATTGGAAGTAAGTTATATAGGCGTCATGTGACTGCAGAGCCCGTAATATACCTAAGAACTTCGTTTACAATACATGTAAGATCCTATTATGGGCAAGATAAAGCGATCAGTGGGAACGTGCGATAGTCCCACAGCCAAAGAGCAATTCCAATCTCATCGTGTTGTACAATCAGACAATTTAGAGTACGTAGGTACCTACCTAAGTCCGTATCGAAATTGGTACAAGACATAAAGCGTACTTCTCGTATTTATACCAAATTAAATATATTCTAATTAGTTATTACTTCAAATAGCCATAACTTTGTTTGATTTTTTTGATTTGATTGACAGCCTCCGTAGACTAGTGGTTGCGCCTTTGGCGTTGTATCCGGAGGTCGTGGGTTCGATTCCCACCCATGGCAAAAAATATTAGTACGTTTTTTTCTGTACAGTTTGTCATGGTCTGGGTGTTTATAAAATAGAATATGTATTATATCGTTGCTTCTGGTACACATAGTACAAGCCTAGAGCTTAGTTTGTGACCAGAGCAATATGTGTAATTTGTCCTACATATTAATATTATTATTTAAAAAAGATCGACAAATATATGATTACGGCACTATATAGGAAGAAGTAATATTATTTCACAATAAATAAGTATATGTAGGTAAAAATATTTACATAATCAACCACAATAAACGTAAAAAATTATTTATTAACTTAAAAGAAAAAGGGGTAAACTAAGCTGTTGCCGACTGTACACAAAAGCCCACATTTCCAACTTTTCATAACAACAACACGGTTTTCAAACAATTTATGTCACATTTTTTATACAAAATTGTTTAGAAAGTGAAATATGCTCCCGTTCAAAATAGGTAATAAAGCACACGAAAACAATAAATAGTACAACTAAACGTTTATACAAAAGGTTTTGTGGAACGTGTTTTTGGTAAATAGTCTACTAATATACAAACAAACAAGACCAAAGCATATATAACTTAAGTAGGTACACAAAAGCTCACCGTCACGACCCATAACAATAACAAGGTTTTCCAACAATTTATGTCACATTTTTGTCGAAAATTGTTTAGAAAATGAAACATGTTCCCGTTAAAAGTAATATAAAGCACAGTTTGCTTACGTTTTGTGGATATCGTGTTTTTATTAACATTGTAAACATATATATTGGCTAAGTAATATAGTAAATTAGTTTTTTTTTATTTACTTTAGCAATTCTGTAGATAATAATAATTATATATATATAAAATAAACCTATATTTTTTTTAAATAAAATAAAAAGTTATAGTATTAAACTGTGGTCCCTCAGTCCTCACAGACTCAGACCAATATATCGAGAATATATTAAATATTAAAATAAAATATAATGGAAATACCTTTGCCATATTTTCCTATTAAAACATCGTTGTGCTATTGCGTTTTTGAAAAAGTCAATTACTTCTAAATATCTAGTATTATTTATACAGTTTTTGGTTTTTAAATCGGATATCTAAATTGCTAAAACGCTTTTGGGGTACCCCTTTTAAAAAAATAATAAGCAAACGCTAAAGTAGCTTACTTAGGTGGCATGACGATCTTGACACCGGGAAAATTGCCTGTAATCAAAGAAAATTATCTGGTAAAATAACTGCGGATTTACCGAAAGCTTTCAAAATAATAATTATTGAAATTACCGTCGGTAATGTACCGGCTTCTGTTTATTATTTGAAGCTAATTCCAAGCTATGTAATGTTTTTATTGAAGCTAAAAATAGAAAAGCTGAGCTTAAAAGCGCATCTTAAAGCTGATGTGGCTTGAAGCTTAAAAGTTATAATATAGCTTATATAGGTGTTGTTGAATAAAAAATATATTATTGTATTTATAGGTTAATAATAAACAATTATTATTGTAAGCTAAAGGTGCAATGAGATAAAATTAACATAATGTTAATAATGAACTATTAAAACAAAAACAAAAATATGGTTTAAGATACTAGGGCCATAGATAATTCATTAATAAATATTGCTCCACATTCTCCTAACGCCAAACGGGTTGGCAAAATTTTTGGATTTGAATTTTATTTTAATTCAACCCCATTTTCCATAAAATGGTTATTAATAGAAACAGAATCGGCAGCATAAAAATAGAAGTGCCTACCTAAAGTTTATTTTTTTGCTTTAAGTTTACATAAATAATTCTTTGGTATAAATCTCAGTAATATAAGAATTGGTACTGACTCTATTCTAAATCGTATTGTCACCTAAATTTTTTACACTCAAGGATCGTCTGTTTCTTTCCACCAAATGTCAAAACAAGAAAGATTAACACAGAGTTTCATTGAGTAAAAAGTGGAGTTTAACATGCAACTTCTTTGTTTTCTATGAAGGAGACTTTCCTTGAATCAACTAAACCACTGCCTGAGCGTCTAAATTTTGAAAAGAAATCTTTACCACTAAAAACATTGTTCAAAAATGTTAAAAGCGTCTAAAAATCGAGTTAAAAATCTATAAACAGTTTACCTACTTAAACCAACTGAACGTCCATTTAAAAATTCTATTAAAGAAATGGCAAATAACGCCGAAAATGTACAAGTGAATTATAATCAACTGCGGTATTTCAATCCATTCATTGGTAATGAAGTTTTGGCCAACGTTTCCCGGCACGATATAAACCAACAGCTCTTTAGTGTACCGTGCCAGGTTTATGGTCGCATTTACCAGGATAAAAACCATTTTCAAGTACCTACTTAAATATACGTGGTGACCGAATTGGTTAGACCTTTGAATTAAAAACACTTAGGTCCCTGGTTGTAACAGTGAGTTTTTAATCCAAAAAATATATGTGCATTAGTTTAACAACACCACTATAGTGCATCGGAGAGCACGTTAAGCATTCGGTCCCAGTTTCACTAAACCAACTTGTAAAACTGTTTATAGATGGGTTATTGAGTATAACCAAACATCGCGACGAGCTAGACACTTGTTCGGTGTCTAGCTCGAACTATCGGCTACGACGAGGTGGGATTAAAAACCGTTCCGCTAGGTGCCCTGAGGCTGTCTAGGAGGTCTCGGGCGCCGTAAGGCACCCGTAATGATATTTATTTATTATTTATAAATATTGCATTAAATTTTAGCTAAAAATTTTTTTTTTTATCTACCCGATATATAAATAATTTTAAGCAGACCTTTAAAGTTTATGAATAGGGTTAGCACATCCTTGTTTAAAATCATTGGTTGCTTCTACTATGCCTGCTATTATTCGGTTACTAATTGATCGAATTTACCAGGCTAAAAACAATTTCAAGTATTTAAATATTGCATCAAACTTTGGCTTAGGCACAAAGTTCATCAAAAGTTAGTTTATTTAAATTTTAGTTTGATAATTATTAAATTCATACCGAGTAATTTTTGTATAATAGTTTTAAGCTCTTACAATAAAGAATTTTCATTCGTTCATTTATTCATTTATTATGCAAGGCCTAAACCAATATGAAATGCAGTTTATCGCCTTTGAAAATGAAAAATATAGGCGTGGTTATGAAGTAAACCGTTTATTTAGTTTATGCTGCGATAACATGACAAACAGTTCATTATAAAAATATATGCAAAATAATTGTTTAAAACAAAAAAAAAAAAAAATAGCAGTGCAACGTGGAACTGCAGCCAGTGTTCTCGGTTCATTTAATCAGCAAATTTTCGTTGGAATATTTTTTTTAAACATACTAAAAAAAAAACTAAAGATACCTACTTTGTTTGTTTGTTAATTTGTTACGTTTTCACGCCTAAACTATTTGACACCTTGATAGCTACATAATATAACTTTTTGGTATAGCTATAAGATAAGGTGCAGTAAATATATACTATCTACGAGTATACTAATATTATAAAGCTGAAGAGTTTGTTTGTTTGTTTGGTTGAACGCGCTAATCTCAGGAACTACTGGTTCGAGTTTTAGTTTTGGATAGCTCATCGAGGAAGTCTATAGGCTACATAACATCACGCTACGACCGCAGGTGCGGAGTAACAATGAAAAATGTTGCAAAAAGGGAAAAATTATTACTTTTAAGAGCGTACGCTGCGTAACGGCTAAAGTTACGCAGAGGAAGTTGCGCGGATTGGTAGTAAATATCTAAATTGTTAGCCAAATATTTTGCTTCTCTATCGGAGGTGTCATCAGTGACAATGATATCACTGATGTCAGCGTGCGAAGCCGCGGGCAAAAGGTAGTCTGTTATAATATATATGACCGCCTCCGTAGATTAGTGGTTGCGCCTTTGGCGTTGTGTCCGGAGGTCGTGAGTTCGATTCCCACCCATGGCAAAAAAATATACCGTACATATGTATTGTACTGGTACAAATAGTACAAGCCAATAGATTAGTTTGTGACTAGAGCAATATGTGTAAAATATTATTATTAATTATTTTGTACTATTTTTATTAATAAATACTTTATTACTACAATAATATATTTTGACCTTAGTGAGACCTCTTATATTACTGAGTATAAGTACACATAGGGGCTTAGCATAACCACATCGATATAGTTTGACAGTCGATAAAATGAAGTTTATGAATGAACATTCATAAAATCGATATGTATCGATTTTGTCGATTTAACGAGCCTATCGATGCGTTATGCTAATGCCCATTATCTTATATGACCCTCTACTAATTAAATCAAAAAACTTTTTTCCAGTGTCTCAAATTGAAATTTGATGTTTTATATTAGGAAGTAGGATGTGTTGATAACACATCAAATGGTATTACGGTTTTCAGAAAACTACTGCATCGTTTTCTTGTGGTAGTCTCCTTTCAGGGTGCGGCTACGAAACGGGCGGTTGATTTGACGATAAACCAGCGAGAAAAACTCGTAAATTCGTCCTTGTTGCCGCGTAACCGCATCGTTTAGCCAGCGCAGTGGTAGCGATCAATATTGTTAAACAACAAATCATTGACTGATCCCATTCATGGACTTTGTAGGTCTGCTTAACATCAGTTAAATACAAGTAATAAAATAAGTAATAAATAAAAAATATTTATTTCCTTTAAATTTAAATTAAAACATTTAATTAACAAGGTCACATGCAATAAAAAAAATCAGCGTCATAAGTTTAATTTATCTTGAAATTCGAAATCATAATAATATAACTTATAGTCTATGTTTTATAATTAACGTATACTTAATTAATGTTAAGAGTTTAAATATTTGGTACCTTTTTTGTTTAATTTCAACCATTTTAATAAAAGATTTTAGCAAAACAATTATTTGAACACCGTAGAATTTAATTAAAGCGGACGTATGAATATGAACCAACATTTATTTCACAATGACGATGTAGGTACGCTTTGTGTTATTAATTAAATTAAGTTTATAAATAGTTTTAAGTATACAGGGTAGATTTGAAAGGATGTACTTTGGGCTAATATGAGGTTCTGCTATAGTAGAGAATCAAACAATATTTTTCACAGTGCCAAATAACTTGGGTTGCATGAAAATAATCAAACGCGAAAATTTTAATCCTTTATGCCTTTATCGGCATTATTTTATCTAAATATGTTTACCGCGAAAGCAGATAGAAAGTAAGTTAATGAAGAATATTGTTGAAAACAATATTCTTCATTAACTTACTTTCTATCTGCTTTCGCGATCACGCTGCGTTCTCCATACAAAATTCGCTTTTGCACTTTCAGTATTTCTCCGCTACTGAGGCTCTACCATGGGTTTGCGCTTTTTATAAACGTAACGTATTAATTTACGTATACGTGAGCAGCAACCAATAGGATCGCTTAATATTGGTAACAGGATTGAATAAAGCGATCTTATTGGTTGTTGCTCACGTATAAGTAAATGAATACGTTACGTTTCGACAATGCGCAAAACCATGGTAGAGCCTCTGTTGGTCGTAGAATTAAAACAATATTTTTGTCGTTCATTGTATTTATTAATCTTTCGGTTTACGTTTTTTTATTGTTTAAAATTAGGAACTAAACTTGTTTAATATTATTAACTATACAACGGTCTCAGGGTGCCCAGCGGAGGATTTACCGATAACCGACCTACTCATTTCGCCGATGGTACTCGGAAGCAACACCTAACAAGTGGCAAGTTTGTTGTGGTGTTTATGATGGTATAGCGTTGTATAAAGCTGTCACCCATCCCAAGTCCGGCCTTGTTATCATCTGCTTTAGGACGGATTAATCTCTCCGCTGGGCTTTCTTAAAACTTTTTAGCTGATTATTATTTTGTTGTAGGTACTATAGATGTAATTAGGTAGGTATACTTAAGGATTTTTGACAGCCTCCGTAGACTTGCGCTTTGGCGTTGTATCCGGAAGTCGTGGGTTCGATTCCCACCCACGAGAAAAAAAAAATAGTAAGTTTTTTATACAGTTTGTCATGGTCTGGGTGTTTATAAAATATAATATGTATTATATCATTGCTTCTGGTACACATAGTACAAACTTAGAGCTTAGTTTATGACCAGAGCAATATTCTGTAAAATGTCCTACGTATAAAAAAAAAATATACATAAATAAACGGGGATTTCATATTTCAGATAATTTAATTCCACTAGCTAAATTTCATCATAAATTCCCATCAATATTAATGTTATAATTCTTTCAGCGTTGAATATTAACATAGTACGAGTACGTCTACACGAGGGTAATCCGGCAAGCTGGGGCCCGAGGGCAAGTCTCGTAACGAGGAAATTAATTTAAGCCCTGCTACCAGACCATTGGCAACACTGCTTTTTGCCAAAAAAAAAGCAAAAAGAAGAGCAAGTGCTTCCGGAAATAAATTTTAATGATACTAATATTTCGAACAGAAATCTTTATAACTTTTCTCAAATTACTGTTTATATATTAATATGTATATTGTATGATATGTAGTATATTATATGTGTATAATACTTGTATATGTAAAGCATATGGGTATATATGTATTTATTTATAAATATAAATAAATAAAAAAATGTATTGCACACTACCTAAACTTAATGTTCTAATGTCCCGAAGGTTTGACTGTCAGATAATGCCCAACGGCATTAAGTCCGCCTTTGTATTATGCAATAAAGTTTGGTAAATAAAAAATAAAATAAATAAATATTACCATATTAAATTACTTTATAAATAAACGAACTAACCTATAAGAAATTGTAAGGTAATTTTAGCCTGCTTAATTTAAAAAAAATAATTAAATCTGATAAATGAATCCATTTGATGGTATAACGTACCATCACATTATAGACCGCTTTTAGGAAGCGGTCATTTTGGGTTAATGGTTATTTTGGGAATGTGTTCATTGCCATCACCATACTGCTTATAGATGGGTTATTCAGTCTATACACCTATAATCAGTTCAGTCTAAACAACTCGAAAACCACGAGGTATATTTATATGTTCCATGATTTAATTATACTGCTGCTTCCTCTCTTATTTATACGTAAGCTATTGTCTGCCATGTTGTCGTAAATCCAGAGCCTTCCTGCGAACAAGATTGTTTACGTATTCATTAAGGGTACGTGCATTACCTGCTAGGTGGTAATTGTTCTTGTTAGGGCGGTTATACACTTTTCTCGTTGATTGTGTCGCTCATAAAATTATACAAAAGGGCCATTGTGAAAATTAATTAATGCTATTTAAATTATTTTTCTAGCATACATACATACATATCATCACGGGAGCCTTACGGCGCCCGAGATAACCTAGACGGCCCCAGGGTACCCAGCGGAGGGGTTTTAATCCGAACAAGTAGCTAGCTCGTCGCGGTGTTTTTGAATAGACTCAATAACCCATCTATAAACAGTTTTATAAGTTGGTATAGTGAAACCGGGACCGACAGCTTAGCATGCTCTCCGAGGCACTATATTTTTCTAGAACTATAATAAAATTTTGTTATTCATACATCTGCCTTACTATAAAAATGTGGAACGCTCTACCAGCTTGCGTGTTTTAATAGTCTTTAAAAAGAAGAGTGAGTAGGCATCTTAAGCCGGCATAATGATGGCAACCATCGGAGTACCTTGAACGCAATAATGGTTGCTATCATTCTTGAACAATGCATACTACTTATATACATACAATATTTTGTAGAAATATCTACAAAATATTGTATTATATTTATGACAATAAATGAATCCTTGTTTCTTTATTCTTATTTATATATTTTATTGATTAAACTATATATATTATAGTCAATATTTAACATATTTATGAAAATTCTAATAAAAGTTCAAGTTAGCGCTTGGCTAGGCCGCAATATTTCTAGCACACGTCAATAAATATTGTATATTGCTTGTTTTTCATTAGCATCATTTACAATATCAAAACTTTACGCGCCGTGGAAGGTTTATAGAAGAAGAAGTGAACATAGATTATGGCGGCAACGTATTTAGGTATTTCTATTTTTATCTCTTCATAATATGTAGAATTAAATGTGTACGAGCGAGACATATTAATATTTGGAAATTCTACTTTACAAGGTATTTTCGTATAAGGCTTTTACTGTCAAGGCTAGGGTATAAAAATCCTTTTTTTACTAGGTTTATTGATAACAAAAAAAACTAGATTCTTCCATCGCGCCCTGCAATTTTAACTACTTTACCAAATATCTATGCGGTTTACTCATACTTATAGTAAATCATCCATCATACTCCTATGAATTTCTTACCTTTACCATTACTATCAAAATATGTCAAACGGCATTTTGAAACACCCCCTTATAGATAATAGAAGTGTCATCCTATCATAACATAGCTTTTATCATTACGACCTGAGCTTTCATTTCTATATTTATTTAATTTTGAAATGAAGCCAAATTTCCGCAACCATGATCTCTTACATTACATAATAATGAAGCCTCAATTAGATAACTCAATGTAGAATCACCCTTATTTCATACTCGACAACAACACTGAAAAGGCAAAGCATTTGAATGTGTCCTCAGTTACTAAAAGTCACAACGAGCGTGGGGTACTCAAGGACTTGCGGCATTGTTGACTTGAACAATGCCTCACGCGAATGTATGAACAGTTATGATGAATATTTACAACAAAACAAGTAATGTGGAGTCTAAAATAAGTTTTATATTTAATAAAAAGTCTAATTTTAAACAAAATTTAAGCATATTTAATTGTATTAATACTATTTATACCTATGTAATGTAATGTAAGTCACGCCATTTAAAAGAATCGTTAACTTTAAACTACAAAATACTTAATAGGTACTGAACGGTATAAAATGGATACTACCCCTCCGCTCTTTAAACTATTTTTTATTTTTTTTGTTTATTATTTGTATCATTTACCTAACACCTATAATAATAATAATATGTAGGACAATTTACACATATTTCTCTGGTCACAAACTAAGCTCTAGGCTTGTACTATGTGTACCAGAAACAACGATATAATACATATTATATTTCAAAAACACCCAGACCATGACAAACTGTAGGATAATAATATGTAGGACAATTTACACATATTGCTCTGGTCACAAACTAAGCTCTAGGCCTGTACTATGTGTACCAGAAGCAACGATATAATACATATTATATTTCATAAACACCCAGACCATGACAAACTGTACAGAAAAACGTACTATTTTTTATTTTTTACTTTTTTTTTTGTCGTGGGTGGGAATCGAATCCACGACCTCCAGATACAACGCCAAAGGCGCAACTACGGAGTACCACTAGTCTACGGAGGTAGTCACAAATTAATATTTTGAAGTGCGCGGGTTCAACTCACTGCATGCACTGTGATCATAAACCCACCTGTCACTTGAAGAGTCATTTTGTTGGAAGCTCTTAATATAAGGCTCTGCAGTTGTGTTGGTGACCATACAAACACACTTCCAATATTACAACATGGCTGTTAGTCATTTTTTATGTTGGTAATGTACGTACAAACATTTCTGTTGTAATATAGTTTTTGGGTCATTAATAATATTAAAGTTTATTTTCTGATTAAAAAAAAAATACAATGACCAAGAAAAATATTATTTTAATTCTGCGACAAGCAGTAGTGGAGAAAATAAATGAATTAATAATAAATCTGATGACCCATTCATTTTTTGCTTAGCGAATTAGCTTAGCCATTTAAAGAAGTAACGCGGTTTATTGGGAACCCTACCAGGCAGTGTCCGCAAATCCCGTCCCAAAGATTTTTATAGCAGAGGCATCATTGAGCTTTCTATTAAAATGGCAAAAGTACTCCGCGACAGTAATGGATATTACGATTAATTAAATATAACATAATATATATTTGGTTGAGTAGAGAGAGTAGTGAACACAGTGCATGGGAGAGTTTAAACGCCTTTAACCCTACTTCACGGTCTCAAGTCCGGGAACGCTGCAGTTCATTTCCCTGGCTTCCAACCACGCAATGGACCCGGCACTTATTCTCATCTCATTATAATAATAATAATATGTAGGACAAATTACACATATTGTTCTGGTCACAAACTAAGCTCTAGGCTTGTACTATGTGTACCAGAAGCAACGATATAATACATATTATATTTTATAAACACCCAGACCATGACAAACTGTACAGAAAAGAAAAAACATACTAATATTTTTTTGCCATGAGTGGGAATCGAACCCACGACCTTCGGATACAACGCCAAAGACGTACAACCACTAGTGTACGGAGGCTGACAAAAACGTTTCTATATAAAACGGCAATTTCGTAGGTAAGAATCTATTTTTTCTATATAAAACGGTAATTTTATACCTAATATGTAACATCCGTTGCCAACTGTACAACATAATAGACGTTGCGTGTTTCCCGTAAGATAGTTTTTCAGGCTTATCAAGCTGAAGGGCTATTAACGAAGGGTTAAGGCAGTTGACGGATGACTGACACGATATTGTTTCGACCTATTCCGGAAATTATGTTTTATTATCATTACCCATCATTTTTAGGGTATCGAGAACAAAAATAAAGAAGAACCCTATGGAGGTGTCTGTCTGTCTATCTACTGCCCGCATGAATCTCTCGACTACTGTTATGTTATGATTTACTTGAAATTTAGAATTGTTTTTTTTTTTCTAATGTTTTCAGTATATGACAGCCTCCATAGACTAGTGGTTGCGCCTTTGGCGTTGTATCCGGAGGTCGTGGGTTCGATTCCCACCCATGGCAAATAAAATATTAGTACGTTTTTCTATACAGTTTGTCATGGCCTGGGTGTTTATAAAATATAATATGTATTATATTGTTGCTTCTGGTACACATAGTATAAGCCTAGAGCTTAGTTTGTGACCAGAGCAATTTGTGTAAATTGTCCTACATATTATTATTATTTTTTTTTAAAGATAAAAATGCAATGAAAAAAATCCTGGTGGGCGGGACTCAAACCCACGAACCTCGCTTTCGCGGCAAGGCGCTCAAACGCTGTAGCCCTAAAGCATACACACTCATCATGTTTACATAATGAATATAAAGTACTTACTATAAAATAACTAGTAAATTAACAATTACATTTACATTAATTATTATGTTAATTACATTATCCTAAAGTAGATTAAAATTGAACATCATTTACTAAAAAATAATTATAAACCAAAACATAGATTTAATTAATATTAATTATTTTAAATTAAAGTATTTATTTATTACCTGTCTGTCTATTTATTTATATCTGCTTAACTTTACGTAGAAAAAAGTTATATACAGTGCTCTTGCTATAAAACTATAATGAATACTAGAACTTGTCGCCTGATTTCTTGTAACAGAAATACACAGACTCCCAAGATGAATCCACAGAGATTCATATTTGACTTGGAGTTGCCAACAATGCAACTATTTGCCACAAGAATGTAGTACATGCAATGTTGCTAAGTTGAATTTAATTTACTATTTGGTGAGTGCCTCTCAATCTAAGTTCAGAGAAAACTTGCCCTGAGTTTGGTGCAACCACTCAGCGCTAAACTTTCAGCGCTTCATGTTTAGCTCATCTTAAAGGTAAACTTTAATATTTTCATTTAAAATATAAATAAATCTGCTGTAAAATAAGATAATTTTTACTTTTATTTATACCAACTGGCGCCTCATACAGTGATATTTTCTTATTAGTTTAAATTGAAATTTAGTTTTATTTTTTTAGGTTAACTAATTATATATTTATACTTAGTTAAAAACCTTTTTACATAGTAGTAGTTGGTTGGCTTAATTAAGTAATTAAAATTGGTCGATAGTACTTTATGTTTATTTTTGGAATTGAGGAAAAATAAGAAAGGTTTTCTAACGTTGATGAATAGCGACAAAAGAGAAAGCGAAAGTCTTTTGTACACAGCTCGGAAAGTAACTTTTTTGAAAGATGAGGCAGAATGTACGTACTTCATTACTATTATACAAATATATGGGTGGCAAAAGTGTATGAAAATCTATTGTGAAATTATTATTCTTTTCATATTATTTATTATTTTTAAATCTGTATTGCATACAAAATACAAATGAGGACTTAATACCGCTAGGCATTCTCTACCAGTCAATCCTTCGGGACAATCAAAGCAGTTAAGTGAGGTAGGTGCAATACAGTAACTGAGTATATAATGCAGTGAGGCTTATTTTATATAATCCTCACTGCACTTACTATAAATAAATATTTTTACTATGTATCATTCGTGAGATTCTTCCCTTGGTAAATTATATTTTTTTTTATAAATTGGTTATATATGTGGTGGCCGAGTAGGTTAGACCTCGTACTTAAAAACCCTACAGTTTTTAGGTCCCCGGTGTGTACCAGTGAATTTTTAATTAAAATTTGTACATTTGTTTGACAACACCACTATAGTAACTCGGAGGGCACATTATGGTGCCGCTCCTAGTTTTACTGTGCCAATTTGTGAAACTGTTTAAAGATAGGTTGATTGAATCTATCCAAATATCGCGACAAGCTAGCCACTTGTTTGGTGTAGGTAAACTCATACCATCGGTTACGACGAGGTGGGATTAAAACCGCTCCCGCTGGGCGGTCCCTGGCGGCAAAGAATCCCGTGATGATATTTGTTTATATATTTTAACATGTGAACTATCATGTGAAATTGTATCCACCTGATTGTAAACATACCTATAAAATCGTTGAATAGGGTCGATCAGATACACTGTTGTTGAACATCATTGTAAAGGCAAGCGGTTACGAAATGAGCGACAACAAAGACGAAGCTGCTTGATCGCCAAATGAAAGGAAAACTTCAACAAGAAATCGATGCAAACCTGTGAACCCACAGACTAAAACCATGTCCTTCAATAAATAAAGATTATAAGCTAAGTTTTTCAAGTAAATACATTTCTTAGTTTTGTAACAAACTCGAGTTTCAACAAGTACCCAAGTACATACTTGAGTAGAGAAAGCACGTATTTAGCGACGCCGATAAAAGTAAGTAGTTCTCAAACTTATGATTGCTTCGTGTCACGGATGATTACTTGGGAAACTTATAGCCAACCT
This sequence comes from Monopis laevigella, assembly GCA_947458855.1. Classification (NCBI taxonomy): domain Eukaryota; kingdom Metazoa; phylum Arthropoda; class Insecta; order Lepidoptera; family Tineidae; genus Monopis; species Monopis laevigella. The sequence goes on from OX381581.1 coordinate 16,353,766, forward strand.
ACAATCATTGAATTCAGATCATTGGTCGCTAGATAGTAATTTTATAACTACAAATAAATATCATCACATCACCGCCTAGACGGCCTCAGGTGGGATTAAAAGTTTTTAATCCCACCCCGTCGTTACCGATGGTATGAGTCTACACCGAAGAAGTGGCTAGCTGGTCGCGCTATTTGGATAGACTGAATAACCCATCTATAAACAGTTTTACAAGTTGGTATAGAGAAACTAGGACCGACAGCTTATCGTGCTTTCCGTGGCACTATAGTGGTATTGTTAAACAAATGTATCTACATATTTTTTTTAGATTTAAAACTCATTGTTACACACCGGGGTTTGAACCAGGACCTAAGTGTTTTTAAGTCTAAAGTCTAATCAACTCGGCCACCACGTATAATATTATATTTTTATACGTGCATAAAAAGATTAATATACTATTTATAAACACCTTATTGATTACAGTATCCTATAGCCCGATGAAAATTATAAAAAAACTAAAACTGCCGACGGATGCCTTAGTCATTACCTACCAGCTTACCTTTGGGAGAATGATCAATAACAGACAGAGTGCTAATTAATGCAAACATATATAGTACGAGGATATATAAATAAATGATTAGGTAATATAACAATAGTATTATATTTAATAGTATACATAAATAAATAGATATATATACAAACCTAAATAAATACATTCGCGTACATAAAAAAAATGTTAACAGTTTTGATTGTTGAGGAGAAAAGAGTGAAGATGGGTTTTAAAATTAGCCGTAGTAAATTTTGTTCGAAGTGACAGGGGAAGATTGTTCCAGAGTGATGCTGCGGTTACTGTAAAAGAATTTGAATAGTTGGTCGAAGAATACATGGGAATAACAAAAAGCTATGCTTCTTCGCTATTATAATTTATTGTAAATAATAATAAAGTTATTAAAGACAAATTACAATTATTTAAAAAACACAATATAGATATACTCAATACATCTACAATCGAACTCATAGACTGCCTCCGTAGACTAGTGGTTGCGCCTTTGGTATTGTATCCGGAGGTCGTGGGTTCGATTCCCATACATGGCAAAAAATATTAGTACGTTTTTTCTGTACAGTTTGTCATGGTCTGGGTGTTTATAAAATATAATATGTATTATATCGTTGCTTCTGGTATACATAGTACAAGCCTAGACCACCAGAGCAATATGTGTAATTTGTCCTACATATTATTATTATTATAGACTTTACTATTTGCGAGCAAGACCCGTAAGAAGCACAGATTCAAAAAAAAAACATACTGTGCAAAACTCGCCCGCAGAGGGTTTCAATATGTATTTTTATTTTTTTAAAATTTTCACTTTTCCGTAATCATATATTTTTTCTTTACATAGTTGTTTCAACAAAATCGGATTTTTAATAAAAATATTTAATCAACTTATCCCACAATAATATTATTTAACTTTTAGCTGCGGCCCCCGTTCAACCTATCCAGCATAACAAACTGTGACAATTCGCATGTCATTCCCCTGATTAGCTGCAGGGCCCTATCGTCACTTCAGTTTACTAACTTTCAGAGCAATAACTATAACTTTGGACGTGTTATTTTCTTAACAAACCCATAAGATAAACTCTGAGCTTATATATTTCTATAACTTATATACTTCTTTGAGTTTGTGAACTATGTATTTACCATAAATCTTATATTATTTACTAGCTGGTGCCTGCAACTTCATAAGCGGATTATTTTAAAACATTGTGACAGCCTCCGTAGACTAGTGTTTGTGCCTTTGGCGTTGTATCCGAAGGTCGTTGGTTGAATTCTCACTCATAGCAATATTTAAAATATGTATTAGTATCGCTGTTTCCGGTACACATAGTACAAGCCTAGAGCTTAGTTTCAGGGCAATATGTGTGAAATGCTCCACATATTATTATACTTATTACATAATATTTATATTAGTCCAGTTACAGTTATGTTACCTTATTCCTGATTACACAGTTTGTTTTAAACGAAAGAAGAAAACATAAAAGCTAACGTTTTAAGGCGCCAACAAGACGAGTATGTTTGTAATAAAATTTGCATATCATTCTGCTTTAGAGAGTTAAACATGAATTAAAATGGGTTTTTAGATTTCGGACATTTAACAAAGTTCGGCTGGGCCCTATTATTATAATAATATATTATGTTAAGGCTTCTACGCATAGCGCGTAATTACTAAAGTTAACTGTGGCATAAATTAAAGAGGATCAGAGTGAAAGAGAGTTAAAAAAAATAGGATGGAAAGGAATCGGCAAAAGACTAGTTGGGAATAAGGTATGGCAACATACGGTACTTCTTCCAATATCAAGTGAAGGAGACAGAAATAACCGACAGCAAAATGGGTACCGCCGTGTTACCAAAGATCCCTTAAGGATTCATTGAGATAACACAGATACTGAGTCCACTGCGTTAATGCTACAGTTCTTACATTTAAGATCACTACGAATGCTTATACTTTTCATAATCCATTTCACTTTAGTATGAAAAGTATATAGCAAACACGCGGCTATAGTTTTCTGGCTACAATGTATCCAATGAATATTGGTTGGGCTTGTCAAGTAGCCTATTTTATAATTGTAATTTGTAATTTACAACGAAAATTAACAGTTTGAATTATTCCTCTATTCCCAAATAACCCACAAAAAAATATACCACGTTGGTTATTTTGTGAATTTTAAAAGTAAGTCATTTTTGTATTCCCAATATCACACACCCAAAACTTTCATTCGGTATATTATGCAAAGTCAAAGTCAAAATCGTTTATTTGAGAACAAAAAGTCTTAAAAAGTTGTTACATTAATAATGTTCGTTTTTGCTCCACCTCACTTTATGCAACTTTGATTAGTTCACAATTCCCAATATATACCACTCTTAATTATTGTTTTTTATTCTCAAAACCCTTTTAAGGTACAGTTGTACACAGTCATAGGCAATTTGAAGAATTGCCTCCTTCACCTTGAACTAACTCAACCAAGCGATGTATTTTGACATTGTAAATTATAATTTTGTCACGTTTGTGAAATAAGCCCCTTAAGGTGGTGACAAGTGTGCCCCGGACCATGTAACAACCCTAGCGACGCCGTATCAAAGTTCGACAGTGCATGAAAGCTTAAATTGTGATTAATCAGTTTCTAATTTATTCTCATACACGATCGTAGCGAAATCTTGCCATTCTGTGAACCTACCTTTAGGCTAGAGAGAAATCTAAGCTGAAATTTAGCTAGGAATGTTGCGAATCATCAACGCGTGCGTATTTTGCGCATCCGCATCTGGGGCCTTATTCCGAGTTTGCAATCGCTAATCACGACAAGACGTTGCGCAAACTATAAATATGGAAATATAAGCTCTATTCCAATGGTTATATAGTATTTATTAGGTTGGCTATTATAAAGCAGCCATCTTGAAATACACGAATTCTTCGCAAGTTTGAACATGTATTGAGCATTGTAATTTCAACTTTATTTTTAACAGAATAGAACTTACATTTCAATACCCTTACTTTACGTAAAATGCGCGACGGTGAACGTGTCAAAACTCGGAATAAAGCCCGTTGACGTGTAAATTCAGTAATGTTGAAATTGGATCACATTTGTTGCATAAAGGTGACTTAATTGGCTTATATGCTCATTAAACTATTTAATAAACATTTAATTGATTATTTTAAACATGTTTGGTTGGTTACATGGTTTTAAAATAAAGTACCGTTGCTAAAATGTTCCAGCAATTATGAGCCCTGTTAGGGCACAGCAAATAATAAATTAAGTACCTACTTATTTAGAACCGAGGTTTTTTAGAAATGAATTACCTATAATTATAATATAACTAATATAACGAAATGTCTACAGAGTTAAATAAATTATTTATTCATTTTCACTAAAATATTTTATTTAGTTATTTATTAGTTACTTTTATATTATATTTTTTGTATATTTTATTGAATAATATTTTAAACATATTTTAGCTTATCATCTCTAACTCATCGAATTATATAATAAAAGCTTAATAAAAATATAAAATCCAATTAAATTATTGACATATAATTTAATAAAACAAGGTACTTATGTGTAATCCAATTTATTCAGTAATTTTAAAATTTTGCCTGTATTATATGTTTTATTCAAAGTATTCATAATAATTAAGCTTTTGAGAGTTGAACATTAATTAAAATGGGTTTTTGGATTTCGGACATTTACAAAGCTCGGCGGGGCCTGTCAAGTAACATCAGAGCGTAGAGACAAGTATGCCCCAACCCTGTAACAACTCTAGCGACGCCGTCTCAAAGTTCGACAGTGCGTGAAAGCTTGTGATTAATTAGATTCTGATTCATTCTCGTACACGATATAGCGGAATCCTGTGACTCTGTGAATCTACCTTTAGGCTAGGGAGAAATGTAAACGGATTAACAGAAGCGGAATTCCGTTAGAAGTGTTCCTATTTACATTTTGTCCGCGCGTGTAATTTCGCCGCGTCTGGTCACGATGACTACTAGTTTGTATGGAGAAGCCTTTTTTTTTCATTTATGACATGGTTGCATGGAAAAAGTTGTTCGATTTGATCAACAGAACCATATTAGTCCAGGTCCTTTCAAATTCACCCTGTATATACATATGGTATATACCTAGATATGGCCAGAAGCCATAAATACTGTTACAATAATTAAAATATTACATTTGAATTTGGAATCTGTCATTTTTATACGATTGTTCATTGTATTTTCTCATTTTGGCGCCAATACATTGTACAATATTTTGCGATATTTAAATGGAGCGGGGTGATAAAGAGAACCGAATCGCTGTGATTGCATTACACAAAGTAGGTATTTATAAAACTCTCCATACACTTGGTATTAGCACAGAAGAAATAATAGTACAAGTACAGAAGCTCCACTCCGAAAGATCAATTAAATAAATATAAAGACACAATAAAGGTCAGTTCAGATCGCACAGCTCTAATAGCCTACATTTATATTCACCTAAAGTGAATGATTGGCAGTGAATTATTTTCCCATGGAAAGAGTGCGTGCTTCTATTGATAACCGGCCTCAACGTTGAAAGAACTATATTGCAGCCAATAGAGACCACTTCGAATAAGCCTTTTATATTTTTTATTATTTTATATTTATGTATGAAACTAACACGCTGTAAAAGTAATAAATGTTATTTGCACTATAAAAAATAATAATTTTCTTTTTTACAATATTTATGGTAAGACTAGGTATATATATATTGATGAGATTATGCAAAGCCAATGACTCGTTTAGTTTAGATATAAAATGATAAAATATAACAGGAGTGGACCTGCAATAGACGGGCTATCAAATACATAGAGCTTTCATTTGAAAAGTGACTGAATTATTTTTAGATATAGACGACGAAAATAAAATTAGAACCGTCAAGTACATACACAAACACCGATAATAATAAAGAAAATCAATAATTCAGAATACGTGGAAATATTTGCTAAGTGCTGAGGCCGCCCCGTGTCGCCGGTGACATGGATCTAGTTATTTTGGGAAAAAGAATATTGAAAAAGGTTTTTAACACAGTTCCTAAAACGGTACAGGCAGAGCTGAGTAGACAGACACTAAACGAATTATTATACTATGATGAATAAATCAGGGATTTAATTTGGACCTTAGACTTAAAAACACTTAAATCCCTGGTTTAAACCCCGGTATGTACCAATGACATTATAATCTAAAAAAATATGTACATTTATTTAACAACACGGAGAGCACTTTAAGCTGTCGGTCCCAGTTTCACTATACCAACTTGTAAAACTGTTTATAGGTGGGTTATTGAATCTATCCAAACATCGCGATGAGTTAGCCATTTGTTCTGTGTTGGCTACGACGAGGTGGGATTAAAAACCCCTCCGCTAGGTACCCTGAGGCCGTCTAGGCGGTCTCGAGCGCCGTAAGGAAACCTGTGATGATATTTATATATATTTTTTTAAAGAGGATCATAAATAAAATATAGCCTATTTTACTCGCTGATAATAGTTCCTTCTATTAGTAAAAAATATCTTAAAATCATTTTAATAGATTTTGAGTTTATCCAGAACAAAAAAAATATCAAATCTTTTTCTTTATAATATTTATAGACTACGGCGTAGTCGTAGCGTGTTCTTCGAATTTTCTCATTCCAATAAAAGGCTTTACCGGCAATGTGATGTTTTATTAATAATAGGAAACACTAATTCGATATTATTTGTTATTTATTTAAAGATATTTATAGGAGGATATTATGTGTTATCTTGGTTTGTTAAGTGCTCTGTAGTCGACTTGACGCCCTTACAAAAGTACTTCCAATATTACAACTTGGCTGTTAGTCGAAGTTTAATTATTATTTTAATGTTGGTAATTGTATGTAAAAATCTTTTATTGTAGGTAATAAATATTTTTATATTTAAAAGGTTTTTTTTCTAATTAAAAAAAATAAATAAACAATAACCCAACATAGAAGATTAATTAATCTACCACAAACAGTACCTAATCGAGTATTCGAAGTGCGAAGAAAGTTCATTTTAAGTGCAGAATTCGCTATTACGAATGTAGTGTCCTTAATGGTTTTGTTTTCTAAAGGCACTTACAGTTTTGTAGGCATTTACCCCGAACGCATACAACGTATTATATAATAATTTAATTCCGTTGCAAGAAATTTAAATAATATTATAATCTTGGAAGATAACTTCTTATATTCATGTAAAGTAAATAAATTAACATCCAAATCCGCCTCCTCTGGCCCTGCGATTAAACCGTAGACAATACTTTACTTGGTATCGAAACGAAAGTACTTGGTATCGGAACGAAAGTACTTGGTATCGAAACGAAAGTACTTGGTATCGGAACGAAAGAACTTGGTATCGAAACGAAAGTACTTGGTATCAGAACGAAAGTACTTGGTAGCGAAACGAAAGTACTTGGTATCGAAACGAAAGTACTTGGTATCGGAAAGAAAGTGCTTGGTATCGAAACAAAAGTACTTGGTATCGAAACAAAAGTACTTGGTATCGAAACAAAAGTACTTGGTATCGAAACGAAAGTACTTGATATCCAAGCGAAAGTGCTTAGTATCCAAACGAAAGTACTTGGTATCGGAACGAAAGTACTTGGTATCGAAACAAAAGTACTTGGTATCGAAACAAAGGTACTTGGTATCGAAACAAAAGTACTTGATATCCAAGCGAAAGTACTTAGTATCCAAACGAAAGTACATGGTATCGAAACTAAAGTATTTGGTATTGAATCGAAACAGCAGCTTTTAACCGACTTTCAAAAAAGGAAAAGGTTCTCAATTCGACTTTTTTTACTCGAGCACGGCATGTGACTATATATCTATCTAATAGTAAGTGGACTTACAAAATCCATGAATGAGGTCGATTTATACATTGTTGTTTAATAGCATTGAACGCCCCCACTATGCCGGTAAATGACGAGGTCACGAAATAGGCGCAAAGACAAATTCGTATTACGAGTCTACTTTAAAAGCCTCGTGCTGCTTAATTGTCAAATTAACTGCACGTTTTGTAACCGCAATCAAAAAGGAGACTGACACCTCGACAAGAAATCGATGTACCCACAAACTAAAAGCAAAATATGACTAGATCATTTAACGGTTTTAGCATAATACAAGTTATAATAATAGGTCTAAATGTGCGTTTGGCTAGGACGTTATTCTTACCACACACGCCACCAACTTTAGGTACACCGTTTATTTTTCATTAGCTTGATATATGTCAATTTTACCCGCCATTACTCCCTCTTCATTGAAGTATAAGAGCGTATTTTATTGAAGCACGGCATGTGACTTTGTATCTACCTGGAAGTGAGCAGACCTACAAAATCCATGAATGGGGTCGATCAATATTTGTTCTGAAACAAAATTGATCGCACCCACTATGCCGGCTAAATGATGCGATTACGAAATGGGTGGACAAATTACCTTACGAGTACATTTTAATATATTTGCTGTCTTATCGTCAATTCAACCCATTTCGTAACCGCACCTTGAAAGGAGACTACCACCTCGACAAGAAATCGATGTCGAAGAGTCTCCTGAAAACCGGTGAACCTACAGACTAAAACCAAAACATAACTAAGTCACTTGACGGTTTTATTTCATTTCTAAGCTCCAGTAGTTTCATCTAACTGGGCAATGATTCATCATTGCCCAGTTAGATGAAACTACTGGTTAACCATTGTATAGTAGACTAAAGTTATTAATTTAACGCGACTAAAACCATGGGGCACATCCAGTATAATTATAATTACAATTCTAACATTAAACAGCAAAAAATAACAAGCACATGTTCTTACAAAAACATGTTCATTATATTACTAACTACGGCGTAGCTCGTAGCATGTTCTACGATATCTCTCATCCCATAAAAGAGGTTCTTCGGGCAATGTCATGTTTTATTAAATAAATCATCTTGTACAGGTACAGTCAAGGGCAAGGTAAAGTTAACAGTTTCAGGTAAATTAAACCTTATTATAAAGGCATAGAGTACTTTACCTTGGCGTTGACTGTACCAAGGCAGATATAGACTGTACCCCTCTCTCCCCAAGCGGTGGAGGCGCGAGGTCATTCAAACAAATCATATTCTATTTTTAACTTCGGAAACATTGGCTTGAATTTCTTATCGTCATATTTAGACTTTATGACTATTGAAGGTTATTGCTTTTAAATGAGCGAGGCCAAGTTAGCAAGTTTTTAAATATCGAATTGGTATTACGTAAAAGTGAGGGCAATATACCGCTAGTATATTCAATGCAAATAAAAAATCGTTGACTCATCTCAAATCTAGTGAAAAATGCTGAATATTGCATAATTATATATATATATATATATATATATATATATATATATATATATATATATATATATATATATATATATATGTTTTTTTCCAGAAAAATTATTATTATTAATAATATTTATTAGGCAGGCAGTTAAAATGGAGTCTATATATTTTTGAAGTATTTTAGTAGTTAATTTTTCCTCCAATAGATGTCACTAATATTTTTATTTTATAGGACATTGTATAAGTAGTTCAAGTAGGTATATTCTTTTAAAATGGCTGGAGGCAAATCCTTTATTAGAATTTAAATTAAATAAAGAAACAATGAAGACCAAGAAGAAAAATGCAGTAATAACATTTTATGTCACATCGCCCTCGAGCAAAAAGGTGCTTTTTTTTCTCGTAGTTCCTTTATTAAATTTAAATTCTACAAAGGCATTTTAATCCAGCTATTAAATAAAAGAATATACTTAAATGTTTTATTGTTTGTTGCTGTTCCAAACAACAACAATAAAAATATGGCGTAGTATTTCACACGCGCTTTGTTTTATAAAAAATATAAAAAAATACCATCACCGGTGCCAATTTGGCTCCCGAGAACCGTTTAAACGGCCTCAGGGTCCCAGCGGAGGGATTAACCCATCCTTATTTCGCCGATGGTATTCGGAGGCAACACCTAACAAGTGGCGAGCTTGTTGCGGTGTTTAAGATGAAATAGCCTCGTTGTATAAAGCGGTCACCCATCCCAGGCCGGTCTTGTTGTCATCTGCTTTGTTTTATAATAGTCGTTTTCTTGCAGAGACATCTTCAGATATTATTAGAAATTGTTAATACCTAGGCCCGTACACTAGATGGCGTTCTTAATTCACTTTTAATTTTTATGTAAGTTACACCACCATAATAGGTATAAGTACATACTTACTAAATTATGTTTCTTACTAAAAATGTATTTTGTATTTCAAGAGTTTTTTTATTTAATCAATAAACGTATATTAAAACTTAATACAAAAGCAAGAGAGCGTAGGTATTTGCATTATCTTGCTATCCACTATACTGCCTGTACTGGACCTAAGTTGTTTGATATTCATGGATAAAGCTTCCCTTACGTACCCCAAAGAGTAAACAGGCAATAAATGGAAAATAAAAAAGAAACAAATCCGTAATGGGATATAAAAAACAAAACCGGGAATGCCACAAAAGTGAATGGGTATCGCTTCCTTTTGCTACTGGAAACGATTTAAGGTCCTATCTTTAAAATCGGCTATGTAGTGAATTGGTGTTTTTTAGAACCTAAAATTATATTTATGAGGTTATAAACTAAATATAAACTTTTGAAAAAAAAAATTTTTTAATATTTTTTTTAGTGTAAATATTTATTAAAATAAGATTAAGTGAAAGTTTTTTAGCTGGCAGATAATGCCTTGGGCATTAATCCCGCCCATGTACAAGAGTGTATAAGAGTAATGTACAAATGTATGATTTAAACAATAAGGAATTTTCATTCATTCATTGCACCCTAAGGGTCGGATTAATAGTCAAAAGTTGTACTTTGGGCTAATATGAGGCTCTACACATCAAATCGAACAATTTTTCCAAGGAATCATGTGTCACAAATAAGAAAAATAAATAATAAATACCAATTGGTCATTTTAACATTACTAGTTTGTATGGAGAATGCATTTTTTTAAGAAGGCACGTTGTTCAATTTGATCAGTAGAACCTCATACAACTTACAACTTTTCAAAATCACCATGTATATATATAATGTTTGGAAAGTGAAAGAAGAAAAAACAGTACTTTGGCTCATTTAGGTTTTCTTTTATCTTTACAGGTACTGATTTTGTGCGCAGTTAAGTGTTTTTATGTGTATTGTGTGTATGCAATAGTGAATGTGTATTAATATTTTAAACCATATTTATCATAGAGACAATCACCATTTAAATTTTTAAGTATTTTAGCTGTTGTGGCGTAGCCTTAATAGTATACCGAAGAGAAGCAATTGCTGCTGGAGAAAATCTGGGAACTGTCTTATCGTATGCCATAAATTGTCGGAAACACCAAATGTTATGATAGGTATTCGGGAATGAGGATTCTTTGCAGTTCTTTTCTCATTTTCTTATATCTTTTCTGTATAGTTGTGAAGGTAAATAAAGATGTATCCTAAAACAATACGCAATGGTAATAATGGAATGTTTAATTTATACTATAAAAGGAAATGGTAGGATTAGCAATTTCTTTAGCGATAACTAAGGGTTATTTCATTAAATTCCTAATTATATACAATATAATTATATGGTATAGAAACTAGGACTTCTAACTTCTTTGTAATACAGAGAAGTTAGGATAAAGCATATAAAAGTTGTCTGTATATAAGTCAAGCAATGACACATTTCGTAAAGGGTGACTAGAACCTGGTTGACTCAGTGGTTAAGTTATTCAGTACCTTACCGCGAAAGCGAGGATGATTTTATTTTTAAAATAATCCATATATAATTATATATAAAAACAAAAACGAATTTTAATTAAATGATGAACGTAGGCTTTATTTTACAAGAGAACCTCATACGTCGTAGGTAGAGCAGGGAGGTTCTTTTAGCAGAAATAATTGTTATCCGCGGCTCCTTCGACTTATAAAAAGTCTTTTAAAAAACCTTTTTGATTTTGTAAATCACGATTAAACATATTTAACTAAATTACTGCTCACAAAAGTAATGTACTTGGGATTTATTGAATGGTTATTTATTGGTAACCTTAAAGGATTCTCTTAAATTAACTTTAGTTCCATAACATAATCATATTTCGTATTCTGTTAGCCAATCGCGATACGTACACAGGAATTCGGAACGAATTCGACGCCGCCGATGATCTACACCGAACAAGTAGCGATCACGTCGCAATTTTTATATAAATTCAGATAAACAAAGATGATAAAAAATTACGCCTGTATCCCTGTTAAGGGATAGGCAGAGAGTAATGTGCTTCGCACGATTTCTACATTATACTAAATTATTACTTACCAATCTTTCTCCACATCTATTATTATTATATTTTGTTGAATGGCTTCTACGCGTAACGAGTCATTTTGCCATTTTACGGTGGGTAGTTAGTTATAAATTAATTTTGTTAGTTGTGAAAGACACAACAGGATGGAATGGAATTGGGAAAGAACTAGGTAATGAGGAATCGATACATGACAATATGCAAACATGCGGTATAGCCCTGCCAACATCAAGTGTAGAAGAAAAAATTGGTAAAATATAAATAAATAAATATCATCACGGGTGCCTTACGGCGTCCGAGACCTCAGAGACGAACTCAGGGTACCCAGCGGAGAAGTTTTTAATCCCACCTCGTCGTAGCCGATGGTATGAGTCTACATCGAACAAGTAGTCGTCGCGATGTTTGGTTAAACTCAATAACTCATCTATAAACAGTTTCACATGTTCTTCGAGGCACTATAGTGGTGTGGTTAACGAATGTACATATTTTTTTAGATTAAAAACATTTAAGGTACACACCGGGCTTTGAACCAGGGAGTGTTTTTAAGTTTAAGGTCTAACCAACTCGGCCACCACGTATGTAAGAAAAGTAAGTAACCGTCGATAAAATGGGTACTACGAAGGCTAAGGGATTCATTGAGATAACACATACACCGAGTTCACTGCTTTAATGCTACACTTCTCACACTTAGATCACTAAGAATGCTTATTCTACAAAATTAGTACACTTTTGCGAATTTTTAAGAATGTCTCCACATCTATATATACCTATACCGATTTATTCAGTCGCGTTAGCTACTTAGCTTTTATGAATGTCAAGTACGTCTATAAAAATATAATGAAGGCCGTTTCATCTACTATGGATAGTTAGGCTCTGACCTTACGTAGGCATACGTCATGACTATGTTTAGCAGTGTGAAACAAAAATGAAAAACCATTGTTTACTGGAGTATACACTGATATGAGTGGAGGGAGACCGTTCTCTTGATATTAACAATGTTACTTCTGCATTTAGGTCATTTTGTAACGTTCCGATTTCTGGAAAGAGGTCATCCGAGTAACGCTTACATTTTTATAATTAACACATTCTGGTTAGACTCTATTTTGGTAGTTAATATATATATATTTATATATACAATGCGAATTTGAATGGGTGTACTTTGGGCTAATATGATGTTCTACTGATCAATACGACTTTTCCCATGGAACCATGGTAATTTTAACTTTACTAGTTTGTATGGAGAAGGCATTTTTTTTTCATTTGCGACACATGGTTCCATGAGAAAAGTCGTATTGATCAGTAGAATATCATATTAGCCCAAAGTACACCCATTTAAATTCACCATGTACGAGTATATAAGTAAGGTGAAGGGTAAACGTGGCCGTGAGAGATCAAGTCACACTTACTATGATCAGATTGAAAAGGTTCTAAAATACGGTGCAATTAAAAGTCTCCGAAATCGGCGTGCATGTATGCGAAGTGTTATGACTGTGGACGAGGCAAAAATAATTTAGAGATAGAGATAAGTGGCGCTCGGTTGTCTCTGTCTACCTCATAAGGGACCTGGCGTAAAAATAAATATATAAATAATAACTTCTGCATTTAGGTCATTTTGTAACGTATTTGCATTACACGTCTATTTAATAAGCCTAACCTCTTTAAATAGTAATAAAATTTAAAGGCGAAGTAGTAGTAGTAGAAGCCTATAATTCAATAAGGCTAACCCCCGTATTCTAAGACGTATCCTTAACTCCACTTTACACTCAAGGAACGTCTGTCTCTTTCCACCAAATGTCAACTATAAAAAGCAAGTTGAGACAGACGCTCCTTGAGTGAAGAGTGGAGTTAAGGAAACGTCTTAGAATACGGGGATAAGTCTAAACCATTTACTTAACGTTGATCAAGTTTAAACTATTACTGCCTTCAAAGTTTTTTCAGCTCGCCGCGCGCCAAAATTCGCTACAACCAACGCTAGAAAGTAATTTATTTTTCATGCGCTATTCGAAAGTCGTTAGCTAACGACAAAACATGTTTTATTAAATAAATATTCACGAACTATAAAATTCTGACGTAAATTGATATAACTATTATTTCTAAATATTCTCTTAGGTTATAGGTAGTTTTATACCTATAATAAAAATCTAAATCTAGAGATGTCGCTCTTTTACAACATAATATATTTTTATATTTGTACTTGCTTGTAAATATTTATACGATCAGTAAATAAAATACTATGGCTGAAATAGACTATACTTGGCTACATTTAACAATTACGTGTTATATAATAATATGGGTAACACAAAAATTATACTGGGTGTTTTTTCAGTGAAAAAAAAAAGTCCTATGGAAACCATTAAAAATGACTCCAATAAACATATGTCTTATAAGTAACAAGAAAATAAAATACTTTTAGATAAATGGCGGAGTCTCTATCGAGTTTAGTATAAAAGTTGTAGTGATTAGTGTACCTCCTTTTTTAGTTTGTGTGAAGCACTAGAATTTTTTACTTGCTGGTTTCTTTTTCTCCGGGGGGGTCTCTGAGGGGATCGACTTTACAGTTAATGTTTACGCCCTTAAACATACCGATCCTTATACCTTTACTTATATGTGATTGGTTACTTACCTTTTATTTACAATAAACATTTAAGGCGTGGATATGGTCGGTGAAGTTGGTCAATGGAATCAGCTAACCACCTAGTCTTACACTAGTTGGTTATGTAGTGTGTGTTCGGTTCGGTAGTATTTTTCATATTAAAATTTCCAATCGCGTTTAAGTTCTAAATCTGATATCGAGGTATAATAAATATTTGTCTTTCTTTTGTTAATGAATGCTGCCTAACCAAACGCACTCTAAGACCTCATTGTTAAACGTTTTTTTTTTTGACTATTCATAAATATCTGTAAAGATTTACATGAAATAAATGATTTTGACTTTGACTTGACTTTGTCTTTTTTTTTTTTTTATGTTAGACAATTTACACAAATTGCTCTGGTTACAAACTAAGCTCTAAACTTGACTACCTTTTATGTATTTTAAGTCATTTTATTTAATATTTTTGTATGGGCGACACTAAAAGAATAAAAACGAGTTTAATTATTTTTATCATAGAAAATACAGTATAAATTTCACTGTGACAAAAACACATAATGATATGCACTACAAAAATATAATTAACTAGCTGACCCGAAAGAAACTTTGTCTGCGCACGCAACGAAAGCTCTCAACAGGAACAAATTTTCCCCGTTTTCCCAACATTTTTTTATTGATGCTCTGCTCCTATTAGTCGTAGCGTAATATTATATATCCTATAGTCTTCCTAGATAAATGGGCTATCCAAGACTAAAATAATTTTCAAAATCGGTTCAGTAGATCCAGAGATTATCCCCTACAAACTCACAAACTTTACTTCTTTATAACATTAGTATAGATAAATTAGAAAGTAGACAATTATTAAATACAAATTAACTGTACAATAAAACTTTTTAATTGTAATTTCGATAACTTTGTTTTTTAAATAATAAAGATAAATTATTTAAAAATCGTCGTATTTACAAATTGTCTTAAATACATGTGTTTCAGTAAATAAACTTCTTATTTACTTACCCATTTACACGATTGCTTTCCTGGTCCATCACTAGTAATACTGTACTCCAACGATAGAATTGTGCTTCAACAAGAGAAAAATGCTTCAACGATAGAATTGTGCTTCAACGATAGAATTGTGCTTCAACGAGGGAATTGTGCTTCAACGCTAAAATTATGCTTAAACGCCAGAACTGCACAGTACAACAAACTGCTATGTCGTCAACGGAACCGCTTCCGCTCTACTAGTAAGCCGGGATCAGAACGCTTATGTTAGCAATTAATTTACCGCTTGTTCAACGCTGATAAAACTACCTAACCAATTTTCATAAAAAAGATAATTCTATGATAAGAAAAATCCGAAGCTAGGACCAGAACGTAATTATGAAAGTTCTATCGATGTCACAGATAGATAAGCTTTAATTTAAAAGTTATCTTTAATATTTTTCCGATAATATTTAATATTCTCTTATACGGTCGACAACATACCTACTATGTATACTACCAATCCATCGTCATATTATAGACCTTATTCATAAAAACTTATTGAAGCCTTGAAGAATATTTTAGTTATAGAAGGTTTTCTCATACATCACGGGTGCCTTACGGCGCTCGAGACCGCCTAGGCGGGCCCACGGTACCCAGCAGATGGGTTTTAATCCCACCTCGTCTTGGCCGATGGTATGAGTCTACACCGAACAAGTGGCTAGCTCGTCGCGATGTTTTGAATAGACTCAATAACCCATGTATAAACAGTTTCACAAGTTGTATAGTGAAACCGGGACCGACAGCTTAACGTGCTCTCCGAGGTACTATAGTGGTGTTGTCAAACAAATGTACATTTTTTTTTTAAATTGTAAACTCATTGGTACACACCGGGATTCGAACCAGGGACCTAAGTGTTTTTAAGTCCAAGGTCTAATCAACTTGGCCACCACGTATATATTCCATAACTAAAGTGTTCTTCAAGGACTCAATAAGTTTTTATGAATACCGGTGTATGTATAATACTCATTGAAATCTTTTTTTTTTAAGAGTGTGACGCCTCCATGATTTAGTAGTCTTGCGCCTTTGACGTTATATCCGGAGCTCCAGGTTCGATTCCCGCTCTTGGAAAAATAATATCGGTACATTTTTTTTTTGCGTTTTGTGTTACTAATAACAATATACGTGGTGAATACACGTACACTTACACTTAGGTCACTATTCCAAGCCCCATTTTTACATTCAAATCTCATTTGTACATATACCATGTAAAATGTATATACATTTATTTGATAGGTCCACCGTAGAGCTCCCCGGAGAGAACATTAAGACCACTGCATTCGAGGTTGCGTTCTCAATACAAAGTGAGCTTTCGCACTTCCAGTATTTTTTTTTTATATGTACCAGAAGCAACGATATAATACATAATATTATATTTTATAAACACCCAGACCATGACAAACTCTACAGAAAAAACGTACTAATATTTTTTGCCATGGGTGGGAATCGAACCCACGACCTCCGGATACAACGCCAACGGCGCACCCCCTAGTCTACGGAGGCTGTACTCGACTATCATTTGTCAAAGAATTAAAATAATATTATTGTCCGTCATGTATTAATAAATCTTTCTGTATAGGCTATTTGTTTTTATATAAAAAAGCACTTTTTTTTTTATTTAAATATCTGTTATAAAACAAAAATACATATTACACAGAAGAGACACATTTTCGCGTACAATTACCTGATCAGCAGAACCTCATATTAGCCTAAAATGTATACTTTCAAATTCACTCCCAACCAACTCTGCGACGAACTTGTCACTTGTTCAGTGTAGATCCCCTACGCTGGGTACCCTAGAACGCCTTGGACACTGAATTTACTAACATTTACTAACAAAAAAAGAGATAAGTATACGAGTTTAAATATTTATAGAGTTTAAAATACAAAAAATAAATCGAATATGTTTGACCAAAAAACCACAAAGAATTAAATATACTTTCTAAAAACAATTACTTAGGTTTAAAAACTTATTTGTTTATCAAAATCTACTATGTTAATTTTCAACCAAAAAAACAATCTCATAAATTGAGTTTCCAAGTTAAATTACTTTAATAAAGCTTTAATACTTTGTATAAAAACTAATACGTACGTAATAAAATACCTAAGCAAAATTTAATCAAGCTAATAAATCGTCGAGATGGACGGCGCGGAGCTATAAATTTTGAAGTAGATTAGTTTTTCTCTATGGTTTTTCCACAGTGCATGAACCTCGTTTTGCATAGATTAGGTACAGCAAGTGTAACACGTAAACGTACACATACTGGTAAGTACCAGTTGTCAGAATTACCGGGAGATGAGTTAAGAATCCTTGATAGAATCCACAACATTGGTTATAAACTCATGATAAAAAAGTATTATATGATTCGAGATACGCAATTTGTACACATACATACATATATACATACTTACATACCATAATGCTAGTATAAGCAGAGAGCTATGTACGCCATTTCTCATGGTCTCTATAAACTTCCCTAGCTTCGTCCACATCCATGCACAGATTCGTACAGGGGCGTCTGTTCTTTACACTTCGTATTTGTCCTTTTTTAAGGACATCATTGTACATGTAACATATCTTCACAGGTGCCTTACGGCGCCCGAGACCGCCTAGAAGGCCCCAGGGTACCCAGCGGAGGGGTTTTAATCCCACCTCGTCGTAGCTGATGGTATGAGTCTACACCGAATAATTGGCTAGCTTGTCGCGATGTTTTGAATAGACTCAATAACCCATCTATAAACAGTTTCACAAGTTGGTATAGTGAAGCCGGGACCGGCAGCTTAACGTACTCTCCGAGGTACTATAGCGGTGTTGTCAAATAAACGTACATATTTTTTTTAATTAAAAACTCATTGATACACACCGGCATTCGAACCAGGGACCTTAGTGTTTTTAAGTCCAAGGTAACCTAACCAGCTCGGCCACCACGTATATTATGTATGGTACATGTAAGTTTAATGGAATTAAACTATTCATTCATATTCGTAATTCTAGTAATTAAATTATTTATACATAGTTTAATTTACCAATTAATGCACTGATAAGTAAACAATTTGCATAATGCAATACAATTAAACGCGAAACCAAGAGGCATGTATATTATTGGCCTTTTAGGATCCTAAAATATTTGGAGGTATACTCTATATAGAGGTGTACTAAGTATAAAGGGGCGTTTATTTTGTAAAAGGCCTGTAATTCTACTTCGCGGTCAAATTTGGGAACACTGCAGTTCAGTCACCTGCCTATCAAACACGCAATGTACAGTGCAGATGGGTTGACATTGCCTTTTTACAATAAAAACTTCTACTAAAACAGTATAAGAAAAATGTACTCTAGATTTAAAAAAATGTACTCAGTAGACTACTGCATAGATTTATTAATAGGCTTTAAATCTATGATTACGAAAATAGAGTTAGATTCTGCAACCATTTAATGCCACCTTTTAGGCGGGAGTAAGTTATCTATAAATTCGCTAAGCCGACCGATCGGCCCATACAATTGCACAAATCGTCAAGTTACCTAATTACGTTTCGATTTTAGTTTGTGGGTATTCAAGAGTCTACTACTTTTAATATAATATACAGGGTGAATTAGAAAGGTTGTACTTTAGGTTAATTGAGGCTCTGCAGATCAAATCGAACGACTTTTCCCATGAAACCATGACATGTGTCGCATAGAAGAAAACATTTTGGCTTCCCCATACAAATTAGTTATTCTAACATTAAGTTTGTATGGAGAAGCGTTTTTTTTTCATATAGTATATATTATATATTCATCAGTAAAGCCTCATATTCAAAGTCTACCTTTCGAAGTCAGCTTGAATACTTATTGTGATTAATTAAATCAGATTGCCCTTTATTATTTAAACTTCGGAAATACAATGTATAATGTATTATTAATAGGCTTTAAATCTATGATTACGAAAATAGAGTTAGTTTCTGCAACCATTTAATGCCACCTTTTAGGCGGGAGTAAGTTATCTATAAATTGCATATTTTACCTCATCTGTTGGTTTGCTATGAAAAAAAAAAGACAAGTTTTGATGTTTTCAGGTATAAATTACTACTTTAATACTTCAAGTAGAGATACTGATATCAAGATATTTTTAAAAGCAACAAGAACAAAGATTGATTTATATTTTTACAATAAAACAAATTTTGAAAGAACTAAATTGATTATATATAACATTTAAAGAAATTTTTTGTTGGAAAAAATCCTTGGAGACTCAAATTTGGAAGGCAATACAAAATATAATAAAGGTTTTATACACTAATACTACTTACTACGACATAAAAACAGATGCTGCAAGTTGTAAGACCCAGTTATTAAGCAAAAAGCCGCGAGAAGTACAACAACAAAAAATACTGACCTTTTTATTAATTAGTTAATTTGTATGTTATAAATATTATTTTTGTTTATATATTTTTTTATAGGTAGTTAATTATATTTTTATAGTTTGTAATTGTTACCTATAGGTTTCTTTTGATTTTTTTTTGTAGGGCAGCTTATTATTGATAATATTTTTGTTATATTTTATACCTATTTAAACTAAAATATTCATTTTCATGTCCACCGCGTGCTTATGCGGTGCCCTGGTCCTTGGAACATCACAAGATGCCCCGGCTGTACTCTGCAGCGGCTGCGGAATTTGGTGGCATAGTGGTTGTACTAAAGTAAATATTATTTAAATTTCTATTGGCAATTGGTTGTGCCAGAAGTGTGTTGACGCTGAGGCCGTCCAAACTCAGTCTCAATCTCAACCTTATATTATGTCTCATGTAGAATGCCCCGATTGCCACAAAAATAATTTGAAAGGATCAAGAGGCCTTCGTATCCACTAGGCTCGTATGCACAAGGGGGTTCCTCTTCCAACCGATACTTTAATTGATATAGCTTCTAGCGGAAATTCAAATATATCATTTGAAGAATTTATTAGGATCCATAGACAAAATTGTAAAGTACTCATACGTATTCCAAAGGGAGCGCGTCATCAGGCAGCTACTAAACTCTGCCAATTAATAGCTATCTGCATTGATAGAAATTTCATCCAGGCTTGGCAGAATTTATTTCTGTTTTCATATACTGCTCTTCGCATACCTTAATATAAAGATTCAAAAATTTCACTAACAACCACTATAAAAGAAAACATAAACAATTTTAATACGTTTGATATTCCAAAGCACCAACAAATAAAACGCCACAATAACATTACCAAACGTATTGAGTCAAAGGTTGCAGATGGCGATGTACGTGGTGCCGTACGACTTTTATTTTCTAACGATGCTTTCGCTCCAAATACTGAATCAACATATAAATCTCTCCATGCTAAGCATCCTGCCCCATCGAGACCGTTATTATTTCCTCAATTACATTCTGATACCAACTGTATTAAGATTTCGCCGAATGACATAATCACTGCAATCCGAAGTTTCCCAAGTGGCTCCGCTGGCGGTATCGACGGTCTTAGGCCACAGATTTTAAAAGACCTAATATATTTTTCAGCCGGTGCAGCTGGAACTAAGTTGGTAGACCATTTATGTGGTTTGACAAACTTTATGCTAGCTGGCTCTGTTAATGACGACTTTACAAAGTTCTTATATGGTGCTTCTCTTTGCGCCCTAGAAAAAAAAACAGGTCGTTTACGGCCAATAGCAGTTGGTAATGTTTTAGAAGGATTGCATCAAAAATCGCGTGTAGACACATCTGATTCCCTTATTTCTCACTTTAAACCTATTCAGGTTGGATTTGCTGTACCAAACCGCTGTTCATGCCACCCGTCAATTTATTCAATCGAGTCAAAATTCCCAAAAAATAATTTTTAAAAAAGACTACAAAAATGCATTTAATTCCGTAGAGAGAGACTGCATGCTCAATGAAATAAAAATCAGATGTCCCAATGTTTTTACATATATGTATCAGTGTTATCACAATCCTTCCTATTTATTTTTCAACGACAAAATAATTGAATCAAAAGTAGGATGTCAATAAGGAGATCCAATGGGGCCCTCAGCATTTTCACTTTCAATACATCCTTTAATCAGCAATGTATGATCGGTGGTGACCCTAGCACTGTTCTGTCAGATTTACAATCAATTATTTCAGATTTACAAGCCCTTGGCTTAGAAATTAATCCATCCAAATGCGAATTATTTTTTCCTTCCGAGCCTAGAGATGACGTTATTTTATCATTTCAAAACATTGCCCCTGGGATTCGTATCTTAAATAACAATAACATTAATTTACTTGGAACGTATCTCACTGATTCTGGCATTCCTGAAGCTTTAAATGAAGAATTTAAAATTTTTAAATTAGCTACAAGTAGATTAAATGACATTAATCCACATAAAAAATTGTTTTCCTTTTAAAAAATTGCCTTGCTGCTCCTAAGTTTATTTACAGTCTGCGCACCACACCCTGTTGGGATTCTAGTATATTAACTGACATAGACAATCATTTAAAAATAACGCTTGAAACAATTACAAACAATAATCTCAATAATGATCAATTTACTCAAGCTTCACTGCCAGTAAAATTTTCTGGCTTAGGGATGACAAAAGTATCAGATATTAGTGTCCCTGCTTATCTCTGCTCCATTAATTTAATAAAATCCCTCTGTTCCTCTATATTATCTAAAACATCTTGCAACGTTGACCAATACCCCCGAGAACCGGAGGCTCTTGCCTTATGGAAAAGTGTCTCTTCTGAAGACCTTCCTCCTATATCACCCACTTCACAGAAAGATTGGGATCATCCTATTATAAAAAAAAAATATAATTCTTTACCTAGATTTTCAATAATTGAAGAGGCTCGCCTACGAGCATCTTGTGTGAGTGAGGCTGGTGCCTGGTTGCGTGCTATACCTTCCCCTTATACGGGCACGCTGCTAGATGCCAACTCACTCCGCATAGCAGTTGCTTTAAGACTGGGCTGCAAAGTCTCTAGTCAACATATCTGCATATGTGGCGACATCGCAGACGAACTAGGTCGACATGCTCTATGCTGCCAAAAAAGTGCTGGCAGGATCCCTAGACATTATGCGATCAATGATATCCTATCTACGACGATCACATCTGCTAATATCCCCTGCATCCTCAAACCCTCGGGGATAGTTAGATCAGATGGTAAACGTCAGGATGGGATGTCATTGATTCTATTTAATCAAGGTCGTGAACTGGTTTGGGATGCTACATGTGTTGACACACTCTGTGCATCGCACATTACAACCACCCACAAAAAGTCAGGAGCTGCTGCAGAATCAGCCGCACGGTCTAAACGCAATAAGTACGCGGAGATCATAATCAACCATCATTTCATTCCATTTGCAATAGAAACGATGGGCCCGTGGTCCGAGGACGTCCTGGCATTCTCCCGCGAACTTAGTGATAAGCTCCGTTTAGTGACGGGTAAACCCTTGAGTAAGGAGTACTTTATTCAAAGGGTCAGCCTCGCTGTGCAACGGGGGAATGCAGCGAGTGTCCTCGGAACACTGCGCTCATCCAATTAACTTTTTAATTTTTAATTTTTAATATAATTGTTATTTCTTTTTTATCTAATAAATGATGTATAATGTTCTATAAATTATGTATATCTATCTGATATATATACGTACTATTAAACAAAGTTGCTTTTTGTGTCTGTTTATATGTATGATTTTATAAAATTCGCAGCGGTTTTCACCATAATATAGGTAATTTATTCTGCAAGAGTTATGTGTAATATATGATACATATAATTAGTAATACATTATAATTTACTTTTGTAGCTTTGATTTTGCGGTGTCTACCTATATTTATAATACGGTTGTCCCGCGGGTCAAGTCTGGTACCAGAGCCATAGCACGTCGGAAACCAGATAAGCCGACCACTGAGCCATGAATTGCTGGGAGCATAGCGCTATCTTGTGTCTTTACAATTCACAAATACAATGGTGGCGTGCCGTTCCACACGCGACTATTAAACTATACCATAAAATACTTTTGTTTACGTTTTTTTAAGATTGAGTTGCGATTCGTGTCTCTGAAAGTTGTGTGAAATGTAGACATGTATCTTTAGATGTTTGCCTCACTATTTTTACAGAAATAAATTTATGGATAGCAAGTATTTACTGCCAATAAGAATTTAAATACAAAGTCGTATACTCGTAGAGTTAATAAGTTTAAAGTTCCTACTAACTATATTAATTCATTTTGACAAATAACGTTCGTGTGAATCGCAAATCAATCAAAAGCCTGAACAAAAATCACGCTCTATTCATTCATTCAGTAGACAAAAATAGATTATTTATCTATAGAAATACAAAAAAGTATATTTTTATTATTCATTATTTACAATGATTACAATGTGTAGGTTGGTGTCTACTTTTAAGTAAAAATTTTGTATTAGGAGACTCTTCCCTTCTATATCTGTAATGTAGGTGGCATTTAGCGAATTTACATTATTAAAATTGTAATATAAATTAAAAAGATTCTAAACAAGGTCACTGGCATTCCAATTTGCTGTAGTGTGAGTATATATATGTATATGTATATATGTGTATATGTATATATTGTGTGTGTGTATATGTGTGTTTGTGAGTGTTTTTGTATGAGTGTGTGCATGGTATACTTTTATATATATATATGTGTTTGTGTATTTCTCTATATATTTAAATATAGCAGGTCTAAACGCGATTTACCTTAGATAAAAACATTTAATGACCAAGTTGCATTGATTTTCCGTGGTCACAGGACGACTGAAGAAAGCTGCGAGATGAGTATTCATTCATGCGGCAAACAGTTATAAAACTACCCGTACTGTAATTAAAATCACGACATACAACACGCACAACATCTTCGATAACGACAACATGCGAAAATTTTTATATTTGTATAAAAAATAACTTTAATAAACACAGTAATTACTCATAAAACGCCACGGCCAGCAAAAAAAAATAGGCCTTAATAATATTACATCCTTAAACAAGAAATCTAATAATGATTATCACACGCCCCTGAAGCTGTGCCTGATAATAAGTACAGGAATTACTATTAAAACGCCAGGGCCAGCAAAAAAAATGGGCCTTAATAATATTACATCCTTAAACAAGAAGTCCAATTATGATTCTCACACGCCCCTGAAGCTGTGCCTGAAGTTACAGCTTAGCTCCTAGTGACACAAGTGTCTAAAATTGGTGATAAAGTGTGACCCTTATAAATTCCCCCTAGTATTCATAAACGTTATTTATGCATAATGGTAAACTCAAGAATGCTCTTGTGAGAGCTTTAAGCTTTAAATAGCGCTTTATGGAGGTTATAATAATGCTAATAGTTTTCAACATATAACGGATGGTAAAATATTTTTTATTGTTTTTTTTTTTTAATAATTGGGTTATTTATAAATATAATATAAACAACTGATAGGTTTTCGGTTCTTTATACCTTAAATTTAGATTAAGGAATAGAACCCTGAAAGGAGGTGTCAATTCGACCCGTATATCTATTTGTTTTTTTTCCGTTACAACAACAAATGCTTTTTTTTTTAACGAAGCACGAGATGTGAATCGTCCGTTTCTTAACCACGCCATTAAAGGAGACTACCACCTCGACAATAAGTCTTCGGATAACCGGTGAACCCACAGACTAAAACTGAAACAATTCTAGGTCACTTGACGGTTGTTACATCTGTATGGGCGGTGGTAACGAGCCAGGTCGGTTGGCCTAGCAAAGTTATAGAGCCCTTCCTCCTATATAATATAGATAACATTTCGTTACCGCCTTACTTACCCGGCATATTGAGAGCGATCAATGCTGTAAAACAATTAGGTGTCGATCGCCCTGTTCATGGATTTTGTAGCTCTGCTTATCATCAGGTGAAAATAAACTGTGTGAAAGAAAACTGATATTAAACTGTACCTAGCTTCTAACAACTTGGTCTGCAAAGTTTATAATGTAACCTGCAAACATTAGCTGCAGCAGTATGTTCCGTTAAGCCCTAGGGAGCTGGATTTAGTGGCTTAAGGTCGGACCTGGGGCTAATGTCTGTGAGAACTCGACTTGTTTACGAGACGCTTCTTAGTCCCGTAGTCTAAGTTGGTAATCTCAGCTACACTTTTTACTCAATGAAATTCAAAATCACATTAACATAACTAATTTTTTTTTTAAATCTCTTCGACTTTCATGAATTAAAAGCTATGTTAGTTCCCCACAATAAAGCTTTTTAACTTTCAGTAATTAGATTTTGAATCCAGTGAGTGGCATTTACGTGATGCGCGAACGAACAAATAAACAAACCAATAAACAGAAAATATATATACAGGGGGAATTTTTCAAGTGTGCCTTCAAGGCCAAATCCTAAACTACAAGGAATATCGAAAAATGCTGTAAGGAGTTACGGGGCCGATTTTGAAAAAAACTAAAACTGCATCATTAGATTTTTGAAAAAATAATACCCGGGAATCGAACCGATTGATTTTGAAAAAAAAAACGTCATGCTGTATTATTGCAACAGCTGATAGTGTTACTTATAAAAAATTAAACTGCATCATTAGATTTTTGAAAAAAAAAATCTCCTAGCCGGGAATCAAACCGGTTGATTTTGGAAAAAAAAACTCACCTGTATTATTAAACCAAGTGATAATGTCGCTTATAAGGAAGTAGAGGTATAAAAATTACTTACTCGATCCTAATTAGAGAGTATTTTTATAACAAAATCTATAACTTTTGAAAAGACACCCAAAGTTTGATTTATGATTCTAAAATATTACGTTAGTTGTCATTTCAAAACTTAACAGAATTTTTATAAAGAAATTATGTAATTAGGTTCGAGTAAATAAAATCTACACCTCCATGTTCTTTTTTTCCAAAAATAAACTTTATTATCACTGAAAACAACATTTAGAGGTTTTTTGACGCTCGAATTCGCGAATCCTTTTCCTGTGCATTTAAAAGTGGTATTTGCTAGCGGCATAGTGCGTCGTACGTAAGGCACCAAGTCTAAATATAAAGGGAATATTTTAGATAGTTTTCGTGATTATCAGTCTAAGAAAAGAGACTACGAGCTACGAAAAAAAAAAAATTAAATGACATATCATTCTACATCTACATATAATTCAGTGTCAATATAGCATGAGAAACTTTAAGTTTTTCTTACTAAGATATTAAACGTTTCAACCTTTTTATGTACATCATTATGTATTCAGTAATATTTCTATTAATAAAGGAACTGAATAAAAGTGACAAAACCTTAACGCATTTAAGCTTAAGCTAGATTAGCGAAACGTCCTTGAACGTCCTTGAATGGAGCAGAATTTTTCAAACATTTTCGATTATAATTACCTATGAAAACATACTTACAAAATATGGAATTATTATACTGTATCAGTATATCAGTTTCAGTAACATTACAGCCTCTAAATACGAGTATGTTAGTGTTTTTTTTTTCAGGACGTTTCCTGGTCACAAACTAGGCTCTGGGCTTGTTCTATGTGTTCAGAAACAACGATACTAATATATATTTAATTAATAAACACCCAAACCATAATAAACTGTACTTAAAAACATGTTATGTTACTATTTTATAAAGTTTAAAGTTTAAAAATTGTATAAAACACATATTAATCAATAAGGCTTACTATAGTGTAAAAGACTATCTTAACGATAAAGACGTCTGGATCCGTCCTGATATGCAACTGAGGTCTCGCAACTAGTAAACAAATTGCTTATGTAGAATCTACCCTAGTTTAGTAGGTATATAATGTCCGATATTGTAATAATTTTATATTACATAATTTATTTTCATTACATTATGTAAATTTTGTCTTTGGATAAGGTAATCATTGATGATTACCTACTTATTTATACTTAATTTATACTAATAGTATACTGTGTAGTTATGTACATTGGTACCGTAACAAATAATCTGCCATAGGGTGATCTACGCATGCTGATCAGTGGGGTGCATTTTGAGTATGTTACTGTATATATATTATATATATGTATGCTATATAGCATAAGTCAATCAATAGCTGTAAAAACTCTAGTGCTTCACACAAACTAAAAGAGGGCTTTTAGTTTGTGTGAAGCACTAGAGTTTTTTACTTGCTGGTTTCTTTTTCTCCGGGGTGTCTCTGAGGGGATCGACTTTACAGTTAGTGTTTATGCCCTTAAAAATACCGATCCTTATACCTTTACTTATATGTGATTGGTTACTTAGCTTTTATTTACAACAAATATTTAAGGCATGGATATGGTCGGTGAAGTTGGTCGCCTTGGTGGCTCTCTTGTATGGCAGATAATGATTGACAGGTCAATGGAATCAGCTAACCACCTAGTCTTACACTAGTTGGTTATGTAGTGTGTGTTCGGTTCGGTAGTAATTTTCATATTAAGATTTCCATTCCATCGTGTCTAAGTTCAATTAATATTTGTTGTTATTTTGTTAATGAAGGCAGCTAGCCTAACCAAACGCACTCTAAGACCTCATTGTTAAACTTTTTTTTTTTTTGACTATTCATAAATATCTGTAAAGATTTACATGAAATAAATGATTTTGACTTTGACTTTGATTTTTGCCATAATACAACGCTAATGGACCACTGGCTTACGAAGGCGGTCAAAAGTAGTATACAAAAATAGTCTTTTTTTTGTTATAAATAACTCAAAATTAGGTTAAGTAGACCTAATAATAGCTTTTATATACTTTGGTAATGATAGAAACTTATAAAGAATAAATAATAAATTAGAACTACCTCCAAAAAAATAACTAATAACATTACACCTCACGCGATAAGGATTTATTTTTAGTGTTTAGTAAAAATGTTCTTTAAATAACAACACTTATAGAATTCTGTTAGCAGTTAGATGTTAGAAGATAATATATTGATGTTTTTGTAATATCGACTCAAACCACTTGTATTTAGGTTACATTGTGGTCGACAACAAACGTATTGTATGTCCAACCAAGAGCAAATAGTCGGTGTACATTGCACAGGCAACATGCCTCCTCTGCCTTGTGAGAACTTGTGTACCTAACATAAATATATGTGCTATATGCTATATTGCTGAAAGCTACATATATATATCCTAAAATGCAAAAAAATACTCATAGTAATATTTTTCGTTCTATATTTGGGGCCCAATGTAATAACACTCCGTAGACTAGTGGTTGCGGCTTCGGTGTTAAATCCAGAGGTCGTGGGTTCGTCTCTCACCCATGGTAAATAAATAATAGTACGTTTTTTCTGTACAGTTTGTCATGGTCTGGGTGTTTATAAAATATAATATGTATTATATCGTTGCTTATGGTACACATAGTACAAGCCTAGACCTTAGTTTGTTACCATAGCAATTTGTGTAAATTGTCCTACATATTATTATTATTTTTATACAATAGGTCTAACTTCGGAAATAAGGGGTAAGTAATTAGTAATTATTCCAACTTTAAGTAACCTTTACAAAATAAAAACTAATTTTAAACTTATAATATTTTGAATTAAGCAATGTTCCTGAAGATATAGATAGGTTTATATAAATAGTGTTTCCAAACGTGAGGACAACATGGCCGCCCGCCATACAAACTCAAAACAAAAAGTCAGAACAAAAATTATTATAAGCAATCATTGGGCGTCAATTGGTTGAAATGAAGACACAATATGGCGGAAACGAACATGTTTGACATTTGGTATTATGAGCGATTTTAGGCCTTCACAGGAAATCGATTCGCGAACTCAAACGTCAAAAATCATGTAAAAGTTGTTTTCAGTAATAAAAAAGATGTTTAAAAAAAAGAACCTGGATGTGTAGATTTTACTTACTCGATCCTAATTGCATAACTTCTTTATAAAAAATCTATTAAGTTTTAAATGACAAGGAAGTAGTAATTTTAGAATGATAAATCAAACTTTAGTTGTCTTTTCAAAAGATAATAGATTTTTCATAAAGAGACTATCTTATTAGGATCGAGTAAGTAATATTTACACCTCCACGTTCTTTTTTTTCAACTTTAATATCACTGAAAACAACATTTAGACGTTTGAGTTGGCGAAACCATTTCCTGGCTTTATAAGGCGGTTCCATATTTATATTTTTAGTTTCATGCAATGTTTAAGCTTTTCCACTCAACTTCTTTTATTTACCGCAAAACGCGACTTGTTTTATACATGACTAGCGGCCCGTCCCGGCTTCGCACAGGTTTGTATAACTTTAACTATATGCTCAGCGCACGCCACGGAAGGCCTCAGAAACGATACTTTTCCCCCGTTTTTAAAACATTTTTGGTTACTGCTCCACACCTATAGGACCTAGCGTGATATTATATAGCCTATGTTACTTCTGAATAATGCAGCTTTCTAATGGTGAAAAAATTATTGCAATCGGTCCAGTAGTTTTTGAGTTTATTCATTACAAACATACAAAAATACAAAAATACAAATCTTTCCTCTTTATTATATTAGTATAGATAGAATCTTAAAAAGAATAAATATTACCTTTGATTTACTATACTACCTACATTATACTACAAAACAATAATTAATGCATTAAAGGACAAACACAGAAGATGGTGGTTAACGCAGCAAGGCCTAATACATTCCAAGAAATTTATTGGTATGAAGGCAATAGGCCTGGATAAAATATGGAAATTTAACAGAATTCAAATAGGGATGGGAGTCTTCTCAGGACACTATACAACTAACAATACCTTTATACTATAGGAGTAAGAGACGATCCCACATGCAGATTCTGTAGTAACGAGCCCGTATCCATGAGGCACCTACTGTGGGACTGCGACGCTAGGGCCATCCAAAGAATCAAATACCTAGGACAGGCTTATCCGGATCCAGAAGGCTACAGGCTAACCGACTTTAGTGTTGTCCTTAAATACGTCAACAACATATTTGGAGACGGTACTGAGGTTTGTGGTCAATAGGTATAAGGGAACATACAAAAGATCCCATAGAGTCGAAATGTTTTTGACTGATCAACCCCAAAACCAATAAGATAAGATACTACCTACATTACCTTAATTTCCAATTAGTTATATACATTTTCTGAAGCTAAAAGGAAACCGTTCGTGCGTAAAAAGATAATACTGTATTGATCCGATAAAATTACTAGAAATATTAGATAATGGTTATTTGATATTAATTAACTAAATGATCGTTATACGGTAGAGTGACTGCTAGTTATGCCATCAATTACACCTGCCAATCCGAGGGCGCTCAAATGTACGACCCAATGTTATATAAATTAACACAATTAGGTACAGTAGCCGTAGTGTGAATTTACTAAATATTACTTTGCGATTGAGTTAGGTTACTAAAATTAGTAAAGAAAATAGCACAGCGCCTTAACCGGAAATTTTGGGAACTAATAGAAAACAAAAATTAATTGTTTTTTAATAAGTAAACTTCAATATCTTGTATTTCCGAGCTCTTTGTCGGGATATCGAAATATAATATAGATATTACCTATTTTACGTTCAGAGCTTTTTAAAAAAACCGCGAACCTAAGTATGAATCGGTCGAGTAGTTGTTAGGCGACGAGTGTGCACAAACAAACAAACAGACAGACACAAAATCTAATGGCAGCTGTACACTCTCTCTCGAGAGCACTCTCTATGTCTCGCCCGAGAGGCCTCGGTCGAGACGAGTGACCATGTACATTCTCGCTGAAATCATTTTCAATTGTGGACGCCGGAATGAACGAAACAGAAGTTTCTGCTGCTCTTGCACTATGTGCCACTACTTATTACCTTTTTTTTGCAATTGTATAATTGTTCCAAAAAAGAATTCATCAAATCAAATGCGAACCAAACTGGCTTATATACTTCTACCGCTCTTGCGACAGACTTGAATGTTGCCACGATAAGTCGCTATTAGTGAATACCATTTCTTCAATTCGCGAACTGTAAAACCAGTTTGTTCACTGATGCGAACCCACGCATCATGCAAGTATTTTTTATCCTTATGGAATTAGTGATGAGGGTCCCATAAATAGGTTCCCTTTTGTATATTTCGATGAAATTCAGTTTAATCTCGTTACTTCACGAAATCGTGTACGGCTAAATATGGAGTAAAAAGTACGACCGCTCGGTTCCGAGGCGAACACCGAAATAGGCTTAGGCGGGCCAGCGCTACTATCTACACTCTCGCGCTCGCCCTGCCTCGAACTGACCGGTGAGAGTGTACAGTCGCCATAAAAATGATAGATTAATGTTCCTGCCTATTTAAGTCCATCTTAATAATAATAAATAAATAAATATCATCACGGGTGCCTTTCGGCGCCTGTGATGATATTTGTGACTTAATAACCCATCTATAAACAGTTTCACATGTTGGTATAGTGAAACTGGGAACGACAGCTCCGAGGCACTATAGTGGTGTTGTTAAACTAATGTTTTTTTTTTATTAATAAAATATTGGTACACACTGGAGATTGAACCAGGGACCTAAGTGTTCTTAAGTCTAAGGTTCCAACCAACTCTGCCACCACGTATATATACTAATAATAATAATATCCAAGAATAAGCTGGAGATTTTTTTATTTAATTTTTTTATTGGAGCACGACATGTGACTTTGTATTTACTTGCTGGTGAGCAGACCTACAAATTAATGTATGACCCTATTCAATATCAATAATTGTTCAATAACACCATCAATAATTGTTCTTAAACAATATTGATAGCTCCCACTATGCCGGCTAAATGATGCGATTACGAAATGAGGGGCGACAATGACGAATTGCATTACGAGTAGGTACCTATATTTTAATATACTCGCCGCCTTATCGTCAATTCAACTACCCATTTCGTAACCGCAACCTAAAAGGAGACTACCACCTCGACAATAAATCGATTCAGATTCACCGATTTTCAGGAGACTACTGTCCTGAAAATCGGTGAACCCACAGACTAAAACCGAAATATGACTAGTAGGTTTTTGCATCTTGCGAGTTTATTTTACCACATTTATATTAAGCCTAGATAAAAAAGTAAATAATTACAGAAAAGTTGCTAATAATGACACACCCACTGTTTATAAATTACCTAAATATGTAGACGAGTACGAGAGTACGAGCGAGACAGATGAATATTTGTAATTTTTACTTTAATACAAAGTGTGTTAAAGCACTTCCGTATTATCCGTATTCCGTTTTACGCGTAAACCGTAACGGACTAGCTGTAATCAGCATTTTACCCCATTTATTACCGTTTACCCCTGAACCGTAATAGATTTGTCAAATTTATTACATTATTTAGATGTAGGTTTTATACGTGTAGGGTTAGCAACAAACATCCAATAATCCACAGTACAGTAAAAAAAACAAGAACTTCGAAGCAACGTGGCTAAGTGCGAGGCAACGTCGCTTAAAGGGTTCCGTATAAATCATCATACCTTTCCATCTTGTTCCTTTTTGGGTGACTTTGCAAATCTCACTCCTCAGTAAAATATGTCTGATGATTCATAAAAAAAAACAATTTTGTTTAAATTTCATTTAGATAAATATATTAAATAAAGTTTATAAATATATAAACATAATAAAATATTGACCGAATTTAGTATAGGTAAATTAAGTAGATAGATACATTAGTATAGATACAGATACTAAAGTTCGTTTAGTGATTTCACAAAAAAAAAACTCACTAATCAGCAAAAAAATATAGAAAAACCTTCACAAACCAAAAATGGTATTTCAACCAATAAATAATCTATTGAGCCCATTTTGAATGAAAAAATATAAGTTATATTCACATAAAACTATCAATTGACGTAGTCGTATTTCGGTTTTGGTCTGTGGACGCGCTGCGTTCTCTTGAAATCAGTTTTCCGTTATATTTAAATAGACTTGTAATGCCAATCCGTTTTTAACTGCATAATTTTGCTGGCACAGCATTGATCGCTTATCAATGCTGTTAAACAGCAAAGTATAAGATACTCATCATATCTGTGGATTCTTTTTGTGACACGTGCTGTAAACATCTGTTACATACACGGAATAAATAAAACAATTATTTATCCCATGGTAACATACATTACGAGCAGAACATTATGACATACAACTGGTGCCCGCAACATTGTGTGCGGTTTATTTGTTATTAACAAAAAACCGCGCTATAACCGTCACGGGGCACGCGTCACGTGGCGCTATGAGGAGGATTTTAATGAAATAAACGCTAAAACTTGTTTCACCTTCTATTACTTACTTATTTCTCGCAGTTATTTTTTGTAAAAATCTTTAATGTACAGACACGATTTAAAGGCTACGATTTTATTATATGTATGTATCATCACGGGTGCCTTACGGTGCCCGAGACCGCCTGGACGGCCCCAGGGTACCCAGCGGAGGGGTTTTAATCCCACCTCGTCGTAGCCGATGGTATGAGTCTACACCGAACAAGTGGCTAGCGCGTCGCGATGTTTTGAATAGACTCAATAACCCATCTATAAACAGTTTCACAAGTTGGTATAGTGAAACCGGGACCGACAGCTTAACGTGCTCTCCGAGGCACTATAGTGGTGTTGTCAAACAAATGTACATAAATTCTTAAATTAAAAACTCATTGGTTCACACCGGGATTCGAGCCAGGGACCTAAGTGTATTTAAGTCCAAGGTCTAACCAACTCGGCCACCACGTAGTATTTTATTATATGTACAGATTGATACGGTACCCTAAAACAATTTCCTTGCTTCCAGAGTCCCGTGCCTTATCAACATCGGTAGGCTCGAATCGTGTGTACAAATTTGGGGAATAAGAAATATGTTATTTGCGTACGTATACATGAAAACGTTTTAGATTTTATCGATGTTGGCACAGGAACGTGAAATTGATTGCGAATCCCGATTGCACTTATAGATTAAATTTAGTTTTCATTAGCCGTTTGAATTGAATACCTAAATGTATGTATTCATATTTATAGATGATTGTATTTCTCTTCCTAGTACTTCGACGATCCTCTTCTTTATATAACAAACGTAGTATCGCATTTCTGGGCTACCTATCACGCAAACACTATGAAACAGTATATATTTTGTGTAGCAAATACATCAATTGCTATTATTATTCATTTCTTCATTTGCGACACATGGTTCCATAGGAAAAGTCGTTCGATTTGATCAGCAGAATTTATTAGTAGCCCAAAGTACATATTTTCAAAGTCATCCTGTATATATTTATAATATATATATATATAAGTACCTATATCAATAATAATAATAATAATAATAATAATAATAATAATAAATAGGAGTCTAATACCTTCCTTCAAAGGTTGTAATAATGGAACTTTGTGTCAAATCACTATGTATTAAATCATAATATAAAAATATTTTTATGCAATTTTGTCATTTCATTAAATTTATAAAATACTTTTTTTATATCTGGTGATTTACCAGGAAGCCACAACGACAAACTGATCGACGCGTCGATTGATAAAAATGTATAGTAAGATTAGTCTATGGGTAGAACTTAATTGACAAGAAACGTCTAATCACATACATTATCGGTATCACCGATCGACGCGTCGATTGGTAGGGCCCACATTGCTATTCCACAATATGATATACAGGGTGACTTTAAAAGGATTACTTTGGGCTAATATGAGGTTCCGCTGATCAAATTAAACAACTTTTCCCATGGAACCATGTGTCGCAAATAAAAAAAAATGCTTTTTCCATACAAACTAGTAATGTTAAAATTACCAATTTGTATGGGGAAACCAAAATTTTTTTTCATTTGCGACACATGTTTCCATGGGAAAATTGTTCGATTTGATCAGCAGAACAACATATTACCCCAAAGTACATCCTTTCAAATTCACCCTGTATATACAAATAGGTCGGTAGAAGGTACGTATAAGCAGTGACATTGGAAATTCAATAATTTAAAATAAAGTTGACATCTGGCCTAACAGACCGCACGTCAACTTTATTTTCAATAATCGTAGTAAATAGAATCCATAGGAAAAAAATTGCAAATCTTCTTCAATTCCCCGAAATCCAAAAGATAGCCGGTCCATGTACGCCAAATATCTTGGCTCTACCAAGAAGCCAATCGAAATACCAATGGAAACCCCCATCAAAACAAATGTTGAATTTGACGTTTCTCAGGTTCATCAAGTTCTATGCATAGACTAAAATTCCTGTACATCTTTTACGATCTGGCAGCGTGTCGATTAGTATTGTTTACACCACAGACCTAGTTTTACGCCATCTAGATCTGTGGAACACACACAGTGCACGACATGTACCCTTACAGACTGCACGTCAACTTTTTTTTTTCAATTATCGTGGCACTGAGAACATAGAACCATGGGTAAAAATTAGCAAATGACTTTCGCAATCCAAATCTCAAAAATAGTCATATGCCAAATATCCTGGGCCTTAACGAGAATCCAATCGAAATACCTATCGAAAAATCCATCGAAAGATAAGTGTTGTATTTGACGTTTCTCGTCCATCGAGTTTTACCCATACATGAAGGTAAAAACCGTGCCCGTCCGGGGCGCGTTTTTTTAGCTTCATGTACCCATAGAATAAAATTACTATACATTTTTATCGATCGACGTGTCATTTGGTATTTATTATACACAGAACAATCTGTACCCACTCTAAACTTTGTAATAAAGTTCAATTTAGGTTGACAATATTACGTTTACTATACTTGTTATCCACAGTACATTATATAAAGGCTTTGAGTATGGCCTATTAAATGGCTGACCTGAGTTAATCCATTCAAATCCGTCTGTTAAGCCAAATCCCTCCCTTCCAACTATTTCAGTTTATCAATCTATTTTAGATTGTACGGTGGGCAGGAAGGATTTGTAGCCAAATGTAGTAAGTAACCTCTATTTCCTTCCTATCCGTTTATGAGACAGACATCGAAATGGGTAAGAAAATAAATAACAATAATAATTTATTGGATAAAAAAATAGCGCATGCGGCACCGTACTGTTGATCTCTCTTTCTCTCTATGACATATCTTTCTTCTCTCTGATGTAACGAAATGTGCCTAAATATGACGTACACTCAATTCTCGTGTTCTTATCGACTACTGATTCACCTCCTAAGAAGTTTCATTTCAAAACTCTTTAAAGGTATTATATTAATAGTTTTTGAACGTCCGAAAAATAGTAAAAGTTTTTACTAGTAAATAAAGTTTAATATACTTCTTTATACATGGTTACTTTGAAAGTATGTACTTTGGGCTAATATGAGGTTCTACTGATCAATAAGAACAACTTTTCCCATGGAACCATGTGCCGCAAATGAAATAAAATATTGCCTTATCCATACAAACTAGTAATTTTAAAATAACCAATTTGTATGGGGAAGTCAATTTTGTTTTTCATTTGCGACGCATGGTTCCATGGGAAAAGTTGTTCCATTTGATCATCAGAACCTCATATTAGCCCATATTACAAATTTTTCAAATTCACCCTGTATATTTCCTCCTTTTAGAAGGCCGCAAAAACAGCTGCCTAAAGGCAAATAAAATACAACCCAGCTTTTTTTAAATAAAAAATTAAAGTTTTAATATGTTGTAGTAATAGTAATTATATCGTGACGACTTCTTTGTTATTTACGAGCTTTACATGTGTAGAATATTCCACATATTTGGTCGCAAACTATGCTCTGGCTTATACTATGTGTACCAGAAACAACGATACTTACGATACTTAATATACTTTTACACCCAGACTATTGAAAACTGTACAAAAAACGTATATAAGCACGTTTTTGTTTGCCCAGCAGGGTTATTACGCGCACCAAAGTTAGTTCGCACGCCGATCGCTATGACGCGTTTTCTAAGAATTTTTAAAGCCGCTAGACTTGAACTACGTAATTATGACGTCAAAACGATTCGCGTGCGAGCGAACTTAAGACGCGTAATCACCCCCCAGATGTGGAATCGAACCTTCAACCGGCCACAACTTACGAGCACTTTTTGTAATACTAGTCTTTATTTCCGTAGACTAGTGGTTTCGCTTTTGGCGTTGTATCCGGAGGTCTGGGTTCGATTCCCTCCATGGCAAAAAATATTAGTACGTTTTTCTGTACAGTTTGTCATAGTCTGGGTGTTTATAAAATATAATAAGTATTATATCGTTGTTTCTGGAACACATAGTACAAGCCTAGAGCTTAGTTTGTGACCAGAGCTATATGTGTAAAATGTCCTAGATATTTTTTTTTTTCATAATATTAAAATGTATTCGGTAAGATAGATGTATTTATTTATGTTCTTTTATATATTTTTAAAGTAAGATATAAAATAACTTGTATATTTTAATCTATTTACATTAGTTAAAATTATTCATATTTGTAAATAAACACAATTAATATTTAAAATAGAAACCTAATAAATATTATATTTCGCACTTAGTTCGTTTAAATAACGCAAAAAGGGGCATTAACCTCTTTTAATTAAGGTTTATTTTAGGATACAAGTTGTTTATAGGTACGACTGAGAATAATTAGATTTCAGAACAAACGAGACAAGGGAATTCCTTTTTATTATGAAAGTTTGTAAAACAATTTTAACTTTTGTTGATTATTGTAGTAGAGTAGGTTGAACATACGTGGTGGCCGAGTTGGTTAGACCTTGGACTTAAAAAACACTTAGGTCTCTGGTTCGAACCCCGGTGGTTACCAATGAGTTTTTAATAAAAAAAAATATGTACATTTGTTTGACAACACCACTAATATTGCCTCGGAGAGCACGTTAAGCTGTCGGTCCCGGTTTTACTATACCAACTTGTGAAACAGTTTAAAGATGGGTTATTGAGTCAATTCAAAACATCGCGACGAGCTAGCCACTTGTTCGGTGTAAACTCATACCATCGGCTACGTTGGGGTGGGATTAAACACCCCTCCGCTGGGTACCCTGAGGCCGTCTAGGCGGTCTCGGGCGCCGTAAGGCACCTGTGATAATATTTATTTAGTAGGTTAAAACTCCTATGTGTCTAAAATAAATCTAACGAAATAAATCTTAAGGAAAGTTAAATATAAACAATTCTATCAAATTATTTATTAAGGACACTGCATTCGCAATCGCGAAGTCTGCGTTCTCTATACAAAATGAGCTTTAGCACTTCCAGTGTTACTCGACCACTATTTATCGCAGAATTAAAATTGTATTTATAATATACCTACATGGTGGCCGAGTTGGTTAGACATTACACTTAAAAACACTTATGTCCCTGGTTCAAGCCCCGGTGTGTACCAATAATGGAAAACCTTCTAATTTTCTTCTTAACGTCAACAAACAATGTAAAATCGAAGTCGATTTTCCTAAACCAAAGTCGTTCGAGCAAAGCAAACTAGATTTGAAATTGTGTCGCCGACTGTGTCTATATCTGCGTGAAATGCAATTAGCACCTCGACACGATGTCAACAGTAATCCTACCATGTAATACAGTTCCATAACTTCGTAATATCGATCCCAGAGTTTAGCGTCGAGATTTCTGACAGTTACACCTCAATAAAAGTGGAAATTCATAATAGAATATAGTTTCCTAACTCCGTGATTTCGATCAGGGAGTTTAGCTCCGAGATTTCCGACAACTTAAATCTTGATATAACTACAAAGTTACTTATAATAATAGAATATTTATTTAAACACTTTATTTCACAGTAAACAAAAGTTATACATAAAGTGACCTGGTCATGTTTCGTTTTTAGTCTGTGGGTTCACCGGTTTTCAGAAGATTACTGCATCGATTTCTTGTCGAGATAGTAGTCTCCTTTCAGGGTGCGGTTACGACATTGGTTGAATTGACATTAAGGCAGCGAGAATATTAAAATATACTCGTAATGCAATTTGTCGCCACCCATTTCGTAATCGCATCAATTAGCCGGCATAGTAGGAGCGTTCAATTTTGTTTAAGAACAATTATTTGTCGACCCGATTCATGGACTTTGTAGGTCTGCTCACCACCAGGTAGATACAAAATCTCATGCTGTGCTCCAATAAAAAATATAAAAAAGGCGAAGTTATTACCAGTTACTAAGTAATACAGTTTTTTTAAATAATAGTGTCAATCCAAACAAATACTTCGATATCACGAATGAAATTACTAGAAACGGCTTTAAAACTCAAATGTGCAAAAACTACGAGTATATATATATAGTTACCAGACACAGCAACACTGATACATATTATTGTATACATGCATACATATCATCACAGTTGCCTTACGGCGCCCGAGACCGCCTAGACGGCCTCAGGGTACCCAGCGGAGGGGTTTTTATTCCCACCTCGTCGTAGCCGATCGTAGGAATCTACACCGAACAAGTGGCTAGTTCATCGTGATATTTTGAATAGACTCAATAACCCATCTACGAGTATAAACAGTTTCACAAGTTGGTATAGTGAAACCAGAACCGACAGCTTAACGTGCTCTCCGAGGCACTATAGTGGTGTTGTCAAACAAATCTACATATTTTTTTTAATTAAAAAATCCATGGGTTTATTTACACCGGGATTCGAACCAGGGACCTAAGTGTTTTTAAGTCCAGGGTTTCCAACTCGGCCACCACGTATATCATCATCATCATCATACCAGCCTTTCGCGCGTCCACTGCTGGACATCTCCCCCAAGGATCGCCACAACGACCGGTTCTGCGCTGCCTGTATCCATCGGCTTCCCGCGTATATATTGTAGTATAATATATAACTGAAGAGAAAAACGTACTAAATTTATTTTGCCGTGATTGGGTTTCGAACCCAAGAATTCCAAATACAATGCCAACGGGACAACCACTAGACACATATATGTGTGAAGGAAATAGGACCTCGACACGATTTCAACGTTAATCCTGCAATGTAATTCAATATCATAACATCGTAATATCTATCCGGGAGTTTATTATAATAGCAGACTGATCCGGGAGCTTGGCCCCGAAAATGTTGATATTATACACTTCAAAAAAAAGTAAATTATTTTTCGAGTCCATGCTTTTGTATTACGCTAGCATGCTAAAGGACTCGTATCCAGGCTAAAAAAATCACGAAAAAAAACTTTTGTATAACAGTTACACCCCGATTTGTTTTTTCATTGCGGTCTGTATGGCCCATAGAGACTTTTGACTTCTCTATTTTTGAGAAAACAATACCGAAACAAAAACCACTTCAAGACCTTAGAAAAACAATACGATAATCCCACGGTATATATAGGACAATTTACACATATTTCTCTGGTCGCAAATTAAGCTCTAGGCTTGCAATATGTAAACCAGAAACAACCATATATAATACATATTATATTTTATAAACAGACCATGACAAATCGTACAAATGTACCTACTATTTTTTTTTGCCATTGGTGGGAATTGAACCTACGACCTCCGGATGCAACGCTAAAGGCGCAACCACTAGCCTCGAAGGCGGTATTTGTGAAGTTTCGTAACTACGTAAATATTAATTAAAAAAATGTAGTTTTATATGCAATTAGAACCTCGTAACGAAGTAAACTATGATTCTACAATATTATCTATACAATTTCATTACTTAACACCTTAAAACAACGACAGAGTTCAGTACAGTTAGGCTTTCTGTCCACGACAACTGCTTGTTTGTACTGTTGCTTACAAGCTACAAATTAATCCTAGTGTATTTTGCATCTCAGATCTGTCCACGTAGACTTCACAAAAGCTACAAATATAGGTAATTTATTTAAAGATTACCATTACGAGGGCAAGTTTGCATGAATCAGACTCCACCTCACTCCAAGCTTTATCCGTGAAATATTTTATATATATGTATACTATAATATTCTGCTATCCTTATATTATATTAAAAAGTTTATTTTTCCATCCGTGGACAGAGCTTTATGTATTTATTTGCAAGCTGCAAACATGCGTAAAGTAGCGGCAAATGACGAAAGCATGTCTATGAAGTGACGTTAGGTGGACAGTAGCCCTTATTTTATAATGCCTGTAGCACCTCGATACAAATTAGCAGTAATCCTACCAACAGACAGTTTCACAACCCCGTAATATCGATCCGTTAGTTTCGCGTCAGAATTCTGTCAGTTACACCTTAAAATAACAGCGAGTTATTTTAGGTCTAGACATTTAATTATGAAGCAATTAATATTTCCTCCCGACGCAGTTTTAAATAGTTCAACCTTTAAGTTTGATATTAATTTAGAAGCGTATGTCAATATTTACATTGTTTAAATTAATTTACGGGTTATTTTAGAAACTTTTCATATATTTTGTTAGTATATTTAGTTTGTGGGTCAGATTTCAAAATCTTGGTTAAATACCGATAGGAAATTCAAGTTAATAACATATAGAGGAGATATTATTAAGATAACAAAAAAGGGTGCTACCTCAAAATTTAGAGTGGGCCTTATGGTAGATAGATACCGGACTTTGTCCTATCGTCATAATATTTATAGCTATTAATGTATTAATACGTGGTGGCCGAGTTGGTTAGACCTTGGACTTAAAAACACATAGGTCCCTGGTTAGAACCCGGTGTGTACCAATGAGTTTTTAATTAAAAAAAAATATGTACATTTGTTTGACAATACCACTATAGTGCCTCGGAGAGCACGTTAAGCTGTCGGTCCCGGTTTCACTATACCAACTTGTGAAACTGTTTATAGATGGGTTATTGAGTCTATTCAAAACATCGCGACGAGCTAGCCACTTGTTCGGTGTATACTCATACCATCGGCTACGACAAGGTGGGATTAAAAAGGGTACCCCTCCGCTGGGTACCCTGGGGCCGTCTAGGTGGTCTCGGGCGCCGTAAGGCCTATATATATATATAATGTATTAATATTATAGTGGCGTGTGTTACATACATCGATTATATCGATTACTGGCCTTATCACTATCTTATGTGGCGTACGTCACTATGATACGTCATTAAGAATCTGTCTGTCATGTCGTAGCTTTCTCCCTAACAGTTCTCTAATAAATAAATCAGTGTATATTTAACAAATCATGGTGTGTTATTAAATATCCCATAGGAGATTTTTTTTAAATCTACTTATACTATAAATATAACTTAAATCTTTTAATGTGTTACATTCATGGGATTGAGAACTTTTTTATTTTAATTTTTACATACTGGAGGTTATTTTTACAAACTGAAGCTCGAGTTTTACTAAGGGCATAAGAATTATTAAAAAAATCCTATTATATAAATGTGGCTCCTTAATCCAAGTCAAAATAATACAAGTCAATAGAATTATACCTAACTGATGCTCATGTTACATTGATACCGCAGAACAAACTACATTTTGGAATGAATAAACATATCATTACCCATGAGGTTTGCAAAATCAGTATTTAATATTATATATATAAAATTCAAATAAATAAATAATACAAGTCAATAGAATTATACCTAACGTAACCGTACGTCCTGTTTTGAACGGGACTGTCCCTTTTTTCGCCAGTCCGTCCCGGTGTCCCCAAAGAAAAGCTTCGGGTCTCCGAAATATCCTGTTTTCAGTTTCATAAGCTTCACGGATAAAAACTCAAAATTTATAATACTAGAGTATATTATATTTTCTCAATGTATAACAAATTTTAATTGAGTCTGAGATAGTG
Organism: Monopis laevigella; assembly: GCA_947458855.1. Lineage (NCBI taxonomy): Eukaryota > Metazoa > Arthropoda > Insecta > Lepidoptera > Tineidae > Monopis > Monopis laevigella. Next base: position 16,396,764 of record OX381581.1, read on the forward strand.
TCGAACTATTGAATAAATTGTAGAAACCTGAAAAAACATGTTGCAAGTGAATATATAAAAAACACGTTCAAGAATTTATTTTTTATTTAAAATAATCACCACATTAAATATGCTTATGAGAAAAATAATAAAAAATACCTTTTTCTAGTTTTTGAATAATTATCCCGGTATTTGATTGTATTTACATATTTCAATATATGTTTTTAACATAATAAAATTTGTTTCATTATTATGACTGTCGGCATTCAACGATTGACAGGTCAATGGAACCAACTAACCACCTAGTCTTAAACTGGTTGGTTATGTAGTGTGTGTTCGGTTGGGTTGTTATTTTTTTTTCCTCCCGCAAGGACAATAGTTTACGATTTGTTTATTTTGTTTATATTCTCAACATTTGTCTGTGGGAGGAATGGCGACCTGGCCAAGTGCACACAGGACCTTATAATAATATATACTTTTTTTTTTTTTGACTTTTCATAAATGCCTGTAAAGGTTTACATGAAACAAATATTTTTAACTTTGACTTCATTCATACTTGTAAAAATGACCCGTTTTGAGCAAATCTAAAAATGGTCACGTTAAATTATACCTCGCGCCATCCCTTATTTTAATTTTGACATTTGCACGCCTATCAAGTTTTATACTTCGTGAGTTCGTGACACTAAATATAATCGTTATTATTGAAGTTCACAAAGTACAATAAAAACAATAATAACAACAACATTTCTTATTATTTAACAGGTTCGTCCTTGTTTTTTATTTGTGTAAATAAACACTGACATGGTTATATATTGATTGATAGGCTTTGTCCAATAATAAGGCATTGTTTTATATACATAGTGACTTTGAAAGGGTGTACTTTGGGCTAATATGAGGTTCTACTGATGAATACGAACAACTTTTCCCATGGAACCATGTGCCGAAAATGAAAAAAAATATTGCCCTCCATACAAACTAGTAATGTTAAAATGACCAATTTGTATGTGGAAGCCATTTTTTTTTTTCATTTGCGACACATGGTTCCATTGGAGAAGTTTTCCGTTTTCATCAGCAGAACCTCATATTAGCCCAAAGTACATCTATTCAAATTCACCCTGTATATTTATATGTCACGTCTGATCGGTGGTAGTGGATACTGTAGCTCTACCAAAAGTTATTTTCAAACAGTTTTTACTATAGTCGCTAGTAACTATAGCTATTGGTTGATCCCTATCTATAGTTACTAGCGACTATAGTAGAAACTGTTAGCAAACCCTTGTGGTAGAGCTACATGTGTGGTATGACATTATGTTACATACATACAAAACATCACGGGTGCCTTACCGCCTAGACGGCCCCAGGGTACCCAGCGGAGGGGTTTTTAATCCCACCTCGTCGTAGCCGATGGTATAAGTCTACACCGAACAAGTGGCTAGCTCGTTGCGATGTTTTGAATAGACTCAATAACCCATCTATAAACAGTTTCACAAGTTGGTATAGTTAAACCGACAGCTTAACGTGCTCTCCGAGGCACTATAGTGGAGTAGTCAGACAAATGTACATACATTTTTTAATTAAAAACTAATTGGTACACACCGCGATTCGAACCAGGGACCTAAGTGTTTTTAAGTCCAAGGTCTAACCAACTCGGCCACCACGTATATAACACTATATGACATTATGTTAGGCAGTGTTATACTCAGGTATATAGGCGTCATTATAGTGTACTTTAAAATATATGATTAAGATATGCCAAACGACAACTCGCGTCGTAAGTCTAGTGAACCATACCATAATGATCTTATAACAGTCGAGTTAATTGACGCAGTTAAGCCAAGCAACGCTTGAGGCGTTGCCAATGCTCGCTGAATTATGTATATTAACTAGAATACTGGTTCAAAAAACCTCAATATATTGAAAAGTTGCATTTCCAATGAAATAGGTAACCCTCTACTTTATGTTTTATAATATAAAAATGTATAATTTGCGCTGGCACAGAAGGAATTGGAGGCGCCGCTCTGTATACGACCTATAACTAGATCGCAGATCAAAATAAGAGAAAAAAAGAAAAATAGGAAAGGACTCACCTTCACAGACGATACTGAGATCCCTCGTATTTTATACTTTATATTCTCCAAATACCGATTTAACAATCGTCACAGCAGGACGTCTCCTCAGCACCCAGCGGGCATGCCTCACACAGCTTCCCAGATCTCCGAGACCGCACTGTCGCCCAACACAAGGCTACGACCCGCGACACAACGTACTTCTCCGATCGATCTCTCACGAGTGCTCGCGTTCAAGGTCACCGCGCAATCATATGTGAATCGTAGCGCGGGCGCACGGGTGGAGGGGATGCGAACATTTAGGTATAACATATAATGTCGCATTGTGTGGTCCATGAATAAGGATAGGACTCAAAGGATATTCAATTTTCTCTTAAATTAATCCTACCCATTAATAGGCGCAAACAGGAATCATGGATTTTGTGTGAATAAATTATGAAATACACACAAGAAATAAAACAAAACTAGAATAATAGGAAATAATATTTTTAAAACGACAGGAAATTTCATAATTAGGTAATCAACAGAAACTTAAGAAATAACAAACTAACATGAAGAATCTAACGCTGAGCATGACTTAAGTAAAGGAATATGGAGACTAATGCTTAGCCGAGTAACGGCTCATGCTTTAGCCTGAGCCACTGCTCGGAGCACCGACTATTATAGAAACAACTGTCACTTTGATAGTTCTAAGCAATGGCTCTAGCTTAGCAACGACTATTAATCCGGACATTAGTTTTACTTTTAAAGTTTACTTTTGTTAGTTGCATTGATTTTATTCCATTTTGCTTACCGTAATCCTAAAGTAGTTTTGACTTTCACATATGTCAGTTAACTTTGATCTTAACTAGAAACGGTGGCGAAGCAAGAAGCGTTTGAGCCTTGGGCGAGTCGGTGCCGTCGTCGCTTGGTCTTCCATTGGTGACGCGGGAGAAGCTAAAGCTGACTACTTCGGCGGTGATGGTTTTACCTTTCAGTTGGGAGGGGAACAGTTCCTTGTGACTGAACTCCATCGTGACGCTCGACTTGTTCGATGGGGACACGGGTCTGAAAATAAAGAAAAGTAATATATTAATCAGATGTATTTTTTCCTAAGAGGTGTTACCGATATTAGGTAGACGCGTGTTTACTGAGTGCCGAAATTTTTTTACCATGAAAATAATTAAATACGTATTTTTCACATAAAAAAATCCTCAAATTTGTAAACTTAAAATAAAAAAAAATCATGCTATTTTTACTAACTACTGGCATAAGAATTATTAGCAAATTCGTATTATCTAAATGTGGCCCCTCAATGTCAGGGCCCTATTTCATAAAGGCGACAAGTTACAGGTGATAGGTGACAAGTGACATTTTGACAATTATGTAATTTTTGTTTCATATAACTTTTTAATTGACAAGTATATTACTATGAAAATCTGACAAGTTGTCATAATTGCGTTTCATAAAAAAATTTGACACGACCAATTGCATTAGAATTGTTGACAATTGTTACACTTTCACGACAGGTATATTTTTATCATTGTCAGTATACAATTGGTTAAATTTGTTTTATGAAACATAAAATTTATTTACAAGTCGACATATTTGTAAAATTGTCGGGTATAATTGACATGTGTTAAGATCTGTGTCACTAAATGATAAGTTAATAACGCCCCGTGTTCCTATTTGATATAATAATTAATAATTACAGAATGAAATTATAAAATGGATGTTAATAAAAGTAATAGTGACAATAATGTTTTTTTATAATTATTAATAGAGTTTTTAGGGAAAGATATTTTTTTAAATAGGTACAAAAAGTTCGTAGGTATTCCTTAAATTCATAAATAATTGAAAATAGGGTATTTTAATAGCACACGTTACGTTAATAATATTTTTGAGAGCTGTTTATGTAATCCGCTATTTTCAACTATGTACAATTATAACTATAAGTATCATAAGTACTTATTATTATTAGAAACCGGACGTTAGACATACGTTAGTATATTATGCTACCTTCATGCATAAATATATAGGTATTTCTATGGAGGCATAAAAAGAAGGTGTCCTAAGGACGAAAATAGGCTTTCCAAACGTGAAAACAGAAGATGGTCGCCCGTCATACAAACCACAACAAAAAGTCAGAACAAAAATATTATATAGGTAATAAAATATTATATACGTAAACAAACATGTTTAACATTTCATTCGCAAAGCAATTTTAGGCCTTCTGTATATAACCTTTTTTTTTAAATAATAATAATATGTAGGACAATTTACACAAATTGTTATGGTCACAAACTAAGCTCCAGGCTTGTACCAGAAACAATGATATAATACATATTATATTTTATAAACACCCAGACCATGACAAACTGTATATAAAAACGTACTAATATTCATTTGCCATGGGTGGGAATCGAACCCACGACCTCTGGATTTAACGCCAAAGGCGCAACCACTAGTCTACGGAGGCTGTCAAAAATGAATAAATAATTTTCCTAAAAAAAATCAGACGATAGCCTTTCTTTAAATGTTTATTTATTTTTTTGTTATTTGGTTCATTCAAGAAGAGTAAATGAATTAGAGCCCATACCACCTACCCTGACTACCCTGAGATATTTTATTTTTATTAAATTCATTGTTTTTATTTACTTTAATGTCTTCAAAGAAGCTGTCGATCATATACAGTTAAATACTGTATAATTAATATAGTATGTTTCATTTAATAACATCTTATTCGATAAACTTACATAACTATATTAATTTTTTATTATGATAAATCTTTATAATAAATACTTAAATCTGAAAACACATTTTAGTACAAAAAAATCAAAAATCTTGAGATATTTGCCTTTCCACACTGGTGGACGAATAGAAAACAAAACGCTGTAAAGGCTTAGACCCCTTTGCCTTCCCAATATTAGGAAAAAAATTAAAAAAAAACAAGAGTTTTTTTGCTAACTGTAGCTTTTTTATAACTGCAATTTCAACCGTAATATTTTTTTAATTCAATGGTATAACTTCCAATAGCATTTATTCGTAGTTGCAATGCTAGTATGCTGCCTTAGGCAATTTATCATATGATTTAGTCGACAATTCTTGTAATTTTTTGACAATTGTCGCACCAGTCATAGTCAGAATTTATGAAACAAGAATCACCACGATAAGGCGACTATTCTTGACACTTGTTGACAATTGTTGCAATTGTCGCCTTTATGAAATAGGGCCGAGCCTATTTCATAAACGTGACAATTGTAATTTACCATGACAATTTATAATACATCGCTTGGTTTAGGCCCCTGGGGCCTATTTCATAAAAGTGACAATTGTAATTTACTATGGTAATTCATAATACATTGATCAGTTTAGTTGAAATTATTTATTTAGAACTTACTAAACCAAGCGATGTATTATAAATTGTCATGGTAAATTACTATGGTAATTCATAATACATTGATCAGTTTAGTTGAAATTATTTATTTAGAACTTACTAAACCAAGCGATGTATTATAAATTGTCATGGTAAATTACAATTGTCACGTTTATGAAATAGGCCCCTGGTGTCTCTCAAACGGTACTGGTGTTGTTCCAAATGAAAAAAAATGGTGACATGTGTATTCATTTGTTACAATTTTAATCTGGCAACACAGGCACAAAGTAGCTGTTCCAAATTCCTACAAGTTTAATGAATAATTTGAGGGTCCAACATCCGCGCTCCCGACGAGGATTATACTCCCGGTTATTCTCCAGTCCCACTCCGGTTTGTTGTGTTTCAAAGGCTTAAGTTAATACCAGAAAATCTAATTAAATTCCTGAGTCCGAACCGACAATAACTGGAATTAATTAGGTAGGTAAACGTTACCGAATACCTCGCTAGTTCTGTTAGGACCATCCTCTATTACCTTGGTTTGTTTGGGTATACAAAAATTAACATGCACTTATATTTAAAACAAAATTATGTTTAAATTATTAGGAAAAAATCAGGTTTATTATTTGTTTAAGTGTTGTTAATGAAAAAATATTTCTATTCGTTTTTTTATTTATTAATCTTGGATCAGGGGACTTATACCACCATGAGTTCTCGTTCGAGTTGAGATCAAAAATAACGTCATTTTATACAAATGATATTTCCAAAATCATATTTTTAAATTTTTTTTTTGTAATTAATTAATTAGGTCGTTAAACCGAGAACAATGGATTAAATAGAGGAGGCCTTCACCAAAAGAGGGGACCTTAAAAATCTAGAAATTGTCAATTACTTGCATGTTACTTTTTTAAGGAAAATAAAAGGCTTTTTTATTTTTATTTTGTTTATTTATTTTATTTTAAAGCAGTGTTTATTTCTAACAACGATATTTCACTTTTCGTAATACCTAAATAAGTATTCGTTCTCGATCTCAACTCGAACGAGATCTCGCGGTATAGGAGTCGGTAGTTACCCTGCAGATTTGCACAAAGTTTGAAACTGAGAACAATTAAAAACAAATCCGGTGGTTTGTTACCATAGTTTTGGTTTTTAATTGTTGACATTAGAATTGTTTTATTATTGTTTTTGTCGCGACTCCTTCAGAGAATAAATTTAGCCATTTTGGTCCAGCTGTTGTAGACAAATGTGAAGTATTAATAGTGAAATTCTATAATGGTATACAAAGTAGTAATAACATGAGAGTACGGAAGAATTTCAAACCATCCAAAGATGACTTGAAACCTAATAATATTTATTTATTATAAAATATAATATGTATTATATCATTGTTACTGGTATACATATATCTGGTATAGTACAAGCCTTTGCTTCAAAGAGCTTTGTTCGTGACCAGAGCATATGTGTAAAATTGTCCTACATATTATTATTATTATTTGTTTTTTGTAATACCTATTAGTCTTTTTTTTTAAATATCCTATTGCTTTAGTATTATTATATTCTTCACACCCACTTACATATACTCACACATTATCATAACACACAAAAAGAGGAACACTTTTATACGTTTTAATAATAAGCTTATCTTGGTATACTATGCTAGTTTGCAAGAGTAACTCAGTGTAGGAATGGGCGCTGTATGCTGAAATACAGCTGTTTACCTAGTTCTGCGGCAGATACCATTCGGTCTAATTTTATAACATTTACCTAGCTGTAAGATTTGTAACATCTTTGTAATGTAAAGTTAATGGAAATAAATATATTTTATTATAGTGCCTCGGAGAGCACGTTAAGCTGTCGATCTCAGTTTCACTATACCAACTTGTGAAACTATTTATATGTGGGTTATTGAGTCTATCCAAACATCGCGACGAGCTAGCCACTTGTTCGGTGTAAACACATATCATCGGCTACGAGGTGGGATTAAAAACCCCTCCGCTGGGTACCCTGAGGCCGTCTAGGCGGTCATTAATGAATAATTTAGTGCTGACCAGGAGGAGCTTTTCCCATACCTACAAATGCAAAAACCGTCAAATGACATAAATAAAATTTCAGTTGTTCAATTTAAGTTCCATAAGCAAAATATTATTTCCCTTAAGTCTATCCCAGACTCGGAAAGTTATCAACTCCTTAATAGACACTCCCCAGAAAGCTCATGTCATTTAAGTTATGATAAAGCCTTGAATATACTTCAGTTGTTTGTTGAAGGTTACACTGATATTGCAAGGTTACATTTTATTGACCCAATTCAAATTAAGGTTCTTATTATCAAAATAATTTTAAAAGTCATTCAAAAAATATGTTATCAGACTGGACTAGTGGGTGCGCTGTTAACGTTGTATCCGGAGGTCGTGAGTTCGATTCCCACTCATGGCGAAAAAATGTTATTTCTGATACAAGCATGGACGTTAATTTGTGCTAGCCGCCATATTCATATATATATATATTCATATACTGCCTGTTATTGATCAATCTCCCAAAAGTTAGCTGGTAGATAGGCGAGCTTAATGCATAAGGCATTAAGCACGCCTATGTACAATAGTATTAAGAAAATAGCACAAAAAACTAAGGACCATTGAAGTTCTTCACAAATATAAAATTGACATAGAGATATGACAGTTACAAGTAAAAGTATATAAAATATAATAATATATATAAATAGAAAACATCGTAATAGATTAATGCTAGATAGGTATTGTAAAACTATTGGTTAGAATCTACAGAAGAAAAAAAACTCTTTACTAGCTTCAACCTCGCAGACTTAAAGCTGGTCGAAAACAGATCTATATCCAAATCAGAATTTGAGCTACTGATCTCGTTAAATCTACTACTCGCTCGCCACATAAAAGTGTTTTGTCACCTTTTTTTTGACTGACTCTTACATCTGTTTCCAACGGTGGCATGGCTGCGAGATTCGCTAGCCGAAAAGTTTTGTCACCAATTCACCAATTAATGCTCTAGAGCTATAACTAGAAAGAGAAGAGAGTACGGTGTTTAGAATACTATATAAATTGTCAGTATTCTTAAAAGACGGAGATCTATACACGGCCACTGTGACCATATCATTATCAAGTATACATAACAACCCAATGGCTTCAGACAATTGAGCAGCAGTGACAACATAGTTAAGATTTGATGTTATATATATCACTACTCCATCATTCTGATTACTAGAGTTGTATCGAGTCAAATTAGGTAAATAGTGTCTTATTCAGTCAACATTCGGTAAGAATTATAACGTCACATTTATAATTTAACTGTTGTAGCAATAGTACCAATAGCTCATTGAAGTTGCGATTATGTATATATAGGTATACATACTTATAAATAAAATATTTGTCCCATATCGCTGCCTGTGGGTCAGTGGCGTAGCTAGGTTACCAAGGGCCCTGGGGCAAATCAAAAAATGGGGCCCCACGGCTATTTAGTTTCAAATTGTTAATACTGCCAACCCACAGAAAGAATTTAGGGGAATTCCCTAGGTATAACTGTCGAATTTCTCTCAACTGAGTTGCCATGATTAAAGTCAGGTTGCAACCTGTCATATTTATTTTGAAAATGGGAGAAATTTTTAAAAGTTCAGTTCGTTCGAGGTTTTGCTGGTAAGGATTCGAGGGGCCCCCCTGGGTATATAGCTAATAAGCCAACGTTACCATTCCAATCAAAATTTACATAAAGGATTACGTATTTCAATAAACCAACGTTACCATTAAAATAAATAGATACGGTCTTTGGTCCATTATATTTTATTTTTGAAAACTCATCCATAATACTGGGTGTTTATAGTCACAGTGTTTTTTTTTTATATTATGTTCTATTATAAAAATAATAAAACACGTAAGAATTATTGACTTTTAGTGTCGCCCTTGCGATAAAATAAAGTAGAAAGAAAGTACAAATCACTACTATTTTTTTAGAAGAAAAATATATCTGGGTATCTATTTTTTAAATTAAAAATTAATTTATTGGCATAAGTATACATTTGTCAGTAATAGTAAAATTAAACCTAATATATACTAATATTATAAAGCTGAAGGGCTTGTTTGTTTGTTTGGATGAACGCGCTATTCTCAGGAACTACAGGTTCGAATTGAAAACATAATTTAGTGTTAGATAGCCCATTTATCGAGGAAGTCTATCGGCTACATCACGCTACGACCAATAAGAGCGGAGGAACAATGAAAAATGTTGCAAAAAAAGAAAATAAAACCTTTTGAGGGCGTACGCTGCGTAAACGGTTAAAGTTACGCAGACAAAGTTGCGCGGATCAGCTAGTATAAAAATAAAATCTAACTATAAAAAAAAAAACTCTCAATACCTACCTAAACATAAAAAAATCTATAAATAATAAATTTCTTCCGGGCAGCTACCTATTTTATTAAAAATATGGATTCCATTAAAATACATCCAGTATACATCTTTTTATACTTTTGCTGATTTCAGCCGAAATTAACTGTCAACAAAAGAACAATATTCTACTTCAAACCTAGGTATTTTTTTTTATTTTTTTGTATGATTAAGTGTGTATAAAAAGTTTCTTGTAACTAAGGAGCCAGTTCTGTAAAGCGGCAGGCGGTGACAGGAAATGGGCAAGCTAGGGTACTTCCGGTGAGAACCGTTCGTGACATGCCCGTACTTCCGGTGCCCAACCACGGAAATTAGCTATTTAACCATGGAAACTACAACCGTATAAAAAGTATTTTATTTAAAGAAATATATTACCTACCTACTAAAGAAGCTTAACTACTCGTATATGTACTCAAATCAAAGCTGTACAGCAGTTTTACTACCTATATGTTCTTTTTGTCCATAAGGTAATGTTTTGAACGAAAAGTTTTTGCCAAAACCATATTTTTTCCAAAAAAAAAAAAAAAATTTATTGTCAATAAATAATAAACAGTGGGTTTTTATAAACGTTTCGTGGCTCTAGATCTGGGTTGGTTCTTGATACCCAACATTTATAAATTCTATATTAAGATTTATCTGAAATCTTATTCTTTGTAAATCTATGTATATCTATACTAATATAATAAAGAGGTAAAGTTTGTGTTGTTGTATCTATATATATAGTAGGATAATATCTGGATCTATTGAACCGATTTTGAAAATTCTTTTAGTGTTAGATATTCTAGCCCATTTATGTAGGAAGGCTATATAACATCACACCACGCAGCATACACGCTATAGGAGCGGAGCATCAATGAAAATGTTGGGAAAACGGGGAAAATTTGTCCCGTTGCGTAAACCGTTAAAGTTACGCAGACGTTTGTTTTGTTGTTTGTCAACTAATATATTATAAAGTCGTAGGGTGCGTTTTGTTAGCTGGTAATGTTAGCGCGGCGCTAGCATCGGTCGTTTTTTTTGGAAAAAATATCGATAAATACCAACATCTGACGTTAGTAGCAGTCGTTTTTTAGCATCGCGTTGGAGGTGAATTTTTATTGTTAATCTTTTACAGATGTCAAACAATCCGTATTTTCCTGCATATTAGGTTATTAATCTTAAAATTATCTTTCGAACTATAAATATTTGGTTTTATAATATACTTTTGTTTAATTTATGTGTTTTACTTTGTAGATTTTAGTTTTTTATTTATTTTACTGAAAAATAGAGAAAAAAATTTTGGAGATACAAATTATAAAAACATTAATTTCTGGAAGAAATTATGATAATGATGATGATGAAATAGAAATTTTTTATTTATATTTTTGGCTTTTTTTACGTTTAAGGTAAATGGCAAATGTCAGAAATCAGTATTTTGTGGTAATTTTATCGCTTTGTTTGCATTGCTAAAAATACTAACAAATGTTAACATGATCTTAATAAAACGCCAAAACAGCTGATTTTTATGCTAGCGCGAAATACTGGTACGGGTTAGCTAACAAAACGCACCCGTAGTTTTTCCTATCGTGTCTGACATTATAGATCTTTGTAATAAAAAAAAAAGGATTGGAATACGCGAGAAATAAGTAAGAGAAGGTAAAAATCATTAAAATCGACCTGCAGAATCAAGTTTTTTTTTATTTAGCTAGAAACTCCATAGCGCCCGTGTGAGTAACGCGGTTATTGTGTATTTTGTTTTTAATAAATACATTACTCTAATAAACGTGGTGGCAGAGTTAGTTAGACTTTATACTTAATAACACTTATGTCCCTGGTTGAAACCAACTGTACGAATGAGATTTTAATCTAAAACTATATGTACATTTGTTTGACAACACAACTAATAGTGCCTCGGAGAGCACGTTAAGCTGTCGATCCCAGTTTCACTATACCAACTTGTGAAACTGTTTATAGATGGGTTAATGAGTCTATACAAAAACATCGCGACGAGCTAGCCATTTGTTCGGTGTAGATTCATACCATCGGCTACGAGGTGCGATTAAAAACCCCTCCGTTGGGTTCCCTGCGGCTATCGTCACCGTAAGTCACTTGTGATATTTATTTTATGTTTACATTACTTTAATAACACCATAATAAAAAAAACATAAATAGACATGTTTCGGTTTTAGTCTGTGGATTCACCGGTCTTTAGGATCCTACTGCGTAAATTTCTTGTCAATGTGGTAGGCTCCTATATAGGATTCGGTTACAATTAACACTAAGCGAGGATATTATTCTCGCAATGCAAATTCGTTTTTTTTGCCGCCCATTACCTTATTTTTAGGTGGGAGGAAGGTTTCTATAACTTTGCTAGGCCGACCGACCGGTCTCGATACCACCGCCCAAACAGATGCAAAAACCGTCAAGTGACCTAGTCATATTTCAGTTTTAGTCTGTGGGTTCCCCGGTTTTCAGGAGACTACGGCATCGATTTATTGTCAAGGTGGTAGTCTCCTTTCAGGGTGCGGTTACGAAACGGGTGGTTGAATTGACGATAAGGCAGCGAGTATATTAAATACTCGCAATGCAATTCGTCATTGTCGCCCCCTATTTCGTAATCGCATCATTTAGCCGGCATAGTGGGAGCGATCAATATTGTTTAAGAACAATTATTGATTGACCTCATGCATGGACTTTGTAGGTCTGCTCACAACCAGGTAGATACAAAGTCACATGTCGTGCTACAATAAAAAAAAATATAAAAACCTACTTAGCCGCATCTCTTATCGTATAGTGGGAGCGACCAGTGTTTTTTAAAAACCATGTATTGATTGACCCCCATTTTGCTTATCATCACGTAAATAACTAGTCACATGCTGAGCTCCAATAAAAAGAAAACAGAAACTTATTATAAACGACAAGTCTATCAGTTTTACAGAAGCAACCTTAAAGCCAAGCCAAGCTTGACGTTATGAGGTCGCGCACCGCTAATCTACAAAGGAACCACAGATTTGCATGACTAGAGCGGCTCAATGTAAAGTCTAGCTGACTAGACAAACAATATAGGCAAAGACCTAACCTATATGTGTTTTATATTTAACAGCACAAAATTGACCAATAGAGAATATGCATGATTTTATTTATTGCTCTATTTAATAGTATTTATTTTATTAACCCCTAAAAAATATATAATACTCCAAAATAAATGTGATAATCCTTAAAAAAGGGATTATCATTTATAATTCTTTAATGTATCCAAAAACGGCGCATCACTAGCACGCCATTGCTGTGACGTCACAGCACACTAAATAAACAATGGTTCTATTTCTTCTTTTGCACGGTTAGAAGTATTACGAGCGTACAATTTGTTTGTTTCGGCTGTTGTGACGTCATTCCGTCAGAAGTGTCAACTCTCGCCTTTTCGGAGCGCGTTCCGATTTGCTAAAATAATACGTTTAAGTTTTGAAATTAGAAAATAATAGACCAATTATTTATTTTTATATCTTATCGTTTATTATTAGGTTTTCTTTTACTATTTTGTTGTATTTAGGTAGTTTAATTTATATTCTTTAAATTTTATATTATGTAAAAAATAAATATTTATTTGATGATGATGATTTAATATATTAAGAGATTTATAACAATAGACCAATTTAAATAAAAAATATTTTGTCAGATGTGTTTCTGATAAAAAAGGCATAACATATATAAAATATACATATTTTAGAGTTACATGCATATTCCCTAATAGAAGGTAAATTGTAAATGGTACATACAAGTACGATATGAAATAAAGTGAAATTGGAAGGTACAAGTACTTTGCACGTCGAGAGTAAAGATGTTTTCCCGTACGAAGTAATTCATACATTCATCGGTTATGCGGTATTACTCACTGAGATCGTTATCCCGTAGACCGAATTGAGCGAACATCATATACAGGATGAATCTGAAAGCTTGTATTTTGGGCTAACATATACGAGGCTCTACTGATCAAATCGAACTACATTTCCCATGTGTCGCAAATGAAAACAAAATTTGGCTTCCCCATACAAATTGGTTATTTTAACATAACTAGTTTGTATGGAGAAGGCTATTTTTTTTCATTTGCGACACATGGTTCTATGGGAAAAAATGTTTGCGCAAAGTTTCGAGTACCGTGTGTGCACAGACTGATTTCACTGCTATGCGACGTTTCATATTAGATTGTACCGTTGCTGGTGTAGTAGAAGCTGATGATGTATCGAACAAAATGTTTGAGTGCGGACTAATGTAGATAATATGTAATATGTAAGAAAGATATTCAAAGTCAACACTGTATTTTTTTATATAAAACAAAGTTACTATCTGTATTTGTATTCGGTTACCTCTTTTAAACAGCGCAATATGCGTTGATGCGATTACCAACATTTAAGATTTTTTTTCGAAAAAAAAAACAATTTTTGTATAATACTACTTTATTATTAAACAGGTTTGCCTTAATTAAGAACCATTGGGTTCTCAAAACAAATTTTACGCATAACTTTCTATTCGAAAACCTCCAAAGACCATATATTAATAAATCGAGGCGACATCATTAAGATAGAATAGAAAAAATATTTGTTTAATAAATTAAACAATTCTTAAAACCAAAAAGTATAAGAATATAATTGATAATTATTTAAGTATTAAAAAAGTTTCACTCTCAGCATACAAAACGTATGAATGTATAAAAAGCGAGAATTGTTTCCTACTAGTTCAACATACATGTATTTGCAATAACAGGGTTAGTTAATTACACGCATTATCTACCCTTCTAGCAGAATTCGTTTTCTGTGTTCAAAACTCAACATCCAACATTATGGGGTGAAAATTATTAACACTCTCTTAAAGGAATCGCGGCGAATTTTCTTTCCCTTCTGTATAAAATATTTACGTAACGCACAACTTGTGCGATAGGTACCTCCACGTCGCGACGACGACGTCTTTCGTACGCTATAAATATGATGCTATAACCGATACCAAACGGGTTTATCCTTTACCAGTATATTGTGTACGCACACTATATACATAGGGGCTTGGCATAACCACATCGATAAAGTTTGATAGTCGATAAAATGAAGTTTATGAATGAACATCATTCATAAAATCGATATGTATCGATTTTGTCGATTTATCGAGCCTATCGATGCTGTTGTTCTAAGGCCCATAGTGACTTTGAAAGATTAAGAAGAATAATAACGGAACAGTAAAGTTATACTTTGGGCTAATATGAGGCTCTACTGATTAAATAGAACAACTTTTCTCATGGAACCATGTGTCGCTAATGAAAAAAAAACTACTAATATTAAAATGGACAATTTGTATAGGGAAGCCAGTATTTTTTTCATTTGCGACACATGGTTTTATGGGAAAAGTTGTTCCATTTGATCAGTAGAGCCTCATATTAGCCCAAAGTACGAGCTTTCAAATTCTTCTTGTAAAATCCTTTCTAGGTCAATATACGAATATAATTTACTGATATTTAAATGTATATTTTATACCGGTGAAATAATAAAAAAAAACCCTTGTCCGGAGGTCGTGAGTTCTATTCCCACTCATGGCTAAAAAAAACATTAGTACGTTTTTCTGTAGGTTCAGTTTTTCGGTCGGTTCGATTACCACCCATGGTAAAAAAATATTTGTACGTTTTTCTGTACAATTTTTCATGGATTTATAAACAATAATTATTATTATATTGTTATGTCTGTTATACATATACAAGCCTAGAGCTTAGTTGGTCGCCAGAAAAATATGAGAAAATTATCCTACACATAAAAATATAATTGTAAATATAATTTTTATTGAAAGTGAGTAGGGATTACAGTGTAAGCCACTGCGCTCGATATCTACATACTTCCCTTTTTCCTTCACATTCTTGCGAATACAGGCGCTAAGTATAAACTATTTTTAAGTATTTGTCCTTTTTTATATAAAAAAATTAAAAGCAAAATTGCAATGAAAAAATACCTAGTGAGTAGTACTGGAACCCACGACCCTCGCTTTCACGCTAGTAAAACCACTAAGCCAACTAGGTACAAGTCACCGAAATTTATCATTGCTTTTTACACTCAGACGCCTTCTAATTGAGTACTCTTTATTAGAGTAAAGTTAAAATCCTAGTCTTTTTTTTAACTTTTTTAGTATTTTTAATATATTTTTATTTATCAGGATATTCTAATACTAAATATTTAAAAATTAAATTAAATTGAAAATTTCCAGGGGGTTGGGACTTGCACCCACCACCGTTTTTATGTCTGGTGCGACATATATACCCCGGTAATAAGTTTCCTTGACCTAATCAGTGAAAATATAACTTCCTGGCGGTTTTTTTTTTATTTGAGCACGGAATATGACCTTGTGTCTACCGGATAGTAAACAGACCTAAAAATGGGGTCGATCAGTACATTTAACAACATTTATCGCTATATACATAACCGCACCCTGAAAGAAATCAATGCAGTATTCTCCTAAAAACCGTTGAGCCAAAACATGACTAGGTCACTAAAGCCAAAACATGACTAGGTCACTTGACGGTTTTTGAATCTGTATGGCGTTGGTAACGAAACAGAGCTATGTGTTTCGCGGACCTAAATTAATATACCTCGGTAATCAAATAGCTAGACATCCATAAACCTACATATAACATGTTATATTTTAGCATTTATTTGGTAACAGTAAAAGCGCTGACTTATATCCGGTGGGAAATTGGAAAAATGACATTTATTTTCGAGCCTACCTTGTATCGAATCGTATTAAGGTATTAAACCTCCTCGAGTAGACGACAGGCGCTGTCACTAACATTGCTGAAAATTCGGAGCTTTTTCATTTTCACTAAATCCCCTACTTTTCTAACACTGTTCTGAATGTCTTCTTATCTTCAACTATGATAATTGGTTCTGTGGTTTTATTTTTCAAATGATAAAACTTTTTGAGTTTTGCACTTACTAAATCATTTATTATTAATGAAAATGAAGATCTATAACATGTCGATACACAAATGTATAAGCGAGTTTAGAAAAGAGATAGATGTATATTAAGACAGAGATGAATGCAACCTGTCACATTGAAGTTCTCACAGAATGAATAAATATTTATACTATATATTTTTTTATTATGTTTCACTTTCTAAGTCTTAGTTATAATAAACAGTTTTTTAGTGCCTTAATACCCGACGTATATTTCTTGTGAAGGTGGTAGTCTCTTTTACGGGGCGGTTACGAAATGAGTAGTAAGTAGGAAAGATATTTAAAAAAACTCGTAATTCAAATTCGTCTTTGTCGCGCATTTGGTAACCGCATCATTTAGCCGACGTAGTGGTAGCGATCAATATTATTAACCAACAGTATAGTGTTCTGACTCATTCATGGACTTTGTAGGTCTGATTACCATCAAGTAGATGTAAAGTCACCTGTTTATTTTTTTAGTATTTAGTCTATTATTGGTTTTTATTAAACCCAGTAATAAATAATGTTTAGTATTCTAATCTAACATAGTCATATAAGCTCTGATATAAATCTATATTACATAAAATTATAGACAGAAAATTACAGTACAAATATAATTTACTTGTTATTGAATATTTTATCACTTCAAAACATTCAGTTATGATTACGGGGTATTTTTAGACTTTATTCATGAAATTGTATTTACGTAAAAATGCTTAGTTTTGACGTAATCATTATGTTAACTACTATCATAAAATATTATATTAAGATAGGTGTTTTAAATAAATTATTATTATTATTATACAGACAAAAGGTTGAATGGACTTCCATTCATATTAACAGACATTTGTTTTAAAGTTTAGATGGTGTAGTGTTATGGTATTTAAAACCATTTATTTTATATTTTGTATTTGACACCTGTATTTCTAATAAATTAGTGATGTTCCCGATTCGATTGCTTATAACAATCGACTATATTTATGAGTTTTAATCGATTGAACACATGATATTTTATTTTGTTCAACATTTTGATGATGTTACATTTTTTTTTCCTGCAACAGCAAAGTCTGATATAGGTATAGTTGTGTAATTTATTGACACGAAATATTAAACTTCATTACGTGCAAATGTCAAAAGTAAATAAAGAGTTACTGCAGGATATTAAAGGCCCGTTCCGTTTAAGAAAATGTCTTTTTTTTGGTACCTATAAGTCATTCCATTACCAAAAAATGTTAACATATGAAGTTAACTTCATGCTTTTTTTTACCAAATGAAACTGGAATTGCTAACATTAAATCTTACAATTTCAACACAAAAAGGTGGTATTTTTTTGTTAATTTTTGACAGATGTTTGATTACATGTAACATTAACCGAAAACATTTGGAAAGGCAATTTAAGGCATTACGACGGCTTCCTATTCACCTGATGACTTTGAAAGGTTGTACTTTGATCTAATATGAAGTTCTACTGATCAAATCGAACAACTTTTTCCCATGGAACCAAGTATCGTAAATGAAAATAAAAATTACCTTCTCCATACAAACTAGTAATGTTAAAATGATCAATTTGTACGGGGAAGCTAAAATTTTTTTTCATTTGAGACACATGGCCCATGGGAAAAGTTCGATTTGATAACTAGAGTCTTCAACCTGTATATCTCCATAGTCAGGACAAGTTATTTTATGTACACTAACAAGTTCCTTGTTTGTTCTCTACATGTTTTTTTAACAAAGTAAAGTTGTTTAGTCTCTACTTCCAGTAATTCACAAACCACCTACATATTATGTTATAGGTACATATATAGTTTGTTTAAAAAGATTTTGGTACAAAAGAAATACACACTTGTATTCCTTTTAAAATGTCGTGAAACATGTTGTGTAAGTATTACCAACATTTTCAGAGTTTTCATGCGGAATTGCAGAAGGAGATGAGAATGGTTTTCCTACGTTGCAGTGCTATGTAGAGAGATTTAACTAACGTAAATACTTTAGGTATAGGGGTGCCATAATCAGATGGTTTCTACTTTTATTTTTAATTAATATGTGTTCGTACTGAAACTACGAATATAGAAAAGTACCATAAAACCTAAAATGCTCTGTTCAAACATCAGAAGAAAAGTTGGCCGCAACATAAACTAAAAAGGATAAATAAAAATTATTTGAACCACAAGAATGTTCGTGTTCGCCTTGTGTGACAACAGAATATGACGAACACGCATTCTTAAGCACTGATTGTTTATTTTAACCAATCAGTGCCAACGCAGTTTTGAACATGATTGCCGTTTTGTTCAAAAATTAAACTAAAATAAGATAGTAGCGGTTTATTTCTATTTCATAAGTAGATTTTGATGATTGAGTGATGCGGATGAATATTTTTAAAGTGTGTTACAGCAATTTCATATAATAAATACTTTCATGGTTCAAAACTATACTCACTTTGAGTTATTGCTACTATCACCCTGATTTTTAAACGTAGCGCATACGTAGGGTATGTATCATGGAAATATAATAGGGAGGTGCCCGTGGCCCTTAAATCGCCTCCCCAGTTTTGAGAACAGAAGATGGTCGCCGCCATCACTTTAAAAAAAAAAGTGAGTACACAAGCAATACCTGAGCGTTGATTGGTTTAAGTGAGAACAGAATATGGCGACCACGAACTCGTTTGACATTTCGTTTTATAGGCACATGGCGGTTCCATATTAAAAAAAATATATAAAAAAAATACCTATTAGATACAATTAGTTTGCAGGAAATCATACTGAATAAAATCATAGATTTTATATATCTGTACATTTTTATTCAATTTTAAAATAGTGGAAGGTACCGTTTTTTTTTCAGACTTATGGCATCTCTATTCCAAAGCCCGTACACGCTAGGGAATGAAGAACCGGTGCCCTTCTTGCGTCCCGGGATTTTCGGGATTAGTTGTTCAAGGAACCGGGAGAACCGGGATTTTCGGGACTTTTGGGTATTTTTTTAATCCACGCAGTTATTTTAATTTTAATAGGTCTTTAGTATGTAGGTAATAGCCGGTAAACCCTTTGATTAGTTAAGTGCCAAGTGTTTAGTATTTAGTGCCTTGTTTAGCGTTTAGCGTTTAGTGATTAGCAGTTGCTGTCCTACTGTTTAGTAGACGGTGTTTAGTTCATAATAAACCTCGGACAGTTTTTTTAAATTATTTTTTATGAAGCTCGGCAAGCGACTTTATCGTGCGGCATGCGTTATCTATCTGGTGGTAAACAGACCTACAGAGTCCATGAATGGGGTGGGGTGGGGTGAAATATATTGTTGTTTAACAATATTAATCGCCCCTACTATGCTAAAAGTAGCGGTTACGAAATGAGCAATACGAAACTTAATAATTCCATTACTAGTATCTTCGCTGCTTAATCGCCAAATTAATCGCCGGATTCGTAACCGCACCATCAAATGACTCTACCACCTCGCCGATGCAAACGAATGCGATCAATCAATGCATTTAACAATATTGTTCGCTCATTGGTAGCCACTATGCCGGCTAAATGATGCGGTTACGAAATAATTGCATTACACATATCCTCGCTTCTTTATCGTAAAATTAATTGCCCGTTTGGTAACCGCACTTAAACAGGAGACCACTTTGACAAGAAGTCGACGCATTAGTCTTCGAAAGACAGGTGTAGACATTTATTTTATTATTTTTATCACACAAAAACAACCAAAAAGAAACACGAGTTTTTTACTAAACACTTAACAGTCCTGTCCAGACGTGTTTAGTGCGTGTTTAGCTGCAAGTGAGGGGTGAAGGAGGGCGCGCGGGGAAGTTACTTTGCAGCAAAAATAGAATGCGTTCGAAACACTGTACTTCGCTAAACCCTAAACACTAAACATACACTGTACGAACGTGTTTTTTACTAATCGCTACACACTAAACAAAGCACTTGCACTAAACACTAATCAAAGTGTATACGCGCCATAAAGAAAACTACATTGTATTAATAAAAATATACCTGATTTGGTTGATTTTATTAAATATTAATAAAATCAACCCAATTTACTATTCTTAAAAAAATGAATTAACAAAAGAAAACAAATTGGCATTGGCATTCTGCACTCCTATCACTATTTTATAAGTAGCTAGTTACTTATTTAAGATGATAAAAATAAGAATTATAAAAAAATATCACGAATGGCGGCGGCCGCGCAGCCCGGCGCGGGCGACACGGCTGTACAGTGAGGTGCGGGTGGGGTGAACGCTTCTCGGTCGGCATTCGGCACCGGTAGGGAGAGAAATCAAATGGGATAGCCGTAATCACTCGAGCGCGACGTAAACTCCCTACGAACAGTGCCCTTGAGTTTTTACAAAAGGCGGCGAGTAGTGAGACTAGTTTTTTGTTCAACGAGTGAGAGTGGGATGTAAGATGTGATGGTGTGATGTTTAGCCGAGCGGTGCCCGATCTCGTACGGAAAAGACCGAAGACCCCGACGCAAACGCGACGAGCAGTGAGACTAGTTATTTTTTTCATTAAGTGAAACTGAGTGCAAGATGTAATGTTTGGTGTGATGTTAGAGTACCACTGTAATGGGTAATATTACATTATAGTGCAGCGTGAAGCATTATTGTAAAATCACGCGCATTACACCTACACATGTCTATTCGCGAGCGGGCTGGAGTTGGAATAATAGTGTAGATAAACCATTAAAGTCTATAAGTTATAAAATCAAATTACGCGCGCGTAATTAGATTTTTTAGCTTTAGACTTTAATGGTTTATCTACACTATTTTAATAAAGAGGAAAGATTGTTTGTATGTATGCAATCGATAAACCCCGATCTACTGAATCGATTAAAAAAAAATGTCATCATTCTATAGAAAGCTACATTAACTCCATTAACTCTGAGTATGAGTGACCAAGGCTATTTGTACCGCGGGAAAATGCCTTGTTCTGACGGAAAACGTGTAGCTGTAGCAGCAGGTAAACCGCTGAGGAAACCACTATCTACACAAAAAAGGAAAGATTTGTTTTTTTATTCGTACGTATCCTAGGTATGTAATCGATAAACTACTGAACCTATTTTAAAAAGTCTTCATTGAAAGCTACAAGATAATTGAGTAACAAAGGCTACTTTTCATCTCATTCGCTCGAAAAAACATGTGGCGACAAAACCTACATTTGAAACTACTACTGGTAGGTTCCCACAAACATATAGCTGCGGGTGAAACCGCGCTTGGTGCAGCTCTCGTTTTAAATAAAATCTTCATAAGAAACCTTTTATTATGATATCTGAGTGGAAAAATGAAAATTCTTAATTTAAGTATATACTTTTCAACTAAGTCCCGTATGTCCCGAAAGTCCCGGGACGAGGTTTGTTCGTCCCGGTTCTTTAGTCTACTCAAAATCCCGGGATTTCCCGGGATTTTCGGGACCGGGATTTCCCGGGACCATTCCCTAGTACACGCTACGCTAGCGCCTTTTGTAGACGTCGGCAAAGCGTTGAAACGCCACTCGGGTTCATCTAATCTTTGCGCGATCTTGCACTTTATTCTACATCTTGTAATTTAAAAACGGTAAGCCATTAATCTTGCCCTGCACGTCTTGTAGCAGTATAAACCAGAAAGGTTTACGAATTAAAGTACCATCTGCCCGCGACTACGCATGCTTGGAATTTATTATTATTACAAATTATTTACTGGTATATAAAGTAAAGTCGTACCAGACATTATCCTACCTGAGTCCAAAATTCTATATCGGATCAGCCGTTTTGGAGTTATTAATAATAATAATATGTAGGAAAAATTACACTTATTGCTCTGGTCACAAACTAAGCTCTAGGCTTGTACTATGTGTACCAGAAGCAACGATATAATACATATTATATTTTATAAACACTCAGACTATGACAAACTGTACAGAAAAAACATACTATTTTTTTTTTGCCATGGGTGGGAATCGAACCCACGACCTCCGGATACAACGCCAAAGGCGCAACCACTAGTCTACTGAGGATTTCATTAAGTAACAATAACATAAAGTTTCCCATAAAAAATATATTTAAAAACAATGTATGTCAATTAACTTAAGGGCACTGCATTCGTAATCGCGATTCCGCATTCTTCATACAAAATTAGCACGTCGCACTTCCAATAATACTCGATTACTGTTTGTCGCAGAATTAAAATAATATTTTTGTAATATTGGAAGTATGTTTGTATAGGCGTCAAATCGACAGGGCCCTATTTCTTAGGGTGGGGTACATCTTTAAGGTATGTACCTTAAAGATGTACCCCACTTGATGTACCAAGCACCTGTGTTAAGAGACCCCATCTGTCTATATTTATAATAAAGAAAAAAAAGTATTTGGTTTCTAAAAATTTGGTTAGCCCTCGCTACTAGGATAATGTGTTAAAATCGTCAAAAAAATCTAAATTTTGTATTTGAATTCAATTGAATTTTCTTTGTCATAAATTAGTTGGCCGGCGTGATAAGGGTGCAGATTGATTTACATTTTAGTTTAGATCTAAATACTTATATAAATAAATATGCTTTAATTCATATTCATCCAAATATACCTAGACCTACCTACAAACTATTATATTATTCAATTAAGGCGCCTGCCCAGAGTACCCACACAACTAGAAAATAACTCGCTCCACTTATATAAATATCTTTGCTATTATTCGTTTAGCCAAACTTTATGAACATCAGGACCGCGCTGCCACATTTATATTTATTGAAAATATTGTTTTAACCAATGCAACTCGGTCGCGTTTTGACCATGGTACGCTGGTACAACATTACCACGCGAAAGTTCAGAATAAACCCTCAGAAATCTTTTAAGTACATCTCTTAAAACCAATTAAACAGTCAAATCAAGTAATAATATTATACGATAAAAATGTTACTATTTTGTGTAAAAACATACAAAATAATATTATATGATCATGATAACGTCATGCCATTTCCGACAGAGGCCCGATGGTCACATTGGAATAACATAACGGTACCAATAATTCCTAAAATAATATAAATAATATTAAATATTTAAAAGCACTATTGAAATCATTTTATAAACACAATTTTTAAACATTTTCTTCTTACGTGTCGATAACATTTGCAAAACAAAAAGCTATTACATATATTCTACTCCGTGGTGTAATGTATTAGTATTGTATACGGAGGTCGTGAGTTCCATTCCCAGTATACATACTCCTGGTATAACCAGTATATTCATTTTTCTGTACAGTTTGTCATGGTCTGGGTGTTTAAATAATATAATATTAATAACATAATAAAAAATTAAAACACAATTATAATCTAAAATAAAAGAAACCTATATATAAAATCCCTAAGAAAATAAAATTAAATATAAATGAAACACCTAACACATAAAAAATACAAAAATACCTACTTACCTATACAAAAAAATCCTCACAGTGTACGCGCGGCATTGTGCCCAGAACGCTGGCGACATTTCCCCTTTGAATTGTTAAACTTAGTCTCTGTGAGAGAAAAGCGCCAGCTCTCTGGTCACCTGTGACGTCAATCAATTTTGGTATAATCTCTTTGAGAAATTTACTGGCTTCTGGGCCCCATGATCCCATTGTTTCTACCCCAAACGGCACAAATATGTAATTATTTAAAATATTTAAATATTTTCGCCGTTTGAGGAGTTCTGCGTCGGCTGCGGCATTACCAGCTCCATTTACTGTTCTTGGAAGATGTGACGCTGCCAAGGTGTCGACGCAAGTTGCATCCCAAACTAAGCAGCGCCCCAACTTCCAAGGCACCAGACTCAACCCGTCAGGTCTCTTGCCGTCATCGCGTGATAAACCACAAGGTTCTGTTATAGAAGGTACATTGATGGCGGCAAGAGTCCTACGAATTAAGTCGTTAATGAGGCTGTGCCGTGAAAAGCGCCCCGCGCTTTTTGTACAAGACAGACCATGACGCCCAAATTGATCAACGTCATGTCCGCACGGACAACTGTGAGGTTCACATATGGCGACACCCAATCTCAATCCAATAGCGATTTGGAAAGTTTGATTGTTTAAAAATGTCCCTAAGTTTGGGTTTGGTATGGCGTTCAGCCATTGCCCCGACTCTTTGGAAGAGACAGCTAAAAGTCGAGCACGATCAATATTGTTTGTATATTTTTCAAATAAACTTGCGTGGGTGGCTTGGACAAGTGGAGTATCCCAATGTCTTTGTATATGACGTTCCATTGGGATATTTCCACTCGGACAAGCCAACGTCCATGCATCAATGCTTTCTTCTAGAAAAGGTACCTGTACATCATTCCAGTTCTTATTTAAAATTTTAGAAATGATACCTGAAACACTGTATACTGAAGACAAAAAACCCGGAAGAGCTACACTTGTAATTTTACGAATACCGATACCGCCATATCTAATTGGTAGAGTTAATTGAGTCGAACAATTTTCTTGTAGTAAATTTAAATTTAGAATTTCTTGTAATATATGTTTTATAGCGGTATCGAGTAATTCTATTAAATCAAAAAATTTCCAAATGGGACATGTGCGCAGAAGATATGTCAATTTTGGAACGAAAAGTGAGTATTTGGCGATTGTATACGCTACATGACTATTTAAATTTTGAACACGTCCAGAAATGTTTGTGAAAAAATTAAGCTTCTCTTGAATTAATGTGGGTATTGAATCTTCAAATATCGGTGACCCTAGGAGGCTAAAATTATTTTTATTTAAAATTTTAATATTTGGAGCTACAGCGGAAAATTTGGAAGTAATTTGTTCTTTAAGGGTGTCCGAAACATTATTGGAAATATATATTTCACATTTTGCAAAATTAAATTCTAGGCCAATTTTTTTAAATTCATTAATTAAATAAATAAAATCGGACAAAACAATACTATGTTCACCCCCTAAAGTGCCATCATCAAGATACCATACGTTGAACTTGGAACTGAGTGAAGATATAACTGGATGGATAGCGAGGCTGAAAACTGCTGGCCCTAGCGGATCTCCCTGCTGACAACCGACTGATGAATGAATAATGTTTGAATTATATGATAATATTGACGAGTGATTATAGCTTTGAAATAAATAAGGGTATAATTTTGGGATATGATTTAGAACTTCTTTCAAAAAGCTGTCTCTTTGAATGGAATTGAATGCGTTTTTTATGTCGATCTTTAGCACTACTTCTGCATCGCCATTCATCACAAATGAGCGTAAAGAATGGACCGCTGCTTCACACCCACCTTTACTGCCAAAACCTAATTGAATCGGTTGAAAGAAATTTCCTAACTCACTTTGGATTGATCGACATGCGATTTTTGAGCAAAGACGGCGGAAAGTAGATCCTATTGCTATAGGTCGGATTCCACCATCTTTCTTTGAAAATGCACATAATTTTGCTCCGAATAAGGTGGGAAGAAACTCAAGTTGAGTTTTGCCCGATAACATAAAATTACATAATTTTGTAATAACAGACAAAAGTTCAACTCCTGCGTCTCCGGCACTTTTTGATATTAAATCTTTTAAGTGCTGGGGAGATATGCCATCCATTCCGCTAGCAGAGCCAGCTGGAAAAGACATGATAGCGTCTGTAACTTCTTGTTCCGAAATTTGAAGTATGTGTGTAGAAGCATCGGTAGGATGAGATGCTGAAAAGGTATTAGATTCCGGATGTTTTGATTTCAGTATAGCAAGTGTTTCAGGAGAGTCGATAGCAATGATTTCATCTGAAAATAATAATTTAGACGCCCCTTTTAAATCGCCATCGTATACTTTTTCTTCTATTAGAGTAAATTTTCGATTAGCATTGTGACTTTTCTTAAATAAAATATCTGGAATTTGAAGAATTGTTGTGTTATTTTTAATTTGCTGCGTTACTGAAATGTTACTAGTGTTGTGTTTATCTATGTGAAGAACCTTATATGAAAATGTAAATAATGCTTTCCAATCTTCAATGGAATTGTTTAAACATCTATTTATATGGGAGGATAGACAGGAGGCTACTGCTATTCTGGCTCCACGAGGTATTCTTTTAATAATAGAAACTGATTTCTTTAGTTTACTTAAGAGGTCTTCAAAATTTGGGCTTTTAATTGCCTGAGGAATTATTTGTACTGATGTGGTCTGATTGGGATCTGTTTGATTTAAAATTGTAGGTACTAGAATTTTATGTTTGCGGGAGTCATGTAATTTAAGACCTCTGATTCCCTTGAAAAATTTAGGTATGTTGCATTTTGGACACTGAATATAATCACTATTCGATTGAGATTGGGAATCAACCAAAGTAGCATTTTGGAACATTACCTAATTTGTTAAACAATTTAAAAAAGTTACAATATATCTAGTAAAAAACAAAATATCCTATATGAAGAAATATTAATATTAAATAAAAAACTAACATATATAAACTAAATAAAATAACACAAATAAAAAAAAACGAACGGACGTAGCAGAAACACTGAACAGGTTGTTAGCAATTAGTTCGCACTTTTTATTCCAAAAATCCAATATTGAGTAGTACATACTTTTATACGAACGATGAGAAGTTTTCTGAAGAAAGCTAAGAGATCAAATCTTCAAGTAGGTTAGTTTTGTCGCTATAAATACCCTTTTTCCATAGGAAATAATATATTTTGATTCTGGTAAATATCTGTCAAACCATACAATTTATTTTACCCTCTTCAGACTAAATTTGTAAGTACTGTGATATATTATTATTTTGCTATTTTAATCCTTGATAAGTCAACACATATTATTAATCGTATTTTTATTAGTTTGGACTGAAAATTTTATTAAATTATTTTTACAAATTGTAAATACGTCCGTCGTATTTGTTGACATTTAGTTTTTTTCATTTAATTATTTAATTATTATTATATCAAGAACGAAACAAGAAAAATACAATAATTTTATATTGTTTGGATATTACGCTGTTTATCGACCACAGACACCCGACACTAGCCCCTCGTTCACAAATTTATAGAGAAAGCAAATAAGGTGGGCGTGCGGTTCTGACGCTACTGAAACTTTATCATAACCTTCTAAGTTATAACGAGATCGGATCCAAATGGGATGTGACGTATCGCTCCTGTGAGATGCGAGAACGTCCGTACCACTTGTGTCTAACGTTTGTTTATTTGACAAATCCTTCAGACATTAAGAAGATACTGCAAGTATACTACGAGTACCATAACAACAATAACAAATGGCGGTCAATTAATACCAAAAAAGATATGTAGTATGACGTATCGCTCCTGTGAGATGCGAGAACGTCCGTACCACTTGTGTCTAACGTTTGTTTATTTGACAAATCCTTCAGACATTAAGAAGATACTGCAAGTATACTACGAGTACCATAACAACAATAACAAATAGCGGTCAATTAATACCATAAAAGATATGTAGTATGCTTTTAATTATTTATATACAGTTGTCAACAACAAAATTGCAAGTTTAATCTATACTAATATCTATCTATACTATCTATACTAATCTATACTAATCTATACTAATATAATAAAGAGGAAAGATTTGTATTTTTGTATTTTTGTATGTTTGTAATGAATAAACTCAAAAACTACTGGACCGATTGCAATAATTTTTTCACCATTAGAGAGCTGCATTATTCAGAAGTAACATAGGCTATATAATATCACGCTAGGTCCTATAGGTGTGGAACAGTAACCAAAAATGTTTTAAAAACGGGGGAAAAGTATCGTTTCTGAGGCCTTCCGTGGCGTGCGCTGAGCATATAGTTAAAGTTATACAAACCTGTGCGAAGCCGGGATGGGCCGCTAGTTATTTATAAATCTACTGGGTTTATTAAGACACCAGTACCAAACATTTTCTTTTCAAGAAGTCTCGATTATTTCTTTGCATTCGACCTTGGTATAGTAGATCTGATATGACAGAACTTTTTATGGGCAGTCATTTTTCATTTAGATTTCATTATTATTGTTTGTAATTTGTTAATTATGCTTGTTTTGTCAATTGTTTGTTGGTTGGAATAAATCTAGAAATATATAATAATACCTAGCTATTAGCTTAATAAATAAATATTACTGAATGTTTATCAAATACTATTATAAAAATAGTACCTGTTTATTAAAATATTTGCTTGTTAGCTGTAGTCCAGCTACAGCTAAACACGAGAGCTTCTTTTCTAGACCACCTAATTTTATGTACCGTGTTTTAATGCAAATAAATGATCTTATGATTAAAAACTTGTTCTTCTAAAATTTCTCTGTTATATTGATCAGCTGGCATGGCCTCCAGAGACTATCACTAACTTAGTGCGAGTCCTTCAACTAAATGTTTTTATATTCCTACGTTTTTTTCTCTAAATATCGGTGTGTATTGATAAGCCCCATTCCTGGAGTTGTAGATTTGCTGAGTTCAGGCAGATACAAAGTAATAGGTATGCCTTGCTTCTGTAAAAAAAAACATATAAGGGCTATTAGTAATCTCTGCCCACCCTGCACGGGACTAATGACCGCATCTGTTTATTTTAATGGTAACGTTGTTTTTTTTTATTGAAGCGCGACATGTGACTTTGTATCTACGTGGTGGTGAGCAGACCTACAAAGTCCATGAATGGGATCAATCAATAATTATTCTTAAACAATATTGATCGCTCCCACTATTCCGGCTAAATGATGCGATTACGAAATGGAGGGTGATAATGACGTATTGCATTACGAGTGTATTTTAATATACGCACTACCCCATCGTCAATTCAACTAGCCACTTCGTAACTTCGTAACCCTGAAAGCAGACTACCACCTCGACAAGAAATCGATGCAGTAGTCTCCTGAAAACCATTCCTGTGGGTTCACAGACTAAAACCGAAACATGACTAGGTCACTTGACGGATTTTGCATCTGTATGGTCGGTGGTAACGAGACCGGTCGGCCTAACGAAGTTATAGAGACCTTCCATCCACCTAAAATCGTTATACCTCGCTGCCGACCTTATCTAACTAACAACGCATTAATAATACTTAATGTACCTAAATACTTACAGTATATATAATGTCCAATGTTAATGTTTTCTTTGTATATTTAGTTACGGGTTCAAATCAATATAAATTACTATAGTCACGCCAAATTTTAAAGAATGGCTTAGCAAAACAAAATACATATAAAGGCGACTTAATAAATGCGTTTACCGACATTGTCAAAGTCATATAATTTAGGCAAAGGCAAACAACATTGATCGATAATTGTTCTTAAACAACATTGATCGCTCCCACTATGCCGGCTAAATCATGCGATTACGAAATGGGCGGCGACAAAGAGGAATTGCATTACTAGTATATTTTTATATACTCGCTGCCTTATCGTTAATTTAACATATTAATTTAAGAAACTACCACCTCGACAAGAAATCTATGCAGTAATCTCCTGAAAACCGGTGAACCCACAGACTAAAACCGAAACATGACGATAATGTGAAGATGCAAGTGCACCTCTCTGAAAGTAACCTTGGTGCATGCTACATGCATCTATTCTCGGACCTTCAAACTGCTTTTCATCAGGTGTAAGGTAAACGTAAACGTAAGGATAAATCCGGGCCTAAGGCTTATCGTGTTCAAACAAAATGTCAAACATGTTCGTGGCCCCATATTTTGTTCTCATTTCAATATGAGCATAAAATAATATTGCTTATAATAATGTTTGTTCTCACTTTTTGTTTTGTTTTAAATATTGTGTTCTCGTGTTTGGAAGGCTAGTCTACAATAATAATGTAAACATGACATTTAAACTAACAAAGGTAAGTCCAAAGGTCAATATGTACTTCACTTAACTTCACTTGCTGTCCACTGTACACAAATTTAGCCAAGTCAATTTACAATGAATGTTTACTTTTATATCAAAGAGGAATGTAATTTATTAGGTTTGTTCAGCGTATTGGTTGCGGAATTGATTTTACTGGTAGTCTGTGAAGTTTTCCTTTCAATTTTGGTATTTACAATTCGTTCTTTTAACTTTATTTAGCTAGATAATTTTCTAAACACATTACAAAGTAGTAAAATAAAAAATTACACATTTCTTTTTAAATTGATATGATTGACTCGAAATAATTCATAAAGAGCAATAATCTTAAGTTTTAAAAAATATTTTACATATTTTTATGATTGGAGCACGGCACGCGACACTGTATCTACCAGGTGGTAAGCAGACCAACAAAATCCAAGAATAGGGTCGATGGTTAAATTTATTTTATTTATTTATTTAAAATTCTTTATTGCACTAAAAGATTTGTACAAAGACGAGCTTAATGCCTTAGGCATTCATCATCATCATCATCATACCAGCCTTTCACGCGTCCACTTCCAGACATAGGATCACTACAACGACCGGTTCTGCGCCGCCTGTAGCCATCGGCTTTCCGCGACCTTTTTCAGGTCGTCTTTTCTTTTTCAGCTAATCTTTAGGATAGCGAAAATTGTAATATATGATAATAATAATGTCATCGGCCCCATTCATAGACTTCGTTGGGCATGTCTAAATAATAATAATAATAATATGTTGGACAATTTACACAGATTGATTGATACTATGTGTATCAGAAACAATGATATAATACATATTATATTTTATAAACACCCAAACCATGACGAACTGTACAGAAAAACGTACTAATATTTATTTGCCATGGGTTGGAATCGAACGCACGACCTCCGGATTTAACGCCAAAGGCGAAACCACTAGTCTACGGAGGCTGTCTAAAAGATACAATTACGAAATGAGCAGCGACAAGAATTAACCAACAAAAGGGACAACAAATGTTTAGCTATTAGCTGTAGCTACTCAATCCTGGCCCATCGTATTTGCCTATTAGACCATCAAGCTAGGCTTATAAAGAAATATGGTGGCCTTAAGGGATCAATCGTCGACTCCGACCTCTATAGATAAGTTGGCCCCTTGCTGATTTACATCTTTCATTATTCTCAACAACAGCTGAAAGTGTACCTATAGGTATAGGTGTACCTACAGGTATAGGTGCCCACAGATTGTCAAGGCAAGGTCGACGAGGTAATAAGTTGACAGAAGCTTTCACGTATATTGCAGCAATTTGTGATATAGCCTCTTTTATAATAGAAATGTCAAGAAAGAATATTTTTATTGCGAAGTGTTTTGAATTTCCGTAATACAATTTTAGGTTTTTGAATGGAAGTTGTTTTTAAAACTTGTGAATATGCTAAATAATAAGTTTTATTATATGGGTTGAAAATTAATATATGTGGTGGCCGAGTTGGTTACATCTTAGACTTAAAAACACTTAGGTCCCTGATTCAAACCCCGGTGTGTACCAATGATTTTTTAATCAAAAAATGTTTAATAAACAAATGTACCACTACTATAACAGATTGGCGTTATTGCCCGATAACAATTGCCCGCACTAAACTAATGCATTGGGCGCAGATATTTGGCCGTTTCTTTTAATTGAAAAGATTCACGAATTTGAAAGGTACTTTGGCTCTATTGATCAAATCGAACAACTTTTTCCATGGAACAATGTGTCGAAAATGAAAAAAAGTGTTTTCCATACAAATTGGTCATTTTAACATTACTAGTTTGTATGGAGAAGGCAATCTTTTTTTTCATTTGCGACACATGGTCCCAAGGGTTATACAAGCACAAGACCTTTCAAAGTCACCGTGTATGTCTGAATGTTATTAATTAGGTCCACACTAACAATTTGGTTACGGGAGTGGCATAATCGTTCGCTAAGCGTGTCGGTATTGTCGAAAATATTTAATAGTTTACCGGCGGCAAAATTTGAATAGCCTACTGGCGGCAAATCTGTAAATTCGTCACTGGCTATAATAAATATGATAAAGTTAAATCCAGTTGAATTCCATTAACTCTCTACTAAACTTCGTCAAAATCAGTTCAGTAGTTAAGCAGTAAAATCTATAGGCCCCTATAGATTCAAAGCGTTAAATTCGACGGGAACTCTGCCCGAACGTTTTGTTATTTACGCACTTGTACTAAACGCAAAATTGTTATCTACTAGTACATGATTTCAGACCCAACTTTTATTGTTTTCTATATAATAGATATTTTGTGTACATTATGTATATGACACTTCTAAAGTAACGTTGAAAAAACTATCTATTATATCCATGAAGGTAAAAACCGTGCCCGTCCGCGCCCGCGTTTTTTTAGCTTCATGATTATATCTATATAATATGCATTAGTATACGAGTATATTCAAAACATCGCGACGAGCTAGCCACTTGTTCGGTGTAGATTCATATCATCGGCTAGGACGAGGTGGGATTAAAAACTCCTCCGCTGGGTTCCCTGAGGCCGTCTAGGCGGTCTCGGGCGCCGTAAGGCACCCGTGATGATATGTATGTATGTAGTAAACGGGTAGTTGTTTCTGGTACACTTAATATAATTAGCCTAGAGCTTAAGTTGTGACCAGGGACCCTACCGGGGAGACGACACGTCGATCGATCGAAAGCGAAAATAAAATGTATGTGATTTGATATTTCTCGGCGACCGAGTTCTGCCCAATATTTCCTATACATATTTATCCATCGACGCGTCGATCGGTTTGTCGAAATGGTTTCCCGGTAAGGCCCCAGGGCAATAGGTATGTTTGCCCGCTTCCGTAGACTAGTGGTTGCGTTGTATCCGGAGGTCGTGGGTTTGATTTCCACCCATTGCAAAAAAATATTAGTACGTTTTTCTGTACAGTTTGTCATGGTCTGGGTATTTATAAAATATAATATGTATTATATCATTGTTTCTGGTACACATAGTACAAGCCTAGAGCTTAGTTTGTAACCAGAGCAATATCTGTAATTGTGCCTACATAGGTATTATTTAAAACAAATATATATATGTTATCATAAGAACGACGTGTCTCTCTGCAAGGTCATAATGATATTTAGAGGTAAGGTTAGAACGAACAAAGCTGCGGTGCTATAGAGCGAGAGACTCCCAGGTCGGGTGGATCAGGCAATAGCTCTCCAGGGAGTCATCCAGGTTCAAGCTTCACCGAGAAAACATCTGGAGGAAAATTTTCAGGAAAATTCGTTTAGTATTGCTGAAATGCTTTCAAGTTGGCGAGGTAAACAAAATAAACGACCACCATTCCGTTTTGTATTACGTATTCGCCACTGGTTTTGGATACTTTACAATACTTGTATCGGAAATTGAAACAACAAAATCGAATTTATTTGGTAGCGGTAAAAATCAAATGTATTCTAGACGAGCTTTTTCAGTTATGCCTGGGTAATAAATTATTCCAGTAAAGTTATTTCTATAACTTTTTTATTAGTTTGCCAAATTGGACTATTATTAAACTACTTATAGAGCAGTAGAGAAAGAGGAGGGAAGGGTAAAGAAAAAAAATAATATTTAAAATTCTTCAGTTCACAAAATTTTACTTAGGCGAGCTTAATGCCTAAGGCATTTTCCGCCAGCCAAACTTTGCGAGAGTGAAATATACAGAGCCGCTGGGGTCAAATGACACGTCTATAGACATGCATGTCGAAAGCGCGAAAATTCATCGGCCCCAGGTGCAGTAACAATTACGGATTACAATATATACATATTTTATTAGAAAACTTGATTATTTCCAAATTTGTTATATCCTTTTTTCTAATACATATAGATTTATATTTAATAAATATTCTTAAAAATAATTACCTACATAAAAATCCTGTCACTTATATTAAGTTTTTAGTTTAGGTTAATTTATTTTTAACTTATTTAAATTTTAATTAATTAGATTTATAAGATAAACTTTCAAAATATAATATTAACAATAAATCATTTATACCTTTATAAAATAAGTTCCCAAGTAACATTTGGTAGTAATAACTCAATGCATTCGGTATAGTACCCAAAAGGCTGACAAAATTTGCTCGTTTTATTGCGAGACAAATTCGCTGACAGAAATAGCTTTCTGGATCAATTCTCTTACTATACTTTAATCGAATTGTAATCGCATCACAGAATGACGTACGCTATTTTTTGACAGTTTTATATGGGCGAAAGATTAGCATATATTTATATACGTGGTGGCCGAGTATATATGTGGTGGCTGAGACCTTCGACTTAAAAACGCTTAGGTCCCTGGTTCGAATCCCGGTGTATACCAATGAGTTTTTAATTTAAAAAAATATGTACATTTGTTTGACAACACCACACTATAGTGCCTCGGAGAGCACGTTAAGCTGTCGGCCCCGGTTTCATTATACCAACTTGTGAAATTGTTTATAGATGAGTTATTGAGTCTATTCAAAAGATCGCGACGAGCTAGCCACTTGGTCGGTGTAGGCTCATACCATCGGCTACGACGAGGTGGGATTAAAACCCATCCGCTGGGTACGCTGGGGCCGTTTAGGCGGTCTCGGGCGCCCGCGCCTTAAGGCCACCCATGATGATATATATATGAAAGATTAGCAGAGTACTACTGTGTGATGGCGATAATAATAATAATATGTAGGATAATTTACACATATTGCTAGTGTGCGAAGTTTGATATCGCCAGAAAAAAAAAATCGATTACTATTAAATCACGATTTTTCAAAAGTCCTAATTTTGAAAGTTATATGTGCGGTACCAACTTACAAATTATTTCTGAATTTACAAGAGCCAATTGCGTTTCGTTACATGAAGAAAATATTGTATGTCGTTCAATATGTAATTTTTGTTTCTCATAATAATTGACCTGTCTATTCTAAATCAAAAAAACTCAATGGTGGAACGGAACTTAACATACATTATTTGTCATCGGTGACTTTATTTACGAGTGGTAGGAGGCACTCGTATTAATATCAAAGATATGATATTATAGTCACCCGATGAGATTCAAAGATACAAACTTTAGAAATCTATGACTTTTTTGGCATTCAGTGATATTTAGTCGTGTGCTGACATAAAAAAATCGCACCTCTGGTCACAAACTAAGCTCTAGGCTTGTACTATGTGTACCAGAAACAACGGTATAATAAATATTATATTGTTATAAACACCCAGACCATGACAAACTATACAGAAAAATGTACTAATATTTTTGGTAGGAATCGAACCCACGACCACTAGTCTACGGAGGCGGAGTGATACTGTTACGATACGTTTGAACTAAAGAGAATATAGTATTATAGTTAATTTAAGAGTATATTAGTAGTTAATTAAAGACTTATTCTACTAAATTAATTGAATATCGAAGGCAAAATTTGACACATTTTGTATGGGAAAAATGTTAAATTTTAACTTCGATATGCCGTTGATAAACATTCGATTCAGTAGAATAAAGCCCTCTCCCCCTAGCTACGTGAAATCTCCACAACTTTTTAAATAAAAAAAAAGAAATAAACAATCACTTGGAATAAAAAATACCAAAATCATTGCTAAAAACGAAAAGGTTTTATTCAACGGATTCTGGAATTCGTCAAAGAATTTAATAATGTTAATCGATGCATGAAAAGAATTTGGGGGACTATAAAATTATCATACTGAGTGGTGCCTTGCAAATATTGTTGGTGACGTGAGTGACTTGGGTGACGTGGTGACTAGGTGACGTCGCGGCATTGACCCGATGTGGACAAGGAAGTGGGTCGCGGGAGTGCCTGCGTGATACGTTTTCCCTCCACACCCACTAAATTCTACCTACTTATTGTTATTTACTACTTTACTATATTCGCAATGCGTAAATACTTGCGCCCCTAGTGTCTTGCACGTAAGCGGAAGTTAAGTGGTTTTAGCAAAAGGTCTAAATGAACGCTTTATAATCCCGTTTTATAATATATTTAAAAAAAAATAGCTTGGTAAAATAAAAATATTCCAAAAAAAACCGACAGGCAAAAAGTGGTCCGCGGTATGATTACTCAAAAACCTTGCAGTCATATTATTTTCATATTAAGAGGAGTGTCTGATGAGGCTCTTCGATGCTCATGCTGATTCAACTGCAAAGTATTACCTCTCCCCGCGCATGAGTCGGTGAGTCGGTAACCGTTCCATACATTTACATAAACCTTCCCCCGACCCTCAATAAGAGAAAAAGCACGTATGAGATTATACCTACAATCTAGGCAGCAAAACGACTTTCGGGCCATAACTGTTTTATACCCCTAAGCTTTAATGGATTTGAAAAAAAAACGGTCTCATTTTGTTAGAGAGAAAATAAACAATGACTGTAAGTTTTCCTTTTTTAAATTTTCTGCTTTGATATTGCATAGGAATTATTTTAATGCGAGGGACTTTTTTGCGATTTCTTTCGAATTTCATCGGGTTAATATTATTTTTCCTATACCACACTTTAAAAAAAGGAAAACGTACGAGCCTAGATATAGGTCTTATTTATAACGCCTCAAAAACTCATCAAAATCTATGAATTTAGTGGGGGGTAACAGTTAGGACCAAAAGGTCGTGAATGTATGGGAAATGTTTGATCAGACTCCGCTCTTAAACAGTAATCATATTATTTTTTTAGACTCAAATTTGGACATTTTACACTCAATAACCATACATGATGACTTTTAGAGGTTGTACTTTGGGCTAATATGAGGTACTACTGATCAAATCAAACAACTTTTCCCATGGAACCATGTGTCGCAAATGAAAAAAAACATATTGCCTTCTCCATACAAACTAATAATGTACTTTGGGCTAATATGAGGCTCTACTGATCAAATTTAACAGCTTTTGCCATGAAACCATGTGTAATTTTTTTTTTAAATTGGCTTCAAAAAAAATTTACAAAATTAGGGGAAGGATTGTATAACCTTTCAAATTCACCCGGTATAAGAAAATAGTTTTAAGATAAGCAAAAATTTTATATTTTTTTCCAAAAACTCTAATGTATATCTATACTAATATTATAAAGCTGAAGAGTTTGTTTGTTTGTTTGTTTGTTTGTTTGTTTGAACGCGCTAATCTCCGAAACTACTGGTTCGAATTGAATAATTCTTTTTGTGTTGGATAGTCCAGTTATCGAGGAAGGCTATAGGCTATATAACATCACGCTACGACCAATAGGAGCAAAGATATAATGGTAAATGTGTAAAAAACGGGAGAAATTATTTCATCTTTGAAGCCTTCCGTTGCGTGCGCCGTGAAAACGGTTCAAGATACACAAAAAATATGTATTAAAGAATAATCTAAATATATATAACTCAAAGGTGACTGACTGACATAGTGATCTATCAACGCACAGCCCAAACCACTAGACGGATCGGGCTGAAATTTGGCATGCAGGTAGATGTTATGACGTAGGCATCCGCTAAGAAAGGATTTTGATAAATTCTACCCCCAAGGGGATAAAATAGGGGATGAAAGTTTATATGATAAAAAAATAACTATTCCACGCGGACGAAGTCGCGAGCACAGCTAGTACTATATATAACCTATAAAAACCGCATCCTTCTTTTTTAACGTGAACCTTTAACTTTTTTGTTTATATATACGTAAAATCTTAAATTTTTGTTCAATATTTGAGTAATTCCACCTCCCAAACTACGAATATAATTTCAGGTCATTTTCCCAATTTTGTATTATAACCAAATAACCGAATAATGTATAAAATAAAAGTTTTAAAAGTAGAGCTTTCTTTCGCTACGCCGTTCTAAACATATATTTTTATTTAGAGCTTTTTTTATTTTAACTTTAAAAAAATATATATAAACTAGGTACATAATAATACTCTATAAAATGGAAATTCACAGAATTAAACTTTATAACGAATTTTAGGATATACTGATTATTGTGTTGAATATTGATAGTTTATTTATACATATATTTAGTTATCTAAGCACTATCAAATGTCATTAATCAAGACTCTAACATTGTTAAGAAATTCGAAGTAGATTATTCAAACAAAAACAAAGATTTTTTACCAGTATTCATGGTTTTCTAAATTGTTCATTTATTATTTACTTACTTTTGCAATAAAACTCTCAAAGTCAAACAATATAATAAATATTTTATTAAAAATGCTAATATGAACGAAGTTTTTTGAAGAGTGCACGTTCAAAGCTTTGAACGAAGTTCGGCTTTACGAACTAAGGGGCATAATTGGGGACCGACAAAAGGGAAATTAGAATCGGCTACCGACCGAGCTTCAGCACGAACATGTGTTTGTGAGAAAATGGTTTCGCTACAAACTGACGAATCAATTAACAAACCATTTTCAAGTTGGCCAATCTAGATAGGCACTATAACCTTTGCACTCTATGACTTTTGTATTAGGTTCAAATTGACTTGACAATATTCGCTTTAATACTTTACTGTCACTATACAATTTTTATTTTATTTTATTGAGTGCGGCATATGATGATTTTGTCATTTATTGACAAAGTCACATTATCTAATATAGATATAGGACACTGCAGTTCATTCCCCTGCTTCCTAACCACGTGATGGACCCGGCACCCGCACGGAGAATCCCTGGATAGCTAAGAACAGCCTTCTGTACCAGAAACAAAAATGAAGCGGTTACGAAAACTGCGGCGACAAAGACGAATATGCATTACGATTGTCTATCCTCAAAGTCAAAGTCATAGTCAAAAATATTTATTTCATGTAAACCTTTACAGGCATTTATGAAAAGTAAAAAAAAAAAGTATATTTAAGGTCTATGTGTGTACTTGGCCAGGTCGCCATTCCTCCCACAGACAAATGTTAAAAATATAATACAAAATAAAGAGATCGTAAACTATTGAACTATTGTCCTTGCGGGAGAAAAAACAACCCAACCGA
Source organism: Monopis laevigella (assembly GCA_947458855.1). Lineage (NCBI taxonomy): Eukaryota > Metazoa > Arthropoda > Insecta > Lepidoptera > Tineidae > Monopis > Monopis laevigella. The sequence continues at coordinate 16,436,201 of OX381581.1, forward strand.
ACACATAACCAACCAGTTTAAGACTAGGTTGATAGCTCGTTGCCATATACCCTATCCATTTCGTAACATTAAATCGATGTATGACCTTTAAAGCTAATGAAGCCATAGACTGAAACCGAAACAGGAGATTACTTGACGGTTTTCGCATTTGTATGGGCGGATGCTATGAAAAACTTATAGAAATATAAAAATAAACTTTTTTACAAAAAACGGAAGTAAAATTATATATAGTTGTGAAATCACTTTACGCTATACCCAATAACAGTTTCTCGTTACGTAATAACTATAATTATATAGATAGGGTAACTATACCTATGATAGGTAGGACAGTATAACAATAGTAATTTATAGGTGGTGTTAGGTTGACAATGTGTACGATAATAAAAGTTGATCGATCAAAGTGTATGTTTATAATGATTATTGATCAGTTATCTAGAATACAACAAAGGATCGACACGCTATATCACGTTTTTTTGTTATTGTTATTAACTACTTAGCTATTATAAGTTCTAACATATTTTGACATTTTTTTTTTTTTTTTAAAGCAATAAATAATGATTAAATTGACAGCTTCCATAGACTATTGGTTGTGCCTTTGGCGTTGTCTCCGGAGGTCGTGGGTTCGATTCCCACCCGTGGCACAAAAAAATAAAGTACGTTTTTTTGTGTTTAAAATAATGTTATAAATAATAAATATAATATATATTATACCATTGCTTCTGGTACACATAGTACAAGCCTAGAGCTTAGTTTGTGACCTGAGCAATATGTGTAATTTGTGCTACAAATTATTATTATTAATAATGAAGTTCTATAGGTATGATAAATAATAAGAAATATTTGATTACATAAAAAGTAATACGAATAAAAGGTGGGAATGGATTTATATTTTAATGGCAGTTTAGATTTATAGATGTGTCATTTATAGAATTACAAATAGAGTAAAAAAACACTTTTAGAAATAAAGAAAAGCTAAAGATAGATAAGTAAGGGTTCTCGAAAAGAGGCAAAAAAAATAAGAATGTTTTTCCGATAGTTCCTGATTTATCAGCGATTCCTATGAACAACATGTAAGTAATAGATAAACAAATACGCATGTTTACTGGCTACTGAGGCTTGCTTTGATTTATTCGTATTTAGTTTAGAATTTATACAACCAGGCTATACCATAATAAATACCGCAAGAAGCTCGGCACTTGTTAGGTGTTGCCTCCGAAAACCATCGGCGAAACGATGGTATAGCCTCATGGTTAATCCTTCCGCGCTGCACTGGGTACCTTGAGGCTGTTTAAACGGTTCTTGGGAGCGAAAAAAGGCACCGTGATGGTATTTATAACACGTTATAGTAGTATAGAGTTGTGTACTCCAATAGTGAAATGTTTAATTTATAGATATAATAAAATCGTAGACTTTCCGTGTAAACATCAACATTTGTGCAAAAAAAGAACAAGAAGACACCACAAATAAATAATAGAAAGTGTTCTTCTATTATTATTTTTTTACCGCGGTTTCACCCGCCGTATAGTTTTAAAGAAATCGGACATAAAATAAATTATTAAATAGCCCATGTTTCTCGCTGATAATAAAAAAGATTAGTTGAAGATTTTTTTACCTTAGTTTTTGAGTTTATCCTGCACAAACAAATAATCAAATCTTTTCTCTTTATAATATTAGCATAGATATTGCTTGTAAGATATTAAGTATACCTAAGTCATATATTAAGTATATTTAAGTCATTTTACTTTTTATATTTAATTATTTTTAGTCATACCTATACCTCTATAACTCAAATGGATACGAGTATACCATAATATTTACATATATAAATAACAAAGTTTATTAGCCAAGTATAACCTATTTATAGTTAAATCTAATATACATGGTGACTTCTAAAGGTTCTACTTTGGGCTAATATGAGGTTCTACTGATCAAATCCAGCAACTTTTCCCATGAAAATGGCTTCTCCATACAAATACTTCTTAAAATAACCAATTTGTATAGAGAAGTCAAACATTATTTTCATTCCCGACACATGGTTCCATGGGAAAAGTTTATCGATTTGATCAGTAGAGCCTCGTATTGCCCTAAGTACACCTTTCCAAAGTCACCGTGTATATTTTCTTTTAAATCCGCATTAAAACAGACACAATTATTTAGTTCGTATATTAAATTTTAATATAGTCCATTCAGAGATCAGTGAATATGCAATAACGATTATTGTATTAACCGTCCATTATAGTGCCCACAAACTATGCTCAGGGGAATTGCAAAATGCATACATACAAACGGAGTAATGTTAGGGCATAAAATAGACCTATATATAGTAATTGACTTTGAACGCCTCCGTAGACTAGGGGTTGCACCTTTGGCGTTGTATCCGGAGGTCGTGGGTTCGATTCTTATATATGGCAAAAAATATTAGTACGTTTTTCTGTACAGTTTGTCATGGTCTGGGTGTTTATAATACAAGCTTAGAGCTTAGTTTGTGACCAGAGCAATATGTATAAATTGTCCTACATATAAAAAAAAAAGTACTCCTTGTGTTCCATGTTTCACCCGCGCCGTTTAATTTAAAAGAAACCGGATCGAAAATAAAATACTTATTGATTATAGCTTTCTATTGGTGAAAACAATTTTTAATCGGTTCAGTAGTTATCTTTGGCAATCGGTTAGTTTCTGCCGATTTTTCAATCGTCAGATTAAGTTATTCAATATACAACTTGTATAGAGAATTAATAAATTTGACAGTTCTTCATACAAGTTAACTGTAGAATAACTTTATCTGTCGATTGAAAATTTTTACTTATAGTATTTTTTTTATTCTGATGTGCTTGTCTATTATATTTAAGTCTTTAGGTGATTCAACTTCTGTCGTGTTATTTTAGCAACTTAGTCTATTATGCAAATGTACAACCATAATAATATATCATGGTCGTACATAAGTACGTATACACTTGCCATTTTGGTCGGAAAGGTTTCTTGGCGTCAAAAGGTCAAGCGCTTTGTCTATATATAGGTATACATTGTGTGTACTTATGTACCTTTTAGTACCTTAATACATATACAGGATGGACAATTAAGACGGGATAGTAGAACCGTTATAACTACAAGAAAACTTGTTTAGGAGTCTCCTAAGTTTTGGAGTATTTTTATGCATTTTGACAAATAATTATAGTCATCGAGAAAAATAGCAATTTTCACAAAAAAAAAAAAATTGTGGTAATAAAAAAAATGTTAATTACTTATTTATTAAAAATTATATTTATAATATATTATTATTATATAACTTTATTAAAACATATATACTCTTGAACCACGCAAACCTCACAATCCTAAAAAAGAAAAGTCCCATGTAACTTTTTCTTTTAAGATTTGAGGGTAAATCTTGAGGTTTTTTTAAAAAAAACTAAACTTGAACTTAAGCTCGCTTTTTACCAACAAAAAAAATATGTTTAATTAATTATTAGCAATTTCAGTTTGCTATAATTAAGTAGTTTGGAAATTATTTTAATATAGATAACAATTAATTAATAAAAAACATCCTTTTTTTTATTTTCATGACAGAGTGCAATATTTTATTCGTGCCAAAGTTAAAAAAAAACATCCGGTATATCTTTTAGAACCTCAAAGAAAAACAAAACTGTTATAGGTACTTGTTTTCGATGAATATTTTAGTCTGATTAAAACTTGCTTGTTTACATTCATATTCACTTTGAAGATTTCTTCTAAACCATTAAGTAGATATAAACTAAGAAGGGTAGCCAGAGCTATTGTAAATATGCTAATCAACACCTGAGTTGGTCTTTGTAAACAATGTTTCCCTTGAAGTAGATATTAGCATTCAAATTTATAGAAAAAACTGGGAATATTTGAGTTGAGTTTGGTACGGTCCAGTGGTTTGGAGTGTTGCCAACTTTTGCCCGCATAAACTGGTGCGAACTTTTGCTACCTCAACTAATAAAATACTATCTTCCTTAGTCTATATTATCTTGTCTTTTTAATTATATACTTAAAAAAGTTATAAGTTAATTCAAATTAAGAATTCCTAAAAGCACAAGCACAGTATTTTATGTAAATATATATATTTAATAAAATATATGTTTGTTTTATTAAGTATTTATATTGTGCCAAGTCTATATTAACACGGCAATGAGCTTACCCACTGTCCGGTGTAGACTCAGAATACCCGCGTTGACGACGAGTTGACAAAAAACTCCCAGAGGCCGCCTAGGTTTGGTGATATTCACACAAGGAAATCATCATTTACCTATTTATCATCTCTCTTGTAAGGAGAGACTGCATTCTTATTTTTATTTTCTACACTCATCATTTAACTCTTCTTATGATATCACGCCGGTTTCAAAATTAAAATATTTTTGTCTTTCGAAACTTTTACAATTAAAAATAACCCTATAAAATTTCAATTATCACTTCTATCCGATGTTAGGAAAATAAGAATATGGTTTAGACGTGTAGCTCAGTATAAAGAATCTTATTACTCCATCTGTTTCTCAATGCCCAATAAAACCTTTTAAATCAAAATAAAAACTTAAGAATAGGAGGAAAGTCCATATCTTGTCAGGTTTCCTACAGATGCAAAAACTTTCAAGTGAAAAGTCATGTTTTAGTCTAGGTCTCAGGTCAAAAAGTCACATTTCGTGCTCCATTAAATAATGTTCAAATTAAAAATAATAATAATAAATGGAATTATTTAAACGATTACAATTTGCCAATTGCAGCCATTACCGGCGCCACAAACTAAATTGCTGGACAATAATGAAGCGATCGTCGTTAATCTAAATTTTCATGTACAGCGTTACTGCGATGGCATGTAGTTACGGATGCACTTTGGAGCCAAATTGGGAAATAATGCAAATTTGCATTTTGTCCAAATTCTCGACTTGCTTTGTAGTCAAATATCTGGATTTGAAACGTGGCTGAGGGCCAAAATATAGTGATTCTTAATGCGGTATGAAACTTACTTTGCCAAATGTACTTTGTAGTGGAGGGCGTGGGATGCACGACGAAAATCGACATTCATTCGTTCGTTCATTCTTCACATTGAATGAAATGTAAAAAAGAATACATGAATAATTTATTATGCGTAGGTTAATGGTACATTTTTATATTATTTTGTATTGGAGCACGGCATGTAACTTTGTATCTACCTGATGGTAAACAGACCTACAGAATCCATCAATGGGGTCGATAAATATACTACAATTTACATTGATGGTATTCTACTTTAATATCACCGCTGCCATATCGTCAAGTTATCTTCCCGTTACGTAAACGCATCGTGAAAAGACACTAAGTACTCGTACACTAAGAACCTTACTCACAAGAATTCGTTGCTACTGAAAACTGGTGAATCCACAGACAAAACCGAAATTGACTAGGTTACTTGACGGTTTTTGCATCTGTATTGGCCTGGCTATGGCATGAAATGTATACATAGCTGGCTAGCTAGATATACATCTCATATACATCAACGTTAAAGACCTAGAGGATCATGTTAGTCCTTGTAGTCTCCGAGTACTCGACACAAAACACCTGCTACGTACGGCACAAACAAATGACTACATTTTTCCTTGTCACCTTTGTTGTTACGGTACTAAACTCATAATAATAGGGGCATTAAATTTACTTGTGTACTTAATTTATACATTAAAGGCCCGAGTCGACTTGACGCCCATACCAACGTACTTCTATTATTACAACTTGGCTGTTGGTCAGAGTTCTTTTATTTTTGTTCGTAATTATACACAAAAAATCTCTCTGTTTTGGGTAATATATATTTTTTTTTTTAGTTTTTGTTTACCTCGAAAACCTGGATTAAAGGCTCAAAGTTTCAAAGTTTTTTTTTAATGTAGGTAATTGTACGCAAAAATCTTTCTGTTTTGGGTAATATTTTATTTTGTATTACGTAATAAAAAAATATTTTTTTCTGATGTAGAAAAATATCAAAATAATGACCCAACGTAGAAAGCTTAATAAATACAATAACCAACAAAAATTGTATTTTAATTCTGCGACAAATAGTAATCGAATATTTTTGCAAGTGCGGATGCTAATTTTATATAGAGAACTCAAAGTTCGCGATTACAAACGCCCTTAACTTTAAAATAATAATAAATTGATAGGAGCATGACTTTTTAACGACTATAATAAATTATATTGACATTGACATGCTAAGCCCCCGGGGCTCTGTAGTAGACTTGATTCCCATATAAACGTACTTCCAATATTACAACTAGACTGACATTAGTCAAGTTCAATTATTATTTTATGTTGGTAACTTAATTGTACGTAAAAATCTTTCTGTTGTTGGTAATAATTATTTTTACATTATAATATAAAAAATATTTTTTCTGATTATAAAATAAATACCATCACGGGTGCCTATTTGGCTCCCGAGAACTATTTAAACGGCCTCAGGGTACCCAGCGGAAGGATTAACCCGTCCTCATTTCGCTGATGGTATTCGGGGACAACACTTAACAAGTGGCAAGCTTGTTGCGGTGTTTATGACGAAATAGCCTCGTTGTATAAAGCGGTCACCCATCCCAGGCTTTCATCAAGCATCCACGCTTTTTCTGATTAAAGGTAATAATAATAATAAATACCCAACACAGAAAGATTAATTAATACAATGACCGACACAAATATTATTTTAAATCAGCAACAAACAGTATTTTATTCGAGTATAACTGGAAGTGCAAAAGCTCTGCGGAGCACGCAGATATCGCGATTGCGAATGCAGTTACCTTAAAGACCTATTCAAACACAAGCGTCCTTAGGTGGGAGGAAGGCCTCTTTATAATTTCGCTGGGCCGACCAACTGGACCAGTTACCGCCACCCATACAGATGCAAAAACCGTCAAGTGACCTAGTCATCTTTCGGTTTTAGTCTGTGGGTTCACCGGATTTCCGGCGGCTACTATATCGATTTATTGTCAAAGTCAAAGTCAAAGTCAAAATCATTTATTTCATGTAAATCTTTACAGATATTTATGAATAGTCAAAAAAAAAAAAAAAGTTTAACAATGAGGTCTTAGAGTGCGTTAGGTTAGGCAGCTATTTATTAACAAAATAACGACAAATATTAATTGAACTTAGACACGATGGAATGGAAATCTTAATATGAAAATTACTACCGAACCGAACACACACTACATAACCAACTAGTGTAAGACTAGGTGGTTAGCTGATTCCATTGACCTGTCAATCATTATCTGCCATACAAGAGAGCCACCAAGGCGACCAACTTCACCGACCATATCCATGCCTTAAATATTTGTTGTAAATAAAAGCTTAGTAACCAATCACATATAAGTAAAGGTATAAGGATCGGTATTTTTAAGGGCATAAACACTAACTGTAAAGTCGATCCCCTCAGAGACACCCCGGAGAAAAAGATACCAGCAAGTAAAAAACTCTAGTGCTTCACACAAACTAAAAGAGGGGTACAGCTATTGATTGACTTATGCTATAAAGCATACATATATATAATATATATATATAGTAACATACTCAAAATGCACCCCACTGATCAGCATGCGCAGAACACCGTGGTCGAGGTCCGAACGGTCGAGGTGGTAGTCTCCTTTCGTGGTGCGTGGGAATGATTTGACGATAAAGCAGCGAGGATTATAAAATGGACTCGCAATGCAAACAAGTCTTTATCGCCGCCCACTTTGTAACTGAATTATTTAGTCGGCATAGTGGGAGCGATTTATATTGTTGAACAAAAATGAATTGATCGCCCCATTCATGGAATTTGTAGGTCTACTTACCATCAGCTGGATACAAAGTCGCTGACGGTCACTATACAAACAGCAATATATTTCAGCGATTTTCGAAGTCAGTGCGAACGAGAATATCGCTTAGCCAGGGGGATTTCGCTAACGACAGCGAACATCGCTGGTGTTTAAACAAGACTTTACTTATATATATAGGTATATAAGTAGGTATATTTAACTAATGTCTTGTACCTTAGGCATAGGTTATCCCCAAAGTTTTAACTTGCTACGAATTTAGATAAAGTCTACAAGTGCTACGAACGCCGTAGCTAACTCGAGTAAATATTCACAAGAATAAAGCTAAAAATCTATATACATTTTCTATGGTTTTGTTTAACCCAAAACTTTTATATATGTATGTAATACCTAGAGGTATATAATAAAACTTCCCAAATATAAGAACAGAAGATGGTTGACCGCCATACAAATCAAAAGAAAATGTAAGAACAAAAATAATTATAAGAACGTTCAAGAAGTAAGAACAGAATATGGCGGCAACTAACATGTTTGATATTTCGTTCGACAAGCGATTTTATGCCTTAAAGGCCACTTCCCTATTTATTGTTATTTTCAAGCTTTATATATTTAATATACCTATTACCTATACCTTTATTAAGTTATCAAAAAATCTTTATAAGTATTTATTTTTTGGGTAATATCCAGGTAATTCTGAGAGGGGCTTCTTGTCCTTTCCATTCTGGCATAGCGGCATAGTCGCCAGTCGAAAGTCCTTATACGGCTCTTGTTAGTCTTTTATAAAAAGGACCTTCATAGAGGACTCAAAAGACTCACTTAGACAGAGCTTTATCAAATATACTAATTATTTATTTAAACTCATATTCCACAAATTACTTAAATTCAAAGATATATCGATCTATCTATCTTTTTGGACAGATAGTAAATATAGAATATAATATTATTTTAATCAATTATAAATAATAGTGGGCCCTTCACTATTATTATTAAGATATACAATTTATTGTCTAAACAAGGAAGAAAGTTTAATGGCCGCCAACGTTTTACTGTTCTCATAATAATATATTATGTGCATTGATTGGTTAAAATATTTTTTTATTTGGGTTGATGTTCTGTTCAATTTTTTTTAACTGGCGATTTTAGGCGTGTTATTCATACTTCCATAAAATGTATACCTTCATGAAGGTCACGCAAAAATATTATAAACAATCTATGCTTAATCAGTAAGAACCATGAAACCCATGTGCCTTAAATGGCCTATAAAACAAAATGTCAAACGAGTTCGTTGCCGCCATATTCTGTTTTCACTTTTTTTTTATTTGTATAGCGGCGGCTTCTCAAAACTGGACTTAACTGGGGAGGCGATTTAAGGGCCATGGGAACATCCCTATTATATCTCCATGGTAAGAACAGAAAATGGCATTTGACATTTCGATCGAAAATTAAATTAAATAACATGCTACTGAGATATATCATTTGTGACATCTAATTCATAAAGGTTCTTTGGGTTCTATTACTATATTTTGAATTTGAATGACTTTAGTACATTATTCAGTAGTTACCATGGTTACTACTGAATATGATTGAGATAAATAAAGAGTTATTGAGACTGGCGTAAATGTTTAACTAAACATTTTATATTAAAAGAACAACTAAAAACAAAAGAAAGACAATATATTATGTTATCAGTTAAATAAAATAACACCAAGTATATAATAATACAACGTACAATGTTGAAAAGAATAATATTATCTGTGGAAAGGAGAAAGTCTGCATATATGCCGAGTCACATAAAATAAAGAACAAGACCTCCTCGCCGATTTATTTATTCATCCAGTCTTGATTCTTTTCGCCCTTCGAACGGGAGCTTCGCTAGAACACGCTTGGGGGAAAATACACTTTTATTACTATTTATATAAAAGATTATATTACCTTGTCTTTTATTATTTTCTAATAAATCAATAAAAAAAGTTATAATCATTTTAGGACATAATTCATCACATAAGTGATGAATGTTTTGATAATTATAATTCTTTAGTGAAAATAATGAAACACGTTTTATTTCATTTTAGTGATGTATAAAAGCTAATCGTGAGTTTAGTATAAAAGTTAGGTGATTTGGAGACCTTTTTTATACTATAAGTCATTCTTTAAAGTTTACAATATCTTTAAAGGGTGCTTTATTATTTTATTAAGCTTTAAGGATGACTTAAGTAAAAAAAAGATATTCAAATCACTTAACTTTTAAACTAAAGTTACGATTATACTAGTTATTTCTAGTACATATACTACAAGCCTAGAGCTTATACTATGTGTAATGGCGCAACCACTACATCACGGAGGTAGTTTATACTGTAGCTATACCATAAGCTATTACTGCGTTCTATTTTAGAACAGCCTTAAGAGAAATTTATTTGAAAAATAAAGCGACCCTATTGGTTGATCACTATCTATAGCTAGTAGCGACTGTAGTAAAAACTGTACGGAATAATAATATAAATAATAATCGCTGTAGAATTATTGAATACATTTTTCCTTCATTTTTCATTCATCCACGGGGAATAAAACACTTTTTTATAATTTTAGTACTTTAACCACATAAATAAAATATCATTATTTTAATGAAATTTATTAAGTGCTCCTACTTACTGCTCTAAGTAAGTTATAAATAAAAAGCTTTTCAGCATCTGAAAGTCGAAAGTTCGCTCTAAAGGTCCAGAACAAGTGTTCTCGCAAAATTGGTGCGACATATTTTATATACCTATCAAATATTTTATTTACAATTGAAATTTTATTTAACTATTTTTAAATACCTATTTTAATTATTCTATTGTTAGTTATAAAACGTTCGCAAATTAATCTTTTTGTAGGATATTTTTCTCCAACGGATCCTCCCTTTCTGAACTCATCTTACCCTTGCAAAGTAATAATACAATTAGCACAACAATTACCCATCTGAAAGGGTTGATTTCATTGTCTAACTAAATATCTTGGAAAAAGAGGTGAAGTACTCAATGTTCCTGACCATTGAGATTTTATTATAGAGGGTTACCCCTCTATAATATTATAACGTCTTTACTTAAAATTAATTGTTGCCCGCGTCTTCGTACGCATTAATATATTTCTTGTTTTGCTTTTATATTTCAAATATATAGTTTCTATCTCAAATTGTTGCTGAGATAATAAATTATTTCTGTAATAATATTTTCCCTTTTTTTTGGTATTCGGATCCCTAAGGGATCGAGCAGGATTTGCACTGGGCCGCCAAAATCATAAGTATAGGTAGGTAATTAAGTAATTTTATTTTTAGTAAGTTGCTCAATATTTACCCAATTATTAAAGTGTATATTAATATAAAATTCGATTTTAAAATAAAAAAATAGTCAATAAGTGAAGATAATTACGAAGAAGTATTCTAAATATTGGTGAATGTTTGGATGTAAGGTTGTCTGGCTGAATGTCGTTGATGGTATTTCTAGATTGAAGCTGGACTTCAATAAATTATTTTTGATAAATATATTGAATAAGCACTTTACAATAAAACTGAATGACAATGATATATTCTGACATAATTTTGACTTGATTTTGATTTGAATTTGGAAGTGACATGATGATTTTCTTCAAGAAGAATAATATTTTAGGTAGTGAAATGTTATTTTATATCGGATGAGTAATTTTGTAAGATATCCTACATACAAACCAACAAACTTTACCTCTTTATAAAGTATAAGTCGGAGGAAATAACTACTTTTTTAATTTTTATTAGAGCGTCCCGGTTTCACTAACTTTGATTTTTATCAATGCTAATTGATTTTCTGGAATGTTTAATTATAACCACAAAAAAACATGTTGTAGTATACGAATGCTTTGAAACTAAAAAGTGAAAATAAGCAATTCTGTTTTACTGAAAATGTTAAAAAACGTGGAAGTTTTTAGATTAGAAAAAATGCCGTTTCGCCTCCTGACCATATACAACCTCATTGTTGTGAACAGCGAGAGCTACCCGTGGTTAGGGGGAAGCCGAGAAACCTTCATAATTAGGGAGACCCACTTCCTCAATGATGATACTGATACCTACAAATTAGGAAAGTTTATGGGAGTCATCAATTTTATTCCACGCCACGCTTGCGGATACCTAAGCCCATAAATAACATAGAAAATATATATTTCGTTGTAAATGTTCGGTTTTTTGACAGACTTTTTACTATAACTGTAGAAGACTAGGTAAAGTTCGTTTCACGAAAGATTTTTGAACTTTGTACATGGCGCTGCAGTCGCACGAAGGAATGTTGGTAACCTCAGATTTAAGACTCCCCAAAAATATTTTTAATGTTAATTCGATTTATTTTAATTCATATTGGTAACTAAAAAATGTATATTGACATTTTTTGAGGCTCTAATTTAGCACATTTTGATTACTCTCAATTTTATTAGTTCCACTTTTTGCCGTGGGAATTCTTACGTGAAACGGATTATAGATCAAACAAACTTCCTTGTCGTTACTGTCCTATCTGCTATTTCATAAACCTGACAATTGTAAATTACTATGACAATTCATAATATTGCTTGGTTTAGTTTATTAAAAGTAAATAATTGAAAGTAAACTAAGCAATGTATTACAAATTGTCATGGTAATTTACATTTGTCACGTTTATGAAATAGGCCCCTTGTCGTTACAGTCCTATCTGACAATATATCAAAAGCAGTCAATAAATAACCTATAATTTGTGTATTCGGTTAGGCTTCTTACTTCCCCACACAGTTCTAACAATTTTACGTAGATAGTTTTTCATTAGCTTATTAATTTGTGAAATCGAATCGACGCTACATAACCAACTAACGTGTACTTTACGTGGCGGTCGAGTTGGTTAGACCGTAAACGCTAAAATCAAGTCACGGGTTCAAACCTCGGTATAAAAACTAATTTGAAACCCACTTTGAATTAGTGGCGGATCCAGAGGGAGGGGGGATTGCAGGGGTTTTTTTTGTCATCAAAGTAAATGACGGGAAGCTTTACTAAACTAGATACACTTTTTGCAGAAAAGCCCCACCAGAAACGGAATCCGTATCGCCCCTGCTTTGAATTCAAATTAAACCTATATGATATGAGAATCCAAAGCATATATTTACCGAATAATCTCCTGAGCCTCTACCATGGGTTTGCGCATTGTAGCAACGTAACGTATCTTTCTCAGATTTTTTATATGACCATAAAATTGGTAATTATATGATATTTAACAATATTATACAATATTTTTTATCTCATTCATATTTAGATACCTACTTTATAGCCTCTAAAAGTATGGTCAACTGGCTGAAATTTATTGCGACCGACCACATTCTTTCAGCAATAAAAATTGTCTAGCTCCGTTGTATAAATTATAATTACTGTTGTATAATAAATCATTTATATTAGTTATGGCGTCTAGCTATTCATTATTTTCTTCGCGCTTTTTGCGCTAAAAATAATATACAGGGTAGTTATTTGGGCTGAAAAAATTATATTGTGTTCTACCATCAAAATCTATATAGTTGGATATGACTACACGTTTAGTGGTGACCACGAAAAGAGTGTTAGTATCATTTATATTAGTTATGGCGTCTAGCTATTCATTATTTTCTTCGCGCTTTTTGCGCTAAAAATAATATACAGGGTAGTTATTTGGGCTGTAAAAATAATATTGTGTTCTACCATCAAAATCTATATAGTTGGATATGACTACACGTTTAGTGGTGACCACGAAAAGAGTGTTATGACATATTATGAGGTTCTGCCATGGGTTTGCGCATTGTAGAAACGTAACGTATTAACGTAACGTAGAGCCTCTGTTTCTTATAACGTGAGCGTTAGATTGTCAAAATAACAAATTCCGTTATTAGCGCGGAGAGCGCGCTAATAACGGAATTTGTTATTTTGACAATCTAAAGATCACGTTATAAGTAACAGAATGTGGCCGGTTGAATTGAAAAACCTCGTCCCACACGTACGTGCCTCTCACAGGGCAAGCTACCCGGCGACATATGCTGAAGGTCAATCCTTTTGTCTTCGACCTACAATTTTTCCTTTTTAATATATTTTTTGGTTTTTGTTTTTATTTTTCCTATAATTTTAATTATTTTATTATTGTGATTCTGGACGCAATAAACGTTTTTCATTTCATTTTTTCTCTTTCCCAACATATGATGACGAAAGGCCGAGTTTACAACCGCCAGTTATTCAGCAGCTAATTGTATGAAGAACTGCGAAATGAATCAAAAATAAAGCACAAAAAATACTGCGACAACTATACTAAACATTCGCCATATGGCGGAAATATTTTATGTATATATCGTCTATTGAAGGATCTTGGCCTTCCGAAATCAGCCGTCGGAACTTTTATGGAGCGTGTTTCCAAGATGGCGCCAACAGGATTGTATAGTATTTGGTTGAGTAGAGAGGGTAGTGAACACAGTTTAAGTGAGAGTTAAAAGGCCTTTAAACCTACTTCGCGGTCTCAAGTCCGGGAACGCTGCAGTTCATTCCCCTAGCTTCCAACCACACGATGGATAATAAGTAGGTCACTTCACACACATTGTGGTCACAAACTAAGCTCTTGGATTGTGCTAATTGTACATAACACAACGATACTAATACTATATAAAAATATAACTAGTATATATATAAATAGTATGTTTAATAAATACCCAGGCCATGGCAGCACAGAAAAACTTATATAAACAACTATGTAAAGATATATTCTAAGTCCAGGGGCCTTAGACAAAAACCACCCATTCCATCGATGGAATCGCCTTCATTTAAAAGTATGTATTTTGACAGTTGACAGCGAACGTCACGCCTAGAGGGCCGACTGAAAATTGTCAATATCTATTTCAATTTGACTGAGAGCGATTCCATCGATGGAATCGTCAAAATTTGTCTAAGGCCCCTTATGTTGCTGATCAGTCAAAAATAATATAATACGATTAATTATTACTGTCAAATTTATTCATTCTCCATACAAGTTATCTGATAAATAGCTTTATCTGACGATTGAAAAATCAGCCCTTAGGATGTTAAATTTTCATTATAAAGAAAACTCTTGGATTCAGTTAATTTTTTAGTAATTTAGAGTATCTTACATTTTGTAAAAATTCTCGTATCAAATTATGACAACTGATAGGAGTAGGTACTCTTGAATTGAGTATTCCTGGTAGATTACTACTTTTTGTTTTTAGCAACTTATTTAAAAGGATTATCATACTGTATATCAGAAATCGTAAATTTTTAGATAAATAAAATTAGATTTTTATGTTTAATTGCACAAATATCGAACAAAAAATAATGATTTACCAATAGTGAAATATTTTTGAGAAAAATAAAATAAAATAAATGGTTCTTTCGAATATAATTAGTTTTTTTATATCTCCATTTTTTTCTACCATTCAGATGCAAAAACCATCAAGTGACCTAGTCATGTTTCGGTTTTAGTCTGTGGATTCACCGGTTTTCAGGAGACTACTGCATCGATTTGTTGTCGAGGTGGTAGTCTCCTTTCAGGGTGCGGTTACGAAATGGGTAGTTGAATTGACGATAAGGCAGCAAGTATATTAAAATATACTCGTAATGCAATACGTCATTGTCACCCCCATTTCGTAATCGCATAATTTAGCCGGCATAGTGGGAGCGATCAATATTGTTTAAGAACAATTATTGATTGAATCCCATTTATGGACTTTGTAGGTCTGCCCACCACCGGGTAGATACAAAGTCACATGTCGTGCTCAAATAAAAACAATCTAACATAAAAATATTGACCCCATATTTTATGAGCTTGCGTTATAAATTTTCATAAGAAAATACCGAACTCTGTTCATATCAGATTTTACATACGCAAACTATATACGAAAATGTCCACAATTTTTTTCTAAATATACGCATATGGGTATTGCGTGTCACAAATAATCTAAGTAGGTCAAGTGCGAGGGTCAAACCATAATAATTTATGAAACAGTCCTGCCCTTAAGTTTAATTTAGACGAGGTATAAAGGGTGGGATCGGTTAAGGTTCACTTCGTATATCATACTAAATCCGCTATGTTATTATTATTAACGTTTACCTGCTAAGCTTAGTTTGAATATTAATATGTAACCTTTACTGTAGTTACAGTTATGTTGATATCTATATTATATACAGTATATACATACGCTTATATACAGGTTCACTTTTGAAGGTTATACTTTAGGCTATTATGAGGCTCTACTGATCAAATTCGACTACTTTTCCCATGGAAGCATCGACTTCACGGGTACATATAAATTTGTTATTTTATAAAGTAGGTAGCTATTTTTATTTTTTATTTATGACACATGGTTCCTTGAGAAAAGTTGATCGATTTGATCTATATCACCTCTTATTAGCCCATAATAAAACCTTTCAAAATCACCAAGTATTGCTATATATACACAATTTATAATATACCAAATATATACCAACACAGGGACTCCCAGTGTGGTGAATAGTGACAATAATAATAAAAGTTTCCGCAGTAATTGAAAAAAAGTGATCTCACCAAAAAATTCAGTAACCATTTTTATTTTATTATACAGTTAAAGTTAATGCTAATATGCTATATTTTGATTAATTACTAGCTGAACCCCGTGGTTTCATCCGCCGTTTAAAATAATAGTATCGAAAATAAGATACAGCCCATGTGACTGATTATAGAGCCTTTTATTGGCAAAAAAAAATTCATAATAATTTCCATAGTTTTTGAGTTTATTCGAAACAAACAAACAATAAAAAATAAATTGTATTAGATATAGATAAACTTGTCATGTTATCAAATAATTTGATTTGATAACATGGTATTATTAAATATAGGTATCATAGTTAGGTTCCCTCCTACTATGATCGGAAGGTCTTTATAACTTTACTTCGGCTGACCGGTTTCGTGACCACCACCCATATATATGCAAAAACCGTCAGATTATCAAGTCATGTTTTGGTTTTAGTTTGTGTATCACCGGTTTTCTGGAATCTTGTTGCCGTCGTATAGTCCATACCACCTCGACAAGATACGAAACGGGTGTGCTCGACAAGAAAATACGAAACGGTGCAGCGCTTTCACGGTGCGGATACGAAACAGGCAGTTAAATTAACGATAAAGCATCGAGGATAATAATAGACTCGTAACGCAAATTCGCTTCGTGTCGTCTCTCATTTTCTAACAGTAGGTATTATTTAGCCGGCATAGTCGGAGTGATCAATGTTGTGTTAAACAACCATGGATTGGTCGACCCATTCATTGACTTTGTAGGTCTGCTTACACGTAGAAACAAAGTTACATGCCGTGCTCCAATAAAAAAATATTAAGAAAAATTATTTAGAATCTATGTGTGGGTTTTTTTGAAAATAACTATTAATATATACATTATACTTATTATGAATAATGTTCATCTATACTCTATACTTATTATGAATAATGTTCATCTATACTCTATACTTATACTTATAATATTATAAAGAGGTAAAGTTTGTGAGTGTGTGAGGTTGTAGGGGTAAAGTTTGTGAGTGTGTGAGGTTGTAGGGGTAAAGTTTGTGAGTGTGTGAGGTTGTAGGGGTAAAGTTTGTGAGTGTGTGAGGTTGTAGGGGTAAAGTTTGTGAGTGTGTGAGGTTGTAGGGGTAAAGTTTGTGAGTGTGTGAGGTTGTAGGGGTAATCTCTGGATCTACTGAACCGATTGAAAATTGGTTAACCCAATTACCGAGGAAGGCTATAGGCTATATAACATCACGCTACGACCAATAGGAGCGGAGCATCAATGAAAAATGTTGGGAAAACGGGGAAAATTTGTTCCTTTTGAGAGTTACCGTTGCATGCGCTGCGTGTGTCAGCTAGTATTATATATATAGGATACTAAACTCACCATTGTAAGAAGGCATTATATTGGTAATAATTTAACAATAATACTTCATAGATTTTTTATCACAGATATATTTTTAAATAAATACCTACTTTGTTATTCATAAATAATAATAATATGAATAACATTACACACATATTGCCCTGATCACAAACTAATCTCTAGGCTTGTACTATGTGCACCAGAAACAACAATATTAATACAAATTATATTACATACAGAAAAACGTACTAATATTTCTTTGCTATAGGTGGGAATCTATCCCAAGACCTCTTGATACAACGTCAAAGGCGCAACCACTTGTCTACGGAGACGCTCAAAAATGGTTTCATTTCAAAGCCTTTGTGGAAAAAAAACACCCAACGGTACGATACTCCAAATTAGAGTTAAAAGCTATTTATATTTAATAGGTAGTATTAACAGACATCATTTAACGAACTCCTTTGATCAAAGCCCGTAGCGCCTAAGGGTCAGTTTCACAACAGAGACCATTTTCTTTGTGCCGAAACCTTGTAGCTACCATCAACATTAAAACTAATCTCTTTAGTATAACAAAGTACGTCGTCACACTCTAAGCTCTTATTTATACAATGAAGGTGCATAAATGATATTTATAGTATTTTTTATTTCAACTGAAACTTTTTTTTAAATCTATATTTCATAAGGATGTATATTGAAGAATTGTAACATGAAGAATATGTAAAAGTTTTACTAAACTAGTTTATAATATAACTGCTATATATATAATATAACACTTAGGTCCTTAGTTCAAACCCCGGTTTATACCAGTGAGTTTTTAATCTAAAAAAATATGTACGTTTATTTGACAACACCACTATAATGCCTCGAAGAGCAAGTTAAGCTGTCGGTCCCAGTTTCACTATAGGTACCATATTGAGTATTTCCAAAAATCGCGACGAGCTAGCCAGTTGTTCGGTGTAGACTCATACTATCGGCTACGACGAGGTGGGGTTGAAAACCCCTCCGCTGAGGCCGTCTAAGTGATCTCGGGCACCCGTGATGATATATATTATTAGGTTTTATTCCCTTCTCGTCATAGCCTATGGTATTCTGAATCTACAACGAACAAGTGGCAAGCTCGTCAAACAGTTACACAAGTTTGGCTTCGGTGTATAAGTATATTCTGGAATACCATCGATGATGAGGAGGTAGCAAACAAGACCACTGAGGCTGTACAGGCTGGTCTCAAGTGCCTTAATTAAATGCGTTTAAGCCTCTAAATGCGCTTACCCGCTTATATAAATATTTAGCTGATAAATACATTACCTACTGAACGCATTTTTTAGTATATTACTAAAATTATTTTAGAGAGAAAAAAAATACTATAATTATATTTATTTTTCATTATTTCGTTAATAGCTATAAATTGCCAAAGGTTATTCAATTGAACAAATTGCTGCATATTTTAATAGCTCTCGAACAGCCGTTTTTGCACTTCAAAAGGCGGTGCGATAATAGCTTAAATGTGATATCATTACATAATTTTTTTGACGTTATACATAGGTATTACCTATATATATTTGATTATAGGAAAAAGCAATCATATGTCTTCGCTGTTGCTTATTATTACCTTCTAAAACGGTCATCTTAAAAATACCTCTACAATACCTCTATGTCCAGATAAATTTAACTCTACAATTAAATAGTCAGTATTTATGTACCTACTCAGAATCAACCGTTTAATGTGCTCTTAATAACATGAAAAGTTGTTTAAAAAAATCTCATTGTACGCCGGGAATCGAACTATGTACCTTCAGTTTTTAAGTCCACGGTCTAACTAACTCTGCTACCGTCTACTTTTCAATTCGTATATATAATCATATTACATAATATATCTAGTTTATCAAGCCGAAATATACAAAAAATATACCTCGTAGCATGTCGTAGTCGTGGCGCCGCCGAGACGGACCAGTTGTACAAAAACCTCTCGTCAATAGCTCTAACCACTATTCATAATATTACTTAATTAATACACAAGAAATTTACTGAATATTATCCCAAAAAAAAACAACCAAAATACTGAAAGATTTTATAAACAAACGTGTTATCGCGCGGTGCCGCTTATAACGAACGTTATTTAAAAAGTTTAATATATATTTTTATGATAGATTAAAACTGTTAATTAAAACGTGATTTGGTGTCGAATATGATGATTATCGGTGTGATAGATAAGCACGAAGACGTAGCGAGCGCGGCGACGTACGGGCGGCGTGCGGCCAGAGCGCTCTCACACTGAGGCGTCGCGAGCGCTGTAGGGCTTCGATAGCGCTAGGGCGGCGCGCCCACGCTCGATATCGCCGCCTTCCTAGCTGCCACCCTCAATCCCACCGTTTTACAAAAAACTTCTGTTATCTACATTAATATGATAAGACTCATTAAGAACCTAGATACCACTAATACCTTATAAACTTATTAAAGTAGCCAGCAATATAGGATAAAATTTAACACCAACTTTGTATTTAGTTATCCTTGATATGTATCGTATACGGACACCGGTTATCTGTCATAGTTTTAAGCTGGCTTGACTTTTGTTTTAATTGGAATTTTAGATTTATGCTTTTTTGTAAAACTTTTGTAAAGTATAATAGTGTAGGAATATAATATGTTTAATATGTCATTAATAATAATAATTTGATTTTAGATATTTTTAATACTTATATAATAAATATAATTTACAATAATAATAATATTATTGAATTAATGAGTAAATAAAAAAGTTTTTTTTTATTATTTTTATGTATTTTATAGATATGTACCATATATATTTCGGTAATAAAGTACTAGTTGTAATTGCAATACACTTATTTTTATGTTGTTTAAACTACGGCTAGTAGAGACAAGCCAAATTACAGTTTGTCATGAAAGCAAAAACACGCAATACATGCATCGACAAAATATTTTATAATAAAATATCAAACTTAATGTTTGTTTTAATATTAAAATTTTGCATGTTAGTGTGAAATTAGTGTAATTTTAAAAAATAATGAAAGGTTTCAAGTATTTTACATTGAGATTTTCAGTATTGCATTTACCTAGATCTTTACCTATAGTCCAATGTTGTGGTATTTTATTTAATGGATTAATTAATTTAAAATACACAATAGATTTAAATGCATAACTTTCACCACTATTAGATTAATTTAGTTGTATTGTGTGATATAAAAATCTGTCGTAGAAAATGTATTTATGTATTATTTTATTGATTTATTTATCATTACGGGTGCATGAGACCGCCTTAGGGTACCCATCGAAAGGGTTTTATTTCTATGTTATCGTCTGTAGAACAAGTAGCGAACTCTTCGCGGTTCTTAGAGTCGGTACACTCAGTGCCTATACCTACTTATTTTACGATATTAAAGTTTACGCTAGCTTCTAGCAGCTGATGCTTTTTTAGAAGTTTAAATTTGTTTATAATATATAAATAGAATTAATAAATTATAAAATATTTTAAAAATATTATATGCTGGTATAAAATTCGATTCTTCAGACATATTAAATTCAGACTTATAGTATTTAGAAAAAAAAACAGATAATTCTGTGGTTTAAGTAGGGTGAGCATATAAAGTATTTATTTGTTTATATGTAATTAACTAAAAATGTGAAGTCTTTATATAATTGACAAAGACCGCCTTTGACCTCAATCGTGCTTGATGGAAAGCATCAATGGTATCGTATTTAAGCACGCTTACCCCCTATGTTCCTGTTTACTTTAGACTTAAAAACACTAAGACTGAGATTGATAGTCATTGCTTAGCAAGAGCTAAGACACTGTTCGGACTGTCGGACTACATACTATAATACGATATACTACTATAATAAAAATATGTAGGACAATTCACACAAATTGCTATATTATTATGGTTACAAACTAAGCTCTAGGCTTGTACTATGTGTATCAGAAGCAACGATATAATACATATTATATTTTATAAACACCCAGACCATGACAAACTGTACTGGAAAACGTACTAATATTGTTTTGCCATGGGTGGGAATCGAACCCACGACCTAGGTATTTAACGCCTAGGTCTACGGAGGCTGTCATATAGAAAAACTTAACTTTGACAGCTGTAAACAACGACTTGGGCTAAGCAACGACTATTAATCTGAGCCCTAGATTGCAATTAAGAATCAAGAAGATACTGCCGTGTGTTTTTTAAACCAGAAAGAAAAGCGATTTGTGCCTATCTATGAAGGTCATGTTTTATATTTCAATAGATTTCATAAATAAATAAACATTATTTATTAGTGTCATAATAAAATAAATTGGTAATATATACAATACAAATCTTTTTTAGTGAGATTTCAGTGTTGCACTTACCTAGATTTATAGTCAGCGTACGGCGAGCATGTAAATGAAGGAGGGATGTTAACAAATGTCGGGCGGTATTATGCACGACTGAATGGGCACTTCGATGATCACGATGTGCTCTTGTAACACGACAGTCAGATATCTGCCCGTGAGCCTTGTTCACCACACTAAGCTAATTATTTAATATTAATTATATATTTTCAAAGAAAATTTTAAGGTTTTTTCAGTCATTGCCTTTTTTTGACCGCCTCGGTTGTCAATTGGTGGGTTTGATTCCCACTCTCAGCTAAGTAAATCTTTACATGTTTTTTTTGTACAATTTTTCTCGATCTGTATAAACATAAATATTGTTTCTGGTACACATAACATTCCGCCTAATTTGTTGTTAAAACAATATATATTAACATATTTTTATTTTAATATTCGAAATACGTTTTTAATAAAATAAAGAAAATGCAGTATTCGTATTTAAATATTTTATTAAATAATTTCACTTAAAAAATACTTGTATTTTATACTTAAAATCCTCTTGAAATTACTTTTAGTACAATTTGGCATTCATGACCAAAAGTATCTAGTGTATATAAAATTAATTAAACTAAAACACTAGCTCCTATAGCGCGGTGGGCGGCGCCCAAGCATATTATTATCACGCTATCTATCTTGGGCGCCCCATTCTCAGGGGAAGATATCAAACGAATAAAAACAGTTTTATGGGACGTCATAGTCTAAAATAACAAGCTTTTAAAAGCCGAAGTTTAATTTTATTTTATTTAGGTATTTATATCATCATATCACGGGTGCCTTACAGCGCCCGAGACCACCTTGACCGCCTCAGGGTACCCAGCAGAGGGGTTTTTAATCCCACCTCGTCGTAACCGATGGTATGAGTCTACACCAAACAAGTAGCTAGCTCAACGCGATCTTGGGATAGACTCAATAACCCATCTATATACAGTTTCAGAAGTTGATATAGTGAAACTGGGACGGACAGCTTAACGTGCTCTCCGAGGCACTATAGTGGTGTTGTTATACAAATGTACATACATTTTTAGATAAAAAACTCATTGGTACACAGGGTTCGAACCAAGGACCTAAGTGTTTTTAAGTCTAACCAACTCGGCCACCACGAATATCATATATAATCTATTTTACAATGCAAATCTCATTTTTTATAACTTCACCGACCTACTAGATTCGTTTCCACCGTTAATATAGGTACAAAAGCCGTCATGTGGCCTAGTCATGTTACGGTTTTAGTCTGTGAGTCCACGCTTTTAGGATACTACGGCATCAAGGGGGTATCAGTCTCTTTTCAGGGTGCGGTTACGAAACAGATAGCTGAATATACGATAGAACAGTGATTCTATTAAAATAGTAATGCCATTTATCTTTGTCCCCGCCCATTGCTTAACCGCATCATTTAGCATGAGAGCGATCAATACTCCTATACAATATATTATGCTTATTAGATTTCCAGGTAGCATTTTGACGTCCCTATGGCGTCAATTACGTCGAGAATGACACTAAGTTGACGTCATAGGGACGTCAAAATGCTACCTGGGTTGGTCTCTAAGGTTTTTAAGTAAGGCCCCGACAAATAAACATGTTTGTTGGGGCCTTACTTAAAAACTACTGGAGCGATTGCCTTGTTTGTTGTTGAATAACTTTTACTATTAGTCCTGGGGGTAAAATAGGGTATACCTATTATATTTTGATATACATAGGTACAAGAAGGTCAGATTGTTTATGTTTTGAGAGTCTCTTAGAAAAAGTTTTTAAATACAACAGAAATATCAAATATAACAAGGTGGAAAGAAGGCCTCTATAACTCTGCTAGGCCGACCGACCGGACTCGTTACCACCGCCCATACAGATGCAAAAACCCTCAAGCGACCTAATCATGTATCGGTTAGCCTGTGGGATCTCCGGTTTTCCGGAGACTACTGGGCGATTGATTTGACGATAAAACAGCGAGGATATTAAAATAGACTCGTAATGCAAATACGTATTTGTCGCCGCCCATTTCGTAACCGTAGGTCTGCTTATCATCAGGTAGATACAAAGTCACGTGATCCGATAAAACAATAAAAAAGGTGAGCTATAAAGCAAAGTTGGGTATATTCACGGAATAGAGAAACCGTGGGTTATAATGACATAAAATTGTATTAAAATATTTTAGATGTTACCTTAGCTCTTTGAGAAATTTATTTTTTTCGATAAAAGTTGACATTTTATGTCCTTATTTTAGCAACTATAATGATATAGGTAACTGAGTGATTTTATATACATTATTAGCATGGTAGCTATGTTTAACATGTTTACTTTAACTAATAACAGGTATCTAACAAAAACCATAGTAAATATTATTTTTTAGCTAGTAGAATAATTAATATAAGTAGGTATAGACGAACAGAAACTGCTGAGACATGTCTTCGTCGGCAACTTTGCACAAGGAGTTGAACGACTCTCTTAGAGTCTTGTTATTTCTCACTTAGAGAAGCTTGCGGATTTTCAATGACTTGCTGGAATCCAAGACACATGTATTAACATAATACATACTTATATATAATCCAAATAGGTATATATCTATTGTATAGTCCGAATAAACTATTGACCCGCCATTGAACTTTGTAATACCTATCATTTTTGACTGCTAATTCGTGACAATGGAGTACTGTTACAATACTACATACAGTATATATACCTACATCAGCAATTAGTACTAATTTATCTATACTGTGTTTTTATCATACTCACATAATTTGTTTATTGTGATATATCATAGTCACATAATTTGTTTATTGTGATTCTTTGATGAAAATAACGAAACACATATTTTTTCCTTTCCTTCACCCATACAAAAACATTAAGATAAAATGTGTTTTTATCATATATACAAAATTTGTATATTGTGTTCTTTGATGAAAATAACGAAACACGTATTTTTTCCTTTCCTTCGCCCATACAAAAACATTAAGATAAAATGTGTTTTTATCATATTCACAAAATTTGTATATTGTGTTCTTTGATGAAAATAACGAAACACGTATTTTTTCCTTTCCTTCGCCCATACAAAAACATTAAGATAAAATGTGTTTTTATCATATTCACAAAATTTGTATATTGTGTTCTTTGATGAAAATAACGAAACACGTATTTTTTCCTTTCCTTCACCCATACAAAAACATTAAGATAAAATGTCTACAAATCATTAAAAATCATCAATTCAGCTTTTATACTAAACTCACTTGCTTGATACAAAGATCTGTGATGTACTTCTTAGGGTAATTTTAACCATATATGCGTCCATAATTTTATTATGATACTCGTAATTTATTTTTTTGGCATTTTTTGAAGAAATAAAATAACTACCTTTTTTATTTTAAAAGTGGTTTGTATAACTAATACTTAACGCATTAAAAAAACACCCAGTAGGTACTGATTTTAAAATTTAATAATGCTTAAGAGCTTTCTTTTCTTTTTCTTTTCGCATTTAGCCCAATTCTTGAGAAAGTATTTTTTACTAACTTGAACACGCCGTGTGACATAGTGAATGGGGTCCATCAATACATTGCTTAACAGCATTGATCGCTTCCACTATGCCGGCAAAATGATTCGATTACGAAATGGGTGGCGAAGACTAATTTGCATCACAACTACTATAATAGCGTCACTGCTTTATCGTCAAATCAACTGTCCGATTCGTAACCGCACCCTGAAAGGACACTACTACCTCGTCAAGAAATCAATTGAATCGTTTCCTAAAAACTTGTTAACCAACAGACTAATACCGAAACATGACTAGGTCACTTGACATTTTTTATAATTAAAATGTTCGGTTTTTAGAAACCTAGCGAGAAATTAAACGCTGAGTGAAACACATGCACAGATAGTTTATTATAAAGCTCTGCTAGTAAGCTAGTATTAGTTAATCTAGCTAGCTTCTAGTCGTCATCATTTGGCATCTACCCATTACGTCGGCACAGAAGTCGTTACGTTAGACGACAAGTTAATTAATTACACTTTATTCTCAGTGAAGATTAGAGATCAAGGAGGCCTTGACTTTGTGATGTATTTTCATTTGTTTATCTATTTCTTTCATGTCAACAACAAATCGGAAATAGTTAATTACGAGATTTAAAATATGTTTACAATTTTATTATTTCGTTTAAATTGCTGTAGTATGAAAAAAACTTCTGGGTAGGTACTTAAACGTAAATAAGTGCTGGCTGGTTGTTTTTTTTTATGTTTTTGGACCACGCCATGTGGCTTTGTATCAACCTGATGGTAAGCCAACCTCCGAATTCCATGAATGGAGACGATTAATACATTGTTATTGACATGCATTGATCTCACTATGCCGGCTAAATGATGTGAAAATAGGCGGCGACAAGGATATTTTTTACATTACTAGTCTACTATAATATTCTCGTGGCTTCGCCCGTTTTGTAACCGCACGTGTTTCATTATTTGGACTGTCCCCATGAATTTTAGTCGGTATGTGGTTTTCGGTGGAGAGTAGGTACTGCGTCGATTTCATGTGGAGGTAGTAGTCTCCTTTTTACAGAGCAAGGGTGCTATCCTTCGACCTCAACGTTGCTTTCCATCAGGCAAGATTGAGGTCAAACGTAGACGCTCTTTATAATATTAAAAAATACCATGTCCCGTTTTGAGTAAAAAAATAATGGTCGCGTTAAGTATAATCTCTTAAAAACCGGTGAACCCACAGACTAAAACCGAAATAAGACTAGGTCACCTGTCGGTTACGGTATGTACATGATCACTTACGGGTTTAAATTCAGATGTGTACCAATGATTTTTGAAATAAAAAAACAACGTTTCGACAACAACGCTATAGTGCTATCGATCCTAGTTTTAGTAAACCAACTTGTGAAACTGTCTATTTATATGTTGAGTTTGAGTACAGTCAGAAGCCAATGCTTTGAGTAAGCCTCAAGTGGCCTTAAGTGGCCTCAGGCGCCGCGCCGTAAGGCACCCGTCATCGTAGATTTTTTTATTGGAGCGTGGCATGTGACATGCTAAGCAGACCTACAAAGTCCATGAAGGTGGTCGATCAATACATTGTAGTTTAACCGCATTGATCGCTTCTACTACGGCTAAATAAAATTTGGCGGGAAAGGCATTAATATCCTCGGTGCCTATTATCGTCAAATCTACTGCCCATTTCGTAACCGCGCCCTGAAAGTAGTAAGTATACCGTCTCGAAATATATATATATCATCATCACGGGTGTCATACGGCGCCCGATACCGTCTAGACGGCCTCAGGGTACCCAGCGGAGGGGTTTCTAATTCCACCTCGTCGTAGCCGATGGTAAGAGTCTACACCGAACAAGTGCCTAGCTCGTCGCGATATTTGGAAGACTCAATAACCCATATAAACAGTTTCACTAAAACTACTTGTACTATTATTTCATCTGTGCTAAAACTAGGACCGACAGCTTAGCGTACTCTCCGAGGCACTATAGTGGTGTACATATTTTTTTTTAGATTAATAACTCATTGGTGCACACCGGGGTTTGAACCATGTACCTGGAGTGTTTTTAAGTCTAAGGTCTAACCAACTCGGCCACCACGTCAACCTTCTCGAGAACGCTACTCGTATTATAATACTTACGTATATCAACTGTAGACATAGGTACAAGACAGAGATCATTTGTCATTGTAATCCATAATATGTTCAAATATCAATCAATAACCACAGGCGCCATTGGAGTAAATCAACTCGTTATTTTGAAATGCGATACCAATTGGATAAAATGTATTGTACATCAAACAGCGGACAAATCTTCTCGGACAAAGCTTCCATTTTTAATAATACGAGTACATAAATGTTATTTTAATTTTAATTTCTTGTTATTTACGTTAGTGTCCTATAAACAATAGCTCTACCATTAGTTTTTCACTTCTGTACAGTGTAAACCACGGGCGTAGCCAGGTTTTAGTATCGTTCAAGAAAATAAAACACCCAACAGAATCCCCTGGCTACGCCCGTATTGTAAACTGTAGGGATTCACCAATAAAATGGCTTATTTTATTCCAGTAAAAATAAACCGTTTCTATTGTTGGATCCTTACAGTTTAAATTGTAAGTAAGTGAAATATTGATTAAGGACAGCAGTGTCCTTAATCGCGAAGTCTGCATTTTTCATACAAAATAAGCTTTCGGTCTTCCAGTAATACCACGATTATTTCTCATGTGGTAATACTCGTTTACTGTTTGTCAAGAATTATTTTTTGTCGGTCATTGTTGTACACGGTCATTGTACTTATAATCTTTCTGTGTTGGATTTTTTTGTCTAATAATAAAATAACAAATAATACCCATAACTAATTTCAATGTCGGTGGAGTAGTTGGAGCTAAACTAAATAAGATAAAGAAAAAATCGTGCTACGGGCCTGTCCATAGCTCCTGAAAACCGTTGAACCGACAGACTAAAACTGAAATATGTTTAGATCACTAAATTAAGAATATATACGGTTTTAAATGTGTACAGGTTATAAAAACCTATCCCTCCTAAACACGCATTCAACATTCAACAAGTTGTTTAAGTACCTATCTAACAACATAACTGTATTTTTTCAAACTTGCAACAGCCATAATGAGTAGGTAAAACTCCATAAATATAGGTTTATATTTCATAAAATCATAGCTAAGCTAACATTTACTATAAATATAGAGCAAAGGTGTGCACGATGCAATAAAGCGAGGTGGTTGCGTGCTGAGCTGCGCTTGCGTGCTATACTAGGATCGTGATATGATACCATCAGTGCGGTCTGGCTACCTATGGAACCCTATGTTTTTGCAATCATGCGATTTTAGCAGCTAACAAACTAAAATTTATTTCGTAGAAAACCAGCAACTTATGCAGTTACCGACTTATAAGAACGCAGACTTTTCCTTATTTATTTTAGCTTTTTTTCGAATAGCTTCACAAATGTAGGTATGGGAAAAACTCATCAAGTGTTTTTTTTTTTACATTATGTAGGTACTTGCGATATCAAAAATATTCACCTGCTATAATAAAATACAAGGTTCATAGAAGTAATTCCAGACCTAACGAACTTTCGATATAATTTCGTAGGGCAAAATTTTATTATATTAAAACCGTATAGATTTTTTTTCAATTATTATTATATTCAAATTATTATATCTCAAATTACGGCGCCCGAGACGGCCTCAGTGTACCCACCCAGTGGATGGGTTTTTAATTCCACATCGTCGTAGCCGATGGTATGAGTCTACACCGAACAAGTGATGTTTGGATAGACTCAATAACACATCTATAAACAGTTTCACAAGTTGGCATAGTGAAACTGCGAAAGACAGCTTAACGTGCTCTCCGAGGTACAGTGGTGTGTGTTCAACTAATGTACATAATGTACATAATTTTTTTGATTAAAAACTCATTGGTACCAACTCGGCCACCACGTATTTACCTATAAAAGTGTATTTTATATTTCCTTTAATTTTTTGGAAATAATATTATTTTTATTTTAATATTTAATCGATTCGCGAACTTTGATCTATTGCAATACCTATAAATACATGTTTCTCGTTCTTTTGGATATATGGAAGTCCGAATTTCAAGTAAAATGGACCAGTAAGTAGTCCTCGAAATATTTATTGCAGACCGACCAACAAACATAAAATAATTTGAAATCCTAAAAATTGAAATGACATTTTTAGTAGCAGCTCTGTTTTTATATTTTTAACTTTTTTCGGCAACAGTGAAACACACCCGAGATTTCCTTAAAATCTATGAATATTCAAACACTCTCTCTCTACATCAAAGTAAGGGAGCGAATTGCATCCAGTTTACACAAAAATATTCTTACTCCATAAGAATTGGCAGCAACAATTCAGTCACATTTATTATAAGCATGTGATAATTTTCAATGATATTTTATAATTCATTTATGAATTATTTGCTTTAATTAGTTCTGAACTGAAAAAAAAACACAACGTAAAAGGGTTATACTAGACGATTACAAGGCCGAAATATTATTAGATATAATTTCTTTATTAGATAATACTTCAGCCATGATTATATCCCATGATTAGTCGTACTACGTACTCGTAGAATACGTATGCTACGAGTACGTAGTAAGAAGCAGGTATAATATAATTATGCAGTTGTATAAACGTAACAATTGGAACTACTTAGCATGATTATAACAGTAATGAATAATTTCTAAATTAATATTACTATTAGTTTTAATTGTACTATTAGTTTATACAAACTTATTAGTGAAAACATAATAGTGGCAAGTAAGTACCTACAACTTGATGTTCTCTATTGCACTTTGATAATTTGTCTTAATTTAGGTAATTCACTTGCAACAGCATGTTAATTGCTTACCTTTGAAATTGTTACTGACAATAGCCTAACATTGTTCTGTTTTCCAATTT
This sequence comes from Monopis laevigella, assembly GCA_947458855.1. Lineage (NCBI taxonomy): Eukaryota > Metazoa > Arthropoda > Insecta > Lepidoptera > Tineidae > Monopis > Monopis laevigella. The sequence goes on from OX381581.1 coordinate 16,466,647, forward strand.
TAAAATACTATTCTATGAATATTGACCTTCCCCACCTTTCCTATTTAAATAAAATAAAAAAATAGAATCAGGTCTATTAGTTTTTCAAGAGGAATCAAAATATATAATATTAAAAAATTGCATTCAGATACAGAACGGTATGAAAAACCACTCCTAATCGTTTTTACACAGTTCCCTGCTCCTTATAGAAATTTCAATAAAAAAGAAGCTACTATACAAATTCCATATTCCTAGCATCAGTCAGTAGTTTCGACTGGGCGATGATGAAGGAGTCAGTCAGTCAAAACAAGCTCTTATAGATAGATTACTATATCTTCCTATATGTCTATATCTGTTCTCTGACGTTATATAAAAGCATAATATTCTATGTTTACCCAGACTTTAATTTATGTAAGTACTAATTTTAATAATTAGTATTTTTAATGGAATATCTTTTTACAGTTAGACGGCAGTACCCACGCTTGCATCACCAACCAATGTAGCGGTGGTGTAGGCCGCAACATGGCCGAGGCTCTGTGGCGGCTGCGGGGCCCAGGCTCCGTGCGACTCATCACCGCCGTCGGAGACGATGTGGACGGTCAATACTTAGTCAACCAGACTCCTGGACTATATGTGGAAAGTAAGTTCTTACTTTTTTTTAAATTCATTGGAGCACGGCACATCTATACTAGTGCGAGTTTCAAAAATCATAAAAATCTATGAATGTTTATTATGGGTAAAAGCTAAGACCTATAAGACCAAAAGGTCGTGACTGTATGGGAAATGTTTTATCAGATTGTCAAAGTGCAATAGAAAACATCGAGTGGTAGGTCCCTATTTGCCACTATTATAATTTCACTAATAAGTTTTGTATAAACTTATAGTATATAGAGTTAAAACTAATAGTACCTAATAGTATAATAATTATTCATTAATGTTATAATCATGCTAAGTAGTTCCAATTGTAACGTTGTACCCAGACTACAATATTATACTATCCCTGCTTCTTACTCGTAGCTTCGATACGTAGTACGAGTAATCATGGCTGAAATATTGTTATAACTAATAATATTTCAGCCATGTAATCATCTAGTATAACCCAAAAGGGGTTATAATAAAAACACAACATAGGTAAAAACCTTTGTTATGTTTTTATTTTCAGTTCAGTGGCCCTAGTAAGATTTTTTTTTAACTTCCTCATAGTAAGTGAGCACACTATGCCAATAAGATTAGCTTATTTTGACAGGCTTAGAAAATTAAGCGATCCTATTGGTGGAATACTTGCTTAACACAGTGAGACATTAAAACAAACTCGCATCAGGGCTACTGATTGAAACATACCCTTACAACAGTGGCGGATTTCCTTAAGGCCAATCGGCTTAATAGTCGAATCTACGCCTTAACGTATACTATGATAGATGAAGAGATTCAAAAAAAGAAAGGTCAAGTAAACTTCAGAATAAATACTTGTTTGGTGGTAATTGATACACTTTTAGAAAAACTTCAGAAGCGACGGAATGTTAAAATGAAATTGACGGCGTCCTAGGGCGGGCAAAACTACTAGTCCGCCTCTGCTTATGAGTCGATCAAAACATTGTTTCGAAAAACAATTTGCATAGGAATCTAATTTATATTCCCCCGGCCTATTTTCAAAATAACTTTTCGTATCCTGTTAAGAAATCGGTGCAGCAGGCTCATGAAACCCGGTTAACTCACAGACTAAACCCGAAACACGGCTGCGTCATAAATCTGCATTGGAATACCTTCTTTGTCTATCACTATATTTATATGTGTCTAATATGTATAAAATAAGAATATAATATTGACTATTTATATTATAATTCATTAAAATTTTATTATTAATTTAAATATAAATTTATACTTAAATAAAAATTTGTAAATATTGTTGCCTAAATATTACTATTCTATTGTGTTTTGTTATGTATCTTATTCAATGACCTATAAAAATACTTAAATGAAATTAATAGAATATTAAATGATTTTATTTATATTCTTATTGGAGCACGGCAAGTGACTTTGTATCTACCTGGTGGTGAGCAGACCTAAGCAGATTGTTTGAATTGACCATTGCATATAGTTAGCTCCAGTAGGTATGTACCTATCCGATACAGGGTGAAATTGAAAGGTCGTACTATGAGGCTCTACTTAGTGATAAAATCGAACAACTTTTCCCATGGAACCATGCGTCGAAAATGGAAAAAATATGGCTTCCCCATACAATAAAAATAATAAATACCATCACGGGTGCCTATTTGGCTCCCGAGAACCGTTTAAATGGTCTCAGGGTACCCAACGGAGGGATTAACTCGTCTTCATTTCGCCAAAGGTGTTCGGAGGCAACACCTAACAAGTGGCGAGCTTGTTGCGGTGTTTATGACGAAATAGCCTCGTTGTATAAAGCGGTCACCCATCCCAGGTCGGCCTTGTTGTCATCCGCTTAACCTTGATATCAGTTGCGCTGTGACTTAACCACTAGGCTGGGGCCGCTTTTTTCCCCATACAAATTGGTCATTTTATATGAAGAAAGCGAATATTTTTCATTTGCGACACATGGTTTCATTTAATCAGTAGAACATCATATTAGCCCAAAGTACGACCTTTCCAAGTCACCATGTACCTACATACATATACAGGGTGAATTTTTCAAATGTGCCTTCAAGGTTAAATCCTAAACTACAAGGAATAGCGAAAAATCTTCAAGGGAGTCTCAGGGCCGATTTTGATAATAAATACAGTTAACTGCAACATTAGATTTTAAAAAATAGGTATATTATCCTAGCCGGGAATCAAACAGTTGATTTAAAAAAACTATTATATTATGTATTATTGATGGGATTTATAAGTTTAGGCAGAATTTATTCATACTTCCATTAGATAGCCTGACGACAGTATCTACATATTCTAGAAAAAAACATAATAATTGCAGGTAGTATAATGAAGGGACAAAAAACTCCAAGCTATACAGCCGTTCTAGACTCTCGTGGCGAGTGCGCTCTAGGGCTGGGGCACATGGAGCTGCATAATCACATCACTCCAGAAATGGTAAGTCAAGAAAATTATGTAGTACGTTTTTCTGTAGAGTTTGTCATGGTCTGGGTCTTTATAAAATACTAGCCGACCGGGGGCCTTACCAAAGACCCAATCGAGATTTGACGTTTCTCATCGATCAGGCTCTACCCATAGAGTAAAATTCCTATACATTTTTATCGATCGATTGCAGCGATTCGATTGGCGATTGTGTTCTTTGGTCAGGCCCCCGCGCAACTTCGTCAGCGTAACTTTAACCGTTTACGCAGCGCACGCAACGCAAGCTCTCAAAAGGAATAAATTTTCTGTTTTCCCAACATTTTTCATTGATACTCCGCTCCTATTAGTCGTAGCGTTCAGTAGATCCAAAGATTACCACCTACAACCTCACAAACTGTAGGTACCTCTTTATTATATTTTAGTAATAATAGTATCTATTAGGTAATTTTGTTATTTTAAGTACAAGCCTAGAGTTTACTTTGTGAACAGTAGCATTGTAATTTTTCTTAACGTTTACTTTCGTGTTAACTATGATTTTACTACTGCGTTAACATTTTCAGCAATCACACGCTTTGCATTGTTAGTTCTTAAAATTTCCGCTTGGAAGGCTAAACTATTGCCCATACAAATTTTAACTCAAACGCAAAGTAATAATTAGAAAACTCACACGGCCGTTAGAGCTACTGGGAATAGGTATGTATGAAATATATTTTAAAAAACATGTCGGGCATTGACCGCTTAGTTAGAAAAAGAAGCAATTGACGGCCGCCGCGAGATCTTGTTGTGCATCCCACTCCACAATACAAAATAATAATAATAATATATAGGACAATTTACACATATTGCTCTGGTCACAAACTAAGCTCTAGGCTTGTACTATGTGTACCAGAAGCAACGATATAATACATATTATATTTTATAAACACCCAGACCATGACAAACTGTACAGAAAAAAACGTACTAATATTTGATTACTACTTATATGTTAATACATATAAACCCTCCGGAAGAACTTACCTAAATAATGGTTAATACCGCATCAAAATTCGTTTCGTAATTTAGTAGATATAGCGTATAAACGCGGGTATAAAAGCGACTTCATTTATTATATGTATAGATATGCTTATACTTGTATTATTTTGAGAAATTCTTTCAGATCAACCAAAACGTAAAACTTTTAGAAGAGGCTTCTCTCGTGGTATTGGATGGTAATCCACCATTGGAAACTATAGAACATGTCATCCGTGTGTGTAACGACTTACAAAAACCAAGTAAGATATGCCTTGTAAAGTGGTGTCACATTTTTAACTGATACAAAGTTCCATGCTAGGTATTTCAGGAATCAACTGTTTTTATTATTGAACTAGTAGGAAAATTCAACTGGAGCAGTTTAAAATGTGACTACATTATATCCTGCCCCATTATAGATTTTTTTGCACTTAAAAATGTGACCTATTATGAAACTTTGAAGCAGTTGAAAATGGAGGCCCATTATATCCTGACCCACCAAAGAATTTTGTAGCATATCAAATTATCTTATTATTTTATTTACCATGGAACTTTGTAGCAGTTGAAAAATTCCAGTGGTTCGACGTTTGAACTTCTTACCGCTATTCTTAATAATATATTATTGCTTTTACTAGTACTTAAGTGCTAGTAAAAATAATCCATATAGTGAGCGATTAAGAAGTCTTAATAGATACGAGTAGGTATAGGCATAATATTAAGACTTTTCGTAAATTAGTTTCGACGATTCATAGGCCTACTTTTCTTAATGTTGATATTTCTTAATCAGCATGTCTATTAAGGGCTCTGCAGTCGTCTTGACGCCCATACAAACGTACTTCCAATATCTTGGCTGTTAGTAGAAGTTTAATTATTATTTTTATGTTGGTAATTGTACGTAAAAATCTTTTTGTTGTGGGTAGAAAATATTTTTGTATTATATATATATTTTTTGGAATTAAAAAAAATTTAATTATTACAATGACCGACACAAAAATATTATTTTAATTCTGCGACAAACAGTAGTTGAGTTAATACTCGGAAGTAAATTCAATGGAAATTAAATAGGTTTTATTTATCCATGTAGATAATAGGGAAGTGTCTTATACCTAAAATCGCTTTGCCATACATGAGAACACATGATGGCCATTGAAATCAAACAAAAACTGTTATTATAACCAATCGTTGAACATTGCTTGGTTGAAGTGAGATCACAATATGGCGGCATCGGGCATGTTGGACATTTCTTTCGATAGGTGCTTTAGGCCTTAGAGCCGTATATTAATCTTACTTTCATGGTTTCATCTGTCAAGATAAAGCAAATTTTCATTAAATTATCGTGATAGACCCAAAAGATGAACATAAACATAATAAAACAAGTATTGTGCATTAACACTTTATTATTCTAAGAAATGCAATGGACGGAAAGTACAGCATATAAGTAATACTTAAAATCTAAGTAGAAAATCTAGCCTACGAGATTCATAATAAACAAAAACATGTCAGACAAAATAATGGAACATTTAAATTCGGTTAATTAAGTTTTAAATGCAGTTTTTATTAGGAAAAATTATATAAGAAAAATATTCTCTATAAAAATATGTGAACCCAAACAATATTTTATAGATAACTACATCTCATGTATTATATCTACAGTTGAAAAGGCAGTCAGTCACAATATTAACTACTATTTAAAGTACGTATACATATAAAACTAAAATTTATGTCCCATTCATTATCAAATTCAATGCATTTATAAAGAGGAAACCATCTATTAGGAGTTTCCTTTTTAATAGTTTAATAACATTCACAACCAAAGCACACACTCATTTGACAGGGTATAAGCACTTTATTATATTGTGCTAAGGTTCAATTTTATTTTAAACAATATTGCAGTCTGAACACCAGATTTAATCAATTATTTCTGATCATTCAAATAGTTGGCCAATATGAAACTACCATAATGACTACAGCAAAAGATTGTTTTATTTTTTAATGGGCGGCTAAAATCTTTGAATCACAGAGTTGAATATAATTATATTTTTTCAATGACACCTAACTAAATTCATTATAAACTAAATATTAAACTTTTAACCATAACAGTCAAATCCTTATTAATCTAATGTTTACAAATCATAGTTTAAAGAAAAAGTGGAATTTACATATAAGCTCCAGGACGGCTTTGCAAATTGGGATGCAATGCATGTAGAGCATGTAGAGCATGTTCTGGCTGGGAATGTTGCATCTGGGCCACAAGATTCTTGGCCTCTCTACGTAGTTCATACAACTTGCATGACTCAAAGTACAACAGGACCGCTGCAAAACCTTTAAAAAGTACATAATAATTAGGCAAATACCACTATTACTGTTTATCTACTAGCGCCTTGTAATCTAGTGGGTATGGTATCTGTAATTATGGGTTCAAAATTTAAAATTATTTATTCATGTAAATCTTTACAGTTATTTATGATGAGTCAAAAAAAAGTATTTAACAATAAGGTCTTAGAGAGCGTTTGGTTGGGCTGCTATTATAATAATTTATAGCAGTCAGACTAATAGCATAAATATAAGTACCTATCAATGCAACTGTGGTACCTCAATAGGGCTGAGTTCTAAAACGAGGTAATAATAAACCTGTGCAATCTCTCAAGACAAAGAAAGAGATATGTACTTTGTGTATATTCCATCTTTCTTTCCCCCAAGAGATTGCAAGGGTAATTAGATTTTTGTAATTGAATTTTGTTATAGCCCCTAGGTACTGCTTTAAATTGCCCCAAAACTCAATTCATACAATTGTTTTGCTAGAGTTATTAAGGTGACCATAAATTTTACTGAGTTAACCAAGTCTAAACATAACTATTTTTTGAGAACTTACCAAAGATAATAAATGCCACAACAGCAAATGCATAAGACCAGGAAAGCACATTGAAGGATGGATAGAGAAGCCAATCACGACGGTAACAGTTTCCACCAAACACAGCTACAGCCAAGAATAAAAATGCACCTGCAAAAATATCATTAAATATGTATAGACTTATTAAACATACAAGGAATTCTGAGAAATTTTGTAGAAAATGTCTTAGTGTATAAATTATACACAAATTATATCTATACCTCAACTCTCTGATATAATTTCAAAATGTATTATATCCTATGTTGTGATCACTGGGGATAAAATTAACCTCCCTCAAATTTCATTGAAATTGGATTTTTCAGTAACAGACTTCTGAAATTATAATAAGGTTTCCCAGTCTAATCTTTACAAGTTGTATTTATTTACAGTACTTTTAAAAGGGCATTGTTGTGATATGTGCTATCACAACCTTTGCCTTAAATTCCTACTATTACTACCTAAAAGCCTGTTCCAAATTATAAATATAATAAAAATAAAAATATACTAACTTGCTGTAGCCACACATACAAATGCAATGGTCACACAGATCCATTCATAGCGCAATATAGGACGAAGAGGCCATCTCACAATCACACATGCCAGAATGATTTGTGCAGTCAACGAAAGTATCAGAGCGAGAGTGACAAATGCCTGCACAGCCATCAACCATCCAGGAAGTAACCATTCACGGATTACATAGTATTCCTGAAAATAATAGGACAGCAAATAGTACAGGAGCAGATAATATAGAAACAGCAAAGGGAATCTTGCTATGAAATGTAATTACTTTGTAGGAATGTTTACCAAATTCAGATGAGCCTCTTAAATTTATAATTATTTTTATAAAAAATCATAAGGTTTACTATCAGAGAGGCCCCTATTCTATTAAAATGTTTAAATATTCGGCATATGGAATACATGTATATATGGAAATCTTGTTTTCAATTCCCACCAATGGCTGAAAAAAATTGGTATGTTTTTCTGTAGGTACAATTTGTCTATGTAATCTATATAATAAATGATGTATAACAAAATTTGAATGAAGAGGAAAGTATTTGTGGTGTATTTATTATCTTTGCTAATCCATTAACAGGGATGCAGGTGTAAAAATCAAAGTTAAAATCTAAATTTCATGAAAACCATTACTATTAGGCATACATAAAGAGAAAAATAAAAAATCATAAGATTTAAGTGTGCACTTGGTAAATGTGATGTTAAATATACAAATAAATATAATATTTTTTAATACATTGATGGCTGAAAGAGTTCTAAAAAAGTAATTTACCTGACTAAAAACATAGTGACAGCCCTGAAACAACTTATCAAATTGATAAGGAGGGAAGCGAAAACGGTCAAAACAATATTCCCAGAGTCCCATACGTTTAAAAGATGAAAACATTTCTGGATAAGACTCTATCCAATATGGACCCGCAAATGCCAACAGAAGAAACAATCCAGCAATATAAGTCAATGATGCACCTAACAATGTAGCATCTGAAAAAAACAAATATATACTTGATATATGGTATGGATTTTAAAATTATCTAGATAAAACTATACTATACCCTACAGTTTCACTCGCTGTAAAAGAAATTGGATTGAAAATTAAATACAGCACTGTGTTTAATGTTACTGGCTAATAACACGCTGTAGCTTTCTATAGGTGAAATAATTGTTTAAATGTTTGTATAATGGTTTTTGAGATTATCCGGAACAAATCAAATCAGATCTTTTCTCTTTATAATTAGTAAGTATAGATAAACCATTTATTTATTATTTATAATAAAGTATAGGTACAATGTTATCCATTGATTTGTAGACATTTTCACTATTTTTATTTATTTAAATTCTTTATTGCACATAAAATAAAATTGTATATAGGCAAGCTTAACACCTTAGGAATTATCTACCAGCTAACCTTTGGGACTATTTCATTTATTTTATTGCTTGTTAGGATATAAAGAACCAGGGTTCTTCTATTGTTAATATACAGGTATGTAAACAATTGCCAAGTTTATAATACCTAATGCAAATATTTTCTTCACAAACTTCACAATTTAGGAAATGACACAATGTTCTCCAATGCATGAAATTTATAAAATTGTTAACAAACATTAAGAAAAATGTTTAATGGTTTATGTCGGGACTTTAAACAATAACCGCCTAGATTTTAAAGTCCTAAAAACCTACATATCATCACGGGTGGCTTACGTTACGGCGCCCGAGACCGCCTAGTCGGCCCCAGGGTACCCAGAGCAGGGGTTTTAATCCCACCTCGTAGCCGATGGTCAGGGTCTACACCGAACAAGTGGCTAGCTTGTCGCGATGTTTTGAATAGACTACCCAACTATAAACAGTTTCACAAGTTGGTATAGTGAAGCCGGGACCGACAGCTTAACGTGCTCTCCGAGTCACTATAGTGGTGTTGTCAAACAATATAAAAACCTATATAGGTAATTATTTAAATAAATCGTATACAAAAATATATAAATTTCGGGCGTGACCACACTTACTAGAAGCTTTCGGATATTCGTTATCGACAGCCATGTTGATACAAACAACAATATATTGAACTAACTGTAATTAATATTAAATTCAAACGCTTTCAAGTTTTCTATTTAAGCCTTCTTAAGCATATAGAAAAATATTTAAACTATGATGCACTCCGCTCAAACAAAAAAACAAACTAAAATGAACTGTCAAATATTACTTTTTTTTTTATTATGGTGGTAATGTTTTATTTTTCCTTGTGGATAAGGCAAGTGTATGAATCATAAAGACAAATCTTCAAATTATATTTTATTCATTTTACCACTACAACATAAAAAGGAGTTTTGCGACAACAGGAAAAGATAGGTTTAATGTTTATATTAAAATTTCACACTTATGTTTCTCTAAAGAAAAATTCGAAATCACCAACACTTTCGAACAACAAACTATCATGGATTCAAAAATACAAAAAAAAATCATAAACACAACCTTCCCCTACAGGCGCCAAAAAACTTCTTTTTAAAATAAATTTAACGGCACGAGCGCCAAGTACATTTATAGAAATAGTTTTTTTAATACAGCAACCACATTCCTAAATAACGGAAACGTTAGCTTGTCAAAATAACGAAATCCTTTAAAAATGGCATTGAAAGATCAGCAAAAAAATAACTAAAACAGAGAAGCACTTTATTCTCTTGTGATGCTATTGCTTTAACAGATTTTAGTATTCCATGAGGTGACAATTGAACATAAAGGATTTCGTTATTTTGAAATCTAATATTACCCTTAAAAGAAACAGAATATGGCAGCTGGCTTATTAATGTTCGAGCGGCTGCTGAAAACAAAAAAATAACACGAACGCTATAAACATTTATTGCCATTCACTTTCAATAAATTATAAGTTGCAGTAACGGTTTTTCCAAGTATCATGTAAAATTAACAATGAAATTTTAACAAAATTTCATTGCGCTATCGTAAGGTTGGTACGCTTATTACTGGAGAAATAAAAATACATCTTTATTGCAAATGAAGGCTACGGCTATACTGATTTGTCATTTTATTTGTGTTTTTATCTGACTTTATTGATTTGTTTACATAATAAATAAAAAGCGACTGCACTGCACTGAGAAAAAATTTAAGTTATTGGATTCGTCTTACCTACATTACCGTATCCGTCATAAGACTACCTACTAAAACTTATGCCACAGGGTATGTTTTTTAGTAGTCTTACGATTGATTGACTTTATGATCCCCAAACCCTACGCACAACTTTTGTTTTTCTATAAAAATGGTAGGTATTGTTTTTAAGGCAAAATAATACAACAGTATTTTACATTCTTTTTTTGTTCATTTATTTATTTAAACACTTTATTACACAGTAAACAAAAGTTATGTAAAAATAGAATAGAATATATCTTTATTAACATATTTTTCTTCCACATACAAGCATTATCATTGATCCCCACACTAGGCTGAGCCTGTCCCGTGGGGTCATTCATTACAAACATTTATACAGTACAGTTTTATGGCAGCATATTCAATTAGACAAATTAAAATAAAATAATAACAAAGTCAAATAAAATCAAAATTTTAAATCTATAGTTAACTTAACCAAATCAAATATAATCAATAATTTTAATTCTATACTTTTCTTACTTAACTAAATTAAAGTAAGTATATTATATTAGTAACAAAATAATACACGGAAAAATAATAATAAAATCAAACAAAAAACAATATTACATTTTAAAAGTTATAAATCTACATACAACACAATAAGATAAAATTTGAATGTACCTAAACGTGAGTGTGTGTGTATGCGTTTGTGTGAATGTAGATAGTATATATGTAGTGTGGGTAGTATATTATTTTATAATTTCATATTTTGTGACTGTTATGTCTCATGATATGACTCGTAAAAAACTCTCTGTCTGGCTGAAAGTCCACGTCCTCAGGTAAGCTTCTGTCAATACCTTCACTTCATGTACACTTTTATATTTCAAATTAATTTTCCTAATAATCCTATTATATATAAAAGGAGTCATAAATGGGGCGAACCGTTGAGAAAAACTTGTTTTGGTTGGAAATGTGGATAAACAAAATAAGCGCTTGGAACATCTCATGTCATAGTCAGGACTGTTTAGTGCCAGTCTATGACCAGATAGCACAGCCCTAAGGATATATAAGCACCTGACACTTAACACCTGAGCATCCGCAAGCAGGCTTGTTGTGGGGTATTGAAAAGGCTTCCTCAGCATAACCTTTAGTACCGATCGCTCTGCTCTTTCCAAAGTTATGAGAGTTGATGAAGTACATCCACCCCACGATAAGATGTTATACGTTAGTATAGATTGACACAAAGCAGTATATATTTTTTTGAGAAGCTTAAAATCAGCCACCGATCTTAACATCTTCATAACGTGAATAAGCTTCCTTAACCTCTTGCTCGTTACCTGTACATGTTCACGAAACGAGAGTTTCTCGTCAATAATAACTCCTAGATAACGTATAAAGTAAACTCTCTCTATAGCTTCACACTTGCAAGTCGACTGGTCTAGATGTTTAGATGTTCATGAATTTTCACAGTTGGAAATAAATTAGGCGCTGTTCAACCTAGTTAAACTTTCCTCTACTAAAGTGTGACATTCTCTCCAATTTTTACCGTGAAAAATTATAGCGGTGTCATCGGCATAGCATATGAGTCTCGCGTTATGAAGTGATATAAGCGAAATATCATTAATGTAGCATAGGTAGAGTGTTGGACCTAGTATGCTGCCTTGAGGGACTCCAAAGTTTATATTATGCGTTTCGCTTGTATGTGAACCTACTTTAACTTTTTGTTTCCTGTTCGTTAAATAACTCTTGAACCAATCCAAAGCACAGCCTCTAATACCTAAACAATCAAGCTTCGTCAGCATTATTGGAATGGACACGGTATCGAATGCCTTTGCAAGGTCGAGGAAGACACCAACACATGCTTATCCCTGATCAAGGCTCGAAGAGACAGCTTTGGTAAGAAGTGTCACTGCATCTTCACAGGATTTTCCTGTTCGAAATCCGAATTGGCTGTCCGATAGGGGTGCATTATCTTCTAGGAACTTAACTAGTCTTTTGTTAACCAACTTTTCCAAAAGCTTTGAGAAACAGCTGAGGAGTGAGATCGGTCGATAGTTACACGGATTGTTTTCAGGTTCTCCTTTGTGGATTGGAGTAACCAACGCAGTCTTCCATATAGACGGAAATGTGCCAAATTCAAGACTTAAGTTAAATACCGCTGTCAATGGTATAAGTATGTGTTCCATTATAGTTTTAATCAATTGATTATCTATGCCATCTAAGCCCGGAGCACTACCTACTTTCAGCTGTTGGATTAACTCAGTCAACTCAATTCGGTCTGTTGGCTGCATAAAGAATGACTTGGTCGATATTCGAGATGAGTTTTTCCTTGCCAGTGACTCTTGAGTTTCATTAAGGTAATCCAGAGTTTCATTTGCTAAGTCTGAGCCTATCGTGGAGAAGTAAGAATTGCAGTGGTCTAGTGAGTCAGTAGGGTTACTTCTTATCGCGGTAAGTTCATACGGGATTTTGGAAGTCTTATTCCTCTGTGTGATCCGATTAATGGAGTTCCAAAGCGGCCTTGGATTATATGAGTTTAATTTAAGTTCGTTTTGTTCGTATTCATTTTTAACTCGACGCAAAAGAGAAACATATAAATTTCTGTACCGGGTATAAATAAGCTTTTTAATTGGGTCATTAGGATGTTTTCTAGAATCAGCGTGCAGTTTATCTCTGTGCTTAAAACACCTTATCAGTCCCGGTGTTAACCAAGGCTTAATCGTGAATTTGGAACGACTAATTTTGACTTTCTGAGTATGATTATTTACAATATCTTGGATTTTAGACACAAAGTATGATGCGGCTTGGTCCACTGAACAGCTGTTAATGACATAAGACCAATCTACACCCACCAATTCGTCAGACACAGCTTTGTAATCCGTCTTGTGGCGTGTCCTCAGCGGTAAGGTTGGTTTATCGGAACTGGTGATGCCGATCATAATTAAATTATGATCCGTTATATCTGTAATACAGTTTATTGCCTCGCAGTGATCTTTGGTCTGGACAAATATATGGTCTAAACAGGTTTTATTATGTGTAGGTTGGTCGATTGCACACGTGAACCCAAGTTCGGCCATCAAACATAGATACCGCGAGGACAAAGACTCCGTCACTGTAGAATCACTGATGTCAATGTTTATGTCTCCGGTTACAATGCAGCATGGGGTGTTTATATTTTCCAATTTAGATCCTAAGGAATCGATAAATGTATATGGATTGCTAAAAGAAGCAGTAGGCGAGCGATAAATTGCAAACAAAGTAACCAAGTTTGGAATGTCAACATAAAGACAGTTAGCGTCATTAATTTCAACTTCTCTTACCCTTACAGGCAAAGTGTTCTTAACATATACTATAACACCACCAGCCCTGTTTATATATTTAACAGTGTTATATGCAGTGTAACCATCGATATTTCTTATAATAGAACTCTCATTTAACCAACACTCCGTAAGTACCACAAGGTCATAGTCTATACTGAGACGTGTGAAGGATACCTACCTGAAAGTTGTCAAAATTTCTTTGTATACTTCTTATGTTAAGAGTCATAATCTTAATATTATATTTTGAAACAAAATTTTTGCAATCCTCTAAGGAGTCTAGGGTATGGCAACAAATTCGCTCATATTCGTCTATATTTGCTAGTAAATCTAATGTGGCCATAGTGGCCATTTTGTACAGAGTTTTGAAATTAAGACAAAATACAGAAAGTAAGCCGTTGCCATATTTATTGAAAATTTTCGTTGGACCAAAAACAATAACAAAAATATAAAAATTGAACTATTACAATGATTAATATTTGGAAGTATGTTTACCTTAGAAAATCCTTGTCGTATATTTATTGGGTATTTATTTATGTGTAACTCTACCATCATATATATTATGTAAGTGTAAATGGAGAATGGAGAAATGCGCAATAACAAATGAATGTCAATTATATAATAAATTAAAATATGTACAAGCGACATTATATTTACAATTTGAACAAATGTGTTAGTCCCACTCAAAAATCTCAGAGACAAATTTTTAATTAAATAAAAAATCAGAGCAATGTCAGCGCTTAAAATTAAATGAATAATTAAATATAGTTTAAAAATTAAAATCAAATAAATATAAACGTAATAAATTGAGATTAAACCATTAATTAAATCAAAAAATAATATTAAATAAGTAATTAAGTTTAAATGAACAGTAATTAAAATTAAAACAAATGAAGTGAAATAAATTTTTGGAATGTAATCAATAGCTGAAATTAATTCAATAATTGAAAAACGTAGGTCATTCATAAAACATATTTCATCATTGTAGTACTTATACTTAGCTAGCATTTTAAAAGTAGCATTAAACATTGATCTTAAAATACATAAATTGTGTGAAAAGTAGCTAATTGATTGTGGTGTTTTCATGAAAGGACTGTTTGGGAGCAAATACCAACTGGAGATCATCTCTTGATCTAATCCGTATTGCTGGTCTCCCGGTATGCTTTCGGATGTATATTCCTCCGTTTCTAGTCCAACAATATTTAAAATCTTCTTCTTTAGCGCGTATCCTAGCTTCTCGAAATAACAGTCTGTTGGAGAGTGTGAGTCGCTCGTTAACATATATTTTTCGTTCGGAACCATTTTTCACTATGTCTTGGTTATTTAGGTTTCTCCTTATCTTTGCTGATTTCATAAAGTTATCCCGAGCTGACTTTCTTGTAAAGCGAAGTACAAGTGCCCTTGGAAGTCTAGGAGCATTACCATCAGAAATCCCGCTTGGACGACGCTGGCCTGATCGGGATACATTGTCAAGATCCTCTTCGCAAACAGAGCAACCTATTTTTGCTGCGATAACCAAGGCCACATGAAACGGGTTTTCGTTGTTCTCTTCATCCACCCCCGTGATTTCCACCTCGTTTTGCAACATCATTTGGGATTGTGACGCTAGCTGCTGTTCCAGATGAGCCATGGTAGCTTTCAGCTCATCTTTTTCTCTATTGTGTTGTTCTTCCATAGTTTTTATTCTAATTTCATTTTCTGCAGTTCTTTTCACTTTTTCCTCTAGGCGGTCTTCAAACCGATTAAACATTGCTCGCAAAAGCCGGATCTCGAAGGTGAGGGACTGGACAGGATCGTCACTATGCGGAGACTCAAGGCCACCAGTGTTTTTATCTGTCTTTTTGCGTTTGCCTCTCCTTGTAGCTGCCTGGCAGTCGGGGCATATCCATTTTTCACTTTCATTAACAGTAGAGTTTGTGTTTATACACAATAAGTGAAACTTTTTAGTGCAAGTTGTGACTTTACACTCTATGAAATCATCATTACTTATTATTGAGAGACAAGCTGAACAAGTGTTCGAGTTAAGATTAGATGACATTGTTTTATTTATTTAATATTAAAAAGGCAATTAATAATTTTAGTCAGTAACAAAAATACATGAAAATTTAAGCACTTTCGGCAATATGTATCTAAATTTGATAACCCTACTTTACAAACTTGTCATAGCAGAATCACGTTATCTAACGGATATATTGGCGCTTTGTAAGCTTTTTCTCGTTTGCAAAAGCGTTTTTTACCTTTAACACAAACTCTCATTTAGCACTTTTTAGTGTCCTATGCATTATTATAAAAGAATTAACAAGTAAAACCATTTTTAATCGTTAAGGCTGAGTTGCACCAGTGTCCGTTAAAGTAATTCTCAATTAAATTTAAAAATGGCCATTAAACCTAAGAAAAATAAGAACACATACTTGAATAAAGACAATATGTGTTTGAAATATCCTACATAGAAATAGTAGATTTTATAACAAGTGCACAAAACGAACAATTTTTATCCGAGACTTAGCAGCCCGAGCCGAAGGCAATGGCTGATAGTAATGTCGAGGATAAAATGGTTTTGTGGACGAGTTATAAACTCTGCTTTTCACTTCGATTGCGAGTAAATATAACCATAACATAACATTTCTTTAATTAAAATTCAAAGTAAAAATAGTACAGTTTTGAATACTGAAGGAAAATATTTTTCCCGGCATAACGGTTTGTCTTAAAAAACACATAAGGCAAATTAAATAAAGTATATATATATATCATCACGGGTGCCTTACGGCGCCCGAGACCGCCTAGACGGCCCCAGAGTACCCAGCGGAGGGGTTTTTAATCCCACCTCGTCGAAGCCGATGGTATGAGTCTACACCGAACAAGTGGCTAGCTCGTCGCGATGTTTTGAATAGACTCAATAACCCATCTATAAACAGTTTCACAAGTTGGTATAGTGAAACCGGGATCGACAGCTTAACGTGCTCTGCGAGGCACTATAGTGGTGTTGTCAAATGTACATAAATTTGTTTTTAATTAAAAACTCATTGGTACACACCGGGATTCACACAATAAAGTAAATATTATAAAATAACAAATTCTATCTATGAACTTCTTATTGTGTTTGGCTGTATGGCTCATTTTCTATGCCTTAATATAGATACATTTATGAGTAGATACGTTAATGCACTTGTGCACAAAATTCGATTTTGTGCAGCCTATATCCTGCACAAATAAGCACTTTCAGAGCATGAGAAGTGAAAAATAACTTTATGTTGGAAAGTATGATAAAGTCAAGAGGGTAATGTATGTTTTGCCAAACAATGTTTATTGTTATTTATTTACATCTGGAGCGGTGCGATGACCATTAAATAAATTATGACACCATACCATACAAAATCCTTCTACTCCATGGTCAGGATTTATAATTAAAGGCAAAATAAATAAATCAAATATTTTTT
The DNA here is from genome assembly GCA_947458855.1 of Monopis laevigella. Classification (NCBI taxonomy): domain Eukaryota; kingdom Metazoa; phylum Arthropoda; class Insecta; order Lepidoptera; family Tineidae; genus Monopis; species Monopis laevigella. Next base: position 16,483,932 of record OX381581.1, read on the forward strand.
AATGTAGGTAAATTTATTTTATAAAATACAAATAAATTCTTAATTAATAAAAGTAAAAAATTGTAAGTATAAAAAATATCATGGACGGATAAATATCACCTTATACAATATTAAAGAATCTGATAATAAAACAATCATGATCCTGCTTTTTCTAGGCACTCCTTTAGACAATATAACCTTTAGCGAAAAAAGACTTAAGGACACTGCACTCACTATCGCCTAGTCTTCGTTCTTCATACAAAATGCGCTTTCGCACTTCCGGTTATACTTGTTATCCCAGAATTAAAATAATAATTTTGTCAATCATTGTATTAGTCTGATAATTTTTTAAATCACAAAAAAATATATACATTATAATACAAGTACCTACAAAAATATTTTTTACCCACAACAGAAAGAGTTTCAAGTACTGGCTCAATTATTCATTTTTATGTTGGTATTACCAATACAGCCAAGTTGTTATATTGGAAGACGACTGCAGACCTTAACGTTTCGCCAGCGTGTTGACGGCCGTACTTCTAATATTACAACTAGGCTTTTAGTCATAGTACAATTAGTTTTATGATTGTAATTGTACGTAAAAAAAAATATAATATCAATAGTTTTTTTCTGATCTACTTTTTTAATCTTAATCGAAAGATTAACAATGCCTTACAAAAATATTATTTATTATATTTCTGTGACAAATTGTAGTGGAGAAATACTTAGCTATGTTGTATGAAGAATGCATTACGATACAGCTACGATCGCAATGTCGCGATCGTGGCTGGTTGGCGAGTTCATAACATATTACCAGTACATTTAACAATTAGATATCAAATCTATAATTAAATGTATTAATTTGACATGTAGATATTGTTTATTTGAATGATGTCCTCTATAGAATTATAGTTCAACTACAATATAGAAATTAAATAGCATTTATAGCTTCTATTAGCGGTAAACTGGCTCGTTGTGACTCGTTTCGGCTTCCACATAGTTAACGCTACGCTTATGAAGCCAGGAAATGGATTTGCGAACCCGAACGTCTAAAAACGTCTAAACGTTGCATTCAGTAATATTAACACTTTTTTTGAGGCAACAAACGTGAAGGTGCAAATATTACTTACTTGGTCCTAATTATAATCTTTTATAAAAAAAAAACAATTAACTTTTAAAAAGACAACAAAAGTAAGATTTTTGCATTAAAATCTTACTGTCATTTCAAAAGTTATTTTACTTATTTTGTATAAAGAGACTGCCCCATTCATTATTTATAAAAAAAAAAACTCTGAAAACAATGTTTAGATATTAGAACGTCAGTTCGAGTTCGCTAATACATTTCCTGTGCTCTTAATGCGGAGTGTCGATACAAAGAAATAAACACACAAACTGATCATTAAAAAAAAACTACAAACTGATTTCTCTTACACAAGTTACTAAGCTACCAACAATAACAAACAGTTCTTACAGATATTAATAACAATTTAACATTCACTGTTATGCAGCTGTTTTCAATTTCATTTAATCATACATTCACATCAAACTTAAGTATTATTTGATATGCACAATTTTTAAAGCGGCCAAACAGCATTTAATGTTAAAAAACTTGCATACAGTATTTCAATAATTTTAAACATTTTTTTTTTGTGCTAGTAAAATGCTCTTAAATTCAAATATACATTATTATGAATCCGCCGATATGATGCTGCTTGTGTGGCAGTGTAAGTGTATTCTTTAGTCAAATTAATTCGCTTAAAAACTAGTGAGAAAAAACTCCTCTTAAAATTATTAAGTTGGTATAGTTTAAAAATTGTGATCAAAACTTTAAAAATAATAAATAATGTTAATACTTTATTAAGATTATTTAATTATAATATAAAAGTTTTTTAACACGGGGTATAGCCCCATATTCTAAGTTGTATTCTTAACTGCACTTTTCACTCAAGAAAAGTCTCGTCTCATTCTATATTTCTTGATTTGGTATATGGTGGAAAGAGACAGACATACCTTGAGTGAAAATGGAGTGGCAAATGCAACTTAAAATAAGGGTATAACATAAATTTTAAAATATAATTTACACAATACAATTTTAATAACTATCTATATGTGATAAATTTAATGAAATTTTATTTAAGTATAAATACAATTATAGATCCCTTCAGTGTTAATTTTGAGTATATAATATAGACTATAATATTTATATACATAATACAGCAGTCAAATAAAATAGACATTATGTTTATTTTATTAAAAATAGGCTAAATAAACTTTAAATAGGTCTATAGTACCTAATATAAAAAGCAATAGCAAATAGATTAATTTTAATACTGAAATATTAACATTCACAAGTTGTGTGCAACAGCTAGTTAAATGCCAGATCGGACACTTCATGTTGTATCCATCTGGTGGTAATCAGATCAATCAATAAAGCCATCCAAATAATCAGATAGGAACCCGAGATTTTTTGTATTCCAATATTAAATTATTTAAAAAAAGTGAAAATGTAAAAAATATATTTATGCATTTATACAATAGTTATAATATAAAGCACTTTTGACGAGTAAGTCCATACTCAATTATTATATAGTTGAAGGTAGTTTGTTTTTCTTTATGTCTAATGTCACACATAATGATTATACATTTATTAAAAAAATAAGTCATAGTTACAGGATAAACAAAAATTACTGAAGTCTGAAGAATTATTAATTATGTAGTTGGTTCTCCAGCAATGTAACTTGATATCCATAAAACAACAAAAAAACTAAAATATATTATATCATAAATATCTATTCATTGACTGGTAGAAAAATATTAGACGTAAGAAAAATATTTAATCTTATAAAAGATCAATGAAAAATAGTTTGAACATATAACTCAATAAGTTTATAAATATAACTATTTTTTTACATAATACATACATTTGAACATTGTACTTTGTTCTAATATTAGACTTTACTGATACATAGAACAACATTTCCCATTCCCAAACTAGTGATGTTGTTGACCAATCTGTTTGGAGAAGTCATTTTTTTTTTCATTTGGGCACCTGGTTCCATGGCAAAAGTTGTTCCATTTGATCAGAAGAGCCTCATAGTAGGCCAAAGTATAACCTTCCAAAGTCATCCTGTATACAGAAACAAGGCAATCAGTGTGGTTTTAGACCATTGTGATGCCAACATTCAGCCTGCTTAATACTGAGGCAAAAAATATACTTAAATAAATGTAAAATGTACATACACACTACACATTTCGTTTGTTTAACTAAGGTACACAATTACTAATTTAATACACTGGTAATGGCAATATATTTGGAATATTGTAATGGACGGACTGATTTTTTGGCTAATAAAAGTAAAAAACAAATTTATAATAACAACCTTAATGTTTGGCACTTATAATGTACAATTCGTTAATTAAAAATATTCAAACCCCTACTAAAGATTTGATTCTGTATAGCTACAAAAACCATTAGCTATGACTATTCTTTATCGGAAACGAAAAGCTGTACAGAAAACATACGACTATAAGTTATGTATAAGACCTAGTATGTCTCAACGTTTTTGTATAAGTTATTCAAATTCTTTTGTTTTCTTCCAACAAAATTCAAAATTAGAGCTTTTAATATCTTAGGAAGGAGTGTTGCCATAATTATTGATGAACAATGACCATATACCCGTTATGTCTTAAACATTTATTGATGGATCTGCCACTGATTGTAGCGTCATCTATAATATATCTGACTCTTAAAATTTACCATTTCGACTTCTTTTTGTAATATTATTATGTTTCACTTTTATTAGCCAATTATTACAGAGTTAGGCTTTAGATTCGTGCTCCATTTCGAATCTGGACTGAGATTCCTTGAGCTTGTTTCGTTTCTTGGTCTGTATGGTGGTCTCCGTGAGGAAGAGCGCCGACGCTATGATACAGGCGACGGCACCCACCACACCCAGACCAAATGACCAACCTGTAAACAACAAATTAAGCTGTTACCAACCAAATTTTAACAAATTTATTAGCAATAAAATCTAAAATAGAAATCGTTTTTTTCTAAAATCCGATTCGAAGTCATTTGCTGTCGTTACCACCATCCAAAAAATCTTAGAAAATTACGTCATCGCATTGACAAGCAGCTAATTTTGGTGCGCGTAATCTAGGCACAGATCGCTACGATACTGGATATACTTGACGGTTTTTTATTTATACAAAAACTGTCAAGCAAGGATATCCAGTATCGTTTGCATTTTCGCGGCAGTGAGTCTAGTATCCGGATTAATAGTCGTTGCTTAGCCTGAGCTATTGCTTGGAACTGTCAAAATTTAGTTTTTTCATATGCAGTTCGACAGACCGAAGCATTGTCTAAGACTACTATTAATCAGGCCATAGGACTTTTGGACAAGTAGAGTTGAGACGATGTAATCCGCAAACAGCGCCAGCATCCTGCTCTCCCAGGATGTAACCCTGTAGTCCCAGAAAGTGAGGATATCGTTGGTGTATTAGCTCGCTTTCCAATCGCGATGTCGTAATTTTCTAAGATTTTTTGGAGCCATTGTTAAGAAGCTAAGCTTGAGCTAAGTCAGAATGACGTCATAAAGATTGGCATGCGACCGAACTTAGGACGCATAATCACCCCCCTAGTCATGTATCAGGATACGGTTATGAAACAGGCAGTATAAATTGACAATAAAGCAGCGCGGCTATTTAAAGTAAACTCGTAAGCAAATTCATCTGTTTTGCTGCCCATAATAGCATACACCGGCATAGTGGAAGCGAACAATGTTGTTAAACAACCATGTATGAGCGATGTATTGGCTGGAAAATCCAAAGTTTCTTATGTTCAGGAAATCCAAAACCCAATGTTTGCATTTATAATAAATATAAGTAAATACCTAAATAATTATTGTCGTGGTCGGGCATCCAACCGTCAGTGTTCCCGAGACAGGCAAACACTATCACGGCAATAACACCACATATCCCTGAAAATAAATCAGACAAATATTTAATCTATAATAAAATAAATACCATCACGGGTGTCTTTTTAGCTCCCGCAAACTGTTTAAACGGCCTCAGGGATTAACCCGTCCTCATTTAATCTACTATCTGAAAATAAATCAAACAAATATTTAATCTACTATCTGAATAAGCTAGAAGTTACTAAATAAATATTGGATATCAACTGAATACCAAAGACAATATTAGTTTTTTCTCAATGTGCAATTATTTGACTAAGATAATTTTGATATCCAATTGTTTTGGTAAAATCTGTTTTAAATATGGGATTTTTTAAACTAAGAATTTTTACTAAACTTATTGATATTTTTTGACACTTCATAAATATCTGTAAAGATCCTTAACTATATTTCATGTAATGGAATAAATAAATTAAAAGTGAAGATTGACTCGTAATTATTATAAAGAACGCAAGAACCCCAAGAGTTAGGTAGAATAGAGTTGTTTCAATGATCAATCACAACCAGTGGTACTGAATTAACGAAAAACAAAACAATCCAAAATTGTCTAAAAAGCAGATAGTCGTTTAAAGAAATGTTAGCATGAAATGCTGTTTTTTTTTGGTAGTAGTCGTTTCATTGCCAAAAAATATTAACATCTGATGCTAACTTCATGCGTTTCTTTACCAAACTGAAACATCAAAATCTAGCATTTACAGCACGAGTTAAATAATATATTTCTCGTGTTACTTTTTGACAGATGTTTGTATTCTTTTATAAATTATACCTTTTTTAATGATAAAAATACGATAAAACAAAATAAAATATTTGTAAGTAAATTCAACTTTAATATATTTCATTTAAAGTAATTAATATATTATGTAACTAATAAATCTCTGGTAAGTAAATAATGGTCTGGGTGTTTATAAAATATAATATGTATTATATTATATCGTTGCTTCTGGTACACATAGTACAAGCCTAGAGCTTAGTTTGTGACCAGAGCAATATATGTAAATTGTCCTACATACTATTAAAATAAAATATGTAATATCATTAAATTATTGTATTTAAACAATAGTTTATTTAAAAATATATATATATATATAAACATGTAGTAAAAGCTTACTTTCAATTATTTAATATAAATAATTGCTTCTTGTCAAAAAGTGGGCACTGCATTCGTAATCGCGTTCTCTATACAAAATTAGCTTTTGCACTTTCAATAATATTCCATTACTGTTTGTCGCAGAATTAAAATAATATTTTTGTCGGTCATGGTATTTTTTAATGTTTTTGTGTTAAGTCAATAGTTTTATTTTTCTTAAAATCAGAAAAAAAACATATATATATATATAATACAACAAAAAATATATTACCCACAACAGTAAAATTTTTGGGTACAATTACAAACTTTAAAAAAAAAATAACTTCGTCCAACAGCCAAGTTGTAATATTGGAAGAACGTTTGTATGGGCGTCAAGTCGACTCCAGAGGCTCTACCATGGGTTTGCACATTGTAGAAACGTAACGTATTCATTTACGTATACGTGAGCAACAACCAATAGGATCGCTTTATTCAATCCTGTTACCAAAAATAAAGCGATCCTATTGGTTGTTGCTTATTCCGATCCTATTGGCGTGTTAATATTTGGTTGGAACGCAAGCTAAATTACTAATACCACTACTAATATTAATTACTAAGACTCGTACTTGTACTATTATTATTTCTTCTGTGCTAATACTTAGATAAACAGTATAAAAATTAGCATAAAACATTACCTGCTGTTAATAAAATATATCCGATACTTTTAATGAGGACAATAAATCTTCTCTGGTCAGGTCCGCAGCAGAGAAAGAATATTAATACTAGAAATGTAGAAATTATTACTCCAAGCAGACATAGCGTGTAGAAGAATTGTGTTGCTATCATAAATCCTGGAAATTTTACATTCATTAGTAAAAGGGACATTAAATATAAAAACAAATTTTTATATGTCGCCTACCTGCTGTTAAATAAAAATGTATTGATCGAGTCCATTCATGGACTTTAAAGGTCTGCTTACCATCAGAAAGTCAGCTCAGATTAGAAAAATACCAGATATAGAACTATTATAATTGCATAAGACCCTTACCTGGTAGAAGATACCCTCTAATTTTATCATAACCAGTGGTAAACGGGTCATACACCCATCGGCAACCCACGAAGAATCTCCTCTGGTACTGGTCTAAAGGATCATTTAATGAGCGAAAACAGTGAATCCATAACCCCAACCTGTAAATATATAAACCATTAGGATTCATAGCACAATATTTTGAAAGCCTAACGTTGTATGTAATAACGTTCAACCGCATGATTGGAAAATAAGGAAATAATTATGTCAAATCAGTAATTTTGAGTTAAATAAAATCAAATAAAAGTTGCCATTTTTCATGGCCTTTATTTTTCACCTTTGTGGTCAGGTTGTCCTCGATACTTGACATAGGCCTCCTCCATACTTTTTAATTTTTCCCTATCGCTCGATATTTTTAGCCAATCATTTGGCAGTTCATCTTCCCGTACTAATATAAATATGCGAAAGTGAGTCTGCACGTCTATTAGGGAAAGAAGCCGCAGCAAAAGCTAGTTAATTTTTTTTAATAAAAAAAAATATATACCTATTCTTCATTTAAGTTTTTTTTATTACTAACTTTTGAGCTAGCTTGTATACCCTTTGGCTACCCTGATGACTCAAAAAGAACTAAAACTTCAAGTAAATGTAACCAGTAGTTTTTATGATATTCAGACGGACAACACCTATATTTCTTTAAACACCTATATTTATAATTCTTAAAAAGAAATCGGAACTAATCACAATAAGTTTCTATTTCGTGTATTCCGACTTCGGGTAAGGCCTTAGTTTCGGCATTATTCCATCTGATACTAAGGGCCAAATTCACCATTCACACTAAACGCGATCAATTCTAGCTAAACCGAGTTTAAGCGTCTAACCAAGTTTAGAGCTCTTTTTTATGTTTCACCAATATAAAACTAACGAAGTTCAAGCTAAACTCGGTTTACTTTCTGAACGCCCGATATTCGTCGTTTAGCTCTTTAATCTCGTTCAAGAAGTGTTACTGTCAAGGTCAAAGAATCCTACAAGGGAATATGTTTTTTTTTTAACAAAATGGTATGCGTTTTGATTCTATCATTTCGAAAGAAGAAAATATTTAGTTTTATCTGTTAAAAATACTAAACGTATCATTTATGTATTTAAACTTGATTTTCGTAAACGCGATCAAAATTTATCTGGTGAAATCGGATTCATGTAAACTGAGATTAATTTCGAAATTTGAACTCGTTTAAGCTGAACTTAGTTTTACTAAACTCAGTTTATAGAGCGAATGGTGAAATTGGCCCTAAGATGTTACCTGTCTAAGCGAGATCCCCGGAACCTAGGATCGCTGACCAGCCAGCTGGGCGTGCCGAATGCCAATGCCACAGTCACAAGGGCAATCACAAACACCCCGATGCCACAATTACCGGCCAAGCTTCTATTCTTCATTGTTTCTGTGGAAATAGAAATGTATACAGTTAATATGTTTAACAAATGTTAAACAGGCTTCTTTTTATAAACTGCCACACTATCGTTGGATAACATAATCTAGGTAATAATAGACTAATAGGTATTTCACATGTGCGTAGCCAGGATTTCTATGGGGGGGTTTGAGCCTCTTAAATTTTGTTATTTTTGTTGCTAATTTCTTTAATGAGCAAAAAAACGCCGTACAACAACACATCCAACGCCTACCCCTAGCTGCTCCCACATACAAATTTATCTATTTCCTATAATTTTGGGGGGTCTGAACCTCCCCCCCCCCCCCTGGCTACGCCCATGGTATTTCAAACACTTTATAAATCACAAGACGATTTTTATAACTAGTTTCTAGTAGGATGAGAGTGGCTATCTAAAACTATCGAAGTATAATTTGAAAAAGTTTTGACAAAAAATCCTTTATTTTTTTTATCAAAGGCCCGAGTAGATAGTACTAAACAGTAACCTGACCCTTATTCATAAAAATTGTATAGAGTGTTTTAGTTAAATTGGTTTTTCGTCCGTTTCTATCAATGAAAATACCTAATCTTTGCGAAAATAGGTAAAACACAATTTTATGAATAATAAGTCGCGGGAAATTACTTACGGTTAAGGTTTTCATAAAAAAAAATACCAAAACTATGCACGAAATTACGCCAGACTGATTTTTTTTTTATTGGAGCCAAATACACGGTATTTGGCTTTGTATCTACCTGGTGGTGAGCAGACCTACAAACTCCATAAATGGGGTCAATCAATAATTGTTTTTAAACAACATTGATCGCTCCCACTATGCCCGCTAAATGATGCGATTACGAAATGGGAAGCGACAAACACGAATTGCATTTCGAGTATATTTTAATATACTCGCTGCCTTATTGTCATTCCACCCATGTAACCGCACCCTGAAAGGGGACTACCACCTCGACAAGAAATCGATGCAGTAATCTCCTGAAAACCGGTGAACGCACAGACTAAACCCGAAACATGACTAGGTCGCTTGTTTTGCATCTGTATGGGCGGTGGTAACGAGACCGGTCGGTCGGCCTAGGGAAGTTATAGACACCAAGTTATTTGCCGCTATCTATGACAAATGTAAATGACAAATGTGAACGAATAAATGATACTTGGGAATTGCGTGAAGTAATTATTTTTTAATATATTACTCACAACTGATCGGACCTGTTTCGCAAGGGTATTAAACTAAACTACCTTTTTTATATCGTCATAATTAATATCGTCTTAAAATACCATAGACTTTATTTTGTATTAGGTACTTTATTCTCAAATAAAAACTTGAAATAATTTAGATTAAAAGAAATATGGTTCCAGCCTAGTCTGCATACAGAGGCTCTACCATGGGTTTGCGCATTGTAAAAACGTAACGTATTCATTTACGTATACGTGAGCAACTTTATTTTTGGTAACAGGATTGAATAAAGCGATCCTATTGGTTGTTGCTCACGTATACGTAAATAAATACGTTACGTTTATACAATGCAAAAACCTATGGTAGAGCCTCTGGTGATTTTATTTTAATGGGGAAAATATGTTTCGAATAAACGAATTCGAAACATATTCCTCTTTAAATGTTTTATATCAATCTATTAGATGCTAATATTATAAAGCTGAAGAGTTTGTTTGTTTGGTTGAACGCGCTAATCTCAGGATATAACTGGTTCTAATTTTAAAAAAAAATTTAGTGTTGGATGGCCCATTTATCGAGGAGTAACAAAGAAAAATGTTCAAAAGCGGGGGGAAATTATTCCTTTTGAGAGCGTACGCTGCGTAAACGGTTAAAGTTACGCAGACGAAGTTGCGCTGGTCAGAGGCTCTACCATGGGTTTGCGCATTGTAGAAACGTAACGTAATAATTTACGTATACGTGAGCAACAACCAATAGGATCGCTTTATTCAATCCTGTTACCAAAAATAAAGCGATCCTATTGGTTGTTGCTCACGTATACGTAAATGAATACGTTACGTTTCTACAATGCGCAAACCCATGGTAGAGCCTCAGCTAGTATCTATATAAGTATAATAATATCTTCAAAAAACTAATATCAAACATATTTATAAAATGTTATATGTATTATATCATTGTTTCTGGTACACATAGTACACGCCTAGAGCTTAGTTTGTGACTATAGTAATTTGTGTTAATTGTCCTATATACATGGTGAATTTGAATGGGTGTACTTTGGGCTAATATGATGTTCTACTGATCAATACGAACAACTTTTCCCATGGAACCATGTGTCGCAAATGAAAAAAAAAATTGCCTTCTCCATACAAACTAGTAAAGTTAAAATGACCAATTTGTATGGGGAAGCCATATTTTTTTTTCATTTGCGACACATGGTTCTATGGGAAAAGTTGTTCGTATTGACCAGTAGAACATCATATTAGCCCAAAGTACACCCATTCAAATTCACCCTGTATATATAAAAAACGTTTAAAGCTATTTGTACTATGTATGGCACCAGTTTTTGTATAACATAAATCTCTGTTTTCTAGACACTGGTGCATAATATCAAGTCATTAAACCAAATGCCGTATTTATGATATAACTAGTGTCTGCCACTGACACGTAACATCACACTAAGGTCGTGAGAATTGTCTCAATCGCCATCATGAATTTGGGCCAAGGTTCGCAATGAGTCCAAACACCGTACTTTGCAGAATAATACAGATTTCTTTTTAGGTATGTGCTAATAGGAAGCAGTACTTATACATATATGCGGCTGATTTTTTTTAAAGAATATGATCACGTATTTCTCCTTTTGTTTGAGTTGAAACTATAGGGTCAGGAAGACCGGTAGCTCATAATTTTTTTAAATAAATTTCTAAGCGATTGGTCGAAACATTTGTGACTAAAGGGTTGACTCTTTCCTTGGTTAAAAATACATTAGCTATAGAGAGAGATACGAAACGCAAGTCTTGCCATTTAAAAAAAACATATTTAAATTGTTTAATTAATTTTATTGATAGTATAATAGTCTATACTAATATTATAAACAGTAAAGATTTTGATCGTTTATTTGTCCTGGATGAACTCAAAAACTACTTGATAACTACAATTGCTACATATTTGATATTTCGATATTAGTTTTCGAAAGATATTATTTAAATAGGAAAACGTAATTGGAACGAAATCAGTCGACCACCACCATAAATGAATGTCGGTGTTGACGACATTCATTTATGGTTTTTACTTCGTTATTTTTTTATTGATTTTTATTTTGCACTTACTTAATTTCTGTCGAGGCTTGAACAGCTCCCAATATGTATTACCTACTACGTAAGTAATAAACTCTATACAGCTCCCAATATGTATTACCTAGTACGTAAGTAATAAACTCTATACAGCTCCCAATATGTATTACCTACTACGTAAGTAATAAACTCTATACAGCTCCCAATATGTATTACCTACTACGTAAGTAATAAACTCTATACAGCTCCCAATATGTATTACCTACTACGTAAGTAATAAACTCTATACAGCTCCCAATATGTATTACCTACTACGTAAGTAATAAACTCTAAACAGCTCCCAATATGTATTACCTACTACGTAAGTAATAAACTCTATACAGCTCCCAATATGTATTACCTACTACGTAAGTAATAAACTCTAAACAGCTCCCAATATGTATTACCTACTACGTAAGTAATAAACTCTATACAGCTCCCAATATGTATTACCTACTACGTAAGTAATAAACTCTATACAGCTCCCAATATGTATTACCTACTACGTAAGTAATAATATTGTAAATAATAATAATATGTAGAACAATTTACACATATTACCCTGGACACAAACTAAGCTCTACGCTTGTACTATGTGTACCAGAAACAACGATATAATACATATTATATTTTAGAAACACCCAGACCATGACAAATTATACAGAAAAAAACGTATTAATCTTTTTTTTGCCATGGGTGGGAATCGAACCCACGACCTCAGGATACAAATTAAAAATGTTTGACTGTCAGATAATGCCCAACGGGCCGACCGCCTTTGTATTATGCAATAAAGTTTCAAAAATAAAATACTATTTATCCTATACAATACTATACAATTAGATTTGTGTGAAAGAATTGTGAAACACAGATATTCCGTATTATAGAGAATTTCATATTTTTATATAGGTAAAACATTTTTTTTTCTTTATGTATTTACAAAAAAGGGGCATATAAAATAATAAATAAACAATACAGTTACGAGTTATATGCATACTTTTTTTATTGGGGTAGAACAAGTATTTAATTTATAAATATTTGTTTAATACATAGGAATTTAGTTATTTGGCAGTAGTTCGGACCCGTTTGGGGGCGCGGCAATTATCTACGTCTCTTACGATACGTGTCAAAAGGAATAACCCCTATTTATTTCCCTTTTACGATACGCTTTTTTTAAATAGCTCTTAATTAATGTAACTAACATCCGCAATAAGGTCGTCAGTTCGTCAGAGAGGATTTCACTAATTGGATTAGTGGGTCACTCAGACGCAATCATTTATAATTTCACATGGGAATAATTAAACGTTATAAACCACATCCACATTATAAATAGGCAATACCTGACTTAAACTAAATAATAAAATATTTTGTAATTCCGAATTGGAAATCCATAGTTTTACATATCTTAATTTATGAGTTAAAAATAGCGTATCTACGGGTTGTTTGTATAACTTACTTTATATTATTATATTCTTTTTAAACTCGGAGGTTGTTATCAAAGAAATAGAAAACTATCGTATCAAAAATGTATTGGTTACAACAGTTTGGCGGTATAACAATAAATAGGGTACATAAGATTGGTGTTACAATTTTATATTACGATCAGCATATTCTACCATTTTATTTAGTTGTTTCTGCAGAATATTACTCTTGAATATTATCTTAATTAATTAACAAAACTATAAAAAGGGGTCATGAGTCCATTTTCATTTCACATTAACACAGTTAAACATTAGTGCCCTATTAAAAAAAAAAAAAATGGAACATTGTTTTGTCTCTTTTACGCATATTATTTTTAGTTGCTAAAAGAAAGAGACAAATGTCCTATACCCAAAGTGTTCTTCAAAGCCTCCATAAGTTTTTATGAATACCGGTGTAGGTCTGTATGTTAATGAAGCAAAAAATAATGACATAGAATGAAGCTAATCGTAAAGGACGCATAAGAAGTAAGTACTTCCCACATAGCCGGCGTAATACGTGTGAACGGTGGGCTTTGTCTACATGACACGGTGACTGTCCAAGGCACATGTACCGAGGTTACAAAGCCCGAATGTCACTATAACATAAGTGTCACTTTCTGTAGCTCTACCATGCGATTTTCTTAATCAATCCTTCACTTACTATATATATACAGTTTAAACCGTAAGGTTCCACCAAGCGCATCAAGGCGGGAATCTTCCCAGGACATTACACTACAAATAAACATTTACATACTATGGGAGTTAGAGACCATCCCAGGTGCAGATTTTGTTCTAACGAGGCCGGGGTCCATGCAAGACGCAAGGGCTATGCAGAGAATTAAATACCTGGGATAGGCTTACCCGGACCGGAAAGCTACAAGCTCCTCAAATAGGTCAGCACATATTTGAGGACGGGATTAATGTGTGAGGTGAAAAGGAATGGGGGACACAAAAGATCCCACAAGATCGAAGTGTGTTGACTGATGTCAACCCCAAAAACCAATAAAATAAGATAAGGATCTACAAATAATAGTAAGGAATTATTTATACCATCATCACGGGTGCCTTTGTGGCTCCCGAGAACTGTTTAAGCGGCCCAGGGTACCCAGCGGAGGGATTAAGCCATCCTCATTTCGCAGATGGTATTCGGAGGCAACACCTAACAAGTGGCGAGTAAAAAAATCCACTTAAAATCTTAGGCCGTATTTTCCGCGAAAAAAAATATCATACCAGGTATGGCTAACCAAAATACTACAATTTAACCGTTGGTTTTTTTTTTTTGCTCATCAATAATTATATTACAAAAAATATTCATTTTTATGGCCCCCCCCATAAAAATTTGATACAGGTCCCAAGGCAGGTTATATACGCCAATTAATACAGCCCTTTTAAACTGTTATTAAAAAGGGCTGTATTTATAATATGTTATCCACATTTACGATTATATAAGATACCATATTACGAAGAAAGTATACCTTTAGAGAGTATTTTCGCCTGTTCCATAACGAGTGGGGGCATAGACATTGTCATATGGTATTTCTATTCCTTTCTATGTTTACTAACAGGTAGATAATTTCTCATACATAGAGCATACAAAATTAAATAACCATTCAAAGTGCCTATTCTATTTTCTTTTCAATTCTATGTACAGCTGAACGACGAACGAAATTGCGAAACTCCAGTGAGTTGTTATTCAACCAGGGTTATTTGACCTTGGGCGTGGTGAATAACCATAGTTCATAGGTGTGCTACTTAAGTAAGTTTGTTAGAGCCTATGCATTTCAAATAGTTCACATATATTAGGCAAATTGGGATACTATTTCTATTATTGAGAAAGAGTTTTATGAAGAAGTTTTATTGAGAATGTTAAGACGAAAACTACAATTACGTATGTAGGCTTTTATCTGCTAAAATTTATAGGTTTTTGAGCAACAGTCTATCGGTACACATGAATGTCTTGAGAACTACTTGAAATTTGGTATAGAAATAAAATAAAATAAAAAGTACCTAAATCATGTGTGATATTTTCAAACTAAGCTCTAGGCTTGTACTATGTGTGTGTAATGTGTATGTGTACCAGAAACCATAATACTAAACAAATTATAATTTATAAACACCTTGACCATGGCAAACAGTACAGAAAAAACAACTAACATTGTTTTACCATGAGTGGAAATTGAACCCAAGACATCCAGATACAATGCCAACAACATAATTACTAGACTACTGAGGCAGTATATCATATCAGACATCATAAAATATAATATTATCGAAAGATAAGAATACATTATCGGTATTTTTATTAAAGAGGCAGACCAACTACAAAAAAAAAACAAAGAGTTATACCCCACGCCAAACTTGGGTTTTTTGGTATTATTAGAGTATTTGTTAACCTTCTTAACATTTTTGCCAAACTTTCTACATAATGAGTTTAGTGAATGTAAAGCTATAACATTCAACCCATTCACTGGGATGGACTGAATGGTTGGGAGGCAGGGAAGTGAACTGAAATATTCCCAGACTTATGACTGTGAAGCAGGCCATTTTCAGGCATTGATAGATAAGAACAGTGTCTCAACACAATCTGGATTTTTCTCATTAAATAAATATTCTAACTAGTCATTTTATGAATTTTACGATTGTGGTGAAGTGGAAGTGGAAAATATAAAAGTGGTTAATATGAAAAGCATAAGAGAAAGTGGTTATTATGTAAAAGTTGTCATTATAGATAAGAGGGCAATATGGGATAGTGGTTATTAGGAAAAGTAGGTATATAGGTCTGCTTTGTGGTCTAAAGTCCGGGTACACTGCAGTTCACTTCTTTGTATCTCAATTTTTATAATAATCCATAGATATCTTTCTTATTGGCTCTCTGAGTTACATTATAAAAAAGTTTTTAGTAAATAGTAGTTATTTACTAAAAACTTTTTTTTAACATTAATTTTCATGACCAGAGACACAAATATCTATATTTCAAAAACCAACTTAAATTTAGGTTTTTTATGTCTAATAAACCAAGCGACCACACATTTTACTAAATAAATTGAATATCAAAGCATGTCAAAGGCAATATTTCACAGATTTTGTATGAAAAATATTTCAAATTTTAGCAGTTGATACCTTATTAAGACAACTTAAACCAAATTAGAATTTTTGAGGAAGTTTTTTTTAATTAAAATTAAGAAATTATATTAGATTAGATTTAAAAGTATCTACTGTTTATTTGTCTGAATTTCGCAAGCTATCAACTTTATCAAACAAATTAAAAAGTAAAAAATATAACATGAGGTAAAAATAATTTGCTTTAAGAGTCCATGTTGAAAAAATTATCTTCATTTTTAATTATTTTTATTTTAAAGGCATTTTACTATTCTAAAAAAAAACTTGACCTTACAGCGCCCGAGACTGCCTAGACGACCCCAGGGTACCCAGCGGAGAGGTTTTAATCCCTCCTCGTCGTGCC
The DNA here is from genome assembly GCA_947458855.1 of Monopis laevigella. NCBI lineage: Eukaryota > Metazoa > Arthropoda > Insecta > Lepidoptera > Tineidae > Monopis > Monopis laevigella. The sequence continues at coordinate 16,500,613 of OX381581.1, forward strand.
GATGGTATGAGTCTACACCGAACAAGTGGCTAGCTCGTCGCGATGTTTTGAATAGACTCAATAACCCATCTATAAACAGTTTCACAAGTTGGTATAGTGAAACCGGGACCGACAGCTTAACGTGCTCTCCGAGGCACTATAGTGGTGTTGTCAAACAATTGTACATAATTTTTTAAATTAAAAACTCATTGGTACACACCGGGATTCAAGCCAGGGACCTAAGTGTTTTTCAGTCCAAGGTCTAACCAACTAGGCCACCACGTATATTAAACCTAGAGAGTTTTGGAATAATCACTAATGATTGGAAATTCAGTGCAATTATATCTAACTTAATTTTTTCCTGAGAAAGAAATGCCTTTCTGAAATGACCCTGAATGTAGCAGACAGCAGACAAAAAAAATACTTAGATAGGGATACCTCCGAGACAAAACAGATAAGTGAAATTTACTACATGGGGAATTGTTTGTCGTCATATTACCTACATATGGTAAGGTACGGAATATTTTTTCGACTTCTGAATTTTTTTTTAAATTAAAAAGAAAATTTTGGGAAACTCTTATTTATGGAGCCACCCAGTATCAAAAATTTTTAAAATTTTATATTTAGGCTTATTTTTTGGTTCCCTAAAGATGGTTTCGGCCATTTTTTTGATTTTTACCCTGGAACATTCTGGAGCTCATAACTACATAGAAACTTAATTTTTTGAAAAAAAAAATTGTATCATATTTTCGTTTTTGAAAAAACTACAGATGGTATTTTTTTGTTTTTTAATATTTTTTCTTATTCATTCAATATCTTCATCTCAAATTTTTTTCAAAATTTTTGACTGCGGATACCAAGTTCAAAAATCATTTAAAATGAAAATAAAAAAATATCATCTTTTCCATTTCAAAATGTCTAAAGATCGTATTATTTTGTTTTTAAATTTTTTTACTTGTTTGTTCAATATCCTCATCTCAAAATTTTTGATATCCGATACCAAGTACTCATCTCATAAACAACATATCAAGATGGTTAGACAACAGAAACCATCTTTAGGGAACCAAAAAATAAGCCTAAATATAAAATTTAAAAATTTTTTGACTCTGGGTGGCTCCATAAGAGCATCCCAAAATTTTCTTTTTAATTAAAAAAAAAAATCAGAAGTCGAAAAAATATTCCGAACCTTACCATATGTAGGTAATATGACGACAAACAATTCCCCATGTAGTAAATTTCACTTATCTGTTTTGTCTCGGAGGTATCCCTATCTAAGTATTTTTTTTGTCTGCTGTCTGCTACATTCAGGGTCATCTTTCTGAATAGTTTTTAAATATTTTTATATAAAGTCCAGAGAATCTGTGATTTTTTATAATGAAAATATTCAGAAAGGGATTTTTTTGTAATATTATTTGTTTATGAAAATAAGCAAATTTATGCTTTGTAGTCTGGTGTTCTTGTTATAGTTGACATTAAATGGTGACACAAAATATTGTATTTTTTACTTAGTTGAACATACATACTATATTCTAAGTTGTCTTCTATATCTTTATAGTTTTTAATATCTTAAACTCTTTTCGCTAAATGTCAAATTGAGAAAGATTGGAAGGGTGAGATGTACCTTGAGTGAGTTAAGGATTCAACTTACAATACAGGGGTTATCCTTTATACCAGGATTTTTTTTTTTGAGAATGTAATCCCTCTACAAGTTAATAAACTCTAGGAACTACTTATAAACAAACAAAATGTTAGTGATTTGAAAGACTATGTTTATAATTTTCTTTCCTTTGCATCCTATATTGCTTCCTACAATCTGTAATGAAGGTGCTAGCGCTTTTCATTGTTAGTAGTGGTTGAGAGAGAACTAAAAAGATAAATAGAGTCAACTAAAAAATGTTTTTATTATTAACATCTCAAAAATAGAATCACGTTATTACAAATTATTGAATAATAAACAAACACATCCTTTTCACTGAAATATATTTTTTTGTACTGAAGGACTTTGAACGCTTTTTACTTTTGCCTGCGAACCACCTAGGGGTCGCAACCCACACGAGCAAATTGTCAATCCAGAAATCAATTAGACTGGTACACCTACATTAGCATAAAAGCAATCTTATTTTCTAATACACTGTTACAGGATTTATTAAATTTATTTTGTTAGATTAGAATAAATATCTAGTAAATTGGCACTTACCATACAAGAAAAAACTATTTTGGTTTACAAATCAATTCACGAATAAACGACTTAATATTTATTTAATTAAAAACCCACCACATAACACGCCCACAAAAATATAATCACAGACTAATAGTACCTAACTACCTATCACAAAGTTCTGTGTAAAATATAGACAGATAATAATAGTACAGAGTGTAAAGATGAGTTTTAAAAACGCCTATATGTCAAACATTCTTTTTCTAAACATGTTCGTTGCCGCCATATTGTGTTCTCACTTTAACTAATCAATGGCTTTTAAATATTTCTTGTAATCTCTAATAGGCGAAATAAGGCCTTAGGGCGGCTTTCTATATATACTATAAAATGAAACGTCAAACGTGTTTGTTGAGGTTAGCTTGGAGGGTTTGCAGTGGACTGTATTGAAATTCTTTTGGTTCAGCAATAGTTTATTTGTTCACAATGGTTCTGACTTGAGGCTTCTTGACTTCGCGTTAACAACTTCTACTTAACTACAATTTGTCGCAGTCTAATCTTCTCTGTCCCCCCAATGGGAGATGGGCAACTGTGTCGAGATTGTGGTCTCCTTACAGTAGTAGCTATTCGCTAACCGTTACTACGGATAGGTCTTTGGTGACCTTATTATTGGTCGAAGGTGTGATAATGAGGACTTTGTGGTAAATCTGTGTACTAATCGACCACTCGCAGCGTTCACTTTAGCCGTCCGAGTCGCTTTCGCTCCCCGAACCGCTTCCGCTCTCGCCGCTCGCGATCGATACCAGGTCGCGCGGTAGTCGTCGTATGGCATCCGGTGGTCTCGAATGCAGAGGGGCCAGGTCCCGTATATGTGGGTGGTCTGACGCATCTGCACGCGAGTACATCCGGGTAGCCAAACGGACAACAAAGTCGTCCAGTGTTACCATCCGGAGGTCTCGACGCAGCGAGTCGTTGCGCATGAAATAGTGCGCGCCGGTTATCGTGCGCAGGCACTTATTTTGTTGGGCCTCTAGTTGTCTAATTTTTGCATCCGCACATAACGCCCACCATGCTGGCGCTGCGTATGTGAGGATGGGCCGGATGTACGATTTATAGATGGCCAGTCTTGTTCCGATGGGAAGTCCGGATGATAACACTGGGCGCAGTCTATGGTGCGCGACCAGAGCCTTAGCGCGCGTGTTTTTCACGTGCGGCCCCATGGTGAGTGTTGAGTCGATTTTCACACCGAGGTATGTCGCAGTAGTAGACCAGTCCACAGATTGACCACAAAGCGTGAGCGGGAGCAGAGGTCGGCCGCCCTTTCGCATGCCCACTCCTCTGATAATCACTGCTTGGGTCTTTTTGACATTGACCTTAAGTCGCCAAGCCGACAGCCAGGCGGGAAGAAGATCGAGCTGTCTCTGCATGTACTTCCCCGACATACTCAGGTCTCGAGAGAAACCAAAGTATGCGGCGTCGTCAGCATATAGAGCCAGCTCGACATTCGTCTCGGCCAGTGGGATGTCGTCGGTGTAGCAGCAGTAGAGGACAGGCGAAAGGCAGCTGCCTTGCGGGACGCCCGCCGCGATGGGATGCTTGTTGGAGCAAAGACCTTCCACAGTGACGTGAAAGCTACGGCCCTCCAAAAAGGAGGCCACAACCCGCACTATCCTACGAGGTATGCTAGTTTTTAAGAGTTTGAACAGAAGCCCGCTGTGCCAGACTTTGTCGAACGCCTTCTCCATGTCGAGGAATACCGCACAGGTGAAGTGACGCCTGTTAAGGGCCACAGACAGTCTGTGCAGCATTCTTGTCAATTGGAGAGTAGTGCTATGCTCGCTTCGGAACCCGAATTGTTCGTCGCGTGGAGTAAAATTAGGTACGATATGTCGCAAAAGTAGCTTTTCGAATACCTTTGAAATCGCCGGTAAGAGTGTGATGGGGCGGTAGCTCTCGGGAAGCTTAATATTCTTCCCCGGTTTGGGTAGCATGATAATCCGACCTTCCTTCCAGGAAGTCGGGAAATGTGCCGTACGCACTATTCCATTGAAAAGGCGGGTGTACGCGGCGATTGTTCGCGGCGGCATACACCGTATTGCCATGTTTCCGATGCAATCGGCGCCGGGGGCTTTCCTCGGCTTGAGGCGGCTGAAGGCGCGCGCCACCATTCCAGGGGAGAATATTATCGGGGGTTCGGATTCTGGTACCGCGGAGCGGAGACCGGTCTCCACTTCGCGTTCTACCTGTGCGACATGTTCGTGGGACTGGGGTGGGTTGGGACGAAACTGTCCCTCTAGGCATTCGGCAAATATCCGGGCGCGATCTTCTGTTCGAAATCTTGGAGATCCGTCGGCATCGAGGAGGGGGCAGACCGCTTTAGGTGCACTGGACATCGAAGCGCACAACCGGTGGACCCCCCGCAGGTCACCGGTCGCGTCTTCAATCCGAGCTTGCCAACGATCCGCGAAAACATCCGCTATGGCTTTCCTGATCCGAGCCGAGAGCGCGTTTAGTTCGGTCTTTACCGTCGGGCAGCGAGTGCGCTGCCACAGACGACGTAAGTCTCTCTTGCTTTTCAGCAAGCCCCTGATGTTATGGGGGAGGGGGGGAAGCCCCCTTCGCGGAGGCGCCTCCGTGGAGGCCCTCTCTTGAGACTTACGTGACTGTACAGACAGTTCGGACGCGAGTCTATCCACGTCCTCAGGCGTCGAAACCGGAAAGGAAGGCGTGTGGGTTTGTAGGTAGTCTGCAAATTTTCCCCAGTCAACGCGCTTGGCGGGCACTGGCGGCGAAACTTTCGTTGGGAGGGAAGACAGAGTGATTAGGACGGGAAGGTGGTCGGAATCGAGGTCGTTGAGCACTTCCTGCTCCAGGCCGCCGGGCAGGTTGCGGTGCACCGTGATGTCCAGCACGTCCGGGCCAAACCTATGATTCTCAGGAATATAGGTCGGCCCGGGCGGGCCGTCCACACAGAACCACCCCCGCTCGGCGGCCCGCAGCAGGTGGCGCCCCCCACGGTTTATTTGCGCGGAATTCCACGCTGGGTGCTTACAATTGAAGTCCCCGGCCACGAGGATCGGGACCTGCGTATCGAACAGCTGACGCAGTCCCCCTGTGTCGAGGGCTTCATTTGGAGGCTTGTAAGCGGCATATAGGTGCAGCTCGCTGTCACCTATATGTAGCGCTATACCCAGTGTGGAGGGAGCTTCGGAAGAAGGAATCGGTAGAGGTTGGTGGATAATGTTCCTGCGGACCAGTACCATCAGCCCACGATAGGCTCGGGACCGGGACGCAGGTTCATCCCGCCGGTAGATGATATAATTTGGGATTCGAAATTGGATAGAAGGAGTGAGAAATGTTTCACTAATCAGCGCTACGTCAATACGCTGATCACTGAGGAAAATTTGCAAAGCACGGCGCTGGTTTCGCAGACCGCGGGCATTCCAGTGCACGACGCGTAGTTCCGACCTACTCGCCTCTGCTAACAGCTAAACCGGCTAGTCCGGTTGCCATAGCTGAACGCGGGTCTGCACCCGCCTCGATAGCTCGTATCATATCGAGTAAAAGCGAGGCTACATCCATCAGTTTGAAAGTAGGCTCGCTGGGAGTTGCCTGTGGCAGGGGAGCTGAGGGCTCCTCTCGCTGGGCTAAGGGGGCCGATTCGGCTGGGGCCTTACGGCTTTTGCCTTTTCGACCCCTTTTCCCTTTGCGTTTGGGAAGCGCATCCTTCGGCCTCGGATCGTTAGCTGCGGGCCGGAGCGTGGTGGGCAAAGAAGGGGCCGTCGCCTCCTTCCGCCCCGTCTTGGTCGGGTCCGAAACAGGCTGCGGTTGTCAGGGCCACAGTACCGGCTGCCTTGTTACGGATTTCCCGGCGAAAGACGGGGCAGGAGGTGTTATTGGCGGTGTGCTCACCACCACAGTTGGCGCAGGTAGGGGGGTCCTCGCGAGAGCGGGAACACTCCTTGGCCGGATGCCCCCCGCCGCATCTGACACAGGCTTGGGGCCTGTGGCACATGTGCGAGGAGTGCCGGAACTGCTGACACCTGTGGCACTGAGCGGGGCCCTTCTTTCCCCTCCAGGCCTCGAATTTTACCCCGGCTATGTCCAACAGCTCGGTGGTGTTGAACAGAGCCGCGGTGGAAAGATCTGGGGACCTACGGAGCTGGGCGAAGAATAGACATCCCGCGCGCCCGACCCGAGCCCGGATTTGTCGAACAAATTCGGGCTCGTATCCGAGCTCCCGGATTGCCTCTGCCACGTCCCGCTCTTCCGTGTTGGCCGGAAGACCCCGGATCGCGACCTTTAAGCTGCGATCAGCCGGGAGTGAGTAGGAGAACCACGATATGTTCTCCTCCTTCTCGAGATTCACGAGGTACTTTTGAACTACCCGAAACTCCGTTTCGGTGCGCGGTATAAAACGGATGCCCTTCCCAAAAGGCCTGGCATTGACGATGTGCCCCAGCTTATTGCGGAGCGCACGGAAGTGAATAGCCCAGTTGGGCATGACCTCCACCACGAATGGAGGAAATCGGGGGTTTGGGGCCTTCATCGACCCCGATGGAGGGACAGAGAAATCCGTCTCGCCGTCGCCGGTGCGTGAAACTGAAGGTTTCGTGCCTATGGCGGCGGCGTAGGAGACGGTAGTGGTACCTTTATGGGTTGTGGGCCCGCCCAATCCTTGTGGGTCGGACCCCGAGGTGTCTGGCGCGACATTGGCAGGCGTCGTCTCGGGTCGGCTGTGGGTCAGGCTCGGCCCCGCGCCGGCTGCGGCTGCAGGTAGAGGTGCGGCGCTCTGTGGCGGCGCGGCGGTGGTGATTGCGGCGTGTGAAGGGCCAGGGCGAGGCCCCCCGGCTTGATGGGAGGGCCCGGAGCGAGCGCTCACGGGCTGTGGCGCGGTGAACCCGGAGCGAGCATTGCTCACGGGCTGCTCGGGGAACCCGGAGCGAGCAGTGCTCACGGGCTGCGCGGCGAACCCGGAGCGAGCAGTGCTCACGGGCTGGGCAGGGCGGATAGCGCCCATCAGCTGGGCGGCGGGTCCTGGGCGTTGTGGGGCCGCGGCTTTGGCCGGCGGGCCCGGTGGTCGGGCGGCGGTACCTGGTCGGGCACTGCTTGACGAAGGGACGGCGCGGGCTGGAGGACCTGGGCGGACGGCGCCCGATTGTTGGGCGGCGGCACCAGGTCGGGTTGGTCCGGTGGAGCGGGCGGTTGCCGCGTACGGCTGGTCCGGGGCACTCGGTCGGGCTCCAAGCGGTATGACCCGCTGAGCGTCGGAGGCGAGGCGCGAGACGAGGTCGTGGCGGGAACTTCCGGGCTGCGGGTTCGGGCGCGTGGTTGCGGTTGCGGTCGGTGCGGTCCGTGCTGCGATGCTGTGTCGAGCTGAGCCAGCACCGGCAGTGGTGGTGGGGATAGCCGAGTGGGCGGGGCGAGCGATGTCGGGCTGCGGTGGTGGGGGCACTACTACCCGCGCGCGTCTGGTTTGGCGCGGCGGTAGCGGTGCCGGCATCCTGCACTCTTCATCCGAAGATTCCATGGTCCGCGGCGTCGGCAGCACCCCGATGGAGTGACTGCGATGCAGGCGTGGATCACGGCTTCGGCGGTGCGGGGTCAGTCCCCTCCAGGCCTCGAATTTTACCCCGGCTATGTCCAACAGCTCGGTGGTGTTGAACAGAGCCGCGGTGGAAAGATCTGGGGACCTACGGAGCTGGGCGAAGAATAGACATCCCGCGCGCCCGACCCGAGCCCGGATTTGTCGAACAAATTCGGGCTCGTATCCGAGCTCCCGGATTGCCTCTGCCACGTCCCGCTCTTCCGTGTTGGCCGGAAGACCCCGGATCGCGACCTTTAAGCTGCGATCAGCCGGGAGTGAGTAGGAGAACCACGATATGTTCTCCTCCTTCTCGAGATTCACGAGGTACTTTTGAACTACCCGAAACTCCGTTTCGGTGCGCGGTATAAAACGGATGCCCTTCCCAAAAGGCCTGGCATTGACGATGTGCCCCAGCTTATTGCAGAGCGCACGGAAGTGAATAGCCCAGTTGGGCATGACCTCCACCACGAATGGAGGAAATCGGGGGTTTGGGGCCTTCATCGACCCCGATGGAGGGACAGAGAAATCCGTCTCGCCGTCGCCGGTGCGTGAAACTGAAGGTTTCGTGCCTATGGCGGCGGCGTAGGAGACGGTAGTGGTACCTTTATGGGTTGTGGGCCCGCCCAATCCTTGTGGGTCGGACCCCGAGGTGTCTGGCGCGACATTGGCAGGCGTCGTCTCGGGTCGGCTGTGGGTCAGGCTCGGCCCCGCGCCGGCTGCGGCTGCAGGTAGAGGTGCGGCGCTCTGTGGCGGCGCGGCGGTGGTGATTGCGGCGTGTGAAGGGCCAGGGCGAGGCCCCCCGGCTTGATGGGAGGGCCCGGAGCGAGCGCTCACGGGCTGTGGCGCGGTGAACCCGGAGCGAGCATTGCTCACGGGCTGCTCGGGGAACCCGGAGCGAGCAGTGCTCACGGGCTGCGCGGCGAACCCGGAGCGAGCAGTGCTCACGGGCTGGGCAGGGCGGATAGCGCCCATCAGCTGGGCGGCGGGTCCTGGGCGTTGTGGGGCCGCGGCTTTGGCCGGCGGGCCCGGTGGTCGGGCGGCGGTACCTGGTCGGGCACTGCTTGACGAAGGGACGGCGCGGGCTGGAGGACCTGGGCGGACGGCGCCCGATTGTTGGGCGGCGGCACCAGGTCGGGTTGGTCCGGTGGAGCGGGCGGTTGCCGCGTACGGCTGGTCCGGGGCACTCGGTCGGGCTCCAAGCGGTATGACCCGCTGAGCGTCGGAGGCGAGGCGCGAGACGAGGTCGTGGCGGGAACTTCCGGGCTGCGGGTTCGGGCGCGTGGTTGCGGTTGCGGTCGGTGCGGTCCGTGCTGCGATGCTGTGTCGAGCTGAGCCAGCACCGGCAGTGGTGGTGGGGATAGCCGAGTGGGCGGGGCGAGCGATGTCGGGCTGCGGTGGTGGGGGCACTACTACCCGCGCGCGTCTGGTTTGGCGCGGCGGTAGCGGTGCCGGCATCCTGCACTCTTCATCCGAAGATTCCATGGTCCGCGGCGTCGGCAGCACCCCGATGGAGTGACTGCGATGCAGGCGTGGATCACGGCTTCGGCGGTGCGGGGTCAGCTGCTGGGCGGCGGCGGAGTCGGCTGGGTGTTGCTCGGGGACGCGTACACGCTCCCGGCGCTCCCTCTTCCCCTCCGGCGACAAGCTGCTGTCGCTCGTTCTTGGCCTTTTGGCCCCCGAGATCATGACCCGTTGCAAGACGGCCTGGATCCTCGGGTCCAGGAAAGGCTGGGAGAACCCTGATGCAGGTGTCATCGGGGTGGGGTCATCGTCGGCCGGCGCGGAGGACATAGCCTCGACGAGCTCGGCGAGTGCGTCCGGAGACAGGCCCGATGAACGGACTCTTTCTAACAAAAGAGACTCCGATTCATCGGCCGCTTCCAGGACAGCACGTGGAGGAGATGGCGAGGCAGGCGGCGGCGGTCGGCCGTCCGAAGCCTCGTCCATCTTCGGCAATCTTCGGCTTGAGGGTGGAGTGGGGGTAATCTCCTGCGCGGCGATTGGCTGGTACCGGTCGCGGAGTGGGGATAGGGATCCCCGAACGCCCGTGCGCAAAACTGGAAATGACAACGAATCGTCATTTACAATTTGTACATTTTATCGCCCGTTTATGTGGGACGTAAAGACGCGCAACCTTAGGTCTGCGTGACGGTAAGTATTTTGGCCACGCCCCTTTATCCCTTCCTCATAGTTACATATTTGTATCCCCACCAGAGGTGTGTACGCTACGAAGAAGGGATAAACGGTTACGCCCACAAGTCTCTTATTTAATAACAATAATAATATTTATTCGCTGTTCGCAACATTCTCCCCCTGGCGTTTAGCCCGACGTAGGTAGAACAGCGATCTTGCTGGCTGGTCTCCGGAACACACCTCCTCTCGTTCGGACGTCTACAGCTCGAACTCTGCCATCTGGTCCCGGAAAGGTCCGTTCTATGATCCCTCGTGGCCAGGTGTTCCTGGGGAACGTGTTATCTATGATGATCACGACGTCCCCCTTTTGCAGTGTAGTTTGCCCGTTGTCTGTCTCCCCCCGGCGGACCAAAGTGGGTAGATATTCTTTGGTCCACCTTCTCCAGAATTGGTCTGCTAAGGCCTGCGCCGTCTTCCATGAAGTCCTGCTTGCTTCGACGCAGGGCCCGATGATCGCTGCCTTGGAAGCTTGCCCAGTAGGAAGTGGTTTGGGGTAAGTGCCTCTGGGTCGTTCGGATCCACAGAGACGTGTGTGAGAGGTCGGGCGTTCACGCTGTACTCGGCTTCCGTTAGCAGAGTATGAAGGACCTCTTCTCTCGGTTCTCGTTGGGTTAATGTAGCGGCTAGTGCGGTCTTGATTGACCGTACCAGTCGCTCCCAAGCACCTCCCATATGTGGAGCTCCTGGCGGGATGAAGTGCCACTCGATGCCCTTAGTTACCCCGTACTTGCGAAGCTCTGGCAGCCAAGCGTCGTAGGCGACCTGTAGCTCCTTGTCTGCGCCGCGGAAGTTTGTTCCGTTATCTGAGTAGATGACCCGAGGCCATCCACGGCGCGCAGCCATCCTTCGCAGTGCCATGATCGCGGAGTCTGTAGTCAGGCTGCTGGCGATCTCGATGTGGACAGCTCTCGTGGTCAGGCAGGTAAAGAGAGCTCCCCTTCTCTTTTCCCGTCGGCGTCCAATTGTTACTATCATGGGACCGAAGTAGTCCGTCCCACAATAGGTGAAGGGTTTCTGTCCCTCGGCAAGTCGTGCAGCTGGCAGGTTGCCGCAGATCGGAGGACGCGGTTTAGCTCGACGTACTCTGCATAGCTGACATTTGTTTGCGATGTTCCTCACAGTCGGCCGTAGATGGAAGATGTAAAATTGCCGCCTTAGGTCGTTGACTACGCGTTCGTGATTGGCGTGATCCGCTGTTTCATGTTCATTCAAGATGAGTAGTCTGGTGAAGTCGTGACGGCCGTCCAATATTATTGGCCGCCGCGTGTTGTACTCAGCGCTGGCTGCGTCGATTCGTCCTCTTAGACGCAACACATCGTCCTCTAGGTAAGGGTCTAGAGGAAAGAGACGACTGGTCTTCTTTATACGAGCACTTCCACGTAGTCTGTGAAGATCGTCTCCGAAGGAGTCTTGCTGCGCCCTTTTGATCCATAGGATTGTGGCCGTCTCGATGTGTCGAGCTTCGAGATGATCCGCCAGTCTTCTACACCTGTCTGCGAATAGTAATACATACGCAGTACTTCTTATCAATCTTGTATATTTTGAAAATTTCTTTAAATCTGGAAGGTGCGGAAAGTCTTCTTGTTTCTTTGTTATCGTCACTGTGGCGACTGTCTCCATAAGAGGCTTGGTGGTGATAATTTCTGCCGGCCAATCCTCTTCGTTATATCGCAGGAAAGCTGGGCCGTGAATCCATCTTGGTGACACAGCTCCTCCATTGAACTGTGCCCGCGTTGCATCATCCGCTACATTGTCCCTCGTCGGTACCCATCGCCACTCATTCAGATTTGTAAGTTCGGCAATCTCGCTGAGACGATGTGCGACAAAGGCCGTATAGCGGCGGGTGTCCGTCCGTATCCACTGAAGGACGGTTTGAGAGTCCGTCCAGTAGACCACCCTTGTTGGTTTCCAGCTGTGTCCTTTTATTATGTGTTGGGCTAATCGTGCCCCAATGAGCGCCGCTTGCAGCTCCAGCCGTGGAATTGATAGTTGTTTCAACGGTGCTACTTTTGCCTTAGCTGCGACCAGTGCGGTTTCTGTGCCCTCACTCTGTTGTGTCCGCCAGTACCCCACGGCTGCATAGGCCTGCTCGCTGGAGTCTACAAATATGTGTAGTTCAACCACGCTCCCCCCGTTGACCATATAGCTTCTTGGAACGCGGAGTTCAGTGATGTCAGTGAGCTGTTGCAACCAAACCCGGAATTTTTCTTTTATTTCATCCGGGAGCTCCTCATCCCAGCTAGTCTTGCACCGCCAGAGGTCTTGTAGCAGAATCTTCGCCCTAATAGTGAAGCAGCTTAGGAGGCCAAGCGGGTCGTAGATAGCCATGACCGCGCTAAGCATTTCCCTCTTCGTCGGTGCTCGCTGTCCTTGTCGTACATGTTCATCCAGCCTTGGCATGGTAGTATTAAAGCCCAGCTGGTCTTTCCGTGAATCCCACAGCATTCCTAAGGTTTTCTCTTGATTCCGTGGTCCCAGCAGAACGCTGTCTTTTTGCTCTCTGTGGTCGTAGTGTAAATGCTCTAAAACTTGTTTGGAGTTAGAGTTCCATCCACGTAACTTGAAGCCAGCGTGTGCTTGGATTTTTATCACGTTATTTGTGATATAAATAGCTTCTTCCGTCGTGTTGAAACTGTCCACATAGTCATCCATATAGTGGCTCGTTCTTATGGCCTTCACCGCTTCAGGGTATTCTTTTTCGAAATCTTCGGCGTTTTTGTTTCGCACGCTGTGTGCCAAGAAAGGTGAGCTCGATGCCCCAAATATCATGGAAGTCATCTTGAACTTCTTTGGAGGATCGTTACGGTCGGCTCCTCTCCAAAGGAACATCTGGGCCCATTGGTCTTGTTTTCTAATTTTGATCTGTAAGAACATTTCAGCGATGTCGGCGCATATGGCGATAGGTCTTTCCCGAAATCGGAACAGTATTTCAGGAAGCGACGCAAGCAGGTCAGGTCCCTCCAGCAGGTGGTCGTTCAAGCTGACTCCCGCTGTCTTAGCTGCTGCGTCGAACACAATTCGCAACTTGCCGGGCTTATTCGGGTTCTTTACTGCGAAGTGTGGCAGAAACCATTGGCGATCGGCCGAGTCATGTTGGCTGCTCATCTCTGCATAACCCTTCGCCAATAAATTATTAATTTGAGCTGTGTATTGCATGGCGAAGGCTGGGTCTCGGTCCATCTTTTTTTCAATGCTCCTTAGTCTTCGTGTTGCGTAGTCTATGTTCTTGGGCAGCTCTGTGTGGTCAGTCCGCCAGGGCAGCCCCACCTCAAAGTGACAGTCGACTCGGCGAACGGTGTTTACGAACATCTCTATGGCGCGTTTGTTCTCAGGCGATATCTTGGGAGTGGCGGCAGCGATCCCTAGTGCGTCAATTCGAAAATGTCTTTCCACTTGTTGGTGTAGAGAAACATCTCGATCGTGGTGCACACACAGTAAAGTCTCTTCATCGTCACGGCGGAGGCCCTGCGGGAATAAACCATGCACCACCCATCCTAGTTGGGTTTCAGAGGCGGCTGGTTCGTTACGCCTTCCAGTTCGTAGCTGACGTGCTACGATAAGGTGCCAATTGTCAGCACCTATCAGTACTCTCGGCGTAGCATTTTGATACTGCAGGTCGTGCAGTCCACGTAGATGTGGGTATTTACCCAATTCTGCTTTAATTGATTGTTTTCTTAGTCGCAGATTCTTCATTGTCCGGGCCCGTAGTTCATGTTGAAGTCCGTTGGTACCCGTGATGCGAAGATTGATATTCCGGCTATCGTTCTCTTCGTGAGTTCCATTGATCCCGCGCATGTGGAGTGGCTCTGTCGGTCCGATAGCGCCGACTTCCTCCGCCACCTCTTCATCGATGATAGTTATCGTCGATCCCTCATCTAATAGGGCGTAGGTTTCCACATGGCCCCGGGGTCCTGTCACGGTAATAGGGCACACCTTTAATAATACGGTATGTCGTGTTACCGGAACGCTAACTGCGTTGATTTCTTCCATTATTACAGACGGAGTTTTCACGACTGATGTCGAAGCAACATTATGGTCGATTGGTGTCACTGCGGCGCCTGAAGTCATATCTGCAGTCTCTGTATTTCTTCCCTTTTCATGTAGCAAAGCGTGATGTGGTCTTCGGCAACCATTTATCCCACAGGGCTTTGCTTTGCAGTTACTTCGTCGGTGCTGGGAGTCCAGGCACCTAAAACAGGTTTTAGACTGCCTGGCCCATTCCCAGCGCTGCTCAATTTTCATCTGTCGTAGCTTGCTGCATCTTGTTGGACGGTGTGGTCCCTGGTTACAAATTGGGCACTTGTCCTCGTCTTCGGCTACGTAGATGTTCTCTTTTCTACGCGCAGGTATTATATTCCTTGATTTAGTAGGCATCGGTATGAGTGCCGCCGTTCGGGTCGGTACCGGGCCCGTAGACATTGCTGCGAAGTTAGAGTACGTCATTGCTGCCTTTGCTTCCCGCATCAGGAATCTTGATAACTTTATTATGAGAAGGTCTGTTTCATGGTGACGTTCCCTCGCGTAGTCAATCCACTTATCTTGGGTGTTCTGCGGGATTTTGTTAAGGATTTCCTTAACCAGCGCAGGATTTCGTATGTAGTCTTCTTGATTTATACTTCGCAGGATGTTAATAATGTTTTCCACTTTTATCGCAAACTTATTCAATTCTTGCGGTGAGTGTCCAGGCTTCGGTAGGTTTTTTATCCCGTTCATAACTTCTTCGACGATTATTTCGGGTTGCCCGAAGCGTTGTTCTAAAGTTTCTATTACACGATCCGGTCTGGTATCTGTATATAAAAGAGCCGAGACTGTCTCCCTAGCTTCTCCTCGAAGACTTGCCCGTAGCCGCGCCATGTTTTCTGTATCCGAAAAACGGTGTAAAAACTGACTATCTCGAAGGGCTGCCTTGAAAGGTAGCCATTCTGTGACGCTGCCCGAAAATGTCGGTAATTCCGTCGTATAGCGCAGTAGTGGTCGCGATACAGACATGCTCTGTATGGCGTGCGCTAGCTTCTCAATATCGCTTCTAGGCTCAGGATGGTGCGGAAACTCGTCCAGTTGTCTTGGAGTAGAAAGTCGTCTTCTAGGCGGGGATATGTTGCGACGATTGTCGCGTTGTCTCGGTGGTAAAAGCTCGTGATGTTCGTCGCGTTGCCTTGGCCGTGAGAGCTCACGATGCTCGCCGCAATTCCTTGGCGGTGAAAATTCGAAATGTTCGTCGCGACGCCTTGGCGGCGTAAGCTCGCGATGTTCGTCGCGGTGAAAGTTCGCGATGTTCGTCGCGATGCCTTGGCGGAGAAAGCTCGCGACGCCTTGGCAGAGAAAGTTCGCGATGTTCGTCGCAACGCCTCGGCGGCGTAAGCTCGCGATGTTCGTCGCGACGCCTTGGCGGAGAAAGCTCACGACGCCTTGGCGGAGAAAGTTCGCGATGTTCGTCGCAACGCCTCGGCGGCGTAAGCTCGCGATGTTCGTCGCGACACCTTGGCGGAGAAAGCTCACGACGCCTTGGCGGAGAAAGCTCACGATGCCTTGGCGGAGAAAGTTCGCGATGTTCGTCGCGTCGCCTTGGCAGTAGAGTTGTGTCGTGAAGTCTTAGCGGCCCCTCTTCTGTTGCAGGGTCTTGAGCGGAATGCTGCAATTGCATGTGTAACCATGAGGTGAACCGTTCTTCATGGGCGGCCTCGTCCATGGATTCTTGATCAGCTTGTGCAGCTTCTTCCGCTTCAACGTCAGCTATATGCATTCTCATTTTCTTCTTTACCACGGATGCTTGGATAGCAAGCTCTTGTCGCTTAATATCTGCCAATTGGAGCTGTCCTTCATACTCCAACCTTCGTATCTTGGCGATCGTTGCTACGCTATTGGTTGACCGCGCTGTACTGCGTGCTGGAGACGCGTTTCTTGCAATCGGTGGCGCACGCATCGGTTCCCGTATGCCCGTAGCTATCCTCGATCGGAGGGTGCTCTGGTCCGGTGTTGATTGTGCGCCCGGCCGCGGCGGCGTACCCGGTTGAGCCGAAACGTCCAAACGGGATAGTGCGTCGGTTCGCGACGCGGCCATTGATGGCGATATCGGAGGATGCGAAAAGTGGCGCGGTGCCGATGCTGTTTCGATCCCCGATTCGGACGGCTGCTGTTGGCTTCGGCTTCGGGTTTCCATTTTAGCGAAATGGATTTACCACGGTTCTGCTTCTTCCGGTTTCTACAGGTCCAAATGTTCCAGATCCGTCACGAAGGTCCAAAAATGTTGAGGTTAGCTTGGAGGGTTTGCAGTGGACTGTATTGAAATTCTTTTGGTTCAGCAATAGTTTATTTGTTCACAATGGTTCTGACTTGAGGCTTCTTGACTTCGCGTTAACAACTTCTACTTAACTACAATTTGTACATTTTATCGCCCGTTTATGTGGGACGTAAAGACGCGCAACCTTAGGTCTGCGTGACGGTAAGTATTTTGGCCACGCCCCTTTATCCCTTCCTCATAGTTACATATTTGTATCCCCACCAGAGGTGTGTACGCTACGAAGAAGGGATAAACGGTTACGCCCACAAGTCTCTTATTTAATAACAATAATAATATTTATTCGCTGTTCGCAACAGTGTTTGTCGCCGCCACGGAATAGAAAAAACAAGTGGAAGTGCAAAGTAGGCGTGTTTAGTGTGGCACAATTAAGCGTATCTACGCTTATTTGATCCCAATCGTTATCAGTCGTGTCTAACATCGCTTCGAGTTGGTAGTCTCGCGTCGTTCCTGATTTTTCCGCATAATTATTGTAAATATGCCGATTGTTGCATTCTGGAGTGCAAAAACGATAGTAGGAGAAAAAATCTTCGCAATGGAGGTGTTTCGTATCATCGGTAAGTACGATTTTGTTAGTATTCTTTAATAACCTTAGCTTATTTTAGTTTACTAATAATTGTAGTTTAAATGAAGTTAAAATCAACCTTATGTTATTGTAATAAAGAATACTTTAGATTGAAATTTGGATTTCAAAAGTTCTTTGCTACTCGGTTAGTGTTGTAGTGGGTGCTTATCGATATAACTTATTTATTTAAAGAAAAGATGGAACATTTTCGGCAGTTATACAAAATTATATACTTACATATTTTTTTAAATATTTATTCAAAATGTATCGCATACATTTTTTTTAATAGTGTGGGCTTAGAATAATAAAATGTACGTGTAAACTCTTTATAACGATAAACTCCCTATACGTATAAGTGAGCACAATTTGGTTGGTTTACCTTAAAACACATACATAAAAAAATCTTTATAGCGCAGCAGCCATTCTCTATTACGAAGAATTGTGTTCATATTTAGACACAGTAACAGTTGTTTGTAAAAAGAAATTGAAATTAATAGTTTATAAAATTGAATAATCAAAATTTAGTAGGCTACCATTGTTACAATTACTTACCATTACCATTACTTACCATTTACCATATTGTTACAATGAGCGGTTTATATATAATTTCATTAAAATCATTGAAAGGTCATCAATAAGAACTTAACCAACTTTCTAACCTTCATTTAAAATATTTTTAGGTTTCCCAAAGACGCCACAGTCAAAGGGAAATGGATTGATGCAACAGGTAGAATTAATTGGATGCCAACAAAATCAAGCACCATATGTTATGAACATTTTATAGAAGATGACATTTTAATATAAAAAAAGGATATAAATAAACAAAACTAACAGCATTTCCAACTTTGAAAATCGTTAAGCTTTTTAATCATGTTTTTTTTTATTACTATACACATAGAGGTAGTGGAAGTGTTTATGATATTATATTAAAAATTGGGGTCTGTACTATTGCGACTAAAAACTCATTTTTTTTTAAATAATGATAAAAATATTTTTATAAAATAATGTAATAATCCAGGCAAAAATTTTTTTTTCACTTTGCCTAATTTCTTTATTTTTATTACAAAAATACTAGTTATATTAAGATTGCGTCCCAAAGTTTTGTTTCGTGCTCACGTCACGACAACGTCACCCAACTCAACTTAAAAAAATAAACTTATCTCAAAAATCAGTTTTTTAAGCCTTTATATATTCTAAAAGTTTTATAGCTATGTTTTCTAAAAAGTTTTCCCTTCCATCTGCGTTTAAATATATAGAGCACATTTATATTTTAAAAAAGCATCGATATCGATACTTTAAATATTTTATTATGTCGCCGCCTTTGAATTATTATATTTTTATGCAAGGAAAGTTCTAGAATAAACTAAAATACTTTTTTTATATAAAAGATAATATGCCTTATGTCGACTGAACAAAGCATTTATTCGAATGTTGTAGTAATCACGCCATCTGTGTAGGAATAGCAGAACCTTTTATAGGAGGTTCTTACTACTTTATGATAGATGGCATGATTATTTTTTTATATGAATTTAAATCTAATTATTTGGAGAATAGTGTTTAAAATTGCTGTGTATATTTGCAACCAATCAGGACGAAGTGGTTATAGATTCGATATCGTAAATTATCCTACATATTATTATCTGCTCGTCGGCAAAGCACGTGGTGTAAACCGCAGGTATAAGGATAGATCCTAGGAATTAACGAGACCTTAAGAAAGTGCCCTAAGGTCTATCGCCCGCCTTCCCTAACAAGGGCCCACGGAATAAATAATATTTATTCCGTGCGTCCGCCACACTACCAAAACAAAAACAATGGCGGCCCGCGACCGAGTTAAAATGGCGGCAATGAACATGTTCGACATTTTATTTGAAAAGCGATTTTAGGTAAGATTTTTGCCCATTTTTTTTTATGGAACGCGTGATTTTGTATTTATTTGATGGTAAGCAGGTTTATAAAGTCCATGAATGAGGTCAATTAGTACATTGTTATTTGACAACATTAACCGCTCCCATGGTCAAATTACAACCTTCTAAAGTCACCATGTAGGTATATAAATTTCACCCTGTTTGTTTCAGTTTTCTTCGAACCAACAGATCGGCGAAAAGCAGTCAAACCTTTGATCAATAAACACCGAATAATGTTTGCTTCTCCAAATCATTCAGAATTAGTTGCCATGGCTAAAGCTTTAAATTATAATTATTCACCAAATACAAATATTGATGAAATTTCTAAATTGTGTACAGCAATGTCTGATTATATACAATATATAATTGTAACATTAGGAGTAGCTGGTGTAGTTATTGTTAAAAGGGGTAACAAAGGAGTAAGAGGAAGATTATACCCTGTAAAGAAACTTAATACTGTCACTAATGTTTCTGGTGCAGGAGATTGTTTTGCAAGTGGGTTTATAAGCAGTATGTTGGCAGGTTATGAGGAAGAATATTGTGTAGCCATGGCTGTTAGTGTGGCTCAGCAAGCTCTTCTATCAGAAACTACTGTACCATTTAGCTTTGCAAATCAAACTATTGAAAAATCTAAATTTATTAATTTAATATAATATATTAGTAGATATTATATCCAATGTTTTACTTAACTTATACCATTTGATGTATGTTGACCCCACACTCCTTAATATTCTTAATATTTAACGGTATCTTCGGTTTTATTAATATTTCTTACAACATAAATAAAACTGCAAGTATATAAAAACTTATTGTGTATAATGGACGGATATGGACGGACTCAATAGACATTCACAATACTAAGTAACAAGCATACTTAAATATAAATTCAAAAATGTATAAAAGTATAAACTTACTGGCAACTGAAATTCCTAGTTATAAAGTAGACAATTTAATATAATCTTACACCTTAAATTACACTACACATAAAAATATATAATTCTAACCATTTATTAAAATACGAGGGGAGGTCCAAAAGTTCGCGGAATGGAGGGGATGGAGTGGGGATAGCCGCGCTCGCGCAGTGTCACACTAATGAGGGATCATTAGTATATAAATGAAGTTTCACTCTATTGCGACATTCGGAATTGCTGTAGTTTCGCATTTCCGCGCTCGGGCGATCGGGGATTTTTATCCCCACTCCGCGACCTCTTCAAAAAGTGAACCAATCGCCGCGCAGCTTACTACCCCCTCTCCAACCTCAACCGAAGATCGCCGAGGATGACCGAGGCTTCGGGCGGCCGACCGCCGCCACCTGCTTCGCCATCGCCTCCGCCCATTGTGTCCGGCGACAACGATGCTCAGGAACTTTTCCTTTTGGAAAGTGTCCGCGCATCGGGACTGTCGCCGGAAGTCCTCGCGGAGTTTGTCACCGCGGTTGCAAGCTCGCAGCCTGCTGACGACGAACCCGACGACACCGAGGACACCGAGCTGAGCTCTACGTCACCGCAATCGCCGATAGACCCGCGGGTGCAGCTAGTCATCGACAAGCTGACCGCGGGTATCAAGAGGCCCCGCAGCCGTTACAGCGGCACCTCGCCCTCGCCAGAGGAGAAGAGGGAGCGCCGCGAACGCCATCCCGCGGCCCCCGCTCTCCCCGCCGACCCCGACATCCAGCCGACTCCGCGCCGCCGCTCGGACCCGCGCCTGCACCGCAGCCACTCCACCGGGGTGCTGCCGTCGCCGCGCGCCCTCCGAGTGGAACTGGAGGAGACAACCCCGGACCTACCGGCACCACTCCCGCAGCGCGACCCAAGGCGCGCACGGGTCGTGGCGCCGAAACATGAGCAGCCGGACGCGAGCGCCGCTCGCCCCGCCACCGTCGCCCGTGCCGGCGCCGCTCGCCACAGCGATGCGGCCCGCACCGGACCCGCCCAGCCGACTGCGAGCGCTCCGCGCCCGGTCGCCTCTGCCCAACCCGGGGCTACCACCCGCCCCGGCCTTGCCGCCCGCCTGACCACCGACGCCCAGCGCTACATACCGCTGGGCGCCCGATCGAGTGCCGCCGGCCCTCCGACCGCGGCCAGGCCGGCCTTTGCCCGCCCAGCCGCACCATCCCGCCCCGGCGTCGCGGCTCCACCGAGCTTCGTGCGCCCGGGAACCAACATCCGACCCGGAGCAGCCCAACAGCCGTTGGCCGCCGCCCGCGCCGGCGCCGCCGTGCAACGTCCTGGCACATCCCGCCCAGGCACCACCACCCAATCGGTGGGTCCCGCTCGCGCGGGGCCCGCCGCCGCCGCCCAGCCCGTGAGCTCCCGCTCCGGGCCCGCCGCAGCAACCGAGGGCACCCGCCCCGGCCCCGCCACCCGCCCCGCCGGCCCTGTGCAGAGCTCCACCCGCTCTGCAGCCACCGACGGAGCCCGCTTTGACACCACTGCACCCGCTGCCGGCCACTCTGCCGTTGCTGAGCCTACCTTCGGAGGGGCCCAACCGCGAAGTTTAGGCGGCATGGATATAGTTAAAGTTACAGGTACCTCCGTCTCATACGCCGCGGCCATAGGTTCGAAGCCCTCTGCTTCGAACGCGGTCGCTGGCGGGACGGCTTCCATATCTATCCCCCCTGCGGCTGTAAAACGGGAATCCCAACCGCGCTTTCCGCCCTTCATTGTGGAAAGGCTGCCAAATTGGGCACTTCACTTCCGGGTGCTCAAAGCTAAACTAGGGCACCCTGTCAACGCACGGCCGTTTGGGAACGGCATTCGATTTTTGCCGCGTAGTGACGCTGAATTCCGTGAGGTTCAGCGTTACTTAACCCATATAGAAAAAGAAGAGAACCTCTCGTGGTTCTCTTACTCACTCCCGGCAGAGCGCAGCCTGAAGGTTGCTATTCGAGGTCTGCCGGTCAACACAGAGGAGCCGCAAATACAAGAAGCACTCCGGGAGCTCGGATACGACCCTGAATTTGTTAAACAAATTCAGGGACGTTCCGGACGTCCCGGATGCATATTCTTCGCCCAGCTGCGACGAACCGCAGACCTCACTCCCGGAGTGTACAGCGTGACCGAGCTGCTGGACATGAAGGGAGTTGTTATTGAAGCCTGGAGGGGAAAGAAGGGCCCCTCGCAATGTCACAGATGCCAGCAGTTTAGGCACTCCTCCCATATGTGTCACAGACCGCAGGCCTGTGTCAGATGTGGAGAGGGGCATCCGGCAAAGGAGTGCCCCCGCTCTCGCGAGGACGCTCCCAGCTGCGCCAACTGCGGCGGTGACCACACCGCTAATAACACCTCCTGCCCCGTTTTTCGCCGTGAGCTGCGAAACAAAGCGGCGGGAACCGTAGCCCTGTCGACCGCCGGCAGGGCCCCAGTTTCGGGCCCGGAGAGGACGGGACAGGTGGCGCGGGGCCCTTCTCTGCCCACCACGCTCCAACCCCAGGCTAACGACCCAACGCCGAGGAATACCGTTCCCAAGCGCAAAAAGCGAGGGGGCCGGAAAAGCAAAAGCCGTAAGGCCCGAGCCGGACCGGACTCCACCGCTCCAAGGGGGGGGCCCTCAGCCCCCCCGCCATCAGCGATACCATACGTGGCGCAAAGAGCACTGGAGCTCATTCCAGTGAAGGCTGTAGCCACGCTCCTCCTCGATATATTACGAGCTATCGAGGCCGGGAAGGAACCTCAATCTGCAATAATGTCCGGACTCGCCGGACTTACTGTTAGCAGAGACGAGTAAGGCGCCTCACGCCTACTTGCGCGTGGTGCACTGGAATGCCCGCGGACTGCGAGAGCAACGTCGCACTTTGCAAATTTTTCTTAGAGACCAGAGAGTAGACGTGGCGCTGATTAGCGAGACCCTCCTCTCCTCCTCGATTCCCTTTAAGATTCCCAATTACATCGCCTACCGGAAAGATGAGCTTACGGACCAAGGCCACGCCTATCGTGGGCTAATGGTCTTGGTACGTAGGAACATCATCCACCAACCCCTTCCAATCCTGTCACTCCAATCCCCCTATACGTTGGGTGTGGCACTGCATATAGGTGACAGAGAGCTGCACCTATATGCCGCTTATAAGCCGCCGCAGGCGAAGCTTGATTCGAGGGGACTGCGTCAACTGCTGGATACGCAAGTCCCGATCCTCGTCGCCGGCGACTTCAACTGCAAGCACCCAGCTTGGAACTCCGGCCAAATTAATCCCGCGGGGAAACTCCTGCTACGGGAATCGGAGCGGGCGGGGTTCTGTGTGTCCGGCCCGGGCGGCCCGACGTACGTGCCAGCGCAGAGTACGCTCTCGCCGGACGTGCTGGACATACTGGTTCACCGTAACCTGCCCTGTTCCCCGGAGCAGGAAGTTCTCAATGACCTAGACTCCGACCACCTCCCGGTCCTAGTCACCCTGTCCACCCTCCCTACCAAGGCCTCTCTTCCAGTACCACGTAAACGCGTTAACTGGGAAAAATTTACAAGGTCGCTCGACGACTTCACGCCGACTTTCCCCATCTCGACGCCGGCGGACGTGGATAGGCTCGCGTCCGAACTGACTGTACAGTCCCGCAAGTCCCTAGAGGGGGCCTCCACGGAGTCCCCCCCGCAAAGGGGCCCACCACCCCTTCCCCAGAACATCAGGGACTTACTGAAAAGTAAGAGGGATCTGCGGAAACTGTGGCAGCGTACCCGCTGCCCGTCAGTGAAGACCGACCTAAACGCGCTCGCGGCTCGAGTGAGGAAGGCCCTCGACATGCTTTACGCCGACCGTTGGGAAGCTCGGATCCAGGACGCAACCGGTGACCTACAGGGAGTTCATCGGCTGTGCGCCTCGATGTCCGGTGCGCCACCACCGATTCATCCCCTCCTCGATAGCGACGGAGCCCCGAGATTTCGAACGGAAGATCGTGCCCGGATATTTGCCGAATGCCTAGAAGGACAGTTTCGTCCTAACCCACCTGATTCCATAGATCATGTCGCAGAGGTAGATCGCGTAGTGGAGGCCGGCCTCCAAGACGCGATACCCGAGACGGAACCCTCAGTGATATTCTCCCCTGGTATGGTAGCGCGTGCCTTCAGCCGCGTAAAACCCAGGAAGGCCCCCGGGGCCGATGGCATTAACAATATGGCCATCAGGTGCATGCCACCGCGAACAATCGCAGCCTACACCCGCCTATTCAATGGCATCATGCGCACGGGTCACTTCCCAACAATGTGGAAGGAGGGGCGCATCATTATGATACCAAAACCTAGGAAGAATATCAAGCTCCCAGAAAGCTATCGTCCGATAACTTTATTACCGGCGATTTCCAAAGTCTTTGAGAAGCTACTTTTGCGACATATCGTACCTCATTTCTCTCCTCGCGACGAACAATTTGGTTTTCGTAGCGAGCACTCGACGACTCTCCAGTTGACGAGAATCCTGCACAGGATGACGATGGCGTCTGATAGGCGAATCTTCTCCTGTGCGGTTCTCCTAGACATGGAAAAAGCATTCGACAAAGTCTGGCATAACGGGCTTTTGTTCAAAATCTTGCAAACCGAAATACCTCGTCGCGTAGTACGAGTTGTAGCCTCTTTCTTAGAGGGCCGTAGCTACCACGTCACTGTTGAAGGTCTTTGCTCACAAACTTACCCCATCGCAGCGGGCGTACCGCAGGGAAGCTGTCTTTCCCCGGTTCTCTACTGCTGTTACACTGACGATATTCCGCTGGCTGAGAAGGACGTGGAGCTGGCTCTGTACGCGGACGACGCCGCCTATTTCTCGTTCTCTATGAACGCGAAAATGGCGGCAGTCTACATGCAGAGACAGCTCGATTTACTTCCAGACTGGCTCTCGAAATGGCGCCTACGTGTAAACGTTAAAAAGACCCAGGCGATCATCATCCGCAGAGAGGACCGGGGAGTAGGCCGTACCCCCCCGCCCCCGCTCCAGCTTTGTGGACAGTCCGTTGACTGGTCCAAAACTGTGATGTACCTCGGAGTCAAAATTGACCACAAACTCAAAATGAAGCCGCACGTCACAATGACGCGAGCTAAAGCGGCGGTCGCACGCTGTCGGCTGCGTCCAGTGTTTTCATCCGGATTACCATTAAAAACTAAAGTGGCCATTTATAAATTATATGTTCGGCCTATTCTCACCTACGCGTCACCAGCTTGGTACGCGTTGTGTGGGAATAAACAAAGGGCGCAAATAGAGGCGCAACAAAATAGAAGCCTGCGCGCAATAACTGGCGCACCAATTTATATGCGCAATGACTCGCTGCGACGAGACCTCCGGATGGAAACACTGCACGACTTCATCGTTCGTCTGACCACCCGTATGTTCTCGCGTGCAGATGCATCAGGCCACCCGCACATTCGGGACCTGACGCCTATGCATGCGAGACCACCGGATGCCAAACGACGATATGCGCGCGACCTGGTACCTCTCACGAGCGAGAGTGATAGCAGTTCGGGAAGCGAAAGCGACTCGGACGGCTAGCACGATTGCTTCACGTGAAGGACCGGCATCACGGACTCTCCACAGAGCCCCTTGAATCCGTCGACCAGTAAAAAGGTCACGCAAAGACCTATCCGTAGTCACGGGTAGCGAACAGCTGTTATTGAAAGAGGTCACGACCTCGTAACAATTTCCCGTCTCCTGCAAGGGGGGATAGAGATGACTAGAGTAGTTGCGACATTCGTTTACAAACACTCGCCTGATAAAGAAGTCAATCCGGAAGAAAACTGAAACTATGGAGAAAATTAAACAACATGCTGTGATAAAATTCCTTACCAAGCAAGGAAAGAACGCTCAGACCATTTTGAATGAAATGGAAACCATTTATGGGGAACAGTGCCCTGGTAAAACAATGATTTACAAGTGGCATGGTCTTTTTAAACATGGTCGGGAGTCGATTGAAGACGACCCTCGCTCAGGACGGCCTATTGAGGCCACCACGTCAAACATCGTGGAAAAACTGGAAAAACTTGTACTGGAGGATGCCCGTTTGAAGAAAAAACAGTTATCTGCATTAGTTGGAGTATCAGATACCACCATTTTGAGAATCCTACATGACCACCTGGGTATGACAAAAGTCAGTGCAAGATGGGTACCGAGAATGCTTACGCCGCTTCAGAAACAGCAGCGCGTCGATGCCTCGAAACAGTTTTTGGAGTTGTGTGGAGACGAACCTGCACAGATTTTGGAGCGGATTGTTACCGGAGATGAGACATGGGTTCATTACTTCGAGCCTGAGTCCAAGCAAGAGTCCATGCAATGGCATAAAAAGGGGACACCACCGCCAAAGAAATTCAAAGTGTCAGAGTCAGCTGGAAAGTTGATGGCTACTGTTTTTTGGGATTGTGAGGGGATAATATTGATCGATTACAAAGAAAAGGGAAGCACCATAACCGAAGAGTACTACGCAACGATATTAGAAAAATTAAAGGAGGCCATCAAGGAGAAACGTCAAGGAAAATTGACTAAGGGTGTGTTGCTCTTGCAAGACAACGCGCCGGTTCACAAGAGCAAAGTTGCAATGGCTGCTCTGCACACGCATGGCTTCGAATCACTTGTTCACCCACCCTACAGTCCAGATCTGGCACCAAGTGATTTTTATTTGTTTCCAAATTTAAAAAAAGAGCTAAGGGGAAAGAAATTTACCAACGACAATGAGGTAAAGGCGGCAATTTCGGCTCATTTTGAGGGAAAAGATAAAAAATATTTTTATGATGGTTTAGAAAAATTAATTCATAGATCTAATAAATGTATTAAGCTTAAGGGGGATTATATTGAAAAGGAAAAATAAATTTATTGTTTAATTTTATTTATAACACTTTCATTCCGCGAACTTTTGGACCTCCCCTCGTATTACAAC
Source organism: Monopis laevigella (assembly GCA_947458855.1). Classification (NCBI taxonomy): domain Eukaryota; kingdom Metazoa; phylum Arthropoda; class Insecta; order Lepidoptera; family Tineidae; genus Monopis; species Monopis laevigella. The sequence continues at coordinate 16,527,132 of OX381581.1, forward strand.
TTACATTTAATAAGTGAATTTTTAGTCTAAATCCAATAGTTTATTAGACATAAATTTTTCATACTGTAAACTTAATAGGTAAATGGTACCATGTATTAATAAAGATAAAATCAAGTCTTAGTAAATATCTATACTAAATTAATACTGTATATATAATTATTACCTAGTTTTTTTTCTGCAAAATGATTATTGGTTCTATTATTATAAAGTAAATTGGTAATATTATTTAAAAATATTAAATATCAGTATGTCCACCAGTATAAGCAATTTTTCTTTCCTGCATAGTATAAGAAGAAGGTTCCCTACTTTGCATATTATGTAACTTTTTATATTTTTGTACTCGGGCTTCAATTAAAAATAAAATTCCTGCAGGGAAAAGCAGATTCACTCCAATAACACCTAAAGCATATGCCCAACCTAAGTCATTGTGCTCCCAATTAGGCATCCAGTCTCGTCCATCTCCTCTTGCTCCAAAAGTTACAACTGATATTAATCCAGTAAGTCCTGAAATTTACAAAATATTATTGTGAGAAATTCCAGTATAGTAGTTTTTTATTTTAGTTTTTCTAAGGTGTAGACTCCGAATATCATTCGCTGCTACAAGGTGGAAATAAAACATGTCCACAGGGGTTCCCCGAGGCCAACAGCTAAGCTGTAAAGCACTTGAGTGTTGTATTTACTCAAATATTATATGAACTGATTAATTTTTCCATAAATATACTTGGTTAAATTATTAACATAAATAAAGCTGCCATAATTAAATAATTACAAACTTTTTACAACCAAATTCTTATCTCGGGTGGTAATGATGCTACCCAAACAAATGTGTCTGTTTGTTTGGGGTAGCCAGTTTAAAGAATTCAGAAATTCTCTTCTAAAATAATTATCGAAAATAATTAAAACAGTACTAAGAATATAAGCTGCAGTGTATGTTGGTATGATGAAATAGCCTCGTTGTATAAAGTGGTCACCATACCATCGGCGAAATGAGGACAGGTTAATCCCTTCGCTGGGTACCCTGAGGCTATTTGTGATGGTATTTTTTTTATAAGAATATAAGTTATATCTCACCTCCAATAACTAAAGCAGTTCCAAGAGTAATGAGGAGAGTAATATAAACTTCATCGTCTTTATCTTTTCTTAAATATAAGGCTATTAAAAGCAATCCTACTATTACACAACAAAAAGTTACTGTAAAGAAAAATTGTGTTGCAATAAAGAATCCTGGTAAAAGTATGTCATGTATAATGTAATACTCTTCCTCAAAGATCCACCAGCATGCCCGGAATATTGTATCATCATACCAATGATGAACTTCTGTAAATCCATTAAAACATACCTCCCACAAACCTGAAATTGCATTAATTTACTTATATATATATTCGATTTTCATATAAATACATACAACTTTTAAATATGTGGGAATCATTACCTATTCTTAGGAACTTAGGATCTTCCAGTTTGCCATCAGTAACTAACCAATATGGGCTAACAAATGCAATAAATATAAATAATGCAGCCACAGAAAAAAATCCAACAGCAAACAAGCCTGTTTTAGATTTCGACATGATTTAAACTGCTTTACTGTTGAGAACAAAAATACCACCACGCCCTATCCTATAAGTCGGTACGGGGCACCACGTTATAGTAAAGTCTATCTATACCGTATCAACTTGTGGAATCACACTATTTTAATTACATAAAATTAAAACCCACATGATTTAAATTACAATATAAAGCTCTTTTTTATAATAATTTTTTTTTTCAAAAGTTGTGTATGTATACAATACTTTTTTTTTTTTATAATTATTTTACGGCCAAGGAAAGGCTTTAGAGAAAGATATGGCGAGGCGCCACAAGTGGTGCGTTTTGTTAGCTAGCTAACCCAAATGTATGGGATTTGACGTTTCTCGGCGATCGGGCTCTACCCATAGAGTAAAATTCCTATACAATTTTAACGATCGATGAGGCGATTCGATTGGCGATCGTGTTCTTTCACAGAGCACGGAATCCACGGAGTGGGCAGCGCGCGGCGATTTCGTGCTCTGTGTGTTCTTTGGTCAGCTGTCTCGGCCGCGGTGAGAATCACGCCAAAATCGATTTAATCGCGTTCCACCTCTTTAAAGTAAAGAAAATGAACGAAATCATAACATATTATAATCATTTATGTGGATATCGGCATGAATATTCTGTATATTTTTTTAACAAAATAAAACAAACATATATATATATACTATTTAACCTTTATCTCTTAAACAAATAAATTATTTATATTGAAAAAGCCTTATCTTAATTATTTGTTAATAACTAGTAGAGGAAAATAAAACAAACATATTATTATATAAGAACCTAAATATATTTGCAAATATACGAAAATTCACATTGAAGAAGTAAATGCCACCAGTGGTGGCGATTGGGATAAAATTCGTGCCGATTGCCTCCAGTGGTGGCGCGTGGGAATAATATTCCCATACGCCACTACTGGTGGCGGAGATGGTGTTGGCGTATGGGAATAAACGATAATAACAACATTAAATGATGAAATTTCATTATACACCTGATTCAATTATACTCTAATAAAATTTAGCAATACAGTGCAAAAAGTACACTGAGATTTCAAGAGGTGGTAGATAGCTAACCCCCGTATTCTAAGACGTTTCCTTAACTCCACTCTTCACTCAAGGAGCGTCTGTCTCAACTTGCTTTTTATAGTTGACATTTGGTGGAAAGAGACAGACGTTCCTTGAGTGTAAAGTGGAGTTAAGGATATGTCTTAGAATACGGGGGTAAGAATGTAATCCTATCCTACCTATCTTTTTGAATATGCATTTTTTTTTAAAGACTGGTTATTGGTAAGTTTTACTCCTAAGATCTCTCTATATTTATTCTGCCCAAACTCCATTACCATCAAAATAGTGTTTTTTTTCTAAAACATATAATGTCAGACTAAGTTCTTGAGATTTGTTTAATTTATACATATTTACCTGTTCAAGGTAAGGCAGCTGTTTTTGTATTTCAAAGTTGTTGGATTGTAATAATTTTAATGTTTCAGATATTTTATTTAAGGGGTATAAAAGTATGGGACAGTTATCAAATATTTCCTTAGAAGAAAACCTATTAGATATTTTTTTGTACACTTGTCTAATATGAACAATGGGGATATCAATCCAAAATGGATGTCTCTTTATCTTTCTTCTGATATCATTAATAGAATATTGATTGCCCAATTCTAGTGAAATACAATATAACAAATCCTTTCCCTTTACAGAATTATCACCAGGTGCTTTTACAAATTTCTGAAATTTTTTTGTACTTCCTGACAATAAATCCAAACTTAAACAATTTTTATTTTCTTTGTACATATGTAACATTCTTTTTATAGCTCTAGTATTATACATTATAATATTCAAAATTCTTGGGTGACTTAAATATACCTGAAATTCAGGTATTTCTTTGGCCTTTTCTAACCTTTTTCGAATAGTTTTAGGAGATAAAGTGAAAAGATTAAAACATTTTCTTTGTGCTTCGTTATTAATACCAAATTCATTCATAATGCTTTTAATTTGTGCTAAATTGGTATGACGAACCACACATAACTTTGGATACATTCTTAATATTTCTTTTATGTCCACACCAGCAATGTTTTTAACATTATATATTATGTCATTTAGATTTTCTGAGTCTGCATGAACTAAAAATAGATTTGACTTAATTTTAGTTTCTGATAAACCAATGACATTTTGCAACAATGTTACACTTTCATGTATCATTTGTAAAGGCCGTAGCTTGATGGTTGGATAGGTTTTCAATCCCCTGCTGAATTCAATGTCACTTATATTTAAAGTAAGCTGTAAGTATCTTTTAAGGATTGTTAATCTTAAAACATACAAAGTTAACTTATTTATATCACTTTGTATTAAAGTAGTCAATGATGACGGCCACTGTGACATACACTTGGCTAGTTGGTTAGGAATATTTAGTGATGTGCTTATATAACCTGAGTTTTTTACATCTTTAATCGTCATTTTCTTCATTATTCTTAAGCAATAAGCTACATGGCTTCCTGTAATATTGTTAAATCCACATTCTTGTAAGACCCGAAATCTATGTCTCAATGTAATTGGTGCTAGGCTAAAGAGTGAGGGTTCTTCTAACAAATCTGCCTTTTTTATACCTAAACTTGTGACAGTATCTATTAGAGAATTAAGGTCTTCAAAGTTTAGTTTCGGTATAACTGGATTTTTTATAAATAGATAATCAGCTGTTTCTATAGAAGTTTCAAAAATGTTAGCAAAATAATATGGTTTGCCATTTAACAAGTTTGCCGAGTAAAATACTTTCTGAAAGCGATAACAATTATACACATGACAGTAAAAGTGTTTAGAACAGTATTTTAGCATATTCATTCGTAATTAATAATAATTAATTACTCATAATGTACAAGCAGCCTTTTATAGTAAAGTTCCACAATATTAATAACTTAAAAATTAAATCATCACAAAAAAACAACCTATAAACTTTTTTTTTTTTATATATATTTATTTTACGGCCCAGTCCTTTTTAGCCAATCTATTACTTTAGGGATGTAAATCAATTATTTTTCCAAATTAATAAAGAATTGAATTTTGTAAAAAGTATTAAGCCGCGATTTTTATAAGCTGCACAAGTCAAGAACTGGAAGATGTATTAAAAGTATTTGAATTTGTTGTCGTTTAGCGAATGTTTATACAATCAACGGAAAAGTTAATTTTAGCGGGAGGATGGTCTAAGAGGAGCCACTATAAATTTTAGTCTTATTTGCTTATGCTGTAGAGACTAGACCTGTGTCGACTGTCGATCATAATCAATCGAATCATAGCTCACGCACGACCCATGGGTGAGTAACCCGATGACGTATTCTAAAAACACCGATCGTCGCGTGACCCGTCATTCCCACCATAGCAGCGGTCGAGAGCGGACGTGCGTTAGCCTCCAGTGCAACCTTACCCCCTCTCCTCCGCGCTACGTCGTGAATATCTACATCTACCCGCAAGTTACTTCGAGTACTTCTCCGAGCAACCTGCGTGTTCTGCAATCAACCTGCGTGTTCTCAAGTGGTTTCCGAGTCGTAGGTGCCTCCAGAGCGTCGACCGAGTGTTAGGGGAAATACAAACAATTGCAGTCCCCCTGTAACTGCCCGGCCGGCGAACTGCCTGGCAACAAAACCTCTCCGGTCGCCCTACCGCACGTCGGGTTCGTAAGTCCACAAAGCAGACAGACTTGACTGACCGATCCCATCGGATACCCTGCCGGGCTTGCCAAATCCGGCAGGGCTAATCCCCCTCTGGTGGGATCAAGCATACTCCCCCGAATAGGGCCGCCCGAGGAAAAAAGTTCTGTCTTTTTTCCTCCGTCCACTTTAAGTTGTCGTGCGGTAGGTCTCTGTTTGTAGGAGTCTTTCCTAACCCAAGCGGACGGCTGATTACTCGTAAAGAATAATCACACCGTCCGTGAATGTACCAGCCGCACTGGGGAACGGCACTCCTAGCTTGGTCGCTTTCTAGTCTTGTCGTTGTTTGTTTTTGTTGTATTGTGAAAATTCTGTCTTTGATTATTTTTCGGTCTCCATTAGGGTAGTGTTCTGCGCACGACCCAAAAAATTTTAACTTCCCCCTCCATTTTCATATTGGAATCTGACCGGAAGTCGATTCTCATTCTACTTCCGGGCATACTACTAATATCCTAATCTTGTGCCCACTTTGTCCGTCCATCATATATTTTTTACTTTAATCTTTTAACTAAATTATATATGGTTTTACCACAAGGTGAATAGAACCCAACCTACTATGGCGGACCGAGGCCGGGATAAGGCGCCTAAGCCTACGTTCCGGCTACGGTCTAAATCCTTAGGCCCATCACCCAGGCCACAGCCAGAGGCTCAGCCCACCGACCCCCGAGGCCCCGCTCCGGACGAGGCCGTACCGACCACTTCTCGTCAAGTGGTCGGACGAACTACCCTGGCCGGGAGGGAGGTCGCGGTGGTCTCCGCGAGCCCGAAATGGCGGCAACTAGTGCCACCATCATCCACCCAACAACAACCACAAGCTCTTCCGTATGAAGACATTTCCTCCGGATCTTCCAATGAGAGCGAAGAAGATGATGCCATCGGTGCCATGGGGACTCGACATTCCACCGAGTCGACATGGTATCAAGACCTGCCAACGGCGATGCCACAGCGCCCGCCTAAACATCCGCGTGACTCGAGTGGGGACAGCCTACCCCCGGCCCAAAAGCCAGACCACAGGCCTTCCCCAATAACTCATTCGATCTCACCGATCGCCCCGCAGAGAACGTCATCACCCATTGCGCAACCCCCCCCTACAAGCCCAATAGCCCGCAGGGACCCCCGCATCGTCGCTAACGAACAACGTGAGGCCGCGATGCGGGCCACCGGCATGTCGTTTGCCGCGGCGGCCAGCCAGCCGCCAAGTACATCGCAGCCAACAAGCCAAGAGGACGCCCAACTACCTCCTTCATCTACGGATCAAGCCCAGGCACCTCCCAAGGTAAAGATACCACCAATCACCGTGGAGACTTTACCGAACTGGACAGTCCATTTTAGGACCCTAAAAGGGATTCTAGGCTTCGCCCCTAACGCCAGACCCCTAGGGAAAGGTGTGCGTTTCCTCCCCAAGAGTATCGTCGAGTACCGCGGGGTCCAGAAATACCTCGCGGAGGCTCGTCAAGCAGACCCAAGGATCATAGGGCACAGCTATGCGGTGCCCCAAGATAGGGCCCACAAGGTGGCTATCACCGGCCTCCTGAGGGAAACCCCAATCGAGGAATTGCTGGCTGACCTTGAGGCCACAGTAGGTGTCCGGCCGGAATTTGCCAGGGCCATTCCCCCCAGGCACGGCAGACCGGGCACCACATTCTTCGTGCAGTTTCCCCATCTGTCACGCGAAGAACAGAGTAAACTGATGGGGATCCAAGAACTCCTGGCGATCCCCAATATTTCAGTGACAACATGGGTCCGCAGGGCGGGCCCACCGCAGTGCCACCGCTGCCAGACTTTTGGCCATTCTTCGTTGGGCTGCTTTCGGCCCGCCCGCTGCGTGCGCTGCGCCGGGGCCCACCCAGTGTCGGAATGCGACAGAGAGCACGCAGCTATTAAGTGCGCCAATTGTGGCCAACCGCATGCGGCAAACAGCAGGGCTTGCCCTGCGTTTCGACGAGAGGCCCGTAAACTCGAAGCCAACATCCCACCGCCACTCCCAGAAGAGAGAAGACTACCAGTGGCCGAACAGAGGTACACCCAGCCCACAATTCAGGAGCCAACTCAGCAAGGGAACCTTATGGCGCCGGCTAGGGGCCCGGCACCCAGAGGCGGAGATCCCCAACCAGCAGGCCTTCCTCCCAAAAAGAGGAAGACCAAAAAGAAAAAAAGGCGCACTCTGAACGAGCCTCCCCACCCAAGAGCGGAGCCGGCTATCCAACTGGCGACCGCAGTACCTCGCAGGGAAGCACCACCGCCGCCAATAGAAGCAGCTCGAAAACAACTGGTGCCTTCTCAACCTCAACCGGAACCGTCTATCCAACTCCAGCCAAAATCATTGATGGCTTGGCCACCACTTCCCGCCCCAAGGAGAGCGGGCAAACCCGCCGTCCCATCGAATGAGGGTACTCAAAACCAGACCCTCCGACCCCCGCAGGCTCCACGTCCCCCACCGCCGACTCAAACGCAGGCGCAGGGGACGCAAGAACAAATGTCGCGACAACATTCTTCGCGACAACAACCGTCGCGCCAACTACCGTCTCATCACCAACCAGTCAGGGAGACAGTACCAATAACACATCGTGTACAGCCCCCGTCTGGCCCTCCGCCACTGATGCGTCCGCCACCACCTACTCGCCCCACCCCTCCACTACACTCAAGGACTGACCCAAACGGACAGCCCCCTACCCACCGCTGCGGCTGCTCGGAGGAACGCGGTCGCCTGATGATTCAGGCGGCGATAACGGTCCTTCTGGGAGTGTTGACGGCGGTGAACAACGGGCAGGAACCAGCGGAAGCCATTCTGCAGGGCCTGGTCCATCTTCACACACACCTACGGGGCTAGGGCTCCGTATCATCTATTGGAACCCCGGAGGTGTGTTATAACTACTCGCCCAGGAGCAGGCTCCTCACATCATCCTCCTGGGCGAAACGAAACTAAAACCCAACAACGAACTCCGCGTGCCGAACTTCTTCGTTTACAGGCGGGACGAGGTTTCCGAGCGGGGCTACGGCTACCGCGGTACCGCAGTCCTCGTACGTCGAGACCTTGTCCACGAAGAGCTACCACACGTGGAGTTCGAACACATCCGCACCATTGGGGTCAGCCTCCAGTTGTCCGGCGTCACCCACAACATCTACGCGGCTTACCGCCCCCCCGGTCCCACGATCGGTACCGCAGACCTCCGCCGTCTCTTAGACGGGAAAACACCCACCCTGGTGATCGGGGACCTCAATGCGAAACATCCCGCGTGGGGTTCCCGACTTATCAACCCAGCCGGTCGGGCCCTCTTCGACGACTCGGAGAGGAAGCGGTACGAAGTTCTCGGACCGGATTCGCCGACTCACATACCTTCGACGGCGAATCACGCGGCCGACGTTCTCGACATCGCCCTGGCCCAAGCCATAACGAGCCCAGTCCATGTCGAAGTCCTCTACGACATGGACTCCTGTCACCTACCTCTGCTCGTAGTGCTGGGCAACCAGGTAGACGTCGCCGCCGCGAGAGGGCGGTACAAAACCGACTGGGACCAATACAGATTGAACCTCAACGCCCGTTCTCTTATTGGTCCCCTAACTACGCCGCAAGATGTTGAGGCTGCAGCCGGACGACTCATGGAGTCCTTTATCTCGGCCAAGGAGGCGGCAACCCATAAGCTGCCTCCACACACAGGCGAAAAACGCCTAGCCCTCCCACATCACCTCCGGAAAAAATTACAACTTAAGCGGCGACTCCAAAAGCGTTGGGCGGATTTCCGCGACCCCAACACTAAGCGGGAGCTCAACAAAATCTCTGAAGAGCTCTCCGCAGAGATCGCCGCATTCCGGGGGAGATCATGGGAGAACTACATGGACTCCATTGGCGAGGACGGTACACTAGGAGCCCTGTACCGCCTCACCAGGAGACTGACCCGAACTCCCCAACCCATCCACCCCCTAGTCGATCGAGCGGGAACAAAATTCTACTCCCCCCAGGACCGAGCTGACCTCCTGGGTACCCACCTGAGGGGGCAATTCATGCCCTATCCCGCCATCGACACCCAGTTCAACAAGAGAATAATGCATACAGTGCGGCAATTTCTAAATGGTCCCAATCCGGAGCCCCTCCCAGGGCACTTTTTCATATCTCCCGCTGAGGTGGAGCGCGCCGTGCTCCGCCTCAAGCCCAAAAAGGCCCCGGGACCGGATGGGATCACTAACCACCAACTTGCGCAGCTTCCCCGCAAAGCCATAGTGGCCCTCGCCAAATTGTTCAATGGGGTGCTTCGAACCGGACACTTTCCCACCGCTTGGAAGCGGGGAAAGGTCATAATGCTGCCGAAGCCCGGCAAGGACAAGAGACAGCCGAGCAGCTATCGGCCTATAACCCTGCTTCCGCACCCGGCTAAGTTGTTTGAGCGATTGTTCCTCCGGAGGCTGAAGAGCTACGTCGAAATTCGACCCGAGCAATTCGGCTTCCGCGAGGGACACAGTACGACGCTCCAACTAGTCCGGGTGCTGCACCACATGGCGAGCGAGCTAAACGCAGGCCGATCCACGGTAGGAGTCTTCCTCGATATCGAGAAGGCCTTCGACCGTGTCTGGCACTGCGGCCTAGTGTATAAACTCCTCGACTCGCCTGTGCCCCCCATGGCCACGCGGTTAGTGGCCTCCTTCCTCAACAACCGCCACTTCCACGTAGCCGTGGAGGGGAAGGTCTCGGTAGAACACCCCATTTACGCAGGCGTACCCCAGGGAAGCTGCCTCTCACCCACACTGTATGCATTATTCACTAATGACATCCCTACCCTCTCCGATCAACTATATGGAGAGGATGACGTAGTCCTGGCGCTGTTCGCGGATGACAGCGCTTACCTCACCTCCCACAAAAATCCCATACTCGCCGCCGAGAAGATGCAGAGGATGTTGGATGTCCTCCCTTCCTGGCTCGACAGATGGCGGATGTCTGTAAACGTTGGAAAGACATCCGCCCTACTGGTTACCCGCCGCCGCCGCCGTCCACACAAACTGGAACTCTGGGGACAGGAGATCGAATGGGCCGACTCCATCAAGTACCTGGGGTGCATCATCAACCGGTCGTTGAGCATGAGCCCAATGGCCACACAATCAATCAACAAGGCCAAGGCCGCTCGCTCCATGCTCCGGCCGGTGCTAAGATCCACCCTCCCACTCCGGGTCAAGGTGTCGGTCTATAAGACCTTCGTCCGTCCCCAACTAACTTACGCGGCACCAGCGTGGCACCAATTACTGTCGGCCACGAACAAGACACGACTCCAGCGCCAGCAGAACATCTCTCTGCGTATGGCGACTGGCGCTCCGTGGTTCGTGCGCAACAAAACCATCAGCGATGACGTGAAGATTGAGTCGTTGGCTGAGTTCGTAGAGCGGCTCGCCCGTCGAATGTACGACCGGGCCGACAACGGACCGCACGAGCATCTTCGCGGCATCGCTCCGTTGCACGCACGGCCGCCGAATGGCAGGCCTACGCCGAGAGAGCTTCTCGGCGGCGAGTTTTCCCCCAACCCTACCCAACCACCACCCTAAATTCTCTAACCCGGCGCGCTGCCGCCTGTAACGCGCCGGGAAAACCCAGTCGGGTCAAAAATTAAATCCGCCACCACATAGGTCCCCCCGTCTTCAGTGGGGGACCTCGCGCACACCGCGACATGTCCCCGGCGGGCTATCGCCCGCCGAGTACCTGCACCGGCAACAGGGTCTACCCTAGCCGGAACTCGGCCCCACCGAACAACCGGGGCCGACAGACCAAGTGACTGTGACTGCGTGACCCGATACCCGCGCGCTCTTTCGAGTCGGGAACTCAAGAGACGGCGACGACACAAAGAGCGCTAGCGAAGGAATGAAAGAAAAATAATTGTTTGCTTGGTTGGGGTGGCGAATATAAGACCGCCATACATGAAAAAGATTATAATATAAATATTAGGTACCTTGTTGCGGCCCAAGCATCATTTATATATTTTATACTTAATATCTCTAAACAAGCTCCTAAACATTTTTATTAGCGTTTATTTTATATTTTAGGCGTTCTTGGTGTGTTGGCCTACCGTACCGATTACTACCGAGATTTTACATTATATAATTTTAAAATACCCTATAGCCTTTTTTACCTTTGTGTACTCCATTCGATCACTAGCAATCGTTTTCTATATCTATTAACATCCAATTAAAAATACGTGTTAAACATAACTGTAATGAAATATTAAAATATATATGAAGAAAAGAACAAAGAAGCGGTTTTATTTACAAGAAAAATAAAGCCTATTATGTACCCTATACATAAAATGGTGGCCCATGAGGGGAACAATGAATAAAATCAAATAAAGAAGACAAATCTACGCGCGGGGTCTTCGGGTGGTAAAAGTGGACAGCAACATCGTGCGGGGTGTACATGTATAGTTGTACACCATAACGGGTAGTGCTGGCAGGCAGCATACCGGGCAGCCAGTAGGCGGATAGCAAACACTTCGCACCAACTTCATATTGCCATCCACTTCAGCGCTTCACTTCAGCCGGCTACAGGAGCCGCACCGTCAATACATCGGACAGGCGACGTATAAGCGTCCCACCGGAATCACCATAGGCAGGCGACGTTAAGCGTCCCACCGGAAGCACTGGGCAGTGCGCACCATAGTGCATCACCTCGAAGATTTTGAGAGCCAGTACGCGTCGGTCTGCAGTCGTATAACGTCGCACCGTGCGGAGGGCGCTCATCCAAGCAGTAGAAGTCCAAGAACAAAAGGGTGTAAGGAGCTGGATCAAAGTCACGTCTGAATATGAGATAAGTGCCTTACTTTCCTTCCTCACACCAAACACATCCATTTCCTGACTATAGTAAATAACCTCACTTGGGAAAAGGTCATGTACAATACGCTAAAGACGTGTAATAGGTACACTCTTAGCACTCCAGAAAGATTTTCTAATTTTATTATATATAACTACAACTATAAACTAGACTAAATATCTTTAATATTCTTATCTTAAGGTTTCTATGACCTATTTATTTACAAATTTATTACTAAAACAAAACTATACTAACAATAGTTCAGCGTACAGCTATACTATACATTTCCATATACCTAGTAGTTATACACTACATAAACTCTTAAGGAGTTACCGATTGTACAGGTATTATAGTTATCTTAAAAATAAAACTAATATAGGTACCTATGCGTATATTACAAACAAAAATACATTTAAACAAATTATTCTTCTTAACAAATACTAATACTTAGTTAGAACCTATACTTATACATATAGGTATTTATGAACCGGTTTGTTATAGTTAATTCATATTAAAATTGAAAGTAAAACTTTTACTGATTTGGTAAAAACTTAGTTAATATACCTATACATATAAATTCATTTACACAATTATTTTAAATACCTACACAATAATAAGTGTAAGGTTATGGTTTATTGGTCATTGACTTATAATACTAGGTATTGGGTCATACCTACATATCATCGCGCCTGTTCCCTTACAGGGTCGGCATATATTTACCTACATTGGTAGCTATGGATACGTGTATAGAATAATATCTATTTGAGTGCTTTCTAACAGTGACTATTAGGTACATATTGTTTGGACATCTTTCCCTTTATTGAAATATTAATTTATTATTGTTTCAAATAATAATAAATAGCTTAAAGTCCATACCTACTCACACTAAACCGTGCCTAATTGTACTTATTAGTTTCTCAACAACTTCGCCGATTATTTCAGCGTAACTTACGATTTGGGCATCGGGCGGTTCCGACGCGAGCTGTGCTGCGCCAAGCTGTGCCTAGCGGAGCCTCCGGCTGATCGCGGCTTCAACCACCGAAACGAGGGACGTGAGCTGTGTATTTCTTTATTATAACTAAATAATAATTTATTGATCTTTGGTGGTCGCTTTTCTTGTTACGATGCCTAGTGACTCGGAAAAGGCTGTTTCTGGGGCTGCTCGTCTGCGAGAGCTGTATGGGTCGCGTAGCTCCATAAAGGGCCAATTAACAAAATTTAAGAACTACTTAAGTACAGTTCAATATAATACAGATTTATCAGGCGTCGAGCTTGCCGAGCTAACACTAAAAATTACTAAGTTAGAAAGCCTCTCAATCAAATTTGATGATTTGCAAAACCAGATAGAGGTATTAAATTTAGATAATATAGAATCGGAACTTAACGAAAGAGAATCGATTGAAAATGATATTATTAAAAATATTGCTACGGCTAAATCATTATATGATAATTTTAATCAAACAGAAATTGACAGACGTGCTTCAATCGCTTTTCACGATATCACGAATAACTGTAACCATGATAGTGCGGATCTAGGTATTAAGTTACCTCAAATACAGATATCTAAATTTGATGGTTCTTACTTCCGATGGCTGGAATTTCGTGACACTTTCGAGAATTTAATACACAATAATAATAGAATGAAACCAATACACAAATTCCACTACCTTGTATCTTATCTGGAGGGTGATGCATCCAGAATTTTAGCTAACTTTGAGATATCGTCTTCGAATTATCTGGAGGCTTGGCATCTGCTTTGTGAACGATTTAATAATGAAAGACTGCTTATTGATCACCATCTTGGATCATTATTTAATACTCAATCAATCGTTCGCGAATCGGAGAAGTCTCTCAGGTATCTCGTTGATAACTTCAACAAAAACTTGCGAGCTCTTACTAGTTTGGGACAACCCACAGACAAGTGGGACATGCTGTTAATATACATGTTAACTTCCAAACTGGATAGAAATACTCTTATGAAATGGGAGGAGTATCGAAATACTCTTACTCAATTACCAACTTTAGATCAATTTCGCAAATTTTTGATTGATCGAGCAGATGTATTAGAATCATTGAATCGTAACAAATGTAATAACAATATTAACTATAGCATTAATAACAATCATATTAACAACAATACAAATAATAATTCATATAAACATTTAGCAGTAAAATCCAACAACAATTATAAGTATAACAATAATTACAACAAGCGTGGTACACCGCAAACTAAATCATTTGCTAGTACCAGTCAAAACAAACATATAATTTATCCATGCATAATTTGCAATGAAAATCATAGAATTTATAATTGTCCAACATTTAATTCAAAAACTATTTCTGAAAGATTAGATGAGGTAAATAAATATAAACTTTGCGTTAACTGTCTTAGGCAGGGACATTTGACTAGCGAGTGTCGCTCTAGTCCGTGTCTTAAGTGCAACCAAATGCACAATGGATTGCTACATAATCCTTCTGCATCAGGTGTTGCCAGTACTGCTACGACGGAAGACAACGACGAAATCGTCGCTAATTTATCAAAACAAAATAATAATTATGTAATACTATCAACCGCAATAATTGAGATATGCAACCCTAATAATAATTCTAGACAGAAGGTTCGCGCATTATTGGACTGTGGAAGTCAAAACTCCTTTATTACTAAATCGCTAATGAATTCGTTGTCTTTAGAATCAACTTCTATAAACACACTTAAGGTCATTGGAATAGGTAACAACTGCTCCAATATGATAAATGAAAGTTGTGTTGCTAAAATCAATTCTTTAATTACTAATTTTAATATAACGGCGTCATTTTATGTCTTAACTGAACTAACTAGTAAAATTCCAAAGAACCATATTGATACAGGTGAATTAAATATTTCTGAAGGATTACGTTTAGCCGATCCTACTTTTAATCAACCGTCCTCTATAGATGTATTAATAGGCGCGGATATATTTTGGGACATTCTCGGAAATAAACAATATTCGTTAGGCACAAGTAAACCAAAACTGAGAAGTTCAAAATTTGGCTGGTTAATTTCTGGTCCTATGTATAACTCGATTTCTTGTAACACTAGTACTATGGATTCTTCAGTTATATGTAATTATTCAACTAAAGAAGATATTAATGAATTACTTAAAAAATTTTGGGAGTTAGATGAAATCCCGAAATCTTTCATTTTAAATGAAAGTGAGAAGTTATGCGAGAATCATTTTTTGTCTAATACAACACGTCTAGAATCCGGTAGATTTTGCGTAAGGTTACCTCTAAAGGAGAATCCCGATTGTCTGGGAGATTCGTACAATTTAGCTCGGAAAAGATTTTTTAGTTTAGAAAGAAAGTTTAAACGCAGTCCTGTTTTAAAACTTGAATATTGCAACTTTATTCGCGAATACGCTGAATTAAATCATTTATCGGAATCGCCGATACGCAATCCAAGTCCGTCTTATTTCTTGTGTCACCACGCAGTTATGAAGGAGAGTGAGTCCACCAAACTTCGTGTAGTGTTCGACGGATCTGCCCCCACTTCTTCGGGAGTGTCTTTAAATAATATTTTAATGGTGGGGCCAAATGTGCAAAACTCTCTTTTCTCAATTCTTATAAGAGCAAGACAATATAGGTATATATTGACAGGTGATATTGAGAAAATGTACCGTCAGGTCCAAGTGGCAGAAGAAGACCGCAATTTGCAACTTATTTTATGGAGAGAAGACGAGTCTCAGCCGCTTAGGACGCTTCGTCTCAATACTCTCACATATGGTACCTCAAGCGCGAGTTATTTGAGCACACGATGCTTAGGTCATATAGGACAAAATCAAAGGGACGAACTTATTAAATCTATAATCAAAAACGATTTTTACGTAGACGATCTTATCACGGGTTCAAATAATGAAAACGAACTACGTTACATACAGAAGTCCGTATCGAATGCTCTTAAATCTGCATGTCTTAACTTACGAAAATACAAAACGAACTTACCTAATTTATTTACTAATTCTAATATAAATACTAAAGAAAATTTAAAGTTAAGTGAATCTACAAACACTCTTGGGCTTGGATGGAGTCCTACAACAGATTGCTTACATTTTCCCATTAAAGAAATTACGGATAAGGTAACAAAGCGATCTATTTTATCTAATTCATTTAAAATATATGATCCTTTGGGACTTCTGAGTCCATTTAGTGTTATATCAAAAATTATTTTACAAAAATTGTGGCTAAAGAATTTGGATTGGGACGATCCAGTGCCTCAAGATATAAATATTGAATGGGATAAATTTTCTAAAGGTTTAATTAACATTTCAAATATACAAATACCAAGATCAGTAATATGTTGTTCCCCTAAATTAATAGAAATGCATTGTTTTAGTGACGCATCCCAATTAGCATACGGTGCATGCATTTATATGAGATCGCTAGACTCAGAAAATAATGTACATGTTAGGTTGTTATGCGGTAAATCAAAGGTAGCACCTACAAAATCAATTACCATACCTCGTCTGGAGCTATGTGCAGCCTTATTAGCTTCTAGACAGTGTAAGGCTGTAACAGAGTCCCTCCGGTATCAGCCCGATCGTATCATATATTGGTGTGATTCTACTATAGTATTAAGTTGGATAAATAATGATATTAAAAAACTAAAAACATTTGTTGCCAACAGAGTTAACGAAATTAATGAGAATACACACTCAGCTTCATGGCGTTATGTTCCTACCACCGATAACCCAGCAGATCTAATTTCGAGAGGTATTTCAGCTAAGACTTTACAAACATTGGATCTATGGTGGTCAGGCCCTAGTTTTTTATGCAATCATGAACAATTTTGGCCAAAGTTTAATATCAATTTTACCGAGGAGCTACCTGAAACTAAATCAAATACAGTAATTATTAATAATGATTCTTTAATAGTTTTTAACAATTAATCAAAATTAACTAACTTGCAGAATGTGTGTGCTTATATTATGAGATTTATTTATAATTTAAAAAACCCTAAAGTTAAAAGAGAGGGTGCTCTCACATTAGACGAATTACAACAATCATTTTATTTCTTATGTAAATTAAGTCAAATTCAATCTTTTCCTATAGAATACAATTTATTAATAAAAAACAAATCATTAAACGCTAGAACTAAAATACTATCTTTATCTCCATTCATGGATGATCATAAAATAATAAGAGTCGGTGGTAGAATTGATAACTCCAACTATACTTACGCAAAGCGACATCCGATACTTCTTCATGCGTCGCATCATTTAACTAAATTATATTTTGAAAGAGCGCATATTAGGAATTTACACGCTGGTCCACAACTGATATTAGCATCCGTTAGGGAAGTGATTTGGCCAGTAAATGGACGAATTTTGGCTCGAAAAACTGTAAATAGATGTGTTCGATGCAAACGTCTGAGTGGTAAAACTCTATGCCCAAAAATGGGCAATCTCCCTTCTCAGCGTATAACTGTCGACTTTCCCTTCGTGTCTGTAGGTTTGGATTTTGCCGGTCCATTTCATATCATAAATCGTAAAGGACGCGGTTCTAAATTAATAAAATGTTATTTATGTTTATTTGTATGCTTGCGCTATAAGTGCATACATTTAGAAGCTGTAAGCGACTTATCGAAGGACGCTTTTATAATGACGTTAAGACGTTTTATCTCTCGCAGAGGAAAGCCTCGCGAAATATTTTGCGACAACGGCCGCAACTTTGTGGCAGCTGCCAAGGATATAGGTGATTTTTTAAAACTTACTTCAGAACCTATATCTGGTTTTGCAAAGGAGGATGGTATAAAATTTACGTTTTCACCAGCTTACGCTCCGCACTTCGGTGGTTTGTTTGAGGCCGGCGTAAAGTCCGCTAAGTTTCACATAAAACGTGTTATAGGAAACGCTCATCTCACATTTGAGGAATTATCGACCTTATTTTCTCAAGTTGAGGCCATTCTAAATAGTCGTCCTTTGTATTCCCTGTCATCATCACCAAATTACTTCCTACCCTTATCTCCAGGGCATTTTCTCATCGGAAGGCCGCTGACTTCTCTTCCATCACCAGCTCTGGAGGATTGCAACGAAAACAGACTTCAACGCTACGCTCGACTAGAACAAATTCGTCAACATTTCTGGCAGAGATGGCAAAGAGAGTATATCGCTGAACTTCAGCAAAGAACAAAGTGGAGAGCCCACACATCAACATTAAAAATAGGTGACATGGTCCTTATACAGGAAGATTGTGTTCCACCAATGCAGTGGCGTCTCGGAAGGGTGGCACGACTGATACCAGGAGCTGACCGTATTGTCCGAGTGGCTGATATAAACACAACAAGAGGGTGTGTAAGACGTGCATTAGTACGCCTGTGTCCTTTGTCGTCAGATGAAGACATCGGATGTTGAAAGATGGGACTTTCAACGGGCGGGAAGATGTTGCGGCCCAAGCATCATTTATATATTTTATACTTAATATCTCTAAACAAGCTCCTAAACATTTTTATTAGCGTTTATTTTATATTTTAGGCGTTCTTGGTGTGTTGGCCTACCGTACCGATTACTACCGAGATTTTACATTATATAATTTTAAAATACCCTATAGCCTTTTTTACCTTTGTGTACTCCATTCGATCACTAGCAATCGTTTTCTATATCTATTAACATCCAATTAAAAATACGTGTTAAACATAACTGTAATGAAATATTAAAATATATATGAAGAAAAGAACAAAGAAGCGGTTTTATTTACAAGAAAAATAAAGCCTATTATGTACCCTATACAGTACCTCATCATAAAACCGCAAATCACTGTTGTATAAATAATCAAATATTTCCATAAGGTGCACATAATTAAAAACGAACGCGGCTACCTAGATACATACCAAATGATATAGGTAGATTAATAAACATAATTATTATTATAAAAAGTTGATCGGTTGGTCGCCGGTCACCTAATTGGAAAACATTTTTTTGATACCTACTTTTAAAATGATGCCTTTTTAAGTCCTTTATACATTTTACTTCAAAACAGGTTGAGTTGTAAGTCTAAATTAAATACACCTCACAAGAAATAACAGTTTATAATCCACTACTAAACAAAATTTTACCTAAATAAATTATTAAGAATGTTATAGACAAAATTAGTTTTGTGACTTACGACATTTTAATTGATTGAAAATTGTTTGCGCGATTTTCAATCTTGCGGAGCTATATGTAATTATATGACCCCGTTGACCAGTCCCGCCATACTTTATGGTCCCGCCTAGTGAGCCGATGCGTCTGGACGTGTATCTTTTGTGCTGCTGGGACAAGGAACATATTACTCTCTCTCTGTGCTGGGACTACTAAAGATTTACGTAATTACCATGTATTATACCTTGCAGGCCTGTCGCGAAAGACGCGAATGAAACGTCGCGAGTTTATTGTCGGTTAAAATTAGTTATAATATGGCAACACTTTATATTTCTAGGAGTGGGAAATAGACAATCCCGCCAAAATGTTGCGAGTAGCAGCTAATGTGGCGCGAGGTTCTTCACTGAAGCAAAGTTTTATTCTAACTAGTTTAGTTTATTTATTATATTTAACAGATAGTCAATTAAATTATCCATCAAGAAACACTTTTTTTTCGAAATAGTAATAATAATTTATATAGTAATAAAAGTAATGGGACCGGGGCTAAAGCGCCTTTCTCCATTTTCTTTTCAGAACGTTTGTACGTATTGATTGTCACATGAAAGTTTCCCTCGTATTGTTGCTTCCTTAAAAAATATAAAATGTAGAATAGCACTTTACTTCACGTAAAAACTTATAGGTACTTGTATTATAAATAATTAATTACCTTATAAATAGTTATTTTACAACAAAATATAAGGTATTTTACATAAATCTTTTATTTAAAACATTTTTCATTACAAAATCTGTTCTAAATCTATAAATTAAAATTTAGTATCTCTGCCTAGTTTATATTTTTTTTAGAGAAGCTATATTTTAAATTCATTATTAAACAAACAAGTTTATTTAAATATAAAGGAAAAATAAAATAAAAAGATTTCATAAAAAATTGATTAAAACTTTATAAGGAAATTTTATTGGAACATCACTAGTTTAAAAAAAAAACTCACTTGGAACGTATCAGCCTTTTTCGGCGGTGGCTATTTTCACGGAATAAGATACCATATGAAAAAATTATACACCAGGTGAAAAAACAAATGTATTTCTTATAGGGACAGTATGTTTTAAATATATATAATTTACTATCTTTATAATAATATATAAAGATGTTTTCTTAATTTTGTTTTGGTAAATATTGTTGACTTAAGATTAAAATAATTATTAAAGTTTTGCGTATGGCAATAATAATGTAATTTTTCATCGAGAAAGTCCGTGGAAATAGCGATGTTTTACCGATTTGACACTAGTAAAACAAACAAAATGTAAACAAACATTTATTTTGTAAAAAATTGAAAACATTGATTTTTGTATGTTTTGAGAGAAACTGGAGTAAAGATTAGCGAGATATGACTGGCAGAACTAGAATACGCAGTAATGTAGGATCTAACTATACCACCAGTGACTGGAACTGCAACGCTGATAGTGACTGTGAGCTGTTATCACTAGGCCCTCTAGGAAAAGTTCTCATTGAGTGGAAGTAATGTGTACGTGTAGAAGGCTGAACTTCTAGCATTCTAAATGTAATGAATCATAAAATACCTAGGTTCATGACGTCAGCCCAGGCAGGCCAAACTATAGACAAGTACCTAGTCCCTCTCAAAATGTTGCCTTTGTTTGAGCAAGCCGGAGGTCAATTTTGAAGATAGTAGGTTCGATGTTCAGGAATCATTTGAGCAAATTCAGTAACATCTGGTTTGAATCACAAAAGTTGCTTTTCTAGCACTTAAATGAATAGGTTTATGGCTACAAGGTAGCTTATTCATATGAGGGCTGGAAACTGATGTTGTATCTCCAAAATATTATTATTCACTGCAGGATTATATTTAGTTGTGCTAGTTACGAGTCCTCTTTTTATTTTAAAAATTATGTTATTTAGGTAGGTTATATTAAATAAAACAGGTAGGTATCTAATTAATGCTATATTTTAAGATTTATTAACATCTTCAAGCAAACCAAAATTCATTACAAAATTCCAGACAAATTAGCAGTTCCAGCCTGTAGACAAGACATACTGGTATACTCTCCGTGCTTGAAGAAAGTAATACATGATAGAACTCACCGTTCAAGGACCACACCATCAAGTCAAACAAATACTTTGATCTTACAAATGAAATTACTAGAAATAGTTTTAAAACCTTTATGCAGTGGAAGTTGGTGCAGGAGGAATTCCAGCAAAGTCTTTGCAGGATCCTGGCCTACCAAGATCAGCCATCAGAACTTTTATTGATCAAGTTTCCAAGGTGGCGCAAACATGATCATATGCTATTTATAATAATAATATGGACGAATTACACATAATGCTCTAATCACAAACTAAGCTCTAGGCTTGTACTATGTGTACCAGAA
Organism: Monopis laevigella; assembly: GCA_947458855.1. NCBI lineage: Eukaryota > Metazoa > Arthropoda > Insecta > Lepidoptera > Tineidae > Monopis > Monopis laevigella. The sequence continues at coordinate 16,548,685 of OX381581.1, forward strand.
GCAATAATATAATACATATTATATTTTATAAACACCCAGACCATGACAAACTACAGAAAATCATACTAATATTTTTTTTTGCCACTGGTGGGAATCGAACCCATAACCCCGGATACAACGCCAAAGGCGCAACCACTAGTCTACTGAGGCTGTCAGTTTGGTTAAGTAGTGAGGGTAGTGAATCCAGTGCAGGGAGTAATTTAAAAGCCTTTAACCCTACTTCATAGTCCAGGAATGCTGCAGTCACTCACCTGCCTTCCAACCGCTCTCAATGGACCCGGCACCCGCACGGAGAATACAAGATTTATTTTCAACATGAAATTTTATCAGAAAGGGTCATTATATTGTGCAGTGCAGTTATTTCATCTACAAAATGTAAGATTTCAGTAGCCCTAGTGCAAGTTTAAAGTCAATGTTCTCATCGCGTTAGGTTACAACTTTGGACTAATAGTCTCACATCTACGATTAAGTCATTTTTTATTTCAAAATAAAAATGTAGAAGTATGCATATAATGCAAATGCAATAAAGCATTAACTAATATTCACTCTATGCCTAATTAGGAATATAACATAATTTAATGCTGCAGATCATTTCCTTGCCTTCCATCCATGCAATGAACCCGGCACACGCACAGTTAATCCACAGATAACTAAGAATTCTTCTTCATTTTGTAACTGCACCCTTGAGCCCGCACAGTAATACAGGGTGACTTTGAAAAGATGTAATTTGGGCTAATATGAGGTTCAGCTGATCTGATTTGTATGGGGAAGACAAAAATTTTTTTCATTTGCGACACATGGTTCCATGGGAAAACTTGTTTGATTTGATCAGTAGAACATCATATTAGCCCAAAGTACACCCATTCAAATTCACCGTGTATATTATTTATTATATATGAAGTAGTAATTCCTGCACTTTATTGATCATGAATGGTCAAGAATATTAATTAATAGTCATTAAAGTTGCTTGTTTCAATAAAAATAAACCTTGTTCACAAAAAGATGTGAATAAGATTATTTTTACCATAGTGGTAAATGGTGGTAAACAACAAAAAACAGGCAAATAAATAAAACATACAATTATTGTTATTACTTTAATGTTATATTGACATAAAGTTGGAGAAGTTTTAAGAAAACCATGGAATTACTATGTAGTTATAGGCCTATTGTGAAATAGAAAGAGTATTTTGATTCCAGACTCCAATACAATTTCATAATAATATATATTGTAAAGCTTTTTTTTTCCATTTAAAAGTTGGTACCTAACAAATTGTGTGAAGCGATGTGTGAGCCTAAGTTTGTGTTGTGATGTTGACGTTGTTGATATATATGTAGAAGAAAACCGAGAACCAAATTAAACCAATCAATAGGATAGCCAGTAACATATTAGGTGTTTACCGCTAAGTCCAAGTTAGCAGAATCCTCTCAATAAATACCCTTTACTAGTCATGATTTTGTAACTAATTTTATGATTTATGTGTGTATAATTGTAATATTATTGTTATTTTGATATAGGAATGTTATATTTGTACCATTTTTTATACAGTAGTTTTTTATGTATAGTAGGTCATATTACACTTATTGCTCTGGTCACAAACTAAGCTCTAGGCTTGTACTATGTGTATCAGAAATAACAATATAATACAAAGTATATTTAATATACCCAGACTATAGAGCAATGCAGCCACTGTACCAGCCCGGACCCAGCCCATGACAAACTGTACAGAAAATACATACTAATCCTTTTTTGCCATGTGTGGGAATCGAACCCACAACCTCCGGACACATTGCCAAAAGCGCAACTACTTAGTAGGTTACTACTTACCTAGCGACTTCAAATCTATTGTGCAATAAGTTTTAATATTACAATTGTTTGTATAATAAATTAACATAATAAAATAATGATGATGAACAGCAGAATAAAAGTTAATATTAGCAACATAGCTATATTGACTATTATTAAGGCTTTATAACATCTGAACATGTTATATGGTGTAATTTAATTGAACAATCAAACCTTTCAGAGAGACAATTTTCTTAGCTATCCATGGATTCCTGCACAGAAGCATGATCCAGGTTCAATTAAACATCAGTGTTCCCCGTTACTTGAGACCGTGAAGCAGGGTAAAGGCCATTCTGAATTCAACTCTCCCCTTCACTGTATTCACTACCCTCCCTACCCAATCAAATACTATGTGATCCTATCAGAAGTTTTTTTTTATTCTAGACAGAGTTGTGCATTTGACCTCAAACTTGCCTGATGGAAGACTAACACCTCGTCAAGAAATTAATGCAGTAGTCACTTGAGAACCGTTAAACGCACTGACCAAAACCGAAACATGACTATGTCACTTGACAGTTTTTGTATCAGTATTTGCTTGGAAGGAATCAAACCAATCATTAGGATAGCCAGTAACATATTAGATGATTACCACCAACTACTTTTCAGTCTGTTTTTTAAGTCCAAGTTAATCCTCTCAATAAATACCTTTTACTTGTCATGACTTTCTTTGTAACTAATATGATTTATATGTGTATAATTGTAATATTATTGTTATTTTGATATAGGAATGTTATTTGTATTTTTTTTTATATAGTAGAACATATTACACTTATTGTTCTGGTCACAAACTAAGCTCTAGGCTTGTACTATGTTTACCAGAAACAACAATATAATACAAAGTATATTTAATATACCCAGACCATAGAGCAACACGGCCACCATACCAGCCCTGACCCAGACCATGACAAACTGTACAGAAAATACACACATATATGTTTTTGCTATGTGTAGGAATCGAACCCACAACCCCCGGATACATTGCCAAAAGCGCGACTATTTTGTAGGTTACTTACTGACAAAGTTTGACTGGTAAAGTATGCCTAGTGACCTATTAATATAATAAAATAATGATGATGAATAGCAGAATAAAAATTAATATTAGCAACATAGCTATATTTACTATTATTAAGGCTTTATAACATCTGAACATGTTATATGGTGAAATTTAATTGAACAATCAAAGCTTTCAGAGACAATTTTCTTAGCTATCCATGGATTCATTGCACAGGAGCAGGATCCAGGTTCGATTAAACAGCAGTGTTCCCCAGTACTTCAGACCGATAAGCAGGGTAAGGCCATTCTGAATTCAACTTTCCACTTCACTGTATTCACTACCCTCCCTACCCAATCAAATACTATGTAATCCTACCAGAACCTTTTTTTAATCTAAACATAGTTATGCGTTTGACCTCAATCTTGCCTGATGGAAAAGACTATCACCTCATCAAGAAATAAATGCGGTAGTCACTTGAGAACCGTTAAATGCACTGACTAAAACCGAAAAATGACTAGGTCACTTGACGGTTTTTGTATCTGTATGTATCAGTATTTGCTTTCTTGGAAATATGTACCATAAAAGATGACTGATCTTGGAAAGCCAAGATCTTTTAGTATATGATGCACTGCTAGAATTACTCTTATACTGACTTTCACTTGTAGTTTTAAACCTTTTTTAGTAATTTCATTCGTGAGATTAAAGTATTTGACTTTATAGTGTGGCCCCTTAGGAATGATTGTTTTCCATGAATGGTAGTTCTTCAAGTATTACATAACCAAGAGTATACTAGTATGTTTGGTCTATAGGCTGAAACTGTTACTTCTTTTGGAATTTTATAATTCCGGTATCCATTAGTATTTTCCTGTCTAATGCTTTATCTAGGATTGAGAAAGGTTAACTTCGAGTTGTCCGTTCCTTACAAAAGTAGTTATGTTCATGTCTTATCTGTTGCTTTCCCCGAGTCAGGAGTTTTTGGTAGTACTCAAAAACTGTTTGACCTCTAATTAAATTTGTGACTTCCTCCTTTTTCCGGGCTGAGCACAACAAGCCCATATTTAATTCTAAATAAAAAAGTTACACTAATCAATTACCAGACACGACTTTCACAAAAAACAATATACCATCCGCTCCTCATATATATAATATATTACAGATATATATATCTGTAAGGAGCCACAAAATTAAACAAAAAACCTATAAAAAAGAATTCATGTAACAAAAAGTAAATAGGTAGCTTCGACAAAGGCACCCTGAGGAATATTTCTTCTATAAGATAATGTTAGGCTCCGAGATAGGGATATTTTAAAACATGAAAAACAATTTAAGCAAAAGAATGCACAATAAAAGTGCAAAACTTGGAGACCAGATAATATTTTAAGGAATATTATCCAATTTGCATTTTTTTCAATCAAAACAAATCAAAAACAAAAAAAAATGAAAGACCACGTGATTCAAGGGATGTCCCAAAATTATTCGTATTCATTCGAATGATTGTCAATTATAGCAGGAAAAAAATCAAGATTTTTTATTATTATTGGCAACACTATAAACTTATGTATGTGTGCGTGAGCCATGTAAAGACGTCACACGGATAGCACACAGATGCGTTTTTCCGTGAGAATAGCAGCGGCGATGATAATCAAGTATGAATGTACTTTTTTTTTAATTCGACATAGGACACGTTATATAGGTTTTTGTGTGAGCCAAGCACGAATTTGAGGTCCATTTTAAAATCCAAGATGGCGATCTAAATTTTATTTTTAAATTCGACATGGTACTCGTTATATAGGTTTTTGGGTGTGCCGAGCACGAATTTGAGGTCCATTTTAAAATCTAAGATGGCGGCCTCAACTTTATTTTTAAAAATCGACATGGGACTCGTTATATAGGTTTTTGGGTGTGCCGAGCACGAATTTGAGGTCTATTTTAAAATCCAAGATGGCAGCCTCAACTTTATTTTTAAAAATCGACATGGGACTCGTTATAGAGTTTTTTACATTTTAAAATCCAAGATGGCGGCCTTAACTTTATTTTTAAAAGTCGACATGGGACTCGTTATATAGGTTTTTGGGTGAGCCGAGCACGAATTTGAGGTCCATTTTAAAATCAAAGATGGCGGCCTCAACTTTATTTTTAAAAATCGACCTGGGACTCGTTATATAGGTTTTTGGGTGAGCCGAGCACGAATTTAAGGTCCATTTTAAAATCAATGATGGCGGCCTCAACTTTATTTTTAAAAATCGACCTGGGACTCGTTATATAGGTTTTTGGGTGTGCCAAGCACGAATTTGAGGTCCATTTTAAAATCAATGATGGCGGCCTCAACTTTATTTTTAAAAATCGACATGGGACTCGTTATATAGGTTTTTGGGTGGGCCGAGCACGAATTTGAGGTACATTTAAAAATCCAGGATGGCGGCCTCAACTTTATTTTTAAAAATCGTCATGAGCCTCGTTATATATGTTTTAGGGTGTGCCGAGCACGAATTTGAGGTCCATTTTAAAATCCAAGATGGCGGCCTCAACTTTATTTTTTAAAATCGATATGGAACTCGTTATATAGGTTTTTGGGTGTGCCGAGCACGAATTTGTGGTCCATTTTAAAATCCAAGATGGCGGCCTCAACTTTATTTTTAAAAATCGACCTGGGACTCGTTATATTTATTTTTGGGTGGGCCGAGCACGAATTTGAGGTCCATTTTAAAATCAATGATGGCGGCCTCAACTTTATTTTTAAAAATCGACCTGGGACATAAACATAATAAATACGATGAAATAAAAAATGTTTATGAGTTTTTGGCTTTCGCAGTGGAAACACTTGGTCCTTGGAGTCAGGACGCCAAAGCTTTTTATAAAACTTTGGCGCCCCTCCTTATCGACGCTACCGGCGACCCAAGAGCTGGCTTGTATTTTAGACAAAAAAATTCTATATCAATTCAAAAAGGTAACGCCGTCAGCGTCTTGGGTACTATGCCTCAGGACAAACTTGAGGAATATTTTAATTTAATTTAGTTAATTTTTAATGTAGGTTTACTTATTTTTTATTAATGTTTTAAAGTTGGAATATAATATTAATTAAAATATTTTAATAACCTGGGACTCGTTATATAGGTTTTTGGGTGTGCCAAGGCCTTAACTTTATTTTTAAAAGTCGACATGGGACTCGTTATATAGGTTTTTGGGTGAGCCGAGCACGAATTTGAGGTCCATTTTAAAATCAATGATGGCGGCCTCAACTTTATTTTTAAAAATCGACCTGGGACTCGTTATATAGGTTTTTGGGTGTGCCAAGCACGAATTTGAGGTCCATTTTAAAATCAATGATGGTGGCCTCAACATTATTTTTAAAAATCGATATGCGACTCGTTATATAGGTTTTTGGGTAGGCCGAGCACGAATTTGAGGTCCATTTTAAAATTAATGATGGCGGCCTCAACTTTATTTTTAAAAATCGACCTGGGACTCGTTATAAAGGTTTTTGGGTGTGCCAAGCACGAATTTGAGGTCCATTTTAAAATCCAAGATGGCGGCCTCAACTTTATTTTTTAAAATCGACATGGAACTCGTTATATAGGTTTTTAGGTGTGCCGAGCACGAATTTGAGGTCCATTTTAAAATCCAAGATGGCGGCCTCAACTTTATTTTTAAAAATCGACCTGGGACTCGTTATATATATTTTTGGGTGGGCCGAGCACGAATTTGAGGTCCATTTTAAAATCAATGATGGCGGCCTCAACTTTATTTTTAAAAATCGACATGGGACTCGTTATATAGGTTTTTGGGTGGGCCGAGCACGAATTTGAGGTACATTTAAAAATCCAAGATGGCGGCCTCAACTTTATTTTTAAAAATCGTCATGATCTCGTTATATATGTTTTAGGGTGTGCCGAGCACGAATTTGAGGTCCATTTTAAAATCATAGATGGCGGCCTCAACTTTATTTTTAAAAATCGACCTGGGACTCGTTATATATATTTTTGGGTGGGCCGAGCACGAATTTGAGGTCCATTTTAAAATCAATGATGGCGGCCTCAACTTTATTAAAGTTGAGGCCGCCATCTTGGATTTTAAAATGGACCTCAAATTCGTGCTCGGCACACCCAAAAACCTATATAACGAGTCCCATGTCGATTTTTAAAAATAAAGTTGAGACCGCCATCTTGGATTTTAAATGGACCTCAAATTAGTGCTCGGCTCACCCAAAAACCTATATAAGCAGTCCCATGTCGATTTTTAAAAATAAAGTTGAGGCCGCCATCTTGGATTTTAAAATGAACCTCAAATTCGTGCTCGGCACACCCAAAAACCTATATAACGAGTCCCATGTCGATTTTTAAATATAAAGTTGAGGCCGCCATCTTGGATTACACAATCTAGACCCATATATATATATATATATTTTAAATAAAGTCAAATCTGCCATTGCTTGTTCGATGTTTTAGCCACTGGTTGATGCTTCACATTATATCAGTTTTAGTTAATAGATTATTTTAAAACTATTTTATCTATCAAATATAATATTTATACCTTGTCTTGGCTTGGCCGTGCTAGGGGTGCTGCCTTCAATAAAGTTATGGAGCTGTTATTTGACGTTTATCACTATTAGAGGTTTATTGTGCGTTTATGAATAACGTTTTGAGGTGTTTTGCTATTGAGCTGTTATAAAGCATCAATAAATAAAGGCTTCGTAAGTTTTTATGAATAAGACCGTTTAACTTTATTTTTAAAATTCGACATGGGACTCGTTATATATATATATATATATATATATATATATATATATATATATATATAATATAGCGTCTCCATTTGCTGTCGGAACGGAGTTATTTTGTGTTAAATATTTTTTATTTTTGTTAAGATAATGGTGATATTATATCGTTGTCTTGTATATAATCATGTGTGTTTTGATTAATAAGTACTAAAATGAATAAACACTCAGGGATAAAAAAGAAAAAATAGAAAAAAAATAGTAAAAGTAAGAAACGTTTTTTATTTTTAGTACTAAAATGAATAAACACTCAGGAATAAAAAAGAAAAAAAAGTTAAAGTAAGAAACGTTATAAATTTTTTTAAACGTTATCAATAATTACATCGTTGAGGAATGCTGCAGGAGCAGTGAAGCCTTTATGTCTGGCAAATCCTATATACCACACGATTGAAACTATGTGGGCACAAGTGCCGACTGTTCTTCGTCCGGTCAAACACGTGCAGTAATAATTGCATAAAATGTTATGAATATTAGTTTCATTTTCGTTAATATTGTTTTTTACCAATGATATTGCAACATACATATACATAGCAAAAATGTTGTTTTTTGCTATGTATAGCAATAATAAGTTTTTGACCTGTGACGCGACTGTATGCGTCCACGTAAATGCCAAGCATCTTCGTTTATGCCATATTCATGTAAATCTTGGAGTGCGTTTTCTCTATATATTTCTAAAACGTATAGTCCATTTGACAAATGCTCTCTGCAGTAGGATCGGGCCAGCTTCAGTTGATAGGGGCCCAAAGAAAGTAAAATAATCTATTCTTCCGTCAGTAGCGGGAAGTTCGGTATTTTATGACTTTCTATTCTTTGAAAATCCACCCTTCGCCTGTTCAACCCTTACCCAACATAAAGTAGATTCGGGGAATCTGTTTTCTCTCTGATTATGTTTAGGAAGGCTTCTGCGTGAATGTTATCAACGATGGGTATGTGGAAGTTATTTAACATAGCTGCGGCGATTTTACAATCGAACATTTTTGGTAGTGATTTATTAAAATATTTTTGCCGCAAAAACTTGAAATCGTTTTTGAACCTCCCGTTCACCACTTCCACTACCCCCCGGCATATTGTAACTGATCGAGCTTTATTACCTTGCTCAGTGGTGGAACATTCGATTCATACCCACATGCTTCGATAGCAGCTAAGCTGTCCCGGAAGCCGCGATCTAATATGAATACATCGTTTGGTTGAAGAAAGCAATGCAATGGGTTTTCTCCATCATTCATTATATCGGTCATGATGTTTGCATCGGTCTTAGTGGCAGCGTATGGTCCCAAAACATCAAAAGTCAAAATCATTTATTTCATGTAAATCTTTACAGATATTTACGAATAGTCAAAAAAAAAAAAAGTTTAACAATGAGGTCTTAGAGTGCGTTTGGTTAGGCAGCTATTCATTAACAAAAGAACGACAAATATTAATTGAACTTATACACGATGGAATGGAAATCTTAATATAAAATTTACTACCGAGCCGAACACACACTACATAACCAACTAGTGTAAGACTAGCTGGGGCTCTAGAGAAAAAGCAAGCGAGGCGACATGTCGCGTCGCCTCAGTCAAAAACGTATGTATTTTGACAGTGACAGTAGGCGTGAGGTACGCTGTCACCTGCCAAAGTCTATACAGTTTTGATTGAAAGCGACACGACACGTCGCCTCGCCTGATTTTTCTCTAGAGCCCCTGATTACATTGACCTATGCTATATAGCATATATATAATATATATATATATATAGTAGCATACTCAAAATGCACCCTACTGATCAGCATGCGTAGAACACCCTATGGCAGATTATTTGTTACTGTACCAATGTACATAACTACACAGTATACTATTAGTATAATTTAAAAATAAATATGTAGGTAATCATCAATGATTACCTTATTCAAAGACAAAATTTACATAATGTAATGAAAATAAATTATGTAATATAAAATTATTACAATATCGGACATTATATACCTACTAAACTAGGGTAGATTCTACATAAGCAATTTGTTTACTAGTTGCAAGACCTCAATTGCATATCAGGACGGTTCCAGACGTCTTTATCGTTAAGATAGTCTTTTACACTATAGTAAGCCTTATTGATTAATATGTGTTTTATACAATTTTAAACTTTATTTCACTCAGATCTATAATGCTTTAGGTAATTTATTAAATAACCTTATACTGTTAATGACAAAACATTTATTAGTTTTTTGCAGTCTAAACTTTGGTATATCGATTTTATCTATGTTTCTTAAGTTTAAATTATGTCGCCATTTTTACTAAACATATTTAAGTTTTTCCTAACGTACAATAAATTCTCATAAATATGTTGAGATGGTAGTGTCAGTACATCAATCCTAGGAAAGATTTCTCGAAGAGAATCACGAGCTTTCATGTTATATATTGCCCGAATGGCCCTCTTCTGTAGAATAAATATAGTATCAATATATGCCGCAGATCCCCACATTATAAGACCATATGTCATTATACTGTGAAAATAGGCGAAGTATACTAGTCTGGCTGTTGCAACATCAGTTAATTGTCTGATTTTTCTGACTGCATATGCAGCAGAGCTCAATCTATTGGATAAAGTATTAATGTGAGCTTTCCACTGTAGTTTTGAATCGACTGTGATCCCTAAAAACACAGTGGAGTCAACAAATTCCAGATCAGTACCACCCATCTTCACTGTGGTATTGATATTAGATACATTAGGCAACGTAAATTTCAGGCACTTAGTCTTCTTTGCATTTAAAACTAAAATTATTTGCCGTGAACCATTTTGAAACCATTTCCAGAGTGTCATTTGCTGCCGGTAATTTCCTTTCTACTAACTTTAAAAAGTAGGGATGTATCATCAGCAAATAGCACTATCTGCGCCATCTCCTGTACCATATGTGGAAGATCATTGATGTATACTAAGAACAGGAATGGGCCTAAAAATGAGCCCTGGGGGACACCCATCTTTACAAGGGTTCCGTCTGATACACAACCATCAATATTAACACCTTGAGTTCTATTAGAAAGGTAGGACTTTATTGAATTTAAAGTTAAATCGCGAATGCCATAAAATTCCAGCTTATCTAACAAAGTCTGATGGTCAACACAATCAAACGCTTTAGACAGATCACAGAAAACGCCAACGAGATCCTGAGAGTTTTCCCAAGCGTCAATTATTTCAGTAATCAATCTTGTACCGGCATTTGTTGTGTTTCTACCTTTTGTGAACCCGTATTGTAGATCATGTAACAATTTATGAGTATTAAAATGATTTAACAGCTGACCAAGAAGTATTTTTTTGAATATTTTACTTAAGGCTCCTAGGACAGAAACAGGGCGATAATTATTTGGATCTGTCTTACCGCCGGACTTGAATATGGGAACTATTTTACTATTTTTCATAAGGTCGGGAAAAATTCCTTCATTAACACAACCATTAAAAATATCGGCGAGTACCGGTCCTATAGTGAGAATAATTGATTCGATAGCTTTGACAGATAGCCCCCATAAATCTTCAGTTTTTTTTTTATTTAACATTATAAAATGTTTTAGTATATCCTCATTTGTGACCTGTTTAAAATTAAAATTAGATATAATTGGTATTTTCATATATCGTTTTAAAAATTCTTTAGCAGTACAAGCTGATGATTTAATACAGTTTGTGATTTGTAATGGAATATTAGTAAAGAATTCCTCGAATAACTCCGCAACTTGTTTTTTTATCAGACACCGTTTTGTCTAATTGAAATGATATTTTGTCTGATAATATTTTTACCGGTTTCAGTATTAATAATTTTCCATACACACTTGGATTTATTATCTAACTGTTGATTTTGGATCCAATGTGAATAGATTTAGCTATGATACAAACTTTCTTGAATAATTTTGAACAATTCCTAACATAATTATGGAAATTTTGGTCAGATGTATATGATCTTTTGTCATATAGATCATATAGTGTATCCCTACTTATTCTAAACCTTTAGTGGCCCAAGTAGCAAAATTTAATCTGTCAGTAATTTTCTTTGTTTTAATTTTACATACTTTATTGAATTCTTGATTTATAATTTTATGTAGATTGGAGTATGTAATATTTGGTTGATTAATATTATATATGGATCTGGACATTTCACTCATTAAATTTTCATTAAAATTATTAAGTTTATTATCTGTTGAGGGCCTATAACTAATAATTTTATTTATAGGTTTAATTTGAGACTAAAAGCTAACTACAATCCTTTGGAATGGTCGGAGGGCACCCCGGTAATAATAGAGTTACTTAAGAGAGAACAGTTAGTAAATATATTATCAATACAAGTCCGGCTAGTTGAAGTAATCCTAGTCGGCTTTATGAATACATTATTTAAATTAAAAGAATTAAACAATGAATTAAGTTTTTGTTTGTCTGTGTTATTTATTAAGATATCTATATTAAAATCCCCACATATAAAAATTTGTTTATTTGAGTCATATATTTTTGACAAAACATCCTCCATTATATTAATAAAAGTATGTAAAGCAGAGGCCGGGGGTCTGTATATGCATATAATAATATAGGTATCCAACTCTGCGCATGAGATCTCACAAACACGTTCAAGTGATAGTTTTACAATATCCTTCCGCTCTTTGCATTTTAGTGTATCTTTAATTAGGATACTAGATCCACCTCCCTCACAGGAGTTTCTATTGAAAAAACTAGCAACTATAAAGTTATTTATATTTAAACACATTTTCTCTGCTTTTAGCCAGGATTCTGTAAAACACATCAAATCTAAATTATATTTTTCAATTAATAATTCAATATCAATGTTCAATATTGAGAACTTTGCTAGAGAGGCTTTGAATATTTTGATGTATTAAGGTAAGCTTACAATTATCCTTCTTTATTGTCACATCTAAAAGTTTAAACATGGTTGTACTACAACATTATTAGTACTACTACTAAATGATGATGTGGAGTCAATACTTAAGTACAACAGGCAGTTTAGTGTTACATATTACTTTTGTTGATGTTAATTAAAATTTTACCATTTTAACAGATTGTTATTGAGAAATAATCCATTCATTAGGCTAGTATGGGTAATGGATAAGTAATACCCATTTTAGCCCCTTATCAAAAGAACCTCAGACAATAGAATGTATGACTTTTTTTGTACCTAGTTGTTGTTGATAAATGTTTTATCAACCTTTTTTTATATACATGCCATTTTAGGCCTTATGGGGCTTCCGTATATTAATCTTACTTTCGTGTTGCAATCCATTTATCGATATTTTAAATGCTATCCCATCCTTAATTTCATTTGTAATTTATCGTTTTCTATGGTAATTTATGGTTTAATCAAAAAAGAAAACACAACCCTGCCTCTTAAGTGGATTGACAACCAATTGCTATCTCTGTTTGGCTCATTAGAAAAGCCATATGAGTGAAAAGTTCATATATATTTTTAATCCTTATCCTTTTTGACCTTCCATCTATTATTATTATTATTAATCTGAGATTTTAACATAGCACTGGATGCAACTCCATCGACCTATCGTCGCTATATATTTTTTTTAATTTTCATTCTGTTCATGCGATAAATGGACAAACGGCATTCAAAACTATACGGCCTTTTCTTTTTCTTTCAAAATAATGTGAAATCTCTCTTTATTTTCTTAAATCCCAATCCAGATAAGCAAAAATAATATTTTTCAATGTATAAGCATTTTTTTTTTGCTGTATAATGTGGACAATAATACAGAAAAGGCAAAGAATCAGCACGTAACAAATGTTGCCAGAACTTTTTTTCCCAACTTCTAAAATTATTTTGAATACTGGAAAATAATGCTTAAATTATCTATTATTAAGTAAGCATATGGTTGTTTGTGAACGCTAAGCTTTCACGGTTGGGTCCAGAATGGCCATTGTCCTTTGTCAAATATCAGTCGCCGCTCTGTCGATTCGTAGTGTAATGTGTTCTTGCTGCGCTAATAATACAGCTAGCGCACGAAACATCACAGTGACGTCACGTGTAGCTTGTACACTGGCTTTTAGCGGCAGGAACGGTCTATGTTTATTATTAAATGGGCTTAGCAAGCTGACAACGATAAGATATATACCGACTCGAAATATACCGTCTGCTGTCGAAAAATATATCGAATGAGGAGTTTTCCAGTAGTTATTATTTAACGCAACAGATGGCGTTTAGTCGCTATCTACAAAAACAGTCAAAATAATAGCGGTAATATATAAAATACACCCAAAATTTAGGGTAAATAGGAAAACAAATACCTGCATACGAATAATTTATAAAATTTTGCTTAACTTTGTTTAACATATACATTAATATCCTGAGCACTTTGCCTTACGGCACCAACTTAAGCAATATTTTTTCTTTTAAATATCATCATATTAGTAATTAAATTTCAATTTCTAAGGTACGTATAGTCTTTTTTACGAGTTTTTCTTGACAGGGTATCTACTAAAGATTATAGAGAGCAAGAATAATGAGTAAGTAGATACATATAAAAGTGACAAAATATGGTAAAAATATAACACGTATTGCAATACCAAAATATAGTTTTAATTCATAGAGTATTATTTATTAAGGCAATGGATAGGATTAAAAAATGTAAATGAAAGTATGTTTAGATACGGAAATGGTCTAAGACCTAAAAAAGCTATTCAAACTAATTGTCAGACATATTTTCTTGAGCATTGATTGGTTATGATCACATTTATGACACTTTTTATTTTGGTTTGTATTGCGGGCGGCTATCTTTTGTTCTTATGACTGCCGTAAGGCGATTAAGGCTTAAGGTACTTCCCTATAATAATATACTTCAATGATATAATTTTTTATTTATATTTTATGGATGCTTTGAATTTTATGCAATACGGCGACATGTGAATGATTTATTTTAATTGTCAGCCTGAATTAGTCGTGAGCTGAATAATCAAATTATATTACACAATCAATACATTCCTCATTCAAGACCTAACTGAACTTGAAAACCTCTGAACTTCGGGGGCTACCGAAGTTCAAAGGTTATCACTCTAGTAGTGATCGTCCCCTCTAAGATGGGTTCGCTTTAAAATATTAAGACCTACTGCCACTTCATATTAATAAATACATAAAATTAAATAAAAAAATTACACGATAATAAAGTAAAACAAGGATTTTAATATTATAAATTAGTTTTTCTAAATAGCATAACTCTAGAAACATAAATACTTATTTTCTGATAATTTTATTTTCATAGTCTATTTCTTGGTTTGGGCATCCAGATATTTTTTTCAAAATCATTGTTTTTTGAGGTTCCAGTTGTTCCAGCAACTTTTCTATAACACGCACATTTATAGTCACTTAAGTATAACAGTTTTTCTAACGAAAATAAAAGAATTTTGGTTCTGTTTTTCGCTATTAAATCAATACAAATATCAAAGCAAAAGGAATTTCGACACATATCAGCACCCAAAAGAAACGTGATAAAAATTGTATATATATCGACTTTTGTCTACAATCTGACAGTTTAGTTTTGATGTTAATAAGCTGCGTGCTACCGTTTTCGATAAATGTCGACATATATCTTCCAATGCGTCAAATTAGTCTATTCGTTATATATCGTGGTCGCGCGTGTATTGCGTGGTTGCTTTGTAGATATATGTCTTATCGATCGATATATATCGAACCGAATGTCGCGCGTGCTCGGCCCCAATATCTCCGTAACTAATGGTCTGATTTGGATAATTCAAAAAGATATACCATTCCTATTTCATAAAGAACAACGTGCATACTAGTTTTATTGAATTTGATTAAATTTTACTGATCCTCATTACCTTTTTTTTGAGTGAGTGGAGAACATTTTTGCGACATCAAAAGATACCATATGACGTCGATTGAACGTGAAATTGTTTTATATATTGTATATGGTCATATTAAATATGACCATGTATTATCGCAGAGGAGAAAGCTTGCTTATGCTATATCCATTGGTTATATGATCGAAGGGCTGATTCGACCAAAAGTGGATATAACTTATACTGAGATGAGATAATAGTAATGTCAATTTCCATACAAATAATTATTCGTAGAATAAATTATTAATACTCAGAATAATTATTTGTATGTGATTTGACATTACTAATCTCGGTATAAGTTATATCCACTTTTGGTCGAATCTGCCCTAAAAATAATTATAGAGACTTTAATTTATTGTCTTTAAGCATTAGGATACTTCCGTATTTATTAATACTTTCAGTTGATATGGAATGTCAAAATATGACATTTTTCAGTCAGCTTGGCGATTGGCGAATTTTGAGTAAAATCGTGAAATCCAGAAATTTTATGTACTGAGCAAAAATGGCTGCTTTTTTGCCTCGGTTTAGTTTAGCTGAGAAAATTGTATTGAAAAATGGGGGAAAGGTAAATACTAAAATTCCATAGAAAATTATATACTGTATTTATTATTACCATTAATTTATTTTATATATTTTTAATTTGTTTACCTTGCATCGACTTGCTAGTCCCATTTTAGTTTCTAGGTATATAAAATTAAGTGCACCCAATTTTGCTATTTTTAATGCACAATTAGCCTTAGCCTTTGTTATATTTTTATACAAATGTTTGTGTAATGACCTTGTTCTAACTATCTTCATACTTACGTCATCGATTATATACTTTATTGATTACTGTTCATAAGATTGTAAAATAATGTCAGATTTAATTTTGACATAGAAAGTATAATAATTAAGTTAAAAATATATCCTTTACAATCCAGGGGCGTAGTAATCCTGTAGCGTTACAGGAACATTGGATGGCAAAGTGAGAAATGCAAATTGGAATTTGAGTGAGCTGCAAATGCCTCTCACAAAGTCATAAATGTAACAATTGATTTATTTATTGCACAATGTACAAGTGTACCTCACAACTCCACATATCATTTCATGTCAAGAACATTTTCGTGCATTTAACCCATCTACTTTCCCTAAACTGGTTATTAACAAAATTCTACATTGCCATCCACTAATTAGAGTATATACCTTGGTTTTAAAAAATAAGACTCCAATAATGATGTATCATTAGACACTCCAATCTTGGAGAATGTAAAGGGTTTTTTAATTGTAAGTTGATTGAATAGATGTTTTTTTCCATAAACTAAATTTAGAATCTAACACAATGGAATAGTAATAGTGCACAGCCCTATTTCAATAGCACCTGCACTTTCATGATATTATTACACTTAAAATATTTAGATTAAACATTGTAGGGTTAACAACCAGCCTGAACAAGGTAAACATTTGTATCTCAGGAATATTTACATTAGATGGTATTTCTGTGCCGAAAAATAGAACATAGTAACTGTAAATCACTAATACTTTATATATTACCTTCGTTCACAAATAAATGTAATTTCATTCTATACAGATGAAAAAACCATCTAGTTTAAAATTTAGTCTGGATTTCTTATCAAGGCGGTAGTCACCTTTCAGAATGTTATTATAAAACGGGCAGTTAATTTGACAATGTAGTAGACTCATTATGCAGATTTATGATTTTCGTTGATAATTTTGGAAGGATCATTCATAGATTTTGTAGGAACCTTTTGAACAATAGCCAACCTAAAGCGGGGGCCTGGAGATCTATAGTGAAGGCGTCTCGCCTAGTTCAGACTCCAGTCTCTCACAAGGACTACATATTGTAAATAGTATGTAAACTATATTGTACTTATATACAATACTAGCAGTTTCAGCCTATAGATAAGACATACTGGTCTGGTGTACTCTCGGTGCTTGAAGAAAGCAATACTTATATAACTCACCGTTCCGTGGGAAAAAACATTCCTAAGGACCACAACATCAAGTCAAACAAATATTTTGATCTCACAAACAAAATTACTAGAAACAGATTTAATACTCAACTTTATACAGTGGAAGTTGATGCAAGAGGAATTCCAGCAAAGTCTTTGTATTGTCTATTAAAGGATCTTGGCCTTTAGAGATCAGCTGTCAGAACTTTTATAAAGCGTGTTTCCAAATGGCTCTCACAGGATCATATAGTATTCGCTTGAGTAGAGAGGGTAGTGAACACAGTGTAGGTGAGAGTTCAAAAAGCATTTAAACCTACTTTGCTGTCTCAAGTCAGGGAATGCTGCAGTTCATCCCTGCCTTCCAACCACGCTATGGACCCGGCACCCGCACTGTGAATCCATGGATAGCTAAAAACATTGCCTCTCTCTTTAATTTCCTTGTGAAGAAAAATAAACATTGTTATTCTCAGTGAGGGTGCTGGGTCCATCCCATGGTTAGGAGGCAGGGGAGAGGACTGCAGTGGTTCCGCACTTGAGACAGCGAAGCAGGTTTAAGGCCTTCCCAAATTTAACTCTGTCCTTTACTGCAATCACTACCATCTCCACCCAACTAAATCCAGCCAGCCAATCTTGGAAGGCCAAGATCCCTCAATAGATGCAGTGAGTGAAGGCAGTAGTTTCCTGTAGCAGAAGATCTTGATATCCCTTTTTGGGATACTGTAGAAGACTCATTTTTATTGATTTTGTTTATCTGAGGTTTAAATTTATTGTTTTTTTTTTTATCCAACGTCACTGTAACCATGCTTATGCACTTATAAAGTATTAGTACTCAGTATCTGGCAAATTATTATATATTTATTATTTCACAGTTACTGCAAGCATCAGCTGCAGCCTCTCTTAATGGCAGCCAACAAAAGCGTAATTTAAATGTCCATGAGTATGTCAGCTACACATTGTTACGTGATGCCGGCATATCAGTTCCAAAATTCAATGTTGCTACAACCAAAGAAGAAGTTGTCAAATATGCCAAAGAACTCAACACCAAGGACATTGTCCTTAAGGCTCAGGTATTTTATGTATTCGTCTTCATGTCAGGTAGGCAGGGCTGAGTGTATCTTTAACCTTTACACATTTCTGAATGACAAACCAGTCTGATGAAGTGTCTTTAGGCTTATTTAAGCCATATTATTCTGTTTGTTATTTTTACACTGCAAATTAAAGTCATAATTATTATCTATACTAATATTATAAAGCTGAAGAGTTTGTTTGTTTGTTTGTTTGTTTGTTTGTTTGAACGCGCTAATCTCCGAAACTACTGGTTCGAATTGAATAATTCTTTTTGTGTTGGATAGTCCAGTTATCGAGGAAGGCTATAGGCTATATAACATCACGCTACGACCAATAGGAGCAAAGATATAGTGGTAAATGTGTAAAAAACGGGAGAAATTATTTCATCTTTGAAGCCTTCCGTTGCGTGCGCCGTGAAAACGGTTCAAGATACACAAAAAATATGTATTAAAGAATAATCTAAATATATATAACTCAAAGGTGAATGACTGACATAGTGATCTATCAACGCACAGCCCAAACCACTAGACGGATCGGGCTGAAATTTGGCATGCAGGTAGATGTTATGACGTAGGCATCCGCTAAGAAAGGATTTTGATAAATTCTACCCCCAAGGGGATAAAATAGGGGATGAAAGTTTATATGATAAAAAAATAACTATTCCACGCGGACGAAGTCGCGAGCACAGCTAGTACCACATAAATTTGCTTTCATAATTCTCCAGACATATATTTTAGTATATATTTATGATTAATGAAACCCTTATTTGCTTTCATGTTGATGAGGTAGATAGATGCTACCAACCCTGAAATGTTAATTTTTTATTTGTTTTTGATGTAACACATTTTCTAAGTAACTTTTTATTTATTTTCTGACTTTTAGGTATTGGCAGGAGGCCGTGGTAAAGGGACGTTTAAAAGTGGTTTAAAAGGTGGAGTCAGGATGGTTGAAACGTAAGTTTTAAAAAAAATCTTACAGATAATGTTTGTTACTTTATTAAAGCTAACACCTAGAACATATTTTGATGTAATTTTCCACACAAGTGTTCCTTTATGATTTCTAGTAGCTATAGAAATTTCTAATTAAATGCAGAAGAATCCGTGGGCAAAAGCTATTAGTAATTTCTAGAGATAGGTCATGTATCTAATAAATTAATATTTGTACCTATATCACATTTCTGATAATGGCTTGTTGTGACATACAATGAGACAATGACCCTATAGATTATTGTGTTTATATTTACAAAAACTATAAATATAATCATAATTATTTATAGTTTATTTCAACAACCATAAAAAAAAATTTAGTTGTAAATTTAATAAAATAATGTGCGTTTTATTATATAAAGTTTTTACACCATGGGTAATTGCATTTAGTAAACAGGTCCGTGATGTCTTCAATTTGGTCCCAGTCAGAATATTGAATGGAATTATAAATAAATCAATGAGAATATAGTAGATAATAAATAACGTAATGTAAATAACTTTATTTTTTATTATTAGAGATAAAGTAGTTTTGTTGTATTTACTTATATTAATATTCAGTTTAAACTGTCTATTATGTAAAATGGCGTATACAGGCTTCTGGGTATCAGCCTAATACAGTATGTAAATTTTGATTTTATTTGATTTTGATACCCTTTTTGTATGTCTATTGTAAATAAATAAAGTGCCTGGAATTTTGTCTAAGTTATTAATGTAATAATATTTATAAAACCTTAGTTTATTTATTTATTTTATTCCTTTATACATATATTTTTTAATATATTTTTGTTTTATATAGATTGTTGTAATATATTTCGTACTTTAGGCCTGAGATGGCAGGAGAGGTGGCCAGCAAGATGCTGAATGAGTACCTGGTGACCAAGCAGACAGGGGCAGGTGGTCGCATCTGCAACATGGTTATGGTGACTGAGCGCAAGTTCCCCAGGAGAGAAGTCTACGTCGCTATCATGATGGAACGCACCTTTAACGTGAGATGTAGTACTAATATTCATTACTAAGTTATTTACTCCTTTAGGAGGAATTTTGGAGTCTTCTATAATTTTGATATTGATTGATATTTTGACCACCTTCATTATTTTTTTTTTCCTAAGGCAAAATATTAAGTGGTGTTATGATGCAGATACACAAAGTTCATGAATGGCAACAACCAATATAATATTGTTTAACAATAGTTCCCCCTATGCCTGCTAATGGCGAATTCCTGTAATGATTTGGAATAAACAATAGTAAGGAAAGGAATTAGGAATGGGAGGAAATAAGGTATTATTCCAACATGTGTGTTATACATAATTACGGTACTTCTGTCCAATGTTAAATAGAGAAGGAAATGAATAACCAACAGTAAAATGAGTACCGTAATTTTACCGAATCATCTTTTATTCCTACTTCTGTATGTTCATAAAAATGAGCACCACGGAAACATGACTTGGTCATTGCCAGTTCCATTACCCTTTACTTTATAAAAGGTGAATTAAATAGTAATGGGTAATTTTGTTTTCGCAGGGCCCAGTGATAATTGCCTCATCCCAGGGCGGCGTGAACATAGAGGATGTGGCGGCGGAGAACCCCGACGCCATCACCTACGAACCCATCGACATAGTGACGGGCATCACCAACGACCAAATAGCAAGGGTTGTCAAAAAGGTATTATCAATACATACACCCTACTAGTTTTCTCGGTCTGTCTGTTGAAGGCTTAATGGATTAGGCTATATTTGCGAACGCTTTTTGTAACATTTTAAACGTTTTGGCACAAGGAATTTCATTTGCAACACAGATTTAATACAAGATCGTTGCTCAACAAAATCAGCCATTGTAAAAAACGACGCAACCACAAAAGTTGTTTGTCACAAAAGTTAATTAGTAACAAAATACCCAGCAGTGACAGTTGTACCAACCTCACGCAAAAATATTTTTTTAAATATCTCTAGCATGGGGTTTTAAAATGAGAATTTCCGGGTACTTTTGGATCTGAGTGTATAAGGCTATATTTTACAAATCGTTTTTTTTTTCTATGAAGTCCATTTAGGATTTATAAATTCCAGAATAGACATATTGTTAACGACTATTTTGATCTAAAAATTTTGTAGTTAAAAATAATACAAATTTTCACTTTTCTTTGCAGATTGGCCTAAGTGACCATGAGGAGGAAGCCACGAACATGATTAAGAAAATGTATGATCTGTTCCAGAAAAAAGATGCTATGCTCATTGAAATAAATCCTTATGCTGAAGATGCCCTCACTGGCAAATGTAAGTCATTATGTATAAGGCGAGGATAGCTCAGAAATTATGTCAAAACAATTTTTATTTTTTTTCTTATGCTGTTTTTAAGTTATTAGTAATAAAACTGTTAATATTATGTAGGGTTTCTTTAA
The DNA here is from genome assembly GCA_947458855.1 of Monopis laevigella. Taxonomy (NCBI): domain Eukaryota; kingdom Metazoa; phylum Arthropoda; class Insecta; order Lepidoptera; family Tineidae; genus Monopis; species Monopis laevigella. The sequence continues at coordinate 16,570,530 of OX381581.1, forward strand.
ATTATTATTAATAAAAACAAAATCATATAGTATTTGGTTGAGTAGACAGGCAGTGAACCCAATGAAGGGGAGAGTTAAAGGGCCTTTAACCCTATTCGCGGTCTCAAGTCCGGTAACGCTGCAGTTCATTCCCCTGCCTTCCAACCACGCGATTGACGCGGCACCCGCACGGAGTATCCATGGATAGCTAAGAACACTGTCTCATACTATTTTTATTGTGGCCGGTAGACGCAATAGAAACAAAATGTTACTCACATTTGAAATCATACTTATATTGCTGAAATGAAACAGGGAAATGGGAGTAAATAACTATTTTTTATTAAGGTTGCGGTGCGGAAACGGGCAGTTAATTTAACGGTCGGGCAACGAGGATATTAAAATAGACTCGTAATGAAAATTTTTCTATGTCGCCGCCCATTTCGTAACCGCATAACAATGTATTGATCAACCCCATTCAAAGTCTGTAGGTCTGCTGAACATCAGGTAAATGGAAAGTCACATGCCATGTCATGCTCCAAAAAAGAAAACGTAATTTCCACTTAAATAGCCTGGAGTCGACTCTACAAACGTACTTCCAATTTTACAATCTGGGTGTTAGTCGAAGTTTAATTATTATTTGTACGTTCGAAATTGTAAGCAAAAATCTTTCTGTTGTGGGTAATAATAAATATTTTTCTATTTTATATGAAAATAAACTTTTTTAATATCTTAAAGTTTATTTTTTGGTTTCGAAAACGATAAAAATAATAACCCAACACAGAAAGATTAATAAATACAATGACCGAAAAATATAATTTTAATACAAACAGTAATCAGGAAGTGCAAAGCTATTTTGTATGGAGAACGCATACTTCGCGATTATGAATGCAGTGTCTTTAATAGGGTGACATTCCCAATAACTGGTATATCTACATAAAAACAAATAACAATCTGTGAAGAAGACCTTGTTTAACATCCTTTACTTGTGCTAATGAAACTTATTTTTGTAGATTTCTGCTTGGACGCAAAATTCCGTTTTGATGACAATGCAGAGTTCAGACAAGCTGACTTGTTCAAGCTAAAGGATAACTCTCAGGAGGATGCCAAGGAAATTGATGCCACGAGGTTCGGCCTTAACTACATTGCACTTGATGGTAAATACTATATATATTTTATACGTTTATATATAACCATCTCCATGCTCATATCTAATGTGACCATTTTAATTTTTTGTCAAAACGGGACATATTCATAATGCCGACAGTCACAAAAATGGAACAAATTTCACTGTGTTGCAAAATTATTATATTTATAATACCTAGATAGTTAATCAAAAGGTAGAAAATTATATTTTCCAATCTCTGAGGGTAACTCCACTTTGGTACTACAAAAATAACATCATGTTTAAGTTCTATTAACCTTTTCATCCACTGAACTGTAACCCCATACATTCAGAGATGGTCGATATAATAATATATATATATAAGATATAAATTACAGGTCTCACACATCAATAAGATATATATTGTACTTCATCTATGGTAATATTGAAAAAATGGTTCTATCTTTCCTGACAATATAATATAATATCATATTATAGAGATAAAAATGACAAGTAATTGAGATAAAAATACTTTCATCAATAACCATCAATCTTTTTAAATTAATCATGCTTTGTGAGCATGATGCAAATGTGAAGTATCAATATATAATTTATGTCCGCCTGATGTATTTAAATGAAACTGACAATTTGTTTTTCACTTGTAGTTCTTGTGTAGATTTGTCTTTCACTTGAATATATTGAACCAAAACATAAGTCGAATCCCCTAGAATTAGGGCCCAGCGGTTTAAATTTGTTTCTTATACAGCCTCCGTAGACTAGTGGTTTGTTTGCCATATATATTTTTTTTAATTTTGTTGTATTAGTATTACCCTTTTTTTATTTCTTAAAACTAAAATAATTCTAGTTTAAAAAAAAAAAAAAAATGTGATAGGAAATCAGAGTGTGTGTATGGAAAGTTAACTGATTTACATATTATATATTTTTTTAAAGATAAAAATGCAATGAAAAAGAACCTGATGGGCGAGACTCGAAACCACGACCCTCGCTTTCGCGGCAAGGCACTCAACCACTGAGCCTACCAGGTTCCAATCACCCCTCACGAAATCTTTCATTGCTTGTTATCTACTTATACACAGACGCCCTCTATTAGCTTTCTTCTAATAACTATACATGAGTGAAATTAGAAGTCTTATGCCCGATTTCACCAACTCTAAGTTAAGGGACAATTAAAGACAGTTGTGTCATAGCAAATATGTCAAAATTCTTATTTAGGGGCTCCTTTAAAGCTAGGGATTGTTGGTGAAATCGGGAATTAGTTTCTAATAATAGATGGCAGAGAATACAGTTTTTATTTTTTTCAGTATTTTTAAATTTTTATTATAATAATGCATAAATATAAAATACTGATGTATGTATGGGTTACCAGGTAGTATCGGGTGCATGGTGAACGGCGCCGGACTGGCCATGGCGACCATGGATATCATCAAGCTGTACGGCGGGGACCCGGCCAACTTCCTGGACGTGGGCGGCGGCGCCTCCGCCCAGGCCGTGTCGGTAAGTCTGCCTGTCTATACTAATATTATAAAGCTGAAGAGTTTGTTTTGTTGAACGCGGTCTAACTACTGGTTGAGTTAAAAACTTGTTTTAGTGTTGGGTAGCCCATTTATCGAGGAAGGCTGAGGCTTTATAACATCACGCTATTACAAATAGGGGCGGAGTATCAATGAAAAATGTTGCAAAATCAGGGAACTATATTTGTCTCCCTAAAGCAGTGGATATTCAAGCAGATTCCTATTTGTCTTTGTTGTCACCGATTTCGTAGCCGCATTATTTAGCTGGCATAGTGCCAGGGATCAATGCAATGTTAAACTACAATGTACTGATTGGCCCCATTCATGTTTATCATCAGATGTTCACAAGGTCACTTGCCGTGTTCATATATAGATGTGGAGGAAGCTAGGGAAGTATGTAGAGATCGTGTGAAAAGCAATTCTGCATACTCTTTAACAAGAATTCAGGCGTAATGGTATTTTTTAGCTATTCATTAAAAGAAAAAACAGCAGTACAATAAATACCGTATGAACATATATTTAATTTCAATGGACCAATAATATAATACAATATAGTATTATAATAATATGTAAAATATTACTTAGGTACGTATTATCAATAACATTGAGTGCCTTCTTAGACTAGTGGTTGTGCATTTGAAATGTTGTTGTAACCGGAGGTCGTGGTCAACACAAGATTGATCACCCCCACTATACTGGCTAATTGATGCGATTACGAAACGATCGTTGACAAAGACGTAATTGCATTACGAGTATATTTTAATATGCTCACTGCCTTACCTGCGTTGTTTCTGGTACACATAGTACAAGCCTAGAGCATAGTTTGTGACCAGAGCAATATGTGTAAATGTCCTACATATCTATCTAGTAGATGAATTTAGGCTAATATTGTATTATAATAATGTTTCAGGAAGCGTTCAGGATCATCCTGTCCGACCCCAAGGTGCAGGCCATCCTGGTGAACATCTTCGGCGGCATCATGCGCTGCGACGTGATCGCCGAGGGCATCATCACCGCTGCCAAGAACCTCAACATACAGATCCCCATCATTGTGCGCCTACAGGTATGTTACACCCATATATATCAATTTGATTATATGTATATACAGGGTGACTTTGAATGGATGTACTTTAGGCTAATATGAGGTTCTGCTGATCAAATCGAAAAACTTTTCCCATGGAACCATGTGTCGCAAATGAAAATAAATTTTGGCTTCCCCATTTTAACATTACTAGTTTGTATGGAGAAAGCATTTTTTTTTCATTTACGACACATGGTTCCTTGAGAAAAGTTGCTTGATTTGATCAGTAGATTATTATAGTAGGCTAAAGTAAAACCTTTCAAATTCACCCTGTATCATATTAATTCAACAATGATACCAAGTACCTATGTATTAATGATAATGGTAATAATATAATTAATGTCAGCAATTTTAATTTTATTTTATAAATATTTATGTTATATGCAGTTAATTTCTATTTGTGTAATTATTATATATAAATTTGTGCAAATAGCGTAATTCATGGTGTATACGGGCTTCTGGGTATCAGCCTAGTAGACTATCTAAAAAAAAAATACATTGTCTAGTTTTTGTTGTAACCGGTTTGTATACCTATCGTAAATAAATTTTAAATAAATATAGATGCAAAAATCCTCAAGAGACCTAGTGGTTTTAGTATGTGGGTTCACCGGTTTTCAGGATATTACAGCATCAATTTCTTTTCTTTCAGTGAATATATAAAATAGTCTTGTAATGCAAATTCGTCTTTGTTGCCGTCTATTTCATAACCGCATCATTTTGCCGGCATAGTTGAAGCAATCAAATATATTAAACAATGAGGTTGCTTAAACATTGTTGTTTATTTTCGTGAATTTTGAAGGTCTGCTTATCTTATATATTAGCTACAAAGTCCATAGCATGCTCCAGTAAAAAAATACTGAAACTTAACTTACAAATAATAATTCTAATGGTATTAGACTTAAGTATTGTAATGTATAAAAAGCCTTATTTCTAATAACTACTGCATTTCCAGGGTACAAAAGTGCAAGAAGCCAAGAAGTTGATAGCAGAGTCTGGTCTCCGCATTGTGCCCAGAGATGACCTGGACGAAGCAGCCCAGTTGGCCGTGCAGCTGTCAGAGATCATCGGACTGGCCCGCAAGGCCGGAGTCGAGGTCAAGTTTGATATACCGCGATACATGATCGAACAGTAAACTTGGACATTGTATGGTATGATGGCACACACATTGTTTAAAAATAAGAATGCTTGCAACAATATTTTTTATCGTCGTCCGTTTCGTAACAGCATCATTTAGCCGGCATAGTGGGAGCAGTCAAAAAACAAACAACAATGTTTTGATCAACCCCATTCATGGACTTTGTAAATCTGCTTATCTTCAGGTCTAGTATAAAAAATAACTATCAATATTTTATAAAACATTTTTTTTAATCTCATAATTTAAGGTATTATTATATTAAACAACAATTACCTACTATTTTAATGGGTATAATAAACTATCTTTTGCCCAAGGCTTTATAAGTCAATAAGCCCTAATCATATTTTTAATTTTATTCTTAAATATTTAAGTAACATTAATAAATGATCATAACAATAATTATTAGGACTTAATTTATCTCCATACTCCTAACACATTTCAATGAAATAAGGATTTATAAAAAAAGTATTTAGTTTTTATTTTATTATTTTATAGAAAAATGTCAGTTTAATTATAGCTATCTGAAATAAGTGTAAGAAATAATAATGTGTAAGAAACAAGTGTGTGCCATCTGGTGTCACATTACCAGTATTGTAATGCGTAGCTCCCACTCGCGCGTAGTTATCCGCTCATAGTCATTAGTGTAACGCTTTATGTTCCTGTAGCCACATTCCTATGTGCCATTGTAATCAGAATAATATGTTGTTTTTTTGCCCATAATTCAATTACATTCATTGTTTTATTTAAAAGGAAATCATAGTTTTTAATCTAAATTATTCTCATTGATTGATGGTGACTTTAAAAGGTTGTACTTTGGGGCTAACTGTTCCCATGGACCATGAATCGCAAATGGAAAAAATGTGTTCTCCATACAAAGTAGTAATGTTAAAATCGATCAATTTGTATGGGAAGCCAATTATTTTTTATTCATTTGCGATTTGCATTTGGTTCCTTGGGAAAAGATGTTCGATTTCATCAATAAAACTCATATTAGCCCAAAGTAAAACATTTCAAATTCTCCCTGTATAAATGATTTTTTATTGATGTTTTTTAACCTCCAGAAAATATGTGCCAAGTTGAGAACCGCTGCCCTAACAGCTTGTGATGTATGTAAGATTATTCTGGTTGCAACGGCATACAGTATTTGTGAAGTGATCGCTACAATTATTAGTTACTCAAATATTTATTTTCTTATACAATTTATTGATAAAATTAAGTAGTTAATTATTTTAATTATCACTTAATCAAGAATTATTGAGCAGAGGAATGTACAAAGTGTGTAACTACATAATAATATTTGACATATGTAATGCTTTCCATATTTATACATTTTTCTTTAACATACTCGTATTTGTTCATTTTAGTTGTAAGATAATGTTTCTTATTCTATTTATTACACTTTGTCGTTGTTGAGTAGTTAGGTAACTAATTAGTGTTATAATAATATACTGAGTGTAACAAAATCCCTACATACAATGTTCCTACTTATATATGAACAACTTTCACTTTGCTACCAACTCTGAGCAAAAAAATGTCACCTGTTCCATTCATTGTTCTGTATCTTCTCAACTAAACCAACTATTTAAAACCAAAGCTGGTGTTTAAGTAGTATGCATGTCCAGGGGCCTCCTTACAAGATGTTAAGTGCCTTGCAGTCGTGTTGACGCCCATACAATCGTACTTCCAATGTTACAACTAGGCTGTTAGTCTATGTTCAATTATTATTTTTATGATTGTAATTGTATGTAAAAATCTTTCTATAGTAATAAATACTACATATTATACTACTAATAATAATTACAAAGTTTTTTTTATTCTGATTTAAAAAAAAAATCCAATACAGAAAGATTAATAAGTACAATGACAAACAAAAATAATATTTTAATTCTGTGACAAATAGTAATAGAGAAATACTGGAAGTGTGAAAGCTAATTTTGTATGGAGAAGCGGATTTCGCGATTGCGAATGCAGTGTCGTTAAGATGCATAATACTTTAACGTATATAATTAAAGTACTATAGTGAAAGTTGTACATATACATAATTATGTAGACCACCTGTAAAGCATTGTAGGTAGGGTTTTGTTACACCAATAATTACGTAGCTATCGCTTACAGTTGTGTAACGCAAATTTTATACAGCACTTTATCTGATGTTGATTATTTACTCTGTAAGAGTAATTGTTACTGTTATTATTTGTATATAATTAATTACTCAACTTTTAAATTAGTAATTTATTTATTTTGGTGTTTGTTTTTGTATTCTTTAAACCCTCTATTACGGGGTATTTTTTACCTCTTGCCAAATTTTGAGATTTTTTTACAGATCTGAAAAATCTATGTCAACCAGTATTTAATAAATATATTTTTTAATAAATGTATTTTGCTGTGCTCTAGAATGACATACTTTAATCGCATCATTTAGCGGGTATAGTCAACATACTAACATCAATACCTACTTTTGTTAAACAAGATTGTATTGGTTGTCTTCATTCATGGTCTTTTTAGGTTGATTACCACCAGGTAGAAAAAGTAACATAATGCTCTGATATAAAAATTGGCGAGAGGTTATTATTTACCCAGTTTGTGTGGGCACGTGTATCATGCAATAATATGTTATATAACGCTCTTTATGTAAATGTCTCCGACTCGGTTGGTAATCTTATAGTAGTGTCGCGATGTACGCGAACAAACATTAAAGTACAACACACGTATTGCTCGTAATGTTTATTGCAAATATTATTGTAGCTTTAAGTGGGAAATATAGTTGATAATATATTCTTTTTAGATCTGCTTTCTTGTTTCATTTACATTCTCTTTAGTTATCCATTATCTTGTATTATATGACAAACCCTGGAAAAAATCTCAACCTGGGGTTCTCTTAATCTGGTCCAGTTTAATGCCCAAAAAACCCGGGCTTGACAACAAAAAAGACCCCCTTTTCTCACTTTCCCTCCCTTCAGAGCACACGTTTACCATTGTCTCCCGTTCTCGATATCCTGGGATTAGAAATACGCTCCGACCTTAACCACTGCAACTATATTGAGAGCATTGCGAAGACAGCAAGTAGGAAGCTCGGCGTCCTTAATAAGGTGCGACGGTATTTTACTCCTCAACTCAGGCATCTGATTTATAAAGCTCAGATACGGCCTTGTGCGGAATACTGTTCGCATCTTTGGGGTGGATTTGCCAAATACTTGCTGCATGCTCTCGATAGTCTGCAGAAGCGTGCATCGAGAATTATCGAAAACAAAGCTCACGGACACTCTAGAGCTATTGCAGCTTCGCAGAGATGTAGCGTCGATGAGCGTGTTTTATCGCCTTTATCATGGAGAGTGCTCTGAAGAACTTCACGATCGGGTAACAAAATGCATGCATATACTGTGGCAGATATACCAACCCGCACTAAAAAATTTGGTGATTCGTATATCTGTCGCACTATTAAAATGTGGAATGCTCTACCTGCTCGCGTGTTTCCTTCTTCCTATAATCTCGAGTCCTTTAAACGAAGCGTGTATAGGCATCTTAAGCCGGCATAACAGGTGGAATTAACGGTTACGTAGATCGTAATTGTTGGTTGCATTTGTTCTTGGACCTTCATACTGCTTTCCATCAGGTAGATGTGAGGTCACATGCCGAGCTCTCTTAAAAAAAAAAAAAAAAAAAAAAACGTAAAGCGTACCTATAATATTGCGCGGTTTACATTGGTTTAGTAATCGCCTTTTTTAATAATCGATTCAACTTTTTGTTGGTTAGTAACCGTAGTAACTATTGTTTCAGCAGATTTAACCAGTTGCTATCTGTCAAAAAAAGATTGATTATTAAAATTGGTCGTTAGTGTTCATCTAAGTGGATAAATACAATTACGTTGTACTTTATACTATACATGATGAATTTGAAAGGAAGTGCTTTACTTTGGGGTAATATGAGGTTCTGCTGATCAAATCGAACAACTTTTCCGACGGAACCATGTGTCGCAAATAAAATTTTAGGATTCTTATTCGTCGATCCCCAATAATTAACACCTTATTTTCTATTTTGTCTCAAATCGGAAATAATCTTGCTAAGTATATATTCTCTGCACAACCGTCCATGGACTTGTTCGACTGTTGCATCATATCCGGTTCGAATCCTCATACAAGTGCATTTTACCACTTATAGAACTTCTGGAGTTAAAAATGTGATTCTTATGCTGGGGCCACACTAACGGGAAACGTCAACGCCCATCATCGCAATAACTATTGCGTTAATTTTTAACGTCATAATGCCATTCTAAAGGCGACGTGTCGCGTCGCTTTCAATCGAAACTGGCGCTCAAAGGCGCTCAACCGCTGAGCCAACCAGGTTCCAGTCAGCCCTCACGAATTTTGTCATTGCTTGTTATCTACTTATACACAGACTCCCTCTATTAGCTTTCTTCAACTAACTCTATACAAGTGTAGTTAGAAGTAGTTTCTAATACTAGATGGCAGAGGAGTCTGTTTTTTATTTTTACATTTTTCAGTATTTTATATTTATGCATTTTTTTTTTAATCCTTAATAGAATAATGTTATATTTAACTTTTAAAGATAAAAATGCAATGAAAAACATCCTGGTCTCGATAGCGATCGATTATCTATACTAAGTAGGTATATTGCATACAAAATAAATAAAATAATCATAATATTGGTTAATTAGGTTAAGTTTAAACACCCTGAGCATGCAGCCCGTAAAAAATGATGGAAAATTAATCAATGAAGAGAAAATGAATTATACATGGTATTTTGCACTGTTTAATTTATATTTTTTTTGTGTAATAAATGTTAGCTACTGAAAATTCTTTTATTCGATCGATCCTAGTAATAAATTGGTATGATACAATAGAGAAATTAATTGCAAATTAAGGCTGGTTCAATAATTTAATGACGCTGGATTAAGACTTGATTGAATCTAAACAGATTTTACTAAATGCTTAACTGTATCAATTAGGTTCTAATGGACCCTTAATTAGGTGGGAGGAATGTCTCTATAACTTCGTTAGGCCGACCGACCGGTCTCGTTACCTGTTAAAGATTTTGATTAGAGTATGATTCTTTAATTAAAAATGAAACATTTATTTTAACGGATTTACCACGGGGCAAGACTATTGTAGACAACAAATGGGTTTTCAAAATTAAGAATGATGATTATGAAAATATTTTTAAATATAAAGCAAGATTAGTAGCTAAAAGGTTTACACAGAAATTTGGTATTGATTATACAGAGTGTTTTTCACCAGTTGTTAGAATAACTACTATACGACTATTACTAGCAGTAGCTGTAGAGCTGGATGTACGTGTAGATCATTTAGATGTAAAGACAGCATTTTAAAATGGTGATTTAAAAGAAGAAGTCTATATGAAACAACCGGAAGGATTTGTTCAAAAGGGAAATGAAAATAAAGTATGGTTATTAAAGAAATCCCTCTATGGACTTAAGCAAGCTTCTAGAGCATGGAATGAGAAATTGCATTTTGTTTTAGAAGGTACAGGTTTTAAAAGATGATGATAAAGGTGATAATGAACCATGTGTATATGTCAAAAATAATGATAATGTTAAAATTTTTAATTCATCAGTTGTTAGAATAACTACTATACGACTATTACTAGCAGCAGCTGTAGAGCTGGATATACGTGTAGATCATTTAGATGTAAAGACAGCATTTTTAAATAGTGATTTAAAAGAAGAAGTCTATATGAAACAACCGGAAGAATTTGTTCAAAAGGGAAATGATAATAAAGTATGGTTATTAAAGAAATCCCTCTATGGACTTAAGCAAGCTTCTAGAGCATGGAATGAGAAATTGCATTTTGTTTTAGAAGGTACAGGTTTTAAAAGATGATGATAAAGGTGATAATGAACCATGTGTATATGTCAAAAATAATGATAATGTTAAAATTATAATTACTGTATACGTTGACGATTTATTAATTTTTAGTACGAATAAAGAAGAAAAAGACAAAATCAAGAAAAGTTTAATGGAAATTTTTGAGATGAAGGATCTTGGTAATGTAAAACAATTATTGGGAATGAGGATTAAACAGGAATTTGAAAAGTTATACATAGATCAAGAAAAATATATTAAAGTAGGTACTTATAGACAGATTTAAAATGAGTGATTGCAACGATGCAAAAACACCTATGGAACCTAGGCTAAAGTTAGAAAAGGCAGAAAAATGTGTAGAGGATTTACCCTATAGAGAATTACTGGGTTGTTTAATGTATATTGCAAATACTACACGTCCAGATATAGCATATTCGGCAACATATCTAAGCCAATTTAACACATTTACAATCACGAACATTGGCAAGCTGCGAAGCGCATTTTAAGATATTTGAAAGGTAGTTGTGATTTGCGATTGGTTTATAAAAAATGTGGTAGCCACATTGCTGGTTACACAGATGCAGATTGGGCCAATAATGTGGATAGAAAATCATTTACTGGATTTGCATTTACATATGGAAATGGAACTGTTAGTTGGCAAACTTAAAAACAAAGTACAGTTGCTTTAAGTAGTACTGAAGCTGAATACATGGCAGTGAGTAGCGCAGCAAGAGAAGCTGTATTTCAGATTTTTTTTATATCTGAACTATTCGGTACTAGTCAGGAGATAACTATATTTAATGATAATAAATCGGCTATAATGATATATGTAATAACAGAACAAAACACATTGATGTAAAATATCACTATATCCGAGAAGTCATTGATAAAAAATATATAAAATTAGATTATTTAAAAAGCAATGAAATGATAGCAAATATTTTTACAAAAGCATTGGGCGGCATACAGTTTAAGAAATTAAGAGACAAGTTAGGCTTACACTCAATAAATTAATGGAACCAATCATGATATATACCTATATTTATTTATAATCGTTTATTTAGTAATATAGATTATTGTTGTTTTGGTTTATCTATATTAAAGGTTGTGTTGAAAATTTTGTATTACTGGTCGAAAATAATTAGATAATAATAAACGCCTGAATTTTATTGTTATGTTTATTATCTGTCATTCTATTTTTATGAAATGTCTTAATATATCGTGTTTCTGAATATAGTTGTTTTATTATAATAATCTGCTCCAACATTACCACTGCCCATACAGATGCAAAAGCCGTCAAGTGACCTAGTCATGTTTCAGTTTTAGTCTGTGGGTTCACCAGTTTTTAGATTCCCAAAACTTTCGTACACTTCTAAATGCTCATTCCTTATCAGATTTCAGAAACATTAAGTTAGTATGGCCTAGGTATATTTTTAAACAGTAAATTTTAGTATTTAAAGTATGTATCTACTTACTGTAATATTATATAAAAGAACAAAGTTTTATTTACTTTATAAGATTGTTTTTTATTTACGTCTATCTGGGCCCTTTTCTTAATAACCTTTTCATATGCAGTTTGACAGTCCGAAGCATTGGCTAAGCATTAACCATTGCTTAGCAACGACTATTAATCCGACCCTTAATTAGGTACTAATGCCGTCAAGTGACCTAATGATGGTTTGGGCAGTTTTCAGGGGATTACTGCATCGAGTTCTTGACAAGGTGGTAGTCCCCTTTCAGGGTGGTTGAATTGACAATAAGGCGGCGAGTATATTAAAATATACCTACTCATAATGCAATTCGTCTTTGTCGCCGCCCATTTCGTAACCACATTATTTAGCCGGCATAGTGGCAGCGATCTGTTGTTTAAGAATATTTATTTATTGACTCCATTGGACTTGGTAGGTCTGCTCACCCCCAGGTAGATACAAAGTCACATGCCGTGCTCCAATAAAAAAAAAGAGTTTTCAACGACACTGGATTGCTGCGCCAGATTGATATCTCGTACTCGAGTAGGTACTAGACCCGTCTGAATTTGGCAGCAGACTACCACATCTCAGTTCACAGTTATGTTCGGTAATCTGTAATTATAGAGAAGAGAGTTGCCCATATGATTTCCTGACAGGTAAAGAAATCTTCTACTAGGCATGAAATATCTTATGTCCGGATTAATAGTCGTTGCTAAGCCAGTGCTTAGCACGAGCCATTGCTTAGAACTGTCAAAGTGACAGTGTTTCTATAGCGGAGCCCCGAGCAGTGGCTGAGGCTAAAACTTAAGCCGTTGCTCGGCTTAGCATTAGTCTCGATATTCCTTTACTTAAGTCGTGGTCAGCGTTAGATTCTTCATGGTCTATTATTTTTTAAGTTTCTGTTGACTACGTAATTATGAAATTTATTGTCGTTTTAAAAATATTATTCTCTATTCTCCTGGTTTTCTTTTATTTCTTGTGTGTATTTCATAATTTATTCATACAAAATCCTATGATCTTTCTGTGCCAATACAAATTAAACAATTTATATTATAAAACTTCAACAGTAGAAGGTTACCTATCTCCACGGAAATGCAACTTCTCAATACTTTGAAGTTTTTTTGCAACGCCTCAAGCCAGCAAGCATTGGCTTGAGGCGTTGCTTGGCTTAACTGCTTCAATTTACTCGACTATTATAGTGCGAAGCACAGATTATATAGTAATATGTACTACGTAGTGCGAAGTGATTGCTCAGCTAAGCATCATTTGAGTATTACTTTCCTGAGCACGACTTGGAGCCAGTGCTAAGCCATGACTATTAATCCGGACATTAGTGTTGCTCCAAGTGGTCTGGATATAGTTTTCGAATTTCCCCAGGTCGATATCCGGGACCCTCTCCCTGATGCTACGCAGCTGATCAAGGTCCGGCCTTGATCAGCTGCGTGTCTGCTGGAAGCATTTTCTCATACTCTAGTAAGCTTTAACACAGCCCAAAAGGTTTTGAGCGGTTTCTGGATCAGTCACCTCATTGTGACTAATCCAGAAATGTGTTATTCATATAACCTAAAAAGTCATGCACTCTATTCCATCGTATAACAGGTGCTTTTAACTTGAACTTTTAATATTTCGTGTCGTGTTCACTGTACATAAAGGATTTTGTTATTTTGACAATCGTTACCTTTAAAAGAAACAGAATATGGCCGCTGGGCAACCATTACATATAAATGCAATGATGATATTTAAAAGCAATGTCAAAAAGTTTAACAGAAGATTCGGAAAAAAATAATTAAAAAAATATTTTTCCTGGTAAATGGCGGACAAACAGATCAGGCGCCAGCAGAGCCCCTAGACTTAATTTTGCGTTTTCAAAGCCATTATTTAAGTAAATTTCAATAAAAGAATATATGCGTTTACAATATATTTATTTAGCCTTATTTTAACACTGTACATGATGATTATAATAAAAATAAAATAGCAGACTTTTAGGAAATATTAACATATTGCACTTTCTATTATTAGTCTTTACTTAAGTCACAATAGTTAACATAAATTAATATAAAACATAATTCTACTATTACGTGACAAAACTATATAATGATATTCAACCAACAGATTTACTTAGGCTAGGGCGCACGAACGGTAAAGGTATATCTGGGAACGTTTCTACAATCATTTTTAAACAAAGCTTTATTTAGTGGTGAATAATGCAAATTTAAATTAAGGTTTCTCCTGTCGACAACTCAAAAGTAATAAAATTCAAAAGTACTTTTCATATTATTAATCCAATTATTGAAACAGATTGCTCTTTATTAATTACTGTAAGTAATATCCTGTTTAAAACCAAGTTTTTCCAAATCATATATTCTAAAAGTTATAATTTAAAAAAATCTTAGCTAGGCTAATTTAATTATAACTTTTATGGTTTTAATCATAAAAACTTATCGAGTCCTTGCAAAATAATAACAGTTAAAATGTGTTTCTCTTTTTTTAACAGCAAAAACAAAGTTTAAATCTAAATATACTCATTTGTAAAAATATATGGTATTAAACAGAAAAGTATTATTTACAATAACAGATAAATTGCATTCTTTTTGCCAATAATTGGATCAATAATATGAGAAGTATGTTTGTCTGGCAGCACTGTCGACTAAAGAAACCTTAACAACATGGGTGCACCCATATAGCCTCCACTTTTCACTCGAGGAACGTCTATTTCCACCAAAAGTTAAATTAAGAAACTTCAAATACGAGGTACAGGATAAGGTACCATCACGGGTGTCATACGGCGTTCGAGACCGCCTAGACGGCCTTGGGGTACCCAGCGGTGGGGTTTTATTTCCACCTCATCGTAGCCGATGGTATTTTGAGTCTACAAGTGATACTGAATAATTTTATTAGTGCTTAAGGATATAAAAAAATATAAAATATATGTTTTACCTAGTATAAAAATTATAGTGTCCTTGGTGTATAATATATTAATATAATTGGTATGTGAAATAATTTATATACAAACTATCGATCACTAGAGTTCACAGGAAAACTATAATAAAGAATTAAAAGTACAAGAATAGGTGTTTAAACAGTTTTTCAATATGTTTAAACAACTTTATAAATCTAAATATTAAAAAAGTCCTTTTTTATATTAATTGCACACAAATACTTTCGGGGATACCTTATCTAACACCAAGGGCACCGGACTGAGCGAGCTGTGAGATGGGTTGGAGTAAGCTACACAACTTCTTTGCTGGGTGTAGAAATACCTATCGCTTCTTCGTATCCTATTTTATTTTCACGAATATCTGAAACAAACAATAACATTTTTACATTGAGTCTGCATGGAAATTCTTATCGAAAATTAAAAAAAACAATAGTACATTGTTCACCGAGGGGAGAAGAAAGTCACCGATTACTAACGAGGGCGAAGTTTGAGGCCCGACGCGAAGCGGAGGGCCTTAATTCGCTCGAGTTAGGAATCGCACTTTCTCGCCGAGTGATACATAGTGCTTTATACTACACCTACGAGAAAAATAAAAAATAAAATCTATATTAATTAAAGAATCTATGCTACTTTTCTAAACTTAATAAATCAAAAATGCAAAGAAAGTAAACAGCCAATAAACCAATACTTTTATTTTATTTTGATTAAATTTTCGAACTTGTAAAAAAAAACTAGGCTGTATGGCTTTGAACCCTTGCCTTTCCTAATTTGGAAGAATTGAAGAAAAAAAATTTAAAAAAAACTAGCACGTTAACAATGAATTTTCATATACTTTTTCCTCCCGCTTAAGCACGTTAACAATGGATTTTCATACACTTTTTCCTCCCGCATATTTGTACGACTACAAAGACGTACTTTCTGACCTATTCTTACGCAAGTAAGAACCTACTTTCCGAGCAGGTGTAGTATAAACACATTTGGTATAACAAACACACAACTTAATAGTCAAGGCCAAATAATTTGAAATATATATTTTTCGCCTAAATCAAACAATATTTATGGAGCTAGATTGTTTAACTTAATATGCCCAAAGTGGTAAAATGATTTACCCAGTGAATACAAATTTACATTGAACCAACATTTAAAAGGTTTTTCCTAATATGCACAAGACTTGCATTCAAGCATTGAATTTTATTTTCGAAGTTTGCGTTTTCCATACTAAATGAGCTTTCGCACTTCCATTATTTCTCCACTACTGTTTGTCGCAATTTTTTTTTTGACGGTAATTTTTTATTAATCTGCTTAATTTTTTTTTTTTAAATAAAATACTTTTTTAATGTTATCAATAATACAAAAATATTTATTACTGGTGGGATGGTCGCCTTGGTGGTTCTTTTGCAGGGCAGTCTATGGTTGACAGGTCAATGGACAGCTAACCACCTAGTACTGTACAGTTTAGTTATTTTTTTCCCCACAAGAACTATACTTTTTATTTTCATTATGTTCACCATCTGTTCATTTTTTATTATATTTTCAAAATTTGTCCGTGGGAGGAATGGCGACCTAGCCAAGTGCACACTTTGGCCTTATATATATATTTCATAGACTTTTCATAAATGCTGTAAAGGTTTACATGAAATAAATACTTTTGACTTTGACTCTTATAAGTAATATTTATAACTTAAATTCTTTTAAATACTGTAAAAATTATCGCAAGGCCAAATTCCAAAATAAAAACCTCGGCAAGCTCTTGGGTCATACATAATATCTATAGGTAGTGAATATATAAAGTAAAATAAGTTATTTTACCTTTTTTAGAGGATTTCTTCTTGTCTTTATCTTTCTTGTTTGTCTTTTTATCAGTCTTAGGTTTGTCGACGTCGCCGCTGTCGTGGTGTCGCTTCTTTTCTTTCTTCACTTTGCGATGTTCGTCGTCGTATAGCTTAGGCGAGTCGAACGTCACCATTAGATCTATTTCTTTAGACTTAGTTTTCTTCTCTTTCTTCTTCTTGTCGGATTTGTCTTTCTTCTCGGAGGATTTCTTGGACTGCTTCTTAGGTTTAAGCTTAAGGCCACTCTCTGGTGACGGGTACTGGTGGAGTTGCTTCGGGAGTATTTCGTCGTCTCGTAAGGGCCTATATAGAACATTTTAAATATATTATTTTGGTAAGCACATATTCTAAATTCATAAATGGGGTCGACAAATAAAAGTTCTTTTTCAATATTGATTGCTTCAGAATTTTTTCAGGATTGCGTATGTATAAGGCAGTTATTTTATTGGGCAATTATATACATAATTTAACATTTTTATTTTATTCATTCAAGTATATATTGTTTTCGCTATATACAGGGTGAATTTGAAAGGATGTACTTTGGGCTAATATGAGGTTCTGCTGATCAAATCGAACAACTTTTCCCATGGAACCATGTGTCGTAAATGAAAAAAAAAATTGGTTTGCCCCATACAAATTGGTCATTTTAATATTACTAGTTTGTATGGATAAGGAGGCAATATTTGGGCTCGTAGTCCGTGTCCCTGGCGCCAGCATGTTGTGGTATCGTGAGATATACATACAGATCCAGGTCCAGGTGTAGCGCGCGGTGCGGGTCGTGCGCAGGCTTGGGCTCGGAATCCGTGTCCCTGGCGCCAGCATGTTGTGGTATCGTGAGGTATACATACAGATCCAGGTCCAGATCTAGCGCGCGGTGCGGGTCGTTCGCAGGCTTGGGCTCGGAGTCCGTGTCCCTGGCGCCAGTATGTTGTGGTATCGTGAGGTATACCTACATATCCAGGTCCAGGTCTAGCGCGCGGTGCGGGTCGTGCGCAGGCTTGGGCTCGGAATCCGTGTCCCTGGCGCCAGCATGTTGTGGTATCGTGAGGTATACATACATATCCAGGTCCAGGTCTAGCGCGCGGTGCGGGTCGTTCGCAGGCTTGGGCTCGGAGTCCGTGTCCCTGGCGCCAGTATGTTGTGGTATCGTGAGGTATACCTACATATCCAGGTCCAGGTCTAGCGCGCGGTGCGGGTCGTGCGCAGGCTTGGGCTCGGAGTCCGTGTCCCTGGCGCCAGCATGTTGTGGTATCGTGAGGTATACATACAGATCCAGGTCCAGGTCTAGCGCGCGGTGCGGGTCGTGCGCAGGCTTGGGCTCGGAGTCCGTGTCCCTGGCGCCAGCATGTTGTGGTATCGTGAGGTATACATACATATCCAGGTGCAGGTCTAGCGCGCGGTGCGGGTCGTGCGCAGGCTTGGGCTCGGAGTCCGTGTCCCTGGCGCCAGCATGTTGTGGTATCGTGAGGTATACATACAGATCCAGGTCCAGGTCTAGCGCGCGGTGCGGGTCGTGCGCAGGCTTGGGCTCGGAGTCCGTGTCCCTGGCGCCAGCATGTTGTGGTATCGTGAGGTATACATACAGATCCAGGTCCAGGTCTAGCGCGCGGTGCGGGTCGTGCGCAGGCTTGGGCTCGGAGTCCGTGTCCCTGGCGCCAGCATGTTGTGGTATCGTGAGGTATACATACATATCCAGGTGCAGGTCTAGCGCGCGGTGCGGGTCGTGCGCAGGCTTGGGCTCGGAGTCCGTGTCCCTGGCGCCAGCATGTTGTGGTATCGTGAGGTATACATACAGATCCAGGTCCAGGTCTAGCGCGCGGTGCGGGTCGTGCGCAGGCTTGGGCTCGGAGTCCGTGTCCCTGGCGCCAGCATGTTGTGGTATCGTGAGGTATACATACAGATCCAGGTCCAGGTCTAGCGCGCGGTGCGGGTCGTGCGCAGGCTCGGGCTCGGAGTCCGTGTCCCTGGCGCCGGCCGGGAGTTCGCCGCCCACTACCACGTGCGCTCGTCTGCGATCACCCGAGCTCTCTGCGCGACAATCATATGTATTATGTTATGTTACGCCTTAACGCCTTTAGTACACCGACGCGTTCGCATGCGGTAGCGAAACAACGAAAAAACTGTAAGTTGTTTGGTAGCGTTTCACATATGCTGTGTCTCATTGTATTATATATCGACAATAATTATTTACGTCCTTTTTTTAAATACTTTATTGCACAAAATTACTTTTCTTTGCGGAAAACCGTAATAGTTTCGCAGAGACTCGCTGCCGCATACGGATGCATCGGTGTACAATAATTGAGTAGGTATATAATGTTTTATATCACTTTTAGTTTTTGCTAAACATACATTCACTTACAATAACAGTAAACTATACCAATAAACCAAATCAAATTCATCAAAACAAAGGTGCAAGATGTAGATGTTAGGTGTAATGCAATTAGTCCGCCTTGTTTCACCTCACGGCATACAAATATCAATTACAATAATACTAATATCAATAAATATTATTAACATTTAAAATATGAAAATTACAAACAAGTCAGTATACAAATGAGACGATGATCAAACACATGTTATTTTATCATTTAAAAATTTATTGATTGTATAATAGGTTTTGTCAATTAGTAAATCCCTAAGTTTCTTTTTAAATTTATTAATGTGTATTTGTTTTGGAATTTTATTTTATATCTGTGTTGTCATACCCAGCACAACCTTATGTAAAAGGACTGTTTTGCAAGTTTTACCGTAGAGTATATGTTGATGCCTTTTGCTGTTTAAGTGATTTTGAAATAATTGTGGATTTGTTTTAACAAAGGTAACTATTTCCAGAATATACAGAGCGGGTAAAGTTAATATTTTTAATGATTTGAAGTGAGGCTTGCAGCTATCTGTGCTGGGAACTTTACGAATGATGCATTTGATTTGTGCCTTAAATATATTTTCTCGTTCAGTAGCCCTAGCCTAGTGTGAGTTTTTTAACATTTACTTTCACGTTAACTTTACTACTGCGTTAACATTTTGACCAATCACATGCTCGCATTTTTAGTTCTCAAAATTTCCGCTTAGAGCGCTGAACATTTTCCCATACAAATTTTAGTTAACTCAAACGCAAAGTAATAGTTAGAAAACTCACACTAGGGGTACATAGCAGTTTCCTCAAAATATTACACCATAACGAAGTGTGGATGAGACATAACCATGGTATGCTGTCATAAGGGATTTTTGGTTTACTACTTTTGAGAGCATATGTAACGCGTATCAATATTGGCTAAGTTTCTTACATAATATCTCTGAATGAGTTCTCCATGATAAGTTATTATCTATCTGCAATCCTAGGAATTTTGTAGTGTTTGTTTCTCCTATTTGTTTACCTCCATAGTTAATATTGTTAACGTTTATAAGTCTTTTGTTTTGTTGAAAGAACATTATTTTCGTTTTATCTAAATTTATTTTAAGATCGTTTAGTTTTAGCCAATTTATTAAATTCTCTATATTATTGTTTATTTCTTGCTCATAAGTGTTTTTATTGATACATGGAGAAACTGTTGAACTGAAACTGTGGGATATAGACAAAAATAGACATAAGTCAAAAAAAACAAAATTCAATTTTAATTAATTTTTTTTTTTATAAAATGAATTGACTAATATAATAATCTTTTTTTTTATGATCTTGCAGCATTCTAATAAGAAAAAATGATTATTAAAAAATATATTTCTGTTCTTATACTTAATAATAATAAAAAGCTACACAAGATTTCCGTAGAGAAGATGAGTTTCATGAAACACGTAAGTACAAACAGTAACACACCTAAGTGACCATTTGAAGACGTAACTGAGAATAAAGAAAGAGATGACTATATTTTCCACAGCCTGTCTCATCTCAGAACGGTCAAAACTTTTCAAAATTTTAGAACAGAAGGTTTTATTTTAACATTCTGATTGTTTCTACTTTAAAAAGAATTCAATCCATACAGCCTAAAATACAACAAATTATACCACTAATTTTGTCACAAAATAAAATGTGTTAAAAGTGTTAACTGTCATATCATTGTCATAACAACTCTATGTCAACCACAAATATTTTATAATTTATATTGACTTATATACCATGGATAAGCAATTTAGAACAACAGTAGGTCTGCCACGAATTTGTGCAAACAATGTTTACTATAGTCGCTAGTAAGTATCTATAGATAGGAATCAACGAATAGGATTGCTTTATTTTTGAAAATAAACCTCTCTTATTGGTTGATTTCTATATATAGTTACTAGCAACTATAGTAAAAATTGTTTGCACAAACTAGTGGTAGACCTACAGTTGTGTTATACTTCGTTGCGGAAAAATTACCGAGAAGAAATGAGGCTTAAATAAACAAGCTGCAGAATTATCCTACTGATATTATAAATGGAAGTTTGTGGGTTTGTATGTTTGCGCTTCAATCACGCCAAAAATACTAAATCGATTTGAAAGAAACTTTTGTACATAGAACATGTTCCGGTATAACATATACTAGTCTATGTGTAAAACTCGATCGACGAAAAAGGACGCTTGATTTTCGTCGTCGTCGTCGACGCCCTATCCGCGTCAACCAATATTTGCAGGGGCCCCAAGTCTGCTAAACTAGTCTGCTAAAGATTTGCTTCAATTAAACCGTAATTTTAATTACGGTTCAATTTAATCTTATCGGGACATGTGATAAGAATGTTTTTTGTGTTTTGACTTTTGTTTCTACAATGCTTTTAATGTCTCGACTCCACAAGTTAGTGTAGGTAGTAGGATTGGGACCGCTCAACTATTTCAGACCATTTAGAGCATTTTTTTATTATAAATACTAACTAGTAATATTCCCTTATTCATAACGATTTTTAATGAATGCTTAAACTATTGAAGTGTTTTGACACTTTCTGTCTCACTACTTTTTTTAAAAGAGTGAATCAGTCAAAGCTCTTAATAGTCTAAACATTCAATAAAAATATATGAGGATGGTTTAATCCCTTAACTGGATACCCTGTGGCCGGTTACCAGTTCTCGGAAGCGAATGGCCATAATGGTATTTATGTTTATTTTAGTAAAAAGATTTTTTTTTTATATGATTAACTTTTAAACTTTTGTACTGGCTTGCATGTCCATAAATATATATCAATGGTAATTTATGCACAATAGTTTGCGACGTTGCCGCTATGACTTCTTACGTGAAGTATGGCAACATGTTTATTTGGAAATCGCTATTTAGATTTATTGAGAATTAAATCGATATCACGTGACGTAAAGTTTGGTTCCGTAAACTAAACAATTCGAACCCTTTTGGTGGAACTGGTCTGTCCGCGGCAAATATCTCGAGATCTGATTGACTTATATTTTTTTATAGGTAATGTTAACCCACATATTTACAATTGCGGATAAAGCGCCGAGAAGAAATGATGCTTAAATAAACAAGCTGTATTTTGGCGTCATCGCTAAACATCGACTATTTTTTTCAGGGAGCCCTCTATAAACTCACGAAGTCAGCCGGTTTTGATTACCACCGCCCAAACAGATGCAAAAACCGTCAAGTGACCTAGTCAGGTTTCGGTATCAGTTTGTGGGTTTATATATTGTTGAGGTCATAATCTCTTTTCACGATGCAGTTACGAAACGGGTGGTTAAATTGTTAATAGTTAATAGTAACTGCTTCATTTAACCGGCATAGCGGAAACGACCAATGCTGTTGTTAAACAACATTGTATTGGTTCTTCTCATTCATAGACTTTACAGTTTTACTTGCCATCAGGTAGACGCAACTTCACATACCGTGCTCCAATAAATATATTTATATATCATATACAGGGTGACTGCGAATGGTATCACTTTAGGATGTTCGCCTTATCAAAACAACTTACCCCAAGAGGCTACTGGTATATCTCTAAAATGATTAAAAATATTTGCTTCTCATATCTCATATATAAATAGGTAATCTTAAAATAGTCAATTTGTATGGTAAGCCAAAAAATATTCTCATTTCCGACATACGGTTTCTCGGGGAAAGTTTGTTTTGATCAGGCGAACATCATATTAGCCCAAAGTAAGATTATTCGAGATCACCTGGTATATCAGACGGTATCACAGCTAGAAATTATTATTTTTTAGTGAAAAGCACAAATATTTTAAACATAATTTATTTTAGTCTCCTTAACAATGTCAATCAAATTCTCCTTGTCACACGTATATTTGATTAGTAACTAAGTTCTTGTCGAAGTCCAAAATAATGTTTTAATATATATATATATATATGTGGGTCTGTCGGCTACAATATATATAATTGAAGTCCGATTTTTAAATGGTCGTAATAAATAATGCTTAAAGTTTGTCAAGAGATTAATAAAAAAAATCGGGGAAACTGTATCAATTAGTGATCTTATGCACCCTTGCCGTCCTTGAACAAAACATTTTGGTAGGTAGCTAGCCTTAGGAATTATTTTTTTGTATTTCGTATAGTTGTTTAATAATTTTAAACAATAATAATTATAGTATGTTAAAATTGTAAATAACAATGTCACAGACATTGACATTGACCTTTTGCTTTACTGTTCTCGATTTTGACAATTCTGTGCCTACGACTGCTGCGACTAGGTCTATTCTTAATTAAAATATTTCCTGTTGCATTTCATGAAAAGTTTTTTCTTGTCATGTTGTACACTGAACTGTGTTGCCGTTTGTACCACTTATAAGATGTAGAGTATTATCGAACGCAAATTTTCACTTCGCTTCGTGGTACACCGTAACCAATAGAAACGCTTGCTTGTGACATTGACATGTCAACTTGTTTTTTTTTTAAGCAGCATGTTGCCTCAGTGCTAATAACGTCACACAAAAATAATAGATAAAAATTAACAAAATATATATGAATATCTTAAACACCAGTTATGTTAATTGATAAAAACGAAATTAGCTTCTAATACAGCATAAATAAAATTTATTTTTTCTGGGAAGCCCATTATTATTAGGTACTATCTATATATATATATATATAACTCAAAGGTGACTGACATAGTGACGGATCGGCATCCGCTAAGAAAGGATTTTGATAAGGGGATAAAATAGGTGATGAAAGTTTGTATAATACAAAAATCACTATTCCACGCGGACGAAGTCGCGAGCACAGCTAGTAAAATATAAAAGTATAGATTTACCTTCACTTTCGGACTCGGAGTATCGTTGTTTGTGATGTTTCTTGGTCTTCCGTCTTCGCGTGCGACTCTCCTTCTTCTGCTTGGCCTTTTCTTTGGACATGTTTAGGTATTTATCAGATCTCTTTTCTGGAAAAAACAATATTAGTTCAAATAGCTAATTTTTACAATTCAGTTTGACTTAGTCTGTTCGTTGTTTTTGTTGATCATTGTTTCTAGTGCAAATAAAACAAGCCTAGAGCCTAGTTTAATACCAGGGAAACTTGTAAAATGACCTAAATATATATATATATATTTTTTAATTTTAGTTTTTTTACATGTTATAATTCATTAACTAGCTATTCTATTTATATATATATATATTTTTCCATTTATTATTCAACAAAACTTATAACTAATTTACAATAATTATGTTACACACCAACGGAAACCTTTAAGATTTATGTGTGGTGCGTGAGTCGCAAACTTTTTTTAAATTTAAGTCATTTATTCAAAATATAATACAAAAATACAATATATATAATTTTAAATTATACGTTTGTTCCTTATTAAATATTTTTGTTGTATTTGTCTTGTATGCTTGAGGAAGAACCTTTTAAACTTTGGTCTGTATTTACTTTCATTTTTATAAATATTCTGCATTTCGCTAGGCAATTCATTCAGAAACTTTGGTATAGAGTAATTTAGCAATCGCGTTCCATAGAAATTGTTCGCTTTGGGCAGTATATATCTGTTGTTTTTTACTAAATGCCTAAGGTTATTTGGTCGTGAGTATTCTACCAATTGGATATTTTCATTTTCATTATATTTGGTAAGAATTAAGTATTTTATTTTATCAAAAACGTCTATTACTTTACAATATTGAAATAGACTTTCATCATTATTTTTAAATTTTCTATTAATGTGATTTGGCACAATAATTTTTAAAATTCTTAGTTTTAAGTTATAAATATCTTGAATGTAAGAATGAAAGGTTCTTCCGTAGCTGCTTAATCCATAGCTAATTACAGAGTCAGCCAGAGCCATGTATATTAACCTGAGTGTTTTATATGGTAATTTATATTTTAGGATTGAAAGACTGTTAATAATGGACCTTAATTTAGCACATACATGATCTATGTGGGAACGCCAGCTGAGTCTGTTGTCGATTATTAGCCCTATATACATCTGTTTATCAACTAGTTCGAGCCCTGGACATCCACAAGTACTACTTGCTAGATGTAGGCACTCATGGGTGTGAGCAACTGTCCATGGTGTAATGATTGATATATTTTATTTAAATTCTTTATTGCATATAGGCGAGCTTAATACCTTATGCATTATCTACCAGCTAACCTTTAGGAGAGTTAAAAATGTATTCAAGTGTGCAGAATATTCTAATTTTAGTTTATCAGATAAAAATAGAAATAATGTTTATAGGGAAATGCCCTAAGGTCTAAATTTGCCTTTCCAAACATGAGAACAGAAGATGGCCCTCTACATTATAAACTTCTATATTATTATATATAACTTCTATATTATTTCCTCTCGTGATAAGGCGGCAGATGATTAACTGGGGTGTAAGAGAAGTGTGAAAGTAGAAGCATACTGACCGGTGATGCAGAGAGGTACTTCTAGAGCTATCTCAGCCACCGGCACTTCGTCCGCCGTATCGTGCGACGGCTTCAGGTAGTACGGGTTAGTGGCTTGTTGCTGGCGACGAGCCTCGCGCAACTACAGTATACAACAATAAAAAAATCATGACGGGTTCCTTACCGGTGCCCGAAACCGCCTAGACGGCCTCAGGGTACCTAGCGGAGGGGTTTTTAATCCCACCTCGTCGTAGCTGATGGTATGATCCTACACCATAAGTATAGACTCAATAACCCATCTATTAACAGTTTCACAAGTTGGTATAGTGAAACTGGGACCGACAGCTTAACGTGCTCTCCGAGGCACTATAGTAGTGTTGTTAAACAAATGCACATACATTTTGAGATTAAAAACTCATTGGTACACTCCGGGGTTTTAACCAGGGACTTAAGTGTTTTTAAGTCTAAAGTCTAACCAACCCGGCCACCACGTAATAACAAAATATAATGTAATATAGAACAATATAATAATAAGAAAAACCACAGAGATATATATTGATCAAAGGAAGAAAGGAAGCCCTCTATAACTCTGTTAGGCCAACCTTCACACAGTCAAAAACCGTCAAGTTACCTAGTCATGTTTCAGTTTTAGTCTGTGGGTTTTATTTCTTGTTGAGTTGGTAGTCTTCTTTCATGCTGCGGGTAAGAAACATTTATTTGGCGATAAAGCAGCGAGGATAATAAAATAGTTTTCTAATGCAAATACGTCTTTGTCGACGCCCATTTCGTAACCGCAACATTTAGCCGGCATAGTGATCAATATTGTTAAACAACAATGTATTGATCGACCCCATTAATGGACTTTGTAGGTCTGCTTACCATCAGGTAAATAAAAAAATCACATGCCGTGCTCCAATAAAAAAAAGTGGTGAAAAGCAACAAGAGGCTTTATCAGAAGCTGTCTGTGAAGATGGGGTAAACAAAAGTTCTGAGCAGGTATTGGTCCAGGGTACTCACCATATCCAGTTCCTCTGGTGTGAACTGCGTCATGGGTCTGGTGGGTTCGGGCACCACTCCCGGGAACAGAGAGCTCGGCTCTTCTTGTTCCTTCTCTTCTTCTGAGCTCTCACTATCTGAGGACCATCTGTCTTCTAACCATTTCTCTAAACCCAACCTATTGAATTAATAAAACAATACTTAAATTAATTTAAACACAAAATCATGGCTATTTAATTTATACAGTTTCATCAGAATTTATCCATAAGGTGTGCAAAATCAATATTTAATACAGTTCAATAAAATTAGTAAATTCATACATTGATTATTTATAATGAATTTGATAAATTCTAAGTAACCCAGAGGGAATTTCTTTGTGATACCTTAGCTTCTTAGCTGTACCTCGCGTCGTATGTGTAGTCACATGTCGTAGTTTAACCTTCCATTGTATACACAAAAATGCTTTTTATAAATCAGACTATTCCTGCGATTACATGTACAATACCAAAATAGTTTATTTAGCTCAGTTTCTGTAAAGAAAATATCTCAGAGAGAGATTTATAATATCAGTATACGACACATGGTTCCATGGGAAAACATACAGTTCTAGAATAAGGGCGCTCAACATAAAAAACTTCACATCCAATATAATGGTGAAAAAATAGAAATGGCAAGCACATCTACTTTTTTAGGTATCACAATCGATAAACATTGCGATTGGCATGACCATATAATTAAAGTATGCATAAAAGTAAATAAATTTGTTTACGCACTGAACAAACTAAGACAAACTGTATCACAAGAGACAGCTATGTTGGCCTACCATGGATACATAGCGTCTACTCTTCGCTATAGGCTTATATTATGGGGAAATTCTTCAGAAATAAATAGAGTATTCTTGGCCCAAAAGAAATGTGTGCGTGCAATTTGTGGTATACCGCCTTATGAATCCTGTCGTCCCTTATTTAAAAATTTAAAGATTCAGACCATAACGGGAATGTATATTTTTGAAATAAAAATGTTTGTAAAACATAATATAAACCTATTTTCAGTTATATTATAAAGATATATTAATTCGGAACTCAAGGTATCCAAATAAACTTGAGATAGGTCAACACATAAAAACAAGGGTATTTGAAAAGAATTCATATATAATGGCAATAAAAATCTATAATAAAATTCCCCAAACAGTATTAGACCTTCCCGAAAATAAGTTAAAAAAATACTTACGAATGTGGTTCCATGAAAAATGCTTTTATAATTTACAAGATTACTTAAACTGCAAGTGGACTTAGTGCATAATTTCTTGACATAATATTTAGATTATTATTATCGAATTATAGTTTATTTATGTGGTTAATTGTGGTGTGTTTACTTCGTGTTTCTAAAATATTTATTTTGTAAATTCACATACCGTAATTGGTGGAATAGGCAGTCAAAGAAAAAATGTAACACCAAATACCTTATTCCGTGAATAAAGATTCATTCATTCAAAAGTTATTTGATTTCATCAGTAGAGCTTCATAGTAGCTCAAAATACAACCTTTCAAATTCACCCTGTATATTTTTTTAAATATCAATTTGTTTAGAAAAAAAATAAGTTTAGTAAAATTTTTCAGTAAATAATAGAAATAAATATATTTGTCAAATAAAATTTTGATTGATAATTGATCAGTTATCAACCACTGAGAGTTATAGAGTACGACATTACTAATATTGCTATTAAAAATTGGGGGTTAGTGGTAGATGGGTGAACATTAAGGGTTATATTATTTTTATAACATGTCATAAAAAAAAAAAAAATTTGTCCAAAAAAATAAAATAACTAAATTTGGAGTGGGCCACCCTTATCTCTTAGGGGTATAAAAACGACCGAATCTCAGATTTACCAAATATACACAAAAAAATCGGTCAAGCCTCGGAGGAGTATGGTTACAAACACCGTGACACGAGGATTTTAATATTAGATTATTAACTGTTTTGGACTACTTATGTTTGGATTTTGGTTTTACGACTGGACAATAAATTGGTATATTGTTTTATTGAAGCATATACTATTTTTGTAATATTAATACTCCTCATATATAGTAAACAGCCTCCGTAGACTATTGGTTGCGCCCACACATGGCAAATAAATATTAGTACGTTTTTCTGTAGAGTTTGTCATGGTCTGGGTGTTTATAAAAAAAAATATGTATTATATTATTGTTTCTGGTACACATAGTACAAGCCTAGAGCTTAGTTTGTGACCATAGCAATCTGTGTAAATTGTCCTATATATTATCATTATTATTAATACTTACTCCGGTATAAGACTAGTGGGCACTTTCTTCTGAGCCTTAGGAGCTACCGGCTTCAGTTCTCCGTCGAACATTTCCGCGAACTCATCTATAAGTTGACTAGCAGCGTCATTCTCTTCTACATTTACATTGTTTAATTCACCGTTACTGTAAAAAACAAGAAAAAAGATCTAATCTTGTGGAAACCAATATATTCTAGCGGCATAAATTAGTTTGAAATTTTGATATATTATGGTCCTTTGACTTTTGTATATTCTGTTAGCTAGTAAATAATCATTGCAAAAAAAAATGTATTCGAAGTTGAATGTTTTTTTTGACAGTTCTAAAATATACCACTAGATATAGCAGGAGATATCCATATAAACTGTCAATAAAAGCTGTCTAGTTACTCTCTGGCGTAACTTCAAACTACATTTTGGTATTGCAAGACATTTTATATTTTTTGCCATACTTTGTTACTTTTGTATGTATCTACCACTATGTATTCTTGCACTCTATAATGTTTAGTAGATGCCCTGTCAAGAAAAACTTTGTAAAAAAGACCAAGATACTTTAGAAATTCGATGAAAAAAATAGATAGACTCGAAAAGAAAATCTAAAAATAAATACATAATTTAAAACAAATACCCTATAAAAACAAAGTTAAGTATATTTTATAAATTAATCGTATTTATTATCCTATTTACCGTAAATTTTGGGTATATTTTTTATATTACCACTATCTGTTTTGACAGTTTTTGATATTTTTTTAATCATATGAGTTATCTTTTTTATTAGGCCAATGTAGGTTCATTTTATATCGCTGTATTCTATTTTTAGGATTAAAAAAAAAAGAGTTTGAAAAACTGTAAACGGCCGAAAAGCGGTAAAATTTTCTAAAACAGCTTATCTAAAATATGTGTTAGGAGGCCCCGCTTTTGTATATTTAAAGTAATTAATTTATTTGACTTTAACATTAAAGTATATTTTATTTTATTATTATTGTTGCATTTCTTTTTCAGATAAATAAAATATTTAAAATTAAATAAAAATATTGTAATATTTAAAGAGTTTCATTATTATTATAGTTACCTATGGGCATGAGACACAAGGGTGTCAGTCCGGTCTGCTGCGATGGTATCCCGGATGATACCCAGGATGGCATGACCGTTGTGAGCTCGCTCCTGGACCTCCATATCTTCGCTGCAGAGCAGAGGCTCCAGACCACTTATTATTTCTTCTATTAGCTGGACATTTATTTACTTATTAACAATATAAAAAAACTTCCTACTGATGTGACATATAGTGAACACCTAAGGTTTTTGAAATGTGCTTGTCCACAAATACATGTACTGTGGTAAATAAATAATAAATACCATCACGGGTGCCTATTTGGCTCCCGAGAACCGTTTAAACGGCCTCAGGGTCCCAGCGGAGGGATTAACCCATCCTCATTTCGCCGATGGTATTCGGAGGCAACACCTAACAAGTGGCGAGCTTGTTGCGGTGTTTATGATGAAATAGCCTCGTTGTATAAAGCGGTCACCCATCCCAGGCCGGCTTTGTTGTCATCTGCTTAACCTTGTTATCAATTGCGCAGTGACTTAACCACTAGGCTGGAGCCGCTTTTTTGTACTGTGGTATCGCGGCTTTATCTAACCTAATATAAAAAAAACTACCCTATTGAAATAAAGTTGTTTTTTTTTTTTTTAATTCCAGTTCATAAATATTTTCGCGAGGGGTCCCCAAGAGATAAAGTAGTATTAGTAGTATTAAACTAAAAATGCAAATTGGTCTGTTGCTGATCGTTTCATAACCGCATCATTTAGCCGGCATAAAATCTTAAAACATAGTGGATACCTGTTTGGTAGCTTGTGGGTTTGGCCGTAGCGTCCGCAGTAGCCGCGCACACAGCTTGAGCGACGCCTGCACGCACACGGCGCGGGCTCTACCTCCACCGCAAGATAACAGCGGTACCACTGCCCTTCGCATCACTTCTTCATCCCTGGAATTATACTTAACTAAATAATGGAATCTAACAAATTTGGCTTTTAGATGGCTCTATAAACTATAGTATAGTCAAATATGTTTTTTTAGTTGGCAGTAGATACTTTTTATTGACATGATAGTTGTACCGAAATGTGAACATACATACACCCATGAATGAACACCTAAATGTGTTTTGCATATAATAAGAATACTGTTAAAACTACCATGTTGTTATCTTTATTTAATGTTGGTAAATCTAATTGTCAGGCTGAGTAAAGTTTAGTGAACACATTGTAAGTAGATAAATGATATTTGCCATTTTGTATATTATGAAGTGATAAGCTTTCTATGTGATGATATTTGCTATTTGTATATTATAATTTGCAATTTGTATATTATAAAGTGATATGCTTTCTACTGAATTTTTTACATTGTTTTGTCAAAGCAAATAATAAGTTACAGGAAGTTTGTATATCAAATAGGAATTTAGACTTGAAAGACACAATTAACTTATATGACAAACTGATAAATTCTAATAATAATAGGACTCTGGTGCAAAGTAATTTAACTCAATTTTCGCATTCAGAAACACATCCATTTCTACCACATTCTTTAAAAACCGATAAATTAAAAAAATATGTTAAAATGATTAAGTTAAATAAGATCAAAAATAGAATAAAGAAAAAAAGAAGCATACACAAAATTAAACATCAAAATATTATATTGGTGAAAAAAATTGACTACTATAGAAAAAACTTATACAATAAAAATCTAACTATATGTTCCTTATCCGAGAGAATAAAATATCTACATTATTCTCTTGACAAATTTTCTAACAAATACATACAGTCTAGATTGGAAATGAAAAAACATATTTCATCAGTCAATGAACTGCTAGACATAAGTAAATACAATTTGGAACGCTTTGAATCATTACAAGATACATGCAGTTGTGACAGAGAGGTGAGTACTTCGCCGCCACCTGCTACTTCATTTTCTTTGGAACCAATTTGTAAAAATACACAACATTCTTTAAAAATTGTAGTTTTTTCAGATGACTCAGGATCAGGGTTAGGTGTTATACTATCAAAATTTACTAGTTATTCTGTTACAAACAACTGTTATCCCGGAGCCTCACTCTCTCAAATTATAGACAAACTATTGTTAGGTAAATATGACACCATGACAACTATAATCATATTGTTAGGAAATAGCTTTAATGTAAAAAAGAAAGACATTATTAGGCTCATAGAGACGTTAAGAGAAATTTCCAACCAGGGTATTTCAAAAATTATTTTATGTGGATTTCCATATACTAACTTGACAGAAAAAAGTAACAAATAAATACACAATTTAAACCTACTAATGTATAATGGTACTTGCTATGACAATAACATTTCGTACTTCGAACTCAATAATTACAAAGACTTAAATAAATTATCATTAACAGGAAACACTTTAAAACTACCAAAAAAAATATTAAAGGATGTTGCTAAAATGTTAATGTACAATATTAGTAATGACACAGATACTTTAAATTTAAACTAACTAATCCGACAATGCATGTTACCTGTATTAAAGCAGGTCTCAGTAGCAGCAGTTTAAATAAGAATGAAAAGGTTTATTATCATATTGTCGATAATAATAAATGTAATAATAACAATAACATTACTAGTAATGAGAAGGTAAATAATTATTATTATTATTATAACAGTGAAGGCGATAATGTTGTTGATATAAATTATGATGACTTTGGTGATAATAATCACAATAGTAATAATAATAATCATAAAAGCCATGATATTGACTATAAAAATGTGTGTATCATCACGGGTGCCTTACGGCGCCCGAGACCGCCTAGACGGCCCCAGGGTACCCAGCGGAGGGGTTTTAATCCCACCTCGTCGTAGCCGATGGTATGAGTCTACACCGAACAAGTGGCTAGCTCGTTGCAATGTTTTGAATAGACTCAATAACCCATCTATAAACAGTTTCACAAGTTGGTATAGTGAAACCGGGACCGACAGCTTAACGTGCTCTCCGAGGCACTATAGTGGTGTTGTCAAACAAATGTACATAAATTTTTAAATTAAAAACTCATTGGTACACACCGGGATTCGAACCAGGGACCTAAGTGTTTTTAAGTCCAAGGTCTAACCAACTAGGCCACCACGTATATATTATATACGCTATAAAAATGAATATTGATAATCGAGTTAGTGTCTAAACCATTTACAATAATATTGCTTATAAAATTAATTTAATTCACCAAAATATACAGGGTTTTAAAGCTAAAGAATTGGAAATTACACTCTTTTTGGAAAGTAAAGATGTTGATATTCTGTGCATTACAGAGCACTGGTTAAAAGAAGAAGAGTTGATTGTTGGTTTTCCAAGTCACAAGATTGTAAGTTCATTCTGTAGAGGGTCTTTCAGATGTGGTGGCAGTCTTATTATAGTTAAAGATAATTTAAATTGTAAAAATCGTAAAGATATTACTACTCTCTCTATAGAGCGAATAATTGAACTTGCCTGTGTGGAACTGGAGCAGCACATTGTGGTTAGCGTCTACAGACCTCCTTCCGATAATTATGATTCTTTTGAATCTATATTGGAGGTGGTTCTGAATAAATTATCGACGTCGAAAAAGTTTTTAATCATTTGTGGTGATTTTAATATTAATATTTTACAAAGTTCACCTAATGTGACAAAGCTCATTTGTGCATTTAGGTCTTTTAATTTAATTAACTTGTTTGCCGAACCTACTCGAATAACTATCAATACAGCTACTTGCATAGACAATATGTTTAGTGACTGTGAACCGCTGGAAAAGAGTGTTATAAGCTTTCTTGGTTCAGATCACTGTGGTATCAAGGCATCTTTTGGCGGCTTTAACCAGAAAGTCACTATAAAAAGAGCTACAAGGCCTTTTTCTTCAAAATTATTGAATATTTTTAGAAGTAATATTGAAAAAGGTATTTCGTCACTGACTTTTCAGAGTGAAGATCCGAATAAATTGTACAATACTCTCTTTACCTTCATAAAAACAGAATTTAATGGAATTTTTAAAACTAGAATTTGCGATAGTAAAGTCAAATTTAAATTTAGTGATTGGGCAACACCAGGAATACACATAAGCAGAAAACGAATGTACGAACTTTATGACTTAAGAAAATATTCAGAAGATAACGCTTTCTTTAATTATGTTAAATTATATTCAAATATTTTTAAAAAAGTATGTTTAAAATCAAAGTCAATTTATATTAGAAATAAAATTAAAAACTCCAATGATAAAATTAAAACAACATGGAATATTATAAATAGCGAGACAGGTAAGTGTAAGCAACCGAATAAGAATATCAAATTAAAAGTAGGTGATAGGTTAATTGAAACAAACCTAGAAGTTGCCAATGCATTTGAACATTTTTTTGCCAATGTCCCCTTTGAGACGACCAAATGTCTTACTTCATCACTTGAATCGGCGCAATCATTTTTACAGAGCAATGTCAAAGAATGTATAACATTATTTAATTTTCATCCTGTAAATTCCAATAATATTGTGAAAACTTTTAGGACCTTGAACTTAAATAAATCTGAAGACTTATGGGGGATATCTATAACTCTCTTAAGTTCAATAATTGATTTAGTAGCACCCCATCTTGCTTTTATTTTCAATGAATGCCTAAATAAGGGCATCTTTCCCGATTTAATGAAGTATGATGTAAACTCATCCCTCTCTATAAATCTGGCAAAAACACAGAATTAAATAACTATAGGCCTATATCCATATTGCCAGCATGTAGTAAAATTATTGAAAAGGTCATGCTAAACCAAATCCTAGCTTATTTCAATAGACACAATCTATTGCACCCAAAACAATTTGGCTTCACCAAAGGTCGTTCCACCAGTGACGCGGGAATTAGCCTCGTGCGTCACATTTTCGAAGCTTGGGAGGAAAAGCAAGACGCAATTGGTGTGTTCTGCGACTTATCGAAAGCATTCGACTGTGTCTCGCATAATATCTTGCTTCATAAACTTCAACATTATGGTGTAAAAAATAAAGCTCTGGATTTAATAAATTCCTATCTAACAAATAGAACCCAAACAGTCATGATTAATAATGAGCTATCTAATGGAGCACCAATAAATATAGTGCATAAAATTTAGTTTACCGAATGTGAAACATCTCGATACGAAGATAATTCTTAATGATGAAATTATAAAGCTAACAGATAGCACTGAATTTCTAGGTATAACTCTAGATCCTAAACTACAATGACCCCCTCATATCACAAAACTAGGTAACAAACTTAGTTCTGCTGCCTATGCCATCAAAAAAGTACGACAGCTCACAGATGTGGATACTGCCAGAATAGTGTACTTTAGCTATTTTCATAGTCTGCTCTCTTACGGGATATTACTTTGGGGCAATGCTGCAGATATAAGTAACATTTTTATTTTGCAAAAAAGAGCTATTCGCTCAATATATGGACTGGGTTGCCGCGATACGCTTAGGCAAAAATTTAAAGAAATTAATATTTTAACAGTGGCGTCCCAGTATATATATGAGAATATTATGTTTGTCCGCAAAAATATTCACTTATATCCTAAAATATGCGATACACACAATCGTAATACTAGAAACAAGAATAAACTTGTCACAGTAGCTTCTAGACTCACTAAAGTGAATAAGTCATTTGAGGGTCAATGTACCAGGTATTTTAATAAAGTGCCAGATACCAAAATAAACTTACCAGTACATAAATTTAAATCTTATATTAAGAAACAATTAATGCTCAAGGGTTATTATACAGTAAAGGAATACCTGGATGATAGGGATGCCTGGTCTTCAATATAAATAAGTAATATATATTTATTTTTTTTTTAATTTGTTGTTTGTTATTATTTGTTTAGATTCTTTGATATTAATTAGTATAAATACTTATTGACAATGCGTTTTTTTACAGCAGCTCTATAACAGTATTTGCAAATTATTTTTGAATTATTGATATGGCAACGCCCCCTTACAGCAGCTTATTATTATTATTATTTAATAGTGATATCGGTAATTGTATATGTCTTTAAAATACATTTAAATATATAAACATTTTTTTTTTTTTTACATTTCATATTTTATTGTGGGACAACGCCTCTATACAGCAGCTATTACTGATTTAATTTTATATTTTCACTCTCTGTTATATATATTTTTTTGTATTGTTTATTTTAGTTATTGTTAGTGAATTATAAATAATTTTTAAAATGCTTTTGACGTGTAAAAGTGCTTGTGAAAGCCTATTTGCTTTGCTTAATAATAAATAATAAAAAATAAATAAAAGTTTTATGCATAACTCTACTACTACTACTTTTAAGGTACATATCAATAACTTAGTGTGAATGCACTATATTTTTCAAATTTATTATAACTGTAAATGTGTATTTTTTAACTTTCAAAAGCATAACATAATTAATTTAGCCCTAGACTAAGTAATTTGATAATAAAAAAATACACTAAAATAAATAAGCAGTAAAAATAAAAAATAAAATTATTCATTTATAGGTGATTTAGCAGTTCACATTTAGGATAAATATGTTCATATAAGGGTATTTTATAATCTTATTTTTGTAATAATTAAAAACAACCCGTTTATTTAAACGAACACTGTTCATTGTGTTAATATTTTGGTACATCTACCCTACAAATATGGTAAGTACATAAAAATTTAGGTAGTAACTCACTCGCAGTACTCGGAGAGCACGTAGGCGGCAGAGTAGAGCAGTTCCCTGGTGGCGGGCCCGGGCGAGCCCCCCGCCGCCGCCACCAGCGCCGCGCACTCGGCGCACGCGAATGCCCGCACGCCCGCCACTCGCACACCCACTTCTGTTAGCTGACGCCCTAGTAGCTCGCCTATGTATACAATACTATGTTAGGTGGAAACCTTATACAGAAGCAAAAACCCTCAACTGACCTAGTCAAGTTTCACCGTATTGTGATTGCATCTAACTACAATCTTCTTTTATTATATAAATAGAAATATGAAAATATGTACTATGTATATGTAAATATGTATATGTAATATGTATATGACTGTAATAACTAGAAGAGCGAGACATAATCATGGAGATAAAGATAGGAAGGCGCCCCATTATTATTATTTTGCCTTAAATCGCCTTTCCAGTTGTGAAAACAAAAGATGGCCGCCGCCATACAATTAAAATAAAAGTGAGAACAAAAGCTATCAATAAGCATTAATTAGTTAAAGTGAGAACAGAATATAGCAGCAACGAACTCGTTTGACATTTCGTTTTATAAGCCATTTAAGGCCTAAATTCATCAATCGAACGAAATGTCAAACATGTTCGTTGTGGCCATATTATGTTCTCAACAATCAATGCCCAATAATTAGTTATATTTTTTATTCTTACTTTTTGTTTGGGTATGTATAGTGGGCGGTCATGTTTTGTTCTCATGTTTGGAAAGGCAATTTTAGGCCTTTATTATCCCCATGAAATATGCATGGTTAATTGTATTAGTAAGGAAATCCTTACCATGTTTAGCACTGGTTTCCATCTCAGCCAGGTCGGTGAGTACAGAGACGTACCACTCGAAGTCCACCACATGTTGATAGTTGTTTTGGGAGCAGATCTCAATGATTCGCGATAACAACTCGTCTCGGTATAGAGTTCCTTCGGCACGCTCCATGTGAACCATT
The DNA here is from genome assembly GCA_947458855.1 of Monopis laevigella. Taxonomy (NCBI): domain Eukaryota; kingdom Metazoa; phylum Arthropoda; class Insecta; order Lepidoptera; family Tineidae; genus Monopis; species Monopis laevigella. Next base: position 16,608,156 of record OX381581.1, read on the forward strand.
AATTTTTTCACTATTTCCATAAGGTTTTTCTTTGACACCTTTACAAAATATTAAATTGGAATTAAATATATGTATTTTAAAACATGAATGACTTTAGGTACCACGGTAGAAAACAAGGTTTGTCATTCAATGTCTGTTTTAACATATACATAGGACTTCATAAAAATATATATACATACTCAAACATTTTCATATCCAATTAATTTAGCTAAATAAGGTCCTAGGTAGAAAGATGACAATGTAATATAATATATTACAAAATGTATTAATCAGCCATGTACTTAACAGTGTTAGTTTAGTTTTGAAACTTTCGTTATACCTCGTCTTCAAGATCTTAGATCCGTCGGAACTTACTTACTTTTCCAAGATGGCGCTAACAGGATCGTATAGTAATTGGTTGGGTAGTAGTGAACACATTGAAGGGGAGAGTTGAATTAGAAAAGGTCTTTAATCATGCTTCGCGGTTTCAAGTTCGGGAACACTACAGTTCACTCCCCTGCATAATTCTTGGATAGCTAAGCACAGCATTTCTTGTCTCCCTCTCTTAATACAATAGAGTGGCCAGAGTAAGTGGGTTACACTACTATATTGCCCACTGTATGTTGTAGTACCCACCATCCCGTTGAGAAGTCCGAGGGCCCGAAGCCGGATGGATTCGTCCTTGTCGTCTAAACATGCAAGTACGAGGTCTTTGTGAGCCTGGACCGATTTCGGATGCGATTTCAGAATCCGCGACATTGCTAGTAGTCCCAAATATTTTACTGAAAATAAATATTTTTAATTGATTTTTTTTCTAATAACGCCGTACAACGTTAAGTTAAACTTTAACCAAAATGACGTAGTTGTCTGTCAATTTTAAATGTCACAAGGTTTGCATTGAATTGCATTATATCGATTAAAGTTTAGCGTTGTACGCGTAATCACCCCGCAGTCCATGGCAAACTGTACAAAAAAACATACTAATATTATATTGCAGTGGGTGGAATCGAACCTATTACCTACGGATACAACGCCAAATGTGCAAACTAGACCACGGAGGCGGCAAAACCACAAACATTTTATATAACTGGGAAAAGTGAAAATAGTGAGAGTGATCAATGCTGATCAACAACAATGTATTGATCGACCCCATTCAGTTTTTTTAGGTCGGCTTACCACCAGGTAGATACAAAGTCACATGCCGTGCTCCAGTATAAAAAATAAAATACTCACAGTTCTGGTCCGTGTCTTCTATAAGGATGGTAAGTTTCTGCACACATAGTTGTACGCAGGCCGCGTGGTCGGGCATGCCGCTACTGATGCTGATCAGCACTGCGATCACTGTGTTTATGCACTCGTACAGGAGCGACATAGCCGTTGTACTAAATACATTAACAAATATTATTCACTAGCTGACCCTCGCAACTCCACGCAAGAACGCAACGGAAGCTCTCAAAAGGAATAAATTTCCCCGTTTAACCAAAAAAAAATTGATGCTCCGCTCCTATCGGTCGTAGCGTGATTTTATATAGCCTAAAGCTTTCCTTGACTATCCAAGACTAAAATATTTTTTCAATTCGAACCTAGTTCCTCAGCTTAGCTAGGGAATATGCATGTAACTCTAAAATATGTATATTTCATATTATGTTGTGCCTTTTTTATTTAGAAACACATCTGACAAAATATTTTTTATTTAAAATGTTCAATTTTTTACTAATTTCAAAACAAAAATGTATTATTTTTGCTAAACGGAACGCTCTCCGAGATAACAAATTTTATATATATATATATCATCACGGGTGCCTTACAGTTGTAATATACTTGTAACTGTACAAACCATTGTTTATTTAGTGTGCTGTGACGTCACAGCAATGGCGCGCTAGTGATGCGCCGTTTTCAGAGGCGTATACGTGAGCAACAACCAATAGGATCGCTTTATTTTTGGTAACATAATTGAATAAAGCGATCCTACTGGTTGTTGCTCACGTATACTTAACTGTTACGTTTCTACAATGCGCAAACCCATGGTAGAGCCTCAGATACATTAAAGAGTGATAAATGTTAATCCTTTTTTTTAAGGATATCACATTTATTTTGGAGTATTATATATTTTTTATGGCTTAATAAAATAAATCCTAAGTGTTTCTGAGTATTGTAATGATGTGCATCAGAGAGGGGCATATAGGAATCTTCTAAAAATGTTTGCCAGTGTGATTATAAATCGAGCTTCATTATTAGTAATGAAGCAGTTATTTTTTATAAGGAAATAAATATGTGGATCAGAATTGAAGAATCATTATTTCATTTATGAATTTATATCCACTTTGCTATTTTTTTGTATATATAAAAAATTTAGCTTGAGATTGTAAAATTTGAAAAAGTAATTGTATATTTTGAGTTTAATATCCAGTTTAGAATTATCCACAACAAAGTAATGTCATCATCATTCCACTTCCGGATTACAGGACGTTGTTTTAAGGTACTCTATATGAGTCGACATTCAACAAAACGGAAATAACGTAAACACCCAATAGATTTAAGTACCGATCGGAACATCGAATTCCTATTAGTTGCCTATGTGCCATGCCTAATGCCTCATGCCTCGGCCGTGTCTTCCAATCACTTTCACGCGCTACGCAACAAGTTAGGTACTCTATCCATCTGCTGCTGATTTTTCAATCTTCAGTTAAAGTTATTCGACAATTAACTTGTATCTGTTATCTAGTATTTACAGGTTTGCGAGTAATATAATAAAAATAATAATATATTTACCTTGCTTAAACATGTATTCTGATCAATTATTAACAACTAAATCCATATTTATAAAAGCAGTTTAAAAAGCTTTCTAAATGAGTAGAACTGGCCACCATATATTTTGTAAAGCTTTTATATCCAAAGTGAAATGTTAAATTATCACTCAATGTGTAGAACGCCACATAGCAACGGTGAGAAGCTCTAAATTGCACAAATCCTTTACCCCATAGAGACCGAAGGTAAACCAATAAACACAAAAGGGAAATTATGTAACAATATCTCCTGTCTAAACATTAATAATTATAAATAGGTAAGATAAAATACTGAATTATTATGCTGAGTGCAGTGCTTTGAAACTAAGGGTCTGAACAGACAATGCGTTTTTTTCGGCGCGTAGGCATACGCTTGCTTTCTTAGGACGAAAGCTGTGACAAGAAGTTACGGGTTTATTTTTAAACAAATGCGTTTGTCAATGAATTGAAATGTAATTACACGTCTACGATGGTATATAAGATTAGAAACGAGCTTACACGCGCTGAAAAAACGTCCACCCAGAAAAGACTCTTAGGCATAAAATTAAATAAATTAAGCAAATAATATAGGTATATAAGATACATTGTGTTAAATTAGCAATAGTGCTGGTGGTAAATCAAAGCCTTGTCAAACAAAACTGTTTTATGAGGATTTGAATTCATGAGAGATGAATTAGAATAATATTAGATAGGAGATAGAGACACTCATAGCGATAAATATTAATATATATATTAAAGGACAGCATATAATTATAAAAAGTTTGGTGTTAATGTCACAGATGTCAGTGACTCACCTGTGTATTAAATTAGTTAAGGGTTCTATCAATTTCTTGCCAAGTCGGGGCTCTAAGGGGGTTAAGGCACCAAACTGCAACAAACACAAGGGCTCTACTTTAACCTAGCTCATGAATGTGTATGTACATACAACTCTCATGGAACACATTTTATTGACCAAATATTTTAATGTCTGTAATTACATTCAGTTTATACATAAAAGTTATTCATGTATTTTTTTTTATTTTTTATTAAAAACATAGTTGTGATGTCTGAAGTGATTTGAGTGCCAATTGTAAGGTGTTTAGTGATAAATTTATAGTGTAATCTACGCATATAGCATGTACATGAGTGGTTCAGCAATTTCGAGTTGTGTATATCATTAGCTGAATGTCATATTTGTAAGTACCTGCAGATTAAGTCAATGAGGCTTTGAGATATTTTTCTTCCTATATTGGGTTCATATTGTGTCATTAAACCAAACTGTGAAAAATGTAATATTTGGATTTTAATATTACTCACAAATTATTTCATTACTATAAAGTGTACATATACTGTATATGGTCCCTTCACTTCCTCAACCCTTATAACTTTTAGAAAAAAAAAACTTCAAATCAGATTAGTTAAAGCAAACAATCAACATTTAATTTAGACTTTTAAATGAAATACTTACAAGTTTAATGATTTTAATAAGCATCCAGTTATTTGTAGAAGTTGTCATAAGTTTGAAAAACACTGGTGCTAATGAAAGGTAATTTTTGGGGTTTTTGCGAGCAAGCTCACACACCACATTAACTGCAGCTGATTGCACTCCTGGAATAAACAAAAAAAAAACATACATACCTGTCTCCTAAATAACAGCAATGCATAGCTTTTTTGTTTTTTTTTAATAAAAAGCTTCCATGATAATCAGTTGTCTGTTTAAAGAGTTGATAAAAAAAAAACAGGGTTTCAAACTCATTAAAATGAAAGTCCGCTAATTACAGTTTATGATGATTAACCCACAGTCACTATTCCGAGATGTTTACATAATATTTATCAACTCTCAGCAAACAGACTATATACCAAATACTATAGTGAAAACTTAATTAAAAACTGTTAGATACTTTCCAAGATTAGCTCCAAATAGAAAAACAGACAGACATTGAGGCCAAGGGACTATGTAGAGATATACTATGTAAATGATCTAAAAAAGCGGCCCCAGCCTAGTGGTTAAGTCACTGCGCAACTGATAACAAGGTTAAGCAGATGACAACAAAGCCGGCCTGGGATGGGTGATCGCTTTATACAACGAGGCTATTTCATCATAAACACCGCAACAAGTTCGCCACTTATTAGGTGTTGCCTCCGAATACCATCGGCGAAATAAGGATGGGTTAATCCCTCCGCTGGGACCCTGAGGCCGTTTAAACGGTTCTCGGGAGCCAAATAGGCACCCGTGATGGTATTTTTTTTTTTATTTGATCTAAAAAATAATTTGATACTTCTAGTCCAAATGTTTAAAAATTTTAATGCACAGTTATAACCCTTTGCAAATTTGTTTGCTGTATTTAGGGTTGAATAGGAAAATATACTTTATGTAAAAACTCACCCGGATCAGGATCTTCTAGTTTTTCCTTTAGTTTAGGAAATGCCGGACGTAAGGCTTCGGGGTACCTTAGGAATACCTTATACATCATTAACACTGCTTTCATTCTCAAATATGGTTTAGTTGAGCTCATCTGTAATACATGTTAAAGTATAATAAATCTTTATTCAACAGTTCTCATTGTGAATCAGGTATTTACTTAAGTATTTTAATTTATAATGTTATATGAAAGTGAGGGGAATTAATAATGCCTCTATAACAACGCTGAGGCTGACTGACCTGACTCGTTACCACCCCCCCATACAGATGCAAAAACCGTCAAATGGTATAGTTATGTTTCGGTTTTAGTCTGCGGGTTCACTGGTTTTCCAGAGACTACTGAATTTATTTTTGGACAAGGGGGTAGTCTCCTAAGGTTACTAAATGTGCAATTGATTTGCAGATAAAGCAGCGAGGATGATATTAAAATGGCCTCGTAATGCAAATACATCTACGTCACCGCCCATTTCGTAACCGCATAATATATCTGCTAAAATAGGAGCATTCTAATATTTTTAAACAACAATGTATCGATCGACCCCATTCATGGACTTTGTAAGTCCGCTTAACATAAAGTCAATGCTGTGTTTCATTAAAACAAAATGCATTTGTTATCCTAATCAATTATAAAGGGTGTCCAGCGGGAATTTTTCAAATTTAAAATTTCATATAAAAAAAACTACATAGATTTTTATTAAAACAAAATGTACAACATTTATGCGGATTTCATTTCTTAAACACTATATCATTTAATTGATGACCGTTTTTTTGTACGCACTTCTGTATTCGGACCCTTACATTTGCAATTACGCGACGGCAAAGCTCTGGAGTAATGCTTTGAACTTCACGGCGAATATTGGCCTGCAGGGCTTGAATTGGCCAGGGATTGTTCTCATAAACCTTCGATTTAAGGTAACCCCAGAAAAAAAAATCGCAGGGCGTGAAATCGGGTGACCTGGGTGGCCATGAGATGTCTCCGTACATGCTGATCAGTTTATTTGGAAAAATTGTTCTTAACTTTTCCATCGACACCCTAGCTGTATGCGGAGTGGCACCGTCTTGCTGAAATTGTGTCCTATTGTTGTAACCTGAATACAGCTGCATATGCGGTAGCAGAAATTCGTCTATCATACGGCAATACACCGGAGAAGTGACTGTTTCTCTTTGGTTAAAAAAATAGGGCCCAATTACACCGCTAGGCGAAATGGCACACCAAACTGGTTTTCAAGCAATGTAAACGTTTCTGGTAGCGTTCTCTTGGGTTGTTCGGGCACCAGTATCTCATATTCTGTTTATTTACATATCCATCAATGTGGAAATGTGCTTCGTCACTAAACAAAATGTTTCCCAATGTGGTAGGTGTTCGAAAGCGTTCCAGCATTGTTCTTGCGAAGGTTTCTCGCAAAGGATAGTCACTTTCGTTGAGACCCTGAACAATTTGCATTTTGTATGGATGGAGTCTTAATTTCTTCTTTAAAATAACATGCACTGTTGACTTTTTTATTCCTGTGGAGGCTGCAATTTTCCTAATCGACTTGTGTGGATTTCTAATGATTTTATGTCGAACTTCAGACACACGTTCGGGCGTTGCTGCTGACGGTCCTGAAGGAGTTCTGTTGAGCGTTGTCCCTTCTTGCCTAAATCTTTGTACCCACGACCAGATAAGTTGCGTGATCGGCCCATCACTTAAACGCTGAATATTAAAATGAGTACAAAACGTTCGACGCGCGCGAACCAACGATTCAACATTCTTTAGATATTGCTCAACCGCGAACGAGCGGTGCGCTCCCGTCCAGTGACTCATGACTACTAACAAATCCGCAAGTACCGCGCTTTCAATGGTACCCCTCCCGCCCACCACAATCCGCTATTACTTCGATAATTGCCGTTTAAAGTTGAAAAATTACCGCTGGACACCCTTTAGAATCACACCCCTGATCAAGAGTGTGTGAGTGATTATATCTATGGGTATGTGTAGACTTACATATTAATGCATGTGTTATTTCTTTATTAAGGGAAAGTATGTGTGGTTTAGGTTTCATTTTTATACCTAAACTGCAGTGTACACTAGTTCTGCTTATATCAAAATGGAAAAACAGAAATTATATATAAAAAGCATTGTAAACTCACCAAAGTCATTATATCATTGGCCAAGTCTCTTGCCAAGTCTTGTGATAAGAAGCAACTAAGTCCGCTGAGGGCCAATCCTGCCTCATATTGGTTTTGGGCATTCAAGTCCTTTCTAATCATATTTGTCGTTAACATAAGTAATTCAGAATCTGCATGAAATGATTGGCTGGCAGCCAAATATCCAATTCTTTTAAAAGTAAATTTATTAGAACTCATCACTTCAATTATATTGAATATACCCCAAGAAATGTCATATCCAAGCATTTGTAGCTAAAAGATGAAAATTTTTAGTATAGGTACTTTTATTACAAATAATTTGCCATTGTAAATTGAAATTATAATTTAAGTAGATTGCTAAGTAAATGTTACAAATTAATTGCCCATAGCTTGTGAACACAATATGACCCGTTACTCTAATAGAACATGCCATTAAAATTACTAACAGACAGTTAATTTGAAACTCTCTCTATAAGACATACACAACAAACAGACAAATATTATAATAAAGTCAATTATACGAAGAAAGAGCTTTATTAGAACAAGTATTAAACAGGTTTTTTTTTAAATACAGATTAACACTGTCTTTGATGAAATAAAAAAACTATCCCAATTAGAGCTAGCTTGAATAGTGAGTAAGATAGTTTTTTCATTTCATTGACTATTTTTAATACTTACATAAGTTAATTTTGCAACTGCATTAGATTTTACTGATATATTATCTTGCCTCAACTCTATCTTTATTTCTTCCATACACTGTGCAATATATTTAGCCTGTAAAAATTATATTTTATTATTGTTATTTTTTTATTGGAGCATGGCACATGACGTATCTTTCTGGTGGTAAGCAGACCTACAAAGTCCATGAATGGGGTCAATCAATAATTGTTCTCAAACAACATTGATCACTTCCACTATGCCGGCTAATATTAAAAAAAAAAAAAAGATACGATTACGAATTGGGCGGCAACAAAGACGAATTGCATTACGAGTATATTATAATATACTCGCTGCCTTATCATCATTTCAACCACCCATTTCGTAACTACACCCTGAAAGGCACCTCGACAAGACACAAAACAATGTAGTAATCTCCTGAAAAACAGTAAACCCACAAACTAAAACCGAAATATGACTAAGTCACTTGATGGTTTTGGCATCTGTGCAGTGGTAGCGAGACTGGTCGGTCGGCCTAATGAAGTAATAGAGACCTTCCTCCCACCTAAATATATATGCACATATTAGACTGCTATATGTACATATTAGACTGCTATATGTACATACTAAAATATAATTTATTAAAAAATAAGGTAGAGTATATGGAGAGCTTTGTTACAGAACTATTAGGAATTTAGTTAAGTTTAGAGTCACATATTAATATGAAGAATTACAAATCTTATTGATTTGGTAATGTAAGGATTTCTTTAAATGGTATTATAAATTATAAAATAAATTAAGTTGCACTAATAAATAGATTAAGAACATATTTATAAATAGATGCGATAGAGTTGTTAAGTCTCCTCAAAAGTTTAAATTCTGATTGTGAGAATAGTTATGTGGTTTGGATAAAAATCCAAAAGGTAGAATGATATTGAAGATTTAAGGGGTCTTTGGCGTGATCTCAACTGTCAATGGTATTAAAAAATGATAAGTAAAAACTTGATTTGATTAATTGTGACAAAATATAGTAATAATATAAGTCATAAATGTGAAAGTGTAAAAAATTAAATAAATAAACGTTAAATAAACTAACACTCATACACATTAGTAAAGTCACATTTCAGCAATAATAAACTCTATGGTTGGAACTTTATTAAGGTGTGTCAAAAATGTATTCGAGTGATACTCAAAAATAATATTTTGTAGATTGGGGCCAGCAGCGATGTGGAAATATATATTTTATTACATGTAGGTCACTGACTGAGCTGCCTACCAAAGTATGGTATCAAGAAAGTACAATATTGACATAAAGGCTATATATATTTTATCCAGTAAATTGAAGCCATATTCTATTAGTTACTACTGTTTTTTTTATTTTTAAAGTTAAAATTATAATTTTATTTACCTCATTATCTTTGTTATTTCTAATACCTCTAACCAAATCTGTGAGGTTTTTATCGAACATCCTTTCAAAGTTTCCTTTAACCTTTTTAAGAGCCATATTGTTGTGGAGTTTTCTTTACTATATTTACTAACTAACAAGCAATACACTATTTACACATTGTCTATTCACACAAGCATTAAAAAATAATAAAAGAAAGATGGAAAAGAAATATAACGAAATCAACGAAAAGTACCTATTGGAAAACTGTCAAACGAACGAATGATGTGTCATTTTTTTCCCCTAACTATGGCTAATGTATAATTTATTAGTTTTGCCTTAAATAAGTTTGAATTATACACGATAAGTTAAAATCTGTCAAAAGTTTGTTTTTTCATATGCAGTTTGCATAACAAGCAATACACTATTTACACATTGTCTATTCACACAAGCATTAAAAAATAATAAAAGAAAGATGGAAAAGAAATATAACGAAATCAACGAAAAGTACCTATTGGAAAACTGTCAAACGAACGAATGATGTGTCATTTTTTTCCCCTAACTATGGCTAATGTATAATTTATTAGTTTTGCCTTAAATAAGTTTGAATTATACACGATAAGTTAAAATCTGTCAAAAGTTTGTTTTTTCATATGCAGTTTGACAGTCCTAATTATTATTATTAATCTGAGGGCTGAGCATTTTACCTTGCGGTCCGATTCACGACAAAATCGATGTCAGCGCTGTCATCACCGGTCCGATTGGGCGTAAGCGCGCTAACGATAGATGATTTGACATAGATAGTGACGTCACTACAGACGCCATATTGGACTTACAGTGATTTTGCTTGTGGGTGAAATCGCTGTGAGCGCTGTCAGAATGACATTTATCTAGAAACATGTTTTCAAGGAAAGTAATAAAATTCCTTAAATAATTATTAAGTAGATAGTTAAAAGTGTTGTGTTCTCATTTATTTTAATATTAATGTAAACAAATATACAAAATACATTAAAATTCATTATTTTTTTATGGCGTTTTATTTGACATTCAAACAGAGTGAGAGGAGCATATGTTTTAGTTGCGAGATAGAGGGAGATACAAGTGATGTTCTTGTGAGCGCGCTTAATCACTGGTCCGATTCATTATCAAGCTAATAGCGCCGTGAGCGGTCTCATCGCGCTTTTTGAATCGGACCGGTGATTATGAACGTCAGCGCTGACAGCGGTGTCATCCCATTCGGACCGTGAGGTTATTAATCTCACAATTAGGGTGGAATTAATAGTCGTTGCTTAGCCTGTGCCATGGCTTAGAACTGTTAAAATCTAGTTTTATCATAGGCAGTTTGACAGTGCGAAGCAACATAGAGCAACGCGGCCACCATGCAGCCCGGAGGGAAGTAGCCATATGGATGATTTTTCCTCTCTCAAATCATAAGCACAAATATGCCTGTGCGTTATAAAAACTAGTTGTAGGATTTTTTGGCAGACCGAATCTACCTATCGGAAGAACGCGACAAAACAAGTTGCTCTACTGCTCAGTTTTTTGGCGCAAAAAGCGGTCTACGACATAAAATTTTCAATAGGATGGTGTACTTTTCATATGTATGTAAGTAATATTATTTCTTATTAATATTCTTTTGTCAAAGTAAACGGAGTTTTACACATAATTCACAAAAGCGTCTATTACAGTCTGTCGATCGATCAAGTGACCGACAGTTCCATTCAAAAATTGGATCAGTCGACAACTAGTCAGACATTTGGCCGCCTCGCTTAAAATTAGTGTTGTTCGCGTCGCATTAGCAATATCGATATGACGATAAATAATTTGGTAACATTGAATAATATTATACATTATACTTTTTGGTTTTTAAAAAAATCAACGACTGATTCTCTGTGTGTACGGTGACTTCCTTGAAGACTTATCACAAATCTTGGAGTTGCGGCCTCCAGTATTTGCCTAGATTCTACCTCGGGTATCCGCGCTGAGTGTTCTCAAGGGGCATACATATTGGTAGACAGACCCCATATTAGTAGAAATAATGAAAAATGTCTAGATTTGAGACCATTATGAGACACAGTTGGTTATGTGAGTGGGTGGGTAAACCAAATATATACTATAGGCTCCCCAGGTACCTTATGATACCTCGAGACTCATATGGGTATGATAAATAAACTTAAAGACACTGAATAGGATATTTGACTCCTTTTCGAAACTACGGGATGTCTACTCTATTATTAATAAATTTCAATGTTAAAGTTTGAATTTCCACAATGGCACTAAAATGGCGCTGTTTCGCAGTCTATGTCAAGTGTGACGTCACACGCAAGTAAACAATAATTTCCTATATATTATACTCTCAGTTTCGCGACAGACGCTGGGCCAGTTGGTTTTTGTGTACCTACATTACATGCGCGATATGCGACTGTTTTATTAGTTAATCGTGGTATGCATTATTATTGTGATGAGTGATAAAAGTGTTTTAGAGACAGACAGAATTATTTATAACAGTTGGGATGATTTGATAATACCCAGTGTTAAAGTGACGTTTCTGAACACGGCCCCTTATTTGTTCAGTGCACGGCCCCGGGAAGCCTCATAAAATACCGATCGCCACGTAGATCGATCGAAAGCGAAAATAATATGTATGTGTTTTGACGTTTCTCGGCGATCGAGCTATACCCATAGACAATATTTCCTATACAATTTTATCCATCAACGCGTCGATCGGTTTGTCAATGTGGCTTTCCGGTAAGGCCCATGAAACTAGTAATAATAATATATATACCTCCATGGTAAGGCCCCATGCCATAAATGTTTTTATTTTTTAATTTATTTTAACATGCACTGGATACTGCTGGATCACCCGTTAAAAAAAATGTTCTAATTATTTTTTTTATTTAGCTCAGCGACCACACTCTCCTTGCGGTCCGATTCAAGGCAAAATCGATGTCAGCGCTGTCAGCATCGAATGGGCCTAAACGCGCTAACGATACATGATTTGACATTAATAGTGACGTCATTACAGACGCCATATTGGACTTACACTCTGTTCTGGATTCTGTCAGGGAGTGAAAATGCTCGGACTTCAGACCACCTCGAAACAGGGTCCTTTCAAATTCAACTCTCACCGGTTTCAATACCCTCTCTACCCAACCAAATACTATATGGCTATTTGACTACGGGAAGCCACATTGACAAACCGATCGACGCGTTGATGGATAAAATTATATAGGAAATATTATCTATGGGTATAGCTTGATCGCCGAGAAACGTCAAATCACATACATATTATTTTATAAAATATTGAAAAATGCTTAGAGACAAGAGATGCATATAAATAATATCATTCATGCAAATAATGGCATTCATGGACTTGGTAGGTCTACTTACTATCAGGTAGATGCAAAGTCACATGCCGTACCCTAATAGAAATAATTATATATACATATATATATTACGGGATGAAGAGCACTTATTCTTATTATATCATTGTTCTTAGAATATAAATATATCCTCTTCATTTGTTTCTCTTCAAAAGGAACGCAGATAAAACAAATGAAATAAAAGATGCCTGTTACAAATCTCGCGCACATTTTTTTTTTAATTGTTGAAGCACGGAATGTGACCTCAAGTGTAAGAATACCTAGAAAAGCCGTGAATGGGGTCAATCAATACATTGTTGTTTTACAATATTGATCGCTCTCACTATGCCGGCTAAAGGATGCAGTTACGAAATGGGCGACGACATTGACGTAATTGCTATCCTCGCTACTTTTTAGTCAAACCAATCGCCCATTTCGTAACCGCACCATAAACAATAAACATATCCTTGAAGTAAGAAAGTTTTATTGCTACCTATCTATAACTACTTGTACTATTTCTTCTGTTCTATAACTTTCAAATTGTTTTGAATGATACAAAAGCGCTGGCCTACCTATTAGATCTTATATGTACATACATAACTTATAAAGAAAGGGCTTTAGCTGTAATTTGTTCCATAGTAAAAGGAATTATCACTAAAAAAAAGGAAGTAGGTAACTTTGGTATCTTTTTCTATTATTGAGGGAACTTTATTCTATTACGTGTTTTAAGTGACGAATAATGTTGATAATGGCGGAAATAATTACCAGCTGTCATTCGAACTGCAAAATAAAGTTGGTACATTCGACGCCATTTTTAACGGGTAGTATTTAATCTTACAACTGTAAATCTACGTCTTTCTATCAAAGTATTCGAAATTGCTAACAAAAATACTGAATTGCACACTAAATTTGCGCATCAAATAAATCAAATATACTATACTGTTTGATCTTTAAAGTTAAACTATTTTACTGAATGACTATCTGTTAACTTATAGTAAATCTAATTATTCTTTTAGTATTTATTTAAGTATATATGAATGTAGGTATTAGTGTATAAATATATATCTATGTATGTATGTGAATATATATTTGTTATTTTTATTATCTATTAGATATCAAATTTATTTATTTTAATATCATTTATTTACCAAAGCAAACCATTATTAACAAAGATTTTAATTTTTAATACGTTTTGTTTTTGTAAAGTAAGTAATATTGTTACAAGAATTTTAACAAGTTATTATTTTAATAAGTTAAGTGTTAGTTTCCGAACACGGCCCTGTAGGGCCCGTAGACTTGCATATTATTAATCTATGGGATTCTAGGCTATATGGTTAATAAAGACTTTTACCTTCTCTATTTGAGATAACCGAATAAAAAAAAAAACTGTGCTCCAATGCTATGTTTTGTTAAATAAAATATTTAAAAAAAAAATTAAATATAAATAAATACGGTTGATGTATCCAGTGCTATGTTAAAATAAAAAAATACCTTTGATTTTCTGAATTTATATAATTTCTCCTATATATTCTAAGTATAATTTATTACTATTATTAATTTATAATAATTATAATAATAACTTATAATTAATTATTTGTGTTGTTACCTTTTTTATTTAGAAGAAAATAATTTTTGGTACCTACCTATATAATATATTTTTGTATTTTATTACGCAATATTTTGTATAATGTTGTTATTTTTGAGTGATTTGCATAAAGAACATTTGGGTTTGTTAAAATCTCAACATGTTCAAGGTAAGCTTTTTTTTTTAGGGCTTGGCTACTCCAAAAATTATATTCCAAGGATACCTAACTGACTGTCACTGATGGAACCATTTGCCCAATGGGTTATAAATTCCATCTGTGAATGCGGTCTCGTTGAGGTTACTCCTGCCTGATCATATTTAGTTGCTCATTATACGACATTCTCCCTTTAAATTTAGCTTGCCCAACAAACCTTAAATCCTTGTTGTTTACGCCATTCCTTATAACTCTATCATGTTATATCTCTGATTTTAATATCAAACTATTATTCTTTTTTCTTTATTAATAACTAATTTTTTTTATTACATTATTAACCCTATTTTGTGTAAATACCTACAGCCCCACACAATTTATAAATTTAAAGCTTCTACCTCACTACTTACGCTTCTACACATGTAAAAATCAGAAAAAATAAAAAGGGTTATCTTTTGGCCGAGAGAGACCCTGTTCTCGTAATTTGTCCTGTCTGTTCTGGATTCTGTCAGGGAGTGCAAATGCTTGGACTCAACACCACCTCGAAACAGGGTCCTTTAAAATTCAACTCTCCAATTCACCGGTTTCAATACCCTCTCTACCCAACCAAATACTATACAATAGGCTATTTAACTACATTAAAAATATACTATAAATCGTGGTCAACCTCATATCAGACAATGGCGTAAAAAAACATATTTCACTTATATTTTTTACAATTCTATTTATAACAAAAACATCTTTGATTGGTTGATGACTGGTGATGTCACACACAAGTAAACAAAACAATACACAGATTATAAATCATGGATGAAATAAAATTTAGTATAATATATAGGAGATTATTTAATTGTTTGTTTACTTGCGTGTGACGTGACACTTGAAATAGACTGAGAAACAGCGTTTTTAGTACCATTGTGGAAATTCAAACTTTAACATTGATTTTTATTAATAATAGAGTACACATCCCGTAGTTTCGAAAAGGAGTCAAATAGTCTATTCTGTGTCCTTAAATTTATTTATCATACCCATATGAGTCCCGAGGTATCATAGGGTACCTGGGGAGCCTATAGTATATATTTGGTTTACCCACCCACTCACATAACCAACTGTGTCACACAATGGTCTCAAACCTACACATTTTTCATTATTTCTACTAATATGTACTATTTATTTATTTCTATGAGTGACGAGATAATGTTCTTAGCTATCCTTGGCTACACCATGCAGGTGCCGGGTTCATCTTGTGGTTGAAAGGCAGGGGAATATACTGCAGCTTTTCAGGACTTGAGACAGTAGTAGTTAAAGTAGGTTTAAAGGCCTTTTGAACTCTCACCTACACTGTGTTCACTACCCTCTCTACTCAACCGAATACTATATGATCCTGTTAGCGCCATCTTGGAAACATGCTCAAATTCCCTATTATTTAATTAAATTCCTATTT
The DNA here is from genome assembly GCA_947458855.1 of Monopis laevigella. Classification (NCBI taxonomy): domain Eukaryota; kingdom Metazoa; phylum Arthropoda; class Insecta; order Lepidoptera; family Tineidae; genus Monopis; species Monopis laevigella. The sequence continues at coordinate 16,624,032 of OX381581.1, forward strand.
TTAAAAAATTTAAGGAATTTAAGTTAGAAACCAAAATAAAATAAAAATGTTTGACATTTGTAGCCAACTACTAAATTTTGACATCACACAAGACCACTGAGGCTTCTCACTGGACACTTAAAAGTGAAAACCCAAATGTATTTTGTAATATTATAAAATAGTATAGTAGGAAGCAGACATGGGGTTTATCTTTTTAAAATTTATAATTGTTATTTATTTTTTCTAATTTTGCAGTTGTGGTGAATTTTTGTAAACTGGCTATTGACTTTTTAAATAATGGGATCAATATTGAAAAATATACATTGTTTGGTGGTAAGATACATATATAATTATATTTATTATAAATTGTTTATATATTTTTTTTTTATTTGACTTTTATTTCTAGATCGAATTAATTTAAGTGTTACTTCTGTAGAACATATTATCCATGCCATTGTTTATTTATTATCAGAAGGATGTAAACACAATGTAAGTATACAATATATTTTAATTATAGCTTCTTTCAATTAATTCTTCCTATTCTTCACATTAAAAATATTTTTTGGCCTGTGAGTTTTTTCCCATTTTATTACTATATTTGTTTTTTTTCACTTCATCATATATGGTAGCTGAGTTGGTTAGACCTCAGACTTTAAAGCACTACAGTTTTTAGGTCTCCAGTTCAAACTCTGTTATGAACCAATATTTTTACCTAAGAAAATGATGTACATTTGTTTCTCAACACCATTATAGTGCCTTGGAGAGCAAGTTAGGCTATCATTCCTAATTTTAACTATACCATCTTGTAAAACTGTTTATAGGTAGGTTATTAAATCTATCCAAATATGGGGACAAGCTTACCACTTATTCAGTGTTGGTAGACTCATACTATTGGCTAAGATGCAGTGATATAAAAACCTCTCTGCGGGGTACCCTGAGGCCGTCTAGGTGGATCCAGGCACTGTAATGTGATTATATTTAATTATTTTTGGTTTTATTTTTATTTTGTTATTTTATTAAACTGCTCAAATATTTATTTTCTATTGAATTTTGTTTCAGTTGTCTGAGGCAGATTTTAAAGCAACCATATCAATGATTGAGTATAATGATGATATTCAAAATGTACTCACAAAATTATTTTCAACTAAAAAAAAAGATATTTCAGATTTACTATATAAACTGCAACAAAGAGACCCAGTTTTGGAAGATTTTTCTTGGAGATTCGAGACACAGGTAAAAAAGGTCTTTTTAACTTCACACCAGATTCCTTGTGGGTTAGACAGCTAAAACTAGTGGTAGGTACTACTTTTAAAACCTTTTAAATCTAGTAATTTCCCTGTATTATTATTACAGATATACCATTTTGGTGCTATCAAGCTTATATAAAATATTTGCAGAGGATACTTTGTAAAATCACATATATTATATGTACCAAAATATAACTTCATTATTAACTCTTTCGGCTCCTTACGTCGTGGTAATTTGATTTTGAATGGCAAAGTTATAATAGGTTTAAAATATTACATACCTATTTAGATTTTTTTTAACAGATTCATATCTGTTAAAAGAAATAGTGCAGGCTCCCAAGATAATAGCTGCTTAAATAGGCAGCAGTTTAAGTTTTTTTGATTTTGCTTTTCACTTGCATGCTTTGTTTTTAAATCCCCCCGTTTTATTTAACTTTATACCACTCTTAAGGAATAATCATTATTGAAATTAAATTTAAATATTCACAGGTGGCATCAAGAAGAAATAACGAAGAAGTCAAGCCTATGCTGACGATGGACCTTATATTAAGAAATTCAAAACTGCCTAACATTGTAGATATTCCTAGTAGCAAAAATGCTAACAACTCTACTGAACTAATAATAAACAACTCTATAGATAATTCTAAAACAGCCAGCCAATGCCAGAACGTAATTAGTCACACATTACTACAATCAGATTTACCAAATTTAATCAATTTAACGAATAAATTGGAGCAGGCTTTAAAAGAATCTAAAAGTCACAATGTTCGAAAAGTTCAAAGAGCACTACAGAGATAAGTCAGTTAAAATTGTATATAGAAATTGAAATTTAATTATTTTTGTACAGTCAGCAGCTGCATATATAATCATGAATGGGTCAAATAATCTACACAAAAAAATCAATAGCAACTGCACAACAATGGTTTGCAAATAATTTCTCACAAAAGCTAATAATAATTCACAACATTCATTGAACAAAATTTGTGAGACTGGAGCTTGAATTAGGCACAAAGCCTCTCAGGTCTCCGGGATTCCACCCTTATTCACAATTTATACATTTTATCATAAACTATAATTAGATTCAAATTTTAAAACAATAAAATCATAAAGACATGCTAACGCGAAATTTAAAAGGTAAAATAAAAAAATATATAAATATTGTTAGCATCCTATGCATCAAAGTCGTTTAAATAGGTAATCATTTACCAAATATTTCTAAATAACAAATCTTCTCAATAGTTCTCAATTATCTTAACAACTGAAATAATAAAATACTTTTAGGACCCAAAGAGTTGAAAATATTATTAAGGCGAGTACCGAAAAAAAATAAGATAAATGTCTAAATCTCGATAACTACAACTGCTACAACTTTGATATTGGGATATTAGGAACTTGGATATTATTAAACTTATTTAAAGAACAACACGTCAGCATGTTTCTGATATAAATTGAATATGATTGAGGTTGTATATATTTTTTTTGGCATATTACGCCACACTATGTTAAGCTAAACTTTAACCAAATTACGTAATTTTGGTTAAAGTTTAGTTGTCTGTCAATTTTCAATGTAATAAAATAGCACTAGAACACATAGGCAGCGAATGATGGCTAATATTAAAAAATATATATTTTTAATAATATAATATATAATAGCTAAAAGTCATTGTATTTACAATGCTATTTACCAACATTTTTTTTACTGAACAAAAAAATAGCAATAATTTAAAGAATATACTGTAATAAACTTTTCCTATTATTTATAGGAAAGCGCCTGTACATTATTCATACACAAATAAATACTTATCTACCTATACTTACTAATTTGTTTGTATGCCGGACATTAATAAAATGAATTTTGTTGCAAAATTATCTTCCCTTATTATAATATTAATATATAAGACAATTTACCTACAGACACATATTGCTCTGTTCACAAATTAAGCTTGCATTACGTCAGAGCTGCATTATATCGATTACAGTTTAGTTTAGTGTTGTGCGCATAATCACCCTGCAGGTAATTTACCACCATTTATCTTTCTCTGCTTGTCTGCCAAGGTAAAACTTTAGACTAGATTTTAAAGATAACAACGCTAAGCCAAACTGTAATCAATATAACGAAATGCAAGCATAGAACTTAATTTGTGAACAGAGCAATAGGTATGTGTCAATTTTTTAATTTAAGATACTGAATTTGTTAAAATATTGAACATAAATAAATTAAGGTACCTAATTATTTATTTAAAGACATTTTATCAAGTTCACAATATTGATTTTTAACATTAAGCACAGTGGCTCTACCATGGGTTTGCGCATTGTAGAAACGTAACGTATTCATTTACGTATACGTGAGCAACAACCAATAGGATCGCTTTATTCAATCCTGTAACCAAAAATAAAGCGGCCCAATTGGTTGTTGCTCATGTATACGTAAATTAATACGTCACGTTTCTACAATGCGCAAACCCATGGTAGAGCCTCAGGTCTACAGCAATTACACTTTGGTTAATTGTTTTATTGCTTGGAGGTTTGGTATTTTTGTCAGATTCTTTTTTATTTTGTTATTGCCAGCATGGCAGAATGTATGTGGTAGACAAGTTGTGTATGGTCAAACGGCATGAAACCGAAACCATCAAAATGCATCTGTCTGTGTCTCGGCTGACGAAATACTAACTTTACATCATACGACCCAGAACTATTCATAGCAGGGCAGAAAGTAGCTTCAGCAGAGAAAGCGATGCCTTTCAAATTCCTGGGCAGAAGGATTGATTTTAAAGGAAGAACACCACCCTTAGATGTAGTTGTGGAACGCTTTCATAACGACATCAATAAGGTGGAACAGCCAATTAGTAATGTCAAGAAAACTTAGATGACAACTACTTAACATCTCGTCTAACATGGTTTTTTCTTGTATACGACCTCAACAAAACTCTTCTAATAAATCTCGATGCAACTGTGATAAGGATATTGCTAGAGCCAGAAAAGGATTATCAACAAATGAATGATTAACTACTTTTGTAAAGGGGGGACAACTCAAAAACACTCCAAGTAAACCTTTCTCAATCCTGGCAAAGCACCAGGCTAGAAAATATTAATGGATACATTCAAAATAAATTGCAAAATTCTAGACGAACTAGCAGTTTTAGCCTAGCCTTCAGTTTTGGAGAAAGTAATACTTACAGAACCGTTCCGTTGGAAACAAACATTCCTAAGGACACCATCAAGTCGAACAAATACTTTTGATCTCACAAATGAAATTACTAGAAAATCAGTTTTAAAACTCAACTTTATGCAGCGGAAATTGTACCAAAGTGATGCAAAACTTTGCTGGAATTTCTCTTGGCCTTCCGAGATCAGCCGTCGGAACTTTTAAGGAATGTGTTTCTAACCCCCGTATTCTAAGACGTTTCCTTAACTCCACTCTTCACTCAAGGAGCGTCTGTCTCAACTTGCTTTTTATAGTTGACATTTGGTGGAAAGACACAGACGTTCCTTTAGTGTAAAGTGGAGTTAAGGATACGTCTTAGAATACGGGGGTAAGATAGACAGAGAGTTTAAATTTTGTCAAAATGTAGTTGCCAGGTGATATTTATCTATTTTATTTTTTGAAATCATGATATACTACTTGGGAAATCAAATAAAACTGTATAACCTGCGATTAACCATACCTTTATATCTGCTAATGTAAATAATTTACATTAATAAAAAAATATAAATTATTTATAATTTAAAAGTAGAAGTAAGAAATACATGCATAAATTAAATTATCAAGTTAAAACTTTTAGACTTGAGTTGGTAATCATAATATGGTAGTATCAATTTATGATTTGTTGATACTACAAAAAAGTTAATGTATAAATTATTGAAATATCTAAATATGTACTTTATTTGGTTATTGGACATAAAATGACATATGATCCTTATTTATTAAAACCCGCATATATTTAATTTAATAAGCAGCTTTGTCAAGTCATGAACGTCAAAATATCGTAGAGATATCCATGTATTACCAAGTTAAATTCCAAAAAAAAATAACGTTTTGAGCTGTATTTTTTTTTCATATAAATTCAAGGGCGCGGGAAGTCTATGGACTAGTTAAAAAAAATACTACATGTCGAGTTGTCAACATATTCACGCCAGACACGGAAATATATTCGCGTCAGGAATGCGCGTCGCAAATCGATAATGACTTATTTTATTTGAAAAATTGTACCGAATCGAATTTAAAAAAAAACTTTTTGGAAGGTACTGTAAACCTTAGGTACCATACCATAAGTTTGATAGTTGTATTGTAACTTACAATTTGTAAGTTTTATACTTTTGAGAATATCGGATTAGAGTTTCAAGGTGGCAGTGTATAATAAACTGCTCTAAAGTATAAGATCACTAAATAATTATTATGCAAGAAAGTAATAACAATTACGTACGTAGATTAGGGAGGCAACTACCGATGTACGTGGACTATCTATACGGCTCTAAACAATGTTGTTCAAATTAAGCTTTAATATTAGGGATGTAGCTAATTTATATAATCATAGTGTATAAATCTGTGGAAATAGCTTAATTTATGGTGTATACGGGCTTCTGGCAGCCCTGATAGTACAGTAAAAAAAAAATGCATTATGTAGGTATATAACTGTTGTTGATACCCGTTTGTATACCTATTGTAAATAAATAAAACATTGACTTCAATAATGATTTTTTTTGTAGATATGGATAATATATACATCATTTTTGAGAATGGCAAAATCTATTGAAAAATCGAAAAAGGACGCACAATCAATAGTATGTTGATATGCATGACTGAGAATATTATAGTGTATTATTATCTATGCTGAGAATGTTGTGTTCGTTACCCACGGTTACCCGACTGATTTTAATTCAATGACCGATAGATTGCTGTCCTTGCGAGGGGAGTGGGTGGGGGAGTTCCAATGCGCCTGCGCCAGTTTGCCGGCGCCGCTTGCCGCGTTCGCCAGTCCGTCTGCTGTCTGGAAGCCGGCTCGAGTACTTAAATTTACTATTTCTGTGATATTACAAGCTTAATAGACGGAATATAAAGTTTTCATAGTGATGTTTTCATTAATAATTTGATAGTGTTAAAATATTATCAATTTAGTGAATTACTTTTCAAGTATAAACTAACAGTTTAGTGATTGATACTTTACGAGCTAGAACGTAAATAAATTATGCAATGTGTGTGAAATAAACAATGTCACTAGTTAAAACAAAACTTATTGAGACAATTTGTGTTTCATCAGAATGAAGTGTTAATTTAATTGTTTTAAAATAATCTGTGAAATGGAGTCCAAGATAACTATAAAAGAGAAGAATCCTCACGATGTGGCAAATCCTTTCTCGAAACTTTTTCTATTGTAAGTACTTATTGTTTATTATTAATATTTTTATTACAAATAAATAAAATATTATTTAGGTCTAATCTAAAAACGGGAAAGTATAACCCTATTTTTAAGTACATTTACTCTGTATCTTATAGTAAAAATAAAAGAAAAACAAATCGCTTGAACGATATACCTACTTACCTAACCCTGAGGTTTGTTGACCTACATTTAGATAAACAATAACGGACCACTTAAAGTACTATGCCCTATACTCAACTTTTAACAGACAGAAAATTACTTTCTGTCTAAAAAATAAACAAAATATTTTCATTTTATTGGAGCACGGCATGTTACTGTATTTATCTAATGGTAAACAGAAGTCCATGAATGTGGTCGATCTATACATTGTTGTTTCACAACATTGATCGCTTCCACTATGACCGCTAAATATTACGAAATGGGCTACGGCAAATACGAACCTATTATAATAGAGGAACTTGGATTTATTCAAGCGCGGCAGATTAACTTAAAGAGAGTTGTCCTAGACACACAATCCTATGTGTAAGGTATCTACACAGGATTGTGTGTCTAGGACAACCGGTGAGAGTAGTGAAAAAACGAATGAAATACCTATATAAGCATTTCCCCATTTTACACAATAAACACTTTACAATGAGGAGATTTCGTAGTTATTATTTAATGTCAAAACAGATACTGGTAATATAAAAAATATACCCAAAATTTAGGGTAAATAGGAAAATAAAGTCAGTTTTTGTGGATATCTCTGCTGCTGCCATCTAGTTGCATATTTTGGAACCGTCAAAACAAAACTCCTCATTACCTACAACTTTTTCATAAAAAATATTTTCCCAAAATTTCTAATTTATCATGATTTTTTTCCATAATTCCCACTTTTCCCAATAATTACTTACCCTTATTTCCCACTTTTCTATAATGCCTACTTTCTTTAATAACTTCTCCATATAAATGGCATTTATATGGAGAAAAAAAAAATCATTTTGAAAATATAGCCTATAATAAGAAACTACATACATACATATCTTCACGGGTGCCTTACGGCGCATTAATAAGAAACTAATTTCGTTTATTTTTAAAACAATTCTGGTTTTTGAGATATTAATATTTGAAATAAAAAAAAATCCGTGACGTCACAAGCACGCTATCACAGATTAAATAGAGTACTACGTACACGCTGTAATACACTAAAGGTACGGCCAAACCAACGCGGTCGCGGTGGCGATCAGTTACTGCAGTAGTACTTGTATCGACAGGTTCAAACCAAACGATATCTGCGGTTGCCCGCGCGATCCGTGCAGAGTCTGCACGCGCGATCACGGGCGGCCGCCAGTGTTGCCAACTTAGTGGATTTTCCACTAAAATTGGTTGTTTAGACCAGTCTTTCAACGGGGAAATTTCGTTTTAGTGGCTGGTGGTTTTTCTTAGTGGTTTTGTATCCTAATAAGGAATTTATAAAAATGCAAAAATACTGAAAAAAGTAAAAATAAAAACATTCCCATCTAGTATTAGAAACTAGGACTTCTAACTTCACTCATATAGAGTGTGTAGTTCGTGGGTTCGAGTCCCACCCACCAGTATTTTTTTCATTGTTTTATTATCTTTAAAAATTTTATAAAAAAAAAGTAAGATGAAAATTGTTTTATTAAAATTTCAATGCGTACTATTTTTTTTTGTAGATTTATACCCAAAATACGACGTTTTCTAGTGTATGGTACGATCCCTTAAAAAATAATGTTGTTGGCAACACTGGGGCCTTATTCCGAGTTTGCACCGCTAATCACGACAAAAACGTTGATCAAACTATAAATATGGAAATATAAGCTGTATTCTAATGGTTATATAGTATGTATTAGGTTGGCTATTATGATGCCGCCATCTTGAAATACACGAATTCTTCGCAAGTTTGAACATGTATGGAGCATTGGAATTTCAACTTTATAATTAACAGGATAGAACTTACATTGCAATACCCGTACTTTAAGCAATATGCGCGTCGGTGAAGGTGTCAAAACTCGGAATAAAGCCCCAACGCGTTCAGGATATCTGCGTTCGGGCGGAGTGAACCAGGGGCTTTATTCCGAGTTTTGACACGTTCACCGTCGCGCATTTGCGCAACGTCTTGTCGTGATTAGCGGTTGCAAACTCGGAATAAGGCCCCAATTGGTGTGAACGGACGAGATCGCCACCGCGCCCGCCACCGCGGCCGCAGATTGATCTCGTTGGTCTCTGCGTACCTTTAAAGTTGTTGAAAATAAACTATTGGATAAATGTGGTGCGATATGCACCTTTATTAAATGAAGCGCGTAATAAAATATAATATATTGTTTAGGTATCTTACAGCATGGCAATAATAAAAAAGTATTATTTTAAATTTTTATTGCTATTCTTATAGGTAATGACAATAATAAAACTTCACAAGATTTCCTGTATAGAAGATAAGTTAACGAAATACGTATACTCCTTAATAAACTGTAGAGTATTATCGGACCCAAATTTTCATTTCACTTCGCGGTAACCATTAGAAACGCTGCTTGTGACATTCAAATATATTTTCTTTTTTAAAAAGCCTGTTTTCTTTGCTAGAGTGATAATGACTTATTACAAAAATAATAGATTAAAATCTTCAAACTAGAATATCTTAAACCCAGTTTTTCTAAATTGATGAAAACTAAATTAGTTTCTTATTTTAGGCATTTCCCCATGTTTTCCAGTTTTTGATCAACTTTTTTCACGTCCCACGCCTGTCCAGGGGCTCTAGAGAAAAATCAGGCGAGGCGACGTGTCGTGTGAAGTCGTGTCGTCTTCAATCAATCGCCTCGCCTGCTTTTTCTCTAGAGCCCCAGGCAGCCGAAACTTTTCTAGAACCATCAAGTTTTTTTGTCAATAACTAGTAAACGCGCATGCGATACATTATCAATAATTTATTTAATTCTCTTATCCCAAAATTTCAGCCTAAAATTTTATAATTATTTTGTAAAATCGAGTATGTCTATCTTTTTACGATTGCTTACTATACTTAAAAAATAATAAATAAGAAATTTACTAAAACTAAATTACTTATTTTCTTGAAAATAGCAGTCAGTGCGAATTCTGTTCGCGCACTTAGGGTTCCGTATAAAAAACAGGGAGGTATATATGGGAAAGTCTTATTACAGAAATAATTTATTTAGGTGGGAGGAAGGTCTCTATAACTTCGTTAGGCCGACCGACCGTTTTCTTTACCACCGCCCATACAGATAGAAAAACCGTCAAGTGACCTAGTCATGTTTCAGTTTTAGTCTGTGGGTTCACCGGTTTTCTGGAGACTACTGCGTCTATTTCTTGTCGAGGTGGTAGTCTCCTTTCAGGGTGCAGTTACGAAATGAGTAGTTGGATTGACGAGGCAGCGAGTATATTAAAATATCATACTCGTAAGCAATTCGTCTTTTTCCCCGATTGATCCCGTTCATAGACTTTGTAGGTCTGCTCACCACCAGGTAGATACAAAGTCAAATGCCGTGCTCCAATAAATAAAATACAGTCATAGCAACCATTTTAGATAGACACTAGAATTTTAGAATATTTAGCGTGCGAAGCTGCAGTCAAAAGCTAGTATATTTTTGAAAACTGCAGCCATTTATGATATATACTTGAAATTTGGAATATTAAAACAATACTAAAAAGATTTATTATTTTTTATTATTAATGTGTGCGATGTCACGGGCAAAATCTATTATAGAACTTTTTATAATTAAATATTCGATTATTTAAAGAAGAACCGCGGTCATAGCCCATGCATTTTCAGACCCAGAAGCCGCGTTCAAAAATGAAATCCAGTTCGATGAGGAAAATAAAATGGTTAATTACGTCGAAGTTCGAGAAGTTGGGAGGAAAAAGTTATTCTCATTTGAATTTCAATTTGAGGTTATGTTATGACTAGTTATTAGGTTAGTATAGCGAACAATTTCGGCCCGCGAATTAATAATCCGCAAAATTATTAGTAGTGTTTCCTTGTGCTGCAGCATTGACAGAATAATATTATATAATCTGACCTAGGCTGTATGGTTCATAGAGAGCTTTGCCTTCTCTATATTTGAGAAAACCGAACAAAAGATATTCTGTGGATGATATATCGTCGCTCTTTTTTTAAAATTATTTAGCAAGTATGTTTTATTTTATTTTTATTCTGTTCATACGATAAATGGGCAAAGGACATTCAATACTATACGGGATTTTCTTTTTCTTTTTTTTTCTGCATAATGTGGACACATATACAGAAGAAAGGCAGAAGAATCAACACCTAACAAAAGTTGTTAGAACTTTTTTTTCCCCAACTTCTAAAATTATTTTGAATACTGGAAAATATTGCTTAAATTATCTATTAAGTACGCATATCGTTATTTGTGAACGCTAAGCTTTTACGGTTGGGTCCATAATGACCGTATTCCTTTTACACCGATTTTAATGAAAGTTTGATAACTTGTTATGCTCATAACTAGTTGCATTAGCCCATATATACAGAGTGGATCAAACGAAACAGGGCGATAGTTGGGGTAAATATTTGCAGTAAAAAATATATTTGTGGAAGAGCAAAAGTTCGCGGAATTCACCGGAATTCGAACCAGGGACCTAAGTGTTTTTAAGTCCAAGGTCTAACCAACTCGGCCACCACTTATTTTTTTTTTAAACACTAATAGTCATAATTTTTAAGGGGATCAAGTTATTTTTTACTGCAAATAACCCCAACTGCTCGTTTGATACACGATTTTTTACCCACCTGTATAATATAGTTGATAATATCATTGCGAATATAGCTGTGTCCTACTAACGTGTTTACCTTGCCCCCCGCTAAAAGTGGCAGAAAAAAAGGTTCGTCTGAGTATTAATATTAATATTAAAGACCAATTAAAATTAGAATGCATATAAGCGCGCCCTCTATAAAGTTATTATACATTTAACTTATTAGTCTCAATTCTCAGTAAAAAGTATTCGCAACAGACCTTACCCTATCTGTATGCAAATCAGTTCAGCTGTTTTAAAGTTAACTCACAAATACTTTCACATTAAAATAAGTATAGATTTTCCAATTTAAAGGCAACATGTTATTGAAATAATAAAAACTTCCTAACGAAATTGTATTAAGAGGAGTGTCTGATGAGGCTTTTCGATGCTCATGCTGATTCAACTGCAAAGTATTACCTCTCCCCGCACATGACGGTGAGTCGGTAACCCTTCCATACATTTATGTAAACCGTTCCCCCGACCTTTAATAAGAGAAATAGCACGTATGTGATTATACCTACAATTTAGGCAGAAAAACGACTTTCGGGCCATAACTGTTTTCTACTCTTAAACTTTAATGGATTTGAAAAAAAAAATAGCCTCATTTTATTAGAGAGGAAATAAACAATGACTGTACGTTTTCCTTTTTTTAATTCTCTGCTTTGATATTTTATAGGAATTATTTTAATGTCAGGGTTTTTTTTGAGATTTTCTTCGAATTTCAGGGGTTGATATTATTTTTTCTATACCAAACTTTTAAAAAAGGAAAACGTACGAGCCTAGATATAGTCTTATTTATAACGCCTCTAAAACTCATAAAAATCTATGAATGTTTAGTGGGGAGTAACATTTCCCATACATTAACGACCAAAAGGTCGTTAATGTATAGGAAATGTTTGATCAGACTCCGCTCTTAATAATTTATGTATTTTTTTACTTTTTCAGATGGAGTTTCAAATTATTTCGCAAAGGTCACAAGAATGGGTTATCAATGGAAGACTTGTGCCATGCCAGAACCGGTGACGCTTCAGGCAAACTGGGTGACAGACTAGAGAATGCATGGAGAAAGGAGATAGACTCTGCTAAAAACCACGGAGGAACGCCATCTCTTTCTCGTGCTATAGTTAGAGCATTTTGGCTGCAATATATGTTGTGTGGTATATTTGTTGGAATTTTATTTATAATTATATGGTAAGCATTTTTTATTTACTTAGTTATTATTTCTTATGTTAAAAAGCAGGTAAAAAAAGACGTGAACTGAAACAACGTCTAAAACTTTTTAAAACATTATTCTTATGTTTTTAATATGTTGAAAAATATATGTAGTTGGGATCCTCATATACCTCAACAAACTCCTCTTTAAGCTTCAATTTAAATTTTCCCAATAATTTAAGACTGAAAAAATAAATAAAAAACTACAGAGATTTTCTGTCCTATTTTTGAAATCTCCGCCAATGTATAGGTCTTACCTATATAGTCATAAGCAAAGGTCAACGAGATCTCAGTCATTCCAAATCGGTCCCGTGTTTCTCGAGATATTCGTCGGACAGACTGCCCCTAGTATCTGCAACGTTTATTTAATTATTCTATGATCAAAATAAGCCAACAAGACCAACGATTGGTCTAATGATTCCCTAATCTCACGTAATGTATTTTTTTCACCAATCGTATGCCGTTTTACCTACTTTTAAAACGTTCTAGAAACGGGCCGTGACTTTCATATTATATTTTTTAGAAAACTAGGTTGTCTGTTAAAAAAGGTCAATAAAAAAAAAGTTGTATAAATAGTTGCTCGTTTCAAAATGCAATATTTTTTAAATAGGTTTTTTTTTAATTTATTATACAAAAAATAGCGGCACTCTTTAACCCTCCCCTTTAGAATTTTAAGAATAAAAATAATCAATATTGGGATCCTTTGCGGGCTTGGAGTGCTTTGGAAATTCTACATGAGTATCTCCTGCCCCATTCCTATACCAAACGTAAAGACGCGGAGAGGGGTTTCATCCCTTAGTCGTTGATATTCTACAAAACGTTTTGCAACCTGCTTTATTGCGCTTGCGCACGGCTAAGAAGTAGAATTCCTTCCCATGCTTTTGTGTTTCTTGACAGCTATAATGTGGATGTATTTAAGACAAGAGTGAATATTACTGAATATGTACTTACAGGGTAAGCGTAGCGTGCTCAATTTTTGACCTCATCCGTGCCTTTCCATCAGACAAGATTGAGGTCAAAAGCATACCATTAGAGGCATCGGTCTCTTTTATATAATAATAATAATAATAATGTAACAATAACAAGCATGTTTTAATTATTCCTTGCGGTCCACACTGTCTTTCTATTCAATGTCAAATTTCGTTATTAAAGGCCACATCTACTGTACAGTCTTATCTACTATCCATAGCATATCTAATCTCTTGTGCAATTCTTATCTTCTTAAAATCTTTTCAAAGCTAAAGATTTTTTTAAGTAGGTATCTATCTTTGTTTGTTTTACTAAATATATATTTTTTTGTTTGTTTTAGGCCATTAATCCCGTATTCATTAGCTCTATTCATAGCTTACTTTTCTGGAGAAAAGACAGCCGAAACATACAGAAATGCTCACATATACAACTTTGTGATGAACGCTCTAAGCATCACTACTGCACTTATGCTTAACCACCTGTACTTGAGTCAGGGATGTGTCGGCATGCGAGTACGGGTAGCATGCTGCTCACTGGTTTATAGAAAGGTAAGTTTACCTGGGGTTGTTTATTTTAGACCTGTAGCTCTACCATGAGTTTTTACTGTGTTTATAACAGTAGCTAGTAACTATAGATAGGGATTAACAAATAGGATCGCTTTATCTTTACTAATATTATAAAGCTAAAGAGTTATTTTGGTAGAACAAGCTAATTTCAGGAACTACTGGTTCGAATTGAATTTTTTTTTGGATAGTCCATTTATCGAGGAAGGCTAATAGGCTATATAAAATCACGCGGCAACGAATAGGAGCGGAGCATAAATGAAAAATATTGCACAGACGAGGAAAAAAATATCCTTTTGAGAACGTCCGTTAAACGATTAAAGTTCGAAGTTGCGCATGTCAGCTATTTTTTCAAATAAACCTGTCATATTGGTTGATCCATGTCATGGGGTAGGCAGAGAAAACATAATAATATACATATGTATACTGTACAGATATGAAAGTATTCTGAAAGTCTTCCAACTGAATACGGGGGACATCTAATTTGTTAATACATATTTGAAAGAAATTAGATAATGAATCAAAATCTTCAAGTTACTTCCACGTCTCTTCAGATCCTCCGGTGCTGCAGCTTTGCTTACCGTAAATAAAAAAAATAAAAAAATCTAGTGTTTTTGGTGGGAACTATGGGACCATGGTCACCAGATGCAAAAAAAATGGCATTATTCTTAGAAAACTTTTAATTGATGCAACTGGGGACCATCGAGCAAAATCCATTTTTTTCCAACGAATATCGCTAGAAATTCAGAGGGGCAACGCTTTATGTATTTTTTGTATGGGCATAGCTTCGGGGATCTCAAGAAATTTATAATTTTAAAACCTAATCCGAACTAGTTTCAATGGCGCAGTGTGATCTATGATAGCTCGTAGGCAGTTCAAATATTACTGAACAACAAGAATAGCCATCCACTTGCAGTGCTTGTGTCCCACACTATGGTATGAAAGTCACACAAGGGTATGTCAGAAGAAGGATAAAAACTGTGAAAAAAAGTGAATGAGTTAATATAAGTTAGACGAGATATTTTATCTGTCTACATATTAAGGTTATTTGTTATATCAGTTGACATTGAAAAAAACGGAAGTATGTTATTGAAAGTAATGTTCATTATGTGTAATCTTATTTATAATCATATGTTATAATATGTACTTATATAAAAAACGAAATGTTCATTCGACCCAAAAAAATATAAGAGTGATCCTTATTCAGTTATATAAGCAATACTGTTCCGATTCCTTTTTTTTAATGTGTATTAAGAGGAGTGTCTGATGAGGCTCTTCGATGCTCATGCTGATTTAACTACAAAGTATTACCTCTCCCTCCGCATGATGGTGAGTCGGTAACGCTACCATACATTTGTTTTTTACATGTAAACCTTCCCCCCGACCCTTAATAAGAGAAAGAACACGTATGAGATTATACCTATAACTTAGGTAGCAAAACGACTTTTGGGCCATAACTGTTTTCTACCCCTAAACTTTAATGGATTTGAAAAAAAATTGTCTCATATAGGAATTATTTTAATGTGAGGGATTTTTTTTGCGATTTTTTTTTAATTTCAGGGGTTGATATTATTTTTCCTACACCAAAGTTAAAAAAAAAAAACGTACGAGCCTAGATATAGGTCTTATTTATAACGCCGCCAAAATTCATAAAAATCTATAAATGTTTAGTGGGGGGTAACAGTTAGGACCAAAAGGTCGTGAATATATGGGAAATGTTTTGATCAGAGACTCTACCATGGGTTTGCGCATTTTAGAAACGTAACGTATTCATTTACGTATACGTGAGCAACAACCAATAGGATCGCTTTATTTTTGGTAACAGGATTAAATAAAGCGATCCTATTGGTTGTTGCTCACGTATACGTAAATGAATACGTAACGTTTCTACAATGCGCAAACCCATGGTAGAGCCTCTGACTCCGCTCTTAAGTATGTAATCTTCGGCCTGGGGACTATACAATAACTTTCGCCGACATGCAATTTGCGTGCGTTATTTTCATTTATCGGTTTCGTTTAGTAATAGTTAATATAGATTTATAAAATCAACCTTCCTATCTATTGATTGTCATTGAAGTAATAAGCAGGCACCTAAATCGTGGAATTAAATTATACAATTATATTTAAAATAGTAAAACAAAAGTGTAACCGCTTCAAAAAAAGGTACCCAGGTGGGCAATTCTCGCGCTTTCGACATTCATCTCGATTCGATATTTTTGAACGAAAAATGACATTATATAAATTTAAATAATAATAAGGTTAAATTTAACGAAAATAAACGTTCATTAAATGAAATAAATAATAAATATTAATTAATAAATATACATATAAATATTGAACGACAAATGACATAGTACGTCATTTTTCGTTAAAAATATCGAATCGAGATGAATGTCGAAAGCGCGAGAATTGCCGCCCACCTGGGGCTTTATTCCGAGTTTTGACACGTTCACCGTCGCGCATTTTGCGTAAACTATAAATATTGAAATATAAGTTCTATTCTAATAAATATAGAGTTGAAATTCCAATGCTCATCAGATGTTCAAACTTGCGAAGAATTCGCGTATTTCAAGATGGCGGCATTATTATAGCCAAACTAATATAGGCTATATATTCATTGAAATAGAACTTATATTTCAATATTTATAGTTTACGCAACGTCTTGTCGTCTTTAGCGGTTGCAAACTCGGAATAAGGCCCCTGAGCTGCCCCATTACGGGACTATCACGAAGTTTCCCAAGTAACACAGGCTTGGAGGTTTAAAACAAATATGTCTATTGACAGTCCATTCATGGTTAATCTATAGATAAAGGCTTTCTAAAGATGGGTTCAATAAAGAAAATGTATTCTCATAGAGTCCTTTTTCTCTAGTTGGATTATTTTTAGAGCATTTGTTCTACAGCACACTTATTTTAAGTACGTTTATAGATATATTGAATTTTTTAAGATAAAATGCTCTACAAATAGTTAATAAAGCCTAAAGGTACCTAACTTGAAGTAATTTTATAGGTAAGATGTATATTTTAATATATTACTTTGTACAAACATTATATTTTAGCTATTGGTACTCTAATCTTTGTTTATAAAGAAACTTAAGTCTAGATAAAATACTTTTATAGATATTTTTCAGTTTGTCTAAAAAAATGTTAGTGAAAACGTTTTTTTAGTATTTTTTTTCTTTAAAATGTATTAATTAAGTGTAATTGTATTAAATATTTATATTGGATGATTTTATGCAACGGAAACAGTCCTTTGAAAAAATCCTTTTGCTTTTCCCGATGTACCATAAATAAAAATCATAGCAGATGCTCTTGCCGAAAACCGAACAAGTCAAAACATGCGTTACTCATCTATTACTTGGTCAAATTATGGGCTGTACACAAATATGTGAATATGCACATTACAAATTTAACACGAATACGCAGCAACGGAGGGATCCGTCCACTTTTGTATATCAGACAGTTGTCCCAACGCCGGCGAGGAAACGACCAACTATCAGCTATTTTCTCGCTCAAGAAACGTAAAATAGATATACATTTATATTATTTTAAACAAAAGGGATGTATATATTAACTAGCTGTGCTCGCGACTTCGTCCGCGTGGAATAGTAATTTTTTTATCATACAAACTTTCATCCCCTATTTTATCCCCTTGGGGGTAGAATTTATCAAAATCCTTTCTTAGCGGATTCCTACGTCATAACATCTACCTGCATGCCAAATTTCAGCCCGATCCGTCCAGTGGTTTGGGCTGTGCGTTGATAGATCACCATGTCAGTCAGTCAGTCACCTTTCAGTTAAATATATTTAGATAGTTGATCGCTGACTGTTCACACTGATGCCGGCGAGGACTTGCTCCACTAGTTTGTCGCTGAGCGACAAGAGCTATCAAAGAAAATACTCGCTCAGCTATGCTCGCTTGGCGGTCAGTAGAGACAAGAGACTATTTCTCTACAGAGTAATCACCTGTCGCACTCGCACACTCTCTTATAGCTCAGCGACAAAACTATTGGAACTATACACACACTCGCTTCTCGCCAACTCCTTTCTAGTTGCTAGCTCTACTTGCTTCTAGTTCATCGTCGGCGGAGAGACAAGTTGCCACTTTAGCACCGCCGCCGACGTATATAACTACTATTTTTCACATTGTCTATAAATAAAAGAGAAATATATTTTGCTTACCCTCATGAATTGATTAATTAAATTGCTTCTTACTGCATAAAAGTATTCCGTTCACAACACATCAAATTACCTGATGAACGTCTAGAAATACTGTGAGAAGATAAAAAGGAATACAGAGATGACGGTTATTAGGTAATATTAAACCAGTTATAAATATGTTTATTCTTTCACTAGATAGTTTAGTATGTAGCAAGTGAAATTATTCTTGTCATTGTCTAGAGCCATACTGCAGAAAAGAGTCTAGAGCGTTAGTTCTATAGAAATCGTTTTTATAGTAAATTTTATCTTGTCGCCATTTTTATTGCCTATTTTTGCTTTTAATAGATTTGGTTACATATTTTACTACTAATTTTTATGTTTTTATCATTAAATTATGTCTAACTAAACATTTAATATGTTTTAAATTAATATATTTTAAATAAGATGAGTATTATAAACATTACAATACAAGTTCAAAAATTTGCTTATACCAAATAATATTCATATTCGGTAAAAAAATATTAAATCTAACATTTACAGCGGGCGCTCTTATTATAGAGGAGTTTTACATAATATTCGACAATAGAATTTCATTCGCACATAGATTTGCTTGTTTACCCATTATTAACTAGCTAAAACAAAAGTAATATAAAAAAAAAAATAAGTTACGCCATGATGCAATAATAAGTTTAAATCACTCTTGTAAGTTCTGCGCCATTACGTTTCGTTGTCTATTACAAATAAAATGTAACTTAATGTTTTTAGTCTTGAGTTAATTTGGTTTTAAAACTTGACGAGTAAAGACTTCTCTAAAGGTCTCAACTTTATCTATAAACTATCTACTTGTATAACTTGTGGTCTATAAACATAGTTTATTCATAGTTTAGTGAGACACTAGAAATATCTCTACAGGCGATTTGAAAATTTACAACTCTAAACTCTATCTATTCATGTTTTCTTAACTCATTCTTATGAGAAGGGATAAGGTTGTGCCCACTTTTACTAAACTGTGTCTATAAGCGTTCTTGAACATTACTTAGGAGATATTTTACTCTTAAGGTAGACAATAAAATTAAATTCTATTAGATATCTAATAGTCCGTTTTTAGACGCGATTGTGTTACTTGGGTTGCGTGCGTTATTTTTTACTTACAAAGAAGACCGCCGAAACGAAAAAAACGTACGCAAATTTCGTGATATATTTCGTAATGAGGCTGTAGGTAACTTTTTTTTTTGAATCGGTAACACTTGTTTTACTATTTTAACCATTATTTTATAATTTAATTCCAGATTTAGGTGCCTGCTTATTACTTCAATGACAATCAATAGGAATATAGATTTTTACAGATCGATATTAACTATTAAATTACTATACTTAAAATGGATGACGTTTTAATTTCACTGTAATAATAATGCACTGTACTGAGTATATACAGTCCTCTGATTACGGATGTTTTGCATTTAGCGCTGTGTGTTGTCGTACTTCTAAAACTGGGAGTATAACCTGTTACCAGATGAAATTTCGTTATAACACGATATCTATAGGTAACTAACATGCCTTAGGGCCATCCCTCATTGATTCAATAAAAGAAATCATGAAGGATATATTAATCTGTTAAAACAGTTTTTTTTTTCAAATTGTCTACTTATATTTTTATCATAGTATATAGTTAAGTAATTAAAACTGACCTTCTTACGTATACTTAGATAACAAAAAAATGTCGTTTTAAACTATATATATTTGTTAACGGTGGAGTAGAATGTGAGTGAACACTTTAAACGTAAATTGAGCTCTGTTTGCTTTACTTCCTGTAGCCACGGCTAAGGGGGCCGTGGCTAAGAATTAATGTGGAGCCAAGAATTTATGGACAAAGCTATCAATTAAATACCTAATGTATGAAGATGATATTTGAATTCCATTGTGATGCTATTCCAAAACCTCAAAACCATACGTTTTTAGCAAGATTTTGGGGTGACAACTATCTTAATGTTATGTTCTTGGCTATGACCCCTGCACAGTCAACCGCGGCATGGTTTCACCATCCACTCTTGTATGGTTAAAAAAGCCGATGATAGTACAAATTAAATTGGCCTCTGCGCCCAATACAAGTACAATGACTGTTTATGCCAAATTTATATTGATCTGGACAGCATTAGCTTTGCCTCATAAATTTATATTATCCTAAGACCTAAAATAGCCTGTCTAAACAGTGGTGGATCTAGGAGGGTGCCCCCTGGTATTTCATATTTACTTAACATATAACTAGATGAGTTAAATCTGCTGCGCATCGAACTAATCAACATCATCATCAATATTTTTTTAGCAAAAGGTCTGAGTTCTGACACAAAATGTTAAATCCTGGATCCGCCTCTGTGCCAAAACATGAGAACAGAAGATGGTCCGCCCCATTATTAAATAAAAGTAGGTAGTTGTATGTCATTACCATATGATACAAATATATATTTGTGGTGTCTACTTTACAAGGAGTGTTACTATATTTTACATACCTTTAAGGGAGATATGTAGGGATATATTAGTTAGTTACTCTTTACAGACTGCCCAACATACTACAAGTACTTTTATTTTGCAGACAGACCTTTAAATACAACACCCATATACGTTAACAATGAATTAAACAAACAACAAAACAATTTTTACTTTTTCCCTCATTTATTTTTATCCACGCACGACTCACGAGAGCTCCATGAGTTGGCAATGACATTTATAAATATCAGTCATTGACTTTATTTACAAAAAAATATTATATCTTTATACGAAATGCAAGTTACACTGCTTTAATTCCAGTTTATGGCTGTTTACATATGTCTTATATAATAGTATGTACAATGTCACTTTAATTCTTTTAAATATTGGTAGTGAGAAGGCGAAAATCATATCCTTGACTAGTTAAATGATGGTTTCATATAAAAGCGAAAGTTTAACAGCGCTGCCAGTATGATATAGCGTTTTTGTTTTATCTACTCTAAATAGAGACGCTGGAATTATAGTAAGGACCAAATAAACTTACAGACGAACAGAAAACTAAACAGTACGAGTGCACTGAGAAATGAACATTCATTATAAATGTCGTGAATTCAGCAAACGGAATGATGAATTCATATAAAGTACAGAGCATACATAAGTCACTAAAAGCGCCATGAAACTATTCTTGCTTCGGCTCATCACAAATATGATGACCGTTCAACGTGCTTTTATTATTATTAAACTATTAAACTTAACGCTTTTATTAGGAATCATATAAATTTTGCTCTTCGTAACACGGACTTATGCGACTATAACCGTATGTATTGTGACGATTTACATCACTTATGGTGATCGTACCACAGCCAATATGACGGTCACAATATTTTCGTACATTTTCCTACTTCTTTCAGTGGTTTCCTCTTATTTCTTCCCATATATCCCTATACATTCTTACTGCTGATGTGTGATTTTTCCATTTTTTTGCTGTTTCATCCTATTTTTAATGCATGCCTTCCTCATATTTTTGTATGCTTTCCTATTAATGATGTGTAGTTTTCTCTCATTTCTAGTGATTCAACCTACTGTATCCCTATGATTTCCTTTATCCTTATACTTTTCTACTACCTACATTACGTATTTTCTTCATATATTCATATGACTACTTGCGCCTTCTCTATATTTTGAGCTCTGGTATGATTCATTCCTTTTCATAAACGCATGTACTAATCAATAAAGAAGCCATTTTAGTTATCTTTATAAATTAGTCCATCATCTTGGAAAGGGAGGAATCATGGAATCATACCAGACCCCAACACAAAGGCAAGGCGCGATGAAAAAGTACAGATAACATAAGCAGGTAAATACTGAATATATTTTGATATAATAAAACGCAGGAAAATAATTAACATTATTTATTTATAACTATAATTCTAAATGTTCAATTATATTAACTGAGATTATAAATCAACTTGTTTTGTTTGTTTAATTTAAAAACCAAATTATAAACGGAGAGGCCAAACTTTTGCAACTTTAAGGGACGCTCTTCAATCGTTACCTGGACATCTGCCTCGATGTCAATTGTTGTGACAAAACCGTCCAGAATCTGCTTGTGAAGCCTGCCAACCCTTCTTAGGAGGAGCAGGAGAAATATTAAATAGACACCCGAGAAGCAGAATAGCTGTTAAAACTACTGTTTTGGGTTTGCCATTAAAAATAAAAAATGTCCTATTGAGCCTTTTCAAATTAGGTAGTGGAAAGGCGAAAATCATATTATCCACGATTAGATGATGGTTCCATATAAAAGCAAAAGTTTAATAGCACTGCCAGAATGATATAGCTTATTTGTTTACTCTAAATAGTGAAGCTGGAATGAAAGTGAGGACCAAATAAACTAAACGAAACTTTAGGAACCAGGTTGGCTCGGCGGTTGAGCTCCTTGCCGCGAAAGCGAGGTTCGTGGGTTCGAGTCCCGCCCACCAGGAATTGTTTCATTGCATTTTACCTTTAAAAAATTAACATAAGATTATCCTAATAAGGAGTGTATATAAAAATGCATAAATATATTTTGATGATTCAGGGGGGTAGTGCGCCCAAAATTATTATTGATGAGACAAAAAAAAACTCAATAAACACAATAATATGCCCGTTATGTCTATTCACAAGATTTTTTTGTGTGATAGAGCAGAAGTTACGCAATTTTTAAGGTTGTTGAACTTCTTGTAGTAAGGGAAAATCCAATGTAGTGATTCACGTTCTTGTTAGATGATATATAAGTATAAATTATGTTAATATTATGAATAAAATAAATATTAAGCAAGGGGTACATTTATTTGGTACGAACGTTGTGTACGAGTACTTGTCAACCGTAGCACGATTGACTTGGCAATAACAAATCCAGCACGGTTGAAATACGGGACAAAGTTAGTCCCGGCGGGACATTTAATATTACGCCCGAAATACGGGACGTCTGGCAACACTATTAACCTTTATTGAAACAAACAGGGTCCGATTTTTTAAGAGTATAAAGTTATCATCAATAATGCATAATAATAAATCTTAAACTTCTCTATAACTTTGCTATATCGACCGTTTACTTTACCAAACCGTCAAGTTAGCCTGTGGATTCTAAACTACTGCATCGATATTTTGTCGAAGAAATTGTCTTCTTTCAGGGTGTTGCCACAAAATATTATATCGGTCGATCCCATTTATTTACTTTGTAGGTCTGCTTACCATCAGGTAAACACAAAGTCACATGTTGGCTTCAATAAAACATACAGTTGTTGGCTGTTTACGGTATACTCGTATATAAAGTATTTACACATTTTGTTAGTAAGCACAGGGAACTTATGGTCGGATTAATAGTCGTTGTTTGGCCTGAGCCATTGCTTGGAACTGTCAAAATTTAGTTTTTTCATATGGAGTTTGACAGTCCGAAGCATCGGCTAAGCATTAGCAATTGCTTAGCAACGACTATTAATCCGACCATTAGTTCCCTGTGGCCTTATTCAGCTTGCAACCGCTAATCACGACAAGACGTTGCGCAAATTATAAATATGGAAATATAAGTTCTATTCCAATGGTTATATAGTATGTATTAGGTTGGCTATAATAATACCGCCATCTTGAAATACACGAATTCTTCGCAAGTTTGAACATGTGTAGAGCATTGGAATTTCAACTTTATAATTAACAGGATAGCACTTATATTTCAATACCCGTACTTTACGCAAAATGCGTGACGGTGAACGTGTCAAAACTCGGAATAAATCCCCTGGTGGGCGATTCTCGCGCTTTCGACATTCCTCTCGATTCGAGATTTATAAACGAAAAATGACTAAATATGTGATTTTTCGTTCAATATTTATATATTTATTATTTATTAACTAATATTAATTATTTATTTCGTTCAATGTTCGATATTTTTGAACGAAAAATCACATATTTAGTCATTTTTTGTTTAAAAATCTCGAATCGAGATGAATGTCGAAAGCGCGAGAATCGCCCACCTGGTTCGAATCCCGGTGTGTACCAATGAGTTTTTAATAAAAAGAAATGTACATACATATGTTTGCAAACACCACTATAGTGCCTTGGAGAGCACGTTAAGCTGTCGGTCCCAGTTTCACTATACCAACTTGTGAAACTGTTTATTGAGTCTATCCAAACATCGCGACGAGCTAGCCACTTGTTCGGTGTAGACTCTTACCATCGGCTACGACGACGTGGAATTAAAACCCCTCCGCTGGGTACCCTGGACCGTCTAGGCGGTCTCGTGAGATGATATGTATGTATGTTAGTAAGCAGAAAGGTTATCAATGAACAACTGACACTGGTTATAGGCACTTTAGTTGTTATACGAATCGACGCAAGTATCGAATGATAAGAAATGGTGCTATCTTACAATTCTGTTTGTATTGCGTTGTGCTATATCCCCCCTAACTACTTACTAACAGATAATTTACAGCTGCGAATACTCAATGAGTGTAAGATACTTACGATTATATAAGTCTTATGCAATAAGGTGTAAGCAGGAATCAGTTTAGTTGTACTAAATGCGTTTACTATTGTCGCTAGTAACTATAGAGCGATCCACCATAAGACAAGTTTATTTGAAAAATAAAGCTGCGAAATCTTAACCATTCTTAGATTTTTATGAATTTTGGAAGCGTTATAAGTATGATAGAAATTTGGTATAGGAAAAACAATATCAACTCCTGAAATCCGAAAAAAAAAAAAAAAAAATCCTATAATATTAGGACACAGGAAATTAAAAAAAGGAAAACGTTCAGTCAGCGTGCTACGGGTACTAGATGTACTACGGGTTGTGGTCATGAATTATTTATTAATCAATATTTTACGTTATTTAAAATTTATGATTATTTTTATTTACTTGAGGATTCTCTTTATTGTTTAATCGTCTCTTTTTTGAATTAGTTTTCATGATTAATAAGATGTATGAAGAGTAAAAACAGTCTCACTGTAGGAAATTATTTAGGTGTTAGGTATCAATGAACTCATCAATATAAAGTCAGTCACTGACCTAATTAATGAAATCGATTGTGTTAGCGGGCAAAATATAAGGAAAGAATTTGTGACTGTTTTTTTTAAAGACATGGAAATTTATTTTATTGAATCAATTGACAAAAATATTTTACTTAAATTTATTAAATTATTCCAGATACTGAAATTGGATCGTACTGGTCTAAACAAAACTGAGCCAGGACAAGTCATCAATCTCATGTCCAATGACGTGAACCGCTTTGACATGGTGGTGCTGTTTCTGCACTACCTGTGGGTGATGCCAATAGTGGTGCCAGTTGTCTGCTACCTAGTGTGGCATCATGTGCAGTGGGCCACTCTGTCAGCGCTGGCTGTAGTATTTTTGCAGACTGTCTTAGTTCAAGGTATGTAACATCAAAGCGAATGACGTGAATAGCTCCGACATAGTTGGTGGTGTGCAACTGTGCGCTGGCTTTTGCGTTCTTGCAGACTGCCTAAGTTTAAGGTAGGTATATAATTTATAATGAAAGTCAATGACGTGAATACCTATACATAATAGAATAGACGTGAATAGAATAGGTTAGACATGGTTGGTGGTGTGTTTATGTTCCATTTGTGTGCTGTCTGTCTTCTTGCATACTGTCTTAGTTTAAGGTATGTAACTTATAGTCAAAGTCAATGACGTGAAGGCTTCGACATGCTAGTGTGTTTCTGTCAGTGGTCAGGGAATTTTCAGAGACTGGAAAAGTCATGGAAATGTCAGGGAAAGTGCTAGAAAGTCAGGGAAAATATTTAAACTACACACACACACCTTGCTTTCACCTTACTTTAAACGACTTGCAACCTAAGAGAGACGATACCATCTAAGTTCAAAATATGCTTTTTTTTTTAAGAATGTGAAATATTTTTTGTTTCTCTATATTTTCGGAAAATATTGCTATAAATACTTGTTTTTTCCCAAAAATCAATTAAAAAAAACCTACTAATGAATAATAAATAATAAAATGAAACTACGTTTGAAGTAAGTTAGCAAAAAACACATAAATATGATCTCAATTATGTAGGTACTTTTTGTATTTTTGGAGTATCAACAGAAATTTCGTAGAACGAAATATTTACTATTTTCCTGCTTAGTTAATACATTATATCATACAGCGATGATATCAGCACTATTTTAACATATAGGCATACATCTCTATGGTCTTTATTTATAGATCGATTTCATATACAATATTCTCATGGTGATAAGAGATTATTTATTTAATGATTTAAGAGGATTTCCTATTGCATTGAATTCTTATCGAGGTGGTATGTTTCCTTTCTGGATGCGGGTACGTATGGGTCAGTTTAATCGACGATAAAGTAGGTTATAAGTACTTACAGCGAGAATGCAAATTCGTCTTTTAACATTAGCCGGCATAATGTTTTGACAATGATTGTTCATAACGAAGATTTGACTGGTAGAGAATGAGTTTGTACTCTTGTTGAGCTATATTTTTTTTTAATAAATAAATAATTGAAATGATCAATGCAGAAAACAAATTCGTGGAATTTGCGAGTAGGTCTGCTTACCATCAGGTAGTTACAAAACGCATGCCGTGCTCCAATAATAATAAAAAAAACAGTGAGTTTGAGTAGCATTTATAAATACGGGCATAATTCTTACATAGATAAATAAATACTGACTAAATAATAGATTACATCTTGAGTACAATTTTTTCTCACGCTTCATTAATTAATAGGTTACGTAAATACTAATATGTACACATACATAATAGATATCATGCTATTAGTAGTAAATACAAATAAGTAAACAATTAAATCAATAAATATACAAATAAGCTACTGGATGCGAACACCTATAACCTAGAGTCCTTTAAACGAAGCGTGTATAGGCATCTTAAGCCGGCATAATGATGGCACCTGTATGCATACGCTTGTTGCTAGCATTTCTGCACATTGCATACTGCTTAACACCAGGTGGATGCAAGGTCACATGTTGAGCTCTAATAAAAAAAAACACATCTCAAACAGCATCCTGTATAGGGTTGCCAATCGTCAGGATTTGTCCAGGGGCCTCATCACGGGCTGCGATCGACGATTTATATAGAATTCGTATATACAAGATGGCGGCATTTTTATAGCCAATATATTAACAGACTATATAGGCTATTGAAATAGAACTGATATTTCGATATGTCGTCGTAGACGATGCCACCTCGTGATAACGCCCCTGGTATGTCAGAATTTTTTAGTCACCGTCTGGATTCCGGCCGCACTTGGACAATATCAGGATTAATAGATTTTCAAGTTAAACAAATGGTAGAACAGAAAGTTTTACTAATTGTTCTTTGGAAACAATCAACTAAAATGCAGTAAATATTAACCTGCACTGCATATCGCACATTTAACCAAAAGTACAGTTTTTAACGTCTTTTAGTCTTTAAATATTATAACGTGCTTGTGACGTCATGCAGATTTTTTAGAGTTTCTTATCTTTAGACTATATTTTCAAAATAAAAGTTTTTTTTTTATTTTTTTGCCAAAAGCCCATTATCATTTAAGAATAGACTACATAAGCTATAGACCTCTAATAGCCTATGGGCCCCCACCACATATGTAGCGTAGGGCCCCACAGAACCTAAATGAGGTACGCTACCCATAAATCATCAAGGCTATTCTATTTCAAAACAAAGCAACAATCGTCCATCCTTTATTAGCGTACATTGTTGTAACGAAGATGTAGGTATTTGTCCGTTTCATTAATAAATTTCAATTGGTAGAGTAGAGATAGAGGCTCATGTTATTTAGGTCATTTGAAACAATTAAAACTTTTGCCTTAATAGTTAAAGAAAAGCATACATTTGGATTTATGTAATGAATAAGTGTAATTTTATTAATAAGTAAGTAGGTATATTAAAATATACTTGGTGGCCGAGTTGGTTAGACCTTGGACTTAAAAACACTTAAGTCCCTGGTTCGAATCCCGGTATGTACCAATGAGTTTTTATTTAAAAAATGTATGTACATTTGTTTGACAACACAACTATAGTGCCTTGGAGAGCACGTTAAGCTGTCGGTCCAGGTTTCACTATACCAACTTGTGAAACTGTTTATAGATGGGTTATTGAGTCTATTCAAAAACATCGTGACGAGCTAGCCACTTGTTCGGTGTAGACTCATACCATCGGCTACGACGAGGTGGGATTAAAACCCCTCCGCTGCGTACCCTGGGGCGTCTAGGCGGTCTCGGGCGCCGTAAGGCACCCGTGAAGATATGTATGCATGTGAAGATATATATTAAGTGTTTTTTTATGTATGTATTTACCTAAAGTGTAGACTATAATTTCCTTTACATAATAATAAAAAAGGTCAAGGTCAGTAATTTAAAGTGCACACACAACTTGCTACTGTAAACTACTGGCAACCTAAGCGGGGAGATTCCATCTAAGTTCAAAATATGCTTATATTTTTAAGAATGTGAAATATATTTTGTTGCTTCAAATTTTCCGAGAATATTGCTAAAAATAATTGTTTCTATTTTCTAAAAATATCTCAAATACTATTTTTTTATCCAACAATCAATTTAAAAAATCAAATAATGTATTTTTGGGATTTTTCTTTTATTTTTGAAGCTTATTAAGGCCAGGGAACAACTTTATAAAGTGACTGAAAAATCTGGAAAAGTCGTATCCGAAAAAAAGTGGCTACCCTGTCTTTGCTTTCATATATACGAGTATAATCCATATATATTGTAGATCCTTCCTTATATCAATACATTTTACACACGTTGATAGACTCTAGAAAAGTGATGTATTTTGTCTTCACATTAATATTTACACAAAGTAAAGTTATATATGAATACATACTACACATATTAATAGACCCTACAAAATTGTCGTAATTTTGCCCCTATAAATATAATGAAGGAAATTTTATATTTATGTCACAAAATAAAGCTCTAGGCTGTACCTACTATAGTGTTCCAGAAACAACCTTGCTAATACATACTCTTATTATAAACGCCTAGTCCATGAAAAACTGTATACAGAAAAATGTACCTACTAATATAAATTTGCTATGGGTGGGAATCGAACCCACGATTTCTGGATACAACGCCAAAGGCGCACTACACAATGTAGTCACATAAATAGATTTCACACATGTTTGGTTATTTATCGCAACGTTTACAATTTCTATTAGCCAATGTGTGTGAGTTGCATTGTTCTCTACTTTTGTCATCGACCCCATTATGTCTATCAAAACTTATATACATGTACATTATTCTCCACAGCATATTTAAGCAACAAACAAGGATTGCTGCGCGGAAAAATCGCAACCCGAACAGATGAACGCGTCAAAGTAATGTCGGAGCTGGTGAGCGGTGTCCAGGTCATCAAGATGTATGCCTGGGAGGTACCCTTTCAGAAGCTGGTGCATAAATTGCGCAAGTATGGCTACAGATCTTTTATTAAAATTATTAATAGTGCAGCGTGTAAGGTGGGTCATTATGACCCATCGTACACAAAATGTATATCTATTAGGTAGTACAACTTGTAAATTAGAAATCATAAACATTATTCTGTCTCACTCGCACTCATTCAATATAGAAAATATATAATTTTATTTTCGAACAAAATGTTAAACATGCTGCCGCCATATTTTGTTCTCACTTATTGGTTATAGGTAATAATGTTTTCTGTCCTCGCTTTTTGTTTTGTATGCAGAGGGGACATCTTGTTTGGAAAGGTGTTTTAGGCCTTTGTACAGGGGCCTGACCAAAGAACACGATCGCCAATCGAATCGCCTCATCGATCGATATCGATAAAAATGTATAGGAATTTTACTCTATGGGTAGAGTCCGATCGCTGAGAAACGTCAAATCCCATACATTTGGCTTTCGATGGGTATTTCGATTCGATTATCGATCGGCTCTTTGGTAAGGCCCCAGGTATGTAGTGTGAGTTTTTTAATGTTTACTTTCGAGTTAACTATACTACAGCGTTAACATTTTCACCAACCACACGCCCGCATAATTAGTTGTCAAAATATCCGATTGGGGCGCTAAACTATTTTCCATACAATTTTAGTTAACTCAAATACAAAGTAAAATAAACTCATACTAGGGCTATATAATTAAGACTCACAAATTTCAAACACGTTCGTTGTCGCCATTTTGATAACGAACGTGTTTGAAATTTGTTTAAAAATTAAAAGAAACAAAAAGTTGCTATTTATTTATTTACCATAAGTAGATTTATACTATTATTATTTCTACTTACCTATGAGGGATTTATTCTTCCTATTTGACCTAAAACCTTGTTGATGCCGCTGACAGACATAAATTATCACTTTGCTTAAAAAAATATTATTTTTACAGTAAATACTTAAGCCTTAATTATTTTAAAACTCGTACTAATGATACCCACGAGCCAACCGAGCAAATAAGTGTTATCAACAAAGTAATTTTGTAATCAGTAAATAACTTTACCATAAGTTTTACTATATGAATGCTGTGTAACGTTATTAAGTTGTAAGCCGTGTAGGTACTTAAAACAAGAAAGAGACTACTAGTCACCATGACTCAGGGATAACAACATAGTGTGGTGACTAGGGATCTATGTCAACAAAACCAATACAATGTATCTATGTATTTTAATAAAATTTTGTTTTTTTGTTTTTCTGGTACTTCCAATAAATAATAATAATAATAATAATAAAATTTATTCAAAGAAACTTAGTCTAATTACATAAATGGTTTCAATTAACCTTAAAAAATACATATAAATTTTTTCACAAACTTGTAAGGCTATACAAAAACAGATATAGGTATATAACTCTAAATCCTATGCTAGGTGAAACACCTGTGTTATAGGATATAGAACCTTCCATAGTATCTTCACAACTTGTATATATAACTAATACACACATATATATACACACATACCCAGACACATATACACATATATATACATATACATATATACATACATATAATACAGACATGCGTACAAATATACCCAAAAACACCCCAACAATACCTACATGAGTATGGGGTTAATGTATACAAAATTAACATGGCACAATATGTTTAATTTAATAATCTACCTTAAAAAAAAATATATATATTAAATGATGTTTTAAATATTACAAAAATAAATCCAGAAGTACCCCTTTACCAAAGATATTACCAATTAGCTAATAACGTTTAGTAGTTCTTCTGTTTCCGTGTATGTAAGTTTTTGTAACCAGCATTTAGTTTTATCCTTGCATAAATAGCCACTTAATGAAAATATATTTATATCCTTATTTAGTTTATTATATAAGTATGGTCCTAGAAAAAGATAATGTCTTCTGCCTATTGCGGATGTATGAGGTGTGCTTTTACATACTAGGTCATTTCTTCTCCTAGAAAAGAGATCAATATTGAAGTCAGTTTTCTTATGTGTGTAAGATATACAGTGCAGTATGAAAAGTTGCCTGACAGTGAGTACCTCACACTCAGAATAGAGCAATGTTGTAGGAAATCTATAAGGTTTGCCAGTAAGAACCTTTAGAACGGCACGTTGTGCACGTTCTAGGCGTAGAATATAGGTTTTTCCTGCACCTCCCCAGCTCATAATGCAATATTCAACCAGTGACTGGCAGAGTGTATAATAAACCATTTTTAGTATGTTTATACTAGCTGAACCTCTTAACCTCCTAAAGACAAATACTAACTTCCTCACACGGGCTGTCAATTTATCGATGTGAGTGCGCCAGGTAAGTGTACCATCTATTAAAATTCCCAAGTATTTTATTGTGTGCGTTCTAGTGATTACTTGGCACCGACAAACATTATTGATAGAGGGATTACACGAGTGAGCTTTTAAGTCAAATGTTGTTTGCGACGGTTGGGATCCGATCCTGTGTGATAGGGTAAGGTACATAGTTTTATCTAGGTTAAGGGTTAGTAAATTATTGTTAAGCCAGTGCATCACTACTTCAAGGGCTTTTTCGCTAGATTTTTGTGCTTCGACCCATGTTTTGGCATGTATTAACAGTGCAGTATCGTCTGCGTATGTGAGGATTTTACAATTAGGAAGATTGAGTTTGCATAGGTTGTCTATATATATAAGAAAAAGAGTCGGGCCTAAAATGCTGCCTTGTGGAACACCATAAATTAGCGTGGCATATATAAAATAAATTTACTTTACCGCTTAAATTTACTAACACATTAAAAAAAATATAAAGTACCGAATACAAAGACCGCAGCAGTATCCAGCAGTGAGGGAATAAAACCCCACCGCTGGGTTCCTCTTCGTAACCGATTGTATTGTGAGTCAACACTATATGAGCAGGCAGCCCATCGCGGTGTTAGAATATCATCAGTTTCACAAGTTGGTATAGTTAACGACGCTTGATGTGCACTGTAGTATTGTCAAACAAATCTATATGATAAAAAAAATCCCAGTAGAGACTACATATTTGAGCCGTTTGGGGTTGAAACCATGGGGCCGTGGGGACCAGGAGCTCATAAAATATATAAATATATTGCAAGGCGTTTGGTCGACACATCCGGTGACCCACGAGCTGGCTCGTTTTTAGCTCAGCGAATAAGCATAGCTATACAGCGAGGTAACGCGGCTAGCTTATTGGGAACCCTACCAATTGGCAGCGATATGGACGAAATTTTTTATTTATTATAATTTTACTTAGGTATACAGGTTTTATTATGTTAGTTTTATTTTATTATTAAGGTATTCATGTTTTTTTTTAAGTTTTACTTATTATAATCTATATTAAACGAATAAAACAAACTTATTTGGTAAATCTGTAGTGTTTTAAGTGTGTATCTAACTTAAAAGTAGATTCTTATTGCGTATTTTGTATGGATAGGACTACGTACGCGAAAGGAGTCCTCTCAATAATGTCTAATTTGTGGTTAGAGCAGTGTTTTTTTTCTATTGGTTCATGGCATGTTACTTTGATGTTCAACCTGATGGTAATCGGTCCTCTGTGAATGGGAATGATGTACTTTATTATTCTCGCTGCTTTAATGTTTTTTGAACAGGGTGGCCACTTTCTGGAAAACATGGAAAACCGGGAAAAGTCAGGGAATTTTCGGAGACTGAAAAAGTTAGGGAAATGTCAGGGAAAACGCTAGAAAGTCAGAGAAAATATTTAAAGTACTTACACAACTTGATACTGTACAACTGGCAATCTAAGCGAGGCGATTCCATTTAAGTTCAAATATGCTTATTTTTTTAAGAATATGAAATATATTTTGTTGCTGTATATTTTCCGAAAATATTGCCAAAAATAATTGTTTCTATTTTCTAATAATTTTTATCTCAAATACTTTTTTTTCCAAAAATCAATTAAAAAAACGTAATAATATATTTTTGGATTTTTTTCTCCTCTTTTTTAAGCTCATTAAGGTCAGGGAAAATCTAAAAAAAGTGACTGTTAAAAGTCAGGGAAATTCGTATCCGAATAAAAGTGGCCACCCTGTTGAACTAAGTACCTGTTTCGCAACAGATCCGTTTAAGAAGATTATCAAATCTCTCCTGAAAATCGGTGAACCATCAGACTTAAACCGAAACAACTAGGTCACTTATCGGTTTTTACATTTGTATGTATTGTGTGAAATGTCCTACAATTGTTATTATTGTACATTGTTACAGATTAGAAGTAAAGTTCATTCTGCGCACTTCAATGATCAAGGGGTTTTCCACCGCGCTCACAGTGTTCACAGAGCGGTTCATACTGTTCGCCGCTATAGTGACCTTTGTCCTTCTGGGGGGGAACATCAAAGCCGAGATCACATTCTCTTTAGTGCAATACTTCAATCTTCTCCAACTTGCCTGTAACATATTCTTT
Organism: Monopis laevigella; assembly: GCA_947458855.1. Classification (NCBI taxonomy): domain Eukaryota; kingdom Metazoa; phylum Arthropoda; class Insecta; order Lepidoptera; family Tineidae; genus Monopis; species Monopis laevigella. Next base: position 16,658,150 of record OX381581.1, read on the forward strand.
CCCTTCGCCTTGTCATTTCTGGCTGAAACCAGAGTTTCTGTTAGGAGACTTGAAGTGAGTACTACTTGTATTTATTTACTAGTTGTTGCATGTGCGTGTTATTTTAACGATTTTTAATTCAAATTGCTATGATAAAAATAATATTATTATTAATTAAATTAAGTTAGCGTTTAATTTTAAAATTCCAAAAATAAGCACGCTTGCATATTATAACTTTATTATATTATGTTTAATTATATTTATGTTACTGTGGTAAAGTAACTATCGATAATACAATACCCTCCTAACACAGGTTTCCTAAACTTAAATGGAGAGTCCAAAATAAATGTACTAACAAAATGTAAACTGTTTTGATGAATATTTTATTTATTTATCCTTCCTACAAAAACAATAAATGTTAATTTTATTTTTTATTTCGTAAATATATAGCCCAAAATATTAAACTCATTTCAAAATTGAGATATTTATATCCGAAATCTAAAAAAGCACCCTATAATAGAATAATTGACATTGAAAACAGTATTACTCGTAGAAGAGATGAGTTTCAAAGTCTCAGATTTTTTTGAAAAAAATCTGAAATACATAGGTGTTGGTTTATATTTTACAGCACAGAATTTTCCAATTACAATACACGAAAATTTTAAATGTGATATAACAATTTTTTAATCTTAAATGATACACCTACCTATCTATTATTACTAGCTGATCTACGCAACTTCGTCTGCGTAACTTTAACCATTTACGCAGCGTACGCTCTCAAAAGGAATAATTTTCCTCCGTTTTTTGCAACAATTTTCATTGTTACTTGACTCTTATTGTCGTAGCGTGATGTTATTTAGCCAATAGCCTTCCTCGATAAATGGTCTGTGCAACACTCAAATAAATTTTCAATTTGACCTAGTAATTCCTGAGATTAGCGCGATTAGCGATAAGTATATATTTATTGTACATATATTTTAAAATAGTTATATTTCTTAGTATTTAAATGTAATTATTTTAATTACAATAGGCTATTTGACTACATTAAAAATATACTATAAATTGTGGTCATCCTATTAGACAATGGCGTAAAAAAACATATTTCACTTTATTTTAAACTAAATTATGTATATCTTTAAGGATTACACGAAATAAAATCAAATATTTTTTACAATTTTACTTAAAACAAAAACATTTTTGATTGGTTATTGACTGGTGATGTCACACGCAAGTAAACAAAACAATACACAGATTATAAATCATGTGGACGAAATAGAATAGAGTATAAGATATTGGAGATTATTTAATCTGTGCTTGTTTGTTTACTTGCGTGTGACGCCACACTTGACATTGACCATGAAACAGCGTTTATAGCGCCATTGTGGAAATTCAAAATTTAACTTTGATTTTTATACTGCGTTTTTACTTTGTCATTGATAATGACATCACACAAAAATAATAGATAAAATTTTTAAAACATAATTATTTTTAAAACCAGTTTTATTTCATTGATAAAAACGACACTTGTATCTTATTTTAGTTTATATTATCGAATTAAAAAATAACATTTACTATCATGTTTCTCGAAGGCCATTATCAAATAAATACATATCAATTTTATCAACGAATGATCATTCATAATTATCTACTGTGATACTATATCGTCATTAGGGCGTAGCATCATAATATCGATGAATATCTATTTTATCGAGGCTGTGGATGCTATTCTAATACCCATTGTCATGTGCCAATAGGGGCTTGGCATATTATAAAATACATGTCTCTAAAGTAAAATGATGATAAATAAATAATATAAATGGCATTATACAAGGTGAATTTAAAAGTTTGGGCTAATATGAGGCTCTATCTGATAATATCGAAAAGTGGAACCATGTATCGCATATGAAAAAAAATTAAGCTTTCCCATACAAATTGGTAATTTCTTCGTAACTAGTTTGTATAGAGAAGGAAATTATGTTTTTCATTTGAAGGAAAAGTTGTTCAATTTGATCAGTATAACCTCTTATTTGCCCAAAGTCACCAGAGGCTCTACCATGGGTTTTTAGTTTGTAGCAACGTAACGTTAAAACGCGAGGAACCACCAATAGGCTCCCTTTATTTAATCGCGTTACCTAAAATAAAGCGATCCTATTGGATGTTGCTCACGTATTAACGTTACGTTGCTACAAAGTAAAAACCCATGGTAGAGCCTCAGTCTATTATTTCTACTTATATATTTTTTTTAATTTTGTACTTTCACAAAAAAAAAACAGTAAATAAGAAAACTGTAATTAACAAAATTACAGGAATTTCTCCTCCTAGACGAACTACCATCAGCTAAAGAATGGGAAGCGAAACGTATCCCAAAAATGGAATTTGCTTCTAACGGGGTGGAGAAAGAGAAGCCTGCTGTGAGAGAGAGACCGACTGCTTTAGTGATGTGTGGGCTGAGTGCCAGCTGGCTGCCCGACCCCATCGTGGAGACCATCAGGAACATATCGCTGACCATACAACCTGGTCAGTTCGTGGGCATTGCTGGTCCTGTTGGAGCTGGGAAGGTTTGTAATTTTTTTTTTCTGTTATTTGTTTTTTTTTAGCACTGCAAAAGGAAAAGTTCAAGGTACCTCTTAATTCTTCTTCAATTAGAGTAACAAATTTTAACCTTCGCTGATTGGAGGAGAGAGCGCTAATAACGGAATTCGTTATTTTGACAATCTAAGGTACCTTTAACTTTTCCTTGTACAATGCTAAAAAAAAACAACGATGACAAAAAGGTTAAAATAAAACCTCCGTTGGAACCCTTAGGCGGTAAAACACCAATGATAAAAATAGTAACGTGAAAAAAAATACACTCAAAGTAGTGGCCGAGTTGGTTAGACTGTAGACTTAAAAACACTTGAATCTAAAATTTTAACTTTCAACACCACTATAGTGCCTCGGTGCCTCGGAAAACACTTTAAACACTGTCGGTCCCAGTTTCATTATAACACCTTGTGAAACTGTATAATAGATGGGTTATTGAGTCTATCTAACCGTCGCGACGAGCTAACCAACTGTTCGGTGTAGACTTATACCATCGGCTAAGACGAGGTGGGATTAAAAACCCCTCCACTGGGTACCCTGAGGCCGTCTAAGCGGTCTCGAGCGCTGTAAGCCACCCGTAATGTTATTTATTTTATATAAAAAAAAAAACAATCAAAATTTGGCCTGTAATTACATAATTATAGTATAGCAGTATGAGATAATAAAAAAAGTGTACTTTCTAAAATACTTGTATTCATATGCGGAAATAAAACGGAATTTGTTCACGGTCATTTTTTTATTTACCCTTTACATTTATTATTAGTCTTAGGCCTTAGCTCGTATCTTACCGACTCGAAGATAATTAAATGTGATGGTTCACTGATTAAAAAAAAAATACCTTCGTAGCCCAAAACGCTAACCCGATTCCTGCTTTTTTATTTATTTCGGTCGGCCTCACGAAATTATAGAGACCTTCCTCCCACCTAATTGATCGTTACCGGTGTTATTTCAGACATCATTGCTGCAAGTAATTTTGGGGGAGTTACCAGTCTCCAAGGGATCTTTGTCACTTGGCGGAGCTACCGTGTCTTATGCCAGCCAAGAGCCATGGCTGTTTGTCGGAACCTTACGGCAAAATATATTGTTTGGACTACCCTATGACAGAGTTAGATATAAAAAGGTTAGTTATTATTTGTAATTTTTATTATATATATATAGTTTTAAAAAGTGCGCCAGCCTAATGGTTTAGTCACTGCGCAACTGATGTCAAGGTTAAGCAGTTGACAACTAGGCCGGACCTGGGATGGGTGACCGCTTTATACAATGAGGCTATACTATCATAAACACCGCAAAAAATCGCTAATTGTTAGGTGTTGCCTCCGAATACCATCGGCGAAATGAGGATGGGTTAATCCCTCTGCTGGGTTACCCTTAGGCCGTTTAAAAAAAACGGTTCTCGGGAGCCAAAATGGCACCCGTGATGGTATTTATTAGTTATTATGATATAGAGTGTAACAAAAACATAATATGTATTACAGGGTGTTCTTCTCATAAATATGAACAACTTTTTGACTGTGACTTTCAAAGCGAAAAAAACATTTTGGTGAAAACCATAAGTTTATTTTTTATTATTTATTTATTTCCGGTTTTCAAGAGCTTACTGCGACCACTTATATCGAGGTAGAAGTTTCCTTTTAGGGTACGGTTAGTTTATTTGACGAAATGCACAGGTTATTTTACGATAAAGTAGGCTTGATGCAAAATCATCTTTGTCGCCTCCCATTTCGTAAACGCATCATTTAGCCGACATAGTGGGAGCGATTCTATGTATTGATGGTTCATCAATACACAGTTTGTTTAGCAAACCTACAATTTCCATTGATGAAATTTGTAGGGTTGCTAAACTTCGGGTAGGTACAAAGTCGCATGCAGTGCTGCAATAAAAAAAAACAATGGATAAAAAAAAATACAAGTAAATGAAATATTATGGCACACTATTACATGCATCTAGGTCGCGGTCCAAATCACGCCGAAATTTCTGTGATCGCTGTCAGAAATCGCCCGTCTTATACCAGTACCAATAAACGAACGAGACAAAACATTATGACAGCGCTAAAAGTGATAATAGCGTCAATCGGACCGCATGGGTCAGTTTACATATACATGCAAGGATTTTCCCCCTTTTTTTAAGGAAGCATGACATGCGAAAGGTTTTAAGATTATCAACACGAATAATGTTTGTGTCAGGTAGTAAAGGCGTGTGCTCTGGAGAGAGATCTGGAACTGTTGCCATCAGGAGACAACACTTTGGTGGGCGAGCGCGGGGCCGGACTTAGCGGCGGGCAACGCGCCAGGGTCGGACTTGCGCGGGCTACCTATAGACAGGTAATTATTGTGCCAGGTAGAAAAACCCGGTAAAATAACGCGCATTTATTGCCAGTTTTCTATTAGCGGTTTGTTAGCAGAATACGAAATATGACAAAAGCGTTTGTGATTTGATTATCATACGAATCGATTCAAATAAAGTTAATTTTGGTTCTGTAGTGGGCTTAACGCCCATACAAACTTACTTCCAATATTACTACTTGACTTTTAGTCAAAATTCAAATAGTGCCTATTTTAATATTGGTACGCAAAAATATTTCTTTTGAGGGTGATAAATATTTTAGTATTATAATATATTAAAAAAATCAGATTTCGAAATAAACAAACAGTAATCGAGTATTACTGGAAGTACGAAAACTCATTTTGTATGGAGAACGCGGACTTCGCGATCACAAATTGGTTGTTCTTAAAAGGTTGCGGGGCTTGCTACCTAGCTTCAGGATGGCTACTTTCTATGCCGACTTTTCGGAGACTGGAAAAGTCAGAAGAATTGTCAGGGAAGACGCTAAGTGCACACTTAATTTGCTACTGTAAACAACTGGCGACCTAAGCTGGGCGATTCCATCTAAGTTCAAAATATGCTTATTTTTTTAAGAATGTGAATAATATTTTGTTGCTCTATATTTTTAGAAAATATGGCTAAATATAATTGTTTTTATTTTTTATTAATTTTTATCTCAAATAAGTACATTTTTTTTTTCTCCAAAAATCAATTAAAAAAAACAAATAATATATCTTTGGGATTTTTTCTTTTCTTTTTGAAGCTCAATAAGGTCAGGGAAATCTATATAAAGTGACTGGAAAATCTGAAAAAGTTAGGGAAATTTGTATCCAAAAAAAAAGTGGCCACCTGTAGCTTCTAATTCGCACTACTATTTTTAACGATATTATTGAATTCAGGCGGACATCTACCTACTAGACGACCCGCTTTCTGCGGTGGACACTCACGTCGGCAAGCACTTGGTGTCCGAGTGTCTGCAGGGGCTGTTGCTCGGCACCACCAGGGTTGTCGTCACACACCAGCTGCATCACCTCAAGGAGGCCGACAATGTTATTATATTACGCAATGTGAGTGTTACATCTTCTGACTGGCTGGACTTTATGAATTTTCTCCTAAGAAGCTGGCTGATACAGTTTTCCTCGCATTTCTTCTTTTTGATAGTTTATTAACACAAACATACATACACATAAATATTACACACATTTTTATAGAGGTTTTGGGGTGCTTTAGAGCTATTCAAACGGTCGAACGTGTTCGCGTTTTTTTCGTTCCGAGCTCCGAGCGAGGCGAGTCGTAAGCTGCAAGTAGGGCTTAAGCTACAAAATTCCGGTTTTAACAAAATTCCAGAATTCCGACATTTTCAGGATAGTTTGTAGTACCGGAATTAGTGAATCAAAACCGTTTCTCTTCAATCGAGTAATTATATATTTTTATCAATCAACGCGTCGATCAGTATGTCGATGTAGCTTCCTCCTGTATAGTATTTTTAAGGGAAGCCTTGAATTCCGGAATTCCGGAACTGTAATACGTAATATTGAAACCCATAACCGGAATTGAAAAATGGTCCGATATAAATAAGCCCTAGCTGCACGTGACGTGTCGGCGGCGGCACATCGTAGTAGAACATTGCTCTTTCCATCGCGGGTCAGTAGTTTTTGGAGGAAAAGGGAAGGAATATGTTTGTGAGAGCTGTGTTACTAGTATAGTAATTTAAATATATATAATACATAGAAAAATCCGTTAAATAACAAACACTGACCACTCTATTTTTTGAACGAACTTCCAGTTTCAACCTTTAGACCAGACATACTGGAATACTCTCGGTACTTAGAAAGTAATAGGTGCTTATAGAACTAACCGTTCCTTCGCAAACAAACATTCCAAAGGACCACACTATCCAAGTCGATCAAATACCTATATTTCACGAATAAAATTTATAGAAACGGTTTTAAACTTAACGCAATTCCAGCAGTCTTTTGAAGCACCTTGCCCTTCCAAGATCTGCCATCGAACCTTTAATGGAACGCGTTTCCAAGATGGCGCTGACAGGATTGTATAGTATTTGGTTGGTATAGAGGGTAGTGAACACAGTGAAGGACAGAGTTAAATTCGAAAGGCCTTTAATTTTCTTCGTGGTCTCAAGTCCGGGAACACTGCAGTTCACTCCCCTGCTTCCCGAAACCACTCGACGGACCCGCCACCCGCACTGACAATCCATGGATAGCTAAAAACATTGTCTATTAGAAATATTATATCCTAATTAAGGTTTCGTAAGTTCAAAAAATAAAATCTTCTAGTATAATTAAGTCCGCATGTCCAGACAGATATCTCGACACCCCTTTAAGGTATAAAGTTGAAATTTGAATATATATTCGTATTGAATGGAATTATTAGCTTATTAGTTTTTAAGTTATGAGCTAAACATAAGTTTTTTTGTAGTAACACTAAACTAAAATATCAAAAAAAAAAATGGAGATAATCACAATCCATACAAATAAATATAACAATTTTAGACTTTCTATCTGAAATTATTTATTTAAATATGATACTCACCACAAGATGTAGCCATTACATTGTTGTAAAAGACTTAAGGTACACAAATTGAGCTAACATCTGGACTACATCTTACTATTATGAGTATACGATATAATATTTAGTACGATACAGTATTTTAGAATAAAAGACTTTATATAAAGAAAGAAAAAATCAAAACTACATGCAATTCATTAAAGCAAACAAACGAACAAATGAATAATAAAACACAATCAAGCTAAAACAAATCAAAGTCAATAAGTATTGTGGTAATAATTAATAACTTAGAGAATATCTTTTAATGATCTTTTTAAATGTAAAAGGCTAGAGTCAAAGATATCAATGTCCCTGTCCCTGCTACTTACCTCATTATACAACCTACACATTCTAACTATAGGGTTAAAATACGAAGTATTATTTTTGTACACCTGAAATGACGGGATTGTAACGGAACTCTAAATTCGAACACAATTCGCGCTTCTTCACTTTATTTTACTTTTTTTTGTTCGTTCTGCTGAATTATTTCAAAATTTCTAAGCTAGATAATTTTATTTGTTATGTTGTTTGCAGGGTAGTATAGAGTGTGAGGGTAAGTTTGCTGAGGTGTCGCGCACTCCGCTATTCTCCGAGCTGTTGCAGGATGAAGAGACTGAGGAGACGAAGCCCGAAGCTCTCAAGCGACAGCGGACCATGTCTGTGCAGGTTAGTGGATATATAACACCCCTTATATCACGGGGCGAAGGGGATATCCCCTCCCGAAATGTATGAAATAAGAAGAGCCGAGAAGTATATTTTTTTTTACAGGAATAATTCACTTTTTGTTGTTTACTTTTCTTCAACACTTGCCCGTGTTAACACTTCACACCCATACACTTTTTAACTAAACTTGTCCTCACTATATTATTTTCAAGAGTTTAGTTTCGACAGCTCAAGTTTTAATCATTGATGGCTTAATGCGTTACCGATTCAATTTTTTATAACAATCGACTTAATTTGACACAATATGGCATCGATGTTTTTAAGTTTTTGAATTAAACGTCATTATTTCGGCTCCTGCAATAGTTAGTTTTTTTTTTGTGTAAATTTACCATCACAATATATTAATCTTATTATTAAAATTTATTAAAAAACTACCATTTGGATAGTTTAATTTTCTTACGTTCATAGAAGATAAAATAATAACGTTTTCGAGTTCAATCGTTACAAACGATTTTTTGTTTGATTACGAGTGTCGGTTTCATAACTACATCTCACAGCCGTAGTAGATAAATATACTCCAAGAAATTTTTGAACGTGGCGTTTATATTCCCTTAACAAATGGGAGCCGTTTAGGGGCCTTAGAGCAACGACAAAGCTTATTTAAACGATTGAAAAAAATAACAAAGGAACTTTAACACAATATATTGTCGTCTCGTACCTATTAGGTAAACTTGTCACGGTGTTCTCGGTGTATTGTAATTTCGACAAAGTTCCTTTGTCTATACGTCTACGGTGCATTGTCACATAATGTTGTCGTAATGTAAATCTTAATGTTGCTTTGGCTCTACGATTATGGTGTAGTCTATATGTTTAAGGAGCATCGTTACGACGACAAGGGTAGCTTTGTCATTTTGACAAAATAACATTGTCTGTATGTTTACGGTATAATGTCATTACATCTAAAGCCGGCCATTTACAGGCACTCCATTTGGCAACGCTCCTCTCCATCATCCCAAATTAATGCATAATCTTGCCACGAATCCATGTAGTTTTGTTACATTCATAAAAGATATTGCACCAATTTGGTGCAATGGAGTGGAGCGCTGCCAAATGGAGTGCCCGAAAATGGCCAGCTTAAAGTGATTAACATTACGACATAATCTCCTAGGGGAGACTATGCCGTAATCCACGTAAGTTTAAGGATCACAGACCTGCGAAATAAAACTAGAAAAATAAATAAATGCTTGTTGCAGTCCTGATGTCATAAATAGATCACAAAACTCTGCTGTAAAAAAAGTGCACGAAATTTATCTGTACAAGTTGCGTGTTGAATGGTTGAGTTGCGTCTGATGACTAAACAAATTTTAAAGAAGGAATTGGAAATTATGACGAACTTTGACGAAAACGCAAATGGCCAGTAGTACAATGTTGCCAAAACACTTTAACGCTTCGTTTAAATAACCTATACAAAATTACTTTTGACAAAAAGAACGTTGTCGCAGAGTATAAGTTTACGGGTACGGGTTTGTTAATTCGTTAACGTACCTTTGTGATTTCGTCAAAATTCATATTTAGGCATTAACGTATAGTAAACCTCCTATGTCGCAGTGACTAAAACAAAATAAAACTTGACGATACGTACACGTAACCTAGACGCAAAGTTAATAAAATATTCGACAAATAAACTATGCTGCTGAGTTAAAGTTTACCTAAACGCATCCTTTAAAAGCTACGTCAGAATGACAAAAAATATTCGATAAAGGTATTTCGCACCTTTGTCGACCGTTTTTTTTTAGTGTACATACCTAACTTTGGTTACGTTCTAGGGATCAATAAGAAAATAAACGAATGAAAAGAATATTTAGTATTCTGCTATTTTGACATAACTTAACCTTTATTGCACCTGCCCTGCCTTCGCCAACGCTTAAACTAATTTTGATGTTTGGTTTGACAGTCTCACTCAAGCGTAAGCACACTAACAGACACAAGGGCGAACACCGAAGAGGAACCAGAAGAAACTGCCGAACTGATGGAGAAAGGTAAGCTGTAAGAATATAAAACCTTTGGTCACAAATAAAATAACTCAATGAATCCTTTGGCAAAATGGTAATACTCATTTTAACGCAATACCGTATGATATGCATACGGTCATATTGCTATTACTTATTTCCTTTTAGCAATTTCGCAATTTCTTTCCATCTTATTATCCCTCTTTTATTTACCTACATAACTAAAATTACAATTTAATACCCACTTGACATTGGCCACTAATAAAAGAAGAAGAAGAAAAGGCCTTATTATAAGATGTTAACGTTTACATTTAAAACAGAAAGTTCGCAAGTCTGTATAAACTTTAGAACTTAAAACGTCAGCATCATAAAGTTTGTTTAGGGCCAATCGAATAAAAAAAAACTATATTCAATCGTCAGATAAAGTAATTCAACAGATAAATTGTTCGGAGAATAACTAAATTTCGCATTTCTTTATATAAGTTAACAGTCGAATAAATTTATTTGATTCAACAGATAAATTGTTTGGAGAATAAATAAATTTCACATTTCTTTATATAAGTTAACAGTCGAATAAATTTATTTGATTCAACAGATAAATTATTTGGAGAATAAATAAATTTCACATTTCTTTATATAAGTTAACAGTCGAATAAATTTATTTGTTTCAACAGATAAATTGTTTGGAGAATAAATAAATTTCACATTTCTTTATATAAGTTAACAGTCGAATAAATTTATTTGATTCAACAGATAAATTGTTCGGAGAACAAATAAATTTCACATTTCTTTATATAAGTTAACAGTCGAATAAATTTATTTGATTCAACAGATAAATTGTTCGGAGAATAAATAAATTTCACATTTCTTTATATAAGTTAACAGTCGAATACATTTATTTGACGATTGAAAAATTAGCCCTAAGCTTGATTATAAAAACGCCTAAATCTTGAATGTTTCGTCTTGTTTGAAGTAAAATTTCAATTTGTGGTGATAGACCGACCGACACAGTTTAATTTCTAAAGTATAAACTGACTTGCAAACTTTCTGTTTTAAACGTTAATATTTACATAGGGGCCGGGAACCACATCGATAAACCGATCAACGTGTCGATTGATAAAAATGTATAGGAAAATTTGTCTATGGGTAGAACTCGATCGACAAGACTGTCAAATCACATACATTTGATTTTAGGATTCGACCGTTCCATGTGTCGATCGGTATTTCATGTGGGTTACCTTACCAAGTTTCTCATGTAATGCAGGTCGTGTTTCGGGCTCCGTGTACACACAGTACTTCCGGGCTGGTGGCGGCTGGTCCCTCTTGGCCCTCACAGCGTTCTCCATCCTGTTGGCACAAGTCGTTACTTCCGTCGGGGATCTCTGGATAACTATATGGTATATTATGTACTTTTTCTATTATTTTTAAGTATTAATAATAAATAAATAAATACCATCACGGGTGCCTATTTGGCGCTCGAGAACCGTTTAAACGGTCTCAGGGTCCCAGCGGAGGGATTAACCCGTCCTCATTTCGCCGATGGTATTCGATTAATATATACTATTAATTATAGTAGAAATTTCAGACGTAGCAGGCAAAAACAAGTTTTAAAAACTCTTGATGACGTTTTTATTATTAGTTTTAAACTTCAGTTGGTTTGGGGTTCCAAACAAAGATATATCGTTTTGATCCTTTTTAGAAACAGGATCATATGATTCTATGTGTCTGTTAGAGTCATTTTGAATATGTTTCTTAATAGTTTCTAAACAGGAATAAAGTTAAGTAAAAAAAATACATCTTAGATGGTTTATAAGCTTCTTTATTGGTGCTCGACATGTCACGCAGACACGTTTGCAGGTATGTGTGTATGTCCATGAATAGGACCAATGAATACATTACGTTATCTCACTCTGAATGTAGACTCCACCTCGTCAAGAAATCGATGTAATGGGTTCCTGAACACCGGTCAACCCACATACTAAAACCGAAATGTAATAGTTCTGCTGTGGTTGCACTTGCACTTACGTGACACAATAAAATTACAATGAAGACATATCATCACGGGTGCCTTGCGGCGCCCGAGACCGTTTAGACGGCTGGGGCCGTCCCGGGCCCAGCGGAGGGGTTTTAAATCCCACCTCGTCGTAGCCGATGGTATATTTTTCACATGAATCCTACACCGAACAAGTGGCTAGGGACCTAAGTGTTTTTAAGTCCAAGGTCCAACCAACTCGGCCACCACGTATATGTAATAAATTACAACGAAGAATTTAGATAATTGCTTACTTGCAGGATGAATGACGTCAAAGAACACCAAAGTATGGCTCTAGGCGCACTATCTGACGATAACTCTACTTCCAACTTAGCAGAAACTGCCAACGACACGCTACCCTCCACCAACATGACATCGCCCGCGAACATGCCGCCCAACATGACAGTTATCGGGACCATGACGAAGACTATACTTACGGTTACCAACATAGCGATACACCAGGGACAGTTCAACCATGATTTTTATATTTATGTGTGGGCTGTTGCTATTGTTGGCTGTATAGTTTTGACTACTTGGAGGTGAGTTCTTGTAAATACATCTATACCCTATTCACGATATCAACAATTTTCATATAAAAAAGAAAACAAGTGGTTCTCAAACTGTTTTTGTTATATATATATTTATATATATACATATATATAATAAGGTTCTTACTAAAGTATTTCAATATTATTTTAATGTATTTTTGAAAATTAATTTTATAGAAATAATTACATTTCAACAATTTGGGTTGTCCAAGTTTTTTCTATAATTTTGAATTTAGTCAAATTATGTACTAATTGAGTGAAGAGATACCCGTTCGATTTAAGAAACAAGAATTGCGACTACGAATTGGAATACTTGAACATTACTCAGTTTGCCGCAAATTGTTAGCATAATAATAACTTGTAAAGTTTAAGAGGCGTTGTTATTTTAGGTGCTTTTTGCTAGACACTTATTTATTACAGACATTAAAAAATACTAATAATATAGAAACCATCGTTTTTATTATTCAGATGTAGCTAATTTTTAAGTAGCTAAAGTGTAGCTAATTTATAACTTAAATATATATTTTATATACGTTTAATTAATATTTAATACACAGGAATGTTTTAATTTTTTTTTGACGCATTTGTATTTTCATCAGAAATCCGACAAGTTAAAAACTTATTCATATTTGACAGCTGTTTGTTTACATGATTTTTTTGCTATCGTGTATAGATTATAATACTTAGATATCATATAAAATTATGTTTAAGTATCGTATACAAACTCGTTTAATAAAATCGTAATTTCTTTATAATCTTTAAAGAAATAACGATTTTATTAAACGAGTTTTGTTGCAAAAGCAGTAGTGGAAGACGCGAGAAATAAGTAAAATGCGTAAAAAGGAATATAACGTGTGTCTGTGCGTTTGTATCAGTAAAAGCCACTCCTATTGGATTTAAAATGAAATTACTGAGATATAAGAAGCTTTATTGGGAGTAACGTTTAGCGCTTATTTCATCAAAATCGTCTTACAGAAAAAAAACGCGCCGACAATGTTTTTTTTATGTATGTGACTTGATGGTGAGCAGACTTACAAAATCCATGAATGGGATTGATGAATACATTGTTGTTTCACAGCATTGATTACTTCCGCTATGCCGGCTAAATGATTCGGTTACGAAATGAACGGCTATAATGTCGATTTTGCATTACGAGTCTTAAATTGACCGCCCGTTTCACCACCTTGAAAGGAGACTAATTTTAAACCGGAACATGACTAGATCAGTTGACGGTTTTTACATATGTATGGGCGGTGGTAGAAACCTGTTGGTCGGCGTAATAAAATATAGAGACCTTTCTCCCAACTATTTATTGCTAATATACAACTATCGCTATGGCTGACTACCAATAAATACGCCATCTGTTAGCATTTTATTTATTTAATAATCATGGTACAGAATGTTACACTTTGACTAGTCATTGTTTTACAATATACTATTACACATATACTTATACTATGTAAGTATATACAATTATTGAAATATATAGATACCGATTGGTATTTATTTTATATCAACATAAAAAAATCTCAGAAGTCAAATGAATACATATATATACAGTTACAGCACAAATTGTTTTTTTTATTAATATTACTAACCAATATATATATATTTTTTGATTTGTTTTTTTTTAATTTAAGAGACCACCCTTAGATTAAAACTAACTCTAGGGCCTTAGCACAACAGCATCGATAGGCTCGATAAATCGACAAAATCGGTACATATCGATTTAATAAATGAATGTTCATTCATAAACTTCATTCTATCGACTGTCAAATATATCTATGTGGTTATGCTAAGCCCCTCTCTCCAACTACCAATAAATACGACATATGTTAGTAAATTAAGATACTTATCCTTCGAGAGGCAACAGAATATTAGTTACATTTAATTTCAAGATATTATTATTAAAAAAATGCATTCGTTCCCAGAGCGTTGTTGTTCCTCTGGGTGTGCACCAGGAGTTCGGTGCGTCTCCACGACTCCATGTTCCGGAACATCCTGCACTCCACCATGCGGTTCTTCCACACCAACCCGTCCGGACGGATCCTCAACCGGTTCTCCAAGGACATGGGAGTCATCGACGAGGTCCTACCTAGGATGTATTTGGATAGCATACAGGTATATTATTATTTATCCTGTAGTTTTTTTTAATGAAGTGTGAAATCAATTTGACTTCATCCTGATGGTAAGTGGTATTATATATTGTATGTTTGCATTAGCAAACTGCCTGTTATTAGTTAATCTCCCAAAGGTTAGCTGGTAGATAATGCCTAAGGCATTAAGCTCGCCTATGTACAATAGTATTAAGCTTTTGTGCAATAAAGAATTTTTCAGTCATTCATTCATTAAGTGGCTATTTAAAGATTAAGCATGTTCTCAACCATGAATAGAAATTATGCTACAATTGGTTAAATCCACTATATCTGCTTGGAGAACTTATTTACGCCTCGCTTAAACAACTCAGAAGGAAGGGAAAACGCATGCAGGGAAGGCCTTCCACTTTCTGAAGGATGCCTCTATAATTTCGCTAAGCCGACCGCCCAGTCTCGTTACCGTCATACACATGCAAAAACCGTCAAGTCATGTTTCGGTTTTAATCTGTGGGTTCACCGATTTTCAGAAGATCAATACATCGATTTCTAGTTGCGGTGGTAGTCTCCTTTCAGGTGCAGTTACGAAACTGATGGTTTATTTAACGATAAAGCAGCAAGGATATTAAAAAAGATTCGTAATCTAAATTCGTTTTTGTCGCCATCGAAAATTGGTTTAGGTATTAGTTATAATCAGTCCGAGAAGTTTCTCTCCAAGTTATACCGATCGTTTTTTTTTGTAATTAAGGCGAAATATAATTTATTTGAAGACGGAAGTGTCATGAAACCTCTGCCGAAGAGTTTTCGAAATTGTCGGGTTTTTCTATGTAGAAACTTCCACTAATGTACTTTTGTTATATTAATGTATTGTGACAGGTATTCATGGTGATGATGGGTATCTTGGTGATGGTGGCTATCGTGAGTCCATATATGATCGTGACGACGGCCGCCTGCGCCGTGCTCATGTACTACTGGACCATAGTCTACCTCTCTACTGCTCAGGACATCAAGAGGTATTTATTACACTCATTTGTGTTATACTAGAGCTCCTTCGCACGGATTACTACTTGTATATCACAGTTCTACAGTATTTAGGTGGGGCGAAGGCCTCTATAGCCTAATCATATTTCGGTTTTAAATTTTCCGGTCTTCCGGGGACTACTGCATCAATTTATTATCAAGGTCTCCTTTCTTGGTGTGGTTACAAATCCGGCGAAATAGCACCATAATCCGCTGCGTAGCTATTCGAAGCGACTTTATTTATTATATTTAACTGGCGACTGGCCTGAGGCCGGTATACCGTTAAAAGATCGGTTTATTCGGTCGCATGTAGACGAAGAAGTTCGTTGGTCGGTTTCAGCCTAGCTTACTCTCAAATTATACTAATGAAGGAGATTAAAAGGCTGAGTTGCACCAAAGTGTCCGTTAGAGTAATTGTAACGATTAAAATTAAAAATGGCGTCGAATGTACCAGTTTTATTTTGAATTCGAATAACAGCTGGTACATTCGACGCCATTTTTAACTTTAATTACTTTAACGGACACTTTGGTGCAACTCAGCCTTTTAATCTCCTTCATTAGTATAATTTGAGAGCCTGTTCTTGGAAAAGGAAAGGAAGCTTATTTTGTGTGGATTCCTCAGGAGTGCCTATATTTTTATTTTTATTATATATATTATATTTGACTTTATATACATATAAATCGACGTCAAGCCAGAATCGGGTTAACAAAAAAAATATTTGCTATGTATTAAAAAAAAAAAATTATATAAAAAAAAACTAAAAAATCTACACCTTCTGACGGTTCTTTAACTCTTGTTGCTACAAATATTAACTATTTTACAATCTTTTTTTTATTATGTAATCCGCTCCTGTCCATAGAAGAAAACATCACTTTTTTCCCAAGCATGTTTTCAAAATTAATACTATATGATTGATATAGTTCACCCCCTCCTACCTCTTCCCCTCCGCGCCATCCGCATGGTCCAAGTGGGACTTAATGCCACCAAATACTCTACGGTAAAAGATTACGCATTGCTGATATAACTTTTAAAAATATTTTATGTGTATTTATATGTATTTCAATGACTTTATATTATTAAAATAATAGTATGTTACGTTTAAAACTACGTTTTAATGAAATACTACAAATAATATGATATTTTAGCTATTTTAAAGTCTTATTAAAAATAAATAAAAAAATTAAAGTGATTTATTAAAGCTATTCTTAACTAAGTTAAGAATAGCTTTAATTTTAATTTTAATAATTCTGGTAATTGGGATCGACATGCAGGGGGGAATTAGGTTGGTTGAATGTTGTTGCTCACGTATACGTATACAAATACGTTACATTGCTACAATGCGCAGACCCATGGTAGAGCCTCTGTTCATGTACTTGAAATATTTGTTTATCTCGTAAATTTTATGGTTATTAATACATAAACTGGTGCTGAGCTAATAACAGCTATAAATACTTCTCCTATTGATAAATTAAATAAACATGCCATTTTTTTTTTTCATTTTCTGTTCTGTAAAGAACGAAATACCGCCAAAATAAGACTGGGTTATGTTTATAATATGCTTTTATAATGGCCGCAGGAGAAATGCACTACTTAGCCCAGCCAAAACAAAAACTTTTTTACCCCATACCTACGTATGTTCACAATTGCCCCATAGGGTGGGGTAAATAGGAACGCTAAGGGTTTTGTAAATACAAAAAACATATACAAACCATATTTTTTTAGGTATAAGTTATATAATAATTATAAAGTTAGGATGCCAAAGTTTATATTGGATTCAATATTTATTAAATATATGTTGCTTTTAATATTTTTTTACCATATCTACATTAGGTGGTCCCTATTACCCCACTTTCCCTTAACCGAAGTGCAACAGTCGTATGACTTAGTCCAGCGGTACTCAATATTTTTTTATGAGGGCCACAAATGCGATTTACTTATAGTGCAGTGGACCACAACAATCTAAATTTTACGTTTTTGAAAGAGACTAAAATCTCCCCTGTCGTCCCAGAAAACAAACGGCTCGTTTTTTGTAAAATAAAAACCCGACTTGCCTCTGCTGCAGATCCTCACACTATCAGCCCGTATGATATCAGGCTATGAACGTATGCGTGATAGACAGATTTTGAAGCATGGATATCACAATATTCTTTAACTTTCTTTACAGCATAACAAGCGGAAGACAACTTTTTAGATAACGTATACATAGACTGGCCATAAATGCTGTTACAATTAAAAAATATATATACCTACCTATAATATTAATGTTTAAGCTAGTTTAAAGCTGGAAATTTAAACTCGCTTAAACATTGTTGAAATACATTATAAGTCACTTCCTTTGCACCACTTTTAATATTTTTATTCATAATTATATGTTTTATGAAAAATATCTTTATAAAACGTACATACATACATAAATATCATCACGGGTGCCTTACGGCGCCGGAGACTGCCTAGACGGCCCCAGTACCCAGCGGAGGGGTTTTAACCTCACCTCGTCGTTGCCGATGGTATGAGTCTACACCGAACAAGTGGCTAGCTCGTCGCGATGTTTTGAATAGACTCAATAACCCATCTATAAACAGTTTCACAAGTTGGTATAGTGAAACCGGGACCGACAGCTTAACGTGCTCTCCGAGACACTATAGTGGTGTTGTCAAACAAATGTACATTTTTTTATTTTATTAAAAACTCATTGGTACACACCGGGATTTGAACCAGGGACCTAAGTGTTTTTAAGCCCAAGGTCTAACTAACTCGGCCACCTCCATAGTTAATATTATAATATTAGTTTGTTCAATTCGAAAAACAATTTCAAAAAAATACGAAATTCAATTATGACAATAACAAGCCCAAAACATCACAAATAATCATCATACAAAAAAAAATATTGTGTTTATAAAACGTACCTACTACCTACTAATCAATTAAAATTTTTAAATAAACATAATTTACAGAAAAACACCAAATCTTAAACTGAGTTCACAGACTAGATAGGGATAGGATTACATGACAAAAGATTATTCGACATTTGGCAATTTAATTAAATAAACCGGGTAAAACCTAGCATAAATATATTATATCCCTTATACAATACAATCCCCGCTGAAAGACTGGTCTAAACCACCAGTTTTAGACTTTGGGAAATCCACCAAGTTGGCAACACTGGATATGGTATATTCCACGGAATAGAAAAAACAAGTGGAAGTGCAAAGTAGGCGTGTTTAGTGTGGCACAATTAAGCGTAGCACGCTTATTTGATCCCAATCGTTATCAGTCGTGTCTAACATCGCTTCGAGTTGGTAGTCTCGCGTCGTTCCTGATTTTTCCGCATAAGTATTGCAAATATGCCGTATTGTTGCATTCTGGAGTGCAAAAACGATAGTAGGAGAAAAAATCTTCGTAATGGAGGTGTTTCGTATCATCGGTAAGTACGATTTTGTTAGTATTCTTTAAAAACCTTAGCTTATTTTAGTTTACTAATAATTGTAGTTTGAATGAAGTTAAAATCAACCTTACGTAATTGTAATAAAGAATACTTTAGATTGAAATTTAGATTTCAAAAGTTCTTGCTACTCGGTTAGTGTTGTAGTGGGTGCTTATCGATATAACTTATTTATTTAAAGAAAAGAAGGAACAGTTTCGGCAGTTATACAAAATTATATACCTACATATTTTTTTAAATATTTATTCATATTGTATCGTATACAATTTTTTAATAGTGTGGGCTTAGAATAATAAAATGTACGTGTAAACTCTTTATAACGATAAACTCCCTATACGTAGAAGTCAGCACAATTTGGTTGGTTTACCTTAAAACACATACATAAAAAAATCTTTATAGTGCTGCAGCCATTCTCTATTACGAAGAATTGTGTTCATATTTAGACACAGTTGTTTGTTAAAAGAAATTGAAATTAATAGTTTATAAAATTTAATAATTAAAATTTAGTAGGCTACCATTGTTACAATTACTTACCATTACCATTACCATTACTTACCATTTACCATATTGTTACAATGAGCGGTTTATATATAATTTCATTAAAATCATTGAAATGTCATCAATAAGAACTTAACCAACTTTCTAACCTTCATTTAAAATATTTTTAGGTTTCCCAAAGACGCCACTGTCAAAGGGAAATGGATTGATGCTACAGGTAAAATAAATTGGATGCCAACAAAATCAAGCACCATATGTTCTGAACATTTTATGGAAGATGATATTTTAATATCAAATAAAGGATACAAATATACAAAACTAACAGCATTTCCAACTTTGAAAATCGTTAAGCTTTTTAATCAAGTAAGTTACCGTGTTTTTTTTTATTACTACATACATAGAGGCATTGGAAGTGTTTATGATATGATATTAAAATGTTTCATAATAGTCAATTGTTCTATAAGAATAAGATAAAAAGAGTATTTTGTTGACTAAATATCAAATCTATTTCACACTATTTTAAATTTAGTTTTCCTCCTGTTCATTGTTTTTGTTATATTGTTTTTCATTTTGGTTTCAGACACAAATGAACGCTGCAAATTCTTCAAAAAGGCAAGGTGGTTTGGAGAGTTCCGAGTTTAAGGTACAGCCGAAAAAGAAGAATCGACTTCATAAAGATATTATAGAACAACTTGAACAGTTTCCTGTGCAACAACATTCCGCTGACAGTATAATTCAGCCAGAAAGAGATGATGAAGTTAAAAATATAGAACCAACAGCCATTTCACATTCTTTAACACCGAGAAAGAAGAAACTCAAAGGCCAACTAAGATTTTGCCAAAGCAAAATTAAAAAGCAAAGCCTAAAAATAAAACTATTACAAACAAAAAATCAAAGACTTAAAAAAAAATTAATAACATTGATGAAATATTAATAAACTTGGAGAAAAAATTTGCTATGACAAAGGAAAACTTGGATAGTCTCAAAAATACTAATTTAGAGGTAAAGCTTTTACATCTTATATTTATTATTTATTCATAATTTATATTTGTAAAATAAGATAAAATGAATTGTAATATTTTATTATAAAAATGTATTTTTATAGGTTCAAGAATTGGTTGCCAGACAAATCAGGAACACGGAATCTGGAGTCATATCAAGGACAAAATATTCGCCAGCACTTCGCAGTTTTGCCCTGACCTTACACTATTACTCGCCCAAGGCATATGATTATGTGCGCAAAACTTTTCATACAAGCCTACCACATACCCGTACGTTAAAGAGTTGGTACTCGAAAGTTGGTGGGGAACCCGGATTCACAAAAGAGTCATTAGCAGCTTTAACACGAAAATCTGAGTTGTCTGATCAGCCATTATTAGCCACCTTAGTAATGGATGAAATGAGTATTCGTCGCCGTGTTGAATGGGACGGGCGCAAATTTCACGGATACGTTGATATGGGCACGGACATAGAAGGTGACCACTTAGCAGAAGCAAAAGAAGCTTTGGTATTTTTAGTTACGGCTATAAACAGTAACTTCAAGGTACCTGTTGGCTTTTTTCTAGTAGATGGTGTAAGTGGACAAAGGCGCTCCGACCTTGTAAAACTTTGTTTGGAATTTATTCACAAAACTGGAGTTAAGATAGTTGCTCTCACATTCGACGGTTGTATATATATATATATATATCATCACGGGTGCCTTACGGCGCCCGAGACCGCCTAGACGGCCCCAGGGTACCCAGCGGAGGGGTTTTAATCCCACCTCGTTGTAGCCGATGGTATGAGTCTACACCGAACAAGTGGCTAGCTCGTCGCGATGTTTTGGATAGACTCAATAACCCATCTATAAACAGTTTCACAAGTTGGTATAGTGAAACCGGGACCGACAGCTTAACGTGCTCTCCGAGGCACTATAGAGGTGTTGTCAAACAAATGTCGACGGTTGTGTGGCGAATATTTCCATGTCAAAACATCTTGGTTGTTCTTTTGAAGAACAAAATGTTAAGTTTGAACATCCAGTTACCAAAGATTCAATAGTTGCGGTCCTAGATCCCTGTCATATGATAAAATTATTACGAAATACTTTAGAAATGTACAAAATTTTAGTGGACAAGGATGGAAACAAAATTAAATGGCAACATCTCGTTGAACTTAACCAATTACAATATGATGAAACCTTTCATTTAACAAATAAATTACGCGACCGCCATATTAACTTCCAACATGAAAGAATGAAAGTCAAGTTAGCTACTCAACTTTTCAGCATAAGTGTCGCAGAAGCTATAAAATTTTGCAGACAATCAGGAATAAATTGTTTTCATGACAGTGAACCCACGGAAAAATGTTTGATTATATTCAATAATCTTTTCGATATATTTAATTCAAGAAATTTACATTTATACGGATTTAAAAAAGCTTTAAATAGGAAGAACGCGAATCAAGTTTTTGAGTTCTTGGGTGAAGCATCAAATTATATTCGAAATTTGAAATTGTTAAATGGAACTCTTTTATTAAACAGTCGGAGAAAAACTGGGTTCTTAGGTTTTTTGGGGTGTATTAAAGCTTTGGAACATTTATATTTAAGTTTAATCGAAACCAAAATTTTGTTATATACACCTTTTTATAAATTAAGCCAAGATCACTTAGAGCTATTTTTCTGCAATATTAGGGCACAAGGTGGGTCAAACAATAACCCCACTGCCCGACAATTCATATCTGCATATAAGAAAATTTTAATTCACGTACGATTGCAAGATACAAACAAAGGCAACTGTTTAGCGTTAGAACAGATATCTATACTAGACTGTTCATCAGCTGTTGAAAGAATTAATAAAACCACCTGTATAACACAAGATATATCACAATATCCCCAAAGTGAAGAATTGGAAATTCAAGAAATAGGAGGGCACTTTTCTGACTTTAGTAACCAAGCAATAGGCCATATTGCCGGTTACATTGTCCGAATATTGATAAAAAAGATTAAATGTGATATCTGCGTTGACGCATTAATGACACATCATTTTCAACCCTTCCACAAATTCATAATTGCAAGAGATCAGGGTGGCTTATTATATCCTTCGCAAGATGTTGTACAAATATGCCAAACGGCGGAATTATTTTTAAAAAATATTGATATAGGACTTTTTCGAAAGGAAGTGGCGATGACGCAAATCATGCGAAAGTTTGTAGGAACTCCTCTATTTAACGATATTGCCTCCCATCAATTGGGTGAATTCCCATCATCCAATCACGTCACTGATTTAATGAAGGCGATACTTGAAAAATATATAAATGTGCGATTACATCATTTATTAAAATTAAAAATGGGACTTTCGAAACGCCAGTTTCTTAACAAATACGTATTATTTCAAGGACAGTAAAAAATAATATTTAATTTAATAATTTTTAACCTATTTTCCTCTTCATTTGGAGTTGACGCATGAATCTAATGTTGCTTGGTTACTAAAGAAAAGTGCCCTCCTATCTCTTGAATTTCCAATTCTTCACTTTGGGGATATTGTGATATATCTTGTGTTATACAGGTAGTTTTATTAATTATTTCAATAGCTGATAAACAGTCTAGAATAGATATATATTCTAGCGCTAAACAGTTGCCTTTATTGCAATTGTATCTTGCAATCGTATAACCCAGTTTTGACTATTTAACTATTTTTGACTATTTAATAAAACAGTCCCGTTTATCAATTTAAAATTTCGAATAATATTTGATGCTTCACTCAAGAACTTAAAAACTTGATTCGTGTTCTTCCTATTTAAAGCTTTTTTAAATCCGTATAAATGTAAATTTCTTAAATTAAATATATCGAAAAGATTATTGAATATAATCAAACATTTTGCCGTGGGTTCACTGTCATGAAAACAATTTATTCCTGATTGTCTGCAAAATTTTATAGCTTCTGCGACACTTGAAAAGTTGAGTAGCTAACTTGACTTTCATTCTTTCATGTTAATATGGCGGTCGCGTAATTTATTTGTTAAATGAAAGGTTTCATCATATTGTAATTGGAAAAGTTCAACGAGATGTTGACATTTAATTTTATTTCCATCCTTTTCCACTAAAATTTTGTACATTTCTAAAGTATTTCGTAATAATTTTATCATATGACAGGGATCTAGGACCGCAACTATTGAATCTTTGCTAACGTTTGGGATGTTTAAACTTAACATTTTGTTCTTCAAAAGAACAACCAAGATGTTTTGACATGGATATTCGCCGCACAACCATCGAATGTAAGAGCATCATCTTAACTCCAGTTTTGTGAACAATTTCCCCACAAAGTCCCATTCAACACGGCGACGAATACTCATTATATCCATTACTAAGGTGGCTAATAATGGCTGATCAGGCAACTCCGATTTTCGTGTTAAAGCTGCTAGTGACTCTTTTGTATATCCGGGTTCCCCACCAACTTTCGAGATAACGTACGGGTATGTGATAGGCTTGTATGAAAAGTTTTGCGCACATAATAGTGTAAGGTCAGGGCAAAACTGGGTAAAGCTGGCGAATATTTTATCCTGGACATGACTCCAGATTTCATGTTTCTGATTTGTCGGGCATCCACAAAAATACATTTTTATAATAAAATATTACATTTTATTTTACAAATATAAATTATGAATAAAATGAAAAAGTTTTGCCTATAGTATTTTTGATTTTTTAATTAGTATTTTTGAGACTATCCAAGTTTTCCTTTGTCGTAGCAAATTTTTATCAAAGTTTAATAATTTTTCATATTTTTTTTTTGTTTTTAAGTCTTTGATTTTTTGTTTGTAATTGTTTTATTTTTAGGCTTTGCTTTTTAATTATGCTTTGGCAAAATCTTAGTTGGCCATTGAGTTTCTTCTTTCTCGGTGTTGAAGAATGTGAAGTGCCTGATGGTTCTTTTTTTTTAATTTTCTCTCTTTGCGTCGTTTAATACCTATTATGTATTATGTATAGCGTAAGAAATATTAAAAATCCAACTAGTTTTTAAATTAATTTAAGAAAATAGTTAATTAAACAGAAAAAGGAAATGGTATAAATTAGCAATTTTATTATCTATAAAATCTAGGTTAATAATCATGGTTCATCCTGAAAATGAGCGCGAGACACTATTTATTTAATCACAAGCTGAGGGTGAAACCATTTCAATAAAATATAGTTTTATTAGCATTGTAATCGTATTATTATATTATTGTAAGTTAGCGTAAGTTTTGTTTTATTTTATTGAATACATACATATTCTATTCTATTATAATATTTTTAATCTGCTAAGGTTTTACTTGGTGTTTTCCTTTTTTTCTCACTTTTGGCAGATATATCGACAGTCATTGGTTATCAGCTAACGAGTAGTGCAGATCGCGAGCTATAAATTATAATATTGCAGGGTCCTACTTTATATGGTTATATATAAAATTTGGAACGTTGTATTAGTGAGATATTGTGTGAAATATACTAAGAAATATACTATATTTGTTTTATTGTAAATTGAACCGGCCGCCTAATGCAAAATACTTTTTATAAATAACTTTTTGCTCTAACACAATGTAGAGCAAAAAAGTTGCACATTGTTAAATTTTCATGCATCCTGCCGATGTTATCGGCAGGATGCATGAAAATTTAACAAATCAATGGGCTTCCGAAAAGATTTCCTTTCTTGTGAATATACCTAAATTATTTTTTTTTAAATAAAAAAAATGGTTTCTGAGATATATATTTAATTAAGACTCGCCACGTCATATGCACAAACAAAATTGGGATCTGTACCATTGCGACTAAAAACTCTTTTTTTTAAATAACGATAAAAAATATTTTTATAAAATAATGAATATTCCAGGCATAAATAATTTCTTCATTTTGCCTAATTTCTTTATTTTTATTACAAAAATACTAGTTATATTAAGATTGCGTCCCAAAGTTTTGTTTCGTGCTCACGTCACGACAACGTCACCCAACTCAACTTAAAAAAAATATACTTATCTCAAAAATCAGTTTTTTAAGCCTTTATATTTTCTAAAAGTTTTATAGCTATGTTTTCTAAAAAGTTTTCCCTTCCATCTGCGTTTAAATATATAGAGCACATTTATATTTAAAAAAAGCATCGATATCGATACTTTAAATATTTTATTATGTCACCGCCTTTGAATTATTATATTTTTATGCAAGGAAAGTTCTAGAATAAACTAAAATACTTTTTTTATATAAAAGATAATATGCCTTATGTCGACTGAACAAAACATTTAATCGAATGTTGTAGTAATCACGCCATCTGTTGCGGAATAGCAGAACCTTTTATAGGAGGTTCTTACTTATTTGTTCAGTGGTTCTTACTACTTTACGATAGATGGCATGATTATTTTTTTATATGAATTTAAATCTAATTATTTGGAGAATAGTGTTTAAAATTGCTGTGTATATTTGCAACCAATCAGGACGAAGTGGTTATAGATTCAATACTTATAGATATATGATTTTGGCGACACTGGTTCTAATACATTTGGTGCTTTATAGCATTTCCACTTGTTTTTTCTATTCCGTGGTATATTCAAACTCAGTCATATGTAGTCCACGTATGACTGAGTTTGACAATACCAGTGTTACCAAATGTTAAAAAATATTTGAAAATACCAGCAATTAATTTCTAGTCTTTTTTAACGCACTGTATATTATATTTTAAGTAACTTTAATTTGTTTACATACGAGGTCTGTTCAAAAAGTATCGCGAATTTTGAATTTTCGCGGGCTATGTGTATTTGATTTTTTTGTTGCGTTTGGTACTCATATCCCTTACTTATATTGATAAGGTCGGCCATTTTGAATGTTAAATTACCTTTTGACAGCTGTTTTGATTGGACATGTTGTGGTTCGTCTTCTTTTTTTGCCTATTCTAAAAAATGGATCAAAGAAACCAGGGGCCTTACCAAAGAACACGATCGCCAATCGAATCGCTGCATCGATCGATAAAAATGTATAGGAATTTTACTCTATGGGTAGAGCCTGCGGGGTGAGAAGGAACTTTATTTAAAACTTTCGCTTTCGTCAGTGGAATCGTTTTCGTCTTGTCTATGGCCAGAACCTGTATGAATAATATACGGAAGTGCTGTAACAGATCATGTAAATAATTAAAACAGTACCATAATTCTTTCGATTCAACTTTAGAAAAGAGATAAATATCAATTATTTGTTTCTTTGAAGAATTCAATCGAAAAACCATCAACCTAATAATTTTGAAGATGCATTACAGCACTACCGTATATTATTCATACAGGTTCTGACCATAGACAAGACGAAAACGATTCCACTGACGAAAGCGAAAGTGTTAAATAAAGTTCCTTCTCACCCTGCTGATCACCGAGAAACGTCAAATCCCATACATTTGACTTTCGATGGGTATTTCGATTCGATTATCGATTGGCTCTTTGGTAAGGCCCCTGTATCAAATTTTGTGTGAAAAAAAAAATCAAGTGCGCGGACGCATTCCGAATGTTGACTGTGGCATATGGCTACCTTGGACAAAAGCAATATTTCTCGGGGGTTCAAAATGTTCCCAGAAGACCGAGAAAAATTGACTTGCACCATGATAACGCTCCTGCTCACACATCATTGCTTGTGCGAGAATATTTGGCCAAAAAAAAAGGAATGGTGCCGCAGCCACCGTATTCCCCAGTCCTATTCCCTGTGACTTCTTTTGTTCCCAAAACTGAAGAGGACAACGCTACGATACGATTGAGGAGATTAAGACTGCATCAAGAAGGAACTAAACAAGATCACAAAAAAAAAAGAAAAAGTGCTTTGAGGATTGGAAAAAACGCTTTGCAATGTAAGCTGTCACCCACCCAGGCCGGCCTTGTTGTATCTGCTTAACCTTGTTATCAGTATCGCAGTGACTTTAACCACTAGGCTGGGGCCGCTTTTTTGTGACTTCTTTATAAGTTTATTTTCAAACAGTTCCCTATTATTACTAGTTTCATGCGAAATACGCATAAATACGTGGTATCTCTCTATACTCTATTTGGATCAAGGAATGAGGAGTTTTCCAGTAGTTATTATTTAAAGCAACAGATGGCGTTTAGTCGCTATCTACAAAAACTGTCAAAATAGATAGCGGTAATATATAAAATACACCCAAAATTTAGGGTAAATAGGAAAACAATACCTTTATACGAATAATTTATAAAATTTACTTAACTTTGTTTGACATATACACTAATATCCTGAGCACTTTGCCTTACGGCACCAACTTAAGCAAAATTTTTTCTTTTAAATATCATCATAATAGTAATTAAATTTGAATTTCTAAGGAACCATAGTCTTTTTTACGAAGTTTTTCTTGACAGGGTATCTACTAAAGATTATAGAGAGCAAGAATAACGAGTAAGTAGATACATATAAAAGTGACAAAATATGGTAAAAATATAACACGTCTTGCAATACCAAAATTTAGTTTTAATTCATAGAGAATTTAGAGTCTATATTTGAGTAGTCTATATAAAAATATAGACTACTCAAGTATAGAAATGCCTTTTTTGACAGTTTTTGTGGATATCTCTCCTGCTGCCATCTAGTGGAATATTTTGGAACCGGCAAAAAGAAAACTCATTGTTTTTTCAAGCGATAATAATTTAAAAAAAAATGTACCTATACTCTCAACATCAGATAAGGCTCTACGGTCGAAAGATTTTTGCTTTCCACAACGTGAAAAAACAAGTATATTCTATATAATCTGTGGAAACGAAAATAATAAAGTTTTATTCTGTGGTTCTATTATTTTTTTATTTTAATTTTTAAGTTTTTTTATTATCTTGCATACTTTAGCCTACTTATTTTTTCTTTCAGTGTTCTTGCCTGATTAAGCCTATGAATTACTTATTTTATTCACAATAATATTTTTTGTGATTTTGTAATTTGTATAATTGATGGCTATTATTATAATGACATCTCCCCGATTTTCCCGTAAAGTATTTAGCGAACTGGAGAAAGCTTGTCTCCAGGAACTAATAGTGAAATACAAACTAAATAGCACCCTCAAAACTATAGGTGCCAGAAAAATCGCGTGGGAAATGTTGACGGAGGAGTACAACGCGATTGAAACAAATTGCAATGTAAGTAATGTAACATAAAATATTATTCTAAGAATTATATCATAGATGGCCCTATCTAAATGCCATTCTCATTAATCTATTTTTATTTTACCTACTACCAGAATCACATTCAATTTTAATATATCAAATCTATAATAAATGAAGTTATATCTTTTACCTGGTTACATCTTTTTTTATAACTAATAACTGGATCTCTTGGTTATAGTGTTTGGGGTTCATAAATACTTGAAGTTGATAGGGTTGATTATAGGATTAGCTTACTCCAAGAATAATTAAATTGCAGCACATTAAATAAATATATTTAAAATATTAATATAAAAAAATATATATATGAATTATTTTGAGCAAGACTGGCTTTAATGAAACTCACAAACTTTGATACAAGCAGCAGCTGATGCAATATTGTATTTCTTTTTAATTTATTGTAACATATTGTTGGTTAAATGGAAAAGTGACATTTTCCATAATTAAAAAAAAAAAGATTATTAATGTATTAGTATTAGTAATGTAGAACGGAGCATCATTAATCGAATTTTATATGGATAAAAGACACTTTATAAAATTATTACTTAAGCATCATCTGTGTCGCAAGCATCATTTTGGTACTCAATACTACTCGGTACTAGTACTAAAATTTTAACTCAATATGTTTTTTTTATATAAGTCATTCCATTACTAAAAAAATTTAACTTAATGTGTTTCCTTACCAAACCAAACTGGAATTGTTAACATCAAAATCTAACATATGCTCATGTTAAATCAATTCTCAATGTTTTTTGTTACTTTTTGGCAGATTTTTGTTTACATGTAAATATACATCCACAAATTAGATTGTATGAATTCTTTTATAAACTATCGGTCTTATTCATAAAAAAACCATAAAACACTCTTAAAGAGCTCAATAGTTAAAACGTTCAATAAGGCTATTGGCTCGATAACTTTTTTGTTATTCATAAAGCTCCTATAACTATTTGACGTTTATTAGCTAAATTAGTGATGTGTTGATAGAAAAAAATAATTGATTGTCAAGAAAGTTGGCAGAATCGCGGAAAACCAAGACCATAAAAGTAAAAAAAAAACGTTTTTGACACCTCTAGTGAAATAATTATAATAAGGTTGGGCGCTCAATGATCGAAAATTCAGTCATACTAACTGTGCCCCGCGGTTTCAGCCGTCATTTAATTTGAAATAATTTGTATTGAAAATAGAATACAGCCCGAGTTACCCGCTGAAAATGTAGATTTCTAATAGTAGAATTTAAAATATTGATTCAGTATTTTTTGTGTGTACCCCGTATGAAGCAGGTGAGGATATTAAAATAGACTCGTAATGTTAACTTCTTAGATTTTTTTTCTTTCTTTTTGATTCTTTGACATTTTGTAACTGCATTATTTAGCCGGCATAGTGGGAGCGATCAATATTGTTAAACGACAATGTATTTATTAATCCAGTCATGGACTTTGTAGGTCTGCTTACCATCAGTTAGATACAAAATCACATGCCGTACTCCAATAAATAAATAAAAAATAGATGTGGCTGCACCGCCATTTTCGTAGTTTGAAGCGGCACAACTTTGTCTTTTTGGACAAATTACCGCACTGAAACAAGATTAATTGTTAGTATTTTTTTGTTAAAAAATCTGTCAGTGTGCGCCCAACCTAATTTGGTTCAAGTCCATTTGAGTTGTAAAATTTCGAGAATTTGTTGATCGAAAGCTGACTGGATATTATTATTTTTATTTGTAATATAATTTTATGTAGTGATAGAAGTAATTTAATAAAATTTTATAACAAAAAATAAAATATGTATAAAAAGTGAGGTTAAGATAGGTTTATAGTGGGCTCCTGCCTTCAATAAAGTTATGGAGCTGTTATTTGACGTTTATCACTATTAGAGGTTTATTTTGCGTTTATGAATAACCTTTTGAGGTGTTTTGCTATCGAGCTGTTATACAGCATCAATAAAGGCTTCGTTTGTTTTTATGAATAAGACCGTATAACTGTATGAATGATTAAAATATGATAAAACCTAAAAAATATATAATTTGTAAGTATGTATATTCAGCTTTGATACATTTAATTTAAGGTTAATAATAAAATTAATAATTGTAATTAAATTAAATTATTGTATTTAAACAATAGTATATTTTAAAAATACAAAAAATAACAATAGTATTTTTTTTTAAATATAAAAACATAATAATAGCTTAACTTCGATAAATAATAACTTTTTGTCAAAAAGTAGTAAAGCCTTGGTCATTTCAGTTTATATTGATGATGCTAAAAACTAGTGTAGTTTAATGAAACTGTTGTTGGTGCAACAATAAATTTAAATGAAAATTAATAATATTTTTATTGTATTTAAAAGCGTAAGGTTTAGCAATTATAAATTAATAATTATAATGAATGTTGTATCAGACAAATGTCTACCACAACCTTGCTTACAGGTGTGAATTATTTTATCAACATTTTCAATCACTTTGGCAAAATGGGTCTATATTTAAAATTTAACGCTTTACAGATTTTACAATTGAAACAATTGGCTATGTATTGGCTCTGTCCTACAAATATGTTCCTGAAACTTTGTCTTTAACATAGACCCACAAAAAAATAATCCAATGGTTTTAAAATTACATGATCAGGCCAACCACTTAATAGCTGAATCTTGTGAAATTATGAGATCAGGAAATTTGGTTTGCAATACATTCATTGTTTCAGTGGCTGTGTGTCTTGTTGAATCCACATATGCGTGATATCCATGTCATTAATATTAGTCTAAACTTTAGTTGTTATCATCTCTCAATCATGTGTAATCCATTGACAGGAACAGCATTTCTAGCCGAAAGACACTAGGCATACTGAAGCTTCTCAACAATAGCTCTTGGATTTTCAGAAGTCCAAATGCGGCAAATTTATTTTATACTACACCTGCTCGGAAAGTAGGTTCTTACTTGCGTAAGAATAGGTCAGAAAGTACGTCTTTGTAGTCGTACAAATATGCGGGAGGAAAAAGTGTATGAAAATCCATTGTTAACGTGCTTAAGCGGGAGGAAAAAGTATGTATATGAATGAAAATTCATTGTTAACGTGCTAGTTTTTTTTAATTTTTTTTCTTCAATTCTTCCAAATTAGGAAAGGCAAGGGTACAAAGCCATACAGCCTAGTTTTTTTTTACAAGTTCGAAATTTTTATCAAAATAAAATAAAAGTATTGGTTTATTGGCTGTTTACTTTCTTTGCATTTTTGATTTATTAAGTTTAGAAAAGTTGGCTGTTTACTTTCTTTGCATTTTTGATTTATTAAGTTTAGAAAAGTAGCATAGATTCTTTTCTAAATTTAATTATTTTGGCGAGGCTGCATAGAGCATGATTCCCTTGCCTCTCTATCTACGTTAAACGAACAAAAAAAAAGCGCGTGCAGACTGCTTTCTTGTTCCTTGTGAACTTTCAATTTGTGTTTTGTTATTTTTAATTACTATATTTTACTCGAAATGTCGTCTAGTAGCGATAGTGAAGATTTGACAACGCCGCCAGAATTAAAAGTAACTGCCCAAGAAGTTATTGAAAACTTACCCGAGAAATCTAAGAATAAATATAACAAGGCGTATGAAGACTTTTTACAATGGAAAAGCGAGAAAAATGCGCATTCTTTTTCTGAAAATGTATTATTATCTTATTTTAATGAAAAAGCGCAAAAGTATAAGTCAAGTACTTTGTGGTCTTTGTATTCTATGTTAAAAAGTACTATTTTGGCAAAAAATGATATCAATATAATGGAATACAAAAAACTTACACAATTTTTAAAAAGAAAAGCTGAGGGATTTCGTAGTAAAAAATCAAAAGTATTTACTACAAAGGATGTATTTTCCTTTTTACGAAATGCTCCAGATGCCAAATATTTGCTGATGAAGGTCAGTTACGCTGAAAGATACTTTTTAATGTTATTGCCAATTTATTTTAAAAAACCTACTAGGTTTTCATGTTTGATGTATTTTTACAGGTTATTTTGATTTTGGGGGTAAATGGTGCCTGTCGTTCGCAAGAACTCGTGAATATAACAACAGACGATATCAAAATCCACGAAAATGTAATAATTGTTAAGCTTCCTAACACAAAAAACAAAATTCAGCGCTCTTTTGTGATATCGGACTTATTTTATGAAATTGTGAAGAAATATATGATACTTCGCCCTAATGACCTTCAGACCAATCGTTTTTTAATGCAATATAAAAACAATGAATGTACAAAACAAGTAATTGGGAAAAATAAAATAAGTACTGTGCCAAAAGAAATAGCGTCCTTTCTAAATTTAACCAATCCTCAAGATTACACTGGACACTGCTTTCGTAGAACATCTGCGACTATTCTTGCAGATACAGGTGCTAATTTAACTACAATAAAACGTCATGGTGGTTGGAAATCGTCCGCTGTTGCAGAAGGTTACATCGAGAATTCAGTTGAAAACAAAATATGTATAAATAACCAAATAATAGAATCGATTACTTTGCATCAAGATTCATCTCCTCAACCATCAACAAATACGGTATCGCCAGTGGCACCTCAACAGCCGGTAAACCTTTTGACACCACAGCCTAGCTCTAGCGCAGTTCCAATAACACAGCCAACTACCTCTCCAATGTTGTCACAGAAGTCTAAAACCAACATTAATCTCCCTAGCAAAAATATTAAATTAAGTTTTAACAACTGTAATAATTTTAATATAAACTTTAATTAATAGAGATTTTATTTTTTATTTTCCTTGTAGGTAGTATAAAGCACTATGTATCACTCGGCGAGAAAGTGCGATTCCTAACTCGAGCGAATTAAGGCCCTCCGCTTCGCGACGGGCCTCAAACTTCGCCCTCGTTAGTAATCGGTGACTTTCTCCCCTCAGTGAACAATGTACTATTCTGTTATTGAAAAACTTACGCTTTACAACAATTATTTTGTATAATATAAAATATATTGTGTAATATAAAATTAAACTAAACTTTATTTATGAATAAAGGTATCCTTTATTCATAAATAAAGTTTAGTTTAATTTTATATTCAAACCTTTTATTAAATTTTATTCTTTTTCAGAAAACTGAAGCCCAGTTAAGGAAATGTTGGGATAACATGAAGACCAGAAGCAAAAATGCATCTATTCTTGAAAAGATAAAAAGAATGGAAACTGCTGGCGACCAACTTATACTAAACAGTTCTTCATCATCCACTTCTGACATCTTAATAGAACAGGCAGGTTTGGAAGTAAAGATTGAGGTGGACACCTATGACCCTGAAGGTATAAAAACATTGATATTGATTAGAACAAGCAGTCCTGGACTACAGTGTTGGAGCTAACTTAACTTAACAAAGATTTAGTTGTTGTTTATTTTATATTAACTTTCAAACAAATCCTTATATAACCTAGCTCTGGCCCGCAACTTTGTCAGTATTTTTATTTACGGATAAACATCTGTGTGCAAAATTTTATAAAAAAATATTTCAATAAGTAACAATCATCTAACTAAACTATACAAATGTATATATAAATATTATTAGTAAAGGTTATAAATTAAAAATAGTTTTAAACTGGCAATGTATTTCTTTGCAGGGGAAAATAATACTATGCCTGATTTTAGTTTTCAAAAATGTCAAGATCCAATTATAGGAGAAGAGATTCAAAGTCGAGTTATAAATTATGATGAATATGGCCAACAAGATTGTCAAACTGGAATGATAAATTATGAGGGAGACAAGCAACTAGAATGTCAAAACCAAGTAATAAATTACAGAGACAATGAGCATCAAGAATGTCAAACTCTTATGAGAAATTATAATATAGATGAGCGACAAGACTGTCAAAGTCAAAGCCTAAATTATAGTGAAGCAACTACCAATAAAGAGGGGAAAAAATGCTTTAAAAAAAGTCCCTTGACAATTAATGATAAAGAGGAACAAATACATAGACTTAAAATAGCAGAGCAAAAATTCTTAGTAAAGGCAGCAGGTGAAATATATAAAATGAATGTGTTGAAGAGGATAGAGGCTGAAGAATTGCTCCAACACAACAGGGCAAAAAGGGCCAAAGAGGCAAAAGAAATTAACTTTTAAAATATTATATATTATAATACAAAAAAATATTAACTAGTTATATAAGTAAGCATTTTTTTCAATATCCTTTATTCACAGATCCCAAGAGTATATTAAAATGGGAGATTATATGTTAATATTCTCATTATTATTTATACCATAATATGTATATCATTGGCTGAAAACTTATGTCACATTACACTAATCATGAACCTAGTTAACTAATTTTGATCATAGATTAATTTGATTTTCATTATGGAATCTTGATTATTGGTCAGGTATATTTTTATCATCTTTATGATTCACTCTAGCTAAATTTTATATAAATATTCCGAACCATTTATTAATTTACTCTGGTCCAATCGAAAAGATTACATATTTAATGTTAACTCCCTAATTTTTCCATGTATCTTAAACTGTCATGGACCATATTGGTTTGGTGGTAAATATTTTGCAATTTGTACATTATAATTAAATAATTAACTTAAATAATAGAAAATAATTTTGTCAAGCTAGAACAATGCATTTTGTTTTATATTTGTCTTTTATGTAACACTAATGGTACCCCTCCATTTAATTTAAAAGAACAAGAAATATAGTCTGTGTTACTGATATTCGCTGATAATGTAGTGTTTTTAATCAATTCAGTATTTTTTGAGTTTATCCAGAGCAAATTCAAAATTATTTATTTTAAGTAAATCTTACTAAATGTTTATAATGAGTCAAAAAAAAAACTTTTTTTAATATTCAGGTCTTAGAGTACGTTTGATTAGCCTGCTATTCATTTCCAAAAGTAGGTACACACATAGATTATTTTTTATTAAATTGATATAGAAATGTTGGTATTTCTAAATAAGCTAAAATAGCAGAACGCATGCTACTAGTTTAAGACTAGTTGGTTAGCTGATATCAATCATTATCTTCCATACAAACAATTCCTTTCTCTTTTTAATATTATAGTAAGTACTTATAGATGTTTTACCTAGGCAATTTGTTGTTTGTTTTTTCAGGTTAGAAGGTGTATCCCGCAGCCCGGTGTTCTCGCACGTGTCGGCCAGCATGTCGGGGCTGGGCACGGTGCGCGCGTGCCAGGCGCAGGACATGCTGGCCGCGCACTTCGACGACAAGCAGGATGTGCACACCGCCGCCTGGTGAGTTGAAACTAAAAATAATATATGGAACCGCCTTATATGGACTATAAAACGAAATTTCAAACGAGTTCTTTGCCGCTATATTCTGTTCTCACTTCAACTAAACAACGCTCAGTAATTGCTTTTATTCTCACTTTTTTTTAATTTGTATGACGGCAGCCATCTTCTGTTTTCACAACTCAAAGGCCCAAAGAAACCTTCCTATCTATGGTAACTAATTTTGGTCATAGATTAATTTGATTTTCATTCTGGAATCTTAAGATTTGTCAGGTATATTTTTATTATCTTTGTGATCCACTCCACAGGGTGAATTTGAGAGGTTGTACTTTGGGCTAATATGAGGTTCTACTAATCAAATCGAAGAACTTCTCCCATGGAAGTCCAATGGTGTGAGTGTCGCAAATGAAAAAAAAATGCCTTCATACAAACTACTACTGTTAAAATTTCCAATTTGTATGAGGAAGCCAAAATTTTTTTTTATTTGCGACACATGGTTCCATGGTAAAAGTTATTGAATTTGATTAGTAGAGCCTCATATTAGCCCAAAGTACAACCTTTTAAAGTCACCATGTATATTTTATCCACGATAGGTCCTTGCTGTGTGATAGTGATTGATAACTAGTGGGTGCAATTATACATTAAATTAAATTTTTCCCAAGAAAAAAATACCTTTCTAAATCAAAATGAAAAATATATAAAGAATCCCAGGAATCTGGTATTTTTATATGAAAAAAATATTCAGAAAGACCGTTTTGTTTCTTAGGAAAAAGTGAAATTAGATATAATTGCAACCAAATTTCCAATCATTAGATAGCAATCACCATCACACACTGTTGTCCTAAACATGGAGAAGATATACATGGTGACTTTGGAAAGTACTTTGGGCTAATATGAGGCACTACCCAAGTAGCATTTTGACGTCCCTATGATGTAAATTACGTCGAGAATGACACTAAGTTAACGTCATAGGGACGTCAAAATGCTACCTGGGTACTGATCAAATTCAACAACTTTTCCCATGGAACCATGTGTCGCAAATTTAAGTTAAATTAATCAAAATATGTAGGCGATCATAGCACGCATTTTTCCCTGGTCAAACTGAGCTCTAGGATTGTATGTACTATGTGTACAATAATACTAATACATACTATATATTATGGTATGTGGTGGCCGAGTTGGTTAGACTTCAGACTTAAAAACATAAATTTTTATGTCCCTGGTAATTAATTAAAAAATGTTTCTCCTATTGTTTGAAAACAACTATAGTGCCTCAGAGAGCACTTTATGCTGTCACTCCCAGTTCACTATACCAAATTGTGAAAATGTTTATAGATGCGTTATTGAGTCTATCTAAACATCGCTACAAGCTAGCCACTTAGGTAGACCATACCATCAACTACGACGAGGTTGAATTAAAACCTCTCTGCTGGGTACCCTGAGGCCGTCTAGACGGTCTCGGAAGGCACCCGTGATATTTTATTTATTTATATTTTATAAAGACCATGGCAATAAAACAGATATGTCGCTTGCAGGTACCTAACACTGGTGACAAACACAGCTTTCTCAATTTGGTTAAGTCTTATTTCGGCCGTCTACGTCGTTATAGTGTCCTACACATTCCTGCTGGCTGATGATGGTTTGTATAATCTGTATTTATTTATACTAATAATAATAATAATAAATCATTTATTCTCCAGAATACGGGTACATGTAAGAGTTGTTTGGTTGATCCTACATATTATACCAACATTATTGATGTGCATGATAATAAAAAAAACTGTGTTTTTTGTCACAGTTGATTTATATTATATTCTATGATGAAAATAATAAAACGCTTATGAAGAAAAAAATAGGGTTTTTTTATTAAAAAATAGGTTCAATAAGTGAGGCATGTTTTTTTTCACTAAGAAAAAAACTACGAGGACAAAGTCCATATTACAACTAGAGGTCTAGTTCTTCTAAATAATTGTTTATTGAATAGTATAATTTTATGAAGCAATAATTTATGTAAACAATCCTAATAGTAAACTATTGATTTAGGTAGATAGGTTTCTAAAGTCAATGATTTTATAATATCTGTAGGTTTTATTTAGAAATCACATTTCACTTATTATTTATACAAATATTATGAAGCTGAAGAGTTTGTTTGGTTGAACGCGCTAATCTCGGAAGGAA
Source organism: Monopis laevigella (assembly GCA_947458855.1). Lineage (NCBI taxonomy): Eukaryota > Metazoa > Arthropoda > Insecta > Lepidoptera > Tineidae > Monopis > Monopis laevigella. The sequence continues at coordinate 16,696,413 of OX381581.1, forward strand.
ATTAACAATGAAAAATGTAGCAAAAACGGGAAAACAACTTTTTTTCTTGAGAGCTTCTGTTGCGAGCGCTCTGCGTAAACGGTTACAGTTCGCAGACGAAGTTGCGCAGGTCAGCTAGTTTCTAATGTCCAAGTAAACCTTTTGTTTATAATTACTTATTGTGTTAGCTGGTTTCCTTCCAACATTTCTCTAAATATATTTTCTTTCCATTTACATACTACCATTCTTACTTACATGGCTTTATTTCTTTATGGCTTGCAGGCACAACAAAATCTGGTAACGTAGGTCTAGCCATAAGTCAAGGTCTTATTCTAGTCAACATGGTACAGTTCGGCATCAAACAGGCCACAGAAGTAGTGGCACAGATGACCAGCGTGGAGCGAGTGTTGCAGTACCAAGAGTTGCCGCAAGAGGTCTCCCCTGTCGCATCGCCGCCGCCCTCTTGGCCTCAGCGCGCGGCCTTGCAGTTTAAAAACCTGTATTTACGATATGAAGAAGGTGCCGAACCAGTTTTGAAGAATTTAAATATTGAAATTGAAGGTGGTTGGAAGGTATTTAATTTGGTTTTCATTCAGTGTTTTGTTTGATAACTACAAGTTTTTTATATAATTAACAGAGAATGTGTTTGACCTCAAACGTGCCTTATGGAAGGAAAATATCAAATGTCGAATTTTTAAGCAAGCTTACTCTGTAAATGCCCTTTTCTCAGAAAAAGACACAGAGTGTATATGTCTGGAAAAAAAAGAAACAGGGACAGAGTTTCAAGTCTGTACGACTGTTTAAAAACGTAAAAGCAAAGGGCTTTCTTCGTTCTAATTTAGTTCATATATCTAAAAAAAATGTTTATAGGGCTCATTTTCGCACCACAAAGAATATACTTAAGATTTATTTAGTCTACAGTGCTGCCATACACATGTACTTCTTATATTATTAATCCAATAATTGGACAAATAAAAAAAAATAGCAATTCATCAATTACTGTAAGAAAATCTTTCTGTTTAACACTATATACTTTTCTAAACTTTTAGAATATAATGTTTTGGAAAAATATATTGTGTTAAAAAAAATATATTACTTACATTAATTGGTATATTTTGTCAATAAATGGATTAATAATAATTAGGGGAGAAGGTACTATCTTTAGCCCCCCTGCCGTGATTGGCACTCAAAGCTAAATACCTAAATATTAAGAATTGCAAGCTGTAAAAACAGTAACAAAATATTTATTAAGATGCACTATTTATTTATTGGCAACACTGATATGTAGTTTCTTTTATTTCACACGTGGCAACACCGAAAACAAATGTTTTCTGTCATGTCTTCCAGTGCAACAAGTTTGTTGATATTTTTTATGAAAATTCGGCTAAGACTTATTAGTTATTTCACTTAAAATTACTTGCTTTGTGTTGGGTGGCAATAATTGTGTTAAATTGGGAGGGGCAATTCTCACATTTATTAAAATTTTAATAGTCTTAATTAAGTTTAGAATTGTTCTTTGATGGTTTCAGAACCGTAAATCAATATTAGACATCACAATATAAGAAGTGTGTTAGTATGGCAGCACTGTCAACTGCAGAAACTTTAATAAGCCCCGGGCATAATTCAAACACTTTCAGTGGTGTGGGTTGCTAAAGGCCGACTTACACATAGGTAAGTACAGTAGCGAGTTAGTTACCGGTTATAGAAGTAAGTAATGTCCACGCTTCAGCCTCGCGAGTTTAGTAGAAATTGCCTTTTACTTGTTTGTACTCTACCAAACTCAATGTCTACACGCGGACGAGTTAAGTTGGCGGGGTGTGGGAGACTTAACTCGCCGAGACAATTGGACTTAATTGGCAACTTACTATAGATATAACTCGCGTTTGTCGTTCAAACGACAATAGCTACTTAGCTCGCCATAGCCGCAACTTAACTCGCTACTGTACTTATCGATGTGTAAATCGGCCTTTAGGGCCCTGGAGTCGACTTGACGCCCATACAAACGTACTTCCAATAATACAACTTGGCTGTTGGTCGTAGTTAAATTTTTTTAAATGTTCGTAATTGTACGCAAAAAAAAACTGTTGTGGGTAATTTTTTTTTGTATTATATATATATTTGTTTTTTTTTTCCGATTTGGAGAAAAATAAAAATATTAAACCAACTCAGAAAAAGTCATAAATACAATGACTGACAAAAATATTATTTTAATACTGCGACAAAGTGTGAAAGATGATTTTGTGTGGAGAACGCGGAGTTGGCGATTACGAATGCAGTGCCCTTAACACATTATGCGTTTTGTACAGGTGGGTGTAGTGGGTCGCACTGGCGCGGGCAAGTCGTCTCTGATCGCGGCGCTGTTCCGCCTGGCGCACATCGACGGCGCCGTACTCGTGGACGGCGTCGACGCAGCCTCCATCGCGCTCAAGGTATTTATTTATTTTATTTAGGAAAACAAACAATTACACAATATTTATTAAAATTTATATATAGGTATCTGAGTTACTAATTGTGTAAACAGCTTCATTATCCCCAGTTATTTATGTAAGATGAAGGACACAAAAGAAAAAGCATATAACAAGAAAATATTACATACACAAACAATACCTGACATCTAGCTTGACAGAACCTCCATGATTGACTTTTTGTAAAGGCTTTGAGTAGGCCGAAACAGGTCCACATTATGAAGATCTTTATTATAACTTGATATTATGCGATTGAGATGTATGCGTTTACCAGCATTCGTTCTGCTAATTTCAATGTACAATGCTTTTACATACTATCTATCTATCTATACCATGTAGATATAATAGGGAGGTGCCTATGGCCCTTATATCGCCTTTCCGGTTTTGAGAACAGAAGATGACCGCCCCCATACAAATAAAAAAAAAGTGAGAATAGTAAGCAATCCGTGAGCGTTGATTGGTTGAACTGAGAACAAAATATGGCGGCAACGAACTCGTTTGACAATTTATAGGCCATTTAAGGCACATGGCGGTTCCATATTTTATTATTAGTTTCATAATCTAGTTCCATGAAACTTTAAATAATATATGGAACCACCCTTAGCCCTAAAATATACTATAAAACCAAATGTCAAACATGTTCGTTGTCGCCATATTCATGGGCCTAATCACGAGCTGCGATTGTCTTCGACGACAAGATGTTGAGTAAACATTAATTATGGAAATATAAGTTCTGTTAATAATGGAGTTGAACATCCAATGCTTCAAACTTTTTTTTTATTTGTATGTTGGCGGCCATCTTCTGTTATCACGACTGGAAAGGCGATTTTAAGCATAAATTCTGTAACTTAACTGTTAATTTATCTCTGTGAGTTACTTGACTGGTAACTCACATAGTGACCAAGATAAAGCAATAAATCGTAATCAGCTGAGGTTGTGGGTTCGATTCCAATTTATCATAATATAAATATGCATTTCAGTACTATTTACCTTGATTTTACATTGCATTAGTATTGATGAAATTCTGACGTAATACAAACCTGGTGACTTTGAAAATTGACAGACAACTATGTCATTTTTGTTAAAGTTTAGCTTAACGTTGTGGGGTATAATAGGTCTACAGGACAATTGTTATAGGTAATTTATTTCTATATTACGACCATATTAGTGGTGAAATTTCAATGTTTTCAGATTTAAGTTAATATATAATGAATTATTTATAGGAGCTTCGTACAAAGATATCCATAATACCGCAAGAGCCGGTGCTATTCTCTGCCAGTCTGCGCTACAACCTGGATCCCTTCGACAAATACTCTGATGCTGACATATGGAGCGCTCTGGAACAGGTATGCCACACATCCTTTATTTTTGTTTTTGGTGCGTACAGAAGATCCACTCTTCAAAATAAAAGTAAAAAGTATAAATTTAAAAATGACGAAAATAAAAAATATATAATTTTGTTTTTTATTCAGAAAATATAGCTTAAAATAAGAAACTAGTTTTTGAAGTAATCATATTTGGAATCTTAAAAATCTGTGAGGTCACAAACACCCTATAATAGACATTGATACATTAGTATTTAAAAAAATATATACAACTCCGTTTTATATAAATAAAAGTAATAATAATAATATGCAGGACAAATTACACATATTGCTCTGGTCACAAACTAAGCTCTAGGCAAAGTAGTAGTAATATGCATTTTTATAAAATGAATGACTAAAATAATCTAATTACATTTTTGTTTTTTTGCATGGTAATAAGAAAAAAATATTAATTAAAATTTTATTGGTATTCTTATAATGATAAAAATAAAGCTACACAAGATTTCTCATAGAGAAGATGAGTTTTAAGAAACACATATACCACTTATAAACTGTAAAGTATTAACCAAATGTTCATTTTACTTTGCTGTAACCATAGAATCGCTTGCTTGTGATATTGACGTGTCAACTTCGCATTATATATATATATATATTTAAAGCAGCATGTTTTCTTTGCCACCGTGATAATGACGTCACACAAAAATAATGAATTAAAATTTTATTTTATTAATATGAATATCTTAAATACCAGTTTATATTAATTAATAAAAACTAAATTAGTTTCTTATTTTAGGTTATATTAGTTTCTAATTTTAGGTTATATTGTCGGAATGAAAAATTAAATTTACTTTTTCACAGAAGCCCATTGGAAAAAGATCCAATAGGGTGAGAACATTGAGAGGATCCACCAGCCCGGTTTTTTATTTTTTTTTACTTAAGTCTTATGTTATAAGCCTATATATTGTTTTCAAAGGTGGGTCTTCGTACACTAGTGTCTTCTCTCTCCGCGGGAGTGGCGTCAGGCGGGACCAACTTCAGTGCGGGACAGAGGCAGCTGTTGTGCTTGGCGCGCGCCGCTCTCGCTCGGAACAAGCTGCTGGTGCTGGACGAGGCCACCGCCAACGTGGATCCTAAGTAAGTGCATTGTGAGGATCACGGTAATACCACCGACTCTTAGTTTACGTACAGTAATTCTTTAATGCAATGTTGACCAATAGAAAGCATGCATTTATTTTTTCTTTCTTTAAATAAAAAGAGGCCCCAGCCTGGTAGTTAAGGGCACTGCATTCGTAATCACGAACTTCGCGTTCTCCAACTAAATTAGCTTTCGCATTTCCAATAATACTTGATTGTCACAGAAATAAAATTAAAATAATATTTTTGTCCGTCATTGTATTTATTTTGTTCCGTCATTGTATTTATTTTGTTCCGTCATTGTATTTATTTTGTTCCGTCATTGTATTTATTTTGTTCCGTCATTGTATTTATTTTGTTCCGTCATTGTATTTATTTTGTTCCGTCATTGTATTTATTTTGTTCCGTCATTGTATTTATTTTGTTCCGTCATTGTATTTATTTTGTTCCGTCATTGTATTTATTTTGTTCCGTCATTGTATTTATTTTGTTCCGTCATTGTATTTATTTTGTTCCGTCATTGTATTTATTTTGTTCCGTCATTGTATTTATTTTGTTCTTTTTATGTTGGGTCATTAATAATTTTTTCGAGATTATTTTTATAAGAGTTGGCGGAACGGGACCATTATTGGTTAAACTATTAGACTACTATGTGTACCAGAAACAACGATATAATAATTTTTTTTTTTTATAAACGTCCGGACTATGACAAACTATATAGAAAACGTACTAATATCTTTTTGCTGTGGATGGGAATCGAACCCATTAGCTCCGGATACAACGCCACAGGCGCAACCATTAGTCTTCGGAAATAGTCAAATTTAAGCCAGCTACATATTTAAGGTTTGCCCACCAGTGAATGTTAGTGTGAATGGTTTCGGAGCCTTTTTACGTGTTTCACGCCTAGTTCGCCAGTGCCATGTTATTTGGAATATTATCAAGAAGCTGAAAAACCTATAATAATATTAAACCCAATGATGCTTCGATCTAAATGCATACTCATACACTAGAGATTTTAGTGATTTATCAGATAGTACAAGTGTGTGATTTTAACGCCTTGAATCTAAAGTAAAGTGCAGTGTCATTTTTTAGATTTCACTAATCATTTGACACATGCACCTTTTACTCGCACTTGCTACTTAACAATGTGAATCCTTGTAACTATTCGTTGTCAAATCTTATTGTATAATTTTTCACATATTTAACACCAAGTACAGAAGCAGAACGTGCGCGAAATTTCGTCGCGTTTTTCGCTTACTTTATTTGTCCTTGCCTAACAATATTATTTGTGATAATCATCAGTATTGAGGGGCACATTATTTATAATAAAAAAATACTAATAAAGTTTGTAAAACTTAAAATAAAAAGTTACATAGGAATATAGTTGGTTCCTCCGTGCTGACGTTTTAAAAGTGCAATTTCTTTAAATCTACACCAGTTAAAAATTTAGAAATTATGTCTAGTTTGTAAAAAAATTAACTAACGAACCAAACCTCAATCCGTTTAGTATTAACGGAAATATTCGAAAAAGAAAAACCATATATTATATAATTACAAAATCAGTGATTGCTTATAATATTAGCAATCGCTGAGCGAACAGAATATACACTTTTGACATTTCGTTTTATAGGCCATTTAAGGCATTAAAGCGGTTCCATATATTATTATAGTTTCATGTCTGATGGTCATTTGTTTGTGTAGCACTGACGCGTTGATCCAGAAGTCTATCCGCGAGTGTTTCGCAGACTGCACGGTGCTCACGGTGGCACATCGACTGCACACCGTCGCCGATGCAGACATGGTCCTCGTAAGTATACTCAATCCTTATTAAGGTTCCTCCAGTCGACAGTGCTACCGCATAATCGTACTTTTAATATATTGTATATATTGTCAAAACTTTACTTATTGTTTTTTTTTAATATTCATTATTTAGGTATATATTTACTTACAATTCCTCCAGTTTAGATATGGCTTTCACTTTTTTTGCACCAGCAGCCATATTCTGTTTCTTTTAAAGGTAACGTTAGATTATCAAAATAACGAAGTCCTTTATGTACAATTGTTACCTCACGGAATGCTAAAAACTCTCAAAGCAATAGCACCTGTAACACATGTCGCGCCTTCTGTACATCGTCCATTTGTATAGCCAGGCTCCGTGTACAGAATTGGACGGCAACAAAAGATTTATATAATATATAAGTAAGGTTATAGCGTGAGAGTGAGGCAATGAGTGGACCACATATGTTATTGTGACACAAATAATACAAAGTAACCTCCTCCAGCTAAACGCTGCACTTCACCATTACCTAGAGGCCTGAAACCACAGGGATACCTCTCCAGTAGGCTACGAATCCGGTCAGAACACTGAATAAGAGCGACACTGTTCAGTGCCCAGGTGCCTTTCACATTACAATTGGCAGAGTTACACTGGTCACCATCTGCTGTCACTGGTTACCTGCCGGTACGCAGGGAGCCGTCGCTCCCCACAAGGACCTCCTCCATCCCCATAGTCCTGCCACGGTTGCACCATCATCATGGCTATGATGGTGCAACCGTGGTATGGCGAACAGTATGGTCTCAATAACCACCTAGGAGATTAGCAGACTAGCTTCCAAACCAATCTGCACATGTGTACATGAGTTGTACTCTATTGGTTAGTTAGTCTTCCCTCTATCTATGCGCGCGAGCATACTTTAAATGTAAATAAAAGTTGTTGAATATCCATTGACAGGTGATGGAAGCAGGCGAGATAGTAGAGCACGGTCCCCCACACAGTTTGCTGCAGACGGACGGCGTGTTCTGTCAGATGGTGCGCCAGCTCGGGCCCGCCGCCGACCACGCGCTGCGGCAAGCGGCGGCCAACACCGCCAGCCACGGATAGTGACCACCAAATATATATCACTCAACCACAACTATGTGATTTTACCTATGATTTGTCGGACCAACCAATTTTATTTATTGACTAGCTGTGTGCCCCTTTGTTTAAAATAAAACTGATCATAAATAAAATACAGCTATATTACTAGCTGATAATAGAGCTTTCTGTGAAAGATATTTTAAAACGGTTCAAGTATTTTTAAGTCTATATGAAAGAAACAATCAAATCTTTTCTATTTAAGTGTTATTATAAATATTTTTCTGAATTGGGTCACAATTTTATAGTTAAAACAAGTCATTCGGTTATGGCATTATAAAATTTTGGTTTTCATTAATTTTCAATACTACAAAAAATCTATTACATTATTGTAAATAATGCTGGTGTATTTCCCATGCCATTTGTAAACCTTGTTTCTTAAAGCAGTAGTCTCTCAGTAGCAATTTTCTTCACTGAGTTAAAATTAATAATGTCACAAACTCACAATCATAAATAAGCGAATTTATATTAATAATAATAACTTATACAATAATAAATTGTAAATAAATATTTTGTATTGTATCTTGTAATATTTTTATATAATAGGTTAATTTCATGGTAGATATTTTTTTATAGAAAAAAATAATAAGATTTTAAATTATATATCATACCATAAAATAAACACACATATTATATTTATTTATATTGGTAGTAAATGCAATTGGATTATTATATAAATATATAATTGATCAGGCTATGTGCTTATATTGTGAGAGATTATTTTGTGGCTCTCTATCTCAGTTAATAAATATTTAAAATTATTTAAAATGTCTCAAATTAATTACTTAAGTATAATTTTATACAAATATTGTACTTATATTAATTAAGTTTAAAAATTAGACTATTATACTATAAATAAAAAGTAAACCTGTTGCTATAAATATTACAATTTAAACAAATTGTACTTGAGTTTTTACACTTTGTGTATATTAATGTATTTTTGAGGGAAATTATTATTTATTTTATATACTTAAATCTAATATAAATGCATTTAATTCAATAATTTTATTATGAATGCATCTTTACAATTCTTTTTATATTTACGAAGTAGTAAATATTATTATGTCAAATATGTTAGTTAAAATAATGGATGTACTTAAAAAAAGTACTTAAATATAAAAACATTCATATTAAACTATTTATATAATATCCCTCAATAGAAAATAAATATAATAGGATCATATTTATTTTCTATTGAGGGAACATTTTGAAAGTCTGTTTATAGCTTGCCATATATAGTTGTTGGTAAGCCAATGAACTTGTATCCAGTGGTCTCTTAACATTATAATAAAAGTTTTTGTCCATTTGACATAAATCAATATCTGAATTGTTGTTCTGCTTTATGCCCCCTCTTGCAACATGTTTGTAAGCATTGTTTTTCTCTAAATAACAAAATATAGTATCTTTATATTTTCGATACAAAAATATGAGCTTTGTATAAAATAGTAAATGTTACTGAATAAATGATATGTGAATGTTCTATTAAAATAAAAAATATTGCAATTGATTACTTTTAATAGTTTTATTTAACTTCAACAATCCTTGTAAAAATAATTATTGTAAAATTTAAAAAAATATATAACAAACTAAAGGAATGGTTCATATTACTCATATAAGAGAAACTTTTCCATTTTTAACTAATTCTGATATAGGCTTATATTGTAGAATATGCTGGGAACCCTCTGAAAAAAAAAGTTATAAAAGTTTGTTGAAAATAATAAGAAAGCTTGATAAAGAAAACAGGCAACTAAAAACACCATCACTGAGGTGAGGTTTAAGGACACTGCGTTCATAATTACGAATTCTGTTCTTCATACAAAATGAGCTTTCGCACTTCCAGACATTCTAAAGTACTGGTTGTCGCAAAATAAAAAAAATGTCATTATCTTTCTCTGTGTAGTATTTTTTTTCAAATCCAGCAAAATAACTTAAAAATACAAACATATTTATTACAACTCCTAGAATGGGGTGACTAATAAATACATTTTTATAAGAGTACATCATGTGACTCTGTATACTATCAGAAAGGTCTCAAGGTAAGCAGTCTATGTATGGGCAGACTGTTATACATTATGAGAGCATGTCCGGTGTCATGTAAGTTTCTATACTTGTTAGTTAGAAGGCACTCCATGAGATGGAAATGTCTGATACATTATAAAAGCATGTCATGTAACTGTATCTACCTGTTGGTGAGCAGACCAAAAAACTATGTATGGGGTCAATTGATACATTATGAGAGCATGTCACATAGACTACCTCCCTATTGGTAAGCAGACATAAACAAGGTACAACAGATTATAATACTAAGTTAGAAGTACCCCTACTTGAAGTATCAATGGTGCCATCATTGGCATGTTAATATAATAATAATAATTTATACATTAACCAGATTGACACAATTTTACTGTACAGCTGGCCTGTATTGTAAGGTTGTTGATAATATGATTTGCATTCAAAGCTTGTTTGTATTTTATAAAAGTAATAAAAAAAGAATACTTATGTCTGAAAACATTTTGTCAATGTCATTAAAATAAAATGAATTAATTAAATATGTTACGTAGATTTATTATAGAAATTATATGGAATTTGAGTCAATAAAGAAGAATAATTATACTACAACTGAGTATTTTACTTAAATTAACATGGTAGCAGAGGTACGTGGTTCTATTTTATAATAAAAGAAGGAAAAATATAGTGTAAAAATGACAGAACAAAGAGAAGAAATACATTTGAATATTTTCGACGGAATCGATTACGATAAATGGCGTTTCCGAATAAAACTATATCTCCAAATGAAAAATTGTGTAGAGGTAATTGATTGTATAAATAAACCTGAAAATATA